>CM070784.1:31851042-33146757 GCA_036346955.1 Dipus sagitta
TAATTTGGAATCCAGTCTGGGCTACATGAAATGTGATTTAAAAAAAAAAATCTCATTGTGTATGTGACGTATGTATTTTTTAGTAAGTACTATATCTCTATGCACACCAAGTAGTGCTACACCGTGAGCTACATCACATCATTTGTTGGAGCCTGGTTTTAGCTCGCTGAGAGCACCCCACTTCTTTCTCTATACTCTGGGCTGCCCTTTCCTACCGTGTGGTAGCCTCTGGATGATTCCTACATGTTCTGAGACTTAGACTTAGCCCAGGTCTCCCACAAAACATTTTCTACCAACTGAAGCATTTTCTAGCACCACTGCTATTGCATCCCATTATTTTCTTGCTGACACCTTATTCACTCCTCATCACTTCTCTATCATCAGGGCCTAGATAGTGTTTGGAATTCAGTAGGTGAATGATACGTAATGAATTAATCTTCCTCAGTCTAACCTCTCATAAGCAAAATTCTGATTTATCGCACTCAATGGAAGGAATTTCTATAACCTCCTCAGAGATTTTGTTTGAATACTTTGAGAAAAGAACGTGGGTGGATCTATAATTTTATTCTAGTGTGTGACAGAAAGCTTACTTTCTGAGCACTGCTAATAAGCTATTGAATTTCAAGATTTTCTTCTTTAGTGAAAAGTCACCAACAAGGTCATGTGTTCCAAAAGCATAGATTATGGTTTTTATAAACTCAGGTGTGCTAAGGCATTGATAATGTGGACAGTATTTTCTTAGAATGAAATGCTACTGAATAATTTTCCCATTACAACAGTATACACAGCATTGAATCCAACAATATTAAACAAATCTTTCTTCTTTTATTTAACTATAGTGGATAGCTTTACAGGAATATATTTTATTCTTGTAGAACTTTATCATGGATATAACAAGCTGCAGACCTAAATAGGAGACATTATTAATGCTATTTAGTTTTAGAGAATACGGCAATCCTGGCCTCTACTTTATAATGGTCCAGACTGTTCTTGATCAGTTAAAATTCAGCAGGCTAGGGGTATAGCTCAGTGGCAGAGCACCTGCATAGCATGCATAAGACTCTCAGCTAGTCACCACCCACCAAAAGTACAAAAACAAAACAAAAATAATTAAATTCACCTTGCCTTGAATGACAGTTCTGAAAAATGAGCCCACCTCAACACTCATCATTAAATAGAATACATTCAGATGTATTGTCAGATATTCTGCAGTTAGTAGAGGATGTGGTACAGATGAGCTGATCAACTTCCTCAACTAGTCAATAGAAGGACTCTTGCACCTTCTGTTGACATACTAGACATTTGTTGCTTGTTCTGTGTGGTGTCCATGTTTCTTTCTAGAAGCTAGTTCCTTTAAGAGGCTCACTGTCCTTCCTCTAGAGTGTGTGCCTTTGGGGCACTCATCTCTGCACTTACTCTTGGTTGGCTCTAAAAGACATGCCTCAGACTGAAATAATTAGCACTTATATTACAGTGACTGGTTTAAGGACTGGCATAAAACTCTTCGCCAGTCCAATGAGACTTTAATGATAAAACATGCCTGGACTTATCAGGAGCTACCATGTTGATAAAGCCTGCCTAAAAGTTATATCACTTTAGAAAATAAAATAAGAAATAACAATAAGGAGATGAAGACTATCTGGAAGTATTATTTGTTATGTGTAAAGCTAAGATTGCCTTTAGGCTTTTCAGTTATTTCAATCAGTAAACAACCTTTTTGATTAGGCTAAATTAAGGTCTCCAATGTACAACCCAAAAGTTCTATTAATCCTAATCTATGTATAATACTGTAATAAACTTGAGAAATTATCTGAAAAATGTCAAAGGAATTCAAATAATAGAAAAGCACAATAAAACAAAGAGAATTAATATTTACTTCTAAAAGAATTTTAAAGGTAGCTTTAAAATGTGTTGGGAAATTTCAATTTAGGTCGGAATAACATTTTTAAATTTTATAATTTTGACTATGTGGCATAGTATTTCAGGCATACTTAAGAAATTGATATTTCAAATATTATAATTGATATTTAAGTTGGAATATAATATTCTGTAATTATATGGCTTTTAAGGATTAATTTATTTTTTTCACTTTTTATTATGAAATATTTTGTATGTATGAAAAAACATTACCAATATAAAGCATGAGTATACAATGCATAAAATAACAAATACTATAACAAATATTTATAAACCTATGAATCCACTTAAGACATATATTATCCCAAGTAGGTTGTAATCCACAAATCTCTGTTGGTATTACAGACATGTGCCACCATACCTGGCTCACATGGTGGCACATTCCTTTAATCCTAGCACATAGTTAGGCGGAGGTAGAAGGATCACCATGAATTTAAGGCTAGCCTGTGAATACATAGTGAATTCCAGGTCAGTCTGGGCTAGAGCGAAACCCTACCTCGAAAAACAAAACAAGCCGGGCATGGTGGCACATGCCTTTAATCCCAGCACTTGGGAAGCAGAGAGGTAGGAGGATCGCTGAGAGTTCTAGGCCAGCCTGAGACTACAGAGTGAGTTCCAGGTTAGCCTGGTTTAGAGAGAGACCCTATCTTGAAAAATGCAACAAAACAAAACAAAAAAAGATATAACTCCCAATCTACCTTGTCATGACTATAGTTAGGTCAACATAGTAGACAGTAAAAGTCTTTGTTGAAGTCATTCCTTAATAACTTAAATAAACACAAAGTGACTGCAAACCAAATGAAAAGCCCAAAGTAATGAAAATTCCATTGTGCTGTGACTTCCTGGGGAGATGTAAAACAGCATCCATTCACCCCAGATAGGGCACTGTCCACAGCCAAAGGAATAATTCCACCCAAGCGCAGCTTGTGAACCAGAGGACTTACTGGGATTACTTCTAGGGAGAGAGGTGAGGGGTTACTTACAGGAGTAGAAATGACTCAAAGGCAGCAGGACCACCAAAAAGCCACCCAGCACGGTGACAGCTCCCAGAAGTTTCATTCCCAGAGCTCCCTGTGCAACATGCCGGAAGCTTGGGGGGCTGGTATCTTCTCTGCAGAGCAGTTCTTACTGCTTCTGTATGGGGGAGGGAGAGCCTGGGGAATCTTCAGAGGAGCTTCCTGAACCTTGTAAACTTCCTTAACTTTCTGCATCATGTACGACTCCCTCCTCCTCCCTCAAAAAACAAAAACAAATAAAATAAAATAAAACACCTAACAATACTCTAATGACATTCAGTCTACGAGAAATGTGACGGAAGAGTTACAAAGAGCAAGAAAGGAAGAGAACAGTCAAAATCTCTTACTGTCTTATTTTTTCAAATTTTAAAAACCTTTGACTAGATGAACTTCTTCTAGGCCCTTCTGAGAACCTTGAAGAGGTTCATGCAAGTGAAAGGCCCTATACTTAGGCCTGTGGCCCTGGTCAGGACACAGGCTTGATTTTTATTAGGTGTCACATGGATAACCAGTAGCCTCAATACACTTACTGAGAAACCCACTCTTCCTTCTTCTGATCCACAGAACCAGCTGCCACACATGGAGTTTCCGCACACTAGCGAACCCACTGTAAACACTGCTCTCATTTTCCCTCATTTGGTTCCGGGAAATACATTCGTGACTTTAATGGAAATGGGTTTTGACTTTGGCAACGTGGGCCTGCACATTTTGCACTGGGTCCTGCAAACTAAGCAACCAGGAGTTGCTTTAATGCAAATTCCTGGTCTCTGAATGATCTCCTTTACTTTCTGTAAGCAAATAATTCTAGAAAAGTTGTTTTACAGGAAGAGCGCCTCTGATGACAGTGTTCTGCATTGTCCATTCTGTGCTGTCGGATTTTTTTCTTCACTTGGAGAATATCTGCTCATTCCTGATGGCCCCTTAGTTTTTGTTTTAGCATTAAGATGTTATTTAATTTTAAAATGTATCAGATATGCAAATTTCACAGTCTGTAGCTGATCCTTCTGTATCTGAAGCATTTGTGGGTCTGCTCTGGTTATCTATTGCTTGTGATCATTCACTTGGTTTTGCTTTCTTACTATGTTAGTGATTTTTTTTTTTTTTGATTGTGGACATGTGTTCAATGAGTCCCTAGCTGATGGACTTTTTAAAAATTTTTTATGAGAGAGAGAGAGGGGGAATTGGCCTTCTCACTGCAATCAAACTCCAGGTGTGTGTGCCACCTTGTGAGCATGAGTGACCTTGTGCATACATCATCTTATGCATCTGGCTTATGTGGATATTGGGGAGTGGAACCTGGGTCCTTAGGCTTTACAAGCAAGTGCCTTAACCTTTAATCTCACCAGTACCTGATGGATAACTTAAGAGTTTTTGTTTTTCCTTTTGGGAAATCATTTGGAATTGGTTCTATCAGGTGTAGGGGGGGGCATTTTAAACACAAAATCACTTGGAAACTAATTCTTGGCTTGAGAACTTTCAAATGAAACATGTGTGAGTTTGGATCAGAACCTCTTGAGAGCCAGACTAGTAGGATATTGTAGATACTGGTGAGATAATTTTCCTGTGAGTACCACCCTCTGTCAAGATTCAGACCAACAAAGTTTTTTTGTTTGTTTTGTTTTTCTTAGTTCACTTTTCCTCTGAGGGCTTTGCTATTTGGGGATGGGTCATAGCTTTATGCATGTATTTCTTCTTATGGTGCCTTACAAAGTAAAGCACACCCAGATACTTTTATGTAAAGTGCAATCAAAATTGATTACTAGAAAAATGGAATACTACTTATATATTTGTGCACTATTAAGACTATTATAAAGCTGGGTGTGGTGGAACACATCTTTAATCCCAGCACTTGGGAGGTAGAGACAGGAGGATCACCGTGAGTTTGAGGCCACCCTGAGATTACATAGTGAATTCCAGGTCAGCCTAGACTAGAGTGAGACCCTACCTTTGAAAAACCAAAAAAAAAACAACAACAATAAAAAAGACTACTATAAAAGTTTCTGAGCACTCCGTTTCTGTACATATCTCACCACGGGCCAGCACTAGATAGCGTGTGGACTGATCTCCACACAGCACTTCGAGTAGAACGGCCCTATCATTTTTTCCCACCTGGGGCTAGGCCTAAGTTTTATCTCCTGTTCCCATGCCCTACATGGTCACCAAAGCGGAAATCCAAGGACAACTGAAATGGGCAGATGAGTCAGAGTGCTGGGTGGGCTGGATACTCACTTTATCTCTGGATTCCTGCTTCCATTTCAGTTTCGGACTTCTCTTTATTTGTCTCCACAAGTTGTACTGAACTAGTGTGTGGCAAGGGGCTCCTTTCCCAGCAATCTGATTTTCCCCTCCTATATGAATACATTCATACATTCACCGAAAGAAATTGTGTAGGAGTATTTTTAACCATTGTTGTTTGTAGCTGGACAGTAGCCAAAATAAAAAAAAATATGTCCAGACTGAAAACATCCAAAAGCTCTATTAATAATTTAACTGCCCCGTAGTATATTAATAAAAAATGAGTTCTTAACACATACAACACATACATGATTGTTATAACCATGAGTTTGGGGCCAGCTATATTTTTTTAAATGCATAATTCCATTTATATAAGTTTGAAACCAGACATCTTGAATACATGTTATGTCCCCGACTTAAAATCCTCTTCCTGCCTCAGTGAGGAATATTTGCTCAAAGGGGTCATGGGAACTTTTGCCCATGATCTCTGGATGCTGTTTAGTTAGGGTGTCCCTTGTGTTGTGCTCTGCACTTAAGATATTTTTTCCCACTTTTGTGTACATTACATTTCATTAAAAAGTTTACTTAAATAACAGAAATATTTAAAAGTAACTTATCTAATAGCAGTGTGATACCATGGTGCAAAAAGCCTGAAAGCGCATCCTGAACACATCTGTTTTCTTTTCTTTTTTTTAAATGTTTTTATTTATTTGAAAGACAGAGAGGGAGAGAATGGGCACAGTAGGGCCTTCAGCTGCCGCAAACAAACTCCAGATGTCTGCACCACCTTGTTCATCTGGCTTATGTGGGTCCTGGGAATTGAACCTTGGTTCTTTGGCTTTGCAGGCAAGCACCTTAACTGTTAAGCCATCCCTCCAGTCCTGTTTCCTTTTATTTCTATGTCCAATCAATCACCTAGTCAGTTACTCAGTTGTATAGCTCAGGCTCCTGCTAGTTGCCAGTGTCGTTCTCTTCATCTCCTCTCCAGATCATTAACTCTCACCTGAGCTACTCCCACTGTATCCTGATCCTTTCGCTGCATCTAATTTTACCACTCTAAACATCCTTCCCTCTACAATGACGACTTTCCGAGTGCATAGATATGACCATGATACCATGATAGGTACCTGCTTAAAATATATTCTGTGGCTCATTGTTGTCTTCAGGGAAAAGAGTAAAATTTTCCCTGTGTAGACAAGCCCTACCCGGCCTGTGCTCATAGCTCTACCTGCCTGGACAGGGTTTCAGCTCACGGCTCTACTACTGTTCTTTCTTTTTTTTAAAAAAAAAATTATTTATTTATGTATTCATTCGAGAGCGACAGACAGACACAGAGAGAAAGAGGCAGATAGATAGAGAATGGGCGCACCAGGGCCTCCAGCCCCTGCAAACGAACTCTACATGCATGCGCCCCCTTGTGCATCTGGCTTACGTGGGTCTTGGGGAATCAAGCCTCGAACTGGGGTCCTTAGGCTTCACAGGCAAGCACTTAACTGCTAAGCCATCTCTGCAGCCCTGTTCTTTCTGTTGAGCATTCTTACACAAAGATGCTTTGGCCTCCTGAGATAGGCTTTTGTTTTTCTCCCCACCACTTTTAACCAAACCAAATCGTCACAGATCTTAGCTTTAGCCTCTTTCCCCCTCTACTGTCCTCTTTTTTTTTTCTGTCACGTAAAAAATATTTTATTTTTATTTATTCATTTGACAGAGAGAGAAAAAGACACAGGGGGAGAGAGAGAGAGAGAAAAAAAAGGGCGCGCTAGGGTCTCCAGCCACTGCAGAGGAACTCAAGATGCGTGGACCCCCCTGTGCATCTGGCTTACATGGGTCCTGGGGAATCGAACAGAGGTCCTTTGGCTTTGCAGGCAACTGCCTTAACCACTAAGCCATCTCCCCAGCCCGCTGTCACTTTTCTATTTCCCCTTAGAGCACATATCACGTTTATGTCTATCTCTCCCACTGCAATATAAGCTCCTTGAGGCAGGAACTTTATTTCTCTGGAGTCAAACACAGTTTTGCATGTCATAGTTGTCCAATTAATGCATATTGAAGTAATCAATGAGTGAAGGTGCAATGCTATGAAACTGTGCTGTAAATGACATTTAGGCATTTACTTTGGATGTCTATTTAAACCCTAAGAAAAGTTGAGATATTTTCTCACTTTTTTTTTTTTTTTTGGTCATTCTGACACGTCTGTCCTTTAATTCATTCTAGTCATGTCACTCTGCCTCAAATCTCTCCATAAGTTTATGTACCCCATACCTGTGGTTTCCCTGGCCCTCATCCCACGCCATTCTTCCTGTTCCTTGCCCTTCCTGAGCTTGGCACATCTGAGCACAGTGGTGCTTTAGAGCCCTTGGACGCTCTTCCTGTCTGAACCCCTCTCCCTCCACGGTGGCATGGCCCTTCCTGATAAAGAAATTTCAGTTCCCATTTCACTCGTCCGCAGCAGCTTTCCTTCCCTCTCCCATCCGAAGTCGCCTCCCTGCCCTAGCCACTCCACCCTGTCATTCTGTTTCTCTTTTTTTTTTCCCAGTGTCAGAAATTACTTTGTCTATTGTTTGAATTTACTGTCTGTCCTCAATGTGAGATTGTAGGCTCCACAGGGGCTGCCACTGAATTAGCTTTATTTACTGCTCAGTCCATGACTTCTAGCACTACGGCGGCGTTTGACGAATATTGATTGGACGGCTGGACGTGTTAGTGACTGGGCATTTGCTTTTCTCATCAGCGCAGAACAGTGCTGTCCAGCAGACGTTTCAGTAGTGCGATAGTCTGCAGGTCTGCACCACTGCAATACCTGCTTGCCACATATACAGCTACTGGGTACTCAACATGTGGCTCCCGTGACAGAGGAGTTCAGTTTATATCTAATCTTCACGACCACTTGTGACTAGGCTCTACCTATGGATGGCGCAGCTCTAGAGAACCACATTTAGCTGAGGACCCCGAGGACGAAGAAAGTCTCTTCCCCAGACACGTATGGGAATGGCTTTTCCCTCTAACTAGGGTTGCAGGCCCCAACACTTGGAGCCAACCAGGCTTGGTCACTGATTTTGTGCAAATGCCTGGCATTTCTCTTTCCTCCTTTGTGAAGTGTGTGTGTGTGTGTGTGTGTGTGTGTGTCATTTTTCTCCTCTCCAGTTGGTTGTGTTAGGATTAAACGAGGTTGGCCAACAGCATTCAGTCCGTACCCAGCAGCAGCACAGACTAATAATAGTTATTACAGCATTTGCATGTGTACGTTATCTTATCTATTACCTATCTATCTATCCACCCATCTATCTATCATCTATTTAAGCAGTTGAACCTTTGGGGGTTTTGAAGTGAGGAAGGCCAGTAGGCAACTAAAGTGGACCCTTTCTACCCGTCTAAACTCTGCCTGGGTAAGAGGAAGGGGGAAAATAAATCTTTCTTTTGCAGCTAAGGGCTACAGGGAATCTGTTGTATTCAGCCATTCAACCCTTCCTCCCAATTGCAGCCAAAGATTATCCCATTTGACTTTACAGTCTCATTTCTTTACTTTGCGTTTATCTGGGCTTGGTGGCAAGCCCAGGGTAGGTGGGAAGAGGCATTAAAATCTGGCAACACCGCCGCACATCTCCCTTTGCCACAGGGCTCTGGACAGCAGTGCTGGGCTAAAGCCCTGCTTATGGACGATCTCCCAACCCCTCAGACGCCTGAGCCCTGCGGCAGGCAGGCAGCTCGTTACCACCAGCTGCAGCGCCGCTGCCAAGGGGCGCCCCTGAACTTCTCCTCCCCCCCCCCCCCCCCCGCCTACCCCGTTTCAGTGGCATTGGTCATCCACGACATTTAAAAGAAACAAACACGGACTTTGAACATGACTACATCCAATCTCGCCCCGAGGCACCCAGCACCCAAGCGTGACCAAAGTGTCCATCCACAGAAGAGCGCCTGTCGGGTCTCGCGCCTCACAATTCCCCACTACCCAGCAGCACGAATCACCATTGCCAGTCACCCCTCCAGGCTGCCAGTTCCAGTTTCGCTTAATCTCATTTTAAATCCGGCTACAGATGAGGCTAACCTTCGCTGTGGCGATGAAGCCGGGCAGGGGGGAAGAGGAGCAGCGGGGAGGGACACGAGGCCTGGCTGGGAAGGGAATACTGGGGATGCTCGAGGCTCAGGGACCCCCGGGGATGTCGAAGCTGGAGGGGCGCAGACAAAGAAGCGGTGCCAGCGCCGTCCGTGCCGCCCCGGGTCTCGTGCCCTGGCCCGGGGAAAGCCGGAGGGAACTCCGAGCGGCGCCGCTCCAGGGTGGCCTTTCGCCTGGAGCCTGGCGCACGCGGCCGGGCCGGAGTCTTCCCGTTCTCTCCCCTCGCGCGCGCGAGCGCGGAGCTCGGCGCATCTCGCATCTCTCCGGGTGCGCTGAGAGCTGCGCGCGCTGGCCGGGACAGCGCACCCCCACCCCAGCCCTGTCCTTCCGGGCGGGGAGCTGGGCGTGGGTCGAGGAGGGGGGGGGCGGCTAGTTCCCGGGTGGGGAGGGGGAGGACGGGGATGCGTGCGCCCCGCGCCAGGCGAGGTGCCGGCGAGGGCGGGGACGGCCGCGAGCGCGCGCGCTCGGCTTTGGGGAGGGTGGGGAGTGGCCGGGACACGTGTGGTGGCGGGGGCGGGGGATGCGACGAGCTGGGAGGGAGGGGGGCGTGGAGGACTCGGCACCCGCGGCTTTAAGAAGGTGTGGAGAGGGGAGGGGCGGGCGCTTTCCCAGGCCTGGCCGAGGGGCGTCGCGCTGAGCGGCGGCGCACGGAGGAGGAGGAAGGAGGCGGCGGCGGCGGACGACGCGCTCTCGCCGGCGTCCCCAGCCTCGGCCCTCGCGGCTCCAAAAGTAACTTTAGGAGGCCGGCGGCGTCTCCCGCGAACTTCCCCGGCGGGCGGGGGACTCTTGCTACCCCAGGCGCTGGGCTCGGGCTCGCGGGAGCCGGGCCGGCGGGGCGCCTTCCCTCTTCTTCGCCGTCCTCCTTCCACGAGGCTGCTCCGTGGAAACTGAATGCGAGCGGGGCGCGCGGCGGCGGCGGCGGCATGGAGCGCGGAGTCCCGGCGCCGCGGACCCTGGTCCTCGTCCTCGTCCTCGTCCTGGCCGGGCTGCTCGGTCCCTCGCTGAAGGCGCGCGCCGCGGCGGCCGGCTACTACCCGCGCTTCTCGCCCTTCTTTTTCCTGTGCACCCACCACGGGGAGCTGGAAGGGGATGGGGAGCAGGGCGAGGTACTCATTTCCCTGCACATTGCGGGCAACCCCACTTACTACGTACCGGGACACGAATACCATGGTAGGTACCACAGCATCCCCCTACCACCACCCCTGCCCCAACCAACCACCACCACCCCACTGGCCCCCGTGCGCCCTATCCTTCTTCCAAGGGGCCATTGGCACTGGGAATGTGACATCCTCTACCCCAGCGTCGCGCGTGCTGCCCGGTGGGTGGGTAGGTAGGGGGTAGAGAGAGAGAGAGACGGAGACCGCAAAGTTAGTGGAGACCGGAGCCCGGAGGCGTGAGTTGGGATTTATTCTCCACCCCTTACACACTCGCGTAACACACCTCCTCTTGAGCCCGTGCTTGTGCAACACGCCGCCCGGAGTCGTCTTTTTGGCCACTGTCTTTTTCCTCCTCGCGCACGTACTGTTCTTGCAGCTGCCACATGGAAGGAACCTGTGCCTCTTGTTTTCTTAGCCCCCATCACTTGGATACCAGACCTTTGTCCTGCGCTCAGTCCCACCTCCCTCCCCCCCCATGGGGTCCCCGGGTGGGTGGTGTTGGGGCTTTGCCGACCTAGCTGCCAACTGGTGCTCTGGTCCCGCGCGGCCGGGCTGCAAACTTCCAGCTGCTAGCCGGGAGTCCCTCGCGTTCCTTTCCCCGGGTCTCGGGGCTCTTAGGTGGAGGGGCTGCTCTCAGCACTTTATCCTTTTAAAACATCCTTTAAAATAGTAATTTTGGATGATGTTTTTCTCATCCCACTCTTTCTTAAACGTGATGCTTTCTGTGCTCTTAGCATTGTCTGGGTGGTGTTTATTAAATGACTTATCTTCACAGCCTTAATTTCCAGGTAAAAGCTATACCACTTATAAAAAGGGGATCCCTCCTAAAAAAAAAATGGACCACTGTTAAGTCCATCAAATTTAAACATTATTGAAGAAGTGAACTTTAGCTCGAAGCAACATAATTTTATGTGGCGTGTGTATTTTTTTTTAAATATTGTAAGCACTTGTAAGTGGTATGTGTGGAAAAATTAAAATGTCTATTTTCTGTATTCCTGTTGGGACTTTTGAACATTTCACTTCTATGAAGCTTTAAAACAGTCATAGGCACCGTTCAATAGAATGTTTCTGCCCAACAAAATAGAAACTGTTGAGTAAGCTCACGGCACAGTTCTGCCCCTGATAGGTGTTGGCATAGCAGAAGGTAGTCCGTGGGATGGTCATATACATATTACAAGAATCTTTAAGAAATTTCTGTTTTTCTTAAACCTTCCTATCTTCTGTAAAATACTTATCAAAATGAATGCATCCTTACGACTTAAAAGGTGCCTTTACAACTGTCTTGTGGCATGGTGGCAGCCTTGCCTGTGGAATTTTACGATTAATCTCCTGTAACTAGTCTGTCCTTGAATGTAAATGCTTGCTCACTGTGTGCTCTCTCTTTCCAAGAGCAATCTGGTCATTTTCGGAGGTCACAGAAAGCTTTAGGTGGAAAGACAGGCCAATATGATGGCCAGCCAGACCTAACGCAGAGACTGACTGATGGCTACTGTGGTCGCTAGGTGTGATCCTTAGTTAAAGGTGCTCGCAGAGAGTGGTAGATCACTGGTGAAGCTTGGTCGAAAGGGTGCTGCCGTGAAGTTGTCATGAAGAATGCAGTGATACAAAGCCTTATCCCCACCCCCATCTGTCCTTTGCATGGTGCCAGTTAAGCAAACTTAGTAAAGGCATGAAAATGTGCTATAGCCGAAGACGCTAATTATATCACTAAGTCTGAAAAGGAAGGGATGTGTTACGTCGAACTGGACATTGCAAAGAGAGTTCTCAGTTTCCACCGACCAGGAAAGGTAGAGAAATTTTATACTGTGAATTGAAAGATCAAATCACCATATACTTTGAGAATAACATCAGATTTTAAGTTCCTGTTACACATTTTATCAAACATTTAGATTTTGGAATTAGAGCTCCAAGCTTTCAGTGTTTTCCTTATGAAATGTTCTACAGGTCAAAGGAATGTTTGAAAATGAGAGGTCTTTTTTTTTTTCTACTAGGATCTTGGAAATTAAGAAAAAAACATAGTATCTATAAGAATAGATTCACTGACAGGTGAACTTGATATATATACATTTGTGGTTGACTTATTTTGATAGGTGACAAAAAAATGAAAGGCTATTTGTCCAAAAAGCTTACTTAAGGGGAGAACTCTGTAAAATGTTGGCTTGAGAATCTATTTTTAGCGCTCTTAATCCTTTAAATGTAGCACTTATGTCAAGAAAACATGTGTCTGATCTCTGATTTTCATTGAGGTCAGCATTTGGATGAATAGTGTTTGAGTGGAGGTTTGGTGGTTGTGAGGTTTTAAATTTTTTTATACATATTTACTTAAAGACTGCGCTGACAGGAAGGAGGCATGTAGAACATACCTGTCATGAGCTGTCTCTACAGGGTAGTCAGCTGCCCTCTGAAGTTTGCACTGTATGACAATCTACAATAAGTGGTTTGAAATTATGCATTCCTGTATCATGATATTTATTTAAAGATTTCGACTGAAAATATTTTACACAAACAAAGACAGCAATAAAGTACCAAGGAATATGAGACTTGTAAGTAACACAATATCAGGATTTCCTACGTTGAGTAGTCTATCTGCCTATTTTCAGTATTGGAGCTATAAATACTGTACGGTTTTGCATTTAATGAGCTCCTGTCTCATGATGAAAAGGTGCCATTCCGTATCTCTAACCTCATCTTCCTGTATCTTTTATATTCTGTTATATGTGATAATTTTGATGGCATTAGTCATGACAAATAATATCTTTCCATAAATATGCTACAACATGGTACCTCAGCAAAAAAGAGGTATTACATATTTCATAGTTAAATAGAAAATCCTCAGGATTAGAACAGTTTTTTCCTAGAATTTCCTTGGGGTTGGCACAAGTCCTAAAATATGGTCAGTTTCCCCAAAGGGGTTTTCCAAACTCCAAACCTGGATTTTTTTTTTTTTTGGTAGAAATTTGCATGTGATGGGTGAATCTAAGTGGTCCAGTTAGGTAGCCATTTCTGTCGCAGCCACACCCAGGAATGCTCTGCTCCTTCCAGGGACCAGCACAGTTAGGCAAAGAGTTGACCTCTCCACCCTCTCCCTCATGGCAATTGCTTTGCCTCACCCACACCCTCAGGGGTATGTTTAATGTATTTGTTTTCAAGTCCTCCCTTGTAGTCCAACCAGTTTATACAAGATGTGACTTGTCATCATGAGATTCTCTCAATTTTACGTAGACATTTGGAAAGATGCGTACTCCCTTTTGCTTAAGGTGACTTTGGTGTCACTGGGAAGACAGATGACATGTTAGGGTAGAATGCTTTGCAGATACCCCTGCAGTCATGTCAATGAGGACCGGCCCATTCACAAGATTGACTTTACTCGGTCACAATCAGAAAGGAGAAGCCAGGCCTTGGAGAAAGACCCTGTATAGGAAAGCCAAGCATAGGCAAATGAGTGTGCCCAGTACTGCAGCTCTGGGAAGGACAATTTACCTGGATATCTAAGTAGACTAGGATCCCTGTTACTACAGTAGCATAATGTGGGGGAAATGTTCTATTGACTGTGAGAAATAGGCTCAGAAGCATCAACCAGAGGCAGCAGTAACAGCAAGACTGTCTTGAGCAGAACTGAATTGGTGACAGGGCAGCATGCTTTAAAGGCAGGATTTTATGGTATTTTGTAAATCCACCATTCGTATTGGTGGTTCCTTCATTCTACATGTCCACTCTACTAGTTTTTGGAAAAATGATATTGTGGGGGAAGGCAAGACACTCAGTTTCCTACTGCTGACACTGAACATTTGCCTTAGAAAAAGATATGCTAGGACATAAAAAGATACTTTGTTGTAACAATGGAGGGTGTTACTGTTGTAGTCCATGCGTTGTAAAATCAACTGGTGCTATTTAAAAACCTTCTGGTCCAAAGAAGCGCAGTGTTGTGGGCTTTCAAATACAAGAATAAAATCTTGTCAAACACAATTTTTGAAAATCTAATCCATATTTAATTGCTTTTAAAGGAATGATTTTATTATTTGAACTTGTTCAGGTGTATGGTTGTTTATCCCTCATATATCCTGGATTCTGGAATCAGCATATGTGAACTTAGAGTCATTCATCAAATGCAATCTACATAAATGCACCTGTGTCCTGCTTACATATGAGTATGAAAATTGGGCATTTTAAGGCATTTTGCTTTACATATTTCATCTTACTCTATATAATTTATCCCACACATATTTTACTGACAAGGTTCAGATTGTTTCTGAAATCATATAACTCTTGCTTCATGTAATTTATATTCTCTCTGTGTTTTATTTTCAATCTTAAACTGAAGACAGCAGGCTTTTTTGGAATGATGGTTCAAAACATCTCATTTAGACAGAAATTTTTACTTTATTCATAGCACTGTACTACCAGAAATTATTTAGTTGAAATAATTTCCTCTGTTTTGTGAATCTTTATTTTAAATGATTAAGTTTCATGCAAATGTTAAAGAATAAAATATCATAGTTGTACTGTTGTTATCACCAGTATATTTCTTACAGACTGTCTTATTGTGATAAAATTCTCCTTTTACTTTCTAACAGTGATGGATATTTTAACAAGATTTAGAAATATTACTGGATTTGACATTTTTCATCAAACTGACTTTAGTTAAAAGCATATTTCTAAATGCTGTCTTTCTTGTCACATTCTTGAGAGTGGCCAGCTTCAGAGATAGATTTGTGCCTTGTATCATTAGTTATTTGGAGAGATTGCACATTAAGCCACAGTTGCCTCTTTTTTTCTGATAATTTAAATTCTACTTTGAATAATTATAATTAATTATATTAGGTTTATCTTTAATTTTGACAAGTAATTGCTGATGTGTAACCCTTTCTTTCAGAAAGCCTTCACATTTGAGGGGCTGGAGAGATGGCTTAGTGGTTAAGCGCTTGCCTGTGAACCGTGGTTCGAGGCTCGATTCCCCAGGACCCACATTAGCCAGATGCACAAGGGGTGCACGCTTCTGGAATTCATTTACAGTGGCTGGAGGCCCTGGCACGCTCATTCTCTCTCTCTATCTGCCTCTTTCTCTCTGTCGCTCTCAAATAAATAAATAAAAATAAACAAAAAAATTTTTTTAAAAAGCCTTCACATTTGAAAAGCTTACATTGGATGGCCAGTACTTTTTGAACATTTGACTTTTTTTTTGTATATATCCACAAAAATAAAGTTATTTTCTCTTAACAGAAGGTAAATGGACCATCCTACTACATGCAGCCAGGAAAGCAAAGATGGCAGATTGTAGAGGCTTCAGTATGGCAGGCTCCCTGTGGACAGAGAGGAGTGGTTTGGGCTATATCTGAGAACTAACATAGCACACATAGAAAAGTAAATACATTTATTTAAATATTTCCCCCTTTGGTGTCATTGTGTAGCTTAGAGGGCAGTTCTCACTAAGGTCACATCCCATGGCCAGAGCTTCCAAAGCGGGGGATGCTGTGCATATTGACTAACCAATTATTTTGAAAATGTGTGCTTCTCCAAAACTACATACACACACACACACACACACACACACACACACACACACACATTTGTCTTCCCTTTTTACATTCCATGTTTGTAGGTAGGATTCAGCTATAGCAAATGGTTTGAGGATTTGTATGTGGGGGAATCAGTATGAAAGTACAAATGCTAGTTTGAGGTACAAGGCAGCCTTTCGTGAGCAAGCATTAAGACTGGTTATCTTTTAATGCTGAATCAACTTTCCTTAGAAAAGCAAAACTTTCCATTTAAAAGAAAAAATAAATATTATTGATTAAAGGACACCTTTCAAACTACTAAGCTGTCAGTGTTTGAAATAGTGCCGATTATTACGGAGATGCTGTCCACAAATCAAGAGACTTGAGTAGTGACACCAGTTTGCCAATAAGTGCTACACTTGGTGTTCTTTATCATTGACACCAGTACTCCTCCTTTTCTATCTGGTTCTTGCTTGCGTTCTCTTGGTCCCTCTCTTGCTCAATTTTCTTCTTCTTCTTTTTTTTAATGACTCTTTAAAGTGACACATGCGCCACCTTGTGCATCTGGCTTATGTGGATCCCGGGGAATTGAACCTGGGTCCTTTGGCTTTGTAGGCAAGCACCTTAATCACTAAGCAATCTCTCCATCCCATCTCGCCTCAGTTTTCACACTGACTTTCTTCCTTTCATCCCAACCACAAGCTCCCACTCTTCTTTGTTGTTTCCTCTTCACAACCCTATTTCTCCTTTTGTTGTATTCTTTCCCTTTATTTTTCTTCCCTTCATGGTTCCCCATGTTACATCTCCACTCCTTTTCTATGCTGTAACTATCTTATAAAAAATATGAAGCTGGGTGTGGTGGCACACTCCTTTAATCCCAGCACTCAGGAGGCAGAGGTAGGAGGATCACTGTGAGTTCGAGGCCACTCTGAGACTACATAGTGAATTCCAGGTCAGCCTGGGCTAGAGCAAGACCCAACCTCAAAAAAAAGGGAAAAAATGTCATGATATGTGTGGATTATAATCATTGGGTATTTGCAGTAACTGAAGTGGATAAATAGGTTTGTGTAAGCTGTGTTAGTATATCAATTTTATCTTTTCCATTACATTCATTTACTCAATATCATATATATATATATATATATATATATACATATATATATATATATAAATCTGGGATTAGTTATTCTCCGTAGAAAAAGTGGTTTCCTCCTCCTACATTGTAAACACTCTCAGAAGAATTTTCAAACCTATCATTGTTTGATTCTGAGTTTGATTAAAACTGCAGAATTTGAAGTGAAGACAAGTGCCGTAGCAGTGAGCTGCATTCTGAGCCCCGTTTCCTCACCTCTGATGCAGGAGTAATCTTAACCAGATTTCAGAGTTGCAGTTAGTAAACCAGACAACAAGATACTGACACAAAGCAGGGATTACTGACAGCAGTTATCATCACCTGATGCAGTTGCCCTGCTTAAGATAAAAATGGTATATGCAGATAAGAACTACTCACCCATGCTTGTCTATTTCTTGCCTTGTCAGCATATGGCACATTTTAAGGGAAATTCCAGATTTAATGTATTGGGGATGGTTACAGAAGAAGAAAGTAAATCAGCTCATCACCAATTACATATGACGAAAAGGTAGGCCTCAAGAGAATGGCTTAGTGGTTAAGGTATTTGCCTATGAAGTCTAAGGACCCACGTTCAGTTCCCCAGTACCCACATAAGCCAGATGCACAAGGTGGCATATGCATCTGGAGTTTGTTTGCAGTAGCTAGAGGCCTTCTCTCTGTATTTCCCAAATACATAATATATTAAAAAAGAAAAAGTGCTTCTTATCCCAAATTCATGGAGGATTTCTCTACAATTACAATGGAGTTAACTAGTATAGTTTTGGTCTAACTCAAACTTTTTTTGATTTATCCAATTCCTAACTCAACTCTTTCTATTGATATCTTTTTTTCTTTAGTTAATATTTATGATAGCAACCCAAAATGTTTTTGTCCTGGTGGTAGTCTACTAAAGATGACAGGACAAAGACATCATTTAACATTTGTCAAGTTCTATATGTATTTCTACAACAATACGTAAAATAAGAATTCATGGGGCTTGGGAGTTGGCTTAGTTGGTAAAGTGCTTGCTTCGCAGGCATGAGAATCTGAGTTCAAATCCCTAGCATACATGTAAAAGTCAGGTACAGTAGTTCTCTCCTGTAACCCCAGCACTGGGAGACAGCAGGAGGCTCACTAGGGCTTCGCTGGCCAGCTTGTCTACCTGAATTAACGAGCTCTAGGTTTGGTGAGAGACTCTGCCTCAAAAAACAGAAAGGCTGAAGAAGATACAAGATCACAAACTCTGGTCTCCACGTGTACTTACACCTGCACACACAGACGAGCACACATCCATCCAAACACATATATGAACAGCACACACCTATGCATGTATGTATGTATTCAAATCTATTTAGAATTGGACTTGAGAGAGACTGATTTTGATGGCAGGTGCAGATTTTCCAGATAAAAGATTGACTGTAGAAACTTAACTTCACAGTGTCAGCTGAGTTAATTGAAAGGCTAGGCCATTTCTGATCAAAAATACACTTAACAGGATAAAGACATTGGTTTCCAGCACATTTTGTCTACTGTAGCAAAGTTGATATAGGTGGAAAATGACCATTAGTAGGTTGTTTGCAAGTGTGGGTTTAGGTGATCTCAATACCAGATTCCAGAATTTATGTGTTTCTTGACTCAGTTTGTTTCAGTTGGTTTAATGTTCATCTTCTTTCCTAGATACTTCTGGAGTAATATCTTCCTTGTTTTTAGACTATATGATGCTTCATTTTGTGGTATACGTTATTTGTTTCCTATCCAAGTATCACTAGAACTCCTTTATTTTTTACTGACTTCAGATTTTATTCAAATGAACTTTGTGTCCTATCAAAAACACTCCCTTTCCAAGGTTCTCTGTAGCTCAACTCAGTGATATGAATTACAAGTCTACTTGGTGAAGTCTCTGAAAGTTCTTGAAAAAGTTGATTAAGAGGGTCTTTAAATGACTCAGTAGGTACTTACCTACTTCTTCCAGCCAAGAGTTAACACAGCTCTTATAATTTTGAGGATAACAGTCACAGACTAAGGATGGTGGATGGACCCTGATTCTTTGTTCTGTCCTTGGGAGCCATACTAACCCTAAAATAATGTTTGGGTTTCTTACTTTGTAAGATTCTAATGTTTTTTTAGATCAGTAATACTTACATCAAACTCTGAAAGACTCTGATAATCCCATAGAGTTACTTTTGATAACTTGATGGAACTAAAATGTTTACTAATATACTTCCTTAAAAAAATTAAAAAAATTATTTATTTGCAAGGAGAAAGAGAAAGAAAGAGAGTGAGTGAGAATGAATATGGGTGTGCCAGGGCCTCTTGCCACCGCAAACTCCAGATGCATGCTCCGCTTTGTGCATCTGGCTTTATGTGGGTACTGGAGAGTCTAACCCAGCTCATTCGGTTTTGCAGGCAAGCGCCTTTCATAGCTGAGCCATCTCTGCAGCTCCACTAATGTACTTTTAACATGTTAATATGTTTAGTATGTTTTCAAATATTCCTTGTATGTTATTTTTGCAGGTTGCAAAGACTGTGCATCTTATGTTAGTCTTTCTTACGATGCTTTGGGAAAGTAACCTATGTCTGACCTCCAGATTTTAGAATTTCTTATATAGTGACAATTTATGATTGTTAGTTTCCTCTGAACATTACTTCCTGACACTCGGCTCTCCAAAATGCAGTGTCACCATATATAAATCCTGTTGACTTCAAAACACAGTAGATGTGTGACATGGCTGTAAATGTGAGCTCTGGCCTCATCCTCACCTTGTTTGTCATGGCTGGCCCAGCTGTTAGGACCAACTCCAAGCCTGTCATTTTTCTCTTTTGTTCCATATCGACAGAGGAAACAGACAGCCCTGTCTTACCTTCAGGAGCATGCACTCTTCTGTTTTGTTTAGGTCACCTGTGTTGTGAATGTGGAGATATCCTATGATCATACCTCTAGTTCATTCAACATTTCCTTTATGTTGCATCAACATTTCCCACATTTTCATCCTGCAAAAACTGATCTGTGTCCGGTGGTTGTGACGGAGGACTGTAAGGAAATTAGTTATCCCTCAGCTCTTAGAACAAGTGGGTTCACATTCCCATTCCAACCACTGAAAGTGTCTGTAAAAGGCAGCCTGTGTTCTTCTGAATAACTGCTGACAGCAGAACCCAAAGTAGTAGTTCAGATGTGCCAGGCTCTGGATTAAGTGCTTTACGTATATTAATTCTTGTAGTTTCACAGAAACGTCTGGAGGTAAGTAATTTTTATTTTGATTTATTCATTTGAGAGAGAGAACGGGCACGCCAGGGCCTCCAGACCCTGCAGATGAACTCCAGATGCATGCGCCACCTTATGCATCTGGCATATGTGAGTCCTGGGGAATCGAACCTGGGTCCTTTGGTGTTGTAGGAAAGTGCCTTAATGGCTAAGCCATCTCTGCAGCCCTGTAGGTAAATACTTTTATCTTTCCTCTGTAGATGAAGAAATGGAGTAAAAACAGTAGTAAGTATTTTGCCTAGGCTTGCAAAGCTACTGTAGGGTGTTCTCCGCTCATCTTGCTCCAGAATGCATACTTCAGTTTATTTAGTATTAGAAATTATGTTTATTTCAGGAAAGGGAAAATGAAAAGGAACAACACCAAAAAGAAGTCATTTCAAGAAAGAGAAAACAGCCGGGCTTGGTGGTGCACGCCTTTAATCCCAGCACTCGGGAGGCAGAGGTAGGAGGATTGCCGTGAGTTCAAGGCCACCCTGAGAATCCAGAGTGAATTCCAGGTCAGCCTGGGCTAGAGTGAGACCCTACCTCGGAAAAAAAAAAAGAGAGAAAACAAAACAAAATGAAAATGAAACCTAATTTTGTTGTTTAAAAAATTTTTAATTGAAACTGAAGAATAAAATAAGAAGGGTGGGAAGATGTTTCAGTGGGTAAAAGCGCTCGCTGTGCAAGCAAGTGGACCTCAGTTGGATTGCAAGTCTCACTGTGTCCGGCACCTTTGCCTTATCCTGTTGTTAGTTTACAAGTGTTTCCTGGTTTTCACCGATATAGTTTATCCCCAGGCTTGACATGAGATCTGGGCAGTGGTCCATTGACTCCCATTAAAAGTCAAATAAAAGGCTAGAGGGCAGTTTCTGTCTCAGCTTCCTAAGTGGAACCCACACAGGTGCTCAGAGGGCCTGAGGTTAGCTTCTATTTTCACTAGGAGAGAAAATTTTGCTTCCTTCCACTTCAACAACAACTACAAAGGACAGTTGTAACCTTTATAAAAATGTCTTAAAAATGTAGATATATATGCTTTCTTTTCTCAGCCCTGACAAACAAGATCATTTGTCCTAGAATTCTCTGACGAGCCATGCTAATCTGTAGCTCTAGCAGGTAAAACTGAGTGAGCCTCAAGGTTGGTTGGGTTTCAAGCCACAGCATAGCTTCCCTGAGGATCTGACCTAATACAGGTACCAGCACTATTAGAATAGTTCCTTTTAATACAGATTATCTGTGCCAGGCATTTCATCCCAAATAAATTGTGAAATATTTTAAACATGTAGGAAACTGCAGTAAATAAGCCTTCAAAGTTAGTATCACTAAATGGGTACCCAGAGGGTAGCCATCTGTATTTGTTGAAACAAAATACTACTAACTCTTCCCAGTTAGAACGTAACGCTCCTTGATTAGATCTACATTGCTCAGTGATTTCTGCTCATACAATATTGTTCTGTCCCATCTAACACAGTCATTCCCAAGCATTTCCACAACAACATGAGCAAAGCAACATGGGAACTCTGCCAACATGTAAGAACAGGAAATCTTGAATAAGGCACCTGCTTGGTTGGTATCTTGTAGAGACAGCCATTAGAGGAATATTGCTCAGCCTGTAGAAAGTATCTTGCCGTTTATGACAACCTGAGTGGTCCCAGAGGAAGTTAAAAGCTAAGTGAAATAAGCCAGGCCCAGACAGACGGCGTGTGATCTCACTTAGCTACAACCCAAAACAGCTGAATTCAAAAGTAGAGTGAGCCGGGCATAGTGGTGCACACCTTTAATCCCAGCACTTGGGTGGCAGAGGTAGGAGGATTGCTGCAAGTTCGAGGCTAGCCTGAGACTACATAGGAAGTTCCAGGTCATCCTGGGCCAGAGCGAGACTCTACCTCAACAAACAAACAACAACAACAACAAAAAAAAAAAAAAAAAAAAAAAGGTAGAGTGAAATGATGGTTACTTTAGGCTGGGGATAGAGTTCAGATGTGATAGGGAGATGACAATCAGACAGGAGGAATAAATTCAAGTGGCATGGGAGAGGGGGCAACTTGGGAGTTCAAGCCAAGGTGGGCTTGGGAGTTTGAGACCCGGCCTCACAAGAAAAGAAGATCTATTGCACAACATGGTTTCCAGAGTCAATAATAGTAATTCAAACATTGCACATAGAAATCATGCTAGTGTTTCAAAGAACAAGGAGTGGTCAGCTGCTAGAGTTCTCTTGATGGCAGGAAGTAACAAACAGCTTCCTTTGGCCCCACCTTTTGATTGAATACTCCCCAACTCCTTTTTTTTTCATTTTTATTTTTTATTTTATTTTATTTTTTTACAGTCATTTTGGTACCGTTATTAGGCTCATCCATGACCTGCCCCCTCCCCTTGGCCCCTCCTTGTTGAGGTATACGGGTCATGCATTGTGGAGTTAGCCCACAGTTATGGGTAAGCTAAATGTCTCTGCATATCATGACCCAACATGTGGCTCTGACATTCTTTCCGCCCCCTCTTCCGCAAAATTTCCCTGAGCCATGTTGGGTCTGCTTCAGTGATGAGGTGCCCAACTCCTTTTTTATGTAATTCAATTTTACATGCAAATTCCAGGGATCACAAACTTTAATGGCCTCCCTAGGTCTTCTTGGTCTACATACAGATCTAGCCTAAAAATGTTTATCTGTTTTTTTTTTTTTTTTTGCAGTTCGTCTTGGTCTCTTTTGAATGTGACACCATGTAGTACAAGGAGTCTAGATTCTCTTGGGTTCTGTCCACTTTCCTTCCCTCAGACCACCAGGGATCCTAATCTTAACATCCCGAAGGAGAATATTAAAGGTCTATGAGAGTTCTTGGCTCTGTCTTCAATATCACTGTTGAAAAACCTTCCGTGTGCCCACTAAGGAATGTCCAAAGGCTTCTCTCTGTCACCTTACGAAACCCAGTGCAGAAGCTGTCACTGTGGATCACTCCCTTTTCCTTGGACACATTTTCCTCAAGTAGCTTCTGACATTACCTACTCTCTGCCTCCCCAAACTCCCTGACTGTTGCTTCTCAGCCTCTTTCGTGGTTCTTCTTCTCTCTGTGGGGTCAGCTCGCCCGGGATTCCGGCTTTCTGTTCTCTTTGTCCTCTAGGAGGGCCATCCATTCTAATGCCTCATACACCATCATCTCACCGATGACTCTCTCACAGTGGTCTTGCTGCCTGCCCAGTGTCTCTACGTGGCCGTCAGGACACAGCTGGTCTCACCTCACCTTGCCATCTCTGCAGGAGCTCCTCCTGTGTTCTTCCTGGCTTTCTGCAGTCGTTTATGGCTCTGATCTTTCTCCAGTGCCCCAAGCCCTATCCATCGCTCAGTCTTGCCAGCTGCACGTACCATCCTTGGAGTCCGCTCTTGCCGTTGCCCCTTCTCATCTGGCTCCCGTGGTCAGTTCCTTGTCACTGTCACGCTCCTCACCTCAGAGCTGACGGGCCTTTATTCTAACCTTGCAACAGCGGCCGAGGCTCCTAGCTAGAACCAGGCTTGGGTCACCTCTGTACTACGTGCCTTTCACAGCTTTGCCTGGAGAAAGCCCCGGTCTTCCTCTCCACCTTCCCCCAATGTCCCACTCGGTTTGCCATTTTTTTTAACCAACCAATTTTCCAGGGTTTGAATAATAAATTGTATAGTAATTTTAGCTATACCTTTTGTTCCTTCCTATTTAAGATTTAAAAGTCCTTGGCATGGCCTCAAGGCCTGATGGTGATTGACTCACCTGTTCCTTTTCTGACCTTGGATTCTATTATCTTCTTCTCATTCTTCCACCAAAACCATGAAGGCTTGATTTCTTTTCTTAAAATACACCAAGGGTCCACCCCACCTTAGGGTCTCTGCACTTGCAGTTTGCTATTTAGCATGAGTGTCTCTGGATAGCATCATGCCTGTTCTATTCCTGATTCAGGTCATACTCCAATGTCACCTCAGTGAGATCTTCCCCAGCCAAACTATAACCATGGTCTCTTTCTCTCCAGTACCTGTATCTCCATTGGTTGCTTTATTTCTTTTCACAAAGTTCCATTTACCAGGCACCTCAATCTTTTGCGTAGTGATTCAGTGGACAAAAAGTATGCACGGGACCCCTGGATAGTAATGATTGCCTGAAAATGACAATTAAAAGAGCAGTCAATAGGGTGGATCACTTACAAGGATAGATTTATGAGTACAGGTTCTAGATGTTGCCTTTTTGGATCCATAATAATTTTTTAAAATCCAAAAAGCATATTTCTACTTTCCCACCCTCCAAACTACAAAATTCTCATGACTTCTGTGAGACTGTGCAAGGCTATTTATAGTAGTTTTTGGATTGCCTTTACTTTAACTATATACTCACATATCCAAAAATGTTCTCATAGCAATTAATGACTACAATTATTAATAGAAACTATAATAGATTTTAAGTTCTTATTCCCAGAAGCTTCTCAGTGCTGTGCCATAAATAAATCTGAAGCAATCTTGATGAATGAATGGGTGGCTCATTTGTATCTAAATTTCCATCTGAATGGGAATAAATAATGAGATAGACAGACTAAAATAACTTGGCTCAATATTCACCAGATATACAATAACCTTATAGAAAATATACGAAAGTGCACTAAAAGATACACAAAAAAAATTAAAGTCTTCTGAGAAAAACCTACATGAACAATGATGATTGTAGGAAGGAAACAGCAGCTGAAATACGCTATGCGCCTGTGGGCCAGGGACCTTTACGTTCCCATTAACTCTGTTGCCTATTTTTCATCTCAAGGCAATTCTTTTTAATACTGAAGAACTTGTTACTGTTAGCCACACTTTGTAATATATTCTGTGTCTTTCCAGGTTGTGCTTTGTATTTCTGTATACTGAAAGGAGCATGCTGTAGCAGACAGCTTGAGGTTCACTGAGATGAACTTCCAGACCAGACACAGTTATGGAGGAAGGGATATTTATTGAAGCTTACAGATCCAGGGGAAGTTCCATAAAAGCAGAAGAAACTGGCCTGCTTTCACAGGCCCAAGCAGAGAAAGAGAGAAGCACAAGCCTAAAAGCCAAAGCCACAGCACAGCACACTTCAGGAACTCCTGCTAGGCACACTTTGCATATCTTTAGATTGAAATATGAAACCCACCACCACACCTTAAGATCCACACAATGACACTGCCTCCAGCCAGGTGGCTAAAGATGCAAACTACAAACAAATAAACAACTGAATATATTGGGGGCCATCTATTCTATTCAAACCAGCACACATGCCTTTGTCTTACATGTGTTTCCTTGTTGATTGAACTCATGGCCAACAGCACCGTGACTCATGCCTGAGCGTATTGTCTGTAAGGTGCACGAGAGCCTTGCTGTACTTAGAAACTCTCGGCAGAACTTTGCCACTATCCTTGGCCATTTTGCAAAGTGAAATCGTCAAGAAAACCCACACAAATGGCCCCAAAAGTGACAGCTAAATGATTGTGAAAAGCACACCCGTTTGTCTACTGTTTATGAGCTTAAAGAAGAAGGCAGCCTTGTTTTTCTCCAACTGGGGATGTATATGTTGGGACCCTTAACCATATGTACATAGATACATATATATGTGTGTAGTGTGAGTATGTGTGTGTGTTTGTGTATAGCTACTCTTCCCCACAAACGACTGAGAAAGCACCATGAGCGCTGATCTCAGAATTCTACCTAAATTCACAAACCAGGAATTTGCTTATCGGAATGGACTGTACATACTCATGTAAAACTCTCCTTCATTTAAAGTAATGTAACCTAAGTTCCCTTTCTTTATAAGCAAAATGAACCCCTCCATCACAGAGACATGACAGTAAATGAGGTCATATGTCCTTGATATATGGTAAGCTGGCTTTGGAGGTGTATGGTTTCTGACTTCAGTGTCATGAATGCAAAAGTTTCCTGAGCCCTCAGATAGCAGAAACATCCCTGTATGCTTTTTCCTAATGTTTTTATATTTTTTGATATATTTTTTTTTTTCCGAGGTAGGGTTTCACTCTAGCCCAGGCTGACCTGGAATTCACTATGGAGTCTCAGGGTGGCCTCGAACTCACGGCAATCCTCCTACCTCTGCCTCCCGAGTGCTGGGATTAAAGGCGTGCGCCACCACGCCCGGCTGATTTTGTACTTAAAATAAATTCATTAATATCTAAAAGAATTTTGATTTGTTTACCTATCTTCTACCAGTTAACCAGTGCCACTGATATTTGAATAGAATATTTTTTCTCCCTTTAATTTTCTCCCTACTCTCTCTCTCTCTCTCTCTCTCTCTCTCTGTGTGTGTGTGTGTGTGTGTGTGTGTGTGTTTGAGATGGGGATTTCATTGTGTACCCCAACTTGACCTCAGACTCACTATGTAACTCATACAGGCCTCGGACTTGTGACCCTTCTGGTGTTGGGACACTTTAATGCTTGAGCATTTTATTCGGTAGTGCAAATGTACATTTTCTAATTGGCCATTTCTGGTATATAAGAATATCACTAATTTTTTTAAATTTTGTTTATTTTTATTTATTTATTTGAGAGTGACAGAGAGAGAAAGAGGCAGAGAGAGAGAGAGAGAATGGGTGCGCCAGGGCCTCCAGCCACTGCAAACGAACTCCAGACACGTGCACCCCTTTGTGCATCTGGCTAATGTGGGTCCTGGGGAATCGAGCCTCGAACCGGGGTCCTTACGCTTCACAGGCAAGTGCTTAACCGCTAAGCCATCTCTCCAGCCCAGAATATCACTAATTTTTTAAATGTATTTTGTATAAGCCAGGTGTGGTGACTCATGCCTTTAATTCCAGCACTTGGGAGGCAGAGGTAGGAGGATCGCCATAAGTTTGAGGCCATCCTGAGACTACATAGTGAATTCCAGGTCAGCCTGGGCTAGAGCGAGACCCTACCTCAAACCCTCCCCCCCAAAAAAAATGTATTTTGTATATGACATCATAGTTAACCTTCAGTGTTTTTACAAATAAATTTTGTGGTTGTTTTTCTTCCATCTGCAGGAAATACTTTTAAGGCATTAGAAAAGGGCAGACTGTATACAGATCAAAAAGGGCCAAAGTTACTTAATTTCAATCATAAGTAAAATTTCTTTCTAATAGTTCATCAGGACATGGAGTTTTGGAATTATTGGAGGATTAAGTAAGTCAGTTTACTGATTCTAAGGCCTGCCTTCTGTGATTGCACACCCTGCTATTTTGTGGATGGGAAGATAAGGCTGGTAGGAACATGTTCAGCAGCATTAGCTGATCACTCCCCATGTGCTGGACCTCATTCTAAACTCCTTGTGCAGTTAACTCATTATTCCCACACCTTTTGAGATAAATGTTACTATTGTTCACAGTTTACAGTTAAAAAATATCCAAGTAACTTATCAGGCAAGGAAGGCTATTTTCCATTCTGAGATTGAATTTAGTATCTATTGGCTTTTTATATTTTAAGTGTTTTTTTGTGGCTGTTGTTTTGTTTTTCCTATGCTGGAGATTGAACACAGAGCCTCATGCATGCTAAGCAAGTACTCTACCATTAACTACACCCCAGCCCTTGTTATGTCATTTTATCCATACTTTGGGGGTGTTATGAGGTAGACTATTAGCATTTTAGGATGATTATTTAAAAAGAGGTCCATTCATAGATTCTGTTTCCATCTTTTTAAATTGATTTAATAATCTTGTGCCTTTCATGTATGTTTGCAAATCAGTTACAGAACTAGCTTAGTGAACAGGATTTGGTAATCCTCCTTAGATTTGCCAAGAAAAGCAGTAACATTTCACTTTGTAAATTTCCTTTTTTATATACCCTTTCTTTTCTTCATTTTATATATATATGATTTAAAAATAATTCTCCAACTTTTCCTTTTCTTCCCTCCCTCCCTTCCTTCATCCCTTCCTTCTTCTTTTTGTTCAGGTTTTTAGACATAGTCTCATGTATCTTGCTTTGAACTCAATATGTAGTGAAGGACAATGACCTTGAACTTTTGATCCCAAGTGCTGGGATTACAGGCATGTCATCCTGCATACTATGTAACATGCCTGGTTTATGTGATGCTGGTGTTGGAACCCAGGGCTTTGTGCATAAGCTACATTGCCAGCCACTTTTCTTCCCTCTTAACTGTACAGTTTGCAATTGGCCATATTAGGAATGAAAACATTTGCTGGGGAGATTATCCCAACTCCCGTATTGCAACGTTTCCTTCTCATTTTGAAGGGACTGGGATAATTGTACAAGGAAAGGACTTCTGGTGGTTCTTTCCAAAATGATTTTCTGCTAAGACATCTAAGAGTGGTACCAGTCACTCTTTACTGTCACACAATGGATTATTTGACCCTCCTCTGTTATTTCTTGTGTTACCAGCTATTTCCCAGTAGCAGATAGTGCCTGGGGACCTGGATATTAACCTAACAGACCAAAGGGAAGTTGGAATTGCAGGCAGTATGCGCTGAGGCTGAGATGGTAAAGTGCACCTCTATTCTTCTTTCAGTTCTTCTCTTTCATTCTTTAAAAAATGTCTTTTAGGGCTGGCGAGATGGCCTAGTTGTTAAGGCTTTTGCCTGCAAAGCCAAAGGAACCAGGTCTGATTCCCTAGGACTCACGTAAAGCCAAATGTAGAAGGTGATGCATGCCTCTGGAGTTTGTTTGCAGTGGTTGGAGGCCCTTGTGCACCCATTCTCTCTATCTGCCCTCTCTCTCTTTCATAAATAAATAAATAAATATTTTAAATGCCAGTTATTTATTAGAGAGAGTATATAGGAGTTCCAGGGCCTCTTGTCAGTGTAAACAAACACCAGACACATGTGTTACTTTGTGCACCTGGCTTTATGGGTTTACTGGGGAGCTGAACCTGTGCTGCCAAGCTTTGCAAGTAAGAGCCTTTAACTGATGAGCCATCTCCCCAGCCTCTGTATTTCCAAGTCTTTTCTTTCCGAGTTCATAAACATAGAATTTTAAAATATAACCTCCACTGTCTTCTGTCATGCTTGGCAAGCCATTCACTTGAAAACTACAAATAATGTACTTTAAAGTAATACTTAACCTCCCAGCTTTTTCTTAAATAAAATTATTTGTAAGATAGAGAAAAAGAGAGAGAGAAAGGAAAGAAGGAAGGAAGGAAGGAAGCAAGCCAGCCAGCCAGGGCCTATGCGAGGGCCTTCTGCCACTGTAAACAAATTCCAGATGTATGTGCTACTTTGTGAATCTGACTTTACATGGGTACTGGGAATCAAACCTGGGCCAGGCCTTGTAAGCAAGTGCCTTCAACCCCTGAACCATCTGCTCAACCCCCAATTTTTGTTTTGGTTTGTTTGAGGTAGGGTTTTATTGTAGCTGAGGCGGACCTGGAATTCACTGTGTAGACCTAAGGCTGGCTTTGAACTCACAGCAATCTTCCTACCTCTGCCTCCCAAGTGCTGGGGTTAAAAGTGTGCTCTAGCCACCATGTCCGACATTTTTTTTTTTTTTTTTTTGCAGAGGCGTGGGAGAAGAGATTTTGCTTTCCTTTAAAAAATCACTGCAGATATTTGTATTTAGTACAAAGGGAGTGTAGGTGGTCAGTGAAATAAAAATGTTTGCTTTTCTGGCCTTCAAGGAAGGGACTCGTGAACTAGTTTCAGAAAGACATACTAAGGAATAAAACCAAATGTCAGATTCCAATGCCAAGTAATGAATGGTATGACAAGAAAGTGGCACAGGCCACATGAGTTATTAAAAATTTAAACACACGAGAAGTTTTTCTGGCCTGAAGCGATCACAGATGGTCCAGGGAGAGACTGGAGTTTAGGACTGAGGTAGAAGGGAGGGTGGGAAGTGGTTCTTTCGGTCTGAGTGCGGGGTGCCGGAAGCAAAGGTGTGGCTGAACAGGCTTGTAGGAAAGGTTTCATTACAGTGAGCAGGGCAGCCCAGCTGGAGCCGAGTGGTTTAGGAGAAAGGCAAAGGAAGCCGTTGACTCAAAGAGGGAGGGCAGGGGCCTGACGATGGGGCCTGGCACCCTTTTGAGGCAGTCTCCTTTAGTCTGTGCACCGGGAGCTGCGGACAGCCTCTGCTGGGGAGTTGTGCCTTGAAAGATGTTTTGAATTTCCAGCTGGGCAGTCAGCTGGATTGTCATAGGAGAAGAGGCTCGCTCTATTCGAGCAGGGCATGCGTAACTTTGGAGTTGACTGGGAACATACAGGTAGTTGCCTAAAGTAGATGGTGAGGATTGAAGGGATGCCATCTCCCACCGCAGTTCTGTGGAGAGGGCATCCATTCCTTGTGCAGCTGTGTGTGTGTGGAGAACAGGGCTGAAGCGACCTAAGGAAAAACAGGGCAGGTAGTCTGGTTCCAAGCACAGCCTTGCATTCCGTCCAGCTGTTTAGAATCCTGCCTCAGCCCCCCGCTACACCTGTTTCCTTGTCTGCACGGTACCAGCGCCCATCATTCACAGCGAGGGAAGGGCCTGGCACATTGGGTGGCGTGTAATTAATGGTCAGTGAGTGTTAGTTATTATTAGAGCACTGCCAGTGAGGGTGGTTGTGACACTTCACAGGGAAGTTACACAGGAGGATGAGCCAGGACTTGGGTATAGGTAGAACCATCAGAGGCTCCCAGCATCTGAAGAAACTGACAGATTGGAGGTTTGGAGGAGAAGCAGTTTTGGGAACATGTGCAGGTTCTTGTGTGAAGTTCTGGATTCATTTAGTGTATTGTTTTCTTTCAGGGAAACGATGTTCAAGGCACTCTAGGACAAACATTATTAAAAATGGGCTGCTTGTTTATTTAATGCCTACATTTGAAAAATAAAGGATGTTTAAGAGCCTGGCTTCTGGCACTAGCTTCTGGTAAAGCTATCTCTAATCCTAGGCATTCAGCTAAATATCATAAAACAATCCCAAAAATCACAATGCATTTTCTTATTCTGTGTCCTTGCTGTCACATCTTATGTGCCAAATTAAACTAATTCTTATTTAATTCTTAATTTTTAGGGTTAAGATTTTGATTTGGTAGAAGTAGGTCACGTGCAAGGAGTATGAGACAAACAAAGAATAGTGGTGTAGATTAGGTAAATCCTTAATAAATCACATCTAAGTAGTATAAAATTTTCATTTTGGGGTATAAAATAGTCTTTTCCAAATATTGAACACTGTTGACACAAATGCTCTAGATTTCCAGATTTATATGAAACAGAGGACTTTGTTGTGTTGGCAGAGAGAAAAGATCTGGGAACTGGATTGAATTCAGGGGAATATGCAAATATATTTGTTATCATTGCCACTAGTGTCAACATTAATTTTCTGTGTCCAAATGGAGTATTTAGAGTACTTAGCTTAGAAGATATGAATGTGCCAAGAACCAAAACATGTGACATAGTCTCTACAAAAATAAAAAAATGATGGTATCATTATATTGCTTCCATTCAAACACATGATTTTATGATCATAATGGTTATTTAAATTGTCACTTTAAAAGGGGGCACAATAATGTATTTTCTGCCAAGTATATTGATAAAATTGCTCAGGGCAACCATTTCTTTCTTGTATACAAAAGCACATTTTGGGGTCTGAGTTATTTTCAGCATAATATTATATATTAATTTATTATATTTATTTGATACACTTGGTCCTAGGTAGCCTATGGATATATTTACAAGCACCATTTTGAAAATCCCTATCATCTTGATTTAAAATAGATGTCATAAAGCAGCAAGTTTGAGAAAATCTTGGCCCCAAGCTATAGAAAAGAAACAAAGGTTCTCTGGCCATCACTTTAGAAACCATAATGGAATCACATGAAAATGTGTTTTTAATAATACCTCTCAATATAATAATACTTTACCTTTTATGATGCTTTCAAGTTTTCAGTATTGCTTTATATAAATTACTGCATTTGTTCCTCCCAATAAACCTTTGAAGCAGCACTATCATCAATGTCTTTGATATCATGAAACAGAAATTCAAGTTCAGAAAGAGGAGGCAGCTTGTTCATACCCTCATGTACCTGTAACGAATGCAGCTGCCGCATGCTCCCATGTCCCTCGCTTCAAATCCCTGACTACATCCGTACGGCTCGAACATATTGAGTGGCCTCACTGTGCAGCTGTCTTCAGGAAAATCACGTTTTACAGAGGATTAAATGAATGGAAGCGTTGGAGGATCTCTGGAGAACGTAATGTCGTACATATGCATAAAGAGGGGTGAAGTAGCAATTGTTAAGTATCTCAAGCCAGAGATTTAAAATTTTTTTATTTGCAATCATAAAAAGGGGAAAGCACATTGAAAATGTCTGATGCTTTTACACAGACCAAAATATCTATGTGAAAAATTACTTAGTGAATTCTGAGAAGTTGGAATTACAGACTTTTTACAGACTAGTGGGGTTCTTTAGGCAGGTGAAATATTTCTCTGGGTGACATCAACAAGTGGTACTGATTGGTACTACCTAGAGATCCCAGTAAGAACCTTGTCCTACAAGTCCTGGTCTAGAAGAAGGGCACAGGTTGGCCTGAAATAGGTTGTAATTCATCTTGTCTTGTGATTTTCAGAATGTTACTTGGGAAAATAATTGTGCATGACTGTGTGTGTGTGTGTGTGTCTGTCTGTGTGTGTGTAATTGTAGATGATATCAATTACAGAAGGAAATATTTTAATTTATTTTATATCTCTTTTGAGTAGTGTAATCTACCACAATATCAAGGGTTTAAAAATGAGTATTGAGGAATAATGACATCCTTCTTAGTTACAAATAGAGTTTGAGTGTTGTGTGTCTACAGCTTGTGACATTAGTGTGGCCTTGCATGGCACAGCATTTAGCCTATCTGAACTCTTTTTTTTCCTCATCTGCAAAGGGACATATTGGTACACACTTGACAAGATATGTTTCCTTTCTTGTATATTTATTATGAATTATTTCAAACAGGAAACAAAAAGACAACCTAACACCTGTGCCTTGCTACCCAGATGTAATAAATACTAATAGTTGTGGAATTTTCTTTCTTTTTTAATTTTTTTTTTGTTTATTTTTATTTATTTATTTGAGAGCAATAGACAGACAGAGAGAGAAAGAGGCAGATTAGATAGAGAGAGAATGGGCATGCCAGGGCCTCCAGCCACTGCAAACGAACTCCAGGTGCATGCGCCACCTTGTGCATCTGGCTTACCTGGGTCCTGGGGAATCGAGCCTCGAAGCGGGGTCCTTAGGCTTCACAGGCAAGCACTTAACTGCTAGGCCATCTCTCCAGCCCTGAATTTTCTTAGATAATAAAAAAGAGATTGATATAAAAACTCCTTTGTTCCCTAACCCAAAGCTATTTCTACCCATAGCCCACCCAGTCTGCCTCAGGATAGTGGGACTCCTGAATTGAGCTTATGTCCACAGGGTGATTTTGATGGCAGAGGAAATAATGTCCTAAAACTAACCTGAAGTGAACTTCTCTAAATCTTTGCTTATCTGTTTGTGCATCAGGCATTAAAATATTTAGATTACCAATGAGGAAGTCCTAAGATCACAGATATGAAAACGTGTTCTGTGGAGTGATGCAGAAATTACTTTCCAGGAATGTGGTTACTGTCAGGTTTATAGTTTGTCTTGTGACTGAAGCAGATTATCTAGAAAGTGTTAGGGTAGGAGGGGAGAACAAAGAAAAGATGGAGGAAATAAGTACACAGAAAGACACAGAGGAGAATCAGTGGCAATGCAGCTGGGCTCCCTTTGGATGGTTTTGCTTGGAACCATTCCTGGCTTGCACCTGTTCGTGGTATCTAACAGCTGGAATCTTTCACCCTGTGGCTTAGGGTAACATGTTCATAGACAGTGCAAGTGAATTACTGTTGGCTGTTATGGCACAGGTATGTTAATTCCTTCCTTCCTTCCTTCCTTCCTTCCTTCCTTCCTTCCTTCCTTCCTTCCTTCTTCTCCTTTCTTCCTGTCTGTCTTTCTTTTCATTTTTGAGGTGGGGTCTCACTCTAGCTCAGACTGATCTGGAATTTACTATGTAGTCTCAGGGTGGCCTCAAACTCTCTGCAATCCTCCTACCTCTGCCTCCCAAGTGCTAGGATTAAAGGCGTGTGCTACCATGCCTGGTCAGGTATGTTAATTTCCTTCCTTCCTTCCTTTCTTTCTTTCTTTCTTTTCTTTTCTTTTTTTTGCTTTTTGAGGTAGGGTTTCACTCTAGCTCAGACTGACCTGGAATTCACTATGTAGTCACAGGGTAGCCTCGAACTCACGGCGATCATCCTACCTCTGCCTCCCCAGTGCTGGGATTAAAGGCGTGCGCTACCACGCCCTGCCCTGGGTATGTTAATTTCTGTGAGCCAAATGTTACTCCTATATTATCAAAATGAAGTTGTAAATTTTTCATTTGCTTTTTTACTATTTATTTGAGAGAGAGAAAGAAGAAAGGAAGGAAGGAAAGAAAAGAAGAAAAAGAAAGAAAGGAAGGAAGAAAGAAGAAAAGGGTTCTGCAGGGCCTCCTGCCACTGTGTCCGAACTCCAGATGCACGTGTGTGCCACTTTGTGCACTGCCTTTCTTTATGCGGGTACCAGGTAGTCGAACCCAGGTTCTGGCAGGCTTTGTAAGCAGGTGCCTTTGACTGTTGAGCCATCATCTCTCCAGCCCTTCAAATGCTTTTACATAATCTGTCTGGTTAGGTTATTGGTTCAAAATGTTTTTGTGACGTCTTGACGAAGTGTTGCTGGACATGGAGGCGCTTTACTCATTCATCCTGGTGGTGGTCAGCAAGGCCACTCAAGAGGGTAACGTGCAAGAAGTGGGAGGGCAGCAGGGAAAGATGGCGATGCAGCGTGACAAAGGGGCGAGTCCCACAGATGCTGAGCACGTGTGCAGGAACATGTGGAAGTGTTGAGCCCTTGACAGCCTCCGGCTTCCTGCTTTGGTGGGTCTGGAGTCTCTTCAGTGTCTGTTGCCCTGTCTGTGGAGAAGTTTCTCTGGCCAGCAGGGAAAGCAGCAGTCGAATTCTTTCTGCATCTGCAGTGTCCCCCGAGCCCTGGCAAGTGCTACAGAGATGACTTGCCCGGTGCTAAGCCCTGGGCGTTCTCTTCTTGCCGTTTGGATGAGTCTAGGCTGTCCCTGCTAACCATAACTTTTAATACTTGGTTTTGAAGCTTCTGCTATTTATAGTATGCAAAAACAGAGCAGGGTGTCTTTTAGATTTATTTTCTCTTAAAATTGCCATTGCTTACCCTAGTTAGCCAAGAACACCGGAGCCTACAGTAGGCTTGTCTTTTATTTTTCCATTTCTCGAACAAGCATCATTTTAAATCTCTGTTCATTAGCACTTAGCCTCACTTGAAGACACCCATCTATTCTAACAATTTACATATTCTCTTTCTGCACACACCTTCTGAGCTCACTTGCTGTCCATCAAAGCTTGCCTGAGCTTGTTAGTGATTTCTGAAGAGTAATTCAACTTGTGTGTGAGGAAAGCAGCAGAAGGCAGGCCGTTCACTAGTTACATTGCCTTTGCCATTTCTGTCCTTTGAAAATGGTTTTGTGATACTTTTTTTTTCTGTATGTAAAGAAGGATTTTTGGGCTCTAAACAGGCATGCACAAGTCAGTAAATGAAGATATTAAATATAAACTTCAATTTTTTTTTTATTAGCCACTCTAATCTTGCCTTGGGAAACAGCCTTATGTTGAGGGGATTCCACAGTTAATTTGTTAATTTACTTATTTGTTCCTCAGTATCACTACCAAATGGACAGAGGGAACCAGGAAGTAATAGCATGTTTGAAAAGAAAACAAAGTAAGGGGGGAAAAGGCACAGGAGGGGGACTGGGAGTATCAGGGACTAAAGAGGTCTGGAGGAGCGACCACCCAAGTGATTTTTTCAGTACAGAGTGGCAGGAGATGAGAGGCAGAGCCCCCCATGTTTCCTGGAGGACAAGCTGTTGAGAGATAAGCCACAGTAAGCCCATGGCTTTGCACTTGAGTCTCAGCAAGGATGGGCACTGTGTCATGAGGGGTCAGTAAAGAAAGTTAGGGGACTGAGTCAATAACATAGAATCTGGGGACCTATCTGAGGACCTGAGTGATAGAGAACTTCAGAAGAGTTTTGAGCCAGGCAGCAAAATTTCCAGTTTCTGCCTTTCAGTAAGATGGTTCTGCTTGCTGAATTGAGCATGACCACTGGTGGGGGAGGGGCAAGAATGAAGAAGAGTCCGATTGTGAGACTACTGGAAACTATGCAGTGGCACAAGTAGTAAGGTGGGCTCGAGTGGTTGAAGATGAGGGGTGTGTGTGTGTGTGTGTGTGCATATGCACACTTGAGGGCAGATTCTTCTATATGCTCATGGGGACATTTTAACTTTGGCAGGAGGGTGAACAGAGTGGTAATTTATTGCAGGGGGGAAAACTACTGGGAGAGGAGGTTTGAGTGAGGTATCACATGCTAAGACTGAGGGACTTGTATGCATATGTGAGGATGTCTGGCAGGCAGTAGGATGCAACAGTTTGGAATTCTGTGAGAAGTCTGGGCTGGGGAGATTATACTGTGCGTATCACCTGCATGTGAATGGAACCAACGGGAGGAGTGTGGAGGGGTGTGGCTAGAAGAAGGAAGAAATCAGTGGTCATTTGTCAACTGTGGTAGGAGGAAAGGAACAAAAATTTTAGTTTGGAGGTTTGTGCAAATTTGAACAGATCTATACTTTCAGTCCTAATTTTCTTGTCAATAGAATGGTTGGAAGTGAGTTACACCAGACATCTTTACTTGGATTAGATCCTCTCCAGGGCTCTGGGATGAAGTCAAATGTGTCTCATAAGTTTAGTATTCATTTTATAAGTAAGCTCAAATAACTTAATCTTAGTTTCATATGGATCTTTCCCTTGCTCAAACATAAGCTCTGCCCCACAGTGCACATGTGCAGGGAGAGAAGGAGGGAGAGAGAGGAGATTGAGATGACAAACATTGGGACTTTTGTCATAGGGGAGATTTTGTCTACTCTTCTCTTTGGTGGTGAAGGACATAGTTAGGTGACAGGGAACAGTGAATAGCAGAAAGCTACCTGTGAGTTTGTTTCATTAATATTAGATGAGAACTATCCTGTAGTACACATGGAATTACTTTCTATTTGTGGGAAATGAGTCACAAATGAGGGCCTAACTCCTATTTCAGGAGTTTTACCTTATAGATCTTACAGTCTTTCCATCACACAGTTGAAATGCTATGCCACACATATGCATGGTTTGTAGTTTCAGGATAGTGAGTGTCACTGGTCCATGTTTGTGACAGAAAAATCAACTCATGTTGTACACCGGAAGTGTAGGGTAAGTGTGGGAGATGTTACCTGAGTATGTGGGTATGGCTGGATGCTCCGTGTGCGTGACCCTACTAGCCCCTGAGTGAACCACAGTCAGATAGACTTTACCTCCCAGTGTATAATAGAGATTTGAAGCGCACAGAGTGTCAACTGAAGGTGTGTCCACAGGGTTGGTAGGGTTAGGAGTTAGGCAGGCGACAGCTCTCCAGAGCCTCAGATCCCATGCTCAAATCATGACATATTGCATTCTTGTGTAGGTGAAGAGGGCCAAACGTGGACTAGATGGATTTGCCTACGTGACTCTGAGGCTGTAGCCGGCCCTTCTTCTCTGATGTGCCTTTTCGTGCTCAGAAACAGCTGGGCCCTATGCTCTTATCTGTCAGACTATCCCTAATGCCCTCTCAAATCTGCCTGTTAAGGTACACATTTTGTCATCATGAGGATTTTCTGCAGATTTAATGTGTTTCTGCTGTCACATAGACATGTGACCACTACTAAGCCAACAATCCAGGAATGACTGAAATAAAAAAAAAATCCCCATTTGAAAACATTTGAGTAAATGTAAAACTAATGCAGATCTGTTCAATGCGAGGGGAACCTTGTAGGGGAGTGCAGAGGGCTGGGGTCAAAAGAGTTATAAGCAGAAGTCATACCATGTCCCTACTGTTGAGTCTGTGTATGTGCAGTGTGTGCATGTGCGTGTGCGTGTGCGTGTGTGTGTATGCATGTGTAAATGGGAGAGGGGAGAGCTTCAGAGGTTATAATAGACAGGTGAAGGAAGTAACTAACCTCTCTTTTAAAAATAAATTTTTTGCTGCTTTTTAATTTTTATTTATTTGTTGGGGGGAGAGAGAGAGGAGAGAAAGAGAGAGAGAGGGGCAGATAGAGAGAATAAGTGTGCCACGGCCTCCAGCTGATGCAGATGAACTCCAGACACATGTGCCACCTGTGCATCTGGCTTATGTGGGTCCTGGGGAATTGAGTCTGGGTCCCTTGGCTTTGCAGGCAAGTGCCTTAGCTGCTAAGCCACTTCTCCAATCTGTAACTAACCTCTCTTGGCATATTTCTGCTTTCTATACATTACAAGGTTGCTATGCAGCTTAATTAGACATATAGCAGTGTATTATAAGTGGTATACATGTGTTTAAAGAAACAACTACTTCTGTGGTTGAGTCAACCACCTTAGAAAGAGGTACTTTTTCATAATAGTTAAAAACGAGGGGACTTCTTTATCTCATTTCCATCCCTGAGGTAATAATTGGGGCTTTGCTCACTCTTGCTCAGCAGAATGTGAGCAGAGGAGTAGCTCGTCTTCCTCATAGATTCTTTCTCTTCTAGAACTGAGAGACACGTGAAAAAGTCCACTGGCACTTGAGGCAGATTGCAGGGTAGTTTCTCTCTCTTTCTCTCTCTCACTTCTGTTTCTAATAGTTGAACTGAGTTTCTCTAGTGAGAATGCATGATGAAACCAACTCACGCTCCCGTGTCCCTATATTTATATATTTGCACTGCAAGTCATTTACCCTTCCTTGGGTACCACAGGTTTTCTGCTTTGTGGTGAAAATTTCAGTCTCCTCTTACCTGTGTTTATGCATCCAATTCCAGATATGAAATGTTATCTCCTCTTTAACTGAGAATCCCAAGCATCATAATATCCATTCATTCATATATTTTTATATATTTGCTATATATTTTTGGTCATATTCCTCTGTTATTGTAATGAATTTTATATTTTATTTATTTGTGAGAGAGACAGATAGAACGAATGGGCACATCAGGGCTTCCAGCTGCTGCAAACAAACTCCAGATGCATGCGCCACCTTGTGCATCTGGCTTACATGGGTACTGGGGAATCAAACCTATATCTTCAGGCTTTGCAGGCAAGTGCCTTAACCACTAAGCCATCTCTTTAGTCCCCCCTCTTTGTTATTTTAAAGCACAAGCTACAGAGTTACCAGAAAATACTTTTTTTAAAAAAATACACCAGTGATTCTATCTTTATCATCTATCTGGTACAGTACTATTTCCATCGCTAGCCCATCCTCAACTTGTCCATCTCTTTTTAAAGACTACATTGAAATAAATTAAATAGATAGATAGATAGAGAGGTTGGAGAGATGGCTTAGCGGTTAAGGTGCTTGCCTGCAAAGCCAAAGGACTTCAGTTCCATTCCCCAGGACTCACGTAAGCCATATGCACAAGGTGGTGCATGCATCTGGAGTTCGTTTGCAGAGGCTGGAAGCTCTGACATGCCCATTCTCTCTCTGTCTCTCCCTCTTTCCCTCTCTCAAATAAATAAATAAAATAAGACTACACTGAACATTTATTACTTCTAAGCCTTCTCTTTTTTGAAAACCTTTGTGTTCTAGTAATCCAATCCTTAACATTTTTATTTTATTATGTTTTGGGCATGTGTGCGTGCTGTGTGTATAATGTGTGGTTGTGTGGTGTGTGTGTGTGTGCACACGCGCACGTGCATGCAGATTTAGTATCCTCTACCACTTTTCAACTTTGTTTCCTTGAGATGGAGCCTTTCACTGAACACGGAGCTACTGTTTTCAGTCAGACTGGCTGGCCAGAGAGACCACTGTTCTCCAGTCTCTGCCCCTGACAGGACCAGGCTTGCAGGCATGCGTTCTCATGCCCAGCTACTTATGTGGGTGATTAGAACTGAAACCAGTGTGTCGTAGGCCCTCCCAGACCCCCATGCATGCACGACAAGCCCTCTTACCTGCTAGGCCATCTCCCTAGCTCCCTAAGCCTACTTAAAATTCTTACTAATAGTCTCTTTGGGGAGAACATGAAAATGTGGATTTTTAGTCTCACACATTTTCATATCTGCTTGTTAACTGTGCTTTAACCAAAGATTATAGTTTATCAATATGATTCTTAATTAAAAAATTTGGAAATGATCCCAAAGGAGAGATTTTCTTGTGATTATTATTTTTTTTATTATACCCAGAAATCCTGCTGTAAGCAAATACATTTGTGTCAAGCTGATTAGAATACACATTTTTGGTCACATTTTGTGAATTTTATCTGACTTTATCCTGGCTTTTTCTTTCCTCTGTATGAGATTAATTTAGAAGCAGTATTATTTTCTTTTCTTTATTGAACATGTTTAACACTTAAATCAGTTTAAATGTGGTTGCATTTCTTTTGGGGAAGGTGTTCACTTTACATAGCTAGAAATAAAAGAGAACCCTCATGTGTGACACAGTAAATTGAACTGATAATGTACCTGAGCCAGCCTGCCTGCCTTCCTTCCTTCCTTCCTTCCTTCCTTCCTTCCTTCCTTCCTTCCTGAGATAGGGTCTTACTCTAACCAAGGCTGACCTGGAACTCACTTTGTAGTCCCAGGCTGTCTTTGAACTCAGAGATTTCCTACCTCTGCCTCCCAAATGCTGGGATTAAAGGTGTGTGCAGCCATGTCCAGCTCCTCTCCCACTTTCTTAAATCACCAGATTTGAGAAAGTAGTGACACTATCCAACATCTAACTGGAGTCCCAAAGGAAGGGTGCAACAAACCAGACAGATACCATATTCAAAAGGATAATAGCAGAGAATTTTCTAGAATTGGAGAAAATCTAGAGTCCTCAAGATCGAAAATATGCACTGAATATCACTTAGTAGAAGTCTTGTTTTTTTGTTTGTTTTGTCCTGGAATTCACTATGTAGTCTCAGGGTGACCTCCAACTCACGGTGATCCTCCTACCTCTGCCTCCTGAGTGCTGGGATTAAAGGTGTGCGCCACCACGCCTGGCTCAAGTAGAATTCTTAAGGTATACAATCACAACAAATTATCATCGCATTCATTCCTCTGTTGCTAGAAAAAATAAGCTTGAGATAAGAAGAGATTTAATTATTGTGTGCATTTTTACTTTGTAGAGAAAGAAATTCAATATTATAGTAATATGTTAAAATATCCCTGGTAATATCAGTGGGTCATAAGAGATTTTGAGCTGAAAAACATTCTGTATAGCATTGAATCTACTTCTGTCTTAATCAAATTGAGGCCCAGCAACATTGCTCACATTACTGAAGGTCTGTCTCATCTAGATACGTAGAAGACTGGACTACAGGCTTCCTGCCATTTGGTTATTTGTTTGACACTGAACTGAGTAATAGGCTACCCCCAATACAAATAGTGATTCCATTTGACTCTATCTTTGACATATACCAGCTATTAAGTCATGAGCTTCTTGAGTGACGTGTGTGTGTGTGTGTGTGTGTAATTTTTTTGTTTGTTTGTTTTCTTCGAAATAGGGTCTTGCTCTAGCCCAGGGTGACCTGTAATTCACTATATAGTTTCAGGCCAGCCTAGAACTCATAGTAATCCTCTTACCTCTGCCTCCATGGCAATCCAAGAGCTGGGATTACAGGCATGTGCTACCATGCCTGGCTGATCCTTGCATGTTTTTAATGAGAAAGTGATCTGAATCATAAAAGATGGTTTGAAAAACTTTAAAGATTTTAAAAAAATTATTGTGCTGGAGAGATTGCTTAGCGGTTAAGCGCTTGCCTGTGAAGCCTAAGAACCCTGGTTTGAGGCTTGATTCCCCAGGACCCCTGTTAGCCAGGTGCACAAGGGGGCTCACACATCTGAAGTTCGTTTGCAGTGGCTGGAGGCCCTGGTGCACCCATTCTCTCTCTCTCTTTCTCTGCCTTTCTCTCTGTCTGACACTCTCAAATAAATAAGAATAAACAAAAAATATTATTTGAGACAGAGAGAGGAAGAGAAAGAAAGTGAGAGAGGGAATGGGCATACCAGGGCCTCTAGCCACCAGAAACGAACTCCAGACTCATGTGCTACCTTGTGCATCTGGCTTATGTGGAACCTAGAGAATTGAACCTGGGTTGCAGGCAAGTGCCTTAACCACTAAGCCATCTCTTTAGCCCTAAAGATATTTTTTAATTAATCTTGTTAGTTGTGTTTTCTGAAGTTTATTTATTTCTTTATTGAAGCAAGCCCAGCAGAGTGGCCTTTTTAAAAATGTAGTTGTCACAAATGATCATAGTCTGGGTTCCTTAAATGATTTATTGCTTATATTTTTGAATGCCTAAGATATCTTACAATGAAGGCGATGCATCTGGCAAAGAAGGGAAAAGAAAGTTCTTCCCGTCTCTTTCTAAAGGACAGTAGTCTAAAGGAACTCATTACCTCCCTGGCCCTATTTTCATTCTATAAGTGAATATAATGGTTATTGGAATTGTGTTAGTTACTCTGTCACTGCCATGAACTAATACCTGTCCAGAAGCAAATCAAGAAAAGAGAGGGTTTATTTTGGCTTACATTTTGAGGGGATATCGTCCATTATGGCAGGGAAGGTGTGGCAGATCAGCTCCTCACATTTCAGCCCAGCCAGGAAGCAGAAAATGAGTAGGAAGTGGGGCTGGACTACGGAACTTCAAAACATGCCCCCCCAAGTGACTCCCATCCTCCAGAAATGTTCCACCTTCTAAAGGTTCCACAACCTTCCCAGACAAAGCCACCAACTGGTTACCAAGTGTTAAAACATACCAGCCTATACCTTCTAACCACAACAAGAATCAGTAATGTTAGACACTGATATGTGTGGAGATATACTTGTTTATGACTTTGAGTTCTGGATTTGCCTTACTGTTGGGAGGGTAGGTTATTCATTTGATGAAAGTAGCTATTTTATACTTTATTCTTTGTTGTGGTTAATTTTGCAAGAAAAGTGCCATATCATGCTGAAATTATATTAATGTCAAAAAGTTAAACATTTTAGAGGAACCAAAGCTAATGCAACTGTAACTCTGATAAGTGTCTTTGGCATTACAGAAATAACATTTAATACAGAGATAGGATGATTCCTCATGTTAACATGTGAGGTAGAGTCAATTGTTGCTATAGTGGAAATGCAGTGTTTATATTATGAAGGGAATATTTGTGCTGGAATGCACAGCATTTTACTAGTCACTGTATTCATTCGCTAGGATTGCTACAACAAAGTATAGCAAGTTGGGTAGCATAAATATCAGAAATTTGTCTGATGATGGCCCTGCCGACTGTATGCCTGAACTCCCCAGGGCAGGGTTAATTCTTTGTTTTTTTTTTTCTTTGTTTTTTCGAGGTAGGGTCTCACTCTAGCCCAGGCTGACCTGGAATTCCCTATGGAGTCTCAGGGTGGCCTCGAACTCACGGCGATCCACCTACTTCTGCCTCCTAAGTGCTGGGATTAAAGGTGTGCGCCACCACACCCGGCTAAGGGTTAATTCTTTTTGAGGGTGTTTAAGGTATGCCATCTTTCAGACGTCTCAACTGCCAGGTGTCTGTCCTTTCCTTATTATCTTCCTTCTATTTGAGTCTATCTCCTCCTTTAAGTTTTTTTTTATTTATTTATTTTATTTATTTTGAGGCAAGCCCAACAGACTGGATTTTTTTTTATGAGAGAGAAAGAGAGAGAGAGAGAGACAGACAGACAGACAATTGGCACACCAGAACCTTTAGTCACTGCAGTTGAACTCCAGATGCATGTGCCCCCTTGTGCTCAAGTGTGACATTGCATGCTTGCATCACTGTGTGTCTGGCTTACATGGGACCTAGAGAGTCAAACATGGGTCCTTAGGCTTCGTAAGCAAGTGCCTTAACCACTAAGCAATCTCTCCAGCCCCCGTCTTTAAAAAAAAAAATAAAGGTGCAAGTTTTACTGGATTAGAGTCTACTTTAATGTCCTCATTTTAAGTTGATTGTCCCTGTAAAGACCTCATTTCTAAATAAGACTACATTCTGAGGTATTGGTAATTGGGATTTTTTGAAGAAGAATTTGGTGGGAGGCTAGGCAGAATTAAACCCATCACAGTCACCATTGTCTTGTATATGACACTCATAGGTGCTTTCCAGTAAGGGCAAAAGGAATTGAATATGTTGTAAAATACAATGAGTCACAGAATAAAGTATTATGACTATAATTAAAATTTAAAAGGTCATAACTTATTTTAAGGTGCATGAGATGAATTGGGATGGGTGAATCCATTGGATGGATATTATTTGATCTCCAGGTAGTGTTTAGAAGATTTACTAGGCTAACATGTACGCACTAATGCTGTATATAGCCCAAGGTGCTATAGCATGCCACTAAGGGGTCGTACGTGGAATATAAAATTTTAGCAAACACCCACAGATACTTGTTCATGATGCAAGGTGCTCACATTGCACAGGCTTTGCTTATGAATGCTTTTGTTATTACATCTTTGTATCTGACATAAACGTGTTGGGACTTTCATTAAAAACTCAATGCATTACAATAGTGATTTCTTGTATATCAGTGTGGATTCCATAACCTGAATTCTAAGATGTTGTATACCATTCTATTGTCATTCAGTTGTGGAGACATACTGAAATGCAGTACTTTCAAGATGCTAGAGAAGAACTAGCATTAAATATTAAACATTTAAATGAGGAAACACTGATTAATTCATAATATTCAGAGCAGTTCATGAATGTTTAATACTCATATTTTGCCTTGATTGGATATTATTTAACTGAAACCATGGCCGTTGTAGAACTACTTAGTTACCATTTTTAATTCCAGGCCTACATTAGAAAAATGATTTACTTTTCTTGAAGTATTATTTTGAACTTCTTACTACTTTTGGTTTATTGTTTAATATGCTAGAGCAAAATGAAAACATTAATGCCTGACAATACCTGGGAAATATTTTGAAACCTCATTTTCTTGATAGTTGAAGTTAAGTTTATATAGTCTTAGTAAAGTAAAAGCTCCTTGATTGTATGTTTGCCTTCACTTTAATGTTTGGATGGTCTGTTATTCATTTAGTAGACATTATTTAGCATCCATTGTGTGCTTTGGTCCCAAGGAATCAATAACAGTGAGTAATTTAGTCATGGTCACTGTTTATGAAGCTTTCTGAAGGCCTGTCGGAGGATTTAGAGATTGAACAAGTAATTACTCAAAAAAACCCTATTTACTTATTTATAGTAAATGCTAAGCAGTAGTGTGAGATTCTACTACTTAGTGTTGTTTGCTCCATGGTGAAAGGGTAGGTAGGGAAAGCATCCCTGGGGAAAAGAAATTATGAGGTTGCTCCTTCACACAATGGATAGCACATTGGACTTCTAGAGAAATTATAATGTGTCGTGTAGGCAGAGTGACCATAATCTGGGCAGAGAGGACCACACTAAGGCCAGGAGATCCACAGTCTTTGGGAGGGAGGTAAAATGAATCAGGTTTAAAGTTAAAATAATATTCTAGATGAGAGCTGTAATCCTTTCCATATTAGAATTAGCCCTTGGGAAGTGTCTGAGGACCCTGGAGAGTCAGTAATATAATCTCTGTAAAAATGGACTATGAATTTCATGAAATCTCATATCCTAGATAAAGGAATAAACTTGTAGAATTTCTTTATCGGGGAAGGAGTCAGGGAAAGACTGTCTCACAGTAGTTCTGTTCTGTGGTACTTTCTTCTGTTTGGTCTTTTGAGAGGTCCCCAGCCTCCCAATATTTGACAGTATAATTCAAGTATTCCTGCTATCTGTAGCTTATCTACTTTCTGTGAGTACACACAACTCTTTCAGTAATCTTCTTCGTAATTTTATATTGGAGGTAAGTTGGAGGTCGTTATGCCAGGTGGGTTACAAAAAAGTCCATGGGTTTTTGTTCTCTTTGTTGCTTTTAAAAAAATTTTTCTGTTTGTATTGTTCTTTGTTTATTTGAGAGTGACAGACAGAGAGAAAAAGAGGGAGATAGATAGATAGATAGATAGAGAGAGAGAGAGAGAAAATGGGCGCGCCAGGGCCTCCAGCCACTGCAAACGAACTCCAGACTTGTGCACCCCCTTGTGCATCTGGCTAACGTGGGTCCTGGGGAATCGAGCCTCGAACCAGGGTCCTTAGGCTTCACAGGCAAGCGCTTAACCACTAAGCCATCTCTCTAGCCTTCTGTTGCTCTTTGTAAAACTACAATGTCCAGGGGCTGGGACTGTTGTCCTCTCCGGGAACAACAATTGGTGTGTGAATGGATGGATTATGGTGTCCATACAGAAGCTGGTCAGCCTCCTTATTACAAACAGCAATACATGTAGGGAATTTTCTAACCCCCAAAGATTAGCTGCTCTTGGTGGGGGGGTCTTTGCTAGTTTATCCGCTCACATCAGAGTCTGTAAAACAGAAGGGTTGAATTGCCGAAGTTCACCCTTTATGGCTCATTTTCCTCAGTGGATGCCATGATTTAGGGACCTGCTAATCTGTACCTGATGGAGTTTCACCAGTCAGGGATTCATCTTCAAGAGATAGAGGCATAGGTATATAGCACACCTCCCTACATAAGTCCTGCATGCCAGACCTACACTGGTGTCTCCACCCTTTGCTTCTCAGCCATGATTTAACGTCAGCAGCAGCTGAGACGTCAAGGGGCTCCCTAAGGTCGTGCTGGCAACCAGTGTAACAGACAACTTCAATCACCATTACCTTGGGCCAGACTTGGCCATTTTTGTGCCTTTTCTATGCTGGCTCTTGTCCTCGGTGGATGACCACCTGTGAAGTTTCTCCGTCCCTAGGGCAATACTGGCCGCTGACACTTCTTCCTTGCCGCCCACTTATAGCTCTCTGTCGCAGAGTCAGAATTGTTATTACCACTAATTAACTAATGAGTTAGATAATTTATATAGTGCTGCTGCCACTGCTGCTGTTACTGATACAGAGCTACCGATGTGCTTTACCACAGTTTTGTTTCTAATTTCCCATACTAAGTTTCTTTTCTGCTTTTTTTTTTTTTTTTTTTTTTTTTTTTTTTTTGCTTCTTTCGAGGTAGGCTCTCACAATGATAGCCCAAGCTGATTTGGAACCTGGAACTCATTATGTAGTCTCAGGCTGGCCTCTGTCTCACAGTGATCCTCCTACCTCTGCCTTCCCTGAGTGCTGCAGTTAAAAGGCATGCACCACCCAGGCTGGTTCTTCTAAGTTTTCTGGAGACAGTTGACCCACCCTGGGAGTTCAGGGCCTCCGTAATCACACGTCCCATTGCCACCATCAAATATGCAGAGGTCTGGTGTTGGCTAGTATGTGGTGCTGAAACCTAACAGCATCTGACCCAGGTCTACCATGTAGCCATGTAAAATGACCCCTAAATTTTTACGGGAACGGTTGTATATAAAGATTAAGGGCGAGCCGGGCGTGGTAGAACGCGCCTTTAATCCCAGCACTTGGGAGGCAGAGGTAGGAGGATCGCTGTGAGTTCGAGGGCACCCTGAGACTACATAGTGAATTCCAGGTCAGCCTGAGCTAGAGTGAGACCCTACCTTGGAAAAAAATAAAAATAAAAAAAGAAAAGAAAAGAAAAAGAAGATTAAGGGCGAGCTGTGAAATTTTAATTTTTTACTTCTGAAAGGAACTTTTTAGAAATCCTCGGCTTTGTGAACTTCCATGCTTCTTAGTTCTGGCGAAGGCGGAATGCAGTTGCCCTTGAGGAGTACATCCTTTCCAAATGCACGCATTGAACTCCAGTGTGGCCTCAAGAGAGACTCATTAAATCCCCGGACATGCTACTTCCCCTCTTTTGAATCTCCTGAGCTGAACTTTACATTGTTCTTCTAACAGGCTGGTGACCAGGATGGAAAGGTGTTTCTAGCTCAGGAGTGATATCACACTTTTAATCCAAGTTGTGACTCAGTGTCCCATTTAATCTCCACTTTGGTATCTACCCCTTTCACATTCATTATGACAAAGCTAAACCTGCCTTCTTTCTAGAAAGAGTAACTGCCTCTTTTTAAAAGGGGATGTTTGAGTTACTTTGATATGATATTTTGCGGGGTGGGGCGTTATCTCATTGTGTAGCTAAGGCAGGCCTGGGATTCACGATGTTGACCAGGCTGGCCTGGAACTCATATCCTCCTGTTTGTGTCCTGAGGGCTGAGATTACAGGCATGGACTGTCTTGCCTAGCTTTGATATGAGTCTTCTTATCTCATCATACACTTTATTAATTCTAGGAGAAAGTCATGGTCATCAGTGAATCATGTTATGAATGCAGTTATATTCCTGACCCAATACAGATATGAGAAATGTAGATATGCTTGAGTTTTGAAACTTTCCCACTTGTCATTTCTATAAATTAAGCAACAAAAGAGTGGTTCTCTAAATTTTAACCCTGAAGAACTATTTGCAATACCTACTAAGCATTCAGATTTCTTAGTTCTTCCCCTACCGTTCCCACTTCCTGTTTAGAAATTCCGTTTCCTTAGGTCTTTGTTAAGGCTGAAAATGTACAGCCTTACCAAGTCTCCTAGGCAGGTAAACCAGATCCCACTTTGAGGATCATGGGGTTAAGACATGCACCCTTATTTATGCTAAATGGCAAGAAAGACGGATGTGCCTGGTCTCATATGTGAAATCTCAACACGCTGAACTAAAAGTGGCATGGTAGAGTGTGAAGGCCAGGAGCAGTGTGGAGACGTTGCATACAGAGTCCAGAGTCATGGTCAGGAGGGCCAAATTCTGGAGATTTATTGTACAGTGTGGAAAATTTCTGAGGTTGACTCTTAAATGGATTCATCACAAAACATGGTATTGGAGCAATGGGTATATGCTAATAAAACATTGTGTTGAAGGTAAAAACCCAAGTTTCATTTTTCAGGAAAGAGGCATACTTAGGATGTTTGTGTAAATTAAATATATCAAATTGTATATTAACTCTTGACTATGCATTTCTGCCAAATAATAAGTATAAATACTCAGTAATGTTAAGCAGTGATTTATTATCAATCATATAATAGGAATATCTAAAGATCATGATGCCTACACATCAGCTTTACTTACAAACTGTACTGCCTAGCAAGTTCTTGTTCTGTCCCACTGTTCTGCCGACCTCTGAATCAGTCCAAGAGGTTGCCAGTAGACTCAGCCTCAGTTGTAACTTCTTAATTCAAAAGACCATTCACTGTTTGATTGCCAGACAAGTAGCAGATAAATGACATTTAGTTGACTATTGCTCATTTTCATTTTGTGTATGCGTATTCGTATGCGAGTGAAGGTGCCTGGACCCACAGGGGGTGTTGGGACAACCACACGTGCGGTGTTAGTACTTAATCTTTCATCTTTTGTGAGGCAGGTTTTCTTGTTCACCTCTGTAAACATCAAGCTGTCTGGCCTAAGAGCTTCTGGTATTCTCCTGTCTCTGCTTCCAGTGCACCTCAGGAGGGCTGGGATTACAGAGGCTCAATACTACATCTGCTTTACATGGGTCCTGGGGATTCAAAACCAGATTGGCATGCTTGTGCAGCAAGCACTTTTACTCACTGAGGTATCTCCCCATTTTCTGTGTGTGTGTGTGTGTGTGTGTGTATGCCTTGAGTAAAATGTTGACAGTAGAGATTTCTGGATGATAGTACTTCAGGGTTTTTGGTGGTATTTCAAGTTTTTTCAAAAATCATCTAATTAAAAGAACTTTTTAAAAAATTGAATGAGTCAGCATAACATTTATGATTGTAAAAATCTAATTTAGTTTTAATGTGAAAGATAATTTTCATCTGACTAGGTATGAATTGAGATTAAGATTAAGATTAACCACAACTGGGATGGAAGGATGCCTTAGTGGTTAAGGCGCTTGCTTGCCAAGCCAAAGGACCCAGGTTTGATTATTCCCCAGTACCCATGTAAAGCAGGATGTGCAAGGTGGGCATACCTCTGGAGTTCGTTTGCAGTGGCTGGAAGCCTTGTGTGCCCATTCTCTCCCTCTCTCTCTCAAACACACAAATAAATAAAATATCAGAACAAAGATTAACCATAGCCAATAACATGAAGTTAAAAATAAATATTAACAATATACTAAATAGGAGAATTAATCAGTTAGCTCTAGATGTGAGCTGAGTAAAGAGGGGATGGGAGACAGTTTCTTTTAAAAGGAACGTGTCAGTTCTTCCATGCTTTTTGGGGAATCTTGACAACTTGACTTTGTCTTGAGGAGTTCCAGTTTGTCTAAGAATGTTTTAGCTACCACTGGCCAGAAGTGTTGCTGATATTTAAGCATGCTTTTTTTCTCTCTTTTTTTTTCTGAGGTAGAGTCTCACTGTAGCCCAGGCTGACCTGGAATTCACCATGTAGTCTCAGGGTGGCCTCGAACTTATAGTGATCCTCCTACCTCTGCCTCCCGAGTGCTGGGATCAAAGGCGTGCGCCGCCACATTGGCTAGCTTTTCTCATTTTTAATGCAGGAAAAGTCTCCCACAGTAACACTTACCTCTTTTGAGAAGATGGTGTGTCTTAAAGAAGTTTTATCAGTGTAGTGTGAGCCTGACTGCATGGAGAAGGAAGTAAGAGAAGGCGACTAAGAGGCAGTGTTATCTGTACAGAAAGATTTATGCCCTAAGTGTTTATTGAGCAAAAACTAACTTCAATTGATCCTTGACCTTTGAAAAAAGTTTATTAATCAGTGAACAATTACGTTTTCTTGCTTGCATTGAATCTAGAGTCTCCTTCCTATGTTTGTTAGACCATAGGTAAGGTTCATCATCAGAAGGAAATTCTATACAAATTACTACATTGACAAAATCAATTGAAATTTTTTGGTTTCAGATATCTCTTTTTGATCAACAACCTCTCGATCTATTACCGGATAGGTTTTCTTGAGTCTAGAGGCAATTGCTTTAATTAATAATTAGGTTATTAAAAGGCATAAGAGTTGGTTACCTTATTAGGGGTTCAGAGTAAAAATATGTGCCTCAGGAGATTTCCAGACTAACTCTGAAGCTTCGTGGAGTGCTAAGGAGTGAGATGTTGGGGGTCCACATCAGGAGAGGGGTGTGGAAATCATAGCCGATGAGCAGTGATAATTCTGGGTCAGAGGTGACAGGGCAGCACATTCTCTTCCCTACCTTGTCTTCAGTGATTGCTTCCAATAGCCCCATTTTCTTTTAGTAAGAATCTGAGTCCTGTCCAATGGTAGTTTTAAATGTTAGTAACTGTTTGAACTTACACCAGACAATATTCTGCAAAAGCCACATGTGTTTTTTTACTTACTTATGAAGTCATCGTGGCCCCATTTCACAGAAGAGGAAAATGAAACTCAGAGAAGTCACCTAGCTGCAGACAACCCGGTCAGTACGTCAGCAGCCAGGCCCCGAGGTGTCTCCTCAGATAGGCCTTCCTCCACCACCAGTACCTGAACAAGGTGAACTGGGAGACTGAGGTCATCCTTTCTTTCATTATTTACTCTAATGTTTTGGGAGTATCACCAAAATTTACCTTCAGCACATGTGTAGATGTTATAGATCATACATAGAAAAATAACAGAAATGTAGAGTTTGTTGAATTTTCACAAACTGAACACGACATTTGTAGCCCTCCCTCAGATCAATAAGTGGAACAGATGCACTTTTAAACAGTATTGGATCCTGCTGTTACAGTTTTGCCTCCTCGTTTTTCCATTCAACATTTTATTGTCAAATATTGTCCACGTCAATACATATTCCCCCTAAAACCGGCTTCTTAATGGATTCATGATAGGTCTTCAGGTGGGGTATGCCACAACTTATAACACCATTCTTTGAACATTGGACACTCAGGCTTTTACAGTTTTTCATCTTTATAAATAGCATTGTAGTTTAAAATACTGAACATAGATCTCTGGCTGTGCCTTTGATTATTTCCTTGGGATACATTTCTGGAAGTGTAATTACTAGATCAAAGCATATGAGTATTTTAAAGTTCTCCATTCATATTGACAAAGTATTCTGAATGGTTATACCAGTACGCAAGTGTGTATGGGTGCTTCTCAAATGCTGGATCTCTATGTGGGGGGGGGCGAGGCAGGGAGAGGGAGGGAGAGAGGGAATGGGTGTGTGTGTTGAAGTCTTGACATTTGATATGTGATTGCTTATTGGGCTTTTCTTCATCATTAGTGAGGTTATTTTTTAAAGATTTATTTTTATTCATTAGAGATAGAGAGAGGAAGAGGGAGAAGAGAGAAAGAGAGAGAGAGAGAGAACAAGAGAGAGAGAGGGAGCGAGGGAGGGAGGGAGGGAAGGAGGGAGGGAATGGGCACACCAGGGCCTCCAGCCACTGCAAATGAACTCCAGATGCATGTACCACTGTGTGCATCTGGCTTAGGTGGGACCTGGAGAATTGAACCTGGGTCCTTAGGCTTTGCAGGCAAGTGCCTTAACCGCTAAGCCATCTCTCCAACCCTAGTGAGGTTATTTTTCTATAATTCAATGGGTATGTTAATATATTTTTCTACTACTTTAATGCTGAACTTAATGTAGAACTAAAAAAATTATTCCTTATTATCTTCAGTTTTCTTGGGAGACAAAACTTCAGAAAGATGCCACTTTAGCCAATAAGGATTTAGGAAGGTGCTAAGCTTTCACAATAACCTCAAAATACCCATTTTTGACAAAAAAAAAATGTATTCCATTTCAGATAACTGTTCTAGAAAGATGCAGATGACAATTGTGTCTTGACAGGCTTTCATGTAAACCCAGTTGCATGTGATTGACTCACAGATTGCTGTGATGTTATGTGGCGCCTTCTTGAAGAAATTCAAGCTGTCTTTCTTATATCTAAACAAAATTATGTTTGGGCAGCAGTATCCAAACAGGTTTAACAACATATTCAGATAATTATGACGAGTGATATACACATTTCTTGCGTATTTTCTATTTGTACAATAAGATAAGATTGGAGTAGAGTCTTGATTATTTCTCACATTTTGAGGGAAACAAATTGAAATTTGAGGAAATTGAAAATAAAATTATAATCAAAACTATACATATCAAAAGTTTTAGAGTTGGCCATTCAGTTCATGGGAAAGTTTTGATGTTAAGATTGATCTTCAACTTAAAAATTTGAGAGACACAAACATGGGAAGTTTTAATGATGTCAGGAAGTGGGTTTCTTTCTAAAGTCCTCTTTGCTTTTATTGAGGTGGTGGATGAGAATAAATAGTTTATTCCCAAAGTAAGGGTCACAGGGGATGGAGTTGGAGGTCTGCATATCTGTTGGCCTTTATCCCAACCCCGGTTGCTGGGCAGAGGCTTAGGGACTGGAAAGTCATTAGGTGTTTTACGTAATATGGGCAAATAACCTCAGTCCTGAGCTTATTAGGATGAGACCGTCTTACCATGTTTGTTGTAATCCCTCTGTTCGAATTCTGATCTCCAGATGTTAGAGGCTTTAAGTGATTCTTTCTTGTTTTGAATTTTTTTTTTTTTTTGAGTTATGGTCTTGCTCGGGCCCAGGCAGACCTGGAATTCACGATGTAGTCTCAGGGTGGCCTTGAACTCATGGTGATCCTCCTACCTCTGCCTCCCAAGGGCTGAGATTAAAGGCATGCACCAGTGCACCAGGCAACTTTGAGATTTATTTGTTGTTATTTTTTTTTTTTGCTGTAAGTTTTGATATCTACTAAACCCATTTTCCAGTAATTTTCATAAATATTTCCTATAAAATAGATCCATAAATACTTTTCACAGTTGAAAGAAATGTTAGAGATATGTAGACTTTCAGATCCTCAAAGCAGAGTGTCAGAAACACCAGTGTGAAGCTGTCAGGGCAGAGACAGTGGGCAGTGGGCGGGGGCAGGGGGCTACATGGAATAGAGTAGCCAGTTCCACCTAAAGGTACAAGGTCAAGAATTTATTCAGAACACTGTGGTGTCCTAATGAAACCATGTCCATGGGCCATAGTTGACTGGTAAGTTTCTAATTTGCAACCTCTGCAATCTTGTCTTAAAAATAAATTGGTCTTCTGGGTAAAGTTGGTGTGAGCAGAAATTAGAGATCAAGTTTTCTGACTTCTAAATAAATAATTAAACAGATATTGAGTGCTCACTTCTGCTACATATCATCATATTTATTATATGCATGGCATCTCTTCACAAAGTCAGGTTTAATGCTAAAGACAATAAAAACTTACATTAATATATCCATAAGGAAAGACAAAATAGAGATGAAAAAGCAGTTTGAAGACACAGGGGGAAAATGGTACAATTTTAAAAGAACCTTGGGGTAAAACATGAAAGTCAAGGAAGAAGGAAACAAGGAAGGAAAGTATGTAAGATTGTCTGGATGTACTCTATACTGAGGTTTAAATTTTTTTTAATATTTAATTAATTTATTTATTTGAGACAGAGAAAGAGGGAGAGAGAATGGGGGCACCAGGTCCTCTAGCCACTGCGAATGAACTCCAGATGCATGTGCCACCTTGTGCATCTGGCTTACATGGGTCCTGGGGAGTTGAGCCTCAAACTGGGGTCCTTAGGCTTCACAGACAAGTGCTTAACCGTTAAGCCATCTTTCCAGCCCTAGTCATTGTATTTTTCTACATCTTTCAGCTCCAAAGCAGTGTGTGTCACATAGTAGATATTCAAAACTAATTGCTACATAAATGAATTATGCATTCACTTCTGTTCAGGATGTTTGAATGTTACTGAGATATTCAAGTGGTCAAGTAGATGTCTAGGCTTAAGGGGAGCTAAAGTAGAACTTTAGAAAAGAGAGACTTGGGATCCACTGACATGTAGTGTGTATAAGATGCTAGGATTGCCTAGGGATGGGAATAGTGTAAGAAGTGAACGAATTTATTTTATACATACATGAAAATGTCATCATGGAATCCATTGTTTTGTGCAATTAATATACACACTAATTAAAAAAAGGGGGAAGTGCAGAGGACCTAGGAGAGAGCCTTTGGAGATTGTGGAGGGATTGGCCTAAAAGGACAAGAAAGTATTTCCAATGTGTAGGAATAAAACCAAAATGAGAGCTGGTGCAATGGCTTGGTGGATAAAGTTTCTACTGTGCAACTCATTGCCTGAGTTTTGATGTGCAGAACCTCACATAAAAGTGATGAGTTGTTCCAGGTCTCTGTAATCCTAGTGTGTGGTGCATGGTGAGGAGGGAGGCAGAGCCAGGAGAATCTGCTGGAACAAGGAAATCCTTTGCTTCAAAATGAAGTGGAAGGTGAAGATCGACCTGAAAGTTGTGTACACACACACACACACACACACAAAATAATAAATAAATAAGTAAATACTTTTTAAAAGGAAAACAAAAGATAAGGCTCATAGTGTCTAAAGGGAGAGTGAATGGAAAGGCATAGAGAACTCAGTAAGATGAGAACATGCCATTAAGTTGGAAACACAGATTTCACTCATGCATTCAGTGAGAGCTGTCCTTGGGCAGTGCCTGCGGTAGAAGCCAGAGTAAATTGATTTGAGGAGTGAATGGGAGGTGAGGGTGGAAAAGCAGGAATCCAGAGGCAAATGATGTGGGCATTTGATGCTGTCATAAACCAGCTGAAAACTCAGGAGGTCCCGGAAACTGGAGCTTACTGTAACATAACTAGTTGGGATGCAGAGAAAGCTCATTGGCTTCTTCAAACATTTGCTGAGCCCTTTTGTGTCAAGTCTTGTGCTAGAGAAACAATTTTGTCCTACAAATGGCTCTTTGCTGTATGTAATCACTGTAATGGAGATGTTGTTAGCTCCGCACTTCATCTACAAATTGTTATGTTAAAAAAAAAATCTGGTGAAAATATATTAAAAGCCTGTTCTATTTGGGATTCTCCCCAACATAGTTGATTCTTCAGAGATTGCTATTCTTTCAGGGAACCAGTAACATTTTTTCTCTTTGCCATCATGTTACACCGCTAAATTGACAGAAGTCCCAAGTTCCACTTCTGTTGCTAATTCTGAACCCAGAGCCAGAGAATAGGTGCTGCTGCCACCACCGAGTAAAATAAGAGGGGCATATGCTGCCCAGTAGCATGGTTGCCTAGCAACAGGAGGAGATGCTAATATCTGTCAAGGTGAGGACATTATGTAGTCCAGCTCAGGATGCTTGATAAACATGATTACGTGGGTCCTGTGCATCACTGGAGAAAGCTGTGATTCTGGGGAGTTGGACTATCATTGGAAGCTGAATTTGGAAGAGAACGGGGGTGGGGGATATAGGATACAATCATCTGGCTACATAGATAAGTACTGAAAAATAGGATTTAGGTTTCTGGCTATGTCTTAAGCTTCAAGAATAATGGGCTTCTGGCAAAAGATAAAGTATGTCTCATAAAGACAAGAAATAATGTGTCTGGCAGGCGTGTGGTTCTCATTGAATATGAGGAAGTGGGGAACAAATGCCAGATAATCTGGGAAAAGACAAATTTTACAGAGAGCGCCATGTGTGAAGTAGAAAGGACCACGGAGGAAAAGATACACAAGATGAATGTGCAGTTTTAATATATGACAATAGTCTATCTACTGGCTCTTTCTAAGATTTGAGTGTCACACAAAGCAGATAATTTTGTGGCAGTTAACTGTCCTGAGAGCATTTAAGATGAATTCCACAAATATGGATAAACAAATAGGCATCATTGGGAGCACTTAATTATCAAGAAGCAAACAAAAAAATAGATTTTTTTTTGTTTTTGTTTTTAGAGGTAGGGTCTCACTCACTCAGGCTGACCTGGAATTCACTATGTAGTCTCAGGGTGGCCTCGAACTCACAGTGATCCTTCTACCTCTGCCTCCCGAGTGCTGGGATTAAAGGCGTGTGCCACCACGTCCGGCTTAGGATGTTTTTAATGTTCTTTATCATCCCATGGAAGGCAGGCAGGGGCTGTAGAAACCTTGGTGTAAGTCTTAGTTCTTGTGGAGGGACAATCTCCTACCCTTTTACTGAACACATGGAAAAGAAAACTCAAAAAAAAAAAAGTTCTAGTCCATCAGTGGTGAAATAGTGAAGTGTGGGTTGGGGCTAAGTAGTCAGAAATCAGACTTGTGTAGAAAGCCAGCCTCTCTGACAGGAAGGATGTGCAATGTGGCCGTGCCTACCAGGAAAGGAAGCCCTCAGACTATGGGAAGCTGGATTTGGGTGTCCCCTCTCTCGGTGTGAGGAGGAGGAGCTAGCTCCAGGCAGCCTCGGCTGGGGGGATTCTGTTTGACGCCCACCAGGTAGGATAGAATGTGTGGTTGGATTACGGCATAGAAGGGCTATGCTTTGTTTAGAAGAGGCAGATGCTCTAGCACCTTCACAGATATAGTCCAACATTTGTGAAAGCCACGCATTAAAATTTCAGGAATTTTACAAGCCTGTTGCTCAAAAGTGAGTATTTTATTAAATAAATTACATTAAAAAGTGAAGGTAATCTATACCCATGAATCATTACTTCCTAACGGTTTTTGTGCAGTTGGGCAGGACTAAGGGCTGACGCTTGGTGTGTCCGCAAGGGGAATTCCTCCGAAGCGAGATAAAGGGTCCTGGTGCGCTTCTCTTTCTGAGGTCAGTGTCTAGTGAGGCAGCAGCTGGAAGCTTGAAATGGGCTACGGGAGTTGGTAGTGTTTATTAAATAACCGCAAACCAGAGCCCTTTGCCCAGAGAGGCACAGCTGTTGCAAATTTACCCGTACGCCGCTGCTCATGTCCCTTTAGCCTTCCATTTCTGTTGTGCTCCAATGTGCTTTCCCCTGCCAGTGTCCGCATCTCTGTGCCAGAGGACTGTTTTTTGGAAGGTCGTTCTACTGCCAGTGTATGGTATAGGCAGGAATTAGCTCTTCTCGGGAGCAGCCCGAAACAAGGGAGGGTGATATACATATATGCCCAGCTCCTTTGATGCTCAAGCGGGGTAATCTTGACGAAAGTGTATTTACACCTTGTCCAAAAGTTTGTCCACAAGGTCAACTTTTGGTTGTCTGCTACAGCGGCTGCCCTCCTTTCTCCTTGTCACATCTTTGGTCTCTGTGGTGGCTTCCTGTGCCTCAGGGACTCCTTTTGAAAGTGTTTTTGGAAAGGGGAGCAAAGTAATGCTGAAGGGAAGGTGCAAACACCCTCACACACTTTAGGGTAAGATTGACAGTCAACCATCCAGCCAGATGGTGGGCGTGGATAGTGATTTTATAGTACCTATCACAATATTGGCAGAAAACCAAGATGAAGCAATCATGAAGGGTTTCACACTGCAGTCTCCAAATTCCATTTCTACTAAAAGCAGAGAATGTTCACTCAACTAGGGGCTGTGCCCAGTGGTGTGAAGAATAAGATGACGAATAAGACATGACCACTGTTTCCAAGGCCCTTACAAGCTACCACGAAATATTCAGGCACATAACAGGACTACTTCAAGGTAGAATGTGTACGATTCACAGAGCTGAGAGTGGCTGTAGCTCTTGGGAAGAAGCATGAAGACAGGAGTGGAGAAGGAACATCCTGGAAGAGGGGATGGTTCAGTGAGGCCTTGGAGCATTGGGGATGGCTGAAGAGGAAAAGAATTCAGCCTGGAGAGGATGGTGAGAACCAAAACCACCAACTGGGGAAACAATCATTGTACTCTTGATTTTTGGATGCAGGGAGGTTGTGCAGGAGCATGTATGGGAGAAATGCCTGGAAAGACAGATTAGAGATAGGCTGTGGTAGCTTACCTGGAATTCTAGAGAATTCTTGGTGTCTTTTCTAATACAGTAAGTATTTAGGGTGCAGAAAATCATCTGAGGGGTCTGATCCCTTGGCCAGAAGCTCTTTAAGGAAATTGCATAAGACCTAAGAGGCAAAGGAGTCTTTGAGTAGTCAACCCTAATTACATAACTTAATGCTGAAGAAGCTGAAGGATGAGGAGAGAGACCTGATTAGCTTGTCTCTCTAAAGGCATTTTAAAAGGACAGAAAGAACAGATTTGTAACATTCTTACTACACAAAGAAAGTTTGGTGATGTGTATGTTAATTATCTTGATTGACTCATTTTGCAATATATAGATTGATCAAAACATCACATTGTACTCTGTAAATAAACACAATTAGTATTTGTCAATTAAAACTTACAAGAGAGACTGAAGAGATGGTGCCGTGGTTAAGGGTGCTCACCTGCAAGTCCCCATATTCCTGGGTTTGATTTCGTAGTGCCTGTGTAGAGCCAGATGCACAGAGGGTATGGAGTGCATTTGCAGTGGCTTGAGGCCCTGGCATGTCCATTTCTCTCTCTCTCCCTCTGCTATAAATAAATAATATATAAAAATATCTTTTAAAAACTTCAAAGAAAAAAAACTTAAAAGGGACAGAAAGATACACAATCAAGAGGCAATAAAAGATGGAGTGAGTGGACTTCTGAAGTTTACAGGCCAGTCTTCCCAGTGACGAGAGACTGCATGTCAAACAAGGTGGAAGGAGTAAACTAATTATCACAAGGTTGTCCTCTGACCTACACACACCTACACACATGCACATACACATTTACAGTTAAAAAAATAAATAAAATTGCCAGGTGCTGCTGGAATCTTGTGTTAACCAAGGAACATAAGCGGTGCTCTGTGGCTTCACGTCAACTTCTCAGCCTTGTAGCTAGAGAACAGAGCTGACGTGCCGTGCGTAGATAGCCTCACTACCCAACTGACACTTCAGCTTTATAGTGCTCACCCCAAGTCCTCTGTCACCTGGACTCCTCATTCTGGATTAGGTTCAGTCCTCATGAGTCAGAGCACATTCACGCCACACGTGAGGTCTTCTACGAACCAGTGCCCACTACGTCTTCATCTTGTTGAACATCATTTCCTTTATGAGGAAACTGAAGTAAATTCAAAGGCATGGTAGGTTTTTACTGTAGCCAGATTCTTAAAGTAGTTTCATTTCAATTAAATATGATTTTTAGTCCTATGGAAATTCTGTTTCTCAGAAGTTAGCAGTCTAGGCCTTTTCATGTCACTGTAACTTCTCTACTCCAAGGCTTCCCCTCTAACATTTGCCTAGAGAGGACATTGTTAATAAATGCTGACTCCTGGGTGAGAGCCTAATTATTTTATCCAATCTAGGTAGGGGTGGAGTTCCTAAGAATCTGAATTTTCACAGGATTCTCAAGTAATGGGAGGTTCTAGTTATAAAAGTAAATTTGTATTTTGGATATTTCAGTATGCTAAAGTTTCCACCAAATACCCATTATTGGGCTAAAAAATAGTGATTACATTTATCAGGTTGCCAAGTGTAGAATGAGTAGATCTGTGTGGACTAGCTATCTTCTTTTAAACTTTTTTATTAATAATTTCCATGAATATAGACAATGTACTATGATCATAATCTCCTTCCACCACCCTGTCTCCTCTCCCCCAAGTCCCCTTCCACTGAATTCCTTAAACTCTGGACTATGCATCTTAACTGATATTTTAAATTTTGTTTAGGACTATATCTTAAGCTTTTCTGCATACAGATAGTTACAAACAATGTATGGGTTTATAAGAAATGTATTTATTTATATGTTACTTTGTCTTTACTCCAAATCTGGCTTTTTTGCCAAGTCTTCAACTTAAGAATTTAGGTCTGTTTTCTGAAGAAAAAGTTAAAAATTTAAAATAAATATGTGCAAGGTTAATTTAAGATTTGCTGTGAAATGTTGTAAGAGAACTACCACAGGTGCAGAGCATCCTTTCAGAATAAAAGAACTACCACAGGTGCAGAGCATCCTTTCAGAATAAGAGAACTACCACGGGGTAGAGCATCCTTTCACTCCTTGACAAAAGTCTTTAATTTGAACAATCTTTAGATAACCAATCACTTTACATTTTCTTAGACTCTTAGGCCTTAATATATTTCTTGATGATGAGTCACACCTGGAGTTTTTCTTTATCTTTATGGAAAAATAGTCTTATGGCTATGTTGAAAATTGCAAATTAAGACTCAACCGCAAGAGATTTTGTTATTTTAAAAGGAGGATTTGTAAGATCCATCACACTAAATGTCATGTTGTAAAATAGAGAGGGCAGCATTCTCCAGGTTACCCATATTATATATAATTGCAATTCAGTGCTACACAAGTTATTTGTACATTAATCCTACTTCTACAGTTTACCAAATAACTACCAGATGCTACTAATGTGTGTATAAGTGATATTTTTGTTTAATGATTCTTAATCTAAAAATTTAAGAGCTCACTCAGTTGTAGCACATTAAAAGAGCAACTAGCTGTGGGCTAGCATCTGAAAATTTCTCTTTCATATCATATGTTTAACAGTATTCTGTGAATTTCAAATATCAACTTGTGAATTCATGAATGGAATTTGTAGACATGGAATAGGTATTCTACTGAAAAGGGATAAGGACTATTCAGATGTTACTTGTGTAAATATACAGAGTGTTCATCCTCATATTCCCAGTGTCAAGAGTAGTACTTTGTAAGTATTTGTTTAATAAATGATGGAGTTGAGCTGCTCACATCCAGACTGTGATCACAGAGTAAATGGAGGTTTTATTTGTCTTGCATAAATCAATTGCTGCCTAAATTCTGTAACTAACTTGGTTTATATACGCCATATATTATTCACTCAGTAAGTAGTTATAATCTTTGATTTTCTTAAATGATAGTGACTTGTAATTAGTTTAAGCACATTGAAATGTACCAAAAGAGAGTACTATAGAAAATATTTCATTAAAAATTTGTAATATTTTTACAACTACATTCAGTTTAACTATGTCTATTTGAAGTTATATCAGTTATTAGTTATTAGTATTGCTTAGTCATTTTACAAACATAATTGGGGCTTATGACAAACATAAGTACCAGCAGTGTTACCCTCAGTGTGTTCTTGAACAAGCACATAGTTTTTACAAGTATGAAAATATTTCAACTATTTGTAATGGTATAAATTCATATGTTAAATTAAAATAAAAAGCAAACATGTTTGAACATGTTGGCACTAATAAAAATGGCTCTGTGGTTTGAAACATGAGTTCAAGCTGTCTTCAGTAATCATTAGTCTAACATACATTTTGGAGGGATAGGAAAGATACTTGAAATTAAAAAGAAAAATACCTAGAAACAGAATAATTAACTCTTTGACTGCATCAAAGCTTTACACATCTGATAATCTTGGGGAAAAACAATCACACAGGTAATTTGTTCTCTAGGCATTGAGGGATTTATTGTTATATATTTACTTAGAATTCCTACACTTGTTTTTCTCAGTCTGGAAAAACTAATTGACATCCATGACTCAAAAGAAACACATTGTTATACCTTGTGCTAGAAGACTAAAGGTAACAAAACTCCGCAGATCATTTCTTTTAAGACTAATTTTTGCTTAAATTTTTATCAAGTTAGGTTGAGTTATGAACAAGAAATTCTTCCCTTTAAAAAAGAAAGAGCTAAAGGATTTTAAAAAATTGCTGAAAACACGAACATCACATTCCTATTCACACGACTTTAATAATTTATTGAGTGCAGGGCCAACAACATGAAATTTTCATGTATGAGTATCAACCAGCCTCATATAAAAGTAACATGGAAAATAAGGTCAGAGATAAATGACAAATGCCAGTAACTCCTAGCTACAGTTCTCTAGATTACAATGAGAAAATGTCACTTACAAAGAAAAAGACATTTTTTTTTTGGTTCTAAAATCTAAACAATTATTGTATTTAGAAGTATTTTTTTAAAATCAGAATTAAATTGTAAAAGCCAAGTAAATGTAGATAGTAAAAATAAAACCATTTCTTCTTTAAGTGCAGTTTAGAGTGTAGAACATTATATTTCTAATTATATTTACATTTCAAATATAAAAATTACATTTTCCTTAAGATAGTTGTGTTTAGGATAGGCACGTTGAAGAGATTTCAAAAATCTTGCGTGCAACCTCATTCCAGGTGCTAATGCTGATGTAGGTCAAGATTCCACTGGGGTAAGATGTGAGATTTTATTCCAAGGTTAATGTTGAGGTTAAGAGGGAGAGAAAGAGGGAGGGAGGGACGAAGAGAGAAAGAGAGGAGAGGAAGAAGGAGAGAGAGAGGGAGAGAGATTCAGATCGACAGGCAGGGGAGTAAAGGGCAGACAAAACCCATGTGGAGGCATGAGAAAACAGGAAGATTTGTAGTCACCAAACACCATCATTTAAACTTATATACTTTAAAAATAATAACTTCACAAACACATTTGGCTGTGCCTATTTTTTCTCCCAAGAAGAACTCAAAGGAAGGAAATCTCAGTGAATCTCCTTTTATTCCTGGTGGTGCCAGAAGATAAAGTGCAGAGACTATGGGCGGTTCTTCTGAAGCTTGTAATAACTGCATCATAATAGGGTTCCCAGGGATGCTGCCCCCTCTCCCAGCCAGGAAAGAACACTTCCCACACCTTAGAAAGCATTTTAACATATCATTAAGTGTTTCCGAAGAAGAGTCTTATCACCTGCCACAATTTCTGGATCCTGTTTTATTTTGACTCATCTCAGATGGAGACAAAGGTGGAGGCGGTTGCCAAGGCAGTTCTTCCTCTTCCATTGGGAGGCTGATCCAGGGTTCTCAGGTCCTATTGTTCTGGTTCTCAGTTCCTCCATCACACTGCATTTGGTTCTCCCTGGAGGCCATTCCTTCTCCTTCCTTTGTTTCTCAAGGAGTAGTACAGATCTGTATGCAATGAAAAAGAAGAACAATACTAATGATAATAAATCGTTGTAATAATAATTGGGGTAGCAGGCGCCAGGTTCAGTGCATTGCAAAGATTCCACGCTAGCCACACTCTCAGGACACTACCCCCTGTGTCAAGAGAGCATGGGCACATTATTGTACCACTGTCTCCCCAGGAAGATTGGCTCCTGCCTCTCTCTCAGGCACATAGGAGACGGAAGCGGCTATATTTAATCCAGGATGGTAGGCATGGCTTCCATTTCTTAAAGCCAGCTTTCACGTGCCAACTAAGTTACTTAACCTACCCATTCCCTTTGCTTCCGCTTTCTCTTAGGTAAAAGAATAACAATAGTACTTATCTCAAAGGGCTATTGAAAAAGCTCAAACACCTATACAAGGCTTAGAAGAGCATTTGGCATGTAATGCTGAAATGTTATCAACATGTTGTCAATTATAGGTATCTACTAAATCTACTGTTATAGGTATCTACTAAAGCTGAGGGTTAACTGCCCTCTGAGATGATACATGTTAGACTTTGAAAGAGGTGAAGGGTGGTTGTGGTACATTAGGCTGTGCATCTTCAAAGATGGATGGACAGGAGGCTGCTGTAGGTGGGCAGCTCCATCCTTCCTCATTGTGCTCCCTCCCCCTTGATGTCGATGGGGAGAAGACTGACCAGAGATATTTGTGTCTGGTTGTTATTTAAGGGCCTGTTCTTTTCACTGCTCTGGACTCACAGCCTCCTGAAGTGAACTGAGCTTCAGTCATTTCTTGTCACACTCACTGGAGCTTTTTAATTTTCTGCTGTTAGTTTTGGAACGTTATTGAAATTCCTGACTCAATGTTTGAAAGACATACAAGACCATGTGAAAAAAATGGGATTATTATATGTATTGAGAAGTATTCCCAGGGTCATGTTCTTATAGAAGTTTTGAATAGAAGTTATAATGCATTTTTCAATGGGTTCTTTTTGAGACCTAGAGCTAGTGGCACTTCAAGAAAGAATCGGTAGTTGGACACAGGGTGTTGATGAGATTTTGTAGCAAATAAACTCAGTTGATTTCATTTTCAAAAGAAATATGTTTGTTCCTCAGGCTATTTAATCTCTTCTTTATTCAAAAGGCAAATGAGATTTGGCAAAGGCAAAGTACAGCAATGACTTTTTAATATCGGCAATATTTGATTCAGCTGATATTTTTCCTTCTTGAAATGTATAAATTAAGAGATAAGACCTCGTTACAATCTGTGCATCACCACTAACCCTTAGACACTGATTACAACATTTTTGCGCTTTGCCGTCCTCTGATGCTTGTCATCTTGGAAAAAGATGGAACAACATTTCAAAGATGTTTCCTTATATGTTTCCTTATTGCACATATTAAAGGCCTTTTGTATAAAGTAATGATGGAATCTGCTTGGAGTGATCAAAATTTAATGGACCACAGGACATTAGTAGTCCAGAAGCTTTAGGAATCAAATGCAAACAGCATTCAGTGTAGACATTTATATTCTACCAGACTTTCACTGTACAGTGATTTTCTGCAAGGATGGTATTAGGATCTTATTTGGAACATTTAATGGAAGCTGTAACAGATAATAGCTGACTCTGTAATTAGTCATTTTGAGACAGGGGTGCTCTTTTAGCCACTGATAAGCATTGAATTGTGTCGCTACATCATGTTTTCATTCTGCCGTCAAAGCCCAGCAATCATATTCATAGTCTCCTGGTGCCAAGCTCATTGCCCATTCCACACAATGTGGGGGAGATATGCCTAGTGTCCTCGGCCTGCGGATCCCGTCCTGGTTTCTATCTGAGGAAATGGCATGGGAACGTTAGAGTGAAGATAATGATGTAAGATGTCTTATTGACCAGAATTATCAGATTAGTGTGGCATATTCCTAAGATACATATTGACACACAAGGTACTTGTGCACCTAAGAAATTAATGGGTAAATGTCAAAAATTTTCTGACATTGTTTTGAGTGCTATGGCAAACCACTGTGTTGTGTTTCAGTTTTTGTTTCTTTGGCAGGGTAAACTCAATTTTAGTCACTTTGACTATATTAAAACACACACACACACACACACACACACAAACAAATCATAGTTGTTGTGTTGTGATGAGTGATTCTTTAGGATTGAATTGAATTCCATACACAGTGATGGAAGTCCTTTGAGCCAAGCTCTGGGGAAAATGGAGCATGATCAAATGGAAAGGCCTGAAGATCTTTGAAAAGGTGATGACCTGAAGGGCTTTGAAAACCACAACAGAGAGGGGGGTGGGTTAACTATGGACCATGGGAAACTGACGGTGTTGAACAAAGGGTGATGTACTCTAATAAGACATATTTGCTTTGTGATTATAGGCTTACAGGCTGTATATATATATATATATATATACATATCTCACCTAAGAGGCACTAACAAGTTCAAAATTCTATTTGCAATTTGCAATTCATATTGATAATTTTCTTTGTAATGAAAGAACCTAATTCTATTTATAACATTTCATTTGCCTTAGGAGAGAACGTCCATAATTTTACCTTGAAAACTTGTAAATCTGTAAGAAAAATATAAAAGGTAGATAGTTTAGGTATTTATTTGAAATTATCAGATTAATATTTAATTATTTTCCATCAGTCTTTGGCATCTGAAATGGATAAATGATGGGTCCTTTCTCATCATGGCAATATGCTTAATTCACATGAAAGAGCTAAAATTGACTGGCTGTTAAATAGTTGTAAATATACAAACCTATTCCTTTCTCTATCAATACTGGAAACACCTGCCCAGGAGGGATATCTGTTACTTGATTCTTCATCTGATCAAGTTGGCAACAATATTTAACTATCACAGGACCTCTATAGTTCTAAGTGTAATTTTTTTCTTTCTAGTTAATAAAACAGTAACTATAGTACCAACATAGTTCTTGGCTTATAGAAAATATTCATTTATTTTGATCTCTATAGGTATATGTACTGACTTTCAGTTATTATTATGAATTTGCTAAGGTAGGGTAAATATAAAGAAAAGGAGTGTATGAACCTCATAGTTTTAGCATTTGAAGGGCATAACACTGGCATCAGCCTAAGTATAGTGATGGTATTATTGGCACTTTTTTGAACTGGCACATGACATCACATGGCAAGAAACAGAGTTTGTGTTTCTCTGTGTGTCTGATCAGGGGCCACTACCCTAACAACCCAGTCACTTTTCTTTTTAAAATATTTTATTTATTTATTTGCAAGCAATGTGAGAGAGAAGGTAGAAATACAGAGAGCATGGCCACACCAGGTCCTGCAGCCACTGCCCACAAACTCCAGATGCATGCCCCACAGTGTGCATCTGGCTTTATGTGGGCACTAGGGAACGAAACCTGGGTTGTTAGGCTTAACTGCTGAGCCATCTCTACAGCCCCTCAATCACTTTTCAAAGGCCCCATCTTTAAACACTATAATTGGATTAATTTTCCATCCTCTTAATAAAATTAGTATATGACTTTGGAGATTAATTTTTTAAAAATATTTTATTTACTTATTTATTTGACACAGAAAGGGGGAGAGAGAGAGAGAGAGAGAGAGAGAGAGAGAGAGAGAGAGAGAGAGAGAATGTGTGTGCCAGGGCCTCCAGCCACTGCAAATGAACTCCAGACACATGCACTCCCTTGTGCATCTGGCTAACATGGGTACTGGGGAATCGAACCTGTTCCTTTGGTTTTGCAGGCAAATGCCTTAACTGCTAAGCCATCCTTCTAGTCTGAGATTAAATTTTTGCATAAATATATAGGGGGACAAATTATATTTAAACCATAGCAATGTATCTTACTTCATTTATGAAGTCTGAATATATTAAGTGTCTTAAATTTTGTTTTTGTTTATTTGAGAGCAACAGAGAGAAAGAGGCAGAGAGAGAGAGAGAGAGAGGAGAGAATGGGTGTGCCAGGGCCTCTAGCCACTGCAAATGAACTCCAGACACGTGCGCCCCCTTGTTCTTCTGGCTAACATGGGTCCTGGGGAATCGAGCCTCGAACTGGGGTCCTTAGGCTTCACAGGCAAGTGCTTAACCACTAAGCCATCTCTCCAGCCCATATTACATGTCTTTTAATACAAATTTATAATAAAATTTCCCCAACTTTTAATATGAAAGTTGTCTTTCACCCTGACTCGGCAATGATTCACATACAATATTGATCCTTAATAGTAAATTAACAGTTAATAGTTCTTCCCATTTGACGTTTATTAGGGCATTTGACTGATGAGCTTAAAAAGGCGTGAAGGGTTTGTTTATTAGCTAGGCTTAGTTAGATACCAATTAGACATATGTAGTCTAACAGTTGTTTATCTTAAAGATAATTCAAATATAAGCATTTGGTACAAATTTTCCTTTATGAATATACCCAGAAGTGTACCTCTTAATTCTGCCTTCTGCTTATTTGAAGATATTTCATATGTAGATAATTTTAAAAGAAACCTTTTGAACTGATGTACCATTGGAACATTTAAAATATGCTGTTGGGAATATAAGAAAATTACCAAAATATCTCTAGTGGGCTTTAGTATCATGTCTTTTGTATTCTACAGATGAATTATCTCTCTCTGTCTGTCATCTATCTATCTATCTATCTATCTATCTACCTATCTATCTATCTATCTATCTATCTATCTATCTATCTATCTAGAGAAAGATTCTGTTTCATGTATATTTATTTATATAAAGCAATAAACAGGAGTTATCTCTGACTTTTTATTAAACTTCATTAATGTGCCATATATTTTGATAACTATGCAGGCTATAATTTTTTTCTCTTATATATGTACCGAAGTAATTTTGCATTGGCATACGTAAGCTTCACCTTCTGTCTTGAGCCATATTACTACTACACACAATAAGCTTTTCCTTCAGTTCATTAGGAATCACTTGCTGGCTTTCAGGAAGATAGTTTCACTTGCTCCGATGGCAGCAGGTTGTGGGTATACTTGATGAGCTTAGACTAGAGAAGTGAAAATAGAGCGTGAAGTGAGAGTTCCAGTAAATTCAGAGGGAAGATAGTCACATCAGGGAGCACAAGAAGGGAAGAGCCAGTGAATGTGGGGAGTCCAGTGCAGCTTGATGCTGAGGAACCTGCCATACTAGAGGCAGGAATGGGGAAAGGACCCAACGGAAAACTGTGAAGCAGATAGTTGAAGTCACAGTATGACACAGGCAGCAAGAGCGATAGAGGCTGACACCACAGTGGCCTCCAGTCCTGAGACAACTGGTTCTTTTTTTTTTTTTCTGTGCTTTCCTTTTTGCCTTTTAGGAAATCCTGGCAGATGAACCAGGGGTTGCAAGCAGAGATGGGTGGAAGTATTCTAGTGAAAAGGAAGGAGGGGCAGGGCAAAGGATACTACTCCTGAATAGTTTGAGACTTTCTTCTTGGTGAAGGCTCCCCAGCTTGCTCTCTCATCTGCTCATGGTCTCTGCAGTGCCCCACTGAGCACGTGTAGGCTACAGCCATTCTAAAATTTCTTGCACACTGAACAGGAATCTAAGCTGAGATCAGTAATTTTTAGTATAGAAATTGGATCCATTATTTTCTGGAGTAAACACATGTGCCTGGAGTGGAGCGACACACTAAAGATATGTCTTAAGTCCCATAATTATCTGGGTAACATGTCCTCTTTCTTAAAAAATATAGACCAACTCCCATATGGATTCTGCATTGCATCTGTTTAAAGGAATAAAAGGAATGTTTGTTCCACACTGTCAACAGAGCAGAATTTTTTTCCAAAGGCAAATGCAACTTTTTTTTTCCTCTAAAAGATACTTTAAATTCTCAAGTCTAGAACAGAATAGATTATAATAAGTTTGTTTCAAATAAGAAAATATTTTCTTTAGATGGCCTATGTAAGTATTCAGCATGTTAGAACTTACAAATATATGTCAGCCTACTATTTTTTTTTATTTTGGAAATGTTTTTGGCTAGTCTTCTAGTCAGCTCTCTCTGCATTGATTTGTTTTGCATTCTGGAAAACACTTTACATATTTAAATAGCCAACTTTTTTTTCTGTCTCCTTTTTACCATGTGTATTTTCCAAATGAGATTCATCTGACCTAAATCCTGGAGCCTATGATTTATAACACACTTCTCTGGAAACAAGTTGGAGACAAGACAACCTCACATTGCTTTTAAGTGAATAAGTTATTCACTAGTAATCCACTAAATATTTATCAAGCACGTAAAAGTTTCATGAATTGTTGTAGACATTTGAGATATTTCACGGAACAAGACCCTTGGGGTTCCAGCTTTGATGGAGATTCCATTTTGCAGAGTGAGACTGACAATAAATGTGATTGAAGTATTATGAGGAGATTGATCAGTACTGTTTGCTAGATATTGATAATTAGTTATAGAACCGAAGAGGGGGGAAAGTAGAGTTAAGTGAATGGGCCTGGCAATGTAGGAGGAGATGGGCAGGGCTGTCTGTCATTTTAGGTAGATCTGCACGAGAGCCTTCATTGAGAGGGTGACATTCACAATGAGGCTCAGAGTTGATGAAGGAATTGACTTTTCATTACCTGCAAGAAGAGAGCTCAGGCAGTGGAAATGGCTTGTGTAAAGTCTTGTCAGGTCTGAACCAGGAGGCTAGAGTATTAGTTGGAGACAACAAAATGAGGAAGGTGAGAATGATACATATATCAATTACTTGCTCATGCTGGGTCCAAACACCCAATAAGAAGTAGCCTGTGGAGGGAAAGGGTTTATATTGGTTTACAGTTTCAAGAGGAAACCCGTCATGGTGGGAAAAACATAGCAAGAGCAGGAAGCGGGCATCATATTTTCACATTGGCATCAAGGAAGCAGAGTGATAAATGTTGCATGCTCAGAGAGCTTTCTCCTTTTATACAGTGCAGGAATCCAGTTTATGGGATGGTTCTACCCACAGGGTGGCTCCTCCCATGTCAACTAATCTAATCTAAAAAATGCCTCACAGATATGACCAGAGACTTGGGTACATGGTGATTCTGAATCCTGTCCAGTTGATAATCAGAAATTAACCATCACAAGGATGGAAAACAATGGAGACTGATCATGTCCTGCATTCTAGGCCACTGCAAAGGCTAACTGAGCAAAATGAGAGCACACTGGAAAGCTGTAAGGAGATGAGTAGCGTGATCCATCAGGCATGAGTTTAAAAATAATTCCATTGATTCATACTGAAAGTAGACTGGTGAGAGGTGCAGGCAGGTTGACATCTCATGAAATCATCCATGGAAGAGATGATGGTATTTAGAGCAGGTTAACACATGGCCAGATTATTGATATGACTTGAAGACAGAACCAATGTGATTGACTGGTAGATTGGTTGGAGGGACTGTGGGATTCCAAAGTTGGTTGAGAGGTATTGGAATAACTGGAAGGCTAGTGTTGCCAACAACTGAGTTGGGGAAAGCTGTAGCAGAAACAGGTTTGGGGGAACAGGGTATCTGTTGAGTGCTGGTCGTGTGAAGGGTGAGATGTTGAGGTATCTCTTGGATACTCAAGTAGGGATGTTCAGAAGCAGGTTCCTATATGTCTGGAATTGGAAAGAGGTTTGAGCTAGAGATAGGAATTTTGGAGTACTCAGCTTGAGGATATTTAAAGCCGAGAATCTCTAAGAGTCTAAGCATTTTTTCTTAGTAATTCCATTTTCATTCAAAGATACTCAGTATTTAGAAGTAATTTTTCACATAGTTAAACACAAATAGTAATACCAAATAATAGATATTCACATCTCTACAAAGAAAACAAAACCACACAGAGAGAAAAACTTACCCGATCTGACATAGCAGATCAATATTGCTACTTGGAATGCAATCTAGTCTTCTTCCTTTAGGGCTCTCTTTACTTGACATCTCTGTATCTACATCCAAGAATCTATCAAAGCAAAGAATCTGTCTCAAACAAGCTTTTGATGTGTGAAGGAGTTAAAAATCAACCTGCCCATCCCTAGGGCAGGAGAGGCTCTGTGTAGCCAGGTAAGAGAGACATTGATGGATATCCCAGGGGCCAGGTAGACCTTGCCCTCAGTGCTATCCAGGAGCATCTCAGATGTGTATTAGCTACCAGGCTGCAAAGCATCAGTAGATGTTTATAAGCTATTAGCAAGTTGAGTTCATCATTTGTCATATGGATAGGCAGGGCTTTGATTTTGTTAGGTGAGCACACTCATTTGGGACCAGTGCTGAATTTCTGAGGACAACAGAGGAGATTGTTTTCAGCCATAGTTCTCCTCATACTCAACCTTTCTCTCATAACATTTGGCCTTGGTTTTAAATAAACGCTGAACAGATACTCAGAAGACTATCAGAAAGGCTCGAAAGGCTTGCTTGCCTTGGGCTCCTTAAGATCACAGCTCAGACTTGGAGGAGAACATGCAGAGCTGAAGATAGTGGGTGGGGAGGGAGATAGAGAACCTCAGTAAGCAGCAGGACCTCAATGTGCACAGTGTAGGGACTAGATGTGTGTAGACCATCAAGGCACATACCTAGAAGCTCTGTATAGGACTCAGCTGGGATTCAGGGTCTGGGAGAGGGCAAGGGAGGAGAACTAACACTTCATGATTATTTATTGCATTGTGACACTGTTTTCAGGAGATACACATGTTGATAGAGAGCTATAATAGATCTATTTACTTCTAGGCCTGATTGTATCATTCCCTTTTATAAATGACAGATTTGAGACACTTCTCCTCAGTCACCTACTGAGAAGAGTGGGGATAAGCTGTGACATGCGTTCAGATTTTTTTTCTCGCTCTCAAAAGCAAAGCATCCTTGCAGTTTTTAGCACCTCGGATACAAGAACCAGGGCAGAAGCATAGGAGAGTAGCGAGGAACCCACAGCAGCAGAAGTGTGTTACTAGGAGAGTTACTGCCACTTTATTGGGTCAGAGTAGTGAAAGGGGGGGGGGGCAAGTGGAGAAAGTAAGAGTCCCAGGAGTCCATGACGGGTCACTGCAGTTGGATGTGATTTGCAGTGAAGGGCAATGAAAGGCAGAGTTCAAGTCTGATGGTCAGTAAGTAACTCTGTTCTGAACCCTGCAGGCAGGAGGGGGTGGTGTGACACAAAAACAATCGAAAAACCTTTGTGTGTGTGTGTGTGTGTGTCCAGGTGTGCTTACCTGCAGCACCCACAGCAGAAAGTCTGGTGTCCCACTCCATCACCCGTTTGCTGGTTCTTGTTTGAGACAGAATCTCTTACTTATACCAAAGCTTACTGTTTTTGTTTTGTTTGTTTGTTTTGTTCTCCATGAATTCCAGCAATTCTTGCATCTGCTTTCCTGTGGCACTGAACTTACAGACACATGTGGCCACGTGTAGTTATTTTAACGTGGGTTCTGGAGTTTTGAACTCAGGCAGTTTCAGACGCCCTTAGGCCCTCCCTCACGCTGCACAGGAAGTGCGCTTAACCACCACCGAGACATCTTTCCAGCCCTGGTGAACTTTTTGTTCTTAGTCAAGATAGCCAGGCGTGGTAACGCAGGCCTGTCATCTCAGCTAGTCAGGAAGCTAAGCCAGGAGCATCAACAGTTCAAGGCTAGCCTTGGCAACTTAATGAGGCCCTGTCTCAAAATAAAAAGGGAAAAAAAATAAAAAGAAGGGTGGGAATATACCTCAGTGATGAACTTAAACCCTAAGCTCATTCCCCATAACACACACACATACGTACACATACCATCGATGCAAAAGAGTGAGGTTTTCACTAGAACCAACCGTGGAATTCTGGGATAAGCAATGTAGGGTGAGTAGACTGGTGATTTGGTAATTAGGTTCTTAAAAATGTTTATTTAATATTTATATTTAATTTATATTTAATATTTAAAATTAACATGAGGAAATTTAGACTCAGAAGAAGCAAGCTGCCTGCGAATGTACGAGGCCCGGCAGCCAGGCCTCACCTCCCTCCTTGGATTTTGCTCACAATGCCCAGAGTCATCTCCTGTCGGCCTTTCTCTCTTTGATAACAGTGATGTCAACTGGTGGGACTTTCGGTTTCTTTTACCTTAGATATTTATGCACATGAATGATCTGGGGAAAGAGCTATGGGAGCAGATTGAAAAGAGGAGAGAACTCAAGTAAATAGCATAAGCAGTTGAGGTTCTGGGCAAGGTTCTTAATTGTTCTGTGCCATAATTTTCTCATTTTTATCCTGGGAATAAACATGGATATGATTTGCCAGTTAAATGAGATACATGCAGATTACTTAGCTCTGATTCCAGCTGAGTGAGTTACATGCCAGTGCTCAAAAGTATTAGCTGTTATTATTATTTTTTTTGCATCTACACAGGTGTGTATGTGTGTGTGTGGTATACATGCATGTGGGAGGGGGTGCGCATGTGTATGTAGAAGCCAGAGGTTGCATTGGGTGTCTTCCATCATTGCTCTCCGTCTTACTCACCAAAACAAAGTCTGTCCCTTGAAATGCGGGCTTACCTATTCAGCTAGTCCAGTGAGCCCACTTGTTCTGGCTGGTTCCCTGTCTGCACCTCCTGAGCACTGCTATCATACACCCACTGGGAATCTGAACTCTGATGCTCATGATCGCACAACAAACATTTTATCCACTGAGCCATTTCCCAGCCTCTGAGCTGTTATTTATCAGGAGATGGGAAGGGGATCGTCCAACATCTGTGTCATTGGAGGGTTAGCATGGCGTCAGGTCATTGTATTGATATAGGTGTCTTGATTCATCTTTGCGATATGGATGTTTCAAACCATTTAGCTCTGCTCACTGGATGGCCTGAAAACATTCTCCTCAGGGTTAATGTGTCTGATCATTTTCCTTATTGTCATGAAACATGATGACAGCTTTGATCCATATACTACCAAAATAATGCCGTTACCTTCCACTGCCAGTTCCTATAAATGGCATCAACTTCATCTTACAAAAGCTAGGGGAGAGAAAATGATATTAGGTCAAAGAGGAAACTATCAGTTTTTAGGGTGGTGACCAAGACAAAATTTTAAGAAGCCAAACCTCAGTAGCATGTAGATTTATTTAATCTTATCCTTTTTTTTTTCTGGTCTCATGAAAATGAGTCTTCTTGGTGGGAAGACTTCAGGAGACTCATCTACGGGACGTAGGACAGCAGGGCATCCTTCTGCTCTTTACTCAGCAGACAGAAGATTGTTTTCCACAGTGTGGGATAGTTTTGTAGAAAGTGGTTTATCATAATGCCAGACCTCCAGCCATGCCTTTGACTGCCTTCAGGGTGAACTATTCAATGCTATGTCATTTTCAGAAACATATATATATACACACACCTACATATATAACGTACATACACATATATACATATATGTTATATATGTAGGTTATATATGTAGGTATATATATATGTGTGTGTATATATATATACCTACATATATAACGTACATACACATATGCATATGTGTATATATATATATATATGCACATTAAATAGGAATCTTGTAAAAGTAATATTAACAGTGGGTAAATTTTGTCTTTATGCTGTCCAAATTTCAGCAATGTATCTAATTATTCTGACTGTATTAATTGAGGCTTCCTTTGTGCTTCCTGTGTTTCAGTGACAATTTCAACAAGCACCTTCTTTGATGGCTTGCTGGTGACAGGACTGTATACCTCTACAAGTGTCCAGTCTTCACAGAGCATCGGAGGTTCCAATGCTTTTGGATTTGGTAAGACAGCTTGATAAAAGCAAGAGTGGCTAATAGTGCAGCTGTGAACATAGACGCACAGATATCTCTTGTAGTTTGCTCACTAGCATCCTTTAGGTTTTATCCCAAGAGTGGTAGGGCTGAGTCACATGGTCGTTCTGTTTTCAGAACCGCCATACTTATTTCTGCAAGTTTACACATACACTCAGTGAGAGGCCTCTTTCTCTACATGTTTGCCAGGGAATTACAATCTATTTCTCTGTCCATTGACTGCTACAGTTACACCAGGTCTTGTGAGGTTCATGTAAATTTCTGAGTACTGCCACTCAGTTCATGGAATTCACCCTGACACCCACTCATCATTCAGTTACCTGTTTCTTTACAAACAGATATTAAAATCTGCTGGCGAATGCGAAGTGTCATCTTAATTTGGCAAGTAAACATGGTAAAACTCCTTCATGGGGTTGTAACACTTGTTAAAATAATAGAAATCTATGGGTATCTGTAAAAGAATGCCACTTAATAGTTAATATACTTAAATGGAGTGTTCGTCCTTAAATCAGAGACCTAGAAGATTACTTACATGGAGAGGCAGAAGGCTACATGTTGACTACTAATCCCAGAGGATTCTCAATTTGGAAATCTCTATTTTACCCATAATGCTGTAAATATGCCAAGCGGGGATTAAGTAGACCTTTCAGAACATCAAAAATGCAAATTTAATATATTAGTTTTTGTAAGACTGAAATCCCTGATCTTACTCTAAAATTGAAAAATTACACAGAACTTCCTTCACTGAAGCAAGAGATGGGATCGCATTATCCAAGGCATCCATGTACTTCTCTTATTCATTGCATCTATATGTCTGCCTGTGTGTGTGTGTCCCAGCAAAAGTAGTCACCTTGTTTGCCTAAGATGAGGTTCGCAGTTTCAGAGTTTAAACAAACCTGGAATCACTTGTTCATCATGCTAGGCTATTTGACATTGAGCATTTACCCTGTTTTAAAAAGATCATGGGCAAAATTTTATAATCTGTTGATAATGATTTTATAAGGCTAAAACTCAGGGGAAAAATTCCTCGTAGGTCTTAACTAACCCACTTCTTATCCCACCCATTTTGTGCTCTGCAGAGATCTAGTGTCAGGCTACAATCATATCTACAATATACATGCATAAATGTGTTACATCTTGCTCATTTTGTTACAGGACCTGAGAGTATGGTTGCCAGTTTTAGTTGATAAATGTAAAATATCCAATTAAATTAATTTAAATCTAATGGATTTAAGACAAATAATTTTAATCTAAAATTAGATTTTAGATAAATAATTTGCATTGTAAATATGGATTTTAGAGAAACAATTTTTATTGCAAACATGTAATACTTATGCTCTGGGCTTCATCTTAGTCCAGCCAGATCAAAAGCTCTGGAGCTCGGGCTTGGACAGTAACCAAAGTTTTTTTCTAAAGTTTTGTGGTTTTTCTTCTTATTATTTTTTGAAATTAAGTAACTGAAAAAGGTTAAGACAGCAACTTGCTGTGTAACCCTGACTGTACTGCTACTTGCTATGTAGCCCAGGCTATACTCAGATCCAAGATAGTACTCTTGTTTCTGTGTCCTATGTGCTGGGATTAAAATGTGAGCCTCCACACTTGGTCTCCTCGGGCGTTGTTACTGGATCGGTCCTCTGTCCGCAGTGTCGGCATCACTTGCAATGCAACTGCATAGCTTTGAGATCACTCCAGAGTAAATGAGAAACTTAGGGGATGCAATCCAGTAGTCATTTTAAAACAACTGTTCTGATGGATATTGAAATGTGAAGGCCACTAGTCTAGTAGAAAGATAGATAGTAATTAAGTGACCATATAGGCAAACTTTGCTGGCAAAGAAATACGCTGAGTACCAGCTAAGAGTGTAGTAAAGAAGTGAGTTGGGTCTGGGATTGGAAGGAGAAATGGTGTTTAGTTAAAGGTCTATGGAGGATGAGGAACAACGTACCCGAAAGGAGGAACAGCAAGCAGGAAGGTCTCAGAGTGGGAAGAGATGGACTGTATTGTGGGAATTAAAAGAAAATCTCCTGGTGGCTGGACATGGAAGAATGGTAAGGCTGTGCAGAAGTCCAGCGCCAGACCATTGGGGGTACTATGAGCTTGAGGTTATTATTCTGCAAGAAGGGAAGTCATTGAGTGTTCTAGGCTGAGGAGTGAACTGCACGTCTTTCATTTTACAAAGGTCACTTGGGGATTAAGTGTGAGGAGCAAAGTCCAGAACCGAGGAATGGTTATAGAAGATAATAATGATTCTGGCCCAATAGGCATGTAAGGGGTCAGGTCAGACTGGCTGCAGCGGCACGGGGCTGGTGTGGAAGGATGAAGGCTTGGGCAGTGGAGTCACTTTGGATGACTTGTGGATCCAGTCCTCGCCTTGTTAGTTAGATGTCTGCCTCAGCTCTGTTGCTTACTCTCTTTAAGCTTACTTTAGTCATCTATTACATGGTGATGATAACAGAACCTGCTTTATAATTTGATGGACAGCCCTAAGGATTAAAGGAGGCACTTGCTTTATAAAGTCTTGAGCACATACAAAATATTCAATAATATCAACTTTTCCAAAATTTATGTCTTGAAGACTGGCCAGCCAGTTTCCTTAGTCTGGGATTTACATCCGCTTCCTGTGGGACAAAAGACAGTTCTGAAGTGTAATTATTTGGAAAAGTAGCTCAGATGATTTAAGAGAACTTGGCTAATTAAGTAACAATAGTATTATTTGTCAATTTGAGTGCTTTTAAAAAAAAAAGAAACTAGTGAAAGAGCATTCTTAATTGTGCTACAGACACATTGAAAATAATACGTAAGATGCATGTATTATGTTGCCTCACATTGAAGCAGACGTGATGACCAACTAGCTATGAATGGAATTGTTAGAAATTACTTAAGAAATGTGGGCTACAAGACATTTTCAGGGGTGAATTTGAGAGCTGTTAGAAGGTAATTGCATATAAGCTTCCTATCACTATGAACCAAAAAGCATAGACAGACTATGCAAAGAGGCATCTGAACTTGGGTGAAACACACTGATGATACTTTGAGTCTCACAGACACTCAGGGCTACAACCAGACACAACTTTTTTTTATAGAGCAGTATTTATTTATTTATTTGAGAGAGTCAGAGAGAAAGAGGAAGAGAGGGGGGAGAGAGAGAGAGAGAGAGAGAGAGAGAATGGGCATGCCAGGGCCTCCAGCTATTGCAAACGAACTCCAGATGCATGCGCCCCCTTGTGCATCTGGCTTATGTGGGTCCTGGGGAGTCGAACTGAGGTCCTTTGGCTTTGCAAGCAAACGCCTTAACCACTAAGCCAGCTCTCTAACCCTAGAGCAATATTTTTATGTGAGTGGATACACAGTGAGATCTTTTCTAAGTTCTGGTAATAATTTTATGTGTACTTATATGACAATGGTAAACAACTTTTAAAAGCAAATTTAATAGCATACTGTTAACAGAGTAGCTTCATAATTTTTTCAGTGCAAAGCTGGAAGCAAACTATCTACTTAGGTAAAATGCTTGCTTTTAGGGAAAAACCACAGCTAATTTGTGTTTCACTTAAGTTTAACATAGTTTATGATTTAAGGACAAAATGGAAGATTTCATGTGTTAGAGTACAGGTAGGGAAGTAGTGGAAACTCGTAGAACATAAAATGTAATAGAATTTATGCTTTGGGGTAGTTTAGTGATTATGGTGGGGTGAGGCTGAAGTAACATGGTATTCATTCTCTGATGCAGAACAAAAGAGTCCCTCAGTCCATAATCTATCATTAGTCTCTGACTGTTTTGATGGAATGTTAAGCATGGCTTGTTTGGCATTTTCCCAACATATCGTAGGATTAGTGTGTGATATGTTTAACTAGCTATGACAAATAGGCAAAGAAAAGCATACAGTTGAATTTAAATAGGTACTTCTAACAGTTTCTTTCTACTTAGAGTTAATTTTAATCGTATTAATTACACAAAAGTTCCGGCCACTCTCCTGAAAATCAAATGTATGTAATGACCAGCCAAAGTAAGGCCATAATTATACTTAAGACACTGTTGTGGAAATGTAATTCCACTAACTTAACTACAGCCTTTCTTTTTTTTTGCAAAACCAGAACTCTTTACATGAGATGTATGCCTCGCTGACCAAAAACAGACAAATGCCTAATAGCCAGAAATACATTAAAACAATAGCTGTGCAAAAGATGACAGTCTGCACAGCGATGCCTGATTTGAAACACCTCATTTTGCTTGTCAGTATAAGGAAACGCGCTGCCCTGGGGAAGTGTGATGTTTAATTATGAATATCTCTTTGTACGTCTCCGAAAAAAAGATGAGGGAAACGGTCTCCCTCTTGTCTTTGGCTCAGTCATGTAAGCCTTCAAGGCTTATTATTGAGGCTGCTCAGTGAGGGGGCTGTGTGGAGTTCCTTTCATACAGAATTATTTCTCTTCCAGAGCTGGATTGCATTTTTCTCAATATTTAACATCCTGGCTCTAAAAGGTGAATATCTTAGTCAGTTTTTGATACTCTGCCTCTAAAATGTAAGAATCAGGTTGCAGGTCTGCTGAGAAAAGCCACCGCACGCTGTGTGGTTAAGTCTGCATCAGTTCTGTGCTACGTGCAGCTCCTAGTTCTGCTCAGCCAACACACCCGCCGTGTTGTCAGTTGTTCATTTAAACTTTTAGAATTTTCTACATCATCCATCACCTCCCCCCCCCCTTTTGTATTAATTAGGCATCTAATGCTTTGAGGTATAAAATTCTTAAAATAGTAAGGTTTGATGCAATCCAAGTTTAAGGGAGAAAACTGAGTGAATAGATTTTTCTACTTAGCTTTTTCTCTGAAGCATTCAGGGACTCATATCACAATTTAATGGATAGTAAGCAATTAACGTGAAGTTAACGTCTCGAACCTTATCCTTCAAACATTGCTAATAAAAGTTTTTAATGTAATTATTTGATTTTTTTCAAGTATAATTTGACAGCAATTTTAGGTGAATAGGGGTTTATTTACAGAACAAAACATTTGCTTTAAGCTAAATTTTGAATTTTCATAAGCCCTACATTGGTCACTAGTACCGTGGAGCAGTATGTGCCTCACTAGGAGATTTGGGTTGTGGTTTAATGTTTCTTTGCCAGGATGCAAGTCTATGTTACTACTTTGTTTTACTGACACCAAAAATAAAAACACAGTGGTCTATATAAGCTAACTTGATTGCCCCTTACATTAGGACTAAATAGAAGTTGTTACAACTTTGGTAGTTATCACCAGGATCCCTTGTTCCCTGGGCATTAGCTACAAGCTACAGTTCAGTCTTAGATGTTCTATATGAGTCTGTGAGGCACGCATATTATGAATTCAGGCAGTATTTAGGGCTTATTAACCTGTAAACGCAGGGTAGCCACTAGCAACTTCACTGAACAGTACCCTCTGGGGTAGTAATATTTATTTACTGGCCTTAAATAAGACACTACTCAGAACAGTCTGGCTAAATGTATCCATGTCTTTACAAAGAAATGCGAGAATAAATGTAACATAAACATACTTGTGCAATTCAAAGGCATGACCTTTTATTAGACATGGTAAATGATCTATAATTAACAAGGAAACTCTAGGTTAATTAAACAAATTATTCTAGTCAATGATACAAGCCACAGAGCTGACAAGAGGTGATATCACCATTAATTTTTCCTACTTGCTGGGCATTAACCTTGGTGTGGTCTTAATTTGTTCCATTTGGTTATGCTAGCATGACCAAATCATTAAGAAATATTTTTATCTAGTTCCTATTTGACATATCACAAAGAATCCTGAGATATTTCCTGACTCCTAAATAACTAGCTTGAAAAGAATTACTGTAATAGTGAACGTGATAAATGCAGAGTGGTTGAGGTAATTAATCAACAAATTGCTAATGTGAATGTATAGAGGCAGGAGATTTGAGCTGGGGTGAATGAGTCACTGTGGCTCTGACCTCGGACATTTGGCAGGTCACGTTCCAGACTTGCCGTGCCATTTGCCAACTTGGGCAACATAATCACCTTCCCCAAGCCTCAGTGCGTTCATTTGAAAAAATTACAGCAACAATGGGGCCCAGTTCACAAAATATTGGATGGATTAAATGATATTGTCTATTCAAGTGCCTGGTATATATTATGTGCTTCACATAGGCGTTGTTTCAAGACCATAAAAAATGAGGTTTCTTTCTTTTGAGGTGACTTTAATTTGGGGGTGAGCCCAGGTTTCTTCTTTACCTGTAGAGTTTGGAGCGGGAGTGCACCTCAGGTAGAGCTGGGCTCCAGCCCCGCTGCTAACGTACAGGGAAGGAAGCAAGGCGGCTGTGGCACGAGGCAAGTGTAAGGACTAGAACCAGGGGTTCTGGCGTCTAATCCAGTCCTCACATGCTCTTAAAACATTATTTATGTGCTATAAATTTTACCATTTAGAAGTATCCTTTCCAGTGGTTTCTAATGTCTTCACAAGACAGTACAACTGAAACTGCTGTCTGATTCTGATCCTAAAATATATCCATGGACAGTCACTCTCCTGTCTCCACCTCTAGCCCCTCGCAGCTACTCTGCTTCCTGTGCCTATGGATTTGCCTACTGGACACTTGATGTGAACAGGATTATGGGATATGTGGCCTCTTATGCCTGGCTTCTTCCCCTTGACCTAATGTTTTCAAACTTGATCACATTGTAGCACCAATCAGTACTTCATTCCATTTATCGCTAAAGAATAATCCATGATATGAGTATCTTTTTTTTTTTATTCATAGAGTGGATATTTGGTGGCTATTAGATTCTTAAAACTAGGGTGGTTCAGATTGAGGAAAAAAAAAAAGATCAACAATATTTCAAGAAGTTGTGAAGCAATAGGATTATCAAGTTCCTTAAATACCCACCTGTAACTAAAACTTGTCTGCAGATGAGAATAAACTAGCCTGCTTATTGACGCCAACCTCTTTGAAAGATGATGAAACTTAGAAGTCAAGACTGACATCTCAGCTCCCTCCGTTCCTACATCCGATAGCTCCAACCCTTTGGCCCCAGTTTACACTTAGACACCAGCCAGGCTGAGCCAACTAAGCTCACAGCACAGGAATTTGGAATTGAGACTCATCTACGCACAGCAGAGCTTTCCGTGAGCTGGAGCCAAGGAGCGTGGGAGTGTGTGGGAGCGTGAGCAGCTGTTGCCCACTGCACTGGGCGCCTTTCAACTCAGCCCTGCACCTCTCTGTGGCTCCCTTTGCAGCCTAACCCAGCCTGAAGTGGTTTCTACTTAAACAGAAAGAAATGTGAAAGAGGCAAAGTCCCTTTGCTCTTGTCCCTCAAGCCTAGCCTCCTGATGCTCCTGCCTCTACTCATCATACCCACACAAGCACCCACGACCTCACTACAGTGCACACAGTTCCCAAGCCCCAGCTGCTCAGGACTACTCATTCCTTGTCCATAGCCCCTGGAGTTCCCCTTGGCTCTGTTTGCCAGCAGTCATTCTTGAGGGCCTCTGTCCTGACTCACCCACCCCCTCAACTGAGCCATTATAACCCCTTCTGTATTCCCCCCCCCCACAGCCTCTCCTCTGTGAAGCCCTCTGCTTGCTCCTCTATGCGTCACTCTCTCCTATGACCTTCACAACCACCTTCAACAATGTCTTGAATTGACTTGTTTAAAATCCCTCTCAGAGAAGGAGAGGAGCCTGTCATCTTCATTGCCATGTCGTGTATCAAGTGCTCAGTACACGCTGCCAGAGCTGCCGTTAGCAAGCTGGTGTGTGCACACAAGTGTGTGGACATGGAGAAGCTGGGGAGGGGAGAGCATAGTACTGGCTTTAAATTTAAGAATATTTATAAATCTATATAAGGGAATAATACATGTGTGCACATCTCTACATGAATTTAAACTATACACATATGTAAATCTCATCATCAAAGCTCTGTCAGGAATCGGTCAGCCTGGCTACCACTCTGTTCTGTCCTGGAGGTGGCAGGCGCTGATGCTTTCAGGGACAATAGGGGATTAGATGTCTTACAGAAGCAAGAAGCTACAAAGGACTTCAAGAGATTGTTCAGTCAGTCTTATCTCATGGGGCAGGTCAGTCCCTTAATGACCCATCATAGCTAAATTCTTATTTAATCTCGTATATCTTTATAGAAATGACAACTCTGTAATCTCTGGGGAGTGTATTCTAAGAATATGATAATCCAGATGACTAAGGAACATTTTCTCATATAAAGATGCAATCTCTGGCTATAACTTTAGTACCTTTCTCATGTAATTTCTCATATAGTTGAAATGGCAAATGTTTGTTAAAAAAATAATTGTCGGGCTGGAGAGATGGCTTAGTGGTGAAGCGCTTGCCCGTGAAGCTTAAGGACCCTGGTTTGAGGCTCGATTCCCCAGGACCCACGTTAGCCAGATGCACAAGGGGGTGCATGTGTCTGGAGTTTGTTTGCAGTGGCTGGAAGCCCTGGCGCGCCCATTCTCTCTCTCTCTCTCTCTCTCTCTCTCTCTCTGTCACTCTCAAATAAATAAAAATGAAAAAAAATTGTCATGGGCTAGAGAAATGGCTCAGTGGGTGAGAGCATGTGTATTTCTCTCCTCTCTCTCTCTCTCTCTCTCGCACACATACACACCCACACAGAGTCCACACATACTGCAAATGTACACACACACAAAATGTGTAGGCTGGAAAACTGGTAAAAGCACTTATCTGCTAAGCCTAACGACCGGGGTGTGATTCCTCAGTACCCACATAAAGCCAGAAAGCCAGATGCACAGTGGTGCATGTCACTGGAGTTCATCTGCAGGCCCTGGTGCACCCATACAAACTCTCTCTCTCTCTCTCTCCTTACAAATAAGTAAATAAAATATAAAAATATAATTAAGTCCTTTGTTTTCTGCTTTTAGGCAAGAAATTCTACTCCAGACAGGTAATCAGCTATTTCCTAGACCCTTAATAATTTGTCAGTTTTCCTTGTACACAGATTCTAGAGAGAGGCATTTACCTCTGATATGTACCTGGAAACTCTTGTAGGTATTTTTAAAATGCATCACTAAGGAAGAAGAATAATTCTTGCAGTTTGTTTTCTTACCTCTGCCCAAATGTACGCGCTCCAAGTCATAGCACATAGGCTGCTCATAATTGAAAATGTCAAGAAATGGACTTTTTTACATTAGGTTCAGATAGAAGTAGTTACCATGTGTTACAAGTTATGAGTGTTACACACATTTTAATTTTGCCTATTAGTGTTAAAAAAATAATCTGGGTGGAGCTTCTGTGTTGGGCCACTGCACCTGGTTTCTGTTGGTAAGCCCCTGTCTGGATAAACAAGGTCATAGTAGGTCATCACATGGCACTTCCGCGTGAGCAAAACTCTTTCTTTTTAAGAAAAATCTGGAGCTAGAGAGACGGCTCGGTGGTTAAAGGGGCTTGCTTGCAAAACCTGACAGCCAGGGTTCCATTCCCCCGCACCCATGTAAAGTCAGCTGCACAGAGAAGTACCTTCATTTGCAGTGCTAGGAGACCTTGGAGAACCCATACTCACTCTTTCTCTCTGTCCACCTCTCTCTCTCTCAAATAAGTAAATAAAAATATTTTTAAACATCTTGAATCCTTTTTTTTGTTTATTTTTATTTATTTATTTGAGAGAGACAGACAGAGAAAGCAGGAGAGAGAGAGGGAGAGAGAGAGAGAGAGAGTGGGTGCGCCAGGGCCTCCAGCCACTGCAAACAAACTCCAGACGCGTGCCCCCCCTTGTGCATCTGTCTAATGTGGGTCCTGGGGAATCGAGCCTCGAACCAGTGTCCTTAGGCTTCATAGGCAAGCGCTTAACCACTAAGACATCTCTCCAGCCCAAAAATATTTTTTTAAAAAGAAAACTCCTGGAAAATAACTGTCAGGGAATAAAGTTTTTTTCCTTATTGGCTAATAACAGTATTGAGAATACTTTTCTCTCTCTCAAATAATAACTTAAAAACCCTGAAGTGTTGGGTGTGATGGCACATGCCTTTAATCGCAGGACTCTGTAGGCCACCCTGAGACTACATAATCCAGGTCAGCCTGGGCCAGAGCGAGACCCTACCTCTAAAAACAAACAAAACCGAAAAACAAAAACAAAACTAGACAAAACAAAAACCCCGAGGAATCTGAGTTTTCTATTAAAAAAAAAAAACCTTTTATAGAGTCCCATACTGTGTATTTTAATGTTTTATTGACAAGCTCCCTACATGTGTACAATGTGCCCTGATCTTAATAGTCTCCCATCAACCTCCTCTGTCCCCCATCCCGCATGACTGAACCCCTTCTCACAGCACAAGACCTGCATGCCATTGGGCTCATCAACATGATGTCATGGATGATGGAGGAGAGAAAAGAAATGACACGAAGCTGTGCGTCTTAACAGCAGACAGGACAAATCTATGCTTCAAGGGGTAGACGTCAAAGGCCAGCGACCTCACCGCCCTTTCCCTTGTGCTTGACCCATGAGGTTTCCCACTCGCTTGGTTTCCAGATAATGATAAATTAGTTTATGTTCCGTCTTCACAGTAACTGACATAAACCTTATATAAAGTTGGTTGCTTCTTTCCTGGCAGTTTAACCTTAGAAGAGTTTTATAATGTTATTAATTCCTAGAGTTAATTCTGATAATTGTCTTCGAAGTTTATATAAGAAACAAAAAAACATTGTGAAAGTAAAACTTTTTAAAGGCTTTTTTTTTGCTCGTTTGTTTGCTTGTTTGTTTATTTTTATTTATTTATTTGAGAGCAACAGACAGAGAGAGAAAGAGGCAGATAGAGAGAGACAGAGAATGGGTGTGCCAGGGCTTCCAGCCACTGCAAACAAACTCCAGACGCGTGCATGTGCATCTGGCTAACGTGGGTCCTGGGGAATCGAGCGTCGAACCGGGTCCTTAGGCTTCACAGGCAAGCGCTTAACTGCTAAGCCATCTTTCCAGCCAGAAAGTAAAATTTTTGACTTCTCCTAGGAAGTAGTTCTGGATGCCACATGTAAATTTGAAAGTCGACGTAGGAGGGCAATAAACGCACCTCACCAAATGTGGGTCTGTTTTTGCTCCTGTCTCCTGCTTCCCAGTTTGTATTCAAAACTCTGATGTTCAGTTTTGCATTTAGCCAAATATAATAGACGTGTAGGCTGTTCTCTGAGGCGAGCACACAGCTAAATTACTGTTTTCGGGACTGAATGTCTGGATGGAAAGATGCTTGTTAGTGTGGGAGTTGCCATTTTGGAAAACAAAATAGCAGAAATTGTTAATATTTTGGTTAAAGTTCAGATTGAGACTCCCCTCCTGCTTTTCTTCCTACATGTTTTCATACATCAGAACCATGTTGTTGCTATTATCTAGTTAATTGTGTTATTTCTGGTTCATTTTCAGAAAAGTTCTCGCCACACGAACTCTGGTAAATAGCACATTAAAAGTAAAATAAATGTAGCTATCAGAGATGGTATTCTGGAGAGATGTTTGTTTATCCTCTATTTTCTGAACAAAATGATGACTTGCATTATGAGAAGGATCTCTTTAAACTTGGCTTTTAGACCTGTATGATCTGATAATATTTTCTAATAGTAATAATGACAAAAAAAAAGACAGAAAAACCTGTTACTAATTAAAGGAAGAATTCAGCTAGGGTTTGGCTTTCTGTCTCTGGAGAAGGGGACAGATGGCCAGGTCTGGAATAATTAAGAAGCTGATGAACCTATCCCCAGCCTGCCCCCATTTCCCTCTCTCTCTCTCTCTCTTCTCCTTTCAACAAGAAGCTGAGATCAGACACATTTTCGAATCAACTTCAAAATGTGTCCATAGCAGCTCTTCCCATACAATGTTTCTAGTAAGCACTAGTGTTACAATAATGGGCCCTATGTACATGAAAGAGGATTGAAGTATAAAAAATTTGGAATACAAATACAGTCAAACAAAACCACCATGAGAAAAAACTTTTTATTTAAAAAATAATTTTCATAAGATTCACTATTGTGTGTTCAGCTTGGTGGTGTTGGTGTATTCACTATGTTTTTTTGAAAACAGTTTCATCATCCTGGAGAGAAATCTTATAGCCACTAACAGGCAGTTCCATTCCTTCTCAACAACCGGTCTACTTTCTATCTCAGTTTTTTTCAATCTAGACAGTTTGTGAAAATGAAGTCGTGCGTGGCTTTCGTGACGGATTTTTCACTTATATGCTTTCAAGGGCCTTTCACGTTGAAGCATGCATTAGCACTCCGCTTATTAGTCCAGTTTATGGGTAACCCAAATTTGTTGAAGTATACAGTCTGCTAATGGACATTTTGTTTATGTCCTCTCTTGTTCCCATGAGTTTTCACATACAAGTTTCTTTGTGTGGACATATATTTCAAATTGTCTTGGGTATATACCCATGATTGACTTGCTAGGTCATGTGGTATTTCTGTTTTGTTTTTGAGATACTACCAAGCTACTTCCCATAGAAACTGTAACACTTTTTCGGTATTTTTATTTATTTACAAAGAGAGGGAGAGAAAGAGAGAGCGAGTGAGTGAGCGAGCCAGGGTGTCCTGCCACTGCAAACTAACTTCAGACACGTGCACCACTATGTGTATCTGGCTTTACATGGGTACTGGGGAATCAAGCCCAGGCCACCAAGCTTTGCAAGAAAGTGCCTTAACAGAGCCATGTTTCCGGCCCCCATTTTATATTTGTAATAAAGTAAATGTATGGAAGTTTCCGTTCCTCCATGTCCTTGCTGACACTTGTTATTTTCTGTTTTGCTTTTAAATGACAGCCATGCTTTTAGGTGTGAGATGGCATCTTGCTGAGGTTGCAATTTCAGTTTGTTAATGACAACATTTAACTTTTTAAAATTTTTGTTATTAATTAATTTATTTATTATTAACTATTTTATTCTAATTTATTTATTTGACAGAGAGAGAGAGAGAGAGAGAGAGAGAGAGAGAGAGGGAGTGAATATGGGTATGCCAGGGCCTCCAGCCACTGCAAATGAACTCCAGAAGCATGTGCCATCTTGTGCATCTGGCTAACGTGGGTCCTGGGGAATCGAACCTGGGTCCTTTGGCTTTGCAGGCAAACGCCTTAACTGCTAAGCCATCCCTCTAGCCCTGTTTTTTATTTTTATTTTGAGAGACAGGCAGATAAGAGAGAGAGAGAGAGACAGACGACAGACAGACAGAGAGAATGGGCACGCCAGGTCCTCTAGCCTCTGCAAATGAACTCCAGACGCATGTGCCACCTTGTGCATCTGGTTTACATGGCGACTGAGGAATTGAACTCAGCTCCTTTGGCTTTGCAGACAAATGCCTTAATGATTAAGCCGTCTCTCCAGCCCAATGACAACATTTTTGCATGTGTTTATTGTCCATTTGCTTATCTTCTTTGGAAAAAAAAAGTCTATACACAGTTTTCTGTTTTCTAACTTTCTGAAAGTAGATCAAGAACTATATGATTTAGCAATTGGAATTTTTGAAAACTAAAATGGTGTATCGACAGTTTGCTGCAGTCTGCCTTCTAGCTTTTAGATAGCCAAGCAGCAACCAATACCCACAATTACAGAAATGCATCAAAAACACGCAGCATTTACATGAGAAGAAAAATAGCAAATGTCCAATGTACGGGAACAAAATCTTCTGTTTTATACTAATAAGAATGCATAACTAAAGCGATGTGAAATACCATTTAAAATTGACAAAGATAATCAAAATTACGTATATCTGTTTCTGGCACCAGATGGAGAGCAGAGGTATTTATTGTTGATGTTGGTATTATCTCAGTTTCCTCATCTAAAAAGCAATTTGGAGCAGGGCTGGAGGGATGGCTTAGTGGTTATGGCACTTACCTGCAAAGTCAAAGGACCCAGGTTCAATTCTCCAGGACCCATGTTAGCCAGATGCGGAAGGTGGAGCATGTGTCTGGAGTTCATTTGCAGTGGCTGGAGGCCCTGGTATGCCCATTCTCTCTCTCTCGCTCGCTCTGCCTCTTTCCCTCTCTTAAATAAATAAATAAAAATAAAATAATAAGAGAAAGCAATTTGGAGTATGTAAGTAGGCCCATATAATGTTCCTGTTCTTTGACCCAATTCTGTTAGAGAATCTATTATAATTGTTTAAAAGAGAAATCAAAATTTTGATGTATCTGATAGTTCACCAAAACACTATTTATGGCATGAAAAAAATGAAAATTTTCTAAATGTCTAATAACAGGGCAACAGTTCAATAAGTTAGAGTACTATGGGACTAGTATAATAAAATGAATATTTAATGGAATGAAGAAATACTTGAATTACAATTGAAGTAAAAGTACAATTACAGGGCTGGAGAGATGGCTTAGTGGTTAAGGCACATGCCTGCAAAGCCTAAGGACCCCAATTCAATTCTCCAGGTCCCATGTAAGCCAGATGCACATAGTGACGCATGCGTCTGGAGTTTGTTTGCAATGGCTAGAGGCCCTGACACATCCATTCTCACTCTCTCTTTCCCCCTCTCTCTATCTCTAATAAATAAATGAATAAAAATAAAGTTTTTGGAAAACAACACCAACAACAAAATACAATTACACAAGATTACCAACATATACAAATGATGAGTGAAGACAGGGAAAGCCTAATCATTGTGTATATGTATCAAATTCTATATCACTTCGTAAATATGTAAAACATTATATATCAGTAAAAACTAAAAACAAAACAAAAACCAAGCAGGGTTTAAGTTCACTCTGCTTCCCAAGTGCTTGCACATTTATTTTATTTACATACTAAAGAAACTAGAGTAACCTTGTTCTTTGACATGGTCATAATTGGTACTGAGTCAGTTAAAATAAGCTAGTTATACCTGCTTCTTTTTTTATTATTATTATTTTAGAGTGAGAGAGAGAGAGAGAGAAAGAGAATTGGCCCAGGGCCTCAGCCACTGTAATTGAACTCCAGATGCTTGTGCCACCTACTGGGCATGTACGACCTTGCACTTGCTTCACCTTTGTGCGTCTATTTTATGCGGGATCTGGAGAGTCGAACATGGGTCCTTAGGCTTTGTAGGCAAGCACCTTAACCACAAAGCCATCTCTCCAGCCCTAGACCTGCTTATTTTCTATAAATAATTCATCAATAATTCAATTTATTTTTTTAAAGGTGATCATTTCAATGACAGGCAATGAGAAAGGAAGAGACTGACTGGGAATACTTGTCGTGGACTTGATATCAAATAAGGTTGTTAGGAAATAAATTTTCCAGTTTTCAAATGTCAGCTGAGTGCTCTTTAAACCTGGAGTCCTACTGTTGTTTTGTATTGTTTTTCATAAACCGCATTTTGAGTTTTGCCCTCTTTAAAATCGAGCAAAAGGAACATGCATATTTGTGAAATCTGAGTGGAACAGTTCAGATATTTATGACTTTTAGTTTCTCAATGTTTAACAGATTCCTTTCCATTCTATTTTAAAAACACTGCTTCCTTTTATTTTACTTTTATTTACTTATTTATGAGAGGGAAGGGGAGATTGGGACACCAGGGCTTGTAGCCACTGCAAAGGAACTCCAGATGCATGTGCCACTGTGTGTATCTTGCTTACATGGATACTGGGAAATCAAACTTGAGTCCTTAGGTTTCACAGGCAAGCTCCTTGGCACCCACCCCCAAACACTATTTCTTTTTTTAATTTTTTTTTGTTATTTTTATTTATTTATTTGAGAGCAACAGACAGAGAGAGAAAGAGGCAGATACAGAGAAGGAGAGAGAATGGGCGCGCCAGGGCCTCCAGCCACTGCAAACGAACTCCAGATGTGTGCGCCCCCTTGTGCATCTGGCTAACGTGGGTCCTGGGGAGTCGAGCCTCGAACTGGGGTCCTTAGGCTTCACAGACAAGCACTTAACCGCTAAGCCATCTCTCCAGCCCCCAAACACTATTTCTTAAGCTTCTTTTTTAGCAAGTGTTTCTGGAACATTCATGTTGTTTATTTGTTTATTTATTTATTTGTTTATTTTTGTTTTTTTGAGGTAGGGTCTCACACTAGTACAGCCTGACCTGAAATTAACTATGTAGTCTCAGGGTGGCCTTGAACTCATGGCGATCCTCCTACCTCTGCCTCCTGAGTGCTGGAATTAAAGGCAGTGCACCACCACACCCGGCTTCATGTTATTTTCTATACAGAGTATTTTTTTTTTTTAGGTGGTATGTGTTTTCCATCATTTCATATATTACTTCCTCGAGGTATGCTGGAAGAGGAAAACAAGTCCAAATGGAATAGAGATTTGGGCCACATACCACATGAGCAGACACAAGCACACGGCAGTAGAGCACAAAGATCGCACCCAGAGGCAGCCGGACCCGCTCCCCTATGCGCAAGGCTGTGTAACCCAGTGCACTGGTAAAGGAAGCGCTCTGAGCTGAGAACGTGGCTCAGGGGATGAAGTGCAGGCTGCACTTCCCTCCTCCTTGCATAAGGACTCCCCACTCTGGGGGCTGTCTCACCCTCTCATCAGCTCCACCCAAGAGGCTTGTCACTTACTTGATTGCTCATCTGATCAAGTTGTCTACAGAGATTAACAACCTTAGGCTCTTTGAGTCAAGCATGGTGTGTGTGTGTGTGTGTGTGTGTGTGTGTGTGTTTAATTCTTGAGGAGTTGTATTTTTTTTTGCTTGTTTTTGTTTCTATTATCTGAGACCTATGTTCTTCTAGATGTTGCTAGCTATGCATGAACTGCTGTCAAAATTCTTACGTAAATCATTTTTGTAAATACACATTTTCATCTTTATTGGGTGAATACTTGGTGGCAATTGCTGGGTTTTGTTTGGTAAGTAACTGAAAGATCTCTGTCTCTGTCTTTTTATTTATTTATTTATTTATTTTATTTTTATTTATTTATTTATTTATTTTGGTTTTTTGAGGTAGGGTCTCATTCTGGTCCAGGCTGACCTGGAATTAACTATGTAGTCTCAGGGTGGCCTCGAACTCTCAGCAATCCTCCTACCTCTGCCTCCCGAGTGCTGGGATTAAAGGCGTGCACCACCACGCCCGGCTCAAGTCTCTGTCTTTTTAATGGATGTGCCCATGCACATTCACCAACATAGTATGAGACCATTGCTCTGATTTCGTAGTGCCAGGGTTTTAAATTTCAGTCATTTCAGTGACCTGACTAATGGAGCTGAACAGTTTTTCATGTGTTTGGAGGCCGTTTCTGTCAAATGCCCACATCTTGTGTCTATTGGGGTGGACTGGAATTCTGGATGCCTGACAGTCCGGTATTGGCAGGGTTGCCTTCTGTGTGAGGGTTCTAACAAATCACTTTGCCATGTCCCTTCCTACTTCGTATTCCTGGGCTTGTATTCCAGACTTTATCTCCTACTTATGGCCACCCTGTTTCCACAGATGAATGTTTGTCCTTTTCTTTATTCTTTTTTGTAAAAATTAATTGTACAAAATAATGGGCTTTGTTTTGACATTTTCATGCATGTTTGTGTTTCTTTTGTCATATTCACCCCCATTGCCCTTTGTGGACCCCATCCTCTTCCTGAATAGCCCTCCTTCTTTTTAAATCTTTTTATAAAGCATTGAATTGCTCATATGAGAGGGAAAAAGGCATTTTTCTTATTCTTCTGAGTCAGACATGGTGATCTCTAGTTCCACCCATTTTCCTGCAAATGTCATAAGTTCCTTCTGCTTTATGGCTGCAAAACACTCCATTGTGCATATATACTTCATTTTCTTTATTCATCATCCACGATGACCACTTTTGTACACGTAAGCAAAGTAAGTTGTCTTTTATTATTCCAACATAACCACAATTTAGTATAGTCTGGGTACCAGTGTCATATCATATACATATTTTGTCAGGATATTTTCCTATTTATGGCTTGCTTTTAATTTTTCTCTGCAGAACCTTAAGATGAGTAGAAGTTTCAAACACTGAAAAAAATTTACGCATTTGCATGTGTGTGTGCACACATATACCGGGCCTCTTTCCCATGCAAACGAACACCAGACACGTGTGCCACCTTTTGCATCTGGTTTACATGAATGGCTTGGGAATGAAACTTAGGCTGGGTGACTTTATAAGCAAGTGCCTTTAACCACTGAGTTATCTTCCCAGCCTCTTGAGGTTTTATAAATTCTAACTTCTTAATTTCCTTCCTTTTTTTTTTTTTTTGCATGTGTATGTGGTATGTGTGCATGGGTGTGGGCCCACATGTGTGCATGCAAGCGTGCGTGCATGTGGAAGCCAGAGGGCGACGTCAGGTATGTCGCTCCATCACTCTCCACTTCTTGACGTTATTGAAGCAGGGTCTGTCACTTGAACGCAGAGCTCACCGACTCAACTAGCCTAGCTAGCCAGCTCAGTTGGGCAGTTCCCTGTCTCTGCCTCCCACAGTTGGGATTGCAGATGGCACCTTGCCTGTCCTGCATTTGCATTCGTGCTGGGGATCCGGACTCCCATCCTGCAGACTTGTGCAGCAAGTGTTTTACCAACTCGAGCTATAAATCATTCCCAGTGCTCGTGTGTGTCCCAGATGACAGAGCCTAACTAGTGAAAGCTCACACTCATCCTTGGGCAAGTGGAAAACAAATGCCAGCATTCATGTACAGTGTGTCTGCGAGTCCATAAGCATTCTTGTCTGTGTGAAAAGACAAAAATCGGGACGCTCTTCATTCTCGGTCATATTTTTTACAGTTAAAAGTTTTTCATTCCACATGTGTAAGCTTCTAACTTTAGCGCCACTTTACAAATGACTGAAATTGCTTCATACCCCCAGGATTACTCTGTGATAAGCCAAAGAGGCTTTAAGACACTCCTTTCACACCAGAACCTCATGCCAGAAACCAAACAGATGGTGAACTAGGCAGAAATGACCCTGGGCATTCTCATTAGAACAGTTGGGGAAATTTTAATGGCCCTCTGCTTGCCTTGTGCTGTATCTAATACCCTTTGAACTGCCACTTTTTTTTTTTTCCAGTTACAAGTCAACAAACACCATGTATATTTTAATAAGGATTATCAAACACAGGTTGCCCAGAAGATGTACATCCCTCTAATGCTAATTATCTAAGTTTAAATAATCACTGAGTTCTGGGATAATTGGAAAGAAAGACTGTTTTTCTTGCCAGTGCATAATTACTAATTAACAGGAAGATAATATATCCTTGTAGTAGTCATATCTAGAAGAATCTGTTAATAGTTAATTAACTGATGAGCTGGTGCCAAGTTGATGTTGGTCAGGAAAGTTTATAGATAAAGTTCTTCTGTCACATAAATATATAAATGAGCGCACTATGTAAAGATTATACAGTTGAACCAGAGGAGAGTGTGGGTGGGGTGAGCCTGCGTGCTTGTGGCTTAGCATTCCCATGCTTAAGGTCATGGACATTACATTAAATAATACTGTGTCTTTGGCTCTGTGTACTAGACACCAAATGCTGGTGGCAACTCTGCTATTTGCATGTAAGAGTTGAGGCTTCGTTAATTTACTTTCCTCTTGATCTTATTAATTGCCTGGGCTTTCTCAGCCTTAAACTGTCCTCATGAATTTGGGTCGCAACCTCCTCTGTGTTTTCCGTAATTAGAATTAGGGTTTGATTTAATGAAATGGATAGCCAAAGACTCTCAAAGGAGAAAATAAAAACTTGAATATATATATGATTTTCTATTACGTTGTTCTTCAAAAGTATTTGAAAACACATTGATTGTAAACTTTTTTTTGTTTGAGATAGGGTCTCGTGCTGCTCAGGCTAGCCTCAAACTTGCTATGTAGTCAAGGATGGCCTTGAATTTCTGATCTTCCTGCCTGCACCTCCCATGTGCTGGGATTATAGGTATATTCACTGTGTTAAACCATAATTAGCAGTTAACATTTTTAACTAGAGTAGCATTTTTTTAATAAAACCTCTTGATTTTTTTTTCCATTTATAGTTATGAGTGAATGGGTTCTGTAAAACATCAAATGACTCAGAACATTTAGGTGTCTTGCCACGCATAGGCTTGGGATAGGTTTCTATGACTGATCACATAGAAGGAAAGGTGTTAATGGGGGGCCAGAAAGAACTCAGTGTTTAGCCCATGTTCATGGGCAGAGGAGGAAAAGATCCCTTATAGGGAGAAGAGAAAGAAAATAAGGTCTCCATTCTGTTCCCCAAAGCTGTGTGCAAGGTGACTGTATAGGAGAGCAGAATATAAGGATGTCAGAACTCAGCTGCCTTCCACAATTCCTAAAAGACACAAAACAAGTGGAGTGCACAAGACAGAATCCTAGAAACGTGAGAAGCCAGCCTGGCTCTTCTCCTCCCTGTCATGACCATCTCCAGCACCAGCAGTTGGCCTCCTCTGTAGGTAGTTCTTCTGAGAAATGGCTCTTGTGGCTTCCTTATTGCACAAGGTAATTAGGCAAATGCAGAGCTGCATCTGATTACAAATAGTAATAGTGTTCAGGCTTGCAAGGTGCATCAGGCCGATCTGCACTCTAGCCAGCTAACTCGGCACGCGGCCCTGTTCTTCAGGGAGCATCCCTAGTCACGACGCTGCCGAGAATCCAGCCACCTTTCTCTCTTGAACTAAATTCAGCACTCTATTATTCATAAAGCCTCTAAATTCTGTAATATTTTTGACCTATACAATATTTATCACTATATAAAGACTTTACATGAATAGTTTTTATAAAAGGTATGTATTCATATGGAAGTAATTTGTGTCAGTTTTTGCTCAGTGCCTAAACAACCCCTTCAGCTAAGCCATCAACTTTCCTATAACATATCTAAGCATAGATTAATGACTGGCTACAGGCATATGCTGAAGTGCATTATTTCCTGTAAGCATGCAAGAGTTTCTTCCATGATCCTTACTTCAGAGGGTAGTATGAGTCTGTGCTAGAAGAGGCAATGTTATGTTGGGAAGACATAGTCATTTTAATTTTAGACTAGACACAACCTGGTTTGTAAGGTGGGCATGTAAAAAAATCTAGGCAGAATGGGTTAAAGTATGTTTGTTGCCTGTTTGAGACAGGGTTTGAACCTATAACCCAGACTAGCCTGGATCTCAGGGCCTCCCTCCCTTCTTAGCCACCCAAATGCTGGAATTGAACTATAGTCTTGAAAAGGTGGTACAGGGCCTTTACAGTTCAAGATGTATTGGTCTGAAATCATATTTTAAAAATAACAGTACATAATCAAGCTTAATTTTTTAAAACCTGGTTTCATCCCAGAAATTTACAAACATTAAAAATCTCAAACTACCTGTTGAATAATTGAAACACGCAGTAATGCAGCTTTAATGTGTGAGAAGGGATTATCTCTGGGATGAGTGTGCTGGCATTACTCCCCAGAGTTTGAGCATAAGACTGCCCCCCACCCCCTGGAAAAAGAGGGGAAACTGCAAAGAGGAGAGACAGGTGTGCATTGGGGGCTCTGGTCACATGGAGGGAAAGGTGATGATTCACAGCCACTGGGAAGATCTCCAGGCTTGTGAGCAGAGCAGGAACTTTCTTTGGACTCCTCATTTTTTTTTTCTTTCATTTCATTCTCTTTCTCCAATTTCAAATTTCAGTCCTCTCCTGCCATTGTTTTTCTTTCTTTTTTTTACAAACATGTTGCCACTATCCATTGCTTTCACTAGTTCTCTCACCCTCTGCTTCTAGAAAGTTCCTCATTTGCCTCAGTTCTCTATTCCGTTTTCTCTTTCCTTCAGTCCCATGTTCTCTGCCCCATGGTCCCTGTGTCCCCGGTTTTCCTCATCTCTCTTCAGCATCCTATCACTTGTCTTAAGCTCACTTTCTACTTATTGTTCCTCCTTCTCCTCACAGCGCCAGCTCGAGCTCACGTGGAGTTCACAGAGTGACAGTGTTCGGACGTCTGGGATAGTTGCTGGAGTCAGGGAAGTCAGATAGATGTCTGTAGAGCGTCGGGGGCTTGAGCAAACTTGGGGAGGCCTGTTGAGAGGTACCCAGGTAGACCTCAGCACTGGACAACAGCTTGAAATAATGAGCAGGTGATTGACCTTAATGTGGGAAAAGGCGCATATTCATTCATCTGTTTATATATTTATGCTCATATTTTGCATGTGTACACTGGTGCACATAGGTGTGTGTGGTATATGCACTCATGTGTGGGCATGTATGTATAGGTGCTGTGTGTACACATGTAGGCCAGAGGTCAAAGTCTGGTGTGTTACTAGTTGTTCTGCACCATATTTTTTGAGACAGAATCTTTCACTGAACTTGAGCTCACTGATTTTCTAGCCAGCAAATCCCAGGGATCCTCCCCTGTCTGCCTTCTTAGAACTGGGATTACAGGTGCGCACTACCATGCCTTGCGACCTGAACTAGAGTCCTCATGCTTACACTGCAAGGACTTTGCCAACTGAACAATCACTCCAGCCCCAAAATATATATGTATTTAAAATTTTTATTTACTGTGGCAGTCTCTCACTCAAACCCAGAGATTGGTACTTGGGATAGTCTAGCTTGGCAGCTTGCCACCAGAGATCCCATTTCTGTCTCCTAAGTGCTGGGATTACGTGCAGACCCTTATGCCCACCTAACATCCATGTCAGTTCAAAGCACCTGAACTCAGGTCCTCATGCTTGTGCAAAAAGTACATTGCCCACTGCGCTATCTCCCCAGCCACCGCTTTGTAATTTTAAACTACAGTCCTCAAAACAATCAAAGCAAAAATTGGTTGTAATCTTTTAAAGAGTTACTCTAATTTTCCTAATACACATCTGGAAATTGTATCTGCCTTTCCTTGACTATGACAAGAATTGAATGAATTCCCAGAGGAAAAACCAGCAGGCACATTAACCCGTGTTCTCAATACATGTTTTTCTTCTGAATTTTTTAACCTTTTAAATTTATTAGGAATCAACCAGTGCTGTCACATGCATACAGAATTTCAATGGCTTAACACATTAGAATTTATCTCCCACCTCTCTGTGATTAGTCTCCATATGTATATATATATATGTGTGTGTGTGTGTGTGTGTGTGTGTGTGTAATGAGTATTTTTGCTCAGTCTAGAAGGCTTTGCTCCATGTAGACCTTGAGAGATGAATGACTGAGAGGCTGTCCTGTCTTCTCAAGGGTCCTGTCTTCACTTTGGTATCAATTCCCAGCTGACTGCAGAGGCAGAGTGCAGTGGAAAAGGCGCAGCTGCTTCCGAACCGCCTTGGTCCAGATGACACATGACTTCCACGTGTGGCTCCGTGAATGCAAACTTAATCATATGGCTCTGCCTGGACACACTGGGGTGGGGAGAGCACGTGTCAGAAAATATGGCTCTTGACGGGACAGCTGCTTCCCACAAGTAATTCTGGGTTCTCCCTCACCGCAACCCTCCTTGGGTCTATCCTTCCTCTTACCACAGATGATAAGATGAGAGTCACAATTGGGATGTGCTGTAATTTACAAACCAGTATCATGCACATAATTCTACTTCATGTAAGCCTCAAGGTATCTAAACTGAACGAAGTATTTTTTAAAGCTTTTAAAAAATTGATCCATTTTGAGAGAGAAATTCAGAGGGGAGTGCAGAGAGAGAGAAAGAGAGAGAGAGAGAATGGGTTTGCTAGGGCATCCAGCCACTGCAAACAAACTCCAGATGCATGCACCACCCTGTGCTTACATGGCTTCTGGGGACTCAAACCTGGGTCCTTAGGCTTCGCAGGCAAGTGTCTTAACTATTAAGCCATCTCTCCAGCCCAGTTACACAGCATTCTAAAGACAAAGCAGAGTAAATATTCCAGCTCAGGGAGAATGTCTGAGGAAAACTCTCTGGACACAAGTGAAGGATAAACCAGTTAACTATCAGGTGCTCATCTCTTCTCCATTTTACATGCGATTGTTAGTATCTACTTTCTGACTCAGAGGATCACGTCATGTTTTATATTGCTTGATTCTCCAGATCAAGAGCTAATTTGCTCAAGGACCAAGAGGATCTTGGTGTGAGAGCAAACTGGCCACGAGTCTCATTCAGCCTAAAACAATGAGAAAGAAACTTTTCTGTTTAAGTTGGATTGCTTTCTTCCGTTATTTTATTTTCAAGCAGAGGCAGAGAGGGGGAGAGAGAGAGAGAGAGAGAAAGAGAGAGAGAGAGAGGACACACCAGGCAGAGCCTCTAGCCACTGCAAACGAACTCCAGACACATGTGTCACTTAGTGCATCCAGCTTTATGTGGGTACTAGAAAATTGAACTCAGGTCATTAGGCTTTGCAGACAAGCACCTTAACCACTGAGCAATATCTCCAGCCCTAAGAAAGAAAGAAACAGTTTCGTGGGCAGATTCATGACAGGTGCACTGCAGTACCCGTGGTGACATAAGAGATATGGGGGAGGCCAGAGGCCCCTGGGCGGCACATTGCAAAAGTCATTCTAAGAGATGCCGCGGAAGGACTGGAGTGAAGTTGAGGAAACATAACAGGAGAGACACATGCATCAACAAAAGGGTCACAGAACTGAACTGAGAATGGAATTAACTATTAACAGTCAACTGTGTGGCCAGAACTTGGGCACATCCATGCTGCAGACGCACCAGTTAAATCAATATTGGAAGGATCGTGTTAACAGCTGGCATAAACTCTGTGTTGTGCTACCTGCTTGGAGGAACCTGAGGAAATGTTTTTAGTGCTGGGTTTTTAGACAAAGATTTTACAGTTAGCGATTCCAGTGAGAGTCCCTCATCCCTCTCTAAAAAGGAATGATTTGAGTCTTTGTAAATCATTAGTGAAAACTTACTCATTTGACAGAACCTTTTCTAATCTTTATGCTGTCGCCATTTGTAGTTTAAGTCTCTTTGCCTCACTCCTTCCTTCCCTCCCCTTCTCCCTTCCTCCCTCCTTTCATCTTTCACTTGTCCCCTTCCTTCCCTTTCCTTCCCTTCTTTCCTTCTTTCTTCCCTCTTTGAAAGAATAATATGCAACTGAAAGTGTATTTGTGTATTCTGGAGAGGACTTGGGCTCCTCCGAGGCTGGGTTCCCTTAACAGTGATGAGCACGCACAACAGCATCCTTCTCGAGCCCTGCACCAGCCCTTCCCCACCAAATCCTCTTGACCCACAGCTATAATATTTTATTTGGCTTTTCACGCTTTCTGGGAGTCATGCGCTTTGGTACACATTACATACGTGGTAGCATGCCTAGCAGAGAAATGAAGGTGAAGGAGCCCCCCATCTTTTGTTGGTGCTCTAGGTGGGGTTGAGTCAGATGCCTTCTTGCTACCAACATTCTCACTTATCTCCAGAGCTGTTGTTCAAGCTGATCCCCTCCTAAAGGCCTAAGATCAGAGAAGGAAGAGTTTACTTGTAAAACACCAAGCTTGGACTGTCTTCCCTTCTAAAGCAGTCTGGGATCGTAGTGCTTAGAACAGTGAAAAGACGGTGTGACGTCTCTCGGTCCTGACTTATCACCCTTGATAAGTTTAAGTTTGAATAATTTGCTGTTTCAGTCTCTGTATTTTCTCTCTTGTCAGAAACAGAGCTGGATAACAAGGGGTCAGAACAGAGAGCTGTAACTGGATAACAAGGGGTCAGAACAGAGAGCTGTAATGCCTGCTCCTTGGCACGCAGAGCTCGTGGCCTTGGGGTCCACGACCAGTGGGCCAAGTGGGAATGTCAGGACATTCCCAGGATCTGGGAAGCCAAGACCCCAGGACTATGAGGGCGGGTGAGCAGGCGTCCCAGGGAGATGTGGGACAGTCTGTAGAACCTGTGCAGCAGAGCTCTGTGTGTGGATCAGATCCTGTTTCAGGCAGAGCCTCCTGGGGAGCGGGGCTGAAATTGGGCTCTTGTGGTGCTCATTGGGCCTTGTGCTCTTGGTGTGGGGCTGTCTGCAAAGAGGAAAAGCCCATGGATTTCCAAGCTGTGCAGACATGGGACTTCACTCTTCCAGAAGAGGGTGGTCCTACTGAGGCTAGACTAGGCTAGTGGTGGCTTTGCAAGTGTATCTTTTTTTTTTTTTTTTAACTATGCTTTGAAGCCATTTCTTCACCAAGATACTAAGTAAATGGACATTGGAAAACAGATGAATGGCTAGATGAAATTAGGCAATGCCAAATATTGTGCCATCAAGGAAATATAAACTCTAAGGCAGGTTTTGTTTTACCTTAGGGGATTTTCTGTGGCTTTCAGTAGCCTGTCTCAGGTTCTTAGTATAAGCCCATCTGTAGAAAGAGGCTGATGAAAACATCTGGTGAGTTGCCAGGAGCAGCAGTACATGCTTGTGATTCCCTCCCCACATCTGTCTACCTCCCCTCTGTGTGCGTGATTCTGGTCTAGGAGATCAGCTGTCATAGGCTCAGATTCAGATATAAATTTGGGAGACCAGGGGGCATTTTATTTAAGGAAAGAAGGTCTACACAATTTTGAGAAAGACCAGAGGCAGTGAAAGGTGGTTAGAAATGTCATGATGTCCTTGGGGTATCTAATAACACTAGAGAGCTTCTGTGACATAGGATGAGGATTGAAAATCCTGGCTGTCTCCAGATAGTGGATATTTTCCCACTGATTCCTGACATAAAATGAACACGGTTGATCCACCCCTTGGAGAGTTTTTGCTCGAGCCCTCTGGGGCAGGGGGGGGAGTTCATTCTTAACTTATTTGGCCATTTTATGTCTAAATGTATTGAGAGGTGTACATTTTTTTTTTCCTGGTATGCCCCTGGACATTTCAAAGTTGAAGACCTAGAACTTTCACAGTTCTTGGGCTTCAGTAGATGTATCCACCCATCTTCCTTCCCACAAGTGACACACATGTCTATAACAAAACATCCTAATTAGAGCAAGGACTGAGTACCTCTTCCCAAGTGACACTTGTTGAATGTCCTTCTTGTCTAGACAGTGTTGATCTGTCTGACCACAGAAACCTCTTACTCAGTATCCAACTCTTAGCTCTCCAACCCTCTGCCCATTCCATCTGCCGTAGCCAGAATAGACCACGAAGCATGATCACACCCTCTGTTCATTTTCCTTTTCACTTTGTGCTGCACTGGTGACCCAGTCCTCTCTTCGCACTTTGGAAGTCCCTTATGTGAGTTCTCTTCTCATTGCTACTTGAGTCAGTGTCCTGCTATTTGTGCAAGCTTCCTTATTTCCTGCAGCTCCCCTTATGACTTAGTCCTCTGCATTGTACAGGGGCAGAAGCCTTCATTCTGTGTACTTTCAGTGTGTCTTGCTCTATTTCTGGTTGCTACATGGACTACCTGAGTCTGGATGACTTGAAAAATAAAAGAGGTTTATTTAGCTCACAGTTCTGGCGGCTTGGAAGTCCAAGGTCCGGCAGTGGCCTTGGCTTTACTCTTGTTGAGGGCCTCAGGCTGCTTCAGTTCACAGTAAACAGCAGAGGAGTTAAGAGAGAAGAGAGAGGAATGGAAGAGAGAAAGAGGTGTCAGAGGTGACCAGAGGGAGGGGAAAAAAGGGGGGAGGGAAGGAGGGAAGGAGAAAAGGGAGCGGGAGAAAGAAAACATCAGGGTCACTTTCTAATAACCCACTCTCACGGTCACCAATTCGGTCTCGCAAGAATAAGCATTCTATTTTTTAAAAATTTTTTTTAAAGTTTTATTTATTTGAGAGAGTCAGAGAGAATGGGTGCGACCAGGGCCTACAGCCACTGTAAGCATTCTAAATGACGTTGTCACACATGAATTAGTGTCCCACCTATGAAACACATATTCAAACCACAAAACAACCAGTATGTCTAGGCAACTGTTTCTGTTAACATAGATCCACCTATGACATCTTGGGAGTATTCAACAAACCTCACTTCTCTGTAACTGGTAATCAGCCAACACAAGGATTGGTATAAATGGCAAAGTTGTGGAATGCCAAATACTGAAGCTGGAGAAGGAAGTGGATTGTGAATTCCCCCATCTTGTTTCTTCTCTTCAGCAGCTGTGCTATGTTGAAAGCAGGGCTTTCTGTTTGACAGCCAAGTAGCCATGCCTCAGCAATGGAGGTAAGCAGAGGTTTTGGAGTAGCGCTTCCACTCATTAATAAAACTAACGAGCCAGGCGTGGCGGCGCACGCCTTCTAATCCCTGCATTCGGGAGGCAGAGGTAGGAGGATCGCCATGAGTCCGAGGCCACCCTGAGACTACATAGTGAATTCTAGGTCAGCCTGAGCTACAGCGAGACCCTACTTCAAAAAGCAAAATCAAAACTGGATAATCTAGATGTCAACAGCATTTGCATGAAGGGGAAAGTCACATTGCATTGATCCTCATAGTCACCTTTGTATGATTTTTGTCTTCATTTGAACATGTCTTGCTACATGAGTTTATTGGCTCTTGCCCTTCATTCCTCCTTGCCTACTTTATATTTCCACTAGATTAGCTCTAGCGAGGGTTCTAGCTGCCTCAAAGTATATGATCCATAGCGCTTAGAATAAAGGCAGATACATCATGGGTATAATGAAGAATTATCAGTGGTATACATCCCTACAGAGACTGGAAAATAGGGACTGATAAATTTCTGTGACCTTAATTGTTACCACATTGTTAGCTTGCAAACAGCTTATGCATATCTTTCATAGCTGTTTCATAGATAAGATTGTGACATTAAGGGATTTGTTCAATTAGAATTACTTCCTTCTGTTCTGAATATCAAAATGACTTCCCTGTTCCCACAAAACAAATAACTCACCATAGCTTAAAATCAAGATGTGCATTAATTTATACATGAAAGATAATCCCTTGATTGAAAAAGGCTAATTGAGGTTAGCTGCTGTTAGTACAGAATCATGAATAGCTTTGATAGACTTTAGCATATGGATAAATCCTTTCTTCAAACTTTGCATGATGAAGACTATCTTTCTGGTAGATATCCTTTAAAGAATTTGCTGCATAAAGAAAAAAAAATCTTATCAGACTGAAAATGTTTGTCTATTTCCTCTTGATATGGATAATGAATTCCCTATCTTAATAATGAACGTTGAATGCATATAGACCAAAAAAATCGAGTTCCGACCTGCTTGATTCTTTTCCTCTTCCTTTTTGCCCACATATTTCAATATTTTTTAAGAGTAACAAAGAACAAGTGTAAGTTGCTTCATTGTTGCATTCATCATTACCCGATCTACTCTGTTAGCAAAGAACATGAATTAAAAGCTCATCATATAATAGTCCCTGACATTTAGTGTCTTCACAACACTTGTTTTAACAAGTATATACTATGATTTCAAAAGTGATTTTTGGTCATTAAAAAAATAAATGATGTGGCCGGGCGTGGTGGCGCACGCCTTTAATCCCAGCACTTGGGAGGCAGAGGTAAGAGGATTGCCATGAGTTCGAGGCCACCCTGAGACGACATAGTGAATTCCAGGTCAGCCTGAACTAGAGTGAGACCCTACCTCGAAAAACAAAACAAAACAAAAAAAAAAAAAAATGATGTGGATTGACATACTATCTTTTATTTGAAGAAGGGTTTCCAGTTGGACCATTGTGACTTGGACATGTAGCTATGAAGCGCTCCATTTTCATTGTAAGATGTTCAAATATCTTTTTAAATTTTTTTATAATTAACAACTTCCATGATTATAAACAATGTCCCATGGTACTGTCCTCCCTCCCCCCACTTTCCCCTTTGAAACTCCACTCTCCATCATATCCCCTCCCCCTCTCAATCAGTCTCTCTTTTATTTTGATGTCATGATATTTTCCTCCTATTATAATGGTCTTAAGACATCTAGAAAGATATTACAATAATACAGAATGAGAGTTAGAATTAAGATAAGGACAGGAGGAGTTTGAGGCAATGAATACAAAAATAATTGTCAAACCAAATTAGTGGGAGATTGAGACAGGATATATGGATGGGGATATGGGAAGCTGGAGGCAGTAGTCAGGATAACTGTGATCTAGAGAATGAACCATGGCATTAGTTGGTAAAGCCAGAGTGACCACACTAGGGCCCTGGCTTAGAGATTTTGTTTAATTTGAGGTCATTGCGATGGATATAATCAAAAGAAAATATGTCATAGAAAGAAAATGTGTTTACAGATACAGCAGTGAATCAGAACTAGAGGTTTAGATTGTAAGGCCCTTCCACAGACATTAACTTACTTAGCATTGGTTCTTTTTTTTGTAAATATTTTTATTTATTTACTTGCAAGCAGAAAAATGGAAAAAGAGAGAGAAAGAGAACGGGAAGGTCAGGGCATCTAGCCACTACAAATGAACTCCAGATGTATTTATCACTTTGTGCATCTTGCTTTATGTGGGAACTGGGGAATCGAACTTGGGTTGTTAGGGTTCACAGGCAAGTGTCTTAACTGCTGAGCCATCTCTCCAGCCCAGCTTTAGTTCTTTATTCCCAGTGTATGTGTGTATACGTGCGTGTGTGTGTGCATGTGTGTGCGTGCACACATGCGAGTGGAGGCCAGAGTGGCATTACTCCTCAGGAATCCTGTGCGTCTTTATTGAGACAAGATCTGTCACTTGTCTTCACCAATCCTTCACCAGGACTACAAGTGCACACCACCACACCTGACTTTTTCTAATGTGGGTTCTGGGGATTGAATTCAGTTCCTCATGCTTGCAAGCAAGCACTTTAATGACAGAGCTATTTACTTTTATTATGTCTCCCTGTCCCCTATTTTGTTGAATATCCTTTGGATTAGGAAAAAAAATAATTAAAACAAGGTCAAAAGGATTATGTTTAGAGAACCATGATCAGTGGAGTGGCTGACTATTTGGTTGGTTGATTGATTTATTCGTGGGAGTTTCATGAACCAGGAAATGTGTTAGTTTGAATACAGTATTCCATAAAACATGATTCTGTCTTTGAGAAGGTTAAAATCGAGTGTGTTGGAGTTTGTTTAGTACATCTATCGTGTCTAATAAATGACTATGAACTTAGTAGTTAAAACAATGATTATTTATGTGCTTTTGATTCTGTAATTTGGCTGGGGCTGCGCGAGGCGGCTTGTCTCAGTTCTAGGAGGCATCTGCTGAGGGCGAAGCATGCGGGATGGCTTGTCCACATACCACGCCGACGCTGCTGGGAGATAGCTGGAGCATACGGTGACGCTTGAGCTGAGCTCTGAAGGACAAATACAGAGGAGCGAGAACTTTGAAGGAAGTGTCCAACAGAGGGCTGAGAAACAGGACACACATGATGCATTCCAGAAACTTGAAATAAAGTGGCATTAAAGGGCAAGAAGAGGGACAGAAATAGGAGTATGTGATTAATACTAGGAATCGAATCTACCGAAACAAACAGGGACCAGACCTCGGGGGGTCATGTTTGTTGACTAAGGAAGAGACTAAAGTTCTTTCTCTTAAGTTATGATGCCCTCAGCCAAGGATGTTGGTGAGGAGAGTTTAGAGGAGCAGGCCTACTGAAACAGTGAAAATCAAGAGACAGGGCTTGGTAGCTCGACAGAAACCAAAGGCATAGAGTTTTAATATTTTATTTATTCATTTATTTATTTAAGAGAGATAAAGAGGCAGATACAGAGAGAGAATGGACACACCACGGCCTCTTGCCACTGCAGACGAAGTCCAGACACATGTGCCACCCTTGTACATCTGGCTTAAGTGGGTCCTGGGAATCAAACCTGGGTCATTAGGCTTCACAGTCAAGCACCTTAATCACTAAGTCATCTCTCCATCCCAAAGGCATAGAGTTTTAATGAGGACAATGCCAACAGGGCAATGGTCTGATGAGGTAAAGATGAGAAGTATCTGGTAGGTTTAGCTAGGAAGAATAGTAGGTAGTGGATAGTTGTGGGTTCTTGGATCCTTGGACCGCCGTGGTCCCCCAAGGTGTCCCAGGCAACCTGGGTGGTGAGCATGCGAGAATCACTCTTGGGAGACAGTTTCTGTGAACAGCTCTTGGCTTTATTGTCAGGAAAATGGGTTTATAAAATGGGTTTAAAAATGGGTTGTAAGTTGAGAGTCCTAAGGGGATTGGATGTACAAGGTTGCTTGCTGATGCCTAATTAGCATATGGGGACATTCATTCCAGCACATAGGCAGTGGCGGGGGGAGGGGCCATGCAAAGGTGCTGGCTGATAAGGAGTTTCCTAGGAAACTGGCCAAAGGCCACAGGGTTATGGGCAAAGCTTAAGTCTTCTCTGAATGTCCGGGTATCCTGTGCTTGGATAGGGAGTGGCTTTACTTCCTGCCGATCTCGGGGTCTGAGATTTTGTCTGGGGGTCCAGGCTCACTGTGACTCCCAAGAATGGGGGGGAGGATCCTGGCTCACTGTAACCCCCAAGAATGGGGGGGTGGAGGAGCTCCCCTGCTGGTCCATCGCGAGATATGACTGGTGATTCAGGCTGCTGTGCCCTCCCCATAGCCTGGGGCCTTCGTGTCAGACAGCTTAGGTTTGTTTCAACCCAGGGCCCTGCCTATGTCCGACAGATAGTGGCTTTGGTAAGACCAGTTTTAGTAGAAGCAGAAGCCAGATTACGGTGGACGGAACACTAAATAGTAAGTAAGGTAGTGGAAAGGTGGAGAAAGGAAGTAATAGCTAGAGGGAGACTGAAAAGAACTGGCTGCTCTCTTAAGATGGAAAGGCCTTGGTACACTTTCATATTGCTGATTAAAAGTGAGTCATTCAAAATAGGTCATAGAGAGGATTCTGTAAGTCCCTATTACTAAAGAATAATGAATGCTTGAGGCGATAGACATGACAGTCACCCTGATCTGATCAATCTATCTATATGGTTGTGTGTGTATATACATACGTGAATATATACATATATATGATTCCAACATAATATATATGTGTGTGTGTATATACATATTTATGTATGTGTATATATATATATATATATGTATACATAGATATGTAACATCTCTGTTGAAATCTCACATTGTACCCCTAAGTATATAACACTAATGAACATTGAAAATAAAAATAAAGACAGTACCTGCTGATACTCGCCTGTAAACCCAGCACTCTGGAGGTGTAGGAAGGTGGACCAGAAGTTTTCTACATAGTCAGTTCCAGAACAGCCTGGAAGACATGAAACTCTCTCTCAAAAATAAAACTAAATAAAATAAAACAAAATATATTTTAACAATAACTGATGAATAACAAAATATATTTATTGTGTGCTATGCCCCTAGATTAGAAAATGGAAGCTCACAGAAGTTCAGCAACTCTCCCCAGATCATACACTCAGGAAGTAAAGAAACAGAGATTTGTTTTTTCTCTGTACTTAGCATTTTTATTTATTTATTTTATTGACAACTTCCATGATTATAAACAATATCCCATGGTAATTCCCTCCTTCCCCCCACTTTCCCCTTTGAAACTCCACTCTCCATGATATCCCCTCCCCCTCTCAATCAGTCCCTCTTTTATTTTGATGTCATGATCGTTTCCTCCTGTTATGATGGTCTTGTGTAGGTAGTGTCAGACACTGCGAGGTCACGGGTATCCAGGCCATTTTGTGTCTGGAGGAGCGTACTGTAAGGAGTCCTACCCTTCCTTTGGCTCTTACATTCTTCCCGCCACCTCTTCTGCAATGGACCCTGAGCCTTGGAAGTTGTGATAGAGATAGTTCAGTGCTGAGCACTCCTCTAGGAACAGAGATTTGAACCATGCTCTGAACCACTCTCTGTGGCAGTGATGACAAGCATGGGACTTTTCCAATAAATTTTGACTATTCAAATGGACACGAGACATATAAAGCCTGTGGTTAATTCCTGCTTCAACTTTCTTACGTTTGACAAGGCAGTTCTGTTTTAAGCCTTTCTCGGGCCCTAAATAAAAGTTACTTATAATTCGCACCTAGAGTGTGTAAGATTCTTTACTTCAAAGTGTTGTGCCACCTTTCTGCTTGTGAGGGTAGACGTTAGAGTCACCTGCATGTTAAGGCAGCCATCTGCTTAGAATCTGGAAGCAACACGGAGAAGACACGTGGGCTCCGCCTTGGCTACCTTGGGAAGAAACTCTTACGTTTTTGTGGCTTTTCATTTTAGCAAAGTGTGTGTATGTATTGGGGGGGGGGTGTTATTTAAATACACTATAGTATTAAGCCCAGCTTGTGGAAAGTGCTTATAAGCAGTTTTTATGATATTTTGATAAGCATTGCTGTGATATGTAGGTGAGAAAAATGGCTCAAGGGAAAGAAAATTAATGATGGCTGGGATGGAGCCAGCTGTGTGATTATATGTGTGGCAGATCAGTTGTTTTTTTTTTTTTTTTTTTAGAAAAATGCTTTTATTTTTCCTACAAGTGCCTTCAGTTGTTAAGTAACAAACATCAGAAACACGTTCAAAATAAAACAGGCCTGTGGGAAAGACAGCAGTCAAGGTTATCAAAACACTAGGAAGCGTCCAGTGATTCCCTCGGTCTGAGCACCTGGGAGAAGCTGCAGAGAGAGAGAGGGAGAAATGCATGTGCTGCCAGCCGGGCCATCTGCTCACGCCGCTGCCGGCCTGGTCAGTGCAGGGAAGGGAGACACCTGTCAGAGAGACTCACGTGTTGCAGGAAGCGTGGCTGGTGGGGTGTTGGCAGGTCACCCTTTTCTCTTTGAATCGAAATGAAACGAATGCGTTGGCATTCGGAGGCTACATATGGCGCTCTAACCTTCCAGGAGACTGTGGGAGTGAGGTTGGGCTCTCTCATGTGACGGGCAATTTTGTGGCACTGATAAAACAACAACAACCACAAAAACACCGCCACGTGAAGAGCTAAGAGGCACCCTCTCTGCTTCTCCCCACCCTGGCTAACTTGGTTGCCCCTGCCTGATGCCTAAAACGTGAAGGAGGAATCGTTTCAATGTCATGGGAGGTAGCTGATACTGATATGTATATTTACCTGTCGGTAATTACCCTGTGTGTCTGTTGCCACTATTATTCTAGTGCACATGCTTCCAAAGAGATACAACCAGTGTGTAAATGAAAGCTGGGCGTATGCGAGTGACTGACAGAATCCTCCAGGCAGCCAACTGGTGCTAGAACCATAATCTCTAACTGCAGAACTCAGTTTCATAGCCCTACGAACCGTCCTTTCTGCATCTGGGGAGGGATGCGCTTGGTGGTATTTTTTGTAGATTCCTTGAGGTCTAAGATTGTTTAAACATGCCCGATATCTTCAGCCTTAGTAAAGGTCTCAGACTAAGATCTGTTTGTTAGCAAAAGCCCAAGTTCTGACTTGATTCCAAATGTAGTGTTTAAAAATTGACCTAAAAGTAGAGACCAACCCTTGATCACCTATCTGCTTGCAAGAAAAGAGAAACAACAGGAAGTCAATATAGACTCAATCTTCAGTCAGAAGCATATATATATATATATTTTTTTTTTTTTGGTTTTTCGAGGTAGGGTTTTGTTGTAGCCCAGGCTGACCTGGAATTCACAATGTAGTCTGAGGTGGCCTTGAACTCATGGCGATTCTCCTACCTCTGCCTCCCAAGTGCTGGGATTACAGGCATGTGCCACCACGCTAGAAGCATAAATTTTGCTGGAGACAAACATGGACACATATTATTAAAAGGGCTGTGGGAGCCTGTCTTACATAAGATGAGAAAGTAATTACCCACTTTCTTTACTGAATTCTAGTGTTTAACACCTCCAGCCTTGGATGCACGTGAGATTGTATGATTTTGATACAGGTCTTAGAGCTACCCCTTCCTTTTTAACTTTTAAGACAGAGTCTTGCTATGCAGGCTGAGCTGGCCTCCAGCTGGTGGTCTTCCTGCGTCAGTCTTCCAAGTCCTGGGTTTCCGGCGCCCCACCACCGCGGCTGCAGAGCTAACATTTCTGAAGCAGGGAATTTCATCCCGTGTTCCGATCAGTGTGGCAGAGGCTGCAGTGGGAGGCACCCCACTTGCCCACCTCTAGATAGTGCCTTAACTGGAAGCCTTGGGTTGATCAACTCCACCCTCTCTTCTTTCTAGAATAGGCAGCGACACTCACGGATGAGTCATTTCTCAGGAACAGGTTTGAGATGTGTGCTGTACCTTAACAATTTGATGCATAATTACATAAGTAGATGCTAAAGGCACCGTGTCAACGACATCCACGTTGCAAAGTCAGTACAAATGCTCAGGAAGCCTGTAAGAGAGGCAAGGTTTCTTCAGGAAGGATGCTGAGCGGTGGCTGATAAATTAAGAGTCCTGGAAAAGCAAGTGTTTCAGAAAGGAACCAGCACGTGGCAAGGCCTGGAGGCCAGAGGGTATGGCAGTGTTTAGTAACTAGAAAGAGTTTAGCTAGACAGAAGGCTGAAGGTAGGATCCTGAGAAGAGGGGCTAAGATCATGCCCTTAGAGGTCTTCTGGTCCTTTTAAGGCATTCTTCACTTGAGGGGATTTCAACCATATGACCAATCACTTCAGAGAGGCCCTTCTGCCCCCAGGGTGTTGAGGGTATTGGCTAGCAAGAGTCAGGAAAGAGGGAAGGGACTGAGACTAGGGGGAATATAGGAGGAATACCAAGGGCAGACTTAAGGAAGTCATGGAAGGGCTGGAGAACAGCATCATTTGGGAAATACAGTTTATAGGGATTTGATGGAGCGTCACTGTTGCAAGATACTATGTAGGCTCCTGACCTGGATCTAAGACCTTCAGACCGACAGGGATGACATCAGGGACAATAAATCGAGCCAGACTTCTTGGGACACTCAAGTGGAGTCTAGTATGCAATAGTAAGTAACTCAGGAGGGTTGTGCCATAAGACAAACTTAGGAATGATCTGCTTTTCCATAGGTGGTAATTGAAGCCATAGCAGCAAATGGAATCACCCCACAAGGGAAGGGGAGGAAAGCAGTTGGCACTAAACTCTGAGATGTACTGATCCCAGGGAACTACAACAGCAGGGGTTTTCAAACAACCTGGGAAAAGGCAGGGGTGTGTGTGTGTGTGAGTGTGTGTGTGTGTGTGAGAGAGAGAGAGAGAGAGAGAGAGAGAGAGGAGGTGCTGGGAGGATGGGTGTTCCAGAGAAAGGGAACATTTATCAGAAGTAGTGAAGAAGTAAGTTGAAGGTATGGAGAAGTCCAGGTAAATAAATCCTGAAAACAACCTGGAGGCTGTTGGGTGTCCTTATTTTAGATAATCTATAGCTAGAAAGTAGTAAGTGGAATGAAATGCTGTCTTATTTTATTTTATTTTACTTGAGAAAGAGAAAGGGAGAAAGACAACTGGCATACCAGGGCCTCTAGCCACTGTAGTTCAACTCCAGACACATGCACCACCTCGTGTGCAGGGGTGATCTTGTGTGCATTTGTCACTTAGTGCATCTGGCTTATGTGGGTTCTAGGCTTCACAGGTAAGTGCATTAACCACTGGGCCATCTCTCCTGCCCCAAATAGTGCGATTTAACTAGAGGAGTTTTTTAAAATAGTAAGATTTCTAACATGTGATTTGATTATTTTTCATATTGTGTTTCAGAATTTTCTCAGATAGCATTAAGTGTCATATGGTATGATTTTGAAATGCACTTATCACTAAACATTTTATATGAAGATTAGTATGTCACATATTCACACAGTGAAAATAAAATCAACCAAGCATCAGGCTTCACCCTATTAGCACTCAATGTAATTGGAATATAAAGGATTACTATTGTCAATAGAAGGTATAAAAGTAGTAAAGCTGTAATGATAGTAATAACTTACATTTGATAGAATTTTGTACTTCTGTATACATCTAAGCATGAATAAAACTGTATACTCTGATAAATACTTTTGGTGGAAGAGGAAGTAACTGTGATTAAGGAAAATTGTACATTACAGCCTTTGTATTCAGAGCTTTCAACAATATAGTACATCTCAAAGTTAATGCTCTTTCTTTATCCACTGTGAGATTGCCCTTGTGTATAGGCATTCACTGTTTGCCCCAAGTCCCCTTTTATTTTAGAGTGGAGCAAACATATACTTGGGAAAAAGATATAATGATTTATCTTAACCCCTTCATGAAATGCCTTTCTATCCATCTTTATGTATTGTTAATGCTAAAAAGGTACCAGCAATGGCCAATTGTAGACAAAGTGAAAGGTAGAAACTAGAATCAATAGTCCCTGAGGAATGTCTAATCAAACAACAAAGTAGCTATCCTGCAAGAAGAAAACATCATGGCTGCCGTGGGACTTCATGTTGTTATGTTTTCTTTCAAATACGTCTTCAGTACGTGCCAGAAAGTGGCTTTTATGTGATACTGCATTGACTCTTGGGGCTTGTCTCTTACATGTACTTAAAATATGAATTATGCCCCAAGTCTCTTGAATCTCTTTAGACTCATCCTACTCCAAGGAAATTTCATTTAGCAGGTCCCGAGGTGATTTCCATTCATAAATTATGAAAGAGAGATTCAGGATTTTTGACTTTTAACTGGTTGCAATCTTTGACATTTCCAGACCATGTGTGGAAAAAGTCATGTGTGTGTGTGTGTGTGTGCTGTGTACATGTATGTGTATGTGTGTATATACATATTCTTTGTTGATGGTAAATTAATAAATGAGTTTTGGGTTTATATTCAATTTATAGTTTTCAGAAGTCATTTTAAATTTGCTTAGCTTGTGATTAATATTGAGCATCTTTTTGGAATGATAATAAATTAATTTTCTGCTTACTATAGTAGTACTAACTTATATTTAAGGCCTTAACAACATTTTGAAATGTGATCTGCTAAGACGTTTAGAATTTCCAGTTAAAAATATGGTCAGAATAAAAGGGGAAAAAAAAGAAAAAAATGTTGTCAGATACTATGGTCAGGCTGTAAATAATAAGTGATAGTGTGAGTAATTAGTGTTACATTTCATTGGTTTAATTCTAATAGTAATAAAACGGATGAAACATTTCTAATACAGATTCTGGTAATGCCCCCAAAATAAAGAAATGTGAAACATGCTAGTGACTAAGCCAGACTATAAAGCAGGAAGTGGTTTCTTTTTATTTTAATTTTTTAATTTTTTTATTAACAACTTCCATGAGTATAAAAAATACTCCATGGTGATACCCTCCCTCCCCCCCACTTACCCCTTTGAAACTCCACTCTCCATCATACCCCCTACCCATCTCAATCAGTCTCTCTTTTACTTTTGATGTCTTGATCTTTTCCTCCTCTTATGATGGTCTTATGCAGGTAGTATCAGGTACTGTGAGGCCATGGATATCCAGGCCATTTTGTGTCTGGAGGGAGCATGTTGTGTGGAGTCCTGCCTTTCCTTTGGCTCTTACATTCTTTCCACCACCTCTTCCGCATTAGACCCTGAGCCTTGGAAGGTGTGATACAGATATTGCAGTACTGAGCACTGCAGGTCATTTCTTTCCATCACCATGATACTTTCTGAGTCTTCCCAAGGTCACTGCCATCTGAAAAGAGAAGATTCTCAACCAAAAGTGAGAGTAGCATTAATATAAGGGTGTGAACATTAACAGAAGTGCTTACTGGGCAGTTTAATAAGCATAGTATATACATTTGGCCAGACAACAGCAGAGGTTACACCCCAAGGGCTCATGACTACCCCTGTTTTAAGTTTTCAGTATCAGGGATGTATCCCCTTCCCATGGAGCAGGGCCTCCAGTCCAATTAGAGGGCAGTTGGTTTCCCCCATAACAGATGTGCCAGTATTGCACCGTTGGCTCATTTGGCCTAGCTGGCCAATTGTAAGGCTTGCAGTGTCCACTGATGAGTATCTTCACTGGTAATTTCTCTTTCTCCCATTGAGCTGCATGCAGAATGGCTCCTTCTAGCTTTCTCTCAGCTGGTCTACATGGAGGAGGTTATCAGCTCAGTTCCAGCAGGATTTCTCAGTGGCCTTGCAGCCCAAGTCTATGGAGTCTTCAGCAATAGGGTCTTACCATCTATTCCTGGTGGGAAACCAAGGGCCTCGGCAATGGCCTGTAATGTTTTGGGGGCATCAGGGATCTCCCTGGCCAACAACTCACTGGAAGATATCCCATCCCTGGCACTGAAAATTTTCTAGCAACAATCTACAGCTCCTGAGTGTCCCATTGTCCAAAAAAGTAGGATTACATATGTTTTATTTACATCCTTTTAGATTTTGATTAGCTGTCCCTCCACCTTTCCTTTACTCAGTCTCTTCCCCAGACCTCATTTTGGGTGTTTTCACCCCCATTAATCTATTCTTCTACTTACATATATACAATACCATCCTATTAAGTACCCCCCTTCCTTCCTTTTTATTTAAAAGGAATTGTATGTTCACTGAAATCGTGGTTGTGAGAATGTCATTTACATCTTCCTGTGGTGCTTCAATCCTAGTCTGTTCTGACTTTACACCTGAGACCAAGGTAGTGTCACTTACTTTCTCATTGCTGGGACAAAAATACTTGACCAGAAGCAACTTAAGGGAAGTCCATCATGGCAGAGGAAGTCTGGCAAGAGCAGGAAAATGGTGTCACATCAGCACATCCACAGGGGAAGCAGAGAGCAATGGGTGCTCGGCAACATTTCTCTTTATACAGTCCAGGAAGCCAGCCAGTAGGAAGGTGCTGCCTACATTAAAGTGGATCTTCCCACCTCATCTAGAAAATCCATCACAGATAGGACAAGAGATTTGTTTCCATGGTGATTCTAAAGCCTGTCAATTTGAGAACCAGAGATTAGCCATCATAAGTTGACATATGGAAAAAAAAATCCAGAAATGCTAGGCTTTCAGGAATAAAGCCATGATCTCCACTAACATCTTTGATAGAGATCCTTAGGATAAGTGAGTTTGGATGCTGAACCTTGCCAAGTTACATGGTCCCAGGAAAGTGGTTGAGCCCTTCTGCAGATCTGTCCTAGCAAAGCTGTTATAAATCAAAAGTTAGTGCAGGTTTCTGTTGATCACCCAGTAGTTGAATTGCCTGGCAGAAAAAATAATCAATATTCCTCAGAGGAAAGTAAGAGAAACAAGATTCTCTGAAGTTTATCATCAAAAATGGTGGAAACCAGCCCAAATACTTTATTTAATAAAGATCTTAAAGCGGAAATTATAAATATACACAAAGAGCAAAAGAAAAATATGGTCAAAGCATTAAACAAAAAGATGGTGTTGGAAGCTGGGCATTGTGGCGCACGCCTTTAATCCCAGCATTCGGGAGGCAGAGGTAGGAGGATCGCCATGAGTTTAAGGCCACCCTGAGACTCCATAGTGAATCCCAGGTCAGCCTGGGCTAGAGCAAGACCCTACCTTGAAAAAAAAAAAAAAAAAAAAAAAAAAAAAAAGATGGTGTTGGACTGCAGAGGTGGCTCAGCAGTTAAAGCATGGGCTTGCAAAACCTGACGCCTCGGGTTTGATTCCTCAGTTCCCATATAAAGCCAGATGCACAAAGTGGCACATGCATCTGGAGTGTGTTTGCAGTGGCTAAGAAACAGCCTTTATTCAGGTTTCTTATATTTTCTATAATGTAAAATTTAGTAAAATATTTATTTCTATGTGGAGGTAGGTTTTTAGAACACATTTATTTTAGCCTTTTACATCTCTTCATCTTGACACACACAGCAAGAGGATTTGGGAAACGTAAAAATACCAACATGGACCTCAGAAGCTTTCTCTGGATTTCTCATGGTTCTGCTAAACATATAGCTTGACCAATTTGAGGCTGTCTTCATACCGGTTCCCGAGTTCCTGTTTTGCTGACTGGAGATCCAAATGCTTTAGGCTGCAGAGATGCAGGTGGTATGTCCCTATGAAAATGCAGGTGCTGTCTACATCGGTCCACATGGGCCACCATCCACTTATGTGGGAAGGAGGCCTGGCGGGGGGCGGTGCTTTTGGGATGGGCTAATTTTTTTTTTTTTTTTCTCAAAATGGAGCTTTGAATTTTGTCATGCACTTGGACAGAGCAGGAGAGCACTTGGCGCCAGGAGGAAAAAAGGCTTTGAAAAGGGAGGTGGGAAGACACAGCAGACGGATTTGGCTAGCTTCACAGCGTTGCCTGGGGTCTGCTCTGGTTTAGAATATGAATTAGGCAGGGTGTGATTGGTACACAGTATTTTATCACAGAAAGAAATTGGGCAGATATTTTCCCCCTCATCCTGTTACTCTGAAATAAAATCAGGAATATCTCAACTTGTATTGTTACTAAATAGACACTATGATCTCCTGTAGCCAAGGAGAGACGAAATTTCAAGGTGGTGATGTGCCAAATCAGAACCACCACCAGTTATTATATTTTTTTCAGTAACATATTCAAAGGTAAGAATTCTAAGCTAGTTGAAGATATGCTGATATTTCTTATAGGAAGTATTTTTTGGTATACCTACTTAATTCTTTTAGGTCTAATAGCTCAGCAACTCAGATCCAGCACATTTTAAATGTCAATAATATATATTCCATAACAATAGTAGCACAGAATCTTCTATGATTTCATGTTTTTGTGCCCAAAGGACACATAACAAACCTGTGTGTGTTTTATCTTTCACTAAGGCAATGTAATGAACTAATTTTTCTCTTAAGGGTTGGCATTTTGTGGGACTATGATCACACTGGGAACTAGAAATGATCTGGTTTATCGAGTTTCTCTTTTTAAATGAAGGCACTGCCTCATGGCGTGAATGCACTGTGTGAAGCAATAAGAGTACATCAATAATATTTATTGCATAACAAGATCCTCACAGAAAGGCTTAGTGTGATTGCGTCAGGTAAATATTACCTGTCACTCATTCAGCTTTGCAGAGAGTATGTAGCATCTATTTAGTCATGGCTGTGAATCTGAAGAAATCTAATCTTACTGTGGTCGGTTCTCACTTTTAGGATTAATTTTACACTATACAAATACATTTTACATATCACCTCGTTTTATTTAGCATGTAAAATGTATTAATTTATTAGGGTAATCATTAGGGCTAGCTAATAACTCCTATAAATAATTAAAAGCACTATCTGTAACTAGTGTGAAGCAGGGTTGGAATGAAGCTGGTTGACATCACAGAAGACAAAATGATCCACTGAACAATGAGAAGAAAATATTGGAATCTCTACTTACATACTGTTTTTATCATTATTGTGCCCTTCTAGGATTTCTGATTGGGGATATATTTTATAATGCTCATTATAATGTACATTTTATAAAATAAAGACACACACATTGTGTTACATATTAACAAATATTTTTCTAATAGATATACCCAATCATTATTGATCCTACAGTGCCTTTATTATGTAAAAAATGAGAGAAAAACAATTTAGTGATTATTTGTTTTGTTTATGTAAATGAATGACTCGGATCTAAATAATTTCATGAGTAAAACTGCAAATTATATTTTTAAAAATAAATGAATTGGAACCGGGCGTGATTCACGACTTAATCCCAGCACTTGGGAGGCAGAGGTAGGAGGATTGCCATGAGTTCGAGGCCACCCTGAGACTACATAGTGAGACCCCACATGAAAAAAAATGTTAAAAAATAAATGAATTGTACAGTTAATGCATGGCAAAATTATACTGTTAATATAGCCCATCCATCCTTAAAGAGAAGCAGGCCTACATTTGCAGCCAAGCTTACTCTAAAAGCAACTCCTAAAACTGCTTTAACCTGGTTTGAAGGGGCTGCACAGACAAAGCAAATCCAATGTTTCCCCAACTTTATTTAGGGTTTGTTGTTTCAAAGATGCAGTGCCATTTAAAAATTTTATTTATTTGCTTGAAAGATAGAAAATGGCAGAGAAAGAGGGAGGGAAGAAGAGAGGAGGGGATGGAGGGAGAATAGACATGCCAAGGCCTCTAGCTACTGCAAAGGAACTTCAGATGCATGAGACCCTGTCATGTGCATCTGGCTTATGTGGGTCCTGGTGAATCAAACCTGGGTCCTTAGGTTTCACAGGCAGGCACCTTAACCACTAAGCTATCTCCCCTGCCCTGTTAAATGGTGAACTAGTAGTCAGTTCTTACTTACAGGAATAGGCTGAGATTATCACATTTCTGGGACCAATTTAAGAAAGATTTATATGCCTGGCTTGGTGGCCCATACCTTGCATCCCAACACTCAGGAGGCAGAGGTAGGAGGATCAAAACGCATTCAAGGTCTGGAGAGATGGCTTAGCGGTTAAGCGCTTGCCTGTGAAGCCTAAGGACCCTGGTTCGAGGCTTGATTCCCCAGGACCCATGTTAGCCAGTTGCACAAGGGGGCGCACGCATCTGGAGTTTGTTTGCAGTGGCTGGAGGCCCTGGAGTGCCCATTCTCTTTCTCTCTCTCTATCTGCCTCTTTCTCTGTCTGTTACTCTCAAATAAATAAATAAAAATGAACAGAAAAAAAAATTTAAAAAAGCATTCAAAGCCAGCCTGGGACTACAGGGTGAATTCCAGGTCAGCCTGGGCTAGTGTAAGACCTTGCCTAAAAAAAAAAAGAGATCTATATTTTATAATAACAATAATTCTTATATCTGTGATAACTTTCTTATTTATGGAATATTTTAACTGGGTCATTCAAGTTGATCCATATAACATGCTACTGGTACTAGATTGATGATATTAACTTCTTTCTTTAGGCAAACATACTAAACTCAAGTGATTATGGGAGTTGACCAAGGTTCCATGGCTTTTGAAACACCAGATGTGAGTGCCAAATCAGTCTAGAGTCCAGTTTCTACACTTTGCCTTTCCAAATAAATGACAGCCACAAAAGTGGGCATTCTCAAGCAAGTCCTGATTTTAAAGGTGACCTTTCAGGTTTTCATCATTGAATATGTTAGCTTTATTTATTTATTTATTATTTGAGATAGCATCTTACTCTATAAACCAGGTTGGCCTTAAACTCATGGAGAGCCTCTTGCCTGAAGCTCAAGAGTGTTGGGACTATAGGCAGGAGCCAACATACCTAGGTAATCCTGTTATATTTGGTCATACTGTATTGAGGTAAATTCCTTCTATATCTAGTTTATTGAAAGTAATTTTTTTTTTTTTTTTTTTTGGTTTTTGGAGGTAGGGTCTCACTCTAGCCCAGGCTGACCTGGAATTCACTATGGAGTCTCAGGGTGACCTTGAACTCACGGCAATCCTCTTACCTCTGCCTCCCGAGTGCTGGGATTAAAGGCATGCGCCACCACGCCCGGCTTATTGAAAGTTATTTTTAAAATATTTTGTTTCTATTTATTTATTTGGCAGAGTTGGGGGGAATGAATGGATGTGCCAGGGCCTCTAGCCACTGCAAATGAACTCCAGGCACATTTGCCTCCTTGTTCGTGTGGCTTACATGGGTCCTGGGAAATCTACCTGAGCCCTTTGCCTTTGCAGGCAAGTGCCTTAACTGCTAAACCATCCCTCTAGCCTGAGAGTTATTTTTTTTTATCATGAACAAATATTGTGTTTTGTCATTTGATTTTTACAGATAGATGTATTTTGAAGATCTTATGGCTTTCATCAATCATTCTAATTTCTTGACTTGTGTGTGCTGAGTAGCAATCCTTGAATCCCACGAAAGAACCCCACCTGGCCCACGTGTATGATCCTCTTAATGTTCTTTTGAATTCCCCTGCTAGCATTTTGCTTGATGGTTGTTGCATAGAAGTTGTGAGCTGGCTTTCTGTGTTGTGCCTTTGTCTAGCTTTGATCCAACATAATGCTAGGTTCCTCCTTCTTCAGTGTTTTGGGAGAGTGTAAGAAAGATTAGCATTGTTCTTCTATACTCTTAGAATTCATTTGTGAAGCATCTGGCTTTGTTTTACCATACATCATTGCTTTGTTTCACCGTTTTATATTACTGGTTCAATTTCCTTCTTATTGGTTTGTTCAGTTTTATTATTTCATCATGATTATGTCTTGATTATTTGTATGTTTCTAGAAATTTATTTCATTGAGATCAGCCAATTTGTTGGTGTTCATAAATAGTCTCATCTTTTTTATTTCTATGTTATCAAGTCTACTGTATTCTTTTTCATTGATGATTTTTAAGGTCCTTTATTCTTGATTTTTAAGTTTTATATTTTTATTTATTTATTTGAGAGAGAGAGAGATAAAGAAAAGAGGCAAGGGGTGGGGAATGGACATGCCAGGGCCTCCAGGCACTGCAAATCAACTCCAGAAGCATGTTCCACCTTGTTCATCTGGCTTATGTGGGTTTTGAGGAGACCAACCTGGGTTCTTCTGTTTCATAGGCAAGCACCTTAACTGTTAAGCCATTTCTCCAGCTCACAAGGTCTCTTATTCTTAATTTCGGTAAAGGTTTGTTAGCTTTGTTTAATTAAATTCCATGTTATGCTTGTTGATTTTTTTTATGTTCTTCATTTCTGCTCCACTCTTTGTTATTTCCTTCCTTCTACTGTCTTCAGGCTTACTTTACTCATTTTTCTAGTTCCCTGAGGTGTGCAGCTAGGTAGCTTACTTACGGAAATCCCGTCTTGAGTAGCAATGCAGATGCGCTGGTGGGCATGATTTTCAGTAAAATAAACCAGTGAAGGAAGGACGGTGACTATACAATCACACTTGTATGGCATATTTAGAAAGGCCAAACTCACAGAAGCAGAGAATCAAGTTGGTGTTGCCAAGGGCTGAGAGGAGAGGACCTGGGGAGCTGCTGTTAAGCAGATGTGAAGTTTCTGGAATACAAGATGAATAAGTTCTTGAGAGGTATGAGGTTGTGTCCTTGCAGGTAAGAAAAAAATATATCACATAGTTAACAGTACTCTACCAAGTTTAAAAATTTCTTGAAAAGGTAGATGTCGTGGTAGGTATCTTTCCTGAAACACAAGATAAATGCTTTCTTTTTATTTTATTCATTCTTTACTGAGTCATTTAATTTGACGAATTTATTCACGTCCATAGCGTATTTTTATCATGTTAGCTTCCCCCACTGCCGTCTCCTGCCCTTCCCCCACTCCTGCAGTGCTTCTGCCCTTCTTGCTAACAGGGTCCCTTCCACTTTCTTCCACATAGTTTCATTAAGGTTGCTTCAATGATCATGAGTGGGGGTTATTTACCAGAACATGGGTAACTCACCAGTGGCTACACCACCAAAGAAAATGTCTCTCCTCCCCCAGCAACCATTAACTGTCAATAGCTTGTCAGAAAGAGGTGTGGCCTTAGGAACCCCTCCCTCAACCATGAAGCCGTAGTGGCAGGTCCGCTCTTGAGCAAGTCTCTTCCAGGCAATCACAAGTGCAGTGAGCTCATGAGTGCAGTGGTGCTGTCGCATGTGGAAGACAGCGCTCCCCAGCAAACCTCCTCAGCTCCTGGCCCTTACCTTCTTCCCACCTTCTCTTTTATGATATTCCTTGAACCTGGAAGGAGTGATATCGATGTCCCATTTAGGGCTGAGCATTCACTAGTCACTTATTCTCAGCACTTTGATCAGCTATGAGTCTACAGTAACTGTGGTCCACTGCAGAGAAGCTTCTCTGACCACAGCCAACGGCAGCCCTAATCTGTGGACATAAACACGAATATCTAGAAGGCAATTTAATGAAAACAGTGTATCCATTTAGTGAAACAACAGTAGCAGTAGTAGCTTCTCACCTAAGACGTATGACATCCCCAGCCACAATATGAGGCATGAAATCTGTCCTGTGGAGTGGGCCTCAAATCTAACCAGGAAGTTGTTGGTTTCTCCCCCTATAACAGTTTTATCACTATTTCACCTGGGCGGGTCAGTTGAAGATAAACAGATTCAGTTAACTTTCCATGAGGCCATGTGCACTCAGGCCAGAAGTGACACCAGGTGGAGACCCCGAGCTAGTTGCTCTGCACTGCATTATGTATGTATTTAAGTTATGAGAATTCGGCTATGTTTCAGAGAGACAGGATAAAGAATAAAACAGGGGCGGCAGGGGCGATTCTACCACATACCCACTCAAAGGGTGCACACCTCGGGGCGGGGGGTGAGGGTGGGAGTCAGCCATTCCTTCAGTTTGCCTGAGTTCCTGCTTGTCTCCAGTGGTACGTAACGTTGTTCTTTAAAGGCTTGTGTATTTATACATGTCCCCTTCACACAAGCCAGCTACCTCATTCAGCGGTGAGCCAACAGCATGGTGGTTTCCTCCAAGGCTGAGAAACCAAGAGGTGTTTAACAGGAAAATATTGATAGGTCGTTTTAATTTACTGTGACAGTTTAAATGTGACTTTTGGGGTTGGGGCTGAGATGTAACTCAGTTGGTAGAGTTCCTTACTAGTATGCATGGAGTCCTGTGTTTGATCCCTAGCCTAGGCTACATGAGACCCTATCTCAAAAAACAAGCAAACAGCAAAAGAAGATGAGACATTTTCATGTTGTCTTGGAATAAAACTTCCTCATGTGAGAAATTTCATTTCACCACTCAGAAGAGATTCAGGTGAGGAAGTATATAGAAAAGACAGTTTGAATAAATAGTGTAATAAACACTGAAAGTTCTAGTTAGTCTAATTCCCCAGGGTGAATTATTTTTACCACCATCATTATCCCAGATGCAACTTCCACCCTCTGGATTACTCTATATTAAGTCCTACTCCAAAGCTTCTTTATAAAGCTCCGCGAGTGTCCCCTGAAAATATGATTAAGAACATCGATATGAGGACCTTGTAAAATTGTGAAGAGTCATTGAATCACACATTTCATGCATATAATTTTTATTGCATATAAGTTATGTATCTAATGCTATTTAAAAAGAGAAAAAAGAAATATGAAGGAGAAGAACTCTAAGCTTTATGTGTGCCTTAAACATATTGCCCCTTAGTTTTCTAGTTGTTGTACCTACTATCTCAAAGCTGTTAAATGTAATTATTCTTTAATGTTTACAGAAAACTGGCCTGGGTATGTCACTCAGTGGTAGAGTATTTGCCTAGCATGTGTAAGACCCTGAGTTCAATACCTAGTTACCACAGAAATGTAAGAAGCTAATCAGTAATAAATAGTGTTATATGGAGATATTCCTCATTGTTTTTCCATAGCTGCAGAATGCTACATCATATGTTCCATATTTGTTCACCAGTTCTTACTAGTGACCCTTGAGGTTGTTTCTGTTTGTTGTTTCTTTTTCTATAAAAAAAAATGGTGCCATAAAATAGTAGGTATAAAATTTTAAAATAAAACAGACTGCTGAACTCTAGTTCCTCAACTTCTGATGCTAGGGATTTTTTATTATGTTGAATTGGTTTACCAAAATGTCAGTATTGTATGTGTGTGTGTGTGTGTGTGTGTGTGTGTGTGTTTTCTCATTTTATCATATGAAACAACACTAGACATACCAGCAGTGAACCTCGTGCATCCGATACCTCATTTCAACAACCATCCAATCAGAGCCCACTGTCCCTTTCTCCGTGGGCTTGTTTTGAAGCAGATCTCAGTCTTGCATTGTGCGGCTGAATATCTATATAGTGTGACAATAACCGTGCCTGTTTCCAATGGCCTTCAAGGAAAATTCGAAGAAACAGTTCTCCAGGGGAAAAAGAAGAAGCTCTGATATGTAGTGCCTGCCGCTTCTGTGGTCTCAGTGTTCCCACCATGGCCTGTTTTACATGATCACTGTGATGGCATGGAATTCAGAGCCGGCAAAAGATGTGCAGTTACCCTCCTGTAGTCATATAAGCCAGCTCCCGGCCCCTGAGCCAGCACCTCACAAGATCATTGTGAGGATTTATTGTGTGTGTGTGTGTGTGTGTGGAGGGGGGGCCGGTGAAGTGCAATCTCATAGTAAGCCTCAAAAATGGTAGCTCTTACGGGTTTTATTACTCTGAATCTCCCTCCTCATTTAAAAGCATTCTTCAACAAGTTCTTCTTCATTATACATTTTCCTGCATCTGAACATTCACTTCTTAGTACTACCAAAGGACCCATAAAGCAGTGTGATTCTAGTCACTGTCTTACTCCATATAATAACTGGCTGGCTATGCATTATAATTAAAATAAAAACTTAAATACCTTGATTCTTTAGGGAACACAGTGAAGAAGTGTTAATGTATTTGCTTCCCAGAATTCATGGTATGATGAATATAAAGTGTTTTGCGAGTTGAGTATAAAGTTATTTTGGATGTTTTTATTTTGGATGTTTTTTTTTTTTAGGCTTGTCATTGTTAATTACCTACTGCTATTGATAGAAACAGCTGGGAGATATTAAAATTTTCCATTTATAGTTATGATACAATGAACAACATATGCCTAATTCAGTCTATTATTGCTAGGCATGCATGCTTAAAGTCAATAAAACAAGTCATTGTGTGAAAGCCTTTAGGGAATGAGGTTTAATCGTTCCATGAATTTGATGTTTTATTTGTGGAGATGTGAGAAACTTTAATTATTGTCACAGTATACTTCTAAAAAGCGGAAGTGGCCTTGACCTTGTATGCTGTCTGTGCAGTTCTACTTCACTCATGACAAATCAAGGTCCCAAACCCCTGTCACTGTATTCTGGGCATTATCTATTCAAATTTGGGGAAATTCACTAAATATTTGATGCAATAGCAAAGTTAGGAGTAGAACTCTAGGTTTGTGAAAAGTTCAAATAGAGATACTTTTAACTGCAGGGAATTCAGTGAGATTGGATTCCCTCACTATGTGCGGTGTTGTTAAACATCTGATAATCTACTTACATTCTACTGAATCATGAGATTCCGTCTGCAGCCTTTGAAGATGCCACGTGAGCAGAACACAACCATGGTGAAGCTGACATAGCCCTGAGTCGAGTTTCATTATCAACGTCAATTACACAGCCACCCCCCCCCACACACACACATGCACAAGATAAGCATTGTTGACTCATTAAAACTAATCATACACCTCATGTTATCTCTTTACTTCTTTCTTCCTTAATCACCTGATCTTTTTTTTTTTTTTTTTTTGGTTTTTCGAGGTAGGGTCTCACTCTAGCTCAGGCTGACATGGAATTCACTACATAGTCTCAGGGTGGCCTTGAACTCATGGCAACCCTCCTACCTCTGCCTCTCAAGTGGTGGGATTAAAGGTATGCACCACCACGCCCGGCTCTGATCATTTTTTTTTTTTTCTGAGGTAGGGTCCCCCTCTAGCCCAGGCTGACCTGGAATTCACTATGTAATCTCAGGGTGGCTTCGAACTCAACAGCGATCCTCCTACCTCTGCCTCCCGAGTGCTGGGATTAAAGGCGTGCGCCACCACGCCCAGCTCTCTGATCACTTTTTTAATTCTTCCAGTTTTAGGGCTAACAAGAACAAGGATTTCAGCATATTTTACAATAACCATACTATAGCCACAGAGAGTTGAAACTATACAATAGAGCTCCTTTACCTGAAGTTTCCTCTGTTCTCTGCCCTGTAAGCAGGCCTATTCTTCTTTCTGTGTGATTAAAGGGTTGCTTCCTTCCCTTTCAGAAGGAGCAGTCATTCCTAAGGCCAGTTAGCTATAGTATGATTATTAATAAATAACTTTCATCATATGCCAGCATCAACTGTTGCTGCTTTGTAGAAGTGTGTTCGTGGTATGGAGTCTGGTGTCGCACAACTAAGACCATTGACTCACGGAATGTGAGGCAAAGTTTTATTGGGTAAAAAGAGAGAAAAAGAAGAAAGTTGGTGTACCAGGTCTGCATCCCAGAGTTCAGTGCAGCCCTGATCTGTTCGGAGTGTCAGCTCTTATTGGAAATAACCACATGATGTTTATAGTAAAAACAAGATTGGGAGTTAAACCACAAAATTACTTATTGCTAAACAAGGGGGCACTATAATGAGAAGTCACAAAGTTACATAGGTCACATAGACGGAACCGAGGCAAGAAACATTCTATGCTGTATAATCACAATGATATTTAGAAACAAAGAGATATAGGGAGGTCATGGTACATTGCACAGAGGGATCATCCCATTCCTTTCACATTCCATTTTCCATTATCATCTGTGTGTTGCAGCTATCCAAGTGAAGAAACAAGGAGATGAAGTAGGGGGGCACCAACAATAGCTCTGTTTTAGGACAAAAAGAAAAGGCTTTTATGATAAACCAGTTACAATCATCAGCTCTATTCATTAGTGACATGTAGACTCTGTCTATAACATGCATACATGTATAATGCCAAGTAAATATCAAATAGCATAAAAGATATTTGAAAATTTCAAGAAAGACACTGATGAAGGCAGTTCTATCTACCACACATTGCAGTGTGTATACTGCCAGTGTTCCAGAAAGATCACTGATGGCTAGAGATAAACGTAAAAAGTTAACCAAAAGTTTCCACAAAACTTTTCAGAGCTGGCTTCCTCCACCCCCCCACCCCACCCCCCGACTTCCCTGGTTATTTGCTGTCTTGGAGTAGAACATGTGATCAGAATACTTCATTTCTCTTGTTGCTGCCAAGCCCGTTTACCATCACTGTGTTTGCCTGCTGGGCAGATGTTTAGTGAGGTGCCCGTAGGTTCTCTGCGGACTTGTACGTCATCTGCCTATCCACGCTGGCTGTGGGAGCCATGCCTACTCCCTGGTTTTCTGGCCACAGGCTTCCCCAGGCTGGTCATGTGAACAGACTCCTGCTCAGCCCTGGGGACAGCAGTGCCAATGAGGAGGTGAAATCACAGCTTTCCAGGATGCCCTTTATGTATGCAAGTGCTATCTCATGTGATTGGAATGATTGGAATTGTGTTGTTAAGTCCCTACACACTGAGTGGGACTGTTTTTACACCCCTGTCCACTGGATGGAAAAGACAATCTGCTTTGAAAAAAAAAGGCAATTTTAACTTCCTGTAAAACAGATGGCTTGAAGTGTGTCTCCCTAAAAGATATGATAAGTTCTTAATCACCATTTCCTTAGTATTTGACATTGCCTAGTAGGGTTGTTTCAGATATATATCTGTTCTTATTTTTTAAAATTTATTTTTATTTTTATTTATTTATCTGAGAAAGAAAGAAGGAGGCAGATAGAGAAAGAGAGAGAATGAGGACGCCGGGCCTTCAGCCGCTGTAAATGAACTCCAGACGCATGGGCCACTTTGTGCATCTGGCTTACATGGGTTCTGGGTCCTTTGCCTTTGCAGGCAAGCACCTTAACAACTAAGCCATCTATCCAGCCCTATCTAGTGTTCTTATACGAATGTGGCTACAGGAAGACACATACACACCGGGAGAAGTCATGTGATGGAGAAGATTGGAAAGATGTTCAATAAGCCCGGGAAAGCCTGGGACTACAGGAAGCTAGAGAGCAGCATGGATCAGATTCTCCTTCAGAATTTTGATACCTTGACTTTGGACTTCTAGCAGCTGGAATTGTGAGAAAATGAGTTCCTGTAGCTTAAAGCAGCTTGGTGTGAGGTATTTTGTTATAAAAGCCCTAAGGGAAAAAAATACAAGGGCTGGGCATGGTGGCACATGCCTTTAATCCCAGCACTTGGGAGGCAGAGGTAGGAGGATCACCATAAGTTCAAGGCCACCCTGAAACTTTATAGTGAATTTCAGGTCAGTCTGGGCTAGAGTGAAACCCTACCTCAAAAAAAATATATATATATTTTTTAAAAAATGTAAGGCCTGAAGCAGTTAAATCTGTCTTTCTTCCTAGCAATTCTGACTTGCCTGATCTGTTGAATTAATAAAATCTTTCTCAGGGTTCTTGGTGCTCTTTTGGCATCATTTCATTACCACTTTAAATAGTTTGCCCAGTGCCATTCCCAATTTTTCTGTAGTAACATGGACTGTTTAACGGTGCTGTGGAAGCCTCTTATTTCTTCCATGTTTGCCTTTCCAGCCTTGCCCCCCAAGGAGCCTCCTGTGCACACCGTCGTATTCCAGCCACATTGCACATCTTGTTACCTCTTCCAACAAGACCAGTCCCTTTCCACTTCAAGCATGCTTGCCTTTTCCAGAATACCCCCATGACAAAATGTTACTTCTCTTTCAAAACCTGTCTCAAGTGCTGGTGCAGACCAACCTGGAACATACTTGCCAGTTTCAGGGTACTGGTGCGTTCCCTTTCTTTCCTTGGAAAGGTACAGCAGCAGACTCAAAGCCTTTTTTTATATTCTTATTCCCGTCACTGTCATGCTTGGTACCTCCTTATTGAACACAAGAGGATAAAGTGAGGGCCTGACAGTTCCCTCATCTCAGAAAGTCAGAGGAGACACGATTTCTCACATGAAACATTTTAATCCCTTAATCCATCCCTGACCTGGTGAAATCTCTCAGCCAGTTCTAACCATTTATTTTACTGTGTTCCTCTATTAGTAACATTTCTCTTCCAAAAGAACAGCAGGCTTCATTCATTTTATTTTCTGCTTGTGCTTTTAGAGTTACTTCTATGTTTTCTTTCTAAATTGTAAAGCTGTATATAAAGCTGTATATGTTAACAAACATTTTAAGCATATATTTATATTTATGCCTAATTTTCAAATTATATACACTTCTGTACTAATACATATACGTGATATATAAATTTATACTAAAACACAAAGGATCTAATATTTTATATCCAACTCTAAAGAAAAATGTATTAATTCTTTAAAAATATTTGGGAAATTACCACTTCACTTGGACACTGAAAATTATTTCCAAATCTAAACTCATTTGTATAGAAGAGACAGAGAGAGAGAATATGGGTGCAGCCAGGGGCTCTTGTCACTGTAACATATGAGTCTGTCTTTACATGGGTACTGGGGAATTGAACCTGGGCTGTCAGCCTTTGCAAGCAAGCATCTTTAACCACTGAGAAATCTCTGAAGCTCCCAAATCTAAACTTTTTTCTCAAAGTATTTTTCTCAAAGAATATATTCATTCATATATATTCACATGTTGAATATATATGATGTTAGCTGTACCAGTAACATAAGAGGTAACATATGATTATAAATTTACATTAATAATAATAAATCATACATAAAACCTAAAAGAAACATAACAGAAAATGATCATTTTGATTGATGAATAAAATTTCAGCATGAAAAACTTCAAACAACCACTTATTATTTATTAAAATAAATGAAACTACACAGTAGAGAAAAGTTAAATGCACCATTAACAAATAATTTGACTTTTAAAAAACCTGCTTGGCAATATTTCAAGTTAATGTATATATGTTTTAAGTCAAAGCATTATTCTCTGTATCACTTCAAATTCATAGTACTAGAATTTTTAAAAGAGCTATCTTTTATTTTTATTTTTCTAGTCTGTGTTAAATATGATGGGATTTATAAGATTACATTTGTAATCATTTAGCACCAAGAGTTATGCAACACTCATTTTTGTGATTCAGACTTTTAGTTACTGCATCAGTGGAGTGTGGATTTTAATAAAACTTGAATAGAAGTAGTGTAAATCATGTGAAAAAAATCATGTTACTTTGATTTGTCTTTTAAAGTAGTGTGTTATCTTTTTTTCTTTTATCCAGGGAGTGCTTTGGTAATGTGAGGCTGGATGAGGAAGGGGAGCAGAAAGCTGAAGTAACTGTATTTCATCATCACAGTTCCTTCATTGTTCGTGCTTTCTTGTCAGTGCTGGGGTAGAACCCAAGGCTGCCTTGTATGTGCGCGTCAGGTGCTCTACTACTGAGCTACATTCACAGCCTCATTCATGCTCCCTTATTATATATATGGTGCATACAGTGAACTACTATATAATACATATTTTACCCTATGATTTTTAGCATTATATATGATTTAATATTACTTTTAAATTTTTTATGGGAGAGCATAAGAGCTGTGTGTGTGCGAGAGAGAGAAAGAGAATTGGCACTCCAGGGCCTCCAGCTACTGCAGTCAAACTCCAGACACACGTACCACGTTGTGTGTATGTGTGATCTGGCACTCTTGTGTCACCTTGTATGTCTGGCTTATGTGGGACCTGGTGAGTTGAACATGGGCTCCTTAGGCTTCGCAGGAAAGGGCCTTACCTGTTAATAATCTTTAGTCTGTCAATAATGCTACATGAAAAAAAAGATAAATTACTGATGAAGTGCATTTACCAGAGAATAATATTAATTTTGTAAGTCATTAGAACATGGATAGAAATTTAGGACTCCTAAAAAGAAGACTTAATGATAAAGTAATTACCAACATTTATTTATCACTTACTCCAACCATTGTTCTTAATATTTTATATATACTAACTTTGTAAACCAATTAAGTGGGTACTCTTGTTTCATGTATATTCCATATGTAAGTTACCTGAAACACAGAGTGTTTACATGTAATTAACCAAAGTCATAGTTATTGTATGGTAAAGCTGGGGTGTGAATCTAGGCTGTTTTTCTGTACAATCTTGTTATTGACTCTTACTAGCAATTTGTTCTCCTCATAGATTCTAACAGCTCCTTCAACAACTATAAAACAGATTGTATTTTAAATTATAATGATGAAAATAAAAATAGATTTAGAGATACATTACTTAGCAAATAATTATTGGGTGATATTTTTCAAAATCGATGTGACCAATTCACTTCTCTTAAGAAGTTACAGCAGAGTGAGGTGAATGGGATCACATGCCTGTGACCCCAACAGTTTGAAGGCAGAAGCAGAGGGTTCACAGGAAGTTCGAGGCCAAGCTGGTCAAAATAACAAGTTCTAGGTTGCAGAGTGAGGCCCCAACTCAAACAAAACAAAACAAGACAAATAAAACCAAAGAAACATGCAACCTGGTAAAAGGAAATGGAAGTAAAGTAATGAACTATAAGAGTAATATTACAATGGAGTTTTAATGAACTACTGTTAAGTTCAGTTGCTGCAGTAGTGAATTAACCCAAACCTCAGTTAACTCTGCTGCCCGTGAACAGATGACTCTTCAGGGGGGTTGCTCTCCACGCAGGGGCTCAGCAGCTGAGGCCTGTTCCATGCTGTGACCATGCCATCTCAGCAGGGGTCTCTCCTTGTCACCAAGATGAGGGAATAAAGGAGTATAGGAAATTCACATCTTCTACTCATGATTCAACTAGGAAATGGTACACTTCCGTTATGCTCAGATCCTGTTGATGCATGGCCCTGAGGGGAACTAGAAAAATCTTTGATGAACAACGAATGCCTTGAACAAGGGGATGTACCGTTAATTAGATTAGAATGGGAGTTGAGCAAGGGTTAGTTAGGATGCTACATCAAGGTGGCCGGAGATGACAGAAGTCTTTGTAGAAGACTGTGAAAGTAACCCAGGAATATAAACTCAGGTTTTTGGCGTCCTATAGGAAGTCAATCTGGCAGAAAGTTCAGTACCACGGAGAGCTCCTGCTATTTAAATTGCTGTTGACAGCATGTGGCATATATATTTTGTACCTTTTCAGCAACAGCTCACGTCATAAGTATTTGTGAGGTGCCCATAACAGATTTTGTGAACAGAAAATTTCAAAAAAAAAAAACCCTAATAGGTAAGACAACTTTTTTGTAATGTAATGATGAACAGACAAAAAAATGAGTTATGGGCTGGGGAAATGGCTCAGTGGGCAGAGTGCTTGTCATGTAAGCATGAGGACCTGAGTTTGGATCCCCAGCACATAGAAGCTGGGCATGGTGTCATGCAGATATAACCCCAGAACTGGGGAGTCAGAGACAAGAGGATCCCTGGGGTTCACTGGTTAGTTTGTCTAGCTGACTCAGTGAGCTCCAACCAAGGTCTAATGAGCGACTCTGTCTCAAAGAAAGTAAGGTGGGAAGTGATGGAGGAAGATACCCAATGTTGACTTGTAGCTTGCACATGCACACACACACATGTAACATTTGATTTAAACAGAAAGATTTTCTGGGAAAGTGACTTATAATCTCACATGTATAAAGTGATAGGTAGGGGTTTTGCCAAGCCCAAGGGAGAAAGGACAGTTTGGACCAGAGGTAAGCCAACTTTGGCCAAATAGTAAATATTTGGGGGCTTTCAAATATTTGTGTGGCTTCTGCAAAGACACTGTCCTTATATTAAAGGTTATATTAAAAAGGCAGATTTAACCTGTGGTCATAGTTTGCAGAGTCCTGATCTAAGCAGAGAGAACAAGAAATAAGGTAGTGACAGGAAGGGCAGGAAGTAGCGGGGGAAGTATGTAAAATTCCTTAGGAACATGACAACTGATTAAGTGGGTGGGGACAGTAGTTTAATGATACCTAGCTCCGCTTCCAGTAACAACAGTGCCATCCCATCCTTGTTCATCCTTGGCAGGAACGATGATTATTCGTAGGATCTGTTTTTTGCAGATCCTCACCATCTGGAGTCAGAGAGCACAGGCGCATTTCTCCCCTGATGTGACGCCATGGGAAGTCCGCTAGGCTGTTCAGGAGGGGTGTGGGGAGATTTTGTTCATCCAGCACGCTGACTGTAATGAGCAATGTCATTCCTACAGCAGAATACCCATTCAGGGTTAGCATGAGGACTCAATGTACAGGTTCAAAGGACTAGCATTAAAAGCCATAGCCTAGGGATGGAGAGATGGCTTAGTGGTTAAGGCGCTTGCCTGTGAACCCTAAGGACCCAGGTTCAACTGCCAGAACCCAGCCAAGCCAAATACACATGGTGGCGCATGCGTTTGGAGTTCATTTGCAGTGGTTAGAGGCTCTGGTGCACCCATTCTTTGTCTCTCTCTCCCTCTCTCTCTCTCTCTCTCTTTCTCAAATAAATAAAGTGCCATAGCCTTTAAAAGTTTTTATTTTTGCCATTTTTTGAAATAAGAAGTCTAGAATATTATAGACTTTGTAGTTATCATCTATATCCGTTACTTTCTTATTGGCATGAACAAACATCTGACCGAAAGTAACTCAAGGAAGGAAAAGGCTTATTTTCAGCTTACAGGGTTGAGGGAAAGTTTCCTGGTGGGAAAGGCATGGTAGCAGGAACATGAAGCAAAGCTGGTCACATGTTTCAGCAACCTGGAAGTAGAAGTTCAACAGGAAGTTGGGATGTAGAACCCTGAGTTTCCTCCTACAGTGACTCATTTCCTCCAGTAGTGCTTTGCCTCCTAAAGGTTCCACAGCCACCCCAAACAGCACCACTAGCTGAGGAGCAAGTACTTCAAGCACATGAGCCCATGGGGTACATTTTACATTCAAACCACCACATCCTCTGTGATGGACACGCACCATGCAGTATCACCCAACCTTGTAATACAGTGTCCCACATTATGAGCACTACTTGACTAAAATAGAATTCTCACCCTTCCTTCCTTTCTCGAGTGAAGGTTTATAGCCCGCTTTTCACCTCCTAAACATGCCCTGTTGAGAGTAGGAGAGTGATGGATGTAACATGAGGTGGGGACCCAGTGTGGGATATTGAGATCCTGTGAGCATAGCAGAAGGAAATTGTATCTGCTTGTATCTGCGAGGAGTAACTGAAGTGGAGGCTGTGTTACTTCAGGCCAGATATTCTTGCTGTCAAGAAGCAGGACTAGCAGCCATTGGGTTTATGATGAGCTGGTCCCAGGTGGTCATCACTTCTTGCTCTGCAGCACACAGGGTTACTTTGCTGGTCTTTCCAGAGTAGCTATACCATGCTTATAGCATTCCTTCCACTGGTGAGATTAGATCCCGTGGTTCACTAGTGAGACTATCAGACATATCCAAGACATCAGTTACATAATATATACAGTATCAGTAAGGACATTTAGGGAAAAAAGTCTTGACAAAGCTGCTTGAGGGACTGTAATTTTATAGGGACCTGGAAATATTGTTGATGATGCAGGCATTTCACACATATTGTGACAGGAGAGACAAAAGGAGTCACTGTGCCTTTAAGATTTAGGGTACTTGAAGACTGGACAGGATGGATCATTCATTTTAACAAAAATTAAGATATTTAATAGTTTGTTCTGGAGCTGAGTCTCTGTAGCGGCCGTTGTAGTTGTGTAGGACTAGCCTTGGTAGGGACCTTTCTTTTGGCCAGGCAGTCTGGAGGCGCAGTTAAGACAGTGAGATCCTGTTTCCACATGCAGAGCCTTTCTGGGGTTATACAAGGGTTGGTGTGCCGCTTGTCATTTTGGTCCAGGCGTTATGTTCAGCACGAGAGATCTGCAGCTCATTTACTCAAGTAAAGGTTAGTTTTATGTGAGCATAATAGAAATAGAAAAAGACTGAAATATATATATATATACATATACTTTAAGTTTTGTTTTAAAGGTAAGCCCAACAGACTGGCCTTTTATATGAGAGAGAGAGAGGAGAGAGAGAGAATTGGTGTGCCAGGGCTTCCAACCACTGCAATCAAACTCCGCACACGTGCACCACCTTGTGTGCATGTGTGACCTTGCATGCTTATGTCATCTTGTGCGTCTGGCCTATGTGGGACCTGGAAAGTCAGACATGGGTCCTTAGGCTTCACAGGCAAGCTCCTTAACTGCTAAGCCATCTCTCCATCCCATAATTTAAGTTTTTTTAAATTAGCTTATAGCTCATATACATAATTATGCCATGCTCATACATGTATATAATATGTTTTGATGATATTCACCCCTCATTACTCCCTCATTCCCTTCCCACTCCTGCTGATCCACTTTCTCTTCTCAACTAGTCAGCGTTCTACTTTTGTGCCTATTTTTGTTTGTTTGTTTGTCTTGTGAACCAACGTGTTTAGTGAGGGTTGCTTACAGGAGCATGGGTAAGATGCTGGGAGCACTGGTGAGGGGTTATTTATAGGGACATAGGTCACTTACGAGTGGCTGTATCACTGATGAAGACGTCTTTTCCTCCTCCAGCAACTATTCACTGCCAGGGCATCCTCAGGAAGGGGCGGGGCCTTGTGAACCTTGCTCAACCACGAGGCAATGTTAGTGGGCCTAATCTTGTGCAGGTCTCCTTCAGGTCTGCTGTGAGTTCTTGACTGCAGTGGTCATGTCATGCCTGGGACACAGCGTTCTACATCACCCCACCCCTCCTTTGCTCCCTCACTCTCTCCATATTCTTACATCTTTCTGTCTCCCTCTTCCACAGCGTTCCCTGACCTCGGAGGGGATGACATAGACATTCCATTTAGGACTGAACTCACAACAGTTCCTTACTCTTAGCACTTTCGTCCACTTACGAATCTCTGCAGTAAACATAGTCCCCAGCAAAATGAAAGCTTCTCTTACCAAAGCTGAGAAGCCAACACTAATCTATGGACATAAACACAAATATTTAGAAGGCAATTTGAAGCGGTGGAAAGAATGAGATCTGGAGGAAGGGGGAGAGTGGTGTGGGTGGCTGACTTCTAGGCATGATGTGGCTGTGGCTGTCTTGAACTCACAGCAGCTGTGATTACCTGCATGAGGGCAGCCCAAGATTGGGCTAGTCACCATTCTGTCATGGAATGGGAAGGAACTCAGGAGACCTCACTAATCTCCTTATAGTTGGTACATGGGGAGAGGGGGTAGACATTTTCTTCAGTGGTATAGCCACCGGTTAAGGTTCCATATCCTGTCAGAAACTCTAAAGACATTCATTGAGTAATCGGAAAAGGACATGAAAGTAGAAAGGGAGCTAATTGGGAAGAAGAAGACGCTCAGAAGCTCAGCAGGAGTGGGAGGGCGACAAAGGGTCTATAAACCGGGTGTGGTGGCACACGCCTTTAATCCCTGCACTTGGGAGGCACAGGTAGAAGGACTGACATGAGTTGGAGGCTACCCCGAGACTAATCCCAGGTCAGTCTGGACTAGAGCGAAACCCTACTGCAAAAAAACAACAGCAAAAATAAGGTCTATTAATGTAACTGACAAAGGGTATGGAAACAGTGCATTTCCTCATACATCTTTAACATGTCTGTAGTTATACAATTCCAAAATGATTTTTAAATAATTTTAATACCTTTTTGCTGAATTCTCAAAGAAAATGCTTCCAACCATTGCTTTAGAAAAGAAACACAATGTATGCTTGTGAATACATGCATGCATGCCACTCATACTTCAGAGCTGTTCTTTTCAAATTCCTTTCATCAGGCTGCTACTTCACAGATAAGCTGCAAAAAAAGTCATTCCAGGAAGTTCTGTGAATATTTTTCTCAACATATAAAACTATGTTTAGTTTTTGTTGAAATGTTTGAGTACACTGACCTACCAAAGAAAACAAATGAGAGAAAATTCAAATTCTGTCAGTAGCCAGTTGTTTACTTTTGAATTAACAGATTAAGGAAAGACTAAAAGGAACTCCACAACTCATTTTATCTTTTTCATTTAGAATGCAGCCCTAACTTTCCAAGCAAGATTTTCAGAACAATTTGTTTTTCATTAAGTTATGAAAGTCTTTAAATACTCCTCTTATACAAAGACCAAGTGGTGAAAATAAAAGGAAATAGAAATAATGTTAAATATTTCTGCCATTTTTATCTTCTTATGTACATGTAAGTTAATAACTTTACTGAATTTCCTGACACAATATTCTGCCAAGTTTTCTGAAGATGTTTGGAGTAATAAAATACTCCTTCTTTTGAAAATTTCATCATTTTTATATATGATAGCTATATTTTTCACATGACAAAAATCTATTGCTTAAATGTACTTGATTTTTTTTTTTTTTTTTAGTAATGTCCCATTCACACAAAACTTAGTTTTTGAAATCAGGAAAATTAAACCAGAAAATGTTTCTACCTACTTTAATACTAACCATGGAAAATTACAAACTAAATAGATTTGAGTAAACCACATTTTAGGTCTACAAAATAAAGAATTAACCTAACACGAATATATAATTTTTGTATGAGATTGTTATTTTTTTGTACTAACTTATTTACTGTGTTTCTTGGGAATGAATAAGCTACATTTTTAATGAGAATATATACATTTTGCTTTAGAGATTGGGGGAATCTTAGAACTTCTAGTTAAAGTTTTGAAGACCCAAGGTATGCATGTTAAAAGCACAGGGAAGTATTCCTTGGGGAAAAATGGGTTCATACAAGGTTTAGTCACAAACTTAAAATAACTGAAGACTTGTCATGGAAAATGACATCCCGGAAGGCACAGAAATGTGTGTCACTGTCTTAAAAGGTATCATGGAAGAAACTTTAGAATAATTAAAGACGTCATGAGACACATCTTGCAGAAATGTAACGTGGATAAAGACAACTCTGCTACAGAATCATAGTGTCCTTCAACCACAACTTTCATAAGGCAAATACTGGAGAGTTGTGATCCAGTAGACTGGTGGTCTGTATAACAATACATTTGAAATGCCCATACTTTGTCAAAAGAGTAGTTGTCTTATAGAAATTGTAGCCAGTTTGTGAATATTCTGGCTTTCAGGTGTGTATACATAATCTTCAAAAGTAAAGTGTATAAATAACATGGATACTTTAAAACAATGGTAAAATCATGGCAGTTGTCAATTTTGTAGAACTTTGTGTTTGAAGAATAAACTAGATTGTTTTTTTAGCCCCAAGTTAGATCAGGAAAGCCACACATGAAGTATTTACTGTCTCTCAGAGCTCAGTTCTCTTAGAAGAGGGTAGATTCTTTCTTTAAGAAAGAAATTCTGGGGCTGGAGAGATGGCTTAGCAGTTAAGCGCTTGCCTGTGAAGCCTAAGGACCCCGGTTCGAGGCTCGATTCTCCAGGACCCACGTTAGCCAGATGCACAAGGGGACGCACACGTCTGGAGTTCGTTTGCAGTGGCTGGAGGCCCTGGCGCGCCTATTCTCTCTCCTTCTCTCTATCTGCCTCTTTCCCTCGCTGCCTGTCACTCTCAAATAAATAAATAAAATTTTTTAAAAAAGAAAAGGAAATTCTGTATGAATATTTTGTATGATAGTTTCTACATAAGCACAATGGCAAACATAGAAATCTTTTATTATAATTACATGACACACATGTATGTTTTATTTCCACATATCTCCTTGAGAAATACAGCATAATTAACTTCTTTTATTATAGCTCCTCTTTTTCATTTCCAAGAACCACTAAAAAATCAATATGTATCTTAATACCCAGCATACAGCAGGGGAAGAATCAATGTAAATTTAAATTCATTATCATATTCAAATTTAAGCTATCTCAAGAGAAGGATACAACTCATATATTAAGTAGATGGCATAAGTCTGTCATGACACAGACGTCATTAAGATTATTGTGGTAAATGCAATAAATTATATTTCTGAAAAGATGTCAGCCTGTTCCTCCTCCCCAATGTTCATTCTCTGGCTTCTCATTTTTGAGGCTCAACTCAGCTCCTTAGATCTGTCTTTGTGCAAAGTCCTCCCATTGTACTTATTGAAGCTAGGCTCAGAGAGCTATGGAGCCAAAAGGGTTCTTAGTGATCACACAGCAGTTCAATGATGTCACAATGAAACTAGAGAGAAGATACACTAGTGGTAGTCACATATCTATCTGGGTATATATAAATGGGAGGGGGTCTTGATCATAGTCTGCTGCTTCATCTACATGAAGCCAGATAAGCACATTGTAGGTTTTCCTTCAAGACTCTACAGAACCATTTCTAAATGTGTATCACGGGCACTGGTTGGAACCCAGAATACTCTGCCCACTTGCAAATGAGTTTTGTTTGTGCTGAGTTTTATTTTTCCATTTGTTTTTGTTTTGTTGGGTTTGTTTGTTTTTTAATCTCCTTCTTCTCCACATACAAAAGCATTCAGGAAATAAAGGTTTGGGCTTCGGAATAGTGGGCAAGAACATAGGATATTTTACATTAATACAAGGGCTGTTAGCTAAGACACTGTTGCATACTTTTAATTTACATATTGGAAGTCTGGTGACATTAATAGTATTAAGTGTAAGCCCAGAATTCTAAACAGCATTTTACGCATGTACCTTTTGTATGTGAATACTTGAGTATACACATTAAAGTTGCAGGGTGAGCTTTAAAAAAAAAAAATCTCAAATACTTGGGCCACCCCCACCCCGCGTGTAATACTGTGCAGCCAAGTGGGGGACCTCTGTGTTAGACTGCTGGATCACAAGACTGTCGTTCTGTGGTGCAGTCACATGGTGAGGGCAGAGGTGGTCACTTCACAAAATTTTGTAATATGCAGCCTAGACATTGACTCACTTTCTAAGAGAGGTTTTGAGGAACAGGAACATATTTGACCATGAATCCTGTTACCAAGACTCTGAAACCCGAGCTTGTTTGATTCATTTCCCTTCCCTAAGATTGTGGCTAGGAATTTTGTTTTTCTTTGTGGCCAGTCTGAGTCCTGCAGATGTGCCATTTTCTACGCACTGGGCCACCACACTGCGTTATGCCACACCAGAGGGGAGTGGCAGCTCCTGAGTCATGGCTCTTGAGTTTGCTTTGGGACTCTGTGATGTCTCTGGAGTCTCATCTCCTCCCTAACCTTGTGGTTTCTCTGGCTTGATGAATTTTGTCTGAGCTGCAAATGGCTTGGATACCCATGACATTGCAGTGTCTGACACTGCCTACACAAGACCATCACAATAGGAAGAAAAGATCGTGACATCAAAATAAAAGAGAGACTCATGGGGGGGGGGGTTATGATGGAGAGTGGAGTTACAAAGGGGAAGTGAGGGGAGGGAGGGAATTACCATGGGATATTGTTTACAATTATGGAAGTTGTTAATTAAAAAAAAAAATAAAGTTTGGGGCTGGAGGGATGACTTAGCCTTTAAGGCGTTTGCCTGCAAAACCAAAAGACCTCGGTTTGATTCCCCAGGACCCACGTTAGCGAGATGCACAAGGTGGTGCATGCATCTGGAGTTCATTTGCAGTGGCTGGAAGCCCTGGCGTGCCCATTCTCTCTCTCTCTCTCTTTCTCTCTGTCAAATAAATAAATAAAAATATTTTTCAAAAACTTTAAAAAACCCCTAAGATCTGAATGAGAAAAAGAGTATCATTTGCACATGTCAAATATAGACTGGAGTTTGTTTTTCTGTTTCTTAGATCTGTTGTGATCTATTCTGAATAACTTTCCATCGCAGAAGATTCTGTTTCACTAATTAAACTGGTACATATGTTATATTTTATTAATCCAGTGCCTTAGATCACGCTGCCTATCTTACATAATATCTGCTCTGTATTTTTATGTTATTTATGCATTTAATCAAATACACATGTTGAGCATCTGTGAGGTAAAACATACTGTGATGGATGAGTGGACGTAAAGATTAAAGATGGACCCTGTCCCAACATACTTGGGAAGAAGGCCAAGTGCTGTGAAGGAGGGACTGACGAACTGCTGTAACACATAGGAAGGGCATAGAGTCAAGCAGGGAACTGGGACCGTGAGTGAGGAGGGTATAGACTTTGAAGGTGGGGGCATAATGGATGTATCTTTATATCATTAGGCTGAGCACAACGACTTCTGTCAATGTGTGGTGTTAAACAGAGGCTAGAGGGATCCTTGCTTTGAAGAGCATGTAGGAGTTAGTCTAGCAGAGATGAGTGGGAGGAGAGCAGAGGTCTGGGGCCTCGGTGTCTAGAGGTGTGTGTGTGTGTGTGTGTGTGTGTGTGTGTGTGTGTGTGTGAACACAGAGCTCAGCTATGAAGAATAGCAGGGGAGAGCAGAAAGGCCAGATTCTGCTGAAGTTAAGAAGAGGTGCCAAAGATTATTGATCTGGAATCTGATGGGAAGTCCTGAAAGGAGAGCTAGCAGCAGATAGGCATGACCAAGTACACTTTCAGAGAAATTCTCTTGGTAGAATAAGGGAGTGAGATGGAGGACAGAGAAGCCATCATAGTCCTGCAAGGGGTGGGGGGTGATGACGACTGAAACCTAGAACCATTCAGGGAGAAGAGGTTAAATGTTTGTACCACACAACAAAACAAAACTCAGAAGCACTAAGGATATAAATGTGAGATGAGTTAGTAGGAAGAAAATATAGATTTTTTTTTAACATTTGTAGGATTGAGAATGACTTTTAAAACGTGACCAAAGTAAATTAAATACTGCGCTGTATACTGGACGAATATAGATGATTAGACCTAATTTGTGGTTTTAAGGATCTGAAGATGAAGTGAAAGAAAGAGCATTCCGCATGCCATGGGTTCATAGTTACACTGGAGCTAAATAAAAGGTTAACAGAGGAGGAACGACCGGGGTGTGCTTGGCAGTGGAAAGGAGAGGTCAGTCAAAGCTGAAAATGAGCTGACTCTGATCCACTGGGTTGGTGAGAGCAGTTGAGGACTGGTAGAATATTAGTTAAGGTAGCTTGTGCCAAGGTGGAGGAAGGCTGGCATGCTAGGTTGTTGGAGGTGTGTAAAGTGCATAGCGATGGAAGAGACTTGGGAAGCGGCAATTCTAAAGCTGGGGTGAACAAATGGGAAGTCAGTCCAAAAGGATCTGACTGTTGTCTACGGATCAGTACATCCAATGGAGATTTCTGTGCTAAGGGAAATACCTTATCCACTGCTATCCAAAATGGCAGCCACGAGACATACATGGCTGGTTGTTCAGCACTTGAAATATGCCCGTACAACTGAAGACCTGAATTTGTTTGTTTGTTTGTTTGTTTTTTGAGGTAGGGTCTCACTCTAGCACAGGCTGACCTGGAATTCACTCTGTGTTCTCAGGCTGGCCTCGAACTCACGGCGATCCTCCTACCTCTGCCTCCCAGGTGCTGGGATTAAAGGTGTGCGCCACCACACCCGGCAAGACCCGAATTTTTAATTTTAGCTGATTTCAATTAAGTTGCATTTAAATAGCCACTCTGGTGAGTGACTGCCATTTGGACAGCACATCTGTAGACAACATGGAGTCCCTGAGAATGTTTTGTAGGGAAATTGTATGAATAGAATCTCATGGTGCAAAGACCACTCTGGTTGGCAGGCGGAGAATCAGGATTTATTGAGAGACCACTGGTACTAGACACTACATGAAGCATTATTCTCACAACGAATTTAAGATGTAAGGGGCATGTTACTTCCATTTTTTGATATTAGAGAGACTAAAACATTTTGCTCAAGGTCACAATCTAATAAGTGAAAGAATTTTAAAATGTAACTTCTTGATCTTGGCAATGTCTTTTAGAATTAGAATCTTTATTAGTTAATACATTTATCTTAGAATCTTTGTTAGTTAATCTTTAGACAAGTTTAGGGTCACAGAAAAATTGAAAGAAAAGTACAGAGCTGCCTACCCCTTATCTCCACACATGAAAATGAAAAATCCCCCTGTTAGTGACATCATTGCCCACAGTGGTGCATGGGCCAAACTCAGTACTGATCATATCCTCATACATCATTATCACGTAGTGTAGAGTTTACATTAGAGTTCACTCTCAGTTTCTGACATTCTATAGGTATTTAAACTTTGTTTAATAACAAATCCATTTACATAATAGTTTCACTGTCCTAAAATTCCTGTATTCTGCTCATTCCTTTCTCCTTCCATATGGCAAGTGTCCATCTTGGTATTATCTCCATAATTTTCCCCTTTGTAGAATACCACACAGTTGGAATCAGTCTGTAGCCTTTTAAAATTGGCTTCTTTTACTGATGCTATGCATATTTAAGCTTCCTTCATATGTTTTCATAGTTAGCTCATTTTTTTTTTCATTTTAGCTGAATAGAATTCCATTGTTTGGATACATCATAATTTATTCACTCTCCTCCTTAAAGGCATCTTAGCTAGTTCTAAGTTTTGTGTGAACATTAAATTTTCATTTTACTTGGGTAAATAGCAAGGAGAACAATGCTATACCTATGGTAAGATTATTTTTCTTTCTACGAGAAAACTGCCAACCTCCTTCCAAAATGGCTGGACAGTTTTGCACCCTCGCTAGCAGGGATTAAAGAACTTGATGCACAACATCACCAGCATTCTGTGTTGTTAGTTTTGGGATTTTGCCTCATTTAATGGATATATAGTGACATTTCATTGTAGTTTTGTTTGTTTATTCATTTTATGTTTTTTGAGGTAAGGTCTGACTCTAGCTCAGGCTGACCTGGAATTCACTATGTAGTCTCAGGGTGGCCTCGAACTCACAGTGATCCTCCTACCTCTGCCGCCCGAGTGCTGGGATTAAAGGCGTGTTCTGCCATGCCCGGCTTCATTGTTATTTCTATTTACCACTTTCTAATGGTGCTGGACACCTTTTATATTCCTGCTCAACATACATATCTTCTTTAATGAAATATCTTTTCAGAGCTTTCTCCTATTTCCTAATTAGGTTGTTTCTTATTGTTTATTTTTCAATTAATATTTTATCTGAGTTAAAAATAAGAGAATCACCTTGTTCAGAAGGATAAAAAGCATCCCCTGATATCTCAACTAGGAGCTGACCTTCTCCCAAATATGTCTTGGTGTTCTCATAGTGAAAGCAGGCCAGTTCACAGGACAGCAGCACCAGACGAGGCTCCTCTAATATTGTGAGGGCCACTCTTAATCAGAACAATACAGATAAAAGCTAGAACATGATGCAGACCACAGAAATGACTACCACCCATCCCGTCTGTGCAAACATGACTGCTTTTTTTCCCCAGTCACTAATTTACTACTGATCCCTCATATCTCCTACATAAAAATTAAAATACTTGCTAATAAACTTGCCTCCCCTTTGTAATAGTACTAACTACAAAAACAAAACTATCTTTCCCTTGAAAGCCCAGTAGGATTAAGGCAGTATTTTCTAGAATGCTTGCCTTTCAGGATTAAAAATGTACTACCTGAGGTAAACCTGACACCCCCATAGTCTTAAGTAGCCTAACACAAGTCTCAGTCTTTTAAGTATCCCCTCACAGCATCTTCTTGCTGAGATGCCTACCTATTCCCCAGGAGATATGTCTCCCTTGTGACAACTCCAAGAAACCAACTTGCTCAGGTGCATGTGGGTCCTGGTGGCTTTTGGTGTTCAGTATACATCAATCAAGATAATCAAACCAGGGCTGGAAAGATGGCTTAGCGGTTAAGTGCTTGCCTGTGAAGCCCATGTTCTACTCTCTAGATCTCACATAAGCCAGACACACAAAGGTGAGGCAAGTGCAAGGTCACATATGCCCACTAGGTGGTGCAAGCGTGTGAAGTTTGATTCCAGTGGCTGAGGCCCTGGTGTGCCAATTCTCTCTCTCTGTGTTTTTCTCTCTGTGTGTCTCTCTAAAAAAAAATTAAATTAAAATTTAAAAAAGATAATCAAACCAAAGCAAATACTACAATAAAGGTCTTAGTGGGTAATTCCTTAACAATATTGTTTAAATGACTCATTTTCCTTTAGCAATAAAAGAAAAATTATCACTTGTAGGATAGTATAATGTACTTTAACATAAAATAAAAATGTCCAGAAAATGTGATTATGCCTTGATAAAAGGGCTTTGTTTTTCTTCATAACAACATCCTTTCCTTTCTGTCTTGCAGGGATCATGTCTGACCATCAGTTTGGTAACCAGTTCATGTGCAGTGTGGTGGCCTCTCATGTGAGTCACTTGCCCACAACCAACCTCAGCTTCGTCTGGATTGCTCCACCTGCTGGTACAGGCTGCGTGAATTTCATGTACGTATCCAAAGTCCTCCTGACAAGTACTAAAGGCAAATGCTACCTTTGTACATAAAGGATAACTATTTAAATGTGTTGAGTTGATGGGTTCATTTTTAATTAAAACCATTATTTGAGTGTTAAAACAGGTCAAAACTTTTAAAAAAATTAATTATTTATTATCTTATTTATTTTACTGAAGGTTGTAGTAGGCATCGTTTTCAGCAGGACACTGGGATAAATATTACACAGTGTTTCAAAGGCTAAGACTTGTGTCATCTCTCAATATAAACTATACTCCTTCCATTACCCCACAGTTGCCATTCCATATCCTTCCTAGTTGGCTCTTGTTTATTTTTATTTATTTATTTGAGAGAGAGACAGAGAGAGAAAGAACGGATGCTCCAGGGCCTCTTGCCACTGCAAACGAACTCCAGACTCATTGGGTCACCTCGTGCATCTGGATTTACATGAATCAAACTCAGGTCTTTAGACTCTGCAGGCAAGCACTTTAACCGCTGAGCCATCTCGCCAGCCTTTGTTTTGGGTTTTGTCTCCATCACATCTAAAAAACAAAATTATAATGTATCTTCTCTGTGATGGTTTCAATGTACATGTCCCCCATAGCCTTAGGTGTTTTTGATTAAGCTTCCTGTCTAGTGTCCCCAGCAGTCCCGGGCCTGCTGGAGGAGGTGTGTCACGGAGGGAGGAACTTGAATCTAGCTTGCTTGTGTTCAGAGCCAGCTTGAGCTCTGCCTGTTGGTTCACACTCTGCTGTGGATGTGTGATGAAGTAAGCTGGCTTTTTCTGCCACGGGGAAGCTTTGCCTGGAAACTGTAAGGCTGAGATAAACCCTTTCTCCCCATAAGCTGCTTCTGATGAGCTGTTTGTCCCAGCAACAAGAAGGTAACTAGAGCAGGGGTTAAGTTTCACGGTGAATGTTACATAGCGTTGCTGCCGCTTCTGTGGGTAAGATCGGTTCATTGAGATCTTTCCCAGGCAGTTGTGAGAAGTACAGGGAAAGGGAAGACCAAACATGGGTCACTGGAGCAATCCCTCTGAGACGTTCTGAACCCAAGTCTTATAGTTTCCTATGTTCCTTCCTACACTACTTACTATATACACATTTATACGTATATATGTAGGCTAACCCTGTCCCTAACTAGGAACTGCCCAGCAATACTTGAAGGAGATTTAACATTAGTTTTAAAAGTTAAACAAAACAAAAATTGCTCCAAAACTTATGATATTTGAAGATCGCTGTAACCACTATCCCTGCTTTTCTGGTTAACCTTGACAGTTAAAAGATTCACGTCTTATGGGAGGAAGTGTTCTTTCTTTTATTTATTGTTACTTTTATTTTTTTAATATTTATTTTTATTTATTTACTTATTTGAGAGAGAGAGAGATGGGTATGGGGAGAATGGGTGCACCAGGGCCACCAGGCAGTGCAAACAAACTCCAGATGCATACGTCACCTTGTACATCTGGCTTATGTGGGTACTGGGGAAGTGAACCTGGGTTCTTAGGCTTCACAAGCAAGTGCCTTAACCACTAAGGAATCTCTCCAGCCCTTATTTTTTACTTTTAATTGACATAAATAGTATTTATGTCATATTATGCCATAATATTTATGGAGTATAATATTTAAGTCAGTATATATATATATATATATATATATATATATATATATATATATATATATATATATATATATATATATATATATATATATATATATATATATATATATATATATATATATATATATATATATATATATATATATATATATATATATATATATATATATATATATATATATATATATATATATATATATATATATATATATATATATATATATATATATATATATATATATATATATATATATATATATATATATATATATATATATATATATATATATATATATATATATATATATATATATATATATATATATATATATATATATATATATATATATATATATATATATATATATATATATATATATATATATATATATATATATATATATATATATATATATATATATATATATATATATATATATATATATATATATATATATATATATATATATATATATATATATATATATATATATATATATATATATATATATATATATATATATATTTATATATATATATATATATATATATATATATATATATGTAATGTGTAAATATCAAACCAAAAGAATTAACCTTTCTATCCCCAAATACTATCATATCTTTCCATTGTTTCTCATTTTTCTCTCAGTGCCCATGACTTCTTTTAGATGCAGTGTTACTATCTAATCTTTATATGCTATGTAGGTTTGGGGATTTTTAAGAATGCATTTTTGGCCATGTATAATGGCTCATGCCTTTAATCCCAGTACTCGGGAGGCAGAGGTTGGAGGAACGCTGTGACTTGAGGCCAGCCTGGGATTATAGAATGAGTTTCAGGCCAGCCTGGGCTAGAGTGACACACTACAACAAAAATGAACAAACAGGGGCTAAAGAGATGGCTTAGTGGTTAAGCACTTGCCTGTGAGGCCTAAGGACCCTGGTTTGAGGCTCGATTTCCCAGGACCCACATAAGCCAGATGCACAAGGTGGTGCATGCATCTGGAGTTTGTTTGCAGTGGCTGAAGGCCCTGGTGTGCCCATTTTTTCTCTCTCTCTCTCTCTCTTTCTGCCTCTTTCTCTGTCTGTCTGTCTGTTGCTCTCAAATACATAAATAAAAATAAAACCAAAAATTATTTTTATTTTATTTTTAAATAAATATTTAAATATTTATTTAAATATTAAATATTTAAGTATTTTTATCTAAATATTTATTTTTAAAAAGTGAACAACAAAATTGATTGCAATTTATTGTTAAATAAAATGGATCATTTGTCTGATAGTTTCCCAGGAACAGAATTTCATTGATTGCAATCTGACAATATTTTTTTCCTCTTTTTCCTCTGTCCTCTGTGCTTCTTGCAAATTGACAGTTTAATCTATAAGTTTTGTCAAGTTCAGGCCTGTTGTTATAGCGAGGAAGACTCCTTTAAATATTATTGTTATACTCTTCTTTGCTTATTAGAAATTAAACTCCAAGCCGGGCATGGTGGCACATGCCTTTAATCCCAGCACTCGGGAGGCAGAGGTAGGAAGATCACTGTGAGTTCAAGGCCACCCTGAGACTAAATAGTGAATTGCAGGTCAGCCTGAGCTAAGTGAAACCTTACCTTGAAAAAAAAAAAATTCCAGCCATGCTTATAAATTTGTGATATATTCTATAGAATATTTTCATGTTGTGTAACTTGTCATTTCATTTTTCACACACTTGATTTCTTGTTTTCTAATTGGAATTCAAATCCCCTGAGATCAAGGATTACATATGGTATTTTCATATACCTAGTTGTTCCTATGTGCTGAACTCTAGATAATAGAAGACTCTTAATAAATATTTGATATCATATTCCATTGATCCTAAGATACAGATGTTATACAGGGAGATGTCTGAAGTGGGCTACATCTTACATTTGACAGTATCCATTAGTGATAATTGCCAGCATTTACTATTTTACTTACTGTCTTATAACTAATGGTATGTTCGCTGGAGGGATGGCTTAGTGGTTAAGGTATTTGCCTGCAAAGCCAAAGGACCCAGGTTCAATTCCCCAGGACCCATGTTAGCCAGATGCACAAGGGGCACACTCATCTGGCGTTCGTTTGCAGTGGCTGGAGGCCTTGGCACACCCATTCTCTCTCTCTGTCTCCCTTTCCCTCTCCCTCTTTCTATGTCAAATAAATAAATAAATAAAAATATTTTTGGGCTGGAGAGATGGCTTAGTGGTTAAGCACTTGCCTGTGAAGCCTAAGGACCCTGGTTCGAGGCTCAATTCCACAGGACCCATGTTAGCCAGATGTACAAGGGGGCGCACGCTTCTGGAGTTCGTTTGCAGTGTCTGGAGGCTCTCGTGCTCTCTCTCTCTCTCTTGCTCTCTCTCTCTCTCTCTGCCTCTTTCTCTGTCTGTCGCTCTCAAATAAATAAATAAAACAAAAAAACTTTAAAAAATTTAAAAATAATTAATGGTGTATTGCTTTTCAAGAAGTTTGCTGTTTACCACATACACACTCTTTTTAAGGCTGGCAACTGCATGGATACTACACTCATTTTTCAGCATGTCTGCATGTTATATGCATTTACATGTGTGGGTTCACACACATAGATTTTCCTTATTTTCTGCAGCAAGATTTCTCACTTGAAGTCAGGACTGGCCAGTAGTCATCTTCCCCCAGATATCCCGTCTCTGCCTTCTGATGCTGGAATTGCTGGTGGCCTCTGTCTACTTGACATCTTCACTTGTGCTAGGATCCCAACTCTGAACCTCAGGCTTGTGCTGCAAGCACTTTATTGACTGAACATTGCCCCGGTTGTGGAATATTGGTATGGCCAATGTAGACAGCACACTGTAGTTTTCAACTCAGTTACTTTTTCCACAAACTTAAGGAATTTCATGGGCTGGATGTAGTACCTCATGTCTTTAATCCCAGTACTCAGGAGACTGCGGCATGAGGATCATCATTAATTTGAGGCCAACTTGGAATATAGAGTGAGTTCCAGGTTAGCCTGGGCTGAAGTGAGACCCTGTCTCGAAATGCAGTTCTACAACAAAAACCCCATACTAAGAATTGTGCAACATTTGAACTAAAATTCAAAACAATTCTATAAATTTACTGGGCGGCTTTCCCAGTGGAGAATAAGTGGCATGCTGTCTGAAGAGGGCATGCATTTGTTGGCAAGCCACAAAACCACCTACTCATTTGGACGGTCTGTTTACTGCTCTTCTTGGCAAAACTAATCACGTGGGGGAGAGAGGAGAGGATACTCTGGGGAAAAAGTATCGGCTGTACCCATAGAGATAAACACAAAGGAATAAAATCATTTTATCGTTAATTTTCTGAAACATGTTGACTGGACTTATAGTCTAAATGTTATTTTCATTCAGATTTTTTTGTGTGTGTGTGCATATGTGTACATGTTCATGTGTGTGCATGCCCATGTGTGTTTGTTTCAAGTGAGTGTGAGAGTACAGAAACATGTGTGCCACCCACGTTCAACTCTGGGTCTGTCCTCATCTTCCCGCCTCATCCGAGGCCAGGCTTCTCTCTTTGGAGCTTGCTGCGCTGTTGTTCTTTGCTGCTTTCCCCTTCTCCCGTTGTGAGCTTCTGGGACACGTTCCTGTCTCTGCCACCCGTCGCACTGGCAGCCTGTTGGGATTACGAAAGGCCGTTTCCAGCTCTTTACGGGAGGTCTGGGGAAGACAGAGCTCGGGTACTGAGACTTGAGCAGAGACTATTTTATCCACTGGACAGTCTCCCCAGCCCAGATTTTCTTAATATCCACATCTTGTGGCGGTATTGTTTGTCTTGCCTTTATATTTGTAAAATCGGGCTGGAGAGATGGCTTAGCGGTTAAGGCACTTGCCTGCAAAGCCTAAGGACCCATGTTGAGGCAAGCGCAAAGTTGCACATTCCCACCAGATGATGCAAGCATCTGGAGTTCTGTTGAAGTGCCCGAGGCCCTGGCATGCCAATTCTCTCTCTCTCTCTCTCTCTCTCTCTCTAAAATAAAAATAAATATTTAAAAATCATTTTATATGTGTGTATATGCACATGCTACAATGTGTGCACAGATGTCAGAGGACAACCTTGGGGTCTTGATCCTGTCCTTCCACCTTGTTTTAGAGCCAGGGCCTCCCTCGTTTTTGTGGCTGGGAAAGCTTTGAGAGCCTCCTGACTCTTCCTGCTATTGCCCAGAGGCATGTTGGGATTATAGAGTCATGTGCCACTGCACGTCTGGCTTTACATGGGCACTGGGGATTGAACTCTTCTTGGCAGGCTAACAAATACTTTTAACCACTTAGCAATCTCCCTTACCCTTTACTTTTATTATAGTCTTTACTTTTTAATAAGCCTCAAATGAGAAAAAGAGGAAGCAGAGAGGGAGGAAAATGAGAGGAGAGAGGGGTAAAGGTAGGGATAGTGAAAAGAAGGATATAGGAAAGAAGGGAAGGGGGGAAAGTAAGGAAAAAGGGAGGGGACTGTAGGAGGAGATCCCTAAGCCATTTAACCTTAAATGTTAGTGCAAACTATTAGGAAAATAAATTTTTTGAAAATTTACCATGTGTGTCATTGTTCTAAGTAGTTTTCATGTTCTTTTAAAAATATTTTACTTTTATTTATTTATTTGAGATAGTGAGAAAGAGGCAGAGAGAGAGAGAGAGAGAGAGAGAGAGAGAGAATATGGGTGCGCCAGAGCATCCAACCATTGCGAATGAACTCCAAATGCATGTGCCACCTTGTACATCTGGCTTACGTGGGTCCTGGGGAATTGTACCTGGGTCCTTTGGCTTTGCAGGAAAGCACCTTAACTACTAAGCCATCTCTCCAGCCCTAGTTTTCATCTTTCAGTCTACTAATATGCAGCTGAGGATTCAGCTCAGTTGGTAGACTGCTTGCATAGCATACAGGGAGTCCTGAGTCTGATCTCTAGTACCTGGGTATGCTGATACACATATGTAATTCCAGCCTAGCTACATAGTGAGTTTGAGGCCAACCAGGGTTTTATGTGACTATCTCAAAAACAAAATAAAAGACATATTCTCACAGTAATTCTCTAAAGTAGATTCTACAATTATCTGTTTGCAGGTGAAACCACTGAAGTGCAAGAATGTTAAATAACTTTCTTTACTTTCACTCCATTTGCCTTAAAATAGATCATTTCTCCATTGTATATGTTAAAAATATGATGTTGACACACTTTAAGTCAAACAGAATTTGCTATGTGGCATCAGAATGTCTTTCTAATGTGGCCAACATATGTTTTCTGTCTTTATTTTGGAAACCTATATCAGTACGAAATGCAACAGTATTACCTAATTCAATCAACTATCAAAAGACACCAAGACTGAAAACATAATGAGCCATGACATTTTCTATTTAAGATCCTGAGCATCACAAAAAGAATGAACTCAGGTCAGCAGAGGAACACTGGAGAACCATATTTGAACATTTGATACTTTAAAGAAAACTAACTCCTAGAGGGATTGTTTTCCTAAAGTTCTTTGAACAAGAAGACAAAAATAATTTGAAAAATTGAAGACGCCAGCAGTTTCTGAACACCTGACAGGCTCTAAAAAGAATGGATGTGGGGATCTAATGTGTTGCCTTGAGTGTATCTCAGATGCTTTCAATTTTTCATGAGAGCCATTCCAGCCTGTCTGGAGAATTCTTCAAGAAAGGTAGTATGGTTGGCTACACATGTATTTCCATCCATCACAAGGAAGCATCACAATTGTATCTGTCTTGTTACTTAAATATTTGGAATAAGATTGGGGGCATCCTCATGGGTGTGTGTGTTTGGGAGTTCATTCATACCCATAGATAAGGATGCCACCAGCTGATGCATGCAATTTCTACTTTACTGTCAAGATCACAATAGATTGATGTAAAATAAATAACTTTCATGTAAGTCTGGAAAGAATGTATCCTTAGTATGAGATAAAACCAGACATGCTATTTTCTTAAGAAGGCATTGTATGTCATAATTCTGCTTTCTTTTATGATCTAGATTAAAACAAACAAACAAACAAAAGCCTGGCATGGTGGTGCATGCCTTTAATCCCAGCACTCGGGAGGCAGAAGTAGGAGGATCATCTTGAGCTTGAGGCCACCCTGAGCTAGAGTGAGACCCTACCTCGGAAAACCAAAACGTAAAAAAATAAAAAATAAAAATAGCCATTTTCCAACTTGAGACTGTAATTATAGTGCTTCTCCAAAACATGCCTCTGAGTAACAGGATTTAAAAAAAAAGTATCATCTGTTCTTACAGGTAAATGACCAGGAGCCCAACTTATAGTTCTCATTTCCCTGCAAGTCCCTGCTTTTCATCAAAGTTACACAATCAATTAGACTCGGAGGATGAGACAGTCTAAGTTCTTATGCAACAGTGCCTTTACAAATGGGTCAGGATAATTCCAGGGGATTTAAGCTTTAATTTTGGGTAGTGGTTTTAAGATAAAATATGTCTACCAAACTCCCAAGAAGGTTTGAAAAAATCATACTTGTTATATTGCTACAAAAAAGTTTAACTGACATTCAAAAGACAAAACTACCATCTTTATTCCTCCCCCACTTTTCTCCCTTTCTATGTCTCTTAGTTCTTTCTTTTTTGACATATTTTTGGACCTCATTTGGTCTGCCACTTCCTCTGTAATGTGAAACAATAATTTTAAAGAATATACTTTAGCAGAGTGATAGTAAGCTCATAAAGAAATGGAAAAAAGTTATGGCATGGTATGATAATAATGAGCAAAGACATTAATGAGCAGCTTAGAATTCTAAGCATTGAATATGGAAATAAGTTTATAAAATATACACCGATATCTACTTTAAGGTGGCATTTTTAAGGCAGTTAATAACTAAAATACAAAGTTGAAGGAATGAGATAGGTATAAATCTCCTCAAATCACTTGTAAGCTTAGTTAAGGATGATTGTTAAAAAATTTAAATATATAGAACAGACATAATTAGAGATTCCAAGGTAGGAAGCTTTTAGGAAAATGTCTAAATATTTCTTGATTAATCCAGATTTTAAAATAATAGAAGTATAAAATTTAAAAATTATAGAAGTATAAAAATATGAAAGCCTAAAAAAATATAAAAAGCAGTAATAGGTTCTCTTCAGTCTGAAAGCATCAATAATTACAACAAATGTAAACAGATGAATTTTTCTACTTGAAGCACTATGACTTTCAGAATAGTGTCAAAACCCCAATATTGTATTGTTTCCACAAGAACAAACCTAACAAGGAGATTGGAGAGACAGTGGGGAAGGTTACCTAAAACTAAATACGTGTATTGATAAAGAAGAATCACAAGGATATAAAGTAAGATGGATGAACATTGAAAAAAAACTTCACTAGGTACCAGAAGGTGACCATGAATCCCTGATCCTCCTGCCTCAAAAACAAAGAAAGAAACAAAAACCTAAGCATAATGGTACCAAAAGAAAAAAAAAAAAACAATAAAGGGATGGATAAAACCATACTACACAACAACTAGACAACATACTGTCGCTACCTTAACATAAGACAAAAGTAAAAACTAATAGTATCAGGGATAAGACATAATTATGTAATGACAAAATAAGTTTTATATAGAATAAAGGTAAAAGAGACATGCAAAATTGGGGGAAAATCCATCTCAGGTGGCAGAACACTCAGTACATATGTCAGATATTTAAATTGCAAATAGTATTATTAAATTATTTGAATAAAATTTCTTTAATATTTTTAAGTTGAGAAGATGAGAGATTAAAAAACGAAGAAAAATACAGGAAAGGGGAAATTTTTATACATTGCTAGTGAAATGTAATTAGGGCAACATGGTACAAATCAGTGTGGAGGGTCCTCAAAACCATGAGTGGAACTATCACATGACCTAGCAGTCTCACTTTTTAAAAAAGATTTTATTTTCATTTACTTATTTATTAGAGACAGATGGAGGGAGAGAGTGCAAGAGAAAGAGAGAGAGAGAGGGAGAATGGGTACATCAGGGCCACTAACCACTGCAAATGAACTCCAGATGCATGTGCCACCATATGCATCTGGCTTACATGGGACCTGGAGAATAAAACCCAGGTCCTTAGGCTTCACAGGCATGCACCTTAACTGCTAAGCCATCTCTCCAGCCCCAGTCTCCCTTTTAAGCACTTACTCAACATTATTGAAATTCATATATTGAAGCAATATGTGCACTTATCTGTTCTTTAGTGCATTACTCACAATAAGCAAGGTGTGGGAATAACTTAAGTCTCCACTGGCAGAGGAATAAATGACATGTGACATACATACACACTAGAACGCTATGCAACCTGTCATTTGTAACATGCCTGAATCTGTAGGACATCAAAAATACAAATACCAAATGATATCACCTACACATAGACTCTCAAACAATTGAACTCTGAAGTAGAGTATATAAAGATGATCTTAGAGGCTGGTGGCATGCTTCGGTATGGAGGGAAGGGGGTGTTGTTGATCAAAGGTAGAAAGTTACTAATGGACAGAAAGAACAGATTTTGAGAACAATTGTACAGCAAGATGGATAAATGTAGCTAGTAGTATATTATACATTTCAAAATAACTAGGCAAATTTCTAATGTCTCACAATGAACAATGGTTAACACAGTAACGAATAATGTTGATTTGCATGACTGAATTATGTAACATCACATATATACATCAAGACAGTCACACTGTAACACACAAATTAATATGATTATGATTTGTCAATAAAATACTAATTTTAATTAAACAAATGAAAATCATTTGTTTGATGAAAACATGAATAGGAGTGAAAATGTATAAATTTTGACATATAGTTTTTCTCTGATAATTCAAGGGGTAATGCATAATTCTTCTAAATATTAGTTCTGAATGATTGAACATTCTGGAATACAGGTGTATCTTTCATTTCTAATTTAAATTAGACTATTCCTATTTTTGAATGCTACTTAGACTCACACAAAATTTAATGTTAATATTAACCATATTTTTAAACCTAAGTGTTCAACCCCATGTAAAACTTGGATGTAAATTTTTTTATTGCCTCAATTACTGCAGATGTGTTTGAAAATTTAATCCATATGTTTTAAGATCTTTAAAATTAAATCACTATACCTTGGTAAGATCTTGTATTTAGCACTCAGAAATAAACATAAGCAAACATAATTTCTTCCATGTCTGCTTAAGCACTTTACAATATTAAAGCCAAATTTTGGTTACTGATGACAAGTCCTAAATGGTAGAAAAAAAAGTGCAAGTAAATCTCCTTCATGTATTTCCCCCAGTAGTATTTAGAAGAGGGATTACCAGTAATATGAGCATTAAGTCATCTGGGCTGACATATATTTCAAAGAGCAATGCCTTATAGGAAGGATAAACAGAAAGAGGTGTCTAATTAAAAATGTACACTGTAGTTGAAAAGGAGCTAAGATGGTAGGTCCCTTCATCAAGCCCTGGTTTTAACATAAGCAAATATATTGAGGGTATGGCTCTAAAGCTAAGGCACATAAGCCTTTCTTCCAAATCCGCCTGCAGGCTTAGTGCTCAGATTTGAGATGGCACCCTTATTTGCTAAGTGCAAAGATGGTTACAAAAGAGCTTTTCTCACTTTGAGGATAAAAGCTAAAGTATTCTTTAATTTTGGTTACTGCCCAGCTCATGTTAGCCACCATAATAGTTATTTGGCTCAAACCCAAAAAGTAGCAAGTCAGTTCTTACATGTCTATGGATCAAAATTAGATGAAAAATTGCTGTTTCTCATCTCCAAAGCTATTTGCTGCACATTTTATAACCCTCAAGATGCCTTTTGTAATATGTGATAACAGAACCAACTGCAGCATCTGCCTGGAAAGAGATTACTTTAATTATGGACTCAATGTCCTATTTTCTGCAAGTGATCCCCAGAGACAGGCTTCCTGCCGAAGGAGAGGTGCAAGGGTGTGCATTGAAGCCCACCGTCATGAAGACCCGGGGAAAAGTGAGACAAGGGCGCCCGTAAACCACCTTCATTTTCCTGGTCTGCACTGTGATGGAAAGGTTTATAGTGATCGTTTTTTTAATTATTCTAGCATCTGCTGTTAAGACTTCTGATGTTAAGAAAAAGATGAGCTTATAAAAAAGCAAAACCTCAGACAAGTCTGTACAGGAAGCAGACTATTAGAAAGGTTTGGCACTGTTCAAAGTATTCGTCATTTGAATTCTTAGCAGAAACAAAACACTTTAATTCATAATAATTTTTCAGTTAGGGGGTTTGGTAAAATATGCTTTACATTAATGTTTTTGCTCACAAATTAAAAAATATATGTGCTCTATAAGTGATATACTATACAGCATTATTAGAAAGTAAAGCTACATGGTTTCTTGTTACCCCTAATTCTGGATAACGCAAGTGCCTTGTCATAAGAATTCATTTGCCATTGACTATAATACATCTTCTGTATTTCCACAAAAATTCTTTATAACATAACATTGACCTAATATTATGAACTGATGCTTAAAGCCTATTGTGATCTTGTTTTTCTTAACTTTAGGAGAATTGAACTCCTAAATAGCTTTATTAGGAGTGTGATTTTTCTTTTTGAAAAATAGCATGAATTCTTATGTATTTGGGATTTCATCTGACTTCTAATGTATAAGTGAAAAAGTATGGGCATATTTTGCATTTTTAAAGATGGAAGATTATAGAAGAGTAACTGGGAATTAATTTTAGACTTCAAAAGAGGCATTTAAGGGATTTGGCATGGAATGATTTGTGTGGGAAGGAAAGACAGAATAAGCAATGTGCCTACAATCATATTAGGTGAAAACATTAAGTCTTTAAACTATTATACCAACTTTGGCATTCAATCTTTTAGATGTTAAATGATATAATATTAGTATTTTATGTTTGATAATGAAATCTAAATCAGTACACCTTAGGGAATTTTAAGTGTAGTACTTTAGTGTAATACATTGAAATGAAATGCTTGGCACTTTCTTATTTATAATAAATGCCATATTGTAACACATTTTCTAAAAGTAGGTTGAAATAGATAATTTTACAGAGTTATTTTGTAATGCATATATGTTGTTGCTGAATAACTGAAACTGTATTATACATATATCAACAGAATTTATAACTAGGGGAAAGGGATTAGTGTTCATTCTGTTTAAAGTTCTTGGGCTTTAGGAATAAGAGTGGTAGTTATAGACTTAAGGAGCAATTTCAACCTATTGGGAGTAAATGAGTATTCATATAACTGCACCAAGTTATCAAAGGAAAATAATCCACAATTCATTATCTTTATATTTTGCTTGGCATTCATATACTCCATATAAATAAATGACGAGGGAAAATTTTTGAATGGCTTCTTGGTGGCATACTGGGATGGCCTCATCAAAGATCAAATAGAAGCATAGTTTTCTCTGAGTATTTATGCTGTCTTTCCCATTCCATATTGCACTTGTGGCCCCCAATTGAGCTTTTTAAAATTAAACTTTTAATCTTAGAACTGTATCAGGGATATATATTCATTTTTCCTACCAACTATTTGTTTCAGACATTGTGTCTTTTTGAGTTGGTCTGGCTTTCTATCTTTCCTGTTTAGGTTTTTGGACTGGATGCTTCAATTGAAACTTTATATTTAAAAGAATAGCAGCAAACAAATATATTTTAAAAGACTTTGTTTTTCATGTTTAAATTTGACAATAATATTACTTTAAAAACATTTAAAATAACTTTTCTGAATATGAAAGCAATAATTTAAAAGTATTACTTAGCAAATGCATATAGATATGTGGGCAAGTACGTTCACACTGTCCCTTATACACAATGTGTGTATTACTATATCACATAACCCAGAACATTATGTTAGGAGCATATTTCTTTAATATGTGTGTATTCAGTTGTAGTTTGTACAAAATTATGATTCTACTATACATGCTATGTTCTGACACAGATTTAAGAAAAAAGAAAAGGAAATCTTTCCCATGAGGCTCCCAAAATAATAAAGGCTACTACCAAGGCTCTTGGTTGCCCACTAGAACTAGATGGTATGACCCTGTTGCTGAAGATACCACATGCCTTTGGTTGCAGAACACTGAGTTTAAAAAAGAAGAGGAAGAAGAAGAAGAAAAAAAGAAAAGAAAAAAGAAATTAGAAAGAAATCAAGAAAAACTACATTATGGATATTTCCCAATAAATACTTATCCACAATACCATTGGAATAGCATTCTATTACATAGCAAATTATGATGTCTGTTTGATATTATTTTAATACCACATTTTATCCAGATTTTACAAAAGGAGTGTGGAAAGGGGAAAGCTCAGAAGTAAGGGGAAACAAAGTGGGGAGAGGAGAAGTATACCATGTGGAGCCCAAAAGCCATGTGTAGCTCAGGAGTCCATGTGACCAGATACGGATTTTAGAAAAAAATGTGAGAGGGAAATTTAAAATCATGTGTGCTTCTAAGAAGGCTCAAAAGTAAAGATAGTAATAAAAGGAAACAGGTGTCTCTTCCCACCCCGGCATAGTTGTAGGGATGGAAAGAGCTCTTACCCATCCTGAGATGCTGCTGCCAACTCCAGAGAGAGGAGAAAAGGGGCCCCTCTCTCTGTGGGCCCAGGGGGATATAGGATTTATGCTATCCTACCTATGCACACCTCCACCAGGTGTCCCAGAAGCCACCGATCTGGGCTTAGAGGAGAAATCCACCCATATCTGGGCAGGGTGCACACTTGAGAGGGATTTAATTGGGTGGGATGGATAAGCACTAAATCCCAGGATTGGCACAGGTTGGGCAAACTGAGATAGGTGTGGCATCCCAAGACTCCTCCCTTTAGGGGCCATCCTAAATCTAAGTGCATATTCTGCACACACCCCCACATTTCCTCCTCTCATGAGAAGACACTCTAACTGCTGTTAGAGGACAAAGGTACAACGACGTCAGATTATGGGTTACTTCCTGCTGAATGGGACACAAAGACGTGGCAGTTAGAGTGTTTCCCAGACAGGGGAACTAATCTAAAGGCCCTAGGAGAAACCTATCAGCCAGACACCACATTACTTAGTAACATAAGTATTGGAGCCTATCTCAGAGATGGAGATGTCTAACATTGAGAGGTAAACGGAGTAGGTAGTCCTGTCAGAAGAGGAGGGTGTTCCATTCTCAATGGGCATTCAAGTCAGCCCATGTAGATGGAGTTGGATTGTTGTACAACCATCTGGGTGTGAACTGCCAGATAGCACTGTAGCAGCCAACATGGTCTGGATCTCTTGATGTAGATCTTGTAAAGCAGAGGAAACATTAGTAGAGTTATCAGGAATGTATACACAGTATTTAACTTTGATACCATATTTTGTATAATAGCCTTCCAGAATGTACCTTTTAAAATTTGTCCTGTGGGTAGCCAGGGCCAACGGTTGGTACCATAGAGCCAGTGGGTGTCATTAAAGGCTGTACAAAATGCATTTTTGGTCTCAGGACTTGTTTAAGGATGTCCTGGCACAAGTTAGAAGAGATTTACCTTTGCTCCCAGTACAAGGAATCTTTTGAATTAAGCAACCTTTCATTAGAGTCATCTATCTATCTGTCTATCTATCATCTATCTATCTATCCTAGACTTGAAAATAACCCTTTTGACATCTATGGTTGTTTTTCCTTTTTATACAATTAGAACTATTAGAACTAGGGACAACATGTCTTAAGGCCTTGTTTGTTTTCCGTCTTGGAAAACTCTTGTTGTATTACTTAATATAATAGGCCATTTATATATTTGAGGTATTCCTTTACCTTTGGTTATACATTTTTCTCTGAGCATTTAAGACCAAGCAGATAGCCAAAATTTAATCAAGGGTTAATTTTGGAGGTCATTAATGGCTCTCCAAAGGAGACTTTAGGGACCCAGGAGTAGCCCTTTAGCTTACTGGTGTTTTCTGTCTGTTAGGATGAGTCAGGGCTGTGCTGGTCAAGTAGTTTACCTTCTTTGGGAAGCCAGGAGGACTGATTTTTCCTCTGTTATGACTCTCCTGTTTCAGACTGTACACCACCAATTTTTTTTTTTGTTTGGGTCTCCATATCCTCCCTGGTCAGGAGGACAGGTGCCCCTACTGGTCAGGGGGCCAGTATAGAAGTGTCCCATCATCTCCAGTGGCCTCATGACCTGGGAGCACAGGCCAAAATACTGGCCTTTTTGCTCCAATGATTCCAATTGGCTTTGGCTTCTACATAGGTGATTAACACACTTAGAAAGGAAGTCACACCAGCCTGGAGTATGTCTCTATGGAGCACATTTGATTACTGAAATAGTGTGAATACTGAATAGAATGGCACCAGAGCTTAAAGTCATTTTGTTCAACCTTTTAAAATTTGATTGCCCTGTGGCAGCATAGACCATATCTGAGGCATAGAAAGTAGGCACATAAAGTCTTAGCACCTGTGTTTTAAAACATCTTTGATTAGTTCAGATACCTGTGTGGGTACCAATTACCCAGGGAGCACTGGAAACAGAACCACAGGGCTCGAAAATTATTTCTCTCAGAGGAAGACCATTGTTCGAGCATGAGGCTGTACCCTAAAGTAGGGAATATGTCCTCAGAGTTATAAGCATTGGACTTGAGATATCAGAAATGAGACAGTTACTTCACATATAACAGAGCAGAGTCTGGTCATTGTTAAGCCAAAACAGCTAAGCTCTAATACAACCCTCGATGAATCTGTTTTAAACGAGAAAACACCTTTTGACAACCAAAGTGTTTAGCTTAATCTTGATAGCAATTGATCTTAGGTACCACAGAAATTTTTATTAACATAAGACAATTTATGTTTCATCCATGACTTAAATTTGATAAATCTTAGGCAAGCTATCCCAGGAGCATATAACAGGAACATAAAGGTTATAATGACTGAAATTAAATCACCTAAACCTAAATGATTAAACGTAGTGATAACCATTCAATAGAATTAGAGTAAAACAGAAGCTATCTTTAAAGTCACAATGTCTTTAGGTATGAGTACCTCATCTTTGTAAATTAAACACTTATATGTGAACCTTTATCTTAAGGCACAGTTTCTCCAATAGTTAAAACCTTGATGAACAGAGGAAGCTAATTTACTTTACTGAGAGTCTTAAAGCCAGTTTTTATAACCCTCAAACCATAACAAATTAGCATCAGTGAGCTGTTAATGAGTGAGGCCTTTACCATAACACTCAGTTTTTCTGATTAAAACCTTGGCATCAGGTAAACATATTTTAGGTTTTACCCAATTAAATGTCCTCTGAGCAACTTTTGTTACCATTATGATGTCCTAGTGACATCTACCTTTTCTTCTCATCCCTCTCTAGTCCCCATCCCCCTTTTTTGGCTTCCCAATTATAATCAAACAGAAGCTGGCCACCTAGAGCAACTGTTTTAAAGTTCTTATCTGGTTTGGTTACCGATTTCTGTAATTTAAGTATCAGATGTTGACTGAGTTAAGAATTCATCAGAAGACTTTCCTCCTCCGTGGTGTCTGGAGTTACATTAGTATGTTTTCTAATTGTCTCTTTGAGTCTCTGGGGAGAAGTAATGGACAATTCCTGTTCCCCCTGTATTATCCAAATGAGCCCAGTTTTTCAGGAGACAGGCTAGCAGAGACTTTTGGGCTGTCTTGGAAGCCGATTGTCCCATCTGAAACAAAGCAGAGTAGAGTGAAAAGAAGCATCTAGAACCAGGGTATGCCCAGTCCTGGCTTGCATCTTCTTCTAGAAGGGGCGGCATCTCTTCGACCACCTTTGGGAGAAGAAGTTAGGGTTCTTTTATCTCCTTCCTACAGGAGTCCTCACCCAAATTTCCCTGTTTTCTCCCCAGCCAAAACACATAGCGTGGGGACACAGGAAGTCTATATGCCTCCGGGAGCAAGGGAGGTCTAGGACAGGATTCCCGTGCTCACCCTCCTGGCCCGCTTCCAAGCCCGAGTACCCCTAGCACTCCCCCAGCCCTGCACGTGTCTTACATCATGGCATGTAAGGGCAGTGCCATGGCGAGATAGGCCCAAGTGTGAAGACTTCGCATCTACTCCTGCCTTGACAGCCTCTATGTCCTTTTGGGGGAAGGGGTTTCCTGGGACCACTTTTCCTTCTCCACTCTGTGGGAGCCTGGGTATGTGGTCCCCCTCCACCATTTGTGAATGTTTCAGAATGGTCTAGGGACTACTGAAGATTGTTTTAAAGGTAACCTTTGGTTTTATTACCTTAAATATAGGGCTCCTACCCTTTGTTGATATTAGAGAGAGGCAGATGAGAGAGAGCGTGTCGGGTTTCTAGCCACTGCAAAGAAACTTAAGACACATGTGCCATCATGTGCATCTGCTTTACGTGGGTGCTGGGAATCGATTCTAGGTCTTTAGACTTCCTAGGCAAGCACCTTAACTGCTAAGCCATCATTTACTTGATGTCTTTTTTTTTAAAAAATCCTATCTAATATACATTTTAGGTAAATCTGATGTTTGCCTAATGTAAGAACTTTGTAACTTGATCAAGTACCTTGACTCAGTTTACTTATTTAACCTTTTTGTCTACTGAGAAATTTCATCTAACAGATGTAACTGTAGGTGTTCAAAAGAGAGGAACTATAAAGAGAAACAAAGTTATATGCCGTTTGTCATTCCTTCCTTGTCAGAGACAACCGCCTTATCCATTAAGCCATCTCTCCAGTCCTCTTTGCACACTTCTAATTGTGAAAATGTAATTCTCGTATTTAACTATGAAGTCCATTTGGTAAAACTAAAAGCTAAGACATATACGTCTGCTTTATCTTTATTTTACTGAAGTAGGCATCACAAAGACTAATGGTAGTTAGCTTTTCCACTTCAGCAGTAATAGTCCTATATGGTATTATTTAATAATTATCTCTAAGTTAAGGGAAATGTCAGTTTCCTCATCATTGTTCTAATTATCTGGTCATCACTTTAAGAAACTTTGTCATTTTGCAATATTTTCTTCAATAAATGTCTTTAAATATTTGTTTTCATAAGGCAAACAATCAAGGCAATCAGTACCTTCTATTCCCTTTCCAAAGGTCCATAGAATGCCCAGCCGGGCACAGCAAGTCAGTAGAGAGAATAAGTAAAAATAATAGCTGTGTTATTCCCAACTGTATGGCTTGAATATATATTTCCACTCTTACATTTATAAGAAAAATGTAAAAGAATATAACTTCCAATAGTAAGTGGGGGTTGGCATTACCATATTATTTAAAACTCACTTTCTGAACTCTTAATTACTGAGTGAAGGTTGGACCCTGTTAGAGCCTTTAAAATTGTCATAGCCATGACATAAAAAATTTTAATTTATTCACATCCTTTTATCATGGCATATTTTTGTTTATTTTTCTTTCATATCTGATGCAGTCTTCCCTGGGAAAGTAAATTGTTAATATAAATATCTTTAAGCTTTGCCCAAAGGAAACCCTACACACTTATTCTTGGACATTGTAGTTATTATAAAAATAGAAATGTGACATAATTAACATTAATAATTTTACCATTTTCAAGAATATTTAAACTTTTTCATTGAATAGCATTCTTTTCCACCTTTTTGTCTGCTCTTGCTAAATTCAAAGCAGAATATTACCTCAAATAGAGAGGGCTGACCATATATTTATGTCCTTGAGTATCTGCCTGCATTTGCTCTCTAGTATCTCCTACAAGTGAGAATTCACAGTAATATAAATATGTTTATGGGCAGCTTTAGACCTTTCTGTGGAGTAAAATGCTAACTTACTATGAATAAAATTGAACACAGGAGTGAGCAGAAGAAGGATAAAATCAGAATCAATATTAAAACAAAAATATCAAAAAAAAAAAGTGAGCATGAAATGTGAGCTGTATCACAAATGATGGTGTGAGAGTTCCTAGTTCTGTTCCAAGACAAAGTCTCAAGAGTGACTGAGGACGGTGCCCCGGAGGGGACAGTGTTGTGCCCGACGCCGTGTTCTCAGATGCCCACCAGGGGTCACTGGACGAAGAACAAGGATGTTGTGCTGTAACTAGGGACAGTGTTAGATTACTTCTGTGTAAGGTCTGTATTCCATCAGTGGTGAAGGAGAACCTTGGAGAGAGTGAGAGAGAAATCCCAGAGAAAGAATGTTGCACAGCTGGAGAGATGGCTTAGCAGTTAAGGACCTCAGTTCGATTCCCCAGGACCCACATAAGCCACATGCACAAGGTGGCGCATGCGTCTGGAGTTCATTTGCAGTGGCTGAGGCCCTGGCACTCCCATTCTCTCTCCTCTCTCTCTCTCTCAAATAAATAAATAAAATTTTTAAAAGACTGTTGCAGATAACCATTATGAACCATGCTGAATTTTTGGGGGGAGACAACTTCCTTTCTACTGATCTGTTTTAGATTTTATGCAGATTATAAGATGATTTACATTTGCTTGATTTTTTTTAATGTTAGGAAACCTACCTTGAAAACTGCTTTGCCTTCTTCTACTTTTATGCTGAGAGAGAAAACTATTGAGTATGTTGAAGTGCTTCTCCCCCACGTTTTAGAAAACTTGCCACAGGGACCGTTTAAGTTTCCCATGCCTGAACTTAAAATAATAAATGATTTTGTGAAAGATTTAAACAGGGGATTCTAACTACCTTTGAAATTATTATTTATGCCAGTTTACAGAGAACTTTCTGGTACAGCGGCATTGAGGATGAATGTGGCCTTGGGCAATTCGTGTCTGTAGGAAATGCTTCTTTTTAGCCAGGTATGGTTGTACACATCTGTAATACCAGCACTTGGGAGGTGGTGGCAGGAAGATCAAGTTTTTAAGATCATCGTCAACTTAGCAAGTTCAAGGCCAGCTTGGACTACTTGAGACCCTGTCTCAAAAAGTAAGTCAGAAAGTAAGATGCTTTTTTTCTGGATATAGTGGCGTACATCTGTAATCCTAGCAATCTAGCAGCAGAAACAAGAGAACTGCTGCAAGTTCAAGGCCACCCTGGTCTACATAGTGAGTTCCAGTTCCAGCTAGGGCTACCATAGTGAGATTCTGTCTCCAAAGAAAAAGTAAAAGAAGGAAGAAGAGGAGGAGAAAGAGGAAGAAAAGAAGGAGGAGAGAAAGGAAGGCTGCTTCTTCTTCATGGAGGTTTTCAAAGTGACAGTACTTCTCCTGTGCAATTTCAAAGTGTTTTCAGAAAAAATATTTGACTTACAAGGTGGCTACCAAACTGTCATTTTAGCACTTGAGTCCACCTCTGCTAATTCAAAGGAACGACTTTCTACAACCCAATATGCTTATCTACAAGAAGTTTGAAAGCATTAAATTGACACAGTGTCCAATGGTAGCATTTGACCAATAAGTAGCAGCGAAGTACTAGAAAATTAGATGCTTAAACTAATGAAGCTGAAGAAAATTCAGTAGTTATCCACATTCAAATTTTCATAGATAACCTTTTTCTTGAAATAATCAAGTAAAACTTACAACTTGAGTTTAAACCTGAGGAATATCACAATGTAAAATTACCTACCCAACGGCCCACCTTAGAAACCACAACACATGAATGGAGATTAATTTTATTATCTTATAAAGGGCAAAACTTTTAGAAGACATTATATGTAAAATTTTACAAGGCCAACTATTAACCTTTATGTTACATAGATAAATGAAGAAAATAAAAAACCCATAGCAGAATTTGCTCAATAAATGGTTTTATAATAGCTTAGAATAATAAGTGTATGCATTTCTAAAAATTTCATGAGCAAATATTTTCAGTAGACAAAGTGTCTCAGATAATAGACAGCTGAAGGTTGGCAATGGAAAATCATTCAGCGAAGTATTCTATCACATCTGTTTGTTATCTGAGAGATTGGCTTTTTCTCTCATACATTTTTTTTTTTTGTCTCCTAATTGACTTTACAGATCAAGATGTGTGAATTAATGTGGATAATGCTACCTTTCTCTTGCCAAGTTATTGTACTGACAAGAGCAAAGTTTTGTAGGCCTGGCCTAACATCACGCTTCACTGGTGGCAAGAAAGGCCTGAACTCCCAAAACTGAGCTCCTGTGAGTTAGTTCATTTCATCATCACAGAACTACATGAAAACCTGCTACCATACAGCCCATGGTTTCTTCCCTGTTTACCATGGGCCTTTTGGCCCCCTGCTGTCTGAGCTCTTGGAGAGCATTGCAGGCTGAACCCCATGTTTCTGTTTATGTTCACATTATCAGTAACGTGACGGAGATGGCGAAGCCTGTCACCACTGTTGTAACGTGGCCATTGTAACTGATTATGAGTATAATGTATAACTGATTATCATTATGACTGGTAATGATGGGGATGTTCCATCTGGATTTACTAATCTGTATAAGCCATGACCTTATCTTCTATTCAGTCTACACTCCTTTGCTTTACCACCTAAGCTCTCGTAGGGTGTGTGTGACCTTATATTCTGAGTCTTCTGGAAAAAGCTCAAGTTCAGATAATTATATTTCCCTGACATAGTATCATCTGTATATCACATTTAAGATTTTCTTGCTATAATCATGGTCTAAAGCTTTAATGCTCTGGACTCATCTGGAAAATTATATCATACAAAATCTAAAGACATTGCGCATAACCATACTGACCAGTAAAATTGGTAGTATCCTCCCTTCAAGATAATTATGTCGAGCCGGGCGTGGTGGCGCACGCCTTTAATCCCAGCACTCGGGAGGCAGAGGTAGGAGGATTGCTGTGAGTTCAAGGCCACCCTGAGACTCCATAGTGAATTCCAGGTCAGCCTGGGCTAGAGCGAGACCCTACCTTGAAAAACCAAAAAAAAAAAAAAAGATAATTATGTCAAAGTCATCAAATAATTTACTACAGTTCTAATATTTAAGTTAATTTTATTTAGTTTTGTTTTTCAAATTTTACTTAAGAGAAAATAATGGAGAAATGCTTGTGTTACAACGCCTCAATACTCCTAGCTGTATCTTTTCTCAGTTCCTATGCAGTGTTACTGAGGAAGTTCAAAATGACAAGGATGTAGGTGTTACCATCTAACAGGGAAGGAAGATTGGCCAGAGGATTTCAACAGAAAATTGGCCACATATCTTGAAAGGGAAAGATTTTTCTCATGGCCCCCTGAGAAACTAGTGTCATGTCCATGTTAACATCTTCACGGTTGACTTGAAACAGAGAAAAGAACATGTTAATTAAATTCTCATGTGATGTTAAATGCAGAGATGTGTGTTACAAGGTAATAATGAGGAATAAGACAAATTCAGAGGTTGTTATAGAGGATAGGAAATAAAAATGCAAGCAAATGTCTCTAGAGAGGAAGCAATTTTTTTGTGTTGTTTTGTTTTTTGAGGTAGGGTATCACTGTGGCCCAGGCTGACCATTCAGGGTGGCCTCAAACTCACGGCGATCCTCCTACCTCTGCCTCCTGAGTGCTGGGATTAAAGGTGTGTGCCACCAATCCCAGCTAGGAAGCAATTTTTAAACAGTGATATTAGATAAGCTAGAATTAGAGAGCAATAATGATAAAGAGGCCTAAGGTAAATGGGAAATAAGATATAAGCTTGAAATGTAATATAATTGAAATGCTAGTATATTGAAGAACTTCGTATTCAGAGTCTGCAGAAATAATCAGATAAACACTCTGCTGATGAGCGTTCATTTGGAATTTCTTGATTACATATTAATTTAGATAATACCTAAATCCACATAAGGCAAAGTAGAAAAAAGGACTAGATTCACCTTTGTCATATGTATGCAGATACCCTCCACCCCAGGGAAATCCAGTGCTAGACAGCTCCAAGCTGTAGTGAAAGCCCCTTTCTCTCATCATATCCCCCTTACCTGTGATAGTCCTGCCTTTAGAATCAGTCATCACTTCCATTAGGTTGCTTCTAATCCGACTGCCCATTGATTTCCTCAGAGGAGGAAAGCCAGACTCTGAGATGCAGGACAGAGGAGGTGTATGGCACGGGGTCTGTAACAGGTAAGAAAGGCTCTAAGGACTCCATTTTCCTAGTCCTTCTGGGAAAAGGATGGTTTGGGACTGCTGACTGGATGATAACTAGGAAGGGGAAGTTAGTGAAAGTCACTTAAGGAAACATGTTTGCTTATTCACACAAGAAGTCAAGACCTGCATAATATTGAGCCCATCAACATTTTGACATAGAGGATAAGAGAAAGAGACATCTGAACAGAAGAAGGAGAGTGCTCACCGATATAGGGGTGGGGAGAGGAGACAAAAGAGCTTTATGAGAGGGGAATATGACCAAATTACAATATATTCATGTATGAAAATCCTCAGCAAGAAAAGCCAACATTAATGTAGCCCCTGTTAGCTTCTTCTTAGAGATCCTGCAGGTATAATAAGGCAAAAACCATTTGAATAACGAGCTTCATTCTCCCCAGCTTCATTCTCTCACTGACAAAGATGCTATCAGCTTGTTCAGGGTTTTATGGTGGGACCATTATATCATTACTGGGTAGCTCCATAATTTGGATACTAAAAAAAGTTCCATTAGATTTTATATGTGACATGTGTTTCCCTCTGGATGAAAAGAAGTTTTTTTGTAGGTCCATTAAAAAAAAATCTGTTTTTTTTTTTTTTTGCCTGCCAATGGAAATGTATAATGAATTAATTCTGCTCAACGGATATTTGTCCCTATAAAATTGCTTTAATACCAAACATCGCCTGTTTCAAATATTGTACCAGGGGCATTTATTTACAGTCTGGTCCATATGTAGTTTGAGCTTCTTAGCATAACTTACGGTGAATTAATGACTTGTTATTTATTGCTTAACCACTCTGCAGAAGTGATTTATAGGGCTGTGCTATGCACTGGCGGTTACTTTGCAGTCTCGGCGCAGGCTATCTCATCAATATCATTAAATGAATTCACAGTGACACAGCTCTGCTACTGTAGTTTTTGATATGAGGGATAACCGAACATAAATCAGGACTTATGTTTAATTCATAAGATGTACCAATCTCTCACGTAGGCGTGAGTTAGGTTCGAGATGTCACAAATGTGTTTTACAGTACCTCTTGTGATTAAAACCAAGCCTTCTCTGTGACTTTGTGCGCCAGGTGAAAAGAATGGGTCGTTCTATACCTTGCCATTTTTCAGATAAATGCAATTTATTTTTATTTAGATCTGTTTGGTTTCTATTGTTGTTTCACATGCCAGAAATATTTCAGGAAGCAACAGCGGTGTAATGAAAAATAGTTGCCCCATGTTTGCAATTCTTGTAGATGCTTCAGGTAAACATGCATCCATAATGACAGTCTGCTTTTGAAAATTTTATTTGCAGAAGATTTTTAAAAATAGAACAATTTAACACTGATGCTAAGTCAAAATCATTGTTTTTAAGCCTTAAAATTTCAGTAATAACTTTTAAAGTGCCTAATTAACTATGTGAGAATGAGCCTATTTATTTCTCCCTGTTAGTCCATTAAAAGAAAAGGGAATCACTATAGTGTGGTAAATTCTAAAAACCACCAGTTACTTGTTTGTTTAGAAGGCAACTACTGTACTGAGGAAGAAATACTCATATGCTCATTACCTTAAAAAGAGGGTAGAAAAATAAACTCTAGTCCTAGTTTCACAAGAACCTTTCTGGCATTGTTGTTATCAGTACTGTAATAAAGGATATTTATTCTTTGAACCCAGCGCTGTCTGAATGCACCATAATCCATGCAGAAGAGGAGGGTTTTCCTGGAGGGAAGGATAATCTGCCTCCAGCAGAGCTGCAATGAGGGGCGTTGGGATAATAGCGAGATTGCCAGGTTGTGGGGCCTCGTCACCGGCCCGCTGTGTAGTTCTGTGATCAGCTCTGCGGACTGTCACCAAAAAAAAGAAAAAAAAAAAAAGAATGTGACATGTTTCTGCCAAAGGAAATAATTCCAACATATGCAAGAAACTGACACAAATGTCTTCTCCTCCTTCCTCTGGTTCCAGATGATTAGGCCTAGCTTTAGGTCGTGATGATTTTAAGCCCTAGTTACGCGGGCCTCACAATGAAAAGAAGATGGATGAGCTCTTGCTTTCAAGGCCTGAGTGACAACGAGATGAGAGGAGATGACATACTTAGCAGCGTAATAAGTAATTGATTTCATAACGCTTGGGGCAAAGGGCACAGTGAATGTGTGCTTGAGCGCAGTCGATGCCCGGGGCATGACAGCAGAGGGAGGGGCAAGTGGGCACACAAAAGTTGGGGAAAAGGGTGCCTTGGAGGGGAAAATGACTACAGAAGGGCGGTAGTAACAGCGGGATAATTGAAGTGGTTCCTTTTGATACGAATTGTGAGATTAATTAGAAGTAAAGAATTTATTTAAAGTGGAGATAAAACATCCGGAAAATCCTCTGCCTGGAATTTGTGTCAATTAGAAGTAGGCTCAAAAAGAGAGAGAGAGAGAGAGTAGGCTGCACAACATAAAAGTGAAAACCTGACTTCTGGTGGCTTACAAAAAAAAAATACAAGCCTGCCTTTGTTTGCCCAGGAGTCATTAATGTCCCATGTCCTCTATTAGGTATGTTTTAGATACACATGGTCACAATAGGGCTCTTCTCTTCATTGATTGTTTCAGAATTGTCTTCCATAGCTCCAGACAACATGCTGAATTTGCAATCTTGGGGGTCTTTTCTAGTTTAGACGTTATCTATTAATGGTTAGGCCATCCTCCTGTAATTTTAGTTGGACCTGTGTTAATGGTGTGCAGTGTTGACTATGTAAACAGTACACACAGCTAAGTCCCATACTCCACTACGATTTATTTTTTCTTTCCAGCTCAAGATTTTGTTTTCCCTGTAGTTAATAATTGCCTTGCCTTTCATTTGCTCCCCCTCTCCCCACTAAGGATTTTTGCCTTCCTTCATTGTATAAACTTCCCCTTGGCACATCCCAGCCTTGGCTTATTATGGGGTGAACCTTTGGGATGAAATCTCTCTTGGAGGCTTTGCGCTACACTGGTCCAGCTGCCCAGATGGTGAAGGGACTTCCTCTGTCCCCTGCTTTGGCTCTCAGGTTTCTGTGATTTTATATCTTCTTCCTCGATATACTCCCTTCCTCTCCCCCTGTTGCCATCGCTGTTGCTTGGAAGAGAATATCCTTTGGAATCTCTTGAGCAAGCAAAAATATTACAGGACTCCGTTGGCCTGCAAAGCTTTCTCTGACTTTTTGAATGACATTGTATACAGAATTCTGAACTGGAAATGTGTCCCTCCTAAGTGGAAGACAGAGTTTGACTATCTCCCAGCCCCCAACATGATCAATGAGGCCAAACCTGTTCTAATTCTTAGTGCTTCCTGGATACATGTTTGTGCTTTAAAACTGTGCAAACTCTTTGTGATCTCAGAAATCTGAAATTTTCTGACAATGTACGTTGCTGAGTTTGTTTTCATCATTGCCTTGAGACTCCTTGGACCCATCCGTCTGCAAGCCCATTTATTTAGGTCTAGGAATTTTTATGTCAATGATTTCCTCATTCTTGGCTTTGTTTTCTCTGCTCTTTTTTTGGAATGCTACTATCATGATTTTAGACAGCTTTCTTTTCAAACAGTCACCTCAACTTCTGAGCCATCTGTCTCCCCAACCTTAGATTTCTGTCTATAGTAGCATGCTCCTGCTTTTATTCCACTTTCTGAGCAATTTCTTCAATTATTCTTTCCACATCTGGTAAATTTTTTGGCCAAACTACACTATTTTAAATTCATAATAGACTCTCTTCTCTTGATTATTTCCATCCTCTATATCTTAATATTTTCATTTATGTAAGTATCTTTTAATATTTTGATTTCTATAAAATATTTTAATTTGTATCTCTTTGAAATTCCTATTTTATTTACATTATTTTACCCCTATTTGTATCTTCCTAATCCTTCATAGTAGCGAATCTCCTCAGAATGGCTGCTCTTCACCACAAAGCACCTGGAAGTTCTGTGGCAGGGAGTAGGGGTTGGTGTGCGATTGCTCAGGCTTGTCTTCATTGTTGGCTGAGGTAGCTTGGCTGAGTCCTTGGAGTGTCTCAGATTCTAATGTCTTTAGGTTTCCCCCTTAGACCAGGCAGTTTCTAAAACATATTTTATATAATCTCTTGAAGACGGGAGTACACTTAGTTCCAGACCCTCCCTCTCCCTCCTCCAGGGTTCAGGGAACATTGTGGAAGAAGGGACTTAACGAATGTAAGAACCAGGGCTGGAGAGATGGTTTAGTGGTTAGAGCGCTTGCCTGCAAAGCCTCAGGGCCCATGTGCAACTCTCCCGATCCCACGCAAGCCAGACGCACAAAGGTGAGGCAAGCACAAGGTCACACATGCCCATTAGGTGGCGCAAGCATCTGGAGTTCAGTTGCAGTAGCTGAGGCCCTGGTGTGTCAATTCTCTTTCCCCTCCTCACTCTCTCTAAAATAAAAACATTTTTAAAAAGAATCATCTGGAAGAAGTTTTTAAAAGGAAGTAAATTCTAGCTCCAGCTCCAACTCCTCTTTCCCCACAATAAGGGATGCTCATATCAGGATTTTTTTTTTTTTTTTTTTTTTGGTGCTGCCATTGCACTTAGCATCTACCATTCTAATTTCCATTTCATTTGTCTCTGCATTAGTCTGTCAGGTCACTGCCTTGAAAACTGTGTATTAATTGTCTTCCCATCACATCTATTTAGATATTAAAATAGCAATGAAAGGCAATTTCTACTAAGCCTCTTGGTTGTTAATTCATAATAATTGATTCACTTCTCCACATCTCCACAATAAAAATATGTTGACTTTTTTTGTTATATTCAGCAAAATAATGGAGAGAAAATACATCATAATATGCCCACCCACACAGACAAGCTGTATTCTAACTTATTTTCGCAGCTTGTGCTCAAGATTTAGGAGTTTAATTTGTTACCAAGAAATAATCTATTACTATATTCTACAGTGTTTCTTAGTGAGGACATTTTTTTATAAATAATTTGTTGGTGTCTAGATGCTGCAGTATCAGGTTCAGTGTTACTACACATTATTTATGCCCATATTTCTTTAAACATATTCTAACCTGGAAACTGTGTGTAGTTTTCACATTTGCATAGCTAATATATGCATTGCCGCTGCCACATGGTTAGAAATGCTTACCTGACAGGCTGTGACCTGCATAGTGTAATAGGTATTATTCCTAATTTGTCAGACGTTCAGAGCATAAATAATAGGTTTCTTTTCAGACCACTATTTAGTGTCATTTTATTTGAAATTGAAAAGCTTTCCAGCAACTTCAGACAAAATTCAAGATTTTTCCTCATTAATATTTTGGCTTTGTTATCAATCATTCAGGCAAGTTAGACATAATTCAGGATGATTCTTATGTGTATTTGAAATAACCTTTCTTATAACCTTAAATGAATCAAATTTTGTAAATTTTTCAATCAATAAACAAGCCCCAAATATAAAGATGTGAACATTTTGTTTTAATTCTACTGGGATATTTTTTTTCTCTCTTTCTAAGATGAGGAAATCAAAGGACGTGAAGGTGACGGTGAAGATAATTATACGCTGGTGAGGCCCTCCCTCATCATGCTGCACTTGAGATCTTAAACACAGAACTCAAAGATTCGTGGTGGTCCTCATAGCCTTGAGATATTTTTGGGTGCAATTTTAATCCTTTATAAATTTTCCACCTTTTAAAATAAGTAGTGAACCCCACTTTCTGAAGCATCCCCTGTAATTACATCCGTTGCTAGGAGAGGAGCAGAAGAGAAAATGACAGCATCCTGAGATCTATAACCCTGCCAGTTCCTGTTGTTCTGGAAATGTAGTCGTCAAGGTTGTCATCGAGTCTCATAATGATCCTCCCCCATTATAATGTGCAGGAGTGCTCGGAAAATTCTACAAGCCTTTAACTTTCTTTGAGCCTTGGAAGCTGGGCATCATCTAACTACAATCTCTAAGCAATTTGATAAGGTTTGGGTACCTGTCCCCTCACCATGTATCGCATAAAGCCTTAAGCTTAGAAGATGTCAAAGAACATGTGTAGAATCCATCATTGAAGTGCTGGGCCAAGTCACGCAGTCAGCGTCATGATTTTCAATTATTATCACTTCATTCATCTGTTCTAACCATCCCTACGTTAACCACCTGATTCCTGACCTTGAAAAGTTGACAAAATATGGAAGGAATAGAAGTATATTAAAGATGTACATTAAACATTTGAAGAAGCATTGAATAAAGGCAATGAATTAAAGAAGCATTAAAACACATTCTAAAGCCCAAGATCTATTAAGACATTTTCATCATTTGCGTACATCAGTACAAAAGAAAAAGTGGGTGCCTGTGGTGAAATGCCAGGTAAAAAGCAGTGACTGTAAATATGTGTGTGAATGTGGCTTGAGAGTCAGTCATGAAGCTGGAAGAGGTTTTGGGAAGAAGCAAGATTATTTTTGGCCACAAGAGAGACTCAATACTGGTTTTTATGTGTATATGTGGGTGATCCCGTTTGACCCAAATAAATCAACTTGCAAACGGGACCTGGGAATGCCCAGACATTTTGATGGGAAGTATGAAAGCAGCACATTACAGGGCATATTGCTTTGTGAAACATGGTGTTGGTTACTTCATGTTAGACATGTCAGCCTACTTCAAACAGATGGTTAGTAACATGATTACCTAGGAAGCTCTGTTTTTGTTCTTATCAGTACAAAATTGCAGGGAATCCTGTTTGCACATTTTATAGAAATACTGCACTTCAATTTAAATTCTTGTGGACTTTGATTTTGAGTGAATCCAATGTGTAAAAATCAAATTTGTTGAAAAACACAAATCGAGAATTATGATTTGTTTTAAAATAGTCAGCCTTTTTTGTTTGTTTTGTTTTTTGTTTTTCGAGGTAGGGTCTCACTCTAGCCCAGGCTGACCTGGAATTCACTATGGAGTCTCAGGGTGGCCTCGAACTCACGGCGATCTTCCTGCCTTTGCCTCCTGAGTGCTGGGATTAAAGGCGTGTGCCACCACGCCCGGCTTAAAATAGTCATCCTTTAAAATATTTTTATTTATGTATTTGAGACAAAGAGAAAGATGCAGACAGAAAGAGAGTGAGTATGGGTGCGCCAGGGCCTCGTCACTGCAAATGAACTCCAGACGCAGGTGCCACCTGTGCATCTGGCTTTGTGTGGGTACTGGCGGAATCAAATCCAGGCTGGCAAGCTTTGCAAGCAAACTCTTTTACCAGTGCACCGTCTCTCTAGCCCTAAAACAGTCATCCTTTCAACTAGCAGTCTCCTGTGTCTTTACTATTGTAATGTCCTAGTCTGCCTTTGCATGCAAGTACGCACTGCACTGTTTGAGGCGAAGCTCAATTTTACTTCTCTTTTTGGACCAGATTTTTATTCTTTGCATATATATTTTTATATACAGTTTATTTATTTTGAGGGTTTTTGTTGTTGATGTTTTTCAAGATAGGGTTTCACTCTACCCCAGGTTGACCTGGAATTCACTATGTAGTCTGAGTGGCCTCGAACTCACGGTGATCCTCCTACCTCTGCCTCCCGAGTACTGGGATAAAGGCATGAGACAACATGCCTGGCTATTTATTTATTTTGTTAAGTAGAAACTTTGTATGGACACATGTGTTAGTATCATCATTTCCCTCCTCCCTGACCCCACCCCACAGAGGGCCCTCCTTAGTGGGATTGCTGGTGTTCACCATGGAGTTGTGGGTTATGAGTTGTGAGAGCAGCAGTCAGTCATTGTGGAGGGGAGGGCAGTGCCTCTGCATATTCCCTCCCACCCTGTGACTATGACAATCCTTCTGCCTCCTCTTCTACAAAATTCCCTGAGCCTTGGCGGGTGTGCTTTAAGTCTACATTAGTGTTGAGCTCTCAGCGGCTTCTGGATTTCTGCTTTGGTGTGTTTTGAGTGTCCTCAGTGTCTGTCTCTACCACCCCGGCCCAGGTTGTCAGGCTCACCTTGGAAGCTTGTAGTTTCACCTAGATGAAAGGGTTGGAAGAGTTTGGGGGAGGGGAGAGGGAGGCAGGGAGAAATATACACCAAAGCAAATCCAGAATAAATTAGTACCATAGAAATCTTCCTGCTGGATAGCAGACTAAAAGAGCCCTCAACAGAAGTATGGTGGGATTGTCTGGTAAGAAGGGCCCTGGAGAAGGTGGGATGAAGCCTAACTCTAAAACATTTGGATCTGGTTTATAACTCCTAGTAGCAGAAATTGGTTATAATCCATGTTGAGCTGTTGATCAGAGAGACCTAAGAGGTCCCCAAATTAGGACAGATTTCTGTCAAAGCACTTGAGTCAGATTTTAATGTTACTGAAAATGGTTATTTTTAGCACTTGGTAATTTTTGTTTCTTTTTTTTCCCTCTAAAGAGTTTTCCAGGAGCCTTTACCTAAATGTTACATTTGTGAAGTTGCCTCCCTTTTCTCTCCTTTGAACTTGTGAAAGCTACCGGCGGTCCAGGCTGTTCTTACCTTTGCTTTCTTTCCTCCAGTCATGTGTGAATGACTGTCCCCATCTAAACAGTGAGCTCTGACCAGGAGGAATCCTGATGTGTAGTGATTGTCTTCAATCAGTTATTCAGGCCATGGACAATACCAAGCCATGCAGTTCTGTTGCCTGTGTGCAAGGAGAAGTTGTTCCTGCCTCACAGAAGTTCATGACCACATGAAATCCTAACTATTGTAGTTAATAGTCACTGAGTGCTTACTGTGGGCCAAGACAGCCATTTTACGTTGAGACTTTCCTTTATTTTCTTTTTGCTTTTGGTGTGTGTCTGTGTGTGATGTGCGTGTATGTGCATGTGTATGTGTGGGTGTGGTGTATGTAGTGTGTGTGCTCTTGTACCTGGTTGTTATGTGGGATCTGGAGATCGGAACACAGGCAGTGTCAGGCCCCCTTGGGCCCTCGTGCTTGTGTAGGAAGCACATTTAGTACTAAGCCATCTCTCCAGGTTGTATATGGAAATTTTTCTTTAAGCCTTCACCATAACCCTACGAGCTGGGTGCTGTTAGGGAGGCACAGCGCAGTTATTTGTATACATGATAATATTACTGATTCCTGTTCAGCACCTAAATCAGATTTAGTCTGAGGCCCGCAGGTCCCAGAGCCTCCACTCTTGACAGCTCGGCTGATGCTCTACATGGAGTTCAGCCGCTTATTGTTGGTAATTCTAACCGCATTTCAGCTTCTTGTTACTACTCAGGCTGGGGCTCCATGAATTTCCTATTGCTGTTGTGAATTACAGCACTTAACTGAACGAACGTGGTGGTCATGCCAACCTGTGGCGTGTGGAACACAGAGCCTGCTTCTGCGGGTGCACATCCGAGGAGGCCGGTAAATGCTAGCCCTTCCCGGGTGACAGGGGCTGAAATGCTGTGCTCCCTCCTATATTCAGAATTGGCTTATGTTGATCTTTTTGTGCTGGCCATGACTACCTCGAAACATATTTTAAGAAAATATTTTTATTGTTCAATACAATTTTAATATGTATTTGTTTACAAGGAGGGAGGGAGGGAGAGAAGGAGTGATATAGAGAAAGCCCAAAGAAATCTTTTACTGAAAACAAAGGCAGGCTATAGTATGCTTCAAACTGAGGTCATGGAAAATAAGGATTTCAAATTTTAAATAAGGATTTTAAATCCTTATTATTATGAAGTCCAGCCTTCTTTCTTTCTGTGAAAAAAAATATTTATTTATCTGCAAGGATAGATAGAGAAAGAGAGGGGGCACTCTAGGGCCACTTGCCCCTGTAAACGAACTCCAGATGTATGTGTCACTTTGGTCATCTAGCTTTACATGGGTACTGGGGAACTGAGCCCAGGCCATCAGTCTTGGAAAGCAATTGCCTTAACTGCTGAGCCATCTCTCCAACCTTGAAACATGTATTTATGAAGATCAGTTTACTTAGTCTTCCTAACAGTAATAGCCAAGACCTATAATCACCCCGTCTTACAGATGAACAAATTGAGATTTAAAGACAATATTTAACTTGCCCAAGATCATAATACCATTAAGTATATAACTTATTTGATTGCAAAGTTCACATTCTTTATTACAATACTTGAAGACCCTTTAAAACATATCATTGCCTTCAAATTGCTAGCTAAGAAGCTCATCTAGCAGATAGCAGACTTCACTCAGCTTTGTTGTACAGAGGCACTGAGTGGTGGTGTTCAGGGCTGGACAGTCACACACATCTTCACGGGAAACTGTGAAATCCCAGGAATGAGGATCTGGAAAAGCCTGAAGGAATGAAATGTTGGCCGGCCAAGGACACAAACCACTGTGCATGTAGAACCCACATAAAAAGATTTTGATCCATGGCTTATTAGTATAATTAATGATTTGTTGTTTTCTCTCAAATGAAAATTAGTTGGTCAGATGTAGTAATTGAGGAGGCTAATTACACGTGGCTGCACAGGGCCTGCCACAGGCAAAACGGAATGTCTTTTGGCTTTGATTTGTCCCCTCCTTTCTTGGCAGCATTTCCTTCCCCTCACAATTCTGTTACAGACCCTCGCCTGCCCAGGGTTTTCATGCTGCCCTTATCTTTCCCTTCCAGAAGGAAAAAATAATGTAATGAATGAGTTCATAACAGGGTTAGTTGGTCATTTAAGAAACTGCATGGCTTGGAAAGTTTTGTATTTACAAAAGGGATTTCACTAAATGTGATATGGTAACCTAGACTGGAATCTGGAGTAGAGGGTCTTTATCAGGAGAAAAACAAAAAGTGGCAAAATCTAAATGTTACCTTCTTAGTCTGAAATGAATCATTGTTATGTTCATGTTACCATTAACAGAATTTGGGTGACAGGTGCATGGGTCTCTCTTGTACTGTCTGGGCAGTGTTTGTGTACATCTTAAATCATGCCACAGTCATATATTTAATGTGGTAGATGGATCTTACACAGAATGAGTGCTCAAAAGAACAAATGCAGAAATTTAGACATACTGATCATACCAGTTAAGTAGGTAAGGATAGTCCTACCTCTCTGTCTATAGATGCATTATGTAGTGAGTCATGGAATATTATATTCTGAGTTTTGTAAATTTGGGATATTCTGAAATAAACCTAAGGTAAGAATATTATATTTGTTCTTCTCACTGGAATAAATGATGCCACAATACAGAAAACAATCTTTGAATCCAAATTGTAAAATAAGGAGCATAGCTATTTTCCCCTTTGGGGAAGGACAATTGATTCTGAAATTCAGAATTAAGCAAACAGTAATTGATGTGCTGGGAGATGAGTAATTTCAAAGAACTAAGGTCACTAAATTGCCACTATTTTGAAATGTCAGAGGAACAACCAACTCATTTGGGTTTCAAATATTCACATGTTCTTTATATAATGGCAACATGGAAGTCTGTGTTTTTTTATATGACCTCATTTAAAAGGATAAGCACTTGAATCCATGTGCTCATTTTATATCCAAAAAATTTATTATGTATAACTCCAGGGATGTTAAAATTAGATAAGTCTTGAAAACCAAGATTTCCCTGTTGGAATAGGCAGAACAACCAGTTGGCATTTTGTCAGATGAGACACAATAGAAGCGTGTTCTATTATTTATTCAAATTGACTGTTTTGGCAGTTTCTACAGCTATAAGCCATAATGAACTACAGAAAATGGAAATGTGATTTCCTTACCATTATACAAAAAATAGAATATTTACAGGAAGGCAGAATGTGACATTACAAGAGCCCAAAGCTGTACAGAATAGTCTTCCTTGTAGAAGATAAATAGTCTAATGGGACACAATGTGAAGATGGACCACATTTTCCTGCTATTCGAGGGGGATTGGGAGCTAAGGAGGTTGCTCAGGGGTTAAAGGCACTTGTTAACAAAACCTGCTGGCCCAAGTTTTATTCCTCAGTACCCATGTAAAGCCAGATGCACACAGTGATGGAAGTATCTGGAGTTTGTTCTCAGTAGCAAGTGGCCCCAGGATGCCTATTCTCTCCCTCTCTCTCTCCCTCCCTCTCTCTCTCTCTCTCTCTCTCTCTGTGTGTGTGTGTGTGTGTGTGTGTATGTCTCCTTGCAAATAAATAAATATTTTTTTTCATAGAAATAAAGGAGGCTGGACTTCATAATAATACAGGAATTTAAAATACTTATTTTCCATGACCTCAGTTTGAAGCATACTGTAGCCTGCCTTTGTTTTCAATAAGAGCTATTTTGGGGCTCAGTATAGAATTTTCTGATATTGGATAAACAAATGTTCATGTCTTCCCAGCAAAGGTGAGAAATGTCACATTTAATTCTCTCCAAAATACCTAATTTTCTGACTAATTGGCTCCTTTACCCTGTTGGTGGGTTCCTTGCTCTTGGGTTATAATGTGGGTTTTGAGCCTGGGTGTTTTATCTTACATTTGTACCAATTCCTATTTATCTTTAGCAATATTATGTTCAATTTCGGAAAAGACCTTTTAAATAGAAACACTGCACACTTCAATTTTTGCAACCCAAAGAACTATGTTAGCTAGACATAAGAAAGGCTCACAGAAAGTATGTGTCTGACAAGGCAACTTCCTCAAAGCTGAGATGTGGCTAGAGTGTGTGAAGACCATTTATATTGCAAGTGGGTGTGTGTGGTGGCGGGGGGGTGTCTGTGTCATGTTGCTTTTTTTTGCCCAAAGTAATTAGGAAGCCAATAATAATTCTTCAGAAATTGATTTCAGTAGAGAATTTTAGTCGGGAGCTGGAGAAATGGCTCAGCAGTCAAAGGTGCTTGCTTACAAAGCCTAATTCCCCAGGACCCAGGTAAAGCCAGATGCACGAAGTGGCACATACATCTGCAGTTGATTTGCAGTGGCAGAAGGCCCTGGCACTGCCATTCTCTCTCACATAAATAAACAAATAAAGAATAAGTAAATATTTTTTTAAAAAAAATAGAATGCTAGTTGGCACTAGGTATATTATATATGATGAAGGTTTTTTTAGACGTTAACCAAAATTGAAATGTTTCTTACAGTATAAATGCCAAAACACACAATACCCAGTGTCGTACACAGACAGTATAAATACTGTAATGTTCACATGGGCTGAGTTCTTACAAACATATATCCCACTTGTTCTTAACCTCCCAGGGGACGTTTGATGATATATAATGACAACTTTTGGTGCCATTCTGGATATCATGTGGCTAAAGACCTGGAGGGCTACTACTGTTCACGACGCATAGGCCGGTCCTTTAACACATGGGTTTGTCTAGCCAAAGGTCTGTAGTACTAAGGTTCAGGAACTACTTCTACACCAGCTTGTAAATAAATGCCTCTCCCAGAGACCACTTTGAAAAATGCATCACTTCACATCAGAGTATCCCATTTCATTAAGAAGTGTTACTCTGGGCTGGAGAGATGGCTTAGCGGTTAAGGCGCTTCCCTGCAAAGCCAAAAGACCTCAGTTCGATTCCTCAGGACCCATGTAAGCCAGATGCACAAGGTGGTACATGCATCTGGAATTCGTATGCAGTGGCTGGAAGCCCTAATGTGCCCATTCGCTTGCCCTCTCTCTCTCTCTCTCTCTCTCTCTCTCTCTCTCTCTTTCCCTCATTCAAATAGATAAATAAAATATTTTTTTTTAAAAAAAGAAGTGTTACTCTTCTTACCTAGTGTGAATTAGATGTGATTTGCCCCCACTAAAGACAGTGAAAAGTTGCAAGGAATGGAGCCAATAAGATCAATTTCAAGACTGTACTTTGGGAAGAAGGAAATAAATAGTTTGCTTGCTGGTGATGATGGCTGCTACAAGCATGGAAGATGTTACTAAGAGGGAGGGTGGTTTACCACCTCAGGGGAAATGTGCAGTAGGTTACCTGGTCAGAGCAATCGATTTCCAGCCTGACTCCTTGGAAAATCAAGGTAGATCTGAGCTCTGTACTCAAAGATTCCACATTAATTGACTGAGGATAGGATCTGGCCCTCTCTACATGTTTATAATTTTCTACTTCTAGAATCACTAGTCTAGATTGTTTATAATGAGCCTCTTAAACACTTTTTTAAAATTGTTTTTATTTATTTATTAGCGACAGACAGAGAGAGAAAGAGGGAGACAGAGAGAGAATGGGTGCACCAGTGCCTCCATCCACTGCAAATGAACTCCAGACGCATGTGCCCCCTTGTGCATCTGGCTAACGTGGGTCCTGGGGAGTCGAGCCTCTAACCAGGGTCCTCAGGCTTCACAGGCAAGCGCTTAACCGTTAAGCCATCTCTCCAGCCCTTAAACACTTTTAAAATATGTTATCCTGGGGTTGGAGATTTAGGTCAGTGCAAGAGTGACTGCTTAGCTAGCACAAGGCTCTGGGTTCACGCCTCAGCACCATACATAATGTACATACATTCAAACATACATACATAGATACAAACATGCATTACGTGTATACTCTAAAAACATACTTCTGTGTAGCAAACTTTGATTTGTCCTACACATCGCTACTCTTACTATCCTTCACACCTCCTCTTCCCTAACTTCTCCCTAACAACGTACCTACCTGCCTGGTGTTACTCTTGGAGGAATTTTACATTTTCTCACTGGGACCACTGTCTGATTTTCTGTACGCTACTTATCAGACTCGTTCTGAAACTTGCACTGTTCTCAAATCGGAGTCTCTGGTGACAGAAGTGGTGCTGTCACCTGGACTCTGGCTACATGGCACACCTGCAGTTTGCTTGAAACACTGAGGAGCTTGAGTTAAATTCTGGCTCTTTATAGACCTAAAGGGATACATTTGTAGGCAAGGACCAAAGAAAGAAAATCAGCTTTCATCCAGAAAACATCTTAAGTGTTCATTTTTGTTACTCCAATTACATAATTAATCCAAAAAAGTACACATGACTACTCTTGAATGTGCTTGGAAGAGTTGTCGTTTTGCCTGAGAAGGACCAAGGGGCTTTGCTCTAAATATGCTGGATGGTAACTTAAGGGATTTTCAATTAATCTTTACATCAATAATTTAGTGTGTTTTCTTTCATCTAAATATGGCCTGAGGCAGGTAAGAGAAGAACTACTTACACATTGCGAAAGAAAGACTTGTTTCTCCCAGAGCTCAAAGTTGCATTTGATATGTAGAAATTAAACTTTGGTTTAATTGAAATTTTGTTGTAATTAAGGCTTTATAGTTTCCTTGGGCTACCTACTGCATTCTTGTTAACAAAGCATTGAAGGGTCACAGCATTTAAAAAATACTAGCTTCACCCTGTTTTCTGATGCTTCAAGTAGCAAAACAACAAAACAACATAAAATGACAACTTCAAGAAATGAGTGCTGTCCCTCACATCACACCTGGCTCTCCTTAGTAGCCAATTATTGATCTGTCTGCTGTTGCCTTATCTATAGTTTTCCAGAATGTTTGTGCTTTTATTTTTAATAACACCTTTATTTATTTATTATCGATAAGGGATAAAATTTGCCTTAAAGAATACAATTACACTGTTTTTAGTTTAATGGAAAAGGTGTACAATCATAGTAAAAACTATTTCAGAACCCGGTCCTCCCCCTTAGAGACCTGCTACACATTAGTTGTCACTTTTCCTCTCCCCAGTCCCTGGAACCACTAGTCTCTCTTGGCCTCTGTGCATTGGCCTATTCTAGATGGGCAAAAAACTACTTTTAAAAGTTTGCATCCACTGTAGTAACTGAGAAGATTGATAACATTTCTTTTAATTTGGAAAGTCACTATCTTTTCTTCTTTTTTTTATTTTTTTATTTTGTTTTTGGTTTTTCGAGGTAGGGTTTCACTCTAGCCCAGGCTGACCTGGAATTCACTATGGAGTCTCAGGGTGGCCTCGAACTCACGGCGATCCTCCTACCTCTGCCTCCTGAGTGCTGGGATTAAAGGCTTGCGCCACCACACCCGGCTCTCTTTTCTTCTTTTAGAAGCTTTTATCCTAGTTGATTTTCAGTGTTTTGCTAAAGTTTATAAAGAACAGGAAATGTGTGATAATTTCTCTTTTCATATCAGACTCTTTCCATGTTCTTCTTTCTAGCCCTCTTATATTGTGCCTCGTCTCCGCTCAAGACCCCTTCGTTCAATATTTCTTGAGATGGTAACTTAGGTTTAGAAACGTTTTCCTAAAACTTAATGTATTCTAACCACATAGAAACTCAGTTGGAACATCTGTTCTCCCTGACATGTGAATCAGCTGATATTTATGCTATCTAACAACTAGAAAAAGCATAGTATTCATATTTGAAATTTTCATTCTATGTTTTTACTGCATGGTTTTAATGTGTGTGTGTGTGTGTGTGTCATGTTATGTGATTTTTGTGTACCCTATGCATATGTGTGTGTTTAGATCATGAGTCCTGTGTGGAGGCCACAGGAACACCGGATATCCGCTATTGCTCATCCAAGTGTTTCTTTGTGACTGAGTCTCTTACACAACTCAGAGCTGCTAGTTTTGGTCAGTGAGCCTCGGAGATTCTCCAGTCTCTGCCACCTTGTAGATTGGAGTTCTAGGTGAGGTGGAATTATGGATGTGTATGGCCGCACACACCTTTTTATATCTGGGTGATGCTGGCAGATCAAGCTCGAGTGCTCTCAGGACCTTTCAAGTCCCATGCTTGCATGACAAACATGCTTCACCACTGAACCGTCTCCCCAGTCCTGTGATTATAATGTAGGTGTGATTTATATGTATATGTATAATTTATTATATTTATTATATATATTTACTTCATATATATATATATAACTTATGCCTGATTAAGTCAGAAATCATGAAAACAATTACCATTCCATAATTATTCTATTCACAGGACTGACTTCATATTGAAATTTCGTCAAAAGCTTTCATGCTAATGGACCTATATAGTTATTTTACAAAATAACTGATGACTACTAAAAGTAATATAAAAATCCCACAATGTGTAGGTTAAACTTAGATTATTCAATGCTAGAAAAATCTTTGAAATACAAAGAAAAAAATCAATTCAAATGTCCACTGAAAGCCAGTACAGCAAAATAAATTCCAAGCAATTTTGAAATGTTCAGTACTCAGATATTATCTGTACTCACTGTTCTGTGCAATAGCTGTTTTAAATTTTTCATTTTTTTTTTTTTTTTGCCTTTTGGTACCTTTTCTTCTGATATTTTGGCACCCATCATCCCCCCATTAGCTCTATCCCTAGCCTTTGTACCCACCGTGCTACTCTTGGCTTTTATGAGTTTGTTTTAGTTTCTAAACGTAAGTGATAATCAATGTTATTTGACTTTCTGTACCTGGCTTGTTTAATTTAGTATAAAGTTCTCCAATTCTACCCACTTTGCGACAAAACGTCTTTCTTTATAAGGCTTATTAGTAGCCCATTGTGTACATACGTCACATTTTCTTTATTTAATCATCCATTTCAACACAAGTTGCTACCACATCTTGGTCATTGGGACTAGTGCTGTCACGAATAGGGGAATGCAGACATCTCTTGAAAAGGCTGACTTCAAATCTTTTGAGTTAAGACCTAGAGGTAGTATAGCTGGCTCATATGGTAGTTCGATTTTTCTTTAATTTTTGAGCAAAATACTTAACAGTTTTTGATAATGACTATGCTTTTCCATTCCCACCAACAGAGTGCATAGGTTTCCTTTCCTTCACAATCATATGAACTCTTGTACATTGTGTTTGTGGTGATAGACATTCTGATAGGAATGAGTAGGCATCTCACTGCGATTTTAATTTACATTTGCCTGGTGATTATTGAATTGGCAGGATTTCTATCCTGGAATGAGCCAGTATTGCTCTAAGTTATAATGACTAACAGGGTTAGAAATCATATCCTGTATTAGAATTTTCACTGGCTTTGACCCAATAAGAAAGTATTCATTGGCCTTCTCTTTTAATATTCAAAAGTGACTTTGCTATGTTTAAAATGTCCCTTTAATTCTCTTTCAACTTTGTGCCAAAATTGTTTGAAATGGACAGGCAGAATATCTTTACCAGGAATTCTTACACTTTCATATTTTTCCCGGTATTCGTTTCATTTCATTTTTAAACATAAAGTAGCAAGAGATACTTTTGCAGCCCTGTCTCACAAAGAAAGCCTTGTGTAAGGTCAACATAAACATTGAGCCATGGGGCAAACCCACATCTTCTGTTTGACCCTCAGAAATTTATCCAGTCTAGGCAGTTTGCCTGAAAGATTAAGAAAAGGAGACTCAAAGAAGCTAAGTGACAGGACCTGAATCATGGTGACAATTCCAGACTCAGAAAAAAAAAAAAAGGAAAAAAGAAACCCACTTTCTTCCATATTGGAAACTTGTACTCTTTCTTTTTGTGTACTACTCTGCATGGATGTTCCAGAAAAAACTGCAGATTCTTTATTTAGTTCACTACCTCGTGGATAACATAAATTTTCATGGCTTTTACCAGTTTTGCCCTTGCCTTGCCCAAGGATGCCTCTGGGGCATGTTCACATAGGCATGCTTTGTTAAAAGGCATTTAAAACAGCAGAGCCACTCAAATAGTTTTCTTTGATGGATTTTAGGTAGAGTGGAAATCATTATTATTTTAAAGTTTGGAAGGAATTTCTGGAGCACAGTTGTTTAAGCACACCCTTGAAGGTGTTAAATAATTAAAATATGTTGCAAAAGTAGAGAAAAAGCACCAGTGTACCAACTTTCATTGTTACTACTCTTCACTGATTTTCAAAATAAATCTTATAGTAATGTGTATGTTGACCATCTATATTATTATCTAATTATTTTCTGTATGCTTCTCATGCAATAATTTTCTAGCTGCCTGTTAAAGCATTTAATAATCTACATTCAGTGAAACACAGACTAATCATTCACCCATTGCACAAACATTTATTATAGCACTGAGCATATACATGTTGGGAATCCCTTGTTAAAATGCTTGAGACCATAACTGTTTAGAATTTCATATCTTGACATATTTGCATATATGCCATGAGATATCTTGGAGCTGTAGCCCAAGTTTAAATATAAAAATGTTTTGGTTTTATATACAGAAGTTATTAATGTGTTAATATTTATGACTTATTTAACTTAAATTATTTTTTCTTTCTCTTGCTAATAAAACTATGTCTTGATTCAAAACATGGTTAAGCCATGTATTTGCTGACGTTTTAGGACAGATAGACATTGTGATTACTGGATAATCACTGTTAATGCTGAAATTTGTTGTTTTTAGGAACAGAAAATGTTTATATATCTGAGAGAAGAAAAAGAGGCTATGGTTTGTTGATAAAAGACAAAAACAGTAAGATCAGTGGAGTTTTAAAAAGCAAAAATACTGTGAAAATGTACATAAAATTTTACTCATTTTAATGGCCTTACCATAGATGACACTGAGTTTATTAAGCTAGACATGGTAGTCCCCAAGGTGATTACGGCACTGGGGAGACTGAGGAAGAAGAATCTTGAGTTTGAGGCCAGCCTGGGCTACCTAGCAAGACTGCATAGGAAATCTGCATAGCAAAGACAAAAAAGTTCAAAATTAAGAACTTAATGTAAAAATATTTTCTTTAGCCTGGAGAAATTGCTCAGAGGTGAAGGCATTTGCCTGCGGATCCTGACGACTAGGTTCCGTTTTCCAGTACCCACATAAAGCCAGATGCTCAGGGTGGCACATGCATCTGGAGTTTGTTTGCAGTGGCTAGACGCCCTGACATGCCCATTCTCTGTCTCTCTTCTCTTTGTCTCTCTCTGCAAATAAATAAAATTTTAAAAATATTTAAAATAATTTTTCTCCTTGAAGTGTTCATTGTACCTTTTTAATATGTCATAAAACATTTTTCTTGTTTTACCAAGCATAAAGCAGTAATCTGAAATTAGAAAGTGCTCTGACTTTCTCATAAGAGTGCAAGAATTTTTGCAGTTGATTAACTTTGAGGTAAATTTATCAAACTCAAACCACCTTTTTATTTTTCCCCATTCTACATATTTTCTGGAGGGTGGCTTGAGGATCACGTCGCCCCAAGTTTTAAGATGAAGCAGCCGATTTTATCCTTTATGTTGAGATAAACAACTCGATTTGTTACATAAGCAATATACTTAGGAATTTAGGCACTATAATAAATAGTTTGTATCTCTTTTCCATTCTTTCTTTCTTTCACTAGCGGATGGTAATATTTCGCATTGGAAGCAACTTTTGAACTGAAAATATAGATTTTTCTTTATCTCCTTTGTTATTATGACTGATTTCGTATGAGGGCGTGATCTGATGAATCGATGGTTCCTCCCATTCCGCAAACGTGAACTCTGTCGACAGTATTGAACTAAGTACTCCAGAGTGAATGTTATTACGTTTAAGTGCTGGTAGTTATTTCAAGTTATTCCTGTCAGCACACAAGGGACTGTGACCCTGGAGTAATGAAGAGTGCTGTCCAAAGTTGGGTAGCACAGTAAGTGGAGGCTCACTGTGTTTAGATGTTGGTCTTTGCACACACGTGGAGCTCCGGCCCCAAGTCACAGCACGTACTTAATTCCGAGATACCTTGGGCAGACAGTTGCCCCAGGGGTTCGAAGATGAGAATATCTCTTGCTCTTAAATAACTACACAGGCTATTTTAAAAACTGTACTGGTGCTCATAATGTTCTTCGTTTGGGGATTCAATAGCGCTTTTCAAATGATAGGTTAGAGCAGCAGACTGTGATTTTGAAGTCACTTGCGTTAGAGGGACTCTTGTTGGCATGCTGGCTTAGGAGATCTGTGTGTCTGTCGTCCAAGAGTGTGATAAGTAGTCATTAAAAACATGTTAGAGAAAATTAGTTGACATTCCAGAATGCTGAATAATAAGGATATTTTCTGAACTCTTCTGAAAAAAATTACTGCTAATTATGGAAAATTAAGTGCAAATACTACCAACATAGTTATTAGCACCAGAAATTTGATGGGTCTTTCTCAAAAAGGAACTATAAATTACTTAAAATAACAATTATGAAGATGAATAAGGCTTCTCACTGTTCCATGGGTAGATATTCTTAAGAGAAGGATATATTGTGAATTGAATTGGAGGATCTGGCCTCTAGACTCTTAATCCTGAGATACTGTGATTTTTTAAACAATTTTTGAGTAAATATATTTAGATATAACAATGTATCTATTTCCATAGAATAATTGAAATCAAATCTTCAAGCTCAAAGTAGGCCTGATATCACCGACACGGCTCGCACTGGGGAGCATAGAGCAAGCACACAGCTTAGGGGATAAAGCAATGAAATCCATGTTCTTGATGGACACCTGGCTTCTGCTCTCAATTCTTCCTTTGAGAAGAAGCTAATATACGGACCTTAAAAATTGTTAACTATGCACCTGCAATAGGATGTGGCATTTTTCTATGAAAATATTCTCTGAGGGATTTAGAGATTTGTGGAGGAACTGGTGACATGATGATCATCTGTCTGCTCACGTATGTCATTAGGTAGCCCTATAGCAGTGCCTGAGAGGATGGCTAAGAATGGATAACAGGAGAGAAGTCAGGTAGCCCACGCTGGTTTTGACCTTGCAGCAATCTTCCTGCTTCAGCCTCCCCAGGGCTGATATTATAAGTATACAGTACTACACTCAACAAGAATTTGTATTTTTAAAGATATATCTCATGAGGTTGCTAGCTATGTGGTTAAGGTTCCAACTAGAAACAGAAAAGAAGTTGGTTTATCCAGAAGATTAAGTTAAAGGGCTTAACTACATCCTGATAGGTTAGGGTGCAGCGCACTAGCCAGTGCAGACATAACTTTAAAGATCAGGCTATCCTTCTACCAGAGATCAAATGCTACCACCAAATCTTTGAACCATGGGCTAGAGAGATGGCTTAGCAATTAAGGCGCTTGCCTGCAAAGCCAAAGGACCCAGGTTCAATTCCCCAGGACCCACGTAAACCAGATGCACAAGGTAGCACATGTGTCTGGAGTTCCTTTGCAGTGGCTAGAGGCCCTGGCATGCCCATTCTCTCCCTCCCCCCCTCCCCACCTCTCTCTCTCTCTCTCTCTCAAATAAATAAATATAATATTTTTTAAAATCTTTGCACCATGATAGTGAAAATGTGATACAGTACTTAAAAACCATTCTACATTCAGGCTACCTGAATTCTCAAGTTATCAAGAGTTATGAAACATTTGTAGATGATGTAATAGGTCTGTGGTTCAGGAAAATTTGATGGATTACACCTATTTCACAGGGTCATTGAAGGGATTGAACTGATTTATGTAGAGCCCAACAATCATGCTTAGCAAGGAATAAATTTTAGTTCTTTTAATTTTTTTTAATTTTTCATTTATTTATTTAAGAGAGAGAAGGCTGGAAAGATGGCTTAGCAGTTAAGCACGCTTGCCTGTGAAGCCTAAGGACCTTGGTTCAAGGCTTGATTCTCCAGGACCCACGTTAGCCAGATGCACAAGGGGGTGCACGTGTCTGGAGTTCGTTTGCAATGGCTGGAGGCCCTGGCATGCCTATTCTCTCTCTCTCTCTCTCTCTCTCTCTCTCTCCCTCTTTCTCTCTCTGTCTATTGCTCTCAAATAAATAAATAAATAAAACAAAAAAAATTATTTGAGAGAGAAAGAAAAATAGGCAGGGAGAGAGAGAGAGAGAGAGAGAGAGAGAGAGAGAGAGAGAATGGGCGTGCCAGGGCCTCCAGCCTCTGTAAAAGAACTCCAGGAACGTGCATCCCCTTGTGCATGTGCATCTGGTTTACATGGGTCCTGGGGAATCGAACCTCAGTGCTTTGGCTTTGCAGGCAAGCTCCTTAATTGCTAAGCCATCTCTCCAGCCCCTAAATTTTAATTCTTAATAGGTGTGATAACCATAGTGTATGCCAGACACATTATTACTACCTCTATTGCTTTTCTCAAGTAAAAAAGTTCAGATAATTACATGAAGCACAGGCCTGCAGTGCTCTCAAGGCAGCTTTTAATTACTGAGCTGGTTGTCAGCATTAACTAATGAGTACCGCGCAGGCCAGGTGCTGTTATCGAAAGGGTCAGTGCCGGGAGCACTTCCTGCCCCTTCTTCCTTTTGTGACTCCCAGCGAGACCCCTAGAGGAGCACTTTGGAGCATATTTTGAAAATTACTGATGGAAGGCTAAGGACCACGGCTGAGAACCACAGTCCTGTAGTAAGGTTCCCATCTGCCTTTAACAGGCTGCGGCAGGATAATGTCCCCGCTGGGCCTCAGGTTCCTAATCCATAGGATGTTAAGAATTTGAAATACCGTGGATTTCAGAAGCGCTCTCAGAGTCCTAAGTGTTCTAGGGACATGCTGCAGGAAGGTGGGAATGGTGGTGCTGAGCATGTTGGCTAGAGACAGCGAACTTCAAAAACCAGGGCTCAAGGTTGCTATCCTGGGATTCCATATGTGTTTGAAGAATGAATACCACAGCCGAAGAAGTTTTGATTAGATCAATGCAAAAATTCCTTCAGCCTCAATTATGTTGTACTTCCTCAGAAATGTATATAATATGCTCCACCCAAACTAACAGAAGAAAAGTCTGCAGAGAAAAGCAACAAGGCCCAGCTCTGAGAACCTGAGTAATGGGAACAGTTTGGACCATTCACAAGGCACTGTGCATTGCACATGGACTAAGACTTTTTAAATCGTAGATAAGGTGAAACTTCCGTGGAGAGGATCTTACCTTGACATTTTGGCTCAGGCTGTTCATTGGGAGCATCATTTGGGTGCAGTGATAACTGCATGTGAACTCAAGTTCCCGAAAAGTGCTTTAAAGGAGGCTGAAGTGGACGAACAGAACTCCTCTGATCATGGAGAAATGGAATGTTGCAGGACCAGAGCCACTCACTAGCCATTTTTGCCCACCTCTGTGTCTGTCCTAGCATCTTGGTGACCTCCAGGTGATCAGGTGAAAACGTTTTGGAATGTACTCACAGGCCCTCAGCTCTCACTGACCCAGAGGCTAAGAAAGACTTCAGAGCATCTGAGCCTTTTATCAGGGATTTCTCAGCAAGAAATCCTTGAAAAAGGGTTTTACCTAATAAAGAGTTTACCTGCCTACCTGGTGTTTCCAGCAATTTATTTCAGAATTGCCTTGGTTTATTACTTTTTATTGGAACATGGAATTCGGGGTAGCCTGAGTCTCTTCCTGGGCCACGGTCACTCATATTTGGTTCCAGAATAAACTATTTCTTATTCCCTTTGGGGTGAGAGCATCAACATACATTTATGGACAAGAAGAAATACTATAATAGGAATATTACACACTTACAATGAGAAGATAAATAAAGCATAGTTATTTAAGCATTATATGCTATAGCAGGTTTTTGGGTGGTTAATGATTTCTGAAAATATATATCTCTTCCAGATTAAAATTCTACACTTATGATTTCTGTGTTGCAATTAGAAGTAGATGTGATCTCAGAAATAATTAACATGATCTATTTGAAAACTGTATTTGGGTAAATTATTAGGTCACCAGGCTCCCTCTGGACAGAAAACCTATGCTAATTAATGAGCCTATAGGATATGTTTTTAGCATAGATTATTCAAATGTTTGGGCCTCACTTTCAGCTTCCTAAAAATTAAAAAGGAAACGTATACACACATTCATATACATGTACATGAATACACAGAGAAAATGAGAACATTGGTTTATCTACAATTTTAATAATGGCTATTGAGTAGCAAGGGCTGATTCCTCTTACAAGCTTCATGTATGTTGGGCTGAAGACTGCAAAGTGAGTTTCCTCTCCAGTTCTATCTCTCCTCATCATTCAGAGCTGTCACTACTGTGCTATCCTATGTATTCCTGCATTAGTTAAAGGAAACTACTTTGATAGTTGTACTGCTGTAACATGCTAGCTCAGAAAAACATCACCTATTAACACATCAGTGGGAATTAGTTTATCAGATTACTATCAGAGAGTTGAGTCTTAGTCATTGACACAGGGGACAGGAGCAAATCCATGGAGGAGTGAAATCAGAAAGACCTGCAGCGTGAAGGGGGAAAGTTTATCTACAAGGGGCCAGAGTGGGGAATATTGGGAGCAAGGGAGTCCTGTTGAATCAAGCAAAGGATGGGGTACTCACCCAAGGACGTCTTATGCAGGAGAGGTGCAGTGAGCATCAACTATGCCCGCTCCTGTGTTGGCACGGTGTTGCTCATAATCCACCAGCAGCAGATAATGTTACAATCAAATTACTTTTTCCTACAGTGAGTATGGCAAAAGTAAAGATTTAATATTAATATGTTTTTTAGTTAGCAAACGCATTTTGCATGACCTATTTTCTAAAATAAAGTTTCTCAAAGAAAGATGATTTTCTATTCCAATTTCAACTAAGTGATACATTTCTCACCAGAAGAATTCTTTTTAGAGGAAAACATTTCACATATATAAAGCATAAATAATTCTTCCTTTAATAAGACATTTCCTATTGTAGCCATTGAATAACACATCTGCTACAAGGATACTATTTTTTTCAACACTTCATACGTACAGCTCTGATTTGAAGAAGGAAAAGATTCACATTTCCTCTAACTGGTGAATTAGACCCCATTGGGGAAAAGGTGTATTTTATTCTGATTTTGTTATTATTAAAGCTCTGACTGTGCTTAAAATGTGTTACTTTGCCTCAATTCTCAGTGTTGTGGTGACTATTATTTCAGAAAAAAAAAAAATGCCTAAGAACATTTGTCTCCGATACTTTATCATTATTGCTCTACAAAACGTTTTGTGTTGGTGTCTCCCGGAGGACAGATTTTAAGAAGTATCCTTTCCATACTTCCACCTGGGCTTTGCTCTCGCGTGTGATGTTTCCAGAATAAGTCCACAGATGTATTTAGTACCTTTTATAAAGTGACACCGGAAGATACTGAGGTACAGAGCGGCTTTGCTTTAAACTTTCATGCTGTCGTCCACTTCTACTGCTCTTGTAAAACTCTTATCTATTACATAAAATTTAAGAATACAGTTTTTCCACTCAAATTTATTTTGAGTTTATTTTTTAAAATACATTAATATCAAACGTATTGCAGTATTTGGAATAACTTTCTCCTGTTCATTTCCAGGGCTACAGCAACACACAGGGGCCAGGTTATTTTCAAAGATGCATTAGCCCAGCAGCTGTGTGAGCAAGGAGGTAAGTGTCACATTTGACATGTTGGTGGTTGTTGTGTCTGAGTTACTCATGACAGGTCCTGCTTTATGTATGAAGTTAGTATTGCATCACTATACTTAATCGTAATGTTTTAGAACTTTAATTATTGGGCTGGAGAGATGGCTTAGCGGTTCAGGCGCTTGCCTGCAAAGCCTAAGGACCCAGGTTCGGTTCTCCAGGTCCCATGTAAGCTATGTGAACAAGGCGGTGCATGCATCTGGAGTTCATTCGCAGTGGCTGGAAGCCCTGGAATGCCCATTCTCTCTCTGTGTTAAATAACAAATTTTTTTTTTAAAAAAGAAGGCAGCCAGATGTGGTGGCGCACGCCTTTAATCCCAGCACTTGGGAGGCAGAGGTAGGAGGATCACAGTGAGCTTGAGGCCACCCTGAGACTCCATAGTGAATTCCAGGTCTGCCTGAACTAGAGTGAGACCCTACCTAGAAAAAAAAAAAAGAAGAAGAAGAAGAAGGCAATAATCAATTTAAAAATTGAATTATTGACCACTTCATATTTATAGTAATTATTTATTAAGTAGTTATTTATAAAAGTCTAGGCTTCTGGGAAAAAAATAACTGTGAGCAAAACAAGTCAAAAGAAAATTTATCCTATTTTCCTAATTGTTTTCCAGTGAATCACCTTTAGCAATCCTAGAAATAACAGATCATTAGTAACTTAAAAGTTCTACAAAAATGCATTCTGCTTAATTTTCTATAATCATTTTGTGAAGTGAAAAATTCTTCAGATTGCTGTTTTTAATGTCTGCTGTGCATGATCTTGCTTCATATGTATGCCCTCTTAGCTTAAGACTAACGGATTAAATTTTGCATGCTATCAGATACATGTAACAAGAGCTCCAAAAATTCAATGGTTTCTACTTTGAGATTGTCTCATATACACCCAGATTCTTACAGACACCCAGCTTCCAAAGATATGCACATGTGCATGTACCACAATTTAAAAAGCGGGGAAGAGAGAGATCTGTCCTCCATGCAAACTCATTCTGCTACCCACTGAACCCCATTGTAGCTGTTACCAGTTCATGGAGACTTTGCCCAGGAAACTACCCTGAGGCTGAGCTTTACAAGTACAGAGGCTATGGAATGACCACTCCAAATTTTTTCTTAGATTAAATGAATTCAAACAGATTCTAGCTACATGAACATGCCTTGATCAAGAGTCCTGACAATGAATACATTTGAAGCTAGTCTTTGTAAATGTCATGCTAATTTCATTTGTCATCATAAACATAGGATTGATTTTTGTACAGGGGTGAATTTGTTAAGAATTACATTGTTGATATAAAGGAAATTCCTATTAATCACCTCTCTATTCAAGAAATTTAATAAGCTTAGAAAAAAGTAGGAAAACTTATATCACCTTTTGATAAGGCTAAGAAAGTGTTATTTATTATGAATTATTTAAAAACCTATCTATTTTGATAGAATAATCAATATGATGTGGTGGGATACTTGATTACTGACATACTTGCAATTATTTAATTATACAATTCTTGTAACATTATTCTTCTCCACTATATACAATGTCAACATTCTTTTGTTAAACAGGCTTTTTATTCAGTGGCTTTCAAATATTCAAACATTAAAAATACATCTACATAGGTAAACCTGGGATTTCTATCCCAGTGTAAATCTTTTTCCATATTATGAAAATGTTCACATCACTGAAAATATAAAGCACCACCATATGTTAGTAAACATAACTATCTTGAAAAATGCATAATGTTAGAATAGATGTCATGTTAACATTTATTATTGTCTTCAAATTAATTTATGTTAAGCCTTAAAATTTGAGTCTTTTGTATTATAATTGAGTTGGATTATTTAAAAGAAAATGAAAAAGCCAAGAAAATTGTTGGGAAAAAAATTCTCATATTTTATGAAAGCCTTATATCATAGTGGTACACTTGAGCACAATTGATATGCTGTTAGACATGGATGTTATTAAAACACCCCACAACCCAGGGCTGATCTCAACAGCACCCAGTCTCCTGGAATCACATCCATTTAACCAAGATAAGGGGAAAAAGAATACTAGCAAGAGTGATGACTTCTTGCTGTCAGGAAGTAATAAGGAAAATAATTGGTTCTATGAACCATGTATTCATTTGGGCTCTATCTTCTTTTAATTAAAACACTAATTATCTTTTCAAATGAAATAATTTTAATGTATAATGACCTTTTTTCTGCATTACATAAGGAATATATATTTTTTCCCTCAGAGGAAAACATGACTATCACTATATTTGCCATAGCACAGGCCTCTCCATGAGAGCACATTTACTATATTCATTGATCCTGCTTACAATTCAACAACTCAACAAGGCAAATTTTGTTTGTGTAGCTTGGGTATTAGTACTTTTTTTTAACACCATATTGTTGATTAGACATACTTAGCAAAAAAAAAGTTCTGGAAAACATGCAAGTGTTCCTTCGATAGTCTGTAATTCTGACCCTTTCCTTAGAAGATTCTCATTGGAAGACGTTTCACTCAGCAAGACTTCTGCCTGGGCTCACAGTGCTGGGTGTGGGCGCAGAAGAAAAAGGTCCGTTCCCTGTTCTTGAGGAAGTCAAGGCTAGAAAGTAAAGGGACTATCCATGAATCACAAAGGTTGCTTTATTTGCCTGGGGCCTTAGGAAAGGCATTCTAGGAAGCTAATCTGAAAGAACTGTGGTTTAAGAAAACCGCAAGTGATCTGCATTAGTCTCCTCCAGTACCACTGGCCCAGCATTGATCAGACCACATCTTTTTTGGAATTGCTTAATAGCTTCCTCCCTAGCTACCCTGTTCCCACTCCCCTGGGGCTTTCTAAAAAGGAAATATGATCCTGTCATTCTGTTGCTTAAAGTGTTTAAACATCTCAATTACAAGTAATAGTTTGTCATCAGATGAAAACCTCTACTGCTTAGCACACATAGAGGAAAATCCTTTACAGTCCGACTTCAGTTTGCACCCCCACTTATTCCTTGTCTTCCTCTCATTTCTGCCTTAAAACCCCATGAGTGAACCCCATTCTACCACTAGTGTTACTACTACTGAGCCTTTTATGTCTTCTGTTCTTGCTTACTCAGCTTTTTAGACCCTTGGGCAGGAAAGGGAGATAGATACTTGGTACTTTATGACTTGGCCAGTAATAAAGCTGAGTCTGTGTTCACACAGGATTGGGAGAGAGTTTCTGTCTTGATCCATCCTGGCCATCGGCTGACCTTGTCCAAAGCTGATGTGCTCTAGGAGAATTTATGTTTGTCAGGAGAACGCCAAGGCCCAGCTGCAGGTGCTAGGCCAGCTCCTGAATGTCAGGGCTGCTTGTCTTTTCCTGGAGGCTGAGAAGATTAAAACCAAGGAGTGGTCATTTATTTTTGGATCTCAGGCTTCATGGGGGCTTTGGAATCATAGAGATGTGCATTGGGCTCTGCCTGTCTGACCTTCTCTTCGGAGCCTCTGGCACCGAGGACAGACTCAGTAAATCACAATGGGAAGGGTTCTTACACAGCAGAGGTTTAAGCAGCCTCAGAGGATGTGGTAAGAGAACACAAGCTGATCAATGTCCCATTGTTCTCCTTAAATTTACCTGCATTTTCTAATATTTTATAGGGACCTCATAGTATTTGGGCTATAAGAAAATAACATGAAAGGTACAAATGACACAAAAAGTAACATGCATACAAAAGAACAGGGTTCAACTTCTGAAGGACAGGGAGTTGTGCTGAGCAGATGTGGTAAACCATTTCTCAGAAACCAAAGGGAAATTCTAGTCTCCTGTGTTTCGCCTGTTTGAAAACTTGCCTGGTTATTAACATGGTCTGTCTCCAGGTGTGTCAGAATTATTTGTTTAAATGTTTATTTCCCCCACGTGGGAACTTTTGAAAGGCAGGAATTATGACTTATTTTTTTTACCTTAACAAATAATAATGTTTGGCACAAAGCATTTGATAAATGCTGAATAATTGACTTGAAGATTTTATAATTGAAAATTCACCACCCCTCCTGAAAAACCTTTCTCTCTGAACATTTCCTGTGGAACACTGTGAGGAAATGTGGATTTTGCAAAGTGAAGCTTCTGACACTGAACTTACTTGTAAAATGTATGTACTGTCATTTAAAATCTGAAAATTATTCAGATTTTCATGTAAAACCTAATGAATCACTTTAATGTTATGGAGACTTAAAGGCCTGGTTCAGAGCTTTGTACATCCCCGCCTTGAATTCTGAGGATCTAAATCTTGAAAGTAGATTATGCTTAGATTCATTTGCTAGCAATAAAAAAATAAGGAACAGAAATCACTCAGCAGTTAGCAGTGGCCAAGGATTATTGAATGCCTTCTATGGGGGACCAGTTTCTGTTCTAGGCTAGGTCATAGATACATTCATGAGCAAGAGAAAAGATATGTGCTGTCCGAGAGCCTGTATTCCAGTGGAGAAGAGACAGATACCAGATATGAGACATAACGGGCAACTTAGTACAATACTATGTTATAAGGTGGCAGATACTATAGGGGGAAAAAAACTGAATTGAATTAGGGCAATTTGTGAGCACATTAGTATGGAGAAAGAAGAGGAAATGGCCATTTTAAATAGGATGACAGGGCTGGAGGGATGGCTTAGTGGTTAAAGCGCTTGGCTGCAAAGCCTAAGACCACATGTTCAAATCTTCAGGTTGCATGTAGCTCACATGTGCCACAAGTGGGTGCACACATCTGGAGTTCTCTGCCTCTCTCTCTGTCTCTCTCAAAAATAAAATAATAATAATAAACAGGATGGTAACAGGTCAGATATGTCTCACTGAGGTGATGCTATAGCAAAAAAAACCAAGAATGGGCAAAGGAATTAGCCAAAGAGCTTTCTGAGGGAATTTTTTAAATTTTTTTTTGTTTATTTTTATTTCTTTATTTGAGAGCAACAGACAGAGAGAGAAAGAGGCAGGTAGAGAGAGAGAATGGGCACGCCAGGGCTTCCAGCCACTGCAAACGAACTCCAGACGCGTGCGCCCCCTTGTGCATCTGGCTAACGTGGGTCCTGGGGAATCTAGCCTCGAACCGGGGTCCTTAGGCTTCACAGGCAAGCGCTTAACCGCTAAGCCATCTCTCCAGCCCTTCTGGGGGAATTTTGTCCAAAATGTCACTAAGTAATTGTAAAACAAAAGCACCAGTGAGGTACTCTTAGGCTGGAGGAGCAGAAGAAAACTCAGAAATGGACTAAAAAATTGAAAGGAACAGCTATAGGAATTATCATTGAACAACCTAGAAAGAGATGCACACCTAAAATATTATCCCTCTGAATCACATAAAATGAGAATTATTAAAGTTTTTAATAATGTGATATATATATATAGATACACACACACACACACACACACACACACACAATGCCTTAAGAGAGATAGCTTTGATGAAAATACCCTGCTGGGGTGGAAAAAGCTTTAACTAAAAAGTATAGAATATGCTGGATGTGGTGATGCACACCTTTAATCTCAGCACTCGGGAGGCAGAGGTAGGAGGACTGCCATGAGTTCAAGGCCATCATAAGACTACATAGTGAATTCCAGGTCAGTGTGGAATAGAGTAAGACCCTACCTTGAAAAAACAAAACCAAAAGCAAAAAAAAAAAGGTTTGGGTGCTGGAGGGACGCCTTAGTGGTCAAGAGGCACTTGCCTGCAAAGCCAAAGGACCCAGGTTTGATTTCCCAAGACCCGCATAAGCCAGATGCACAAGGTGGCACATGCATGTGGAGTTCATTTGCAATGGCTGGAGGCCCTGGAACACCCATTCTCTCTCTCTCCCTCTCTCTCCCTCCCTCCCTCCCTCCCTCCTACCCACCCTCTCTCTCTCTCTCTCTCTCTCAATCAAATAAATAATTTAAAAGTGTAGAATATTATTGGTAAATCCCAGTGCCTTGATTGTGTTATGCCCTCTCCCCCCACACAGTGAACTGTTGAACAATTCATCAAAGCAGAAAATCAGAGGCTGCCAAGGGCTCAACACTAGCCTGCCTTCTAAGGCTCAGGGAGCATTTAGGAAGACGGAGTGGACAGCATGTAAGAGCGGCTAGGTGGGAAGGCTGACTGAGGCACAGTCCTCCCTGCAAGAACCAACTGGTTTTCATGACCCCACAGTGATGAGCAATGACCATACTGAAGAGGGCGTCAGCAAAACAGGGTCTGTGGAGAGAGGACCAAAGAGAATGATCCTATGGGAATACAACCAATGTTTAGTATTTTCATATACTAAAGTTTCCAATAAAAACTATAAAAAAAATACAATGCATTATACTTTGAGGATGCATTATAATATTCATACTGAAGCTACGATAATGAAACTGTGTAGTTTCCTTATCTACAGACTAGTAAGGAAGCTAAGAAGGAAAGTGACTCGACATGTACTATTCATAAGGGGCAAATCCAAATCTCTGGACTCACAGTCTCATATTGGTCCCATTGTAGCAAGTAGAGGGTCATTCTTCAAACCCCATTTTTCTTTCTTGAGACAGCATCTTTCCATGTAGCCCAAGCCACCCCTGTGCTCATGACCCTCATGCCTCTGCTGACCAAGTGCTGTGATTATAGGTGTGTGCCACCACACCAAGCCCCAACTAGATTCTTGAAACAAAAAGTACGCTTTGAAAATCTACAGGAACTGTACCTCAATTTAAAAAAATCGCTCCAGGCGTAGTGGCGCACGCCTTTAATCCCAGCACTCGGGAGGCAGAGGTAGGAGGATCACCGTGAGTTCGAGGCCACCCTGAGACTCCGTAGTGAATTCCAGGTCAGCCTGAGCTAGAGTGAGACCCTACCTTGAAAAACCAAAAAAAAAAAAAAAAAAAAAAGCTATTGCCCAAATTTTCTGAAATCGTGGGAGACAATACACACTTTTAAAGTCCTTATAAGTCTATACACATAAGGCAAGTACCCATTATGCAGCTGACTTAAGCAGGTCAGTGTGGCTGCCACTCATCCAGCGATATGCACAAGTCACTGAAGAAGATGGTTCCTGGAGAATAAGGGTGCATGTTTATTCATTGGCCTGTGAGTCTCTTGGCATGCCCTCTTCGGATGCACACATTGATTATTTAGCAGGCCAGATGGTAGACTTAGTGGGCTGGCAGTGGCCATGCCCAGTGGTGCCACCAAAGGACACAGGCCATTTATAAACCACACTGGAATCCTCTGCTGGTGAGTTGATGGAGGTGGTTATAACCAGAGGCAAATGGTTTTCTGTGTAGGAAGTAGAAGGCTCAGGCTTTCAGCTGGCTACCGAGCACCTTCCCTGTTTTCTGCCAGGCTCAGCAGTTTCTGTGTGTCACACTCAAACCTGGGTGACAAACTTGTGCCTGGGTTCTCTTCAGCTACTGGGTTATGGCAATGATATGGATTAAAAGAAAAGTAGTTTGTGGGTGGAGAGATGGCTTAGCCATTAAGGCGCTTGCCTGCAAAGCCTAAAAACTCATGTTCAAATCCCCAGATCCCACATAGCCAGACGCACAGTGACGCAAGTGTGCAGTGTTGCACATGCACCACAAGGCACAGCATGCATCTGGAGTCCATTCACTGAAGGTCCTGGCGTGCCCATTCTCTTTTTTTTTCTCTCTCTCTCTCTCTGTTAAAAATAAAAATAATAATAATAAATGAAAGGTAGCTTTTATTCCCTGAAAGACAGTCAGCTAGGAACTGGCCCACAGAAACATGGAGGCCATCTTGCCTGCCCTGGCAGGTATAGAACTGGTCTCATCCAAGATGGCTGTACCTCCTAATCCCTCCTCAGCAACAACTTCCTGTTTCTTTTACAGTTTGGTACCTGTGGGTGGGCCCTTCCTAAATCAGTGTTCCTTCTGGCTCCACCAGCCAATCAGGTTCCTCCCCACACATCTGAGCCTGGTGAGGAAGTGCATTCTAATTTGATAATCTGTCTCATATAAATGGGCCTCAAGCACATGAGTAACATCTTTTCTCCCTTCCTCTATAAGCTTGTGAAGGAAATTCTTCACTGGTCTTTTTTTGTCAGAGAAGGAAATCTTCTGTTCTGCCTTTTTTTTTTTTTCTGCTTTCCTGTTTTCATACTTTAATAAATGCACATAACTTACCCTTCTTTATTCTTTGATAACTTGGACAAGGACTGAAGTTGGGGCTCATGACCTGGGGATCTCCGGAGTCTTTATGGCGATCTAATCCCTCCCAGGACTCCAATCCCTCATCAGTAATAGACCTCATGCTTTCTTCAGACCTCAGAGTCCGGCATTATTAAATCACTTGCATTAAGGACTTCTAAAAGTTCACTTAAAAGGAAAAGTGTAATCAGCAAAGCCATAAATTGAACTGGGTGTTTGATTCACTTAGATGTCTTCAACACTTACTAAAGACACAGCTTAAGCGTGGTGTTGCATTGAGAGCAGAGCTGGTAAACATGAGGCATGTTTGAGGCCCTGGGTTCAATTCCGAGCACTACAGTCAGATGTGTGGGCGTGTGGGTGTGTGGGTGGGCGGGTGTTCCGAGGTAAGGTCTCACTGTAGCCCAGGCTGACCTGGAATTCCCTATGTAGTCTCAGGGTGGCCTTGAACTCATAGTGATTCTTCTGAATGCTGGGAATAATCCTGCCTCAATCTGATGTGGGTTTTTTTGTTTGTTTGTTTGTTTTTGTTTTTTAAGGTAGAGTCTCACTGTAGCCCAAGCTGACCTGGAATTCACTCTGTATTCTCAGGGTGGCCTTGAATGCCTCCCAAGTGCTGGGATTAAAGACGTGTGCCACCACACCCGGCTAATCAGGTGTTGCTTTAAATGGATCCTTTGCATCCCACTGTTGTATCAATTGTATACCACATCTATCCACAGACGCCCTCATCTATAACTTTGTTACTAAATTAGCATGTATTACTAAATGTTATTCCAAGACCTTAAATTGCAAAATCTTTATTGAAGGAGGCTTGTTTTCCTCGAATAGTCAGAATTGGGTTTTACCATACCTACCTTAATTGTTGAAGGCCTGGGAGAGGGCGAACTAATGTGATTCGCTTGAATTTTCCCAGTGTTAAACATTTGCTAGTCAAAGACATCTGTTTTCCCCATGGCTGTTTTGAGGCTTGTATTTCAGCTTAGCAGTTATAACTTCTGTTCCTGGCATCCCCCAGCTTTGTAATTTACACACAAAGGGAGCTGGATAAGAGGCTCAGGGAAAAACACCCAGGAACACCCCCTAATCTCTGCTTCAAGGGCTCACCAACTACCCAACAGGGGAAGGAACTAAGGCCCTCCTGGGGCAGTAGCTGGCAGAAAGTGTCCCTAAGTGATCCTAAAGACTGGCAAGATTAAAGGGAATGACATGGAGCTGGCTGACACGGTCATAGTAAAATTTCTTGCTCCTGGCTCTGGGTGGGTCTGGCTACTTTTTTTTTTTTTTTTTAATTTCCTGAGAAAGGGTGTTTTGGACTGATGCTGTTTATTCCAAGGTGATTGAACATAGATTTAAACAGCCTTCTTTTCAGCGCCAAGGGCTGTATACATCCCCACTTGACAGCTTTATCTAGTCCAGAGTCAAAGCACTGAGATTTATGCTTGCGAAGAGCCTGACACTGGCTTCTGAAAGCTCCTAGCATCTGCTTTCCACCCGCGCTGCCTGCCGTACAGTCGGCTTGATTCCCTCGCAGTGTGAAGGACAGAACCTAGGTTTGGACATACATGATTAACTATTTGGGGGAGGGAATCAAAGCTGTTGTTCAGCATACACAAATCATAATTTAATTTTGACTTGTGAAATTATCTCTTGCAACTTCTTAGCCCATCTTGATTTGAAGGTACAGTAGTTTTCTGTAATAACTAATGTAGATTTTCATAATCGAGCTTTATGCATATGTATAGGTGTGTGCACGTAGGGGTGTGTGTGTGTATGCAGATGAGTATGCAAGTGCACGTGGAGGTCAGAGGACGTTTTCAGGTGTTACACTCTGGAACACAAAGTCTCTCCTGGGCCTAGAGCTCCTCTATGAGGCTAGACTGGGAGGCCAGTGAATGCCAGGGATCTGCCTGTCTCCACTTCCCAAAGTGCAGGGGTTATAGGAATACACCACCACACCAAGTATTTTAACTCGAGTCCTGAGTAATGAACTCAGGTCCCCATGCTTTGAGAGCAAGCACTTTACCAACTGCGCTAACTCCCCCAGCCCTTCACACGCAAGTTCTTAGAAATTGGAATGTTTTCGTATGAGTTAGCACATGCCTTATCCTGTTCCCAGTGGACATATATGACACTCTACCAGACCCAAGGGATTTGTGCGACAGTATATTACAATTTCACATTCTTTCTCGGAACTATCTTATAGTACAGATGTACCAGTCCACCCAGAACAAAGGAAACAAAATCTTTACAAAAAACATAAGCTCACTAGAAAGCCATTCCTCCCATCTCCTCTCAGGCCCTTGCTCCCACTTTTTCTTTGTTTTTCATTTTTTGCCTTTTCTTTTTTTTAATAATTTTATTTATTTATTGAGAGAGAAAGGAGAGAGAAAGAGAATGGGTACACCAGGGCCTCCAGCTGCTGCAAACAAACTCCAGATGCATGTGCCACCTTGTGCACCTGGACTACATGGGTCCTGGGGAATCAAACCCGAGTCCTTTAGCTTTGCAGGCAAACTCCTTAACTGCCAAGCCATCCCTCCAACCCACTTATGCTTTTCTTCTCGTAGCTTTAGTATCTTGCTACTCAGGGATTCCGTCTTCCTCAGTGCTTAAACATGCTGAAGCCATCACTTCCTAGAACAGGGATCTCATCTTCATGTGCCCCCCCCCCCGACCACATATCTACCTGGCACTGCAGCTTCTGAAAGGGCACTGTGTCTTTCCAGACTCCACTCCTAACCCTGCCCTGTGTCCTCCACTGCCAGCTCACCACGGTCACCTGTCACCTGTAACCCACTGGAATGTCAATCACTCCAAAGGACTCAGGACCTGGCCCTGACTTCCCTGCTCTTGTGCCTTTTCCTTATAGCTTCCTCTGCTTCCCACATTGTTCCCTCCGGGACTGGCAGTGATTCTGTCCTCGAGCTTGTGCTGAGCCCTTCACGCCTCTGGTCCCATCCCTGTCCATCTGCATGATGCCGACTCAAGACAGTCAGCAAGGCAAAGAGGTTGAGAACACGAAGCTATCCCTAGGATATATATTTTTTCTGAGTCTCAATGCCTTCATCTATAAACTAAAAAAACTACAGCACTGACTCTCTGAGGCACGACATCTCATCTCGTTCTTCTTTAAAAACTATTTTATTTATTTGAGAGAGAGGGGGAAACAGATAGATGGAGACACAGAATGGGCGCGCCTCTAGCCGCTGCCAATGGACTGCAGACGCGTGCCCCACCTGAATGTTATTCAAACTTAACCATATGTCCTCAGACTCCGAGGTCATCTTACAACTGACATTCTTCTCATTTGCCCCAACCTGTGAACTACATTTCTTCAGGTTCTCAAACATGTAGGATATTCAAAAAAAATACACAGAAATATTATTTAAATAAAAATTCACTGAGTTGGATAATATATTGTTTTATATTTTTGGGTTTCAGTTATAATTCTTATTCAGTTCATGGCCAAGTCTTTAAAGTTTTTGTTTATTTTTATTTATTTGTTTGAGAGTGACAGACAAAGAGGCAGAGAGAGAGATAATGGGTGCGCCAGGGCCTTCAGCCACTGCAAACAAACTCCAGACACGTGCACCCACTTGTGCATCTGGCTAACGTGGGTCCTGGGAAATCAAGCCTCGAACCGGGGTCCTTAGGCTTTACAGGCAAGTGCTTAACTGCTAAGCCATCTCTCCAGCACCATCATGGCCAATTTTTAGAAACTATATGACTATCTCCAAAAAAAATGTGTGTGGGCATGGACATAAGATACTGCATCAGAAGGTTTAGTCATCAAGGTCCCATTATTGACAGGTCATAGAATAGATCTTTTTGGAAAGAGTTCTGTAAGTAAAAGATATAATTTTTTGTTCTACTTCTACTCAATTTATTTTAGAATATGAAAAAATTTTTAAGCTGTTCTGATCAACAAATCAAATTGAGGTCAGAAATGAAAGGGAGAGAAAAATAATTGCTAATATTGCTGGTTCTGTGTATCATTTAGCTGGCTTTAAATATTAAGTAATCTTTTATTCTGATCATAAGCACATTCCTGAACACAGGGAGAACTATTTTCATTCTAAATTTATAACATTTTTGGAAGCTTAATTATCATACTTGAAGGTCAGATGGTGCTTTATTGCAATAAAATATAAAAAGTAATAAAGAAATTATTCCTGGGGAGATGAAAGTCTGGGTTCATAGCTCATTAAATACTAACTTCACAGACCATGTCTAATTTGTCATATTTAGCTTTGGAAATTCAATACATTAGAATTTCAAATTAGGTGAAGATACCTGAGGCAAGACTACCTGGGGCCTTTGAATTCCAAAACGATCTAGGAAATTCAGTTCTTGTAGTATTATACCTGTATTTGTAAGAATTGCCTGACATCATATATGTGTTTGAGAAAGAGAGAGAGAGAGAGAGAGAGAGAAAGAGAGAGAGAGAGTGTGTGTGTATGTGTGTGTGTGTGTGCGCGCACGCATGCACGTACACACACACGAATGAATGTATATTTCTAACCTGACTCAAGTATTTTAAAGTGGTCAAAAATATAAGCACAGTGCTCATTAATCACTCCCATTGTTTATAGTTAAGTACTCTTTTCCTTTTCTGTCCAGCATATTAAAATCTCCATCCTTTGCACTGAGTAATTTGTTCAGTAAATTGACTGAAATTTATTATTATTTTTTATTATTATTATTTTGGAGTCACAGAATTACTGAAAAGTTTCCTTGTAACATAAGCCATTTTTTAAAAATCACATTTGTCAAGAGGGAATTAAATACAATTTTATGTGTTTTTTTTTTCTGATATACCTACTTTAGGCTTCCAGAATTTAATGTGATCTGGTAGCCCAACAATTTTTTTGTTTGTTTTGTTTTGTTTCTTTTCTGGAAATGTATCTGATTCTTCTTTTTCTCAATTTTTATTAACATTCCATGATTATAAAAAATATCCCATGGTAATACCCTCCCTCCCCCCACTTTCCCCTTTGAAATTCCATTCTTCATCATATCCCCTCCCTATCTCAATCAGTCTCTCTTTTATTTTGGTGTCATGATCTTTTCCTCCTCTTATGATGGTCTTGTTTAGGTAGTGTCAGGCAATATGAGGTCATGGATATCCAGGCCATTTTATGTCTGGAGAGAGCATGTTGTAAGGAGTCCTACCCTTCCTTTGGCTCTTACATTCTTTCTGCCACCTCTTCCACATTAGACCCTGAGCCTTGGAAGGTGTGATAGAGATGTTACTCAGCACTCCAGTCACTTCTATCCAGCACTATGATACCTTCTGAGTCGTCCCAAGGTCACTGCCATCTGAAAAGAGAAGATTCTCTACCCAAAGTGAGAGTAGCGTTAATATAAGGGTATAAACATTAAGAGAAGTTTTACTGGGCAGTTTGATAAGCATAGTATATACATCTACCCAGACATCAGCAGATGTTACACCCCTAGGGCTCCTGACTACCCCTGTTTTAAGTTTTCAGTATCAGGGATGTATTCCCCTCCCATGGAGCGGGCCTCCAGTCCAATTGGAGGGCAGTTGGTTTCCACCATGACAGACGTGCCACTATTGTACCCGTTGGCTCATTTGGCCTGGCTGGCCAATTATAAGGCTTGCAATGTCCACTGTAGAGTATCTTCACTGGTGGTATCTCTTTCTCCCATTGAACTACATGTAAAATGGCTTCTTCCAGCTTTCTGTCAGCTAGTCTACATGGAGGAGGTTATCAGCTCAGTTCCAGCAGGATTTTTCAGTGGCCTTGCAGCCCTAGTATATGGAGTCTTTAGCAATAGGGTCTTACCATCTATTCCTGGTGGGAAACCAAGGGCCTCGGCAATGGCCTGTAATGTTTTGGGGGCATCAGGGACCTCCCTGGCCAACAGCTCACTGGAAGGTATCCCATCCCTGTGGTAGCCCAACTCTTAAAAGAGCATAGAAAAGTCTCACATCCCACTTTCTACCCTGAATTGTCTTGGAGAGACTCAGTTTTCTTTCCTGGCTTTTGTGTAGCAAGCATACTCTAAGGATACCTACCCCAGCTTTCCTTTCTACCTCTATCTCAGCGCTGTCCAACAGAAGTCTAGTATGAATCCCACGTGCAGTTTTAAATACAGAGTGGCTGCACGAAAAAGGCAGAAATGAAATCGCTGAAGTTAATTTAACTGTATATTTTATTTAATACCGAATATGTAAAATATTAAACACTTCAACATAATGTAAGTAATATTAAACTATTAATGTGATATTTTACATTCTCCTTTCTCATATCTAAGACTCCAAAAGTTTGGCATGCATTGCAGGTACTGAAATTTTTGGCCTTTTTAAAAAAAGATTTCATATACTTGTCATCAGAAGTAGTTTCACATACCTACTCACTCACACCTCTTTGAAAATCTTCACTGGCTAGATCGAGTTCACAAAGTTGCTTTCCTTTGTGTTCATATTCAGCTTGACAAAATTTCTTCCGTTTTTAGGACAGCCCACCTACCTAACTTTCAACTTTGATGGGAAAACACGTATGTATGTGTTTCAGAAACATTTCTGAGTAAATTCATTTATTCTTACATCGACCCAGCATTCACATGTAATTTATGAAAATGTTGCGTGAATTTAAGAGCAACTCCAAAATTATTTTTTTTAGTTATTGTATTTTATTACTTTATTTTATGTGTCATTCATTCTGGCACTTGCAAAAGCAATTTGTTTTGTCTTATTTTTACTCCCCCATCTCCTCCCTAATCCTCCTTCCCCTAGTATCTTCTCCGCTTTGTTTTCATGACACATTTGCCCTTTCACTCATCCCTCACCCCTCTTTCTGCCATCTCTTTATACTCACCCTGGTTCCCAGTCTATCTTGATAGGTTTTACCCACATTTGCTCCCCTATATGTACATACTTGTAGATATTACAAGCTTAGATCTGCATATCAGAGAGAATATGTGGTTTTCATCCTCTTAGTTTGGGTCACTTCACTTACTGTAATTCTTTCCAGGTTCATCCATTTACCCTCAAATTTCATTTCAATTTTCCATACTGCTGATTAGAATTCTGTTGTGTATATGTACCATATTTTCCTTATCCATTCATCTGTGAATGGGCATCTAGGCTGATTCCAGTTCTTAGCTATTGTAAGTAGAGCAGCAATAAACACGGATATTAAGGTATCTCTGTATAGAGTGGAAATTCCTTAGGGTGTATTCCCAAGAGTGGTACGTTGGGTGGTACGTCAGTTCTATGTCTAAGTTTTTGAGATACTTCCGTACTGATTTCCACAGATTTTTGTACTAATTTGCACTGCTGCCATCAGTAAATAAAAGTTTCTCTTTCCCCACACCTTTGCCAGCATTTATTGTCAGTTTTCTTGACCACAGCCATTCTGACTTGGGTAAGATGGCATCTCAAAGTGCTTTTAACTTGCACTTCTCTGATGGCTAGGGCTGTCTAGCACTTTTAGAATACTTATTGGCCATTGGTGTTTCTTCTTCTTTTGTGAACTGTCTGTTCATTAGCCCATTTGATTATTAGCAGCTTTATTTTATTTATTTATTGGGTTTTGATCCTTTTTTATTTTATTTATTTTTTTTATTTTAAACTTTTTTTTAAATTTATTTATTTGAGAGGGACAGACAGAGAGAGAAAGAGGCAGATAGAGAGAGGGAGAGAGAATGGGCGTGCCAGTGCCTCCAGCCACTGCAAACGAATTCCAGACGCGTGCGCCCCCCTGTGCATCTGGCTAACGTGGGTCCTGGGGAGTCGAGCCTCGAACCGGGGTCCTTAGGCTTCACAGGCAAGCACTTAACCGCTAAGCCATCTCTCCAGCCCTTGATCTTTTTTTTTCAGTTCTTGGTAAATTCTGGTTATTAGTCCCCTGACTGAAGAAAGCTGGCAAAGATTTTCGCAGACTGTCTGTTAGCTTTGCTGACGGATTCCTTAGCTGTGCAGAAGCTTTTTAATGTCACACCATCCTAGTTGTTAAATTCATGGGGCTATTTCCCTTGCTGTTAAGAGTTGTATTCAGAAAGTTTTTGTGTATGCCTGTATCTTGAGGTATGTTCCTTCTTGTTCCTTTAGCAGTTTCAGAGTTTTAGATTAAGGTCTTTGAATCACTTTGAATGCACATTTGTACAGAGCGAAAGATGCAGTTCTAATTTCATTCTTCTGTGGGTGGATATCCAGGGATTTTTGTTATTTATTTATTTAATTATTTATTTATTATTTGCATGTAGAGAAAGACAGAAGAGAGAAAGAGAGAGAGAGGGAGAGAGAGAATCAGTATGGGCACATCAGGGCCTCTAGCCATTGCAAACGAATTCTAGATGCAAGCTCCACTTTGTTTTTCTGGCTTTATGTGGGTGCTGGAGAATCAAGCTTGGGTCATTACGCTTTGCAAACAAGTGCTTTCACTGCTGTCCCATCTCTTCGGCCCTGATATTATCCAGTTTTGCCATCCCATTTGTTTATAGCTGTCCTTTTTTCACTGAATTTTTTTTGCTTGTTTGTCCAAGATTAGTTGGCCAAAGTCATGTGGACTTATTTCATGGTCCTCTGTTCTGTTCCCCTGGTCTATATGCTTGCTTTGGTGCCAGTACCATGCTGTTCGTCAGCATGGCTCTGTAGGATAATTTGAGGTCAGGTATTGCGATACCTCCAGCTGTGTTTTTTCCCTTTAGAATGGCTTTGGCTATTGGTGGACTTTTGTACTTTCTTATGAATTCATGAGTTATTTTTTCCTGCTCAGAGAGAAATAGCATTTGGATTTTGATGGAGCTTGCTTTGCACATCTGTAGATTGTTTTTGGTAATATAGCCATTTTCTCAATGATGCCATTCTGGAAGCATGGTTTGTTTGTCTTTTCATTGTCTAGTATTTTCCTTGGTTTCTTGTTTGAGTGACTTAAAGTTTTCATTGTAGAGCTCTTTCATGTTTTTGGTTCAGTGGTTGGGTTTACTCCTGGGTTGTTTGCTGTTGCTGGTGCTGTTGTTGTTTTGTTCTGTTTGGCAACTGTTGTGAATGACACGTTTTTCTTGGTTTCTTTCTCTGAAAATTCGTTAACTGTGTATATAAAAGCTATTGATTTTTGTGTGCTGCTTTTTGTATCCTCTAAAATTATTAACATAGCAAAATTTAAGACAATTTCCTATAATTTTTTCAGACAACTTCGATGATGCAAAAACTTAATTAAAATGAATCAATGTGATACTGGTTCATGTTAGGAAAGGGCATAAAATCAGTATAAATTTGTATTTCATATGGTTCTGTTTCAACCCTGGCATACAGGTGGTTGGCTCACACCTGTAATCCCAGCATCTGAAAGTTCAAGTCAGGAGGATTACCATGAATCTGAGGCCATCATGGGCTATGTATTGAGGGTAAAGGACTATTTAATGAGACCCTACCTGCCAAACAAAAGTTTCAGTTTCAACAGAGACTCTTGCTTTTCCAGCTAGCTTGCAAAGAAGCTCTTCCTTCCCTAAAACCTTCCAACTCAGCTTGTCATATGCAGTGATAACGGGGAAAGCACATGCATCTCTGTCCCAAATTTGTCTTCGATTACTGAGTAATTTACAAATATTACTTTTGTTTAAAGAAAATCTTCATTTGAAGCTAACAATTCAGTGAGCCTTTGTTAAACTCTCCAACAACTTACCAATAAGCATAGTACAAAACACAAGGTTTTAAAATTGATTGTCTTCCTTATTTTTCAAGACTTTAACCCACTGATGATTATTCAGAACATTTGCATATAATATGATGAAAGGTTTTAGTAAGTATTTCCATGACAATTTCCATAGACTCTGCTTCAAAAAAAAAACCCAAGAACAAAAATTTCAATATGTATAACATGATAATATGAAGCAATAAGACATAGATCTGTCTCTTTCTTTAAAATACTGTTCATGCTGGATTTTTTGGGTTTTTGCATATGTGTATAATTATGATGTTTCTATAGACATGCTTGTGCCATGGTGCACTTGTGGAGGTCAGAGGACAACCTCAGGATGTGTCTCTTCTCCTTCCAGCTTATTTTGAGACAGGATCTCCTTGACTGCTGTTGCTTGTGAGCTTTTGGGTTCTCCTGTCTCCACCTCCAATTGCCACAGGTGCATTGGAATCACAGATATATGTGCCACTTTTCATTAGGCTCTAAATGACACTGAGGAAGATCAAACTGGTTGTCAGGCTTGCAAGCACGTAGCTTTAACTACTGAACCATCTCCCCAAACTCACGGATTTTTAAACTAAGTGCTTACCATGATAGAAACAAATTTTTTCATACCTAGCTAAAATTCCACTTTGGCAGTTATGGGTAGACTTTAAAATATATGTGTCATGAACTCTTAATTTTTAGGTAATAGACTGACATTTCTTCATGGATTTGGAAATCCTTTGGGGAAAAAAATCAGCGATGTTAATTGTTAATGTTAGATGTTAATGTCGTGTGCATCCAAACTCTTCACTTGTGCCCTTCTTCAAACGCATGTTGAAGACACCATCCTTGAGATGTTCAGAGGATCCTCATGTTTTCATAGTCACGTTTCCAATTTCATCCTTCCAACATCCTCCTCTTAAACTTTCATCCAATCATGCTGAATTATGGTTTTCTCACAAGGCCAATCTCTTTTGTGTCTCTGTCATCTATCTATCTATCTATCTATCTATCTATCTATCTATCTATCTATCTATGCTTATCTTTCATATACATATTCTCTTTTGTGTCTCTGCTTGTCTTTCATATATATGAGAGAGAATGGGTGTGCCAGGGCTTTTAGTCACTGAAAACTCCAGACACATGTGCCACTTTGTGCACCTGGCTTATGTGGGTACTGGGGGATCAAACCAGGGTCCTTAGACTTCACAGGCAAACACCGTAACCACTAAGCTAACACTCCAGCCTCTGACTTTCTTTACTAGTCTTTAAAACCTTACAAATAAATTGTCTATCTGGAAACCTCACTTGGCACCCTTCAGCTACTAGTTAGGCTGTATTTATCGTCCTTGGTTTGTTCACATCCCTCCTGCACCCTCTGAACACTTACTGCACTCTACTATGATTGTGCCCACATGACAGTGAGCTCTTGAGGGCCAAGGTGGACATTTTGTTTGCATTTCCTTGATGCCGGTTTCTGGCATATGATGGGTGCCCAGAAAGGTCTTAGCATATCCATTAAGTATCACATTGCATTGATGTATGCTTCAATTGGTACGTAAGTAAGCCTGTATAGGAAGTGACTGTCCTGTGTGTGAGTGATTCTAGTCTTCACTCTGAGAGGACCCATGACTTTTAAATATGATATATAGTTAGAGTGGTAGCAATGTTATTACATCATGTTTATTAGCATTTTATCTTATCCCTACAGAGTAAATATTAGCCCTTTGACTTGTTTTATGTGTACTTTTTTCCAGCTGCATAGATGATTGTGTGTCACTGGGTTTTACTTTTGTTTTGTTGCTAATCCTCTTTCTCTTCTTCTCTTGATCCAGCCCCAACCGAGGCCACTACACACCCACATCTAGGTAAGTGTTCAAGTCCTGATGTCATCGACTTCGTAATTGATCACTTGTTTTGCTCTTCTGCCGATGTGGGCAGATGTTATGAAGATGTGTTAACTATTAGATCTTTGATTTGCTTGTCAGCAATCTTAGACTTCACCAAATTTAGACTCAGATTCTGCTTGAACACAGAACCTCCTAAGGAAGTGATTATGCTGCCCAGCAAGAGTGTTCACAACTGACAGTGCCCTCATTCTTGGGATTCTGTTTGGTATCATCTGATATCTGGGTGTGCAAATGATGAATTTCCCCCACAGCTCCTGTCCATCATATTGGAACACAGAGGCAGTGAGTAAAGTGAAAAGACATGCATGTGGAACCATGAATCTGCAGGAACCATGGTCATTTCAGATTTGAGGTTTCTGCTCAAATTCTTAAATGCAGAAAAAAAACACAAATAATTTGGGTTGCTGTTGAAAGGAGGCTGTTTAAATAATCTCCTCCTTTTTAAAAATAGAGCTATGATTTTATTTTATACTATCATATTCTTAGTGCCCATTGTTTTTCTTTTTCAATAAATGTATTTACATGCATGTGTACGTGTGTGTTGTTATTGTGAATGTTCATGCGTGTGTGTGTTGTGTGTGTGTGTGTGTGTGTGCACATGTACATGTGGAGACCAGAAGACAGCCTTGGATTATCCTCAGGAACATCACCCACCTTTTTGAGACAGTCTGTTATTGTGCCTGGTCCCTGCCTAACAGGCTAGACCATCTGGCCAGCAGGCCCCAGGGAGCTGAATGACAGGGATTATAGGTGCACACTGCACACATCTTTAAGTGGGTACCGGCATTCTAACCTAGTTCCTCAAGCTTATAAGACAACTACTTTGCCCACTGAGCTCTTCCTTAGCCCTGACCTATAGTATTCAAGGCAGGGTTGTGCAGTGGTTAAAGTCACAGATTCTGAAGCCAAAAGGTCAGGATTTATCTCACCTTTGCCACTTGATAGCCTTGTATCACTGAACAAGTAACCTCTCTGCATCTTGGTTTCCCCACCTATAAAAGGGGATCAGTAATAGTGCCTACCTCTCAGGGTTGAAGTAAGTATTATGTGGAGTCACAAAATGTGTACTGACTGGTGTGACAGTGTTTGCTAATAAATACATAAATAAATTCTCACTGAGGCTAGCATGCTGCCTTTAGGGGAGAAAGACTCTAGGTAGCAAGTGATCCTTAGGAGTTAAATTTCTCATTTTATGTCAGCGAAGACTTACTTTAAAAACAATTTCCTACAACTATGCAATTTACTAAGAATGAAAAGAAGTCACGCTAGCTGCTTCCAGCCTTTTCAGATATCACTCACTGTGGGACCTCAAGACACGCCAGGTATTTGTCTCTTGGGATTTCCCTTTCGACATACAAACCCAATTAATTTATTTTTCTCTTTGGAAAATCTGCCTTGAGAAGCTCTGCTTTTATGTGATGCTCGAGCTTGGGGCTCCTCTGACTTGGCAGATGAGCATAACTGCTTAGAAGCTTGCCTCCTGGCTGCCACGACAGGCTGGTGACCCGCCGTGGTACAGCTGAGTCTCGGCCAGGCTGGCAACTGAGAGAGCTGTGCCCTGTAGGCATTTCGGCACTGCAGCCAATCGCGCAGAGGAATCATTAATTCACTCCCATGCTCGGAGTGCATCACAACTCTCTCCAGTGTCTAGCTACATCCTCCCTGGTCTCGTGCCTAAAGCTGTGAGCAGGGGCAGCTCCCAGAGCGCATGCTGACTCACTGGTTTCCATGACTTCATTATATGCTGGCCTGCTGGCATACCGGCTATACAGGGGGATGCAGACTGTCACAGGTGGGATGTCACCCAACAGAATTCAAAAGTAAGCTTCCTGATATTTGGGAGAGATTTTAATTACCCAGTGAGTTCAGAGAATTAATATCTGAGGAAGCGAGCCTGTAAAAACAGAAAGCATCACCTCGGAAAAAACATAAAACTTGTGGGTTTTTCTGTTAATCAGGTGATATGCTTCCAGTGTTCATAAAACCTAGCTAGTTCAAATAAAACTGTGAAGGAAAGGCCCAGAGATTTAATATTAGCCAAAACAAACTTCCTAAGAAAAGCATGGAAATTAGGCAAGAGTGTTTTTAAAGCACTAATTAATTTTCTTTGCCAGTTATGTACATTGTAGCTGGCCATGAGAGTGCTTCCACGCCCTCCCCCACCCCCCAGTGAACATTGGTACTCTACAGTTTATGAAGTCATTCTTCAGTGTACTCCAATTTCTTTTTTCCTTTTGTTTTTCGAGGTAGGGTCTCACTCTAGCCCAGGCTGATCTGGAATTCACTATGTAGTCTCAGAGTGGCCTTGAACTCACAGCGATCCTCCTACCTCTGCCTCCCGAGTGCTGGGATTAAAGGCATGTGCCACCACACGTGGCACATGCTCCTATTTCTAAAGCTTAAACATGGGTATTTAACACAATCTCGGGGCAGTGGTAATATATTCAACACCACATGTGGTTCCAACCCCATGGGGAATACCTGCAACCCCACTGAGGAGCATCCCCAATGGAATGGGGTTGGAATGAGGGAAAAGAGGGTACCAACACATGATGTATCCATACGAAACATCTTGTCAATAATAATAATAATAATAAACTTAATAGTTTTGCTGGGCATGGTGGCACCTGCTTTTAATCCCAGGACTCAGGAGGCAGAGGTAGGAGAATCACCATGAGTCAGAGGCTAGCCTGAGACTACATAGTGAATTCCAGGTCAGCCTGGGTTAGACCAAGACCCGACCTTGAAAAAAAAAAAAAGACACTAGTTTTAATTTTAAAATACTATGTTATTATTCATAAGTGCAGCAAGTTGGCATTTATTTGGATGAATTTATTGCTGTAGTATAATTCATCTCTAAATTCTTTTTCTCAGCTGAAGTACACAGTGACAGCATCATTTTACGAGATGACTTTGACTCCTACCATCAACTGGAATTAAATCCAAATATATGGTAAGTTATAAGGATATACTGTACTTTAGACTATTTGATATAAAAAATGATGCTTCTGGAAGCAAAGGTAGGAGGATCACCATGAGTTGGAAGCCACTCTGAGACTACATAATGAATTCCAGGTCAGCCTGGACTAGAGTGAGACCCCACCTCGAAAAAAAAAAAAAAAGATGCTGACTTTGTTTAATGCAAAACTTTTCTCTCTTAAGAAGCAGTTAGTGAAAATTCAGTTGCTCTTCAGTGCAGAGTATCATTGAGAACTGTTAAGCTGTGGAATAGACTCACTGTAGAATGTACACGTTTTATCCTTGAATGTCATCATGTGCTATTCAGTCCTGCTTTTGTTGATTTTTACCATCTTAACAAATATGTAACAGTAATTATTTAAATATGAAATTTGAAAGCATAAGGTTCTTCCACATACCTAATAGTTCAGTAGGGGAGATCTGGGAACACATATTCAAAAGCATAGGATGTAATGGAGAAATTAGTAAATGTCATGGGGTGGGGGGATACAGATAAATTACTGTGCAATTCCAACAGAGGAAAGATGCCTCTGGTGGAAGTTTCTTGGAAAAAGTAGCCATTGGACTAAGAGTTGAAGATGACATATAGATAGAGTTTTGAGTCTTCAGTAGTAGATGAGAAACCTTTATGTCTTCTCTAGAAGAAATATGGGTCTAGATAGTGTAAAAATAGAACAGAATATTACTAGACCAGACAGACATAAAGTCTGTCTTTCTCTCTCTCTCTCTCTCTCTCTCTCTCCATATATATATGTATATAAACAGTCTATCATCAGAACGCATCTTCTGTCTGAATATGTCCTAAATATAAATCACTTTAAATAAATGGAGATCTATATAAAGAAAAGGCAAAGAAGTTTAAAAAAATCTCTGATTCTCTTGATATTTATCCGTTTTACATTCCACTAATATAGATACTATCAAATGATTTGTTTCTTCCAAGGAAAGCTCACTTCTGTCAAGCTAACTCATGGTCTTCAGTGAGTTTTCTTGACAGATATAAAATGTGACTTCTATGTGGTTCAAATTCTGTTATTTTTTTCAAATCAATAAAATGGATTGATTTTGCTTCAGCCATTTTCATGACTGATCTCATAACCTCTTTCTTGGTCAGGATTATGGATTTTATGTCCCTTTTACTTAAGATATGGTTTTTCTTACACTTCAGCTGCCCACCCGCCCATTGCTGTTTTTCTTTCTTTCTTTCTTTCTTTTTTTAGCCTTACAAACTGTGTATTCTTAGCAAACATGCTTCAGAGCAATTTTACTTCACCCCTTATCGCACACAATCTCAGTAATTCTGCCATGTTAATGTTTTTAACTATGACATGCTCATCATTTGAGAGATGGCTTTGTTGAACAAAAGGTGGCCAAGGCTGTGAGATGAGGCCAATCCAGTTTGACTTGGAGCAAGAAGCTTGCTGACTGGGCACACTGAGAAACATTAAAAGCTGCTTCCCTTCTCTGATCTCCATTGTCATGTAGTAAAACTGGGTCAGATACCTCCTCGCAGCCTTGTCTGAGGAGCTGGATGAGTGTGAAAGGCCTGGTATCAGGTCTGGGGCATGACAGCTACTCTGTATTACTTCTCTTTCTCCCTTCTTCTCATTTTCTTCCCTCTCTTCCTCAATACCTCTATTTCTCCCTTTCTCTCCTTCTAGTTTTTCTTTCCTTGTTTCTTCTACCCGTCTATGGCCTTCTTCCTCTTTCCTTCCTCCCTCAATCCTGTCCTTTCCCCTGTGACATTACTTGTACAATGGATGTTTTTCTCTTCTAAACAAAGATGTAGTATTTTAAAGAAGTAATAATTATTACTAAAGTAGCCTTTGTTCATGTAACTAAGTTCCCCAATCTTCTTTTATCATATTTGCGTGAAAAACAACATCAAATTAAGGATACCTTTATTACACAACCTATGTGACACATGGCAATAAATTACCATCATGGAAGCACAGAGGAGAGGCGGGTATAAAGAAAGAATTAGATGTCTGGAACTCCTTAAAAATAAGCATAATGCCATAAAGTCAAATATAGACACCAGTAAAATCAGATTTTCCAGTTTAATATTTTTAATAACATGGCAAAGACCCACTTTGCTTTGGAACCTTACAGGCAGTTTTCATTCTCATGAAGTATTTTTGTGGTATACATTTTGCCATAAATTTTGTCCTTCATAATACTGTCTTTGATTCTTTTTATACACAGAAGAATTGGGACCCCTATGATCATGTGGCGTCATGGATACGAGAATCCTGGCTGCCTACTCTGTATCTGTATGCCTCTGCCACACATCACCAGAGAGAAACAGTGTGTTGGGTGTGGCACATTGAGACAAATTTCCACCACTAAATAATCTACTGCAAATGAAAGAAAGATGTGTGTATTTCTGCCATGGGGTTATAGAAACTTCATGTGCATTATTCAATTTGTAATTTCTATGGATAACCAAAAGGAGAAATTGAGAAATTAACTTTATGTCTGTCTAGTTCTAGATACAAAAGTTAGTTTTAAAGTTAAATCACGCATTCACTGTCATTAACTTCATCTAATAGAGTCAACTGCTTACCATATGTTTTGTGCAGTTTTTTAAATACAGGTTTGTTGTCCCATGTACAAATAACTACATATACATAAAACACAAAACCATAAAATTATATTACTAACGTTATGAATAAAAGCAATAACTGAGTTACTTTGCTACATGATGGCAGTTTAAATAGAGATAAGAAACTTTTAAAAATATTTTATTTATTTATTTATTTGCAAAAGAAAGAGAGAGAGAGAGAGAGTGTGTACCAGGGCCTGTAGCCCTGCAAATGAACTTCAGATGCGCGCACCACTTTGTGCATGTTGCTTTACATGGGTATTGGGGAATCAAACCCAGGTCATTAGGCATTGCAGGCAAGTGCCTTAACCACTGAGCCATTCCTGCAGCCCAGAAACTTTTTGTACATTAGCACAATACAGATATGCTGCCTACCATGCAGTTTGAATATATGAATTGATTCAAAAGTTAATCGTTTTACTTGGTGCAAAGATCAATCAAGATAAGAATATAAATAATAATAAGGGTTTTACCTTATATTAGACCTATATTATTTTTGCTGAGAGCTGCCAAAAGTGGTAACAGCTTGTTTGAGTTCTTCCAGAAAGTGCTTATGCATACGCAGTGAATTTATGAATTTTTTTCACAAATTTAAATATCAGGAAAGCAAAACTTCTTTGTTCTTCTATAGCCCAACTTAATTTCATTTCTATTATCACCCTTTATATCGAGTTGGTGATAACTTAGTTTAAGTCAGCTCTGATTGGCTTCCTCCTGTTTCTCTAGGTTTTAACTTAGTTTCGGGGGTCACATTAGTGTGACAACAGGCAGTTAGGGAACATCTCTGGTCCCCAGACTTTTGCAGATGCCCAGTATACTGATACTCCATTCACCCTTGGTGACTGTCCTCACAGACAGACAGCCTTTGTCTCTGTTCTAACCACTGCTCTTGGGCAATTACTGTTTCAAGTACTGCCTGAGGGGTTGCAGACCGTGTTGTGCTCCTGGACCTGGGCCCCAGGTCTCTCTATGATACTGTCCTGGGCTATGTGGATGTGCAGTTGTAGTTTCCTTCCACTCTTGGCTCCATGGATTTCTCTGGGGCTTTACTATGGAAAGGGCTCTCTGTCTCTTCACCCTCCTGTTGCCTTGGTTGGCTGAGCAGTGAAAAGTAAAGTTACAGATGAAGAGAGCAAGGAGACAAATAGAGTAGTGCTGGGTCTTGAGGAGAAGGACTTCTCTACTTTCATTTTGCCCCAACTCATCAGTGCTGCTGACGATTCCCCACCAGCAAATGTACTCAACACACTGTGACAACTGTGCTTCTCCAACAGAAGGGTCCATAGGGTCTTGTCCATGCAGCACCAGCCCTTTAGAGCCCCTCCTCCAAAAACATAGGGATAAATTCCATACAGCTAAGTTGAGAGAAGTTTAGAACCACTTGTATGAAGGACCTTCACTCAGGGGTGGAGCACATGTGTAGCATACCTGAGACTTTGGATTTGGTTCCCAGCATGTCAAGAAATCACAAATATACTTCATCTTACTGACATGTCGCTTAAGCAACTACTGCTTGCACATTCAACAACACTTTTGGAGTCCCTTTTGGGACTTAAACTGTTTTAGCACCATCACCTTTATGGGACAGTCATTACATTGTAGATCTTGAGAGGGTGTGTGTGTGTGTGTGTGTGTGTGTGTGTGTGTTACACTGATGTTCATGTTAGTAAAAAACTCGAGACGTGGGCTGGAGAGATAGCTTAGAGATTAAGGCACTTGTCTGTGAAGTCTAAGGACCCAGGTTCAATTCCCCAGTCCCCATGTAAGCCGGAGTTCATTTGCAGTGGCTAGAGGCCTTGGCTCACCTATTCTCTGTCTCTCTCTCTCCCTCTTTCTCTCTCTAATAAATAAAATATTCTTTAAAAATCTTGAGATCTATGTAGTGTAGTGTGTATAAATTTATTTATCTTAATGAAAATGTCAGCAATAATAGGAATAATAGGAAAGCAAAGAGGATAGTGGATATTGTTGATTTGTAATGAAAGAGGGAGAGGCAAGGGAAGAAGGGGAAAGAAAGAGGAGAGAGAGAGAGAGAAGAAAGGAGAGGCGCTAAAATGTAAATGCATGCTTGAAAATGATTAGGGTGTGTTAGAAGTGCCTTTACCCCCAGGCAATTGCAAAGTCAAGGAGGACTCTTTGTTTTGCTTAAGTTATCCCTTTAATGCTTGTTTTCTGAAGATTACAGAAGGCATCCAGAGTTATAATATCTCTGCTGCTCTAGTGGGAAGCAGGGGGCTATTAAAGAAAGCAATGATAGATGGTAACAGATGTTTCCCCTCCAGCGCAATGATAGACCAATAATAATAGCAAATGTGTCCTGTTCAGCCGAGATTGGGAACGGTAGCTGCTCTTCAGGAGACTCTCAGCTGGGTGAGTTGTCATATCACTGCGCATGTGAGGCATCTAGAAAGAAGAATGGCATAAGGTTGCCTCAGACGTATGGAATGAGAAAACTTCCGCTAGTTGGTTATGACGCAGACAATCCCACAATGTACAGCTGAAATCTCATCGATTGGGCTGCATCTGGCAGTCCCCGGAAAATACCAATTTGGGAGCAATTAATATGAAATAAAGTAAAGAAGGATGGTTTGGGCTTATTAAATTTCTTTTCCTTTGGGGAAAATGATTGTGAACAAAGGACATAAAAACACCAAGGCTTTGGGATTGGATGAGTCAGTCTAGCTTGAAGCTTTATCTCATGGTCACTTAGACAATAAGGAAGAAAAAGCCAGGCACAAGGTATAACCACCTTCTAGTTCAACTTGGATGTTGGAACCCCTTCCCTCTTCATAAATGACAAAAGCAAAGGGGACCCCCTCATTCAGCGGCCAAGTGTGAGAACCACAATGTAAGTGGGGTTCCAAGAAATCCAGAAATAAAATCAATGAAAGAAATTGGACAAACATTTTTATTCAGTTTTTCTGAACAAAATTTGATCTGTAACCAGCAATCCCATGGGCAGCAAATCTGGAAGCTAGTGCTAGTGATGGGGGGAAACAACCGCACCACCGACAAGGAATTCTACCTAGAAAAAGGAGAACAAGGAACCAGAAGAGATTGCTGTGAAAAGCAAAGTATCTTCTCTGATGACACATCCTTGTCAGAACCTTTAATCTATCATTGTAGTTTAGGATTTTGGAACTATAGTCTATAATTTGATGTTTGGAGCTTCATAGTGCAGTGTTTTGATCATATATGAATCTTTGTGTTTTCTCTTACATCTCCCTTTTGATTTCTTCACTTCTTCCTAATATATTTCAGTCTTTAATTTATTTTATTTATACCCTTTTTCTTATTACAAAACTCCCTTCTAACTTTCTTCTCTTGCTAGGTTCTCCTTCTTCTTATATATATATATTTTACCCTAATGTAATTGCCCTGGAGAAAGTCTTTATCTACAATAGAAAGGTTAACCAGGAGGTGTCCTGTTAATGAAATAAGGTATGAATCCGGAGGCTTGTTATTTTCTTCTTTATTCTGTAGTCTAGATGACAGAAACAAGAGCTCACTCCATGAAATTAAATGTCAAGTACATTTGAAGCAAGTGAGAAAATATTTCTTCAAGCAGCATGTTGTAGAATTCACCATAGTAGGAGATTAGAATATTGTGTGCAGTAGTAGGATATTAGAGGAGTTATTTTTAACCTATTTGTCATGGTACCTGTGAACAAAGAAGAGATCAAACTTTTAAACTCCCCAGTGAAATCAGAAGAGTTCTCTTACCTTCCAAACTGAGAAGTAATAAGAAAGAATGAACTATAAATGGAGTTTGTCATTTTCACGACTAAGACATGTGTTAGCTCCTTAGGAAAAAAAAAAGGTATGGCGTAGTTGAAGGTGATTTTATTGTCAGCCTTACAGAGTGAACTTGGCTTGTTATTTTTCTAAGAATAGTCCACATTTACAAAGAGAATCGGATGTTTTTGAAATTTTATTTTTTAAGCTTTTAACTCTAAAAAAATAGCACATAAATTGCTTACAAGTAAATGGCATGCCCACTTTAAAAAAAATTAAAGAGAAAAAAAAGATACAGAGAGAGAGAGAGAGAATGGATGTACCAGGGCCTCTAGCCACTGCAAACAAACTCCAGATGCATGCGCCCCTTGTGCATCTGGCTTACGTGGGTCCTGGAGAATCAAACCTGAGTCCTTTGGCTTTGCAAGCAGGTGCCTTAACCACTAAGCCTTCTCTAAGCACCCCCTTTTAAAATACAAAACATTCTCTCTTTATTCTACAATATAGTCAAAGCAAGGCATAATACCATATACCCACAACCCCAGCATTTGGGCTATAGTGTTAAGCCAAGGTGGCAAGACCTTGCCTCAATAAAACAAAATTTAAAAATATATATATCATGGACTGGTGAGATGGCTCAGGGGTTAAGGGACTTACCTGCAACACCTAACGGCCTGGGTTTGATTCCCAGTACCCATCTAAAGCCAGATGCACACAGTGGTGCATGCATCTGGAGTTCATTCACAGCAGCTGGAGGCCCTAACACGCCCATTCACATTTTCTCTGTCTCCCTTCTTTCTATCTCTCTCTGTTTGCAAATAAATAAATAAATACCAAATATTGAGTAGATTGGTTGTGAAAGCATGAACAAAATGGTTCAGGAAGCACTGGTGTGTCTAAAGTCAACTGATTGCCCAGTAGCAGATGGCTAGCAGCATCTCATTTACTCTGGTGGATCCGCAGTCCCCGATCTGGCCTTGTGATCTGCAAAATCATACATCCGATCTTGTTAGCACACAGTGTGATCTATATCTGGAGGCAGAGACAGATTATTCTGGGATCAACTATTTACAAGAAAAGATCTTTTTGTTCCCATTTTTAAAGAACCCTTTAAGGACAGGACAATGTTAAAATGATTTTAACATCTCTGTTTAGAAATGATGGTGAATAGACAAATCTGCCTCGTAGAATGCCAGACTGCTTCTTATGAGATTGAATGGAAGACTGATCCATTCAGAGGCAATAAATTCTGGATAGATAATATGATGCCCTATGTCTTAGGGACCAATGACATGTATCTCAAATGAGAATCTGATGATAACTGATTGTCAGTTTCCAGGTGATTAACTTGTTTCAATAGAGTGCCTGACTAAAGGCTGAGTGATTTCATTCGGCTCTGAAAAGAGGAATAGTCATGTTGTTAGACTACCCTTGAGAAAATAATATTTCAATTATTTATTTATTGTTATCAGGATGATGTCACTACCAACCATTCATACATCTCCTTTGTACAAAAGACCTCAATTTTCTCATTAATTCTCTCCATTTCCAGTGTCCTGAAAGTCCTTCTAGTCCCACAGTAAGGGACATGGGTCTCAGTCTCAAAGCACTCTTCACTCCAGGTTCTTCTGGATCCGCTGAACCATAGGCCTAATTATATCTTTAAATGTGTACTCTTTACTCACATCATATAAAATTGTGTGTTCAAAGACAAAAACAGTCACCTAAATAATACTTAAAAAGGAAGAATAACACCAAAGTCATAAGCTTTAAAACTGTCATGGAGTTGGTTACAATAAAAGCAAAACTATGTTCATCCCATGTCTTTTATATTTTGTTTATTATTTGACCCTAGTTTTGTTGGTCAGCAAAGAACAGCCTTTATATTATTGGTTCTCTTATGGCTTTGATGAAGGGAGGAAAGGAAAAGAGGAAGGGAAGGACAGAGGGAGGGAAGAAGTAAAGAAGAAAGGAAGGAAAGGAGGAAGGTACACTGGATAGATTTGATAAATTGAGCAGCTAAGGGTATATAGTAGCAAAAGATGTATTGAATTTAATTCATATGTATATACATATGTCCTGTGAATTCACTCAAAGTTCTCTATTAAAACTATTTAATTTCTTTTATGCAATTTTATTAGTGAAACAAAATCCTTTATAAATGAAAAAATAATTTTAAGCCTAGTCATAGATTTTCAAATAAATTTCGGCAATAAAATACATTCTTTGAAATATTTATTCTTTTTATAAAACTGGAATTCTTTTACTGGCTGTATTAATGGTAGAGTTGGACTATTATGCAAGGAGTCAGGAAACCTGAATTTAACCCTGCTTTATCATTTGTAAAATGAGGGGGTAATGAGATGCAGTGATATTACAGGCCCCTCTAACCCGATGATCTGTGAACTCCAGTAATAGGTAAGGCTTATGTGAAACCTAAGCATGTAATAAATAGATAGGTTCAGACAGAGTTCAATAAGTTCAGGTTTCATATCATCTGAAAATCGCAAGCATTTCCTTGAAAATCTCCTTTAATCATATTGTTTATGACATAATATATTGGATGTGAGTAATTCATATAATATGCCATATTTGTCAGATTCTTGTGTCCTCTTTTTTGTGGGTTTTTTCCCTTTCTTATTAGGAAGTAAGAAAAAGGAGAATCAGTCTCTCAGATTAGGGAAACACAATATTTGGTATTTTTGTCATTATGTAAAAAAGCAATTCATTTCTAATCCTTAGCCTGGGAGGTCACATTCCTTTTTAAATTGAAAAACAAAAGTCTGTTTAACTGGAATTATGTAGCTTCCTCCTTCCCACACATCTGGATGAATATGTTGCCTAACTTTACAAAGCCCATCATTTTCCTCAGAATGAGTTCAGTGGAAGAAATCTAGTTATAAGGCCATAGATTTAAATGTCACAACAAATAGCACTCCCCCCACCCACCCTGCTCTGTGAGCCTAAAGAAAACTGGGCTACTTACATCATCCAAAAAATTTAACCTCAGTTTCTGGGAACTTGTAGAATTATTCCAGTAAAGGAAGAGTCAACTTCATATCAGAGATTTGGGGTGCCTGAATGTGCCTCAGGACCTCATCTCTTACTTACATCCCTCTCTCTCTCCCATATTACCTAAAAATAGATATATTTTATTTCATCTACATCCTAGACCTTCATCTCACTCAGTTCAATGAATTTCTAAAAGTTTGGATTTTTATCTCTAGTTGTCCAGAGAACTGTCAGTTTCCAGGTCCTGTAATTCTTTAGAGTTATGCTGTGCAATGTGGTAGGCCACAGTCATACAAGATTGTTGAGTACTGTAATGGAGATACACTGTAAGATACACCCCGCAGTTTGAAGGCCTACCACAGACAAAGAATATAGATATGGCATTAATAATTTTTATGATATTTACATACAAAAATAAGATGTGAATATATTATGTTAATGAAATGTTTTAAAAATTAATTCATCTATATCTTTCATTGGGAGAGGACTTTCTTTTTTTTTTCTTTCTTTTTGATTTTGTTGTTGTTTCGCAGTGTTGGGGATTGAACCTAGGGATTTGAGTTTTCCAGGCAAATGCTCTACGACAGAGCTACATCCCCGGTGCTTTGTCTTTAACTTGTAATGTAGCCATTAGAAAATAGAAAATTATCAGCACCAGGGTGTAGGAGACAGACCCTGAGGATGCTCAGCACCTACCAAAATAGAGATCCAGAGTCTTCTAAGAGCTCATCACTGCAGTAGACTTAAAACTCACTCACGGCTCAGGGAATTTTGCAGCAGACGGGCTGGAAAGGTTGTAAGAACCACAGGTTGAGACATCATGTCCAGAGACATTCCCTCTCCACCCAAAATAACTGACTGCTGCTCCCAAACACAGAAGCTACAGCCCCATGGGGGAATATCTACAACCCTACTGAGGAGAGTCCCCAACAGAATGGGAGCAGGGGTGTGGGAAAAGAGGGTACCAACACATCATGTATCCATATGAAACATCTTGTTAATAATAATAAACATTTAAAAGAAACAGTAAAATGATTGGTTCACCAAGCTAGATTTGAGCGGAATGATTTCTTTGGTTTGTATGATAATTTCATCCCTTCTGGATATAAATCAGACAGCCAGCCCCAGGGGTTAGCCTGCCCCTGCTTCTCCAGAACTAGAATGACAAGTGTGTACTAACACTCCCTGAATCTTTGCAGCGATTCTGGCCTCAAGTCTTCATGCTTGCAACAGGCAGGCTCTTTACTGACTGAGTGATTGTCTAGTTCCTTGGTTCATTGATTTTTTGCATTGTTATTTTAATTTCCATTTTATTATTTTCTGCCATAATATTTTTTATTTATTCCCACTTAATTTTTTGATTTGAATTTTTCTTGTGTTTCTAAGACTGTGTTACTTTTTAGGCATTTTATTTGAGATTTCAGTGAGTTTTTTTGTGGGCTTTGACAGATATAAATTTCTTAGAACCACTTTAATTTTATCATACAAATTTGGTGTTTTGCATTTCTATTTTTGATTGATTGCACTAATGTTTTAAATTCCTCTCTTCATTTCTTCAATTACCCACTGATTATTCAGTAGTGTATCCTGTAGTTGTTGGGTAGAATGTTCCTTAGATGTTTATTAAGGCCATTTTGTCGATTGTGTCACATTATTCTGATGTTTCTCTTTAGATTTGGGGAGGGGCTGTGAGTGACCTCTTCGGGTGGTAAGTGTGAAGTATTGAATTTACTCACTAACATTGTGTTGTGGCTGATCTGTGTAGGAATCTATTCACTTCTATATTATCTATGTTTTGGCATAAAATTGTTCACTGTAATGTCTTCTACATGGGATCTGCTATAGCGTCCTGTTTGTTGTTTCAAGTTATATGTTTTTAGTCAGTCTGGATATATTTTATCCATTTTCATTATCTTTCCAAATAACTACACTGATTTAACAGTTCAGCTTGAGCTCATAATTTCTGCTTATTCTGTGCCCCGTCACATATTCACCTCACTTCCTTAAGTAACTCCTATTTTTCTTTCACTTTCCCAAGAAATGTTCTTTTACTTTCCCAGTTTGGAGAGGCGCTACCTCTCAAATCAGTGTACATTGTCTTTCTTTCTTTCTTTCTTTCTTTCTTTCTTTCTTTCTTTCTTTCTTTCTTTCTTTCTTTCTTTCTTTCTTTCTTTCTTTCTTTTTCGAGGCAGGGTTTCACTGTAGCCCAAGCTGACCTGGAATTCACTATATAATCTCAGGGTGGCCTCGAACTCACGGCGATCCTTCTACCTCTTCCTCCCGAGTGCTGGGATTATAGGCGTGCGCCACCACGCCCGACTGCGTCCTTGTTTTACGCACTCTGGATCAACGTCATGAGTCTTGGATTTAATAATCCCTTCGCCTAAATTACAACTCCTCGATGTTTCGGCTGTGTAGCCTTGAGCAAACTGCTTCTCCACTTTTAAAGTCATTATTCATATTAGTAAAACGAAGACCACAACCTCTCTCCTCTGAGAGGCTCAGAAGTTTAAATGGACATTAGGGCATTTGACACATAAGAGAATGCAAGAAACATGGATACCTTCTGTTAGAACTACTGGATTATGCCTCTGCCTTTCTATGTGGAAACTGCTAGAAAAAAATGATGGTGTTATACACTAGAGGTTGGTGTGGTGCCTATAAACCCTTAACATAAATCTGTTAAACAGAAAAAAATGAATTAATGAATGATGAAGGAACAAATAACACCACTGACAGCTAAGAAAGGTTAGATTTGACCACCTAGAGGGATGAGCATTCAGGGTAAATTAAAATAAATTATGTTGACAAATCCAGTCAGACTGTGAGAAATTCAAGCAAAGGCCATTTAAAAGACTTTGGCAGGAAGCTGACAGATTTGTCCCCATCAATCCTTGGTGGAGCCATTGTTCCTTTTCGTAGCCACCCAGTGAGTCATGCATGGTGCTTATAAATCTTTAAGTTTCAGCAGAGCACCGTGCCTTTAAAAAAAAAAAATTTTTTTTTTACTTTAAAGTTCTGGGTCTATAAAGCACAATGACTAACAGAAAGGTCTAGAAGGGTTGTTGAACCACATGGAGAGAAGAGCTGGAACTCTACTGTTTGCTTTTCTCTTGTGTTTATTTTATTCGCCCCATGTTATTCCACAAAGTAGAAATGATTCTCCGAACACACCTCTCATCTTTTGTTTTTACCGGTCCTATACTCACAAGCTGTAGGCTATCTACATAAGCATCACCTTTACACAAGATGCAGATATCCAGATTCCACCTGAATCCTGCTTAATCAAAAACTTGAAAGGACGACATCTATAATGCCCGCTTTGTACACACACTTGTTTAAGTGTCCCTGGAAGCTGAAGGTAGATAACCATTATGAGGTTTGAACAGTCTCTTCTTTTTTTTTTTTTTTCAATTTTTTGTTTATTTTTATTTATTTATTTGAGAGCAACAGACAGAGAGAGAAAGAGGCAGATAGAGAGAGAGAATGGGCGTGCCAGAGCATCCAGCCACTGCGAATGAACTCTAGACGCTTGCGCCCCCTTGTGCATCTGGCTAACGTAGGTCCTGGGGAATCGAGCCTTGAACCGGGGTCCTCAGGCTTCACAGGCAAGCACTTAACCGCTAAGCCATCTCTCCAGCCCAAGTCTCTTTTTTTTTTTAAAAAAAAAATTTTTTTTATTTATTTGCAAGAGAGACAGACAGAGAAAGAGGCAAAGAAAGAGAGAGAATAGGCACGCCAGGGCCTCCAGCCACTGCAAATGAACTCCAGGTGCATGCACCACCTTATGTAGCTGGCTTATGTGGTTCCTTATGGGAATCAAACCTGAGTCCTCAGGCAAGAGCCTTAACCACTAAGCCATCTCTCCAGCACCATTGTCTTCTTTTAATTTTCTTTGTCAAGGTTGAACTATCTCTCAAACCATTTCACAATGACTTAAACATCAAATAATCTTCATCTATCACTAATGTAAAAAGCCAATTATTTTTCTAGTGCTGAAAATAAATCCCACCATAACTTTTCTTCTACTTCTTGGTACCTCTTTCTTAATCACAGTCAGTATAAAGAATTAGAAAGAAAGCCAGTAGTAAAAAGTTTATATAAGGGCTGGAGAGATGGCTTAGTGGTTCAGGTTTGCCTGTAAAGCCAAAGGACCCAAGTTCAGTTCCCCAGTACCCATAAAAAGCCAGCTGTACAAGGTGGTGCATGTGTCTGGAGTTCATTTGCAGTGGCTAGAGGTCCTGGTGTGCTTGTTCTCTCTGTCTCTCGAAAGAAAGGAAGGAAGAAAGAAAGAAAGAAAGAAAGAAAGGAAGGAAGGAAGGAAGGAAGGAAGGAAGGAAGGAAGGAAGGAAGGAAGAAAGAAAGAAAGAGAGAAAATAGTAAGAAAAGTTTATATAATATATTCTGAAAGAGAGAAAATAGTAAATATCCATGAGGAATTAATAATAACATCTAACATTGCATGATTACTATGTGTACTATAATTTCTTTAGACTTTAGCCTTTATTAATAGTTACATTTATTAAGGTATCTTACAGTCATTTATTCACTGAACAAGTATTGAACATATCATAAAGGAAGAATGTGAGTCAGGTGTGTTACACTTCCAAAGCTACTACTGTGTCTCTTCTAATGTCAAAGACACGTAATTAGACTTTTGTTTCATAGTAACTAAGAGAAGATTTCATTTTTTTTTGTTTGTTTGTTTTTGTTTTTTCAAGGCACGGTCTCACTCTAGCTCAGGCTGACCTGGAATTCAGTTTGTAGACTCAGGCTGGCCTCTAACTCATGGCGATCCTCCTACCGCTGCCTCCCAAGTGCTGGGATTAAACGTGTGCACTACCACACCCGGCTAGATTTCAATTTTCTTTCTTTCTTTCTTTCTTTCTTTCTTTCTTTCTTTCTTTCTTTCCTTCTTTATTTATTTATTTATTTGAGAGTGACAGAGAGAAGGAGGCAGAGAGAGAGAGAGAGAATGGGCGCGCCAGAGCTTCCAGCCTCTGTAACTGAACTCCAGATGCGTGCGCCCCCTTGTGCATCTGGCTAACGTGGGTCCTGGGGAATTGAGCCTCGAACCGGGGTCCTTAGGCTTCACAGGCAAGTGCTTAACCGCTAAGCCATCTCTCCAGCCCAAGATTTCAATTTTATAATAAGATTTTTGATGCCATGGAATATATTGTAAGTTTCTTAGCAGAAATTTTTCTTTCAGGGTAAGGTCTTGCTCTAGCCCAGGCTGACCTGGAATTCACTTTGTAGTCTCAGGCTGGCCTCGAACTCACAATGATCCTCCTACTTCAGCCTCCCAAGTGCTGGGATTACAGGCATACACCACCACCCCCAGCCAGAAGTTTTGTTTCTCGTCTTCCAAAAATTTTAAAGAAGCCGGGCGTGGTGGCACACGCCTTTAATCCTAGCACTCAGGAGGCAGAAGTAGCAGGATCACCGTGAGTTCGAGGCCACCCTGAGACTACATAGTGAATTCCAAGTCAGCCTGAGCTAGAGTGAGACCTACCTCGAAACAAACAAACAAAAAAACATTTTTAAAGACACCTGGCATTGTTGATCTTCTTGTGTAGGGACACAGCTGAAATGATTAAAATAATGGTAATCATTTATTTTACATGGTAAAAATGTATAGGGAGTACTTATATCTGTTTGCCAAGTTGGTACTTACTTCGCTTCTTCCTCTTAGCTTTATGGCCTACATTATTTCTGTCCGTGCTCTGTCTTCTCCCTCAATGGGAGTTACTACTCTCTCTTTCTCTCTCTGAGATCAGCAGACAGCAGAAAGGAATAAATACGGTGACCTCCCAAGCAAATGGCATAGTGCTCTTTCCACAGAGTTTGGCACCTGAAGTGTGAAGGTCTTTGAAAACATTCTTTCTGCATGAGGTATAGCTCTCATGTGGTATGAAGTTCAGACAGGGGCAACACAGATCTGTTTTTCTACATGCTGCATGTGTAGTGCTTGTGAGCTGAAATTAAGAGCATCATAAACATTGGTGACAGTATGCAAAGTCAAATCCAAAGTAGGCATACCATCAGCATCTACTAAATAGATGCACATGAATATTTATTTTGAGATCTTATTTTTTATTAACTACCTCATTATGCAGTAATTACAGCATATGCTTAAATTATTTTCAGGGTTAACATAACTCAGTACATAGAATTTGCTTGAAGTAAAACATGAATATATTTAGTAACATGCAGATTAAATATATCATTTGATTACATTATTTGTAGCATAGTGAAATGTAATTGTGTACATTTATTTGAGGCAATTATCTTAAACATTGACACTGATCATAATACAAAGTATTTAAAACTTGTGAAATATCATTTGATTTTAGAGATACAATTTTTAATGAATTATGTAAGTAGATGTTACCTTTTAATATGTAAAAGCAATATTGGATTGGGCTTATTGGATCTCATGTATGTCTTTTGTAATTATTGGTAATACCATCTTCTGTTTTTTATTTATTTAAGAAAGAGATAAAGAGAAAGAGGCAGAAAAAGAAAATGGGTGCACTAGGGCCTCTAGCCACTGCAAATGAAATCCAGACATATGTACCACATTGTGCATCTTGCTTACGTGGATACTGGAGAATTGAATCTGGGTCCTTAGGCTCCATAGGCAAGCACCTTAATGCTAAGCCATCTGTCAGGCCCCTATCTTCTGTTTTAAGTGCCTACTATGAAACAGACTCTGTACTCTATCAGAATTTTCTATATACTCTCTCATTTAATTGTCACCACTGTAAACAACTGAAGTCACCAGAGGTACCCTCATTTTACAGGTGAGGAAACTTAAACTTAGAGTTACTAAAATAATTAAAATTTACATTCAAGCCTTGCTGGTTTTGTCTTCTGGGCCTTTTCATAATGCAGTGTACCTTAAGCTGAGTAGCAATAACCATTCCATCTTTCTGTACCTGAGCAAGAGACCCTCTTGTACTACTTAGTTCTCAGCCGGGGAATGCATTTTGTGTTCCTGCAGGGTTGAATGTAGCAACTGTGAGACTGGAGAACAGTGCGGGGTGATTATGCATGGCAACGCTGTCACCTTCTGTGAACCATATGGCCGCCGAGAACTGGTAAGTGAATGCTGTTCATGCACATTATTCCATTTCAGTATTTACAGAGCGTTGTTTTTTTCACCAAAAGAAGGTTCTGTTTTGCTCTTGGAGTTCAAGTGAAAATTTGAAATATAATTTGCATTATGAGTCCTATTACACATATCTCAAAATTGGGAGGGGTGGTTTCATGTGCTTTCAAATACAAAAATAAAAGAATTTAGTATTAAACTTGGCAGCATCAATGGGAACTCATTTGATGTGTTTAATCAATATGACTAGATAGTTCTTAAAAGTATAGATAGGAGGCTCACACCTTTAATCCCAGCACTTGGGAGGCAGAGGTAGGAGCATCGCCTTGAGTTCAGGGCCACCCTGAGTCTACAGAGTGACTTCCAGGTCAGCCTGAGCTAGAGTGAAACCCTACCTCAAAATACCAAAAAAAAAGTATAGATATGATTATGTGTAAGATATATGTACATAATATATGTCATGTGTAAGTAACTTGTGATTTTCTAAGTTATGTAAAGCCTTGCTTTTAAAATTGTCATCTTTTGCTCCTTGCAAGTCAAGAACGTTTTATTGCATTGCTTTTATCCTTTGGCTCCTAACCATATAGGAGCTTTGATGGACTTTTTGGTATCTGTATGTATGTGGTATGTGCATGTATGTATGCATGTGGGTATATATGTACATGCACAAGTGGAAGTTGGCGTACATGTATCTGGAGACCAGAGGTGAATGCTGGAGTTTTCTTCAATCACTCTCCATTTATTTATTTTTTTAATCTTTTTTTTATTTATTTATTTGAGAGAGAGATACAGAAATAGGCAGGTAGAGAGAGAGAGAGAGAGAGAGAGAGAGAGAGAGGGAGAATGGGTGTGTCAGGGCTTCTAGCCACTGCAAACAAACTCCAGATGCATGTGCCCCCTTGTATCTGGCTTACATGGGTCCTGGGGAGTCAAACCTGGGTCCTTTGGCTTTGCGGGCAAGCGCCTTAACCACTAAGCCATCTCTCCAGCCCTGCATGCAATTTTTGAGACAGGGTCTTTTGCTGAGCCTAGAGTTCCCAATTCAGCTAGTCTAGCTGGCCAGTGAACTCCGGGGTTCTGTCTCTGCCTCCCCAGTGCTAGGGTTACAGGCACACACCATTTTTATGTGTGACGTGATATGAAGCCAGGTCCCCATGCTTATAGCGAGCACTTAACCACTGGAGCAATGTCTCAGCCCAGTTTTTTTAAGTGAAAAATATGCTGAATAAAACAGTTTAAAACACTTCTTAATTTATGCCAAATGATTCCAGAGTCATTTACTTTCATTTAATTTAGGCTGATTGGGCATGACTTGACAAAGATAAGCTCCTGAAACACATAAATGAAAAACTGAGCCGGGCGTGGTGGCACACGCCTTTTTTAATCCCAGCACTCGGGAGGCAGAGGTAGGAGGATCTCTGTGAGTTTGAAGCCACCCTGAGACGACATAGTGAATTCCAGGTCAGCCTGGGCTAGAGTGAGACCCTACCTTGAAAAACACACACACAAAAAAGAGAGCATTCTATATCAAAAACAGTAAGAACTACTAGACAACAGCATAGAGTTATTGAGCCTTTTTACCTGGTACTACTTTCTCACATGAAGACTACATTTCACATTTCTGAAAAAGGGTACTAAAGCCATTGTTGGGCTGGAGAGATGGCTCAGTGATTAAGAGTGCTTGTCCCTTAAGCATCCTTTCAGTGGAAATTGGACTCCCTAGAACCTTGGGCATGGTCATACACACCTACAACTCCAAACTTCAGGGGTCAGAGAATCACTGGGGCTCACTGACTGGTGGCAGCTCCGGGCTGGGGAAGAGACCCCCATCTCAAAGCAACACTTGGTTAATCAATTGAGAAGATCACCGGAAGTTTTCCCTCTGGCCTTTGCCCACAAGCGCAGGGCACATGGATCTGCACACACATGTTCATTACCTCACCACACATCATATCCCACACATCACACAGCACACAACACATATACGGTATGCACACGCTTTCACAAAGAGTAACTGTTGGCTGTTAAATCCTTGCTCAATTACTTTGCCTCTGACATTCTTCCTGTAACATCTTTTCTGCTTTTCAACATTAGCTTGAATGCTTGCTCCCTTTCTTTTCCTCCACTGTCTTTTTTGTGGGTCTTTCAGTACCAGGTTGTATTTTTCACCTAAATGTCACACATTGTATTTCAAAGTCATTAACCTTAAGAGTTTCCAAGACTGGCTTCTATAGTAAAGAAGGGGGCGGGGGGAAACCTAGATAGGCAGTTAAAAGATTAGTTATCAAAATGTGAAAGCCAATTAATTTTTGCGACATGGTTTTTATCTTATACTGCTTGAATACCTCTTTCATGGCAATAGATATATTTAATATATTAAACATATGAACTACAGAACATTGATGAATTGAAGAGTTTTCTGTTGAAATTAGAACACAAACAGAATTAATTGGATGCAAATTAGAACAATGGGTGTCATAATTCAAGTCTCACAAGGTGGTATAATATTCCTGCAGACAAAGGTAGCTCTGATAAGTGAAGTTCTTCCTCAAAAAAATAGACTTGCTAGAATGTTTTAAATAATGTACCATGACTGAATTCTTTATCTATAAACCTTAAAATAAAATTAGTTTTACCATAGTTAATTGAGCCTAGAATAATTGCCTGTTTTAAGAGGTGTCCCCATTCAGTAATATTTCTGGAAATCTTGCTAATAAGAGATAAAAGTATGAAATATTGTATCAGAACTAGTATTCATATAGCATCAAACTGACATATCTAGCTTATTTCATCACATGTGTACTTAATCCTGATAGCTTCACTATATCCCAAATTATTTATCATTAGTTTTGAAATCCCAGCAGGCTGATTTTTGAGTTGTATTATATAATTAGTGTGAGATTATACTTTAAACTAGAAAGAAACATATTCAAAGTAATAAACTCAACTGGGCAAAGTGGCACACCCCGATGATCTCAGCACTTGGGAGGCAGAGACAAAAGGATTGCAAATTCAATGCCAGACAGTGATACGTAGTGAGACTCTGTCTCCAAAAAGCAAAGTAATCATGGTGGTGACGGTGATAATGATGATCACCATCTGAAGTATAAAAGGGGATGCTGGAGAGATGGCTTAGAGGTTAAGGCGCTTGCCTGCTAAGCCAAAGGTCCCAGGTTTGATTCCCTAGTACCCATGTAAGCCAGAGGCACTAGGTGGCACAACAGTGGGTGAAGGCCCTGGTGCACCCATTCTTTCTCCCTCTACTGCCACTTTCTCTCTCTCTTTCTCTCAAATAAAAATTAAATTAAAAAAATTTAAAGGCATGCAGTTTTATATCCCCATCATAGATATTTCCTGCGATGAATTTATTCTTAAACTCGAAAGAGAATAAATGAATATAATTTAGAAAGAGGAGGTGGCACCCACATTTTATACTAGTTTTTACTAGTTTTCATACGGTATTGGTGTGCTAGAAGCAAATATATCTATTGTATCCAAGTTGTACTCATAGAAAGCAGATCATTCAAATGAAAAGTGAGGATTTCAGTTGTCAGTTAACATTATGTTTACTAAAACTTCAAATATTTGTGTCGTACTCCAAAACAGAATCCAGTCAAAACGGTTGTACATGAGGTCTGAGGAAAGCTATCAGCTCTTAAACATTGCTTGTTAAGCAACTTGCCTTCCTACTTATCCTAACTCCCTTCACTACTGGACTTGTAAAGCAAAGAACTAGAGACAAGCATAGGCTAAGGCTTTCTCTTTCAAAGCTGCCCAGAGGCCATCTCTGTTACTGAATCCTGGCCAGAGGTCTGGCTGCCATGGTTCCCAGCAGATTGGGCCAGGCCACATCTTTCCCATCCTCAAAGAAAGATCCAAAGACCAAAGACATGTGGTGTTGAAACAGGAAAGAGATTTAATCTCAGTGTGACCAACACACCGTAGTGAGTTCTGGTGACCTAAGAACTGCCCTCGGGTACTGGAAGTAACTCCAGGATCTTAGAGAAGAAAAGAAAGGGCTTGAGGTGTAGTTGGCAGTCCTGGCCAGGTTGTTTGGTCTGGGTAATCTTTGTCCCAGATCTGGTCATGTGAAACCAGCTGGCACCAAGAGAGTGTGACCTCTTCTTGGAGTAATTTTGGTTCCTGTGATGAGATGTTGGCCTAACAGGGGTCTTTGTCTCTGAAATTTGAGATAAGATTGAGAAAAGAAATTTTAAAAATAGGCCAAAGGAGAAAAATGGAACGAGTTGGGTCAATTAGTGAGGGCTTCCTTCAGAAAGCCAAAGTGGGGAAAGAGCAAAGGACAAAAGATCCCTGTCACATCAGCTTTTTTTTGAGGTAAGGTCTCGCTCTAGCCCAGACTGACCTGGAATTCACTCGGTAGTCTCAGGGTGACCTCAAACTCACTGCCACAATCCTACCTCTGCCACCCGAATGCTAAGATTAGAGGCGTTCACCACCACACCTGGCTCATATCTGAATTTTTTAAAATTTAGTTAAATTGACGTTTTATTTCAGTAAAAGCCAGAGTCATTTGGAGATGGATCTGTTATCATATTAGTATTTCATGAGTTTGTGTTTTTTGTGACTATAGATAGTGCTATGGGGTCCTCAAACATTTTACTAACCCATTCAAGTCTCCCAATTGTAGGTGGGGACACTGAGCTTCATTCATGTTGCTAGTGTGAAATACAGATTTAAACAATTCTTTTACATACTCCTCTGAGAGAAAATGTACTCTCAGAAGTTGCAAAGAGTTATGTTAGCCTGCTTTCTTATATGTATATTTGTATGTTTTGCAGTGCTGTGAATCAAACTCTGGGCCTCACACATACTAAGCAATCACTCTACCATTGAGTTAATCCAGTCATATCTTCATCCTTATAAAAAGAAATTATTTGTGAAATTATTTTCACACATTTGGATATTTGAGTTACAGTTATCAGTTTGGGCTAAAAGAGTATCAAAATAAATAAGAAATTTTAGGGAACGAGTATGTAGTGAGCAGCTCATCCTACAGTGAATTCTTCAGGGTTATTTGTCATGCCAGTCAGCTATAGTGTTATAGCGTGACATTTATTTGATTTCATCCCACTGTGATTAGGTGGAGTAAAAGTTCTTCAGCAGACATTCCTAATTACTATAGCATTTTTCAAAAGCTCTTTTGTTTCCAGAATGGCAGCTATAAAAGCTTAATAATTTTATATACTCACATTTGAACTCAAAATTAATTACTAATTTATAACAGCCAACTACAAATGTGGATAAATTGATTTTATAAGCAGTGCTGTTTGTTACTTTTTTTCTCTTCATTGTCCCTATATTTTTGCTAGCTGACAGCTTTACTGATATGAGTGGTAAAGGTAATGAAATAAGAACCCACCACGGCATTAGTCCTCAGCTTCCCCTGTGAAGAAAAAAAAAAAAAAAAAGGTTGAATCAATGACTAATCAGAGCCTAGGGGCACCCTGAGTTAGCCCATGTCATTTGAAACGTGGCAATATTTCCTGCAATTTGCTGTTCAATAGCAGAGGTTGCAGCTTTGGAACTTGATCACACAGGTGACGTAGCACCATTTTTTATTCTACCAAGATAAGTGCAGAAGACTCCCTACTATATTCTGTGCACCACGAGTAATAATAACCATGATGACCACGATGACTTTAAACTTATATAATCCCACCATTTCATAGTCCACTTTTAGAAGTATTTCATGATACATCAAGACACCTGCAATAAGTAATTCAGTTATATGAAATCATTTAACATATGTAAAATTAAAAAAATATCTCTACTGGTATTATGCCTTTTTGGCTTTTTTAATAGCAAAGTATCCACATGGAAATTCATGAAAATAGATCATTGAGCTTATTGAAAGTTCTAAAATACCACAGATTTCTTTTCAAGGAATTTTACTTGATTTTTTTTTTTTTTTTTTTTTTTACTAATAATTCTGGTAGGGGAAGGGGACAAGAAACAGGTATGGTGATGGTGGACAGATTCATTTGTCACTGACACCAGTGACTTGTGTTCAGCATAAATTAGGAGACAGTTACTGATAAAATGTCTCTGTTGCCCTCCCCTCTGCTCCCTTTCCTGCTTCTCCACTGAATTTTAAAGCCATGTGTTCGAATCACACATCCAGGCGTCTTTCCAAATCATGTTCCAGAATTTTCAGTGTTCACATTTCAACTGTGTTCTGCATGGCTAGCAGTTGACTCAGTTGTTTCATACAGCAGTTCATGAGGTGTCAAGGCATCAGCCCTTCTGCAACTGTGCACTCCGCAACAAAATGCAGGGGCAGGCCTAACGGTGTTAAAGCATAAAAGAGGAGCTGGAGAGATGGCTCAACATTTAAGGCACTCGCCTGCGAAACGTAAGGACCCAGGTTCAATTCCCCAGTACCACTTGAAACCAGATACACAAAGTAGTGCGTGCATCTGGAGTTTGTTTGCAGCAGCTGGAGGCCCTGGTGCATCTTTCTCTTTCCCTCCTGCCTTTCTTTGTGTGTGTATGTGCGTGTGTGCGTGCGTGTGTGTGTGTGTGTGTGTGTGTGTCTGTCTGTCTCTCTCTCTCTCTCTCTGTCTCTCTCTCTCTCTCTGTGTGTGCTTCAAAATAAATAAATAGTGCCAGGCGTGGTGGTACACACCTTTAATCCCAGCACTTGGGAGGCAGAGGTAGAAGGATCACTGTGAGTTTGAGACCACCCTGACACTCCATAATGAATTCCAGGTCAGCCTAGGCTACAGTGACACCCTACCTCGAAAACCCAAAATTAATATATATATATAAAGTTTAATAAAAAACATTAAAGAAGCAAAAGTAAGATAGCCTACTGTTTCTGGCATAATGAGGTGCATTTATACCCTTGCTGTTTTAGAGTGGAGTTTTGTGAATTATCCCCCACTTCAGCATGCAAGGCTCAGGAACTTGGCAAAAATAAGAACCTCCATTTTCATCTCATTTCACATAAGTGCTGGCTCCAAAGAATAAATAAATAATTTTAAATAAAATTATATAAGCATCATTATTCTTTCAAAAGGGGAAACATTGGCTAAGCAAACTTTTTCACAAAACTAAGAAATTTTGCAGCAATGCATTGGAGGGCTATTTCTAGGCCTTTCTTATTTTTCTCACTTTATTATTTATTTATGACAGAGGCAAATAGAGAGAGAGAATGGGCGTGGCAGGGCCTCTAGCTACTGCTATGTGACACCTTGTGCATCTGGCTTACATGGATACTGGGGAGTAGAACATGGGTCCTTAGGCTTTGCAGGCAAGTGCCTTAACTGCTAAGCCATCTCTCTAGCCCATCTCTCTCTCTTATTTTACTGAGAAGTATTCACAGGTTCTATGATTCTTTGGAGTATACAATTCAAGTCTTTTAGTTTATTTACAAACTTTACAACCACGATGTTTGAAATATTCTTTTTCTATTCATTTTCTCATGTTACTTCCCAGTTTTTGTTAGGTGGCCTTTTTATGACACTCCCTTTGTGTCCCAAAGCTGTTGGTGAAGAGGGTTTTTATGATGTTACCTCAATGATTGCTATACCCATTGGTTCAACAACTCTTTGAGAACTCTACTATCCATGTTCAGATCCGGCTAGCAGTTTGTTCCTCACAGGAGAACAGAGTGTATGTGGCCTATTGATACGAATGAATGAACTACTGGACAGGTGTAACCTCTGTTAATGGATCCTCCCTTCTCCTCTTTATTCACTGCCCCCCCCCCGTCTTTCTCTTCACTTTCAATCATGTCTTATTTTTGTATATTTCTCTTTCTAGACTACCACAGGCCTAAATACAACAACAGCGTCTGTCCTTCAATTTTCCATTGGTAAGTGTTTTAAGCAATTATAGCAATTTAACTTGGCAATGTTTGCTTTAATCATAGTTTATAATCAGGATTCTTATACCAGATGCTTTTAGAATTAAAGAAGATTAAGTCTTTGCAGCAACAAAGTGACAACTAAAAAGTAATTTAAAAAGTGAAATTAGATATTAAATGCTATACTCGGTTCTCACTCCTTGCCAGTAGTGAATACTATTAAAAATTCTACAGATAAGCTGAAACATTTTAAATGATTTACACATGGATTTTGAATGCATTGAGTTAGTCTTTTACAGGCAGAATTACCTTAGTAGTCATATGTTTCTCAGAGATTGAAATCTGTTCAATTTCCTGAATTCTGACAAACTGGTAATGAAAGAGGTAATTATTGGTTCCTGAAGAAACCGATTAAGATTTCGTGTTAAATACAAATAATCTATGTTTAATTTTGCCATGGCTAGTGAAAAACGTGACTATGTCTGGCAGTATTTCTTTTAAGGGATTTTGCATGAAAGCTAGAAGTTCCTACTCCAAGTATTAAATAGAAAAAGATGCTTTCACATAAAATGCTTGCAGTTTTGTTATCTATTCTATTCCTTTTGATTCTAATTTTCAATATTATATATATACATATATGTATGAATATATACTTATAGATACATACACATACATTTGTGATTTTACATATATATATGTGTGTGTGTGTGTGTGTGTGTGTGTGTGTGTATGTATCTGTTATATATATCTCACAAATTTCCAAAGGGAATGTTGTGGGGAAAAAGTCTGTCTCCTAGATGGGACCTAGGTTACTGACCTCCCACCGTAGCATGAGAAATGCAGGTGGCAGCCATGCTTGGGGAAGTTATTCTCTAGTGTCCACTGTCTTCACTTTGTATCTCCAGTGATTAACCACTGGTGAAAGGTCATTTTCCTCAGTAGCCTTCTGTTCCAAATTGCAAATCAAGTGTTGTACAGCCGGGAACCTACTGTGACTGGTTCTGTCCAGAGCAGTTCTCTTCTAGCCGCACAGTTGTCGCTTTGTCAGCAGCGGTGGCGGCGTGTGGAACCGCCCGAGCACAGCCTGCATTACCTCCTTCTCTCACCCGCAGAATCACCTACGTCTGTCCCAGGCAGCTCAGAAGTACATAAGTAGTCATGAACACTGTTAGCGGAACAAAAAAATAGTTTGCAACTACTTTGAAAACATCTATTCGAATGTATTTAATACTTTCATAATCAGAATGAAAAAAAAATTATGTAATTTTGGTGTATCAAAAGCAAAATTTTAAAACTGTAGCATGATGGGTAACTTCAAGGATCTTAACCACAACAAATGTTTTAAGATGGGTTATGCCATTGAAAAGCCAAAAATAAGCGAATTGTTATCAATTTAATCTACGGTCTGAGTATTCTTACTTCTTATTAGAAAATAAACACCAGTTTCAGATATATAAGCAATGAAAGAACACAGGAGAAGAGGCAGTTCTTAGTGCTTACTGCTTAGTGCCTGCAGTTCAGAACCACGTACAAGTGCCTTGGATGAGACCCAAATTGTGACTTAGCACAAACCCTTGATATTCCTACAAACCAGCGAGCTATAGTCCAGCCTGTGTTATTCACAGGATGCTTTTGAATCCTGGGTTAAAAGTAGAGAACAGTAACATAACTGAGGGTGGGGAGAGAAAGAAAGAGAGATTATGAATGAATCTCGAGTGTACAATTTAAGTAGTACATTTTTCAGTCCTTCTGCATGAGTTTTAAAATCAAAAGTGAAATTTAATGTGTCATGAGAATGAAACAGAATGTAGTCAAAGATATTATGATTTACTGCCTGAAAATTTTATTTACTACATTTTGAGACTAAAACTTCCTGGGTGCTAAGAAGGGTTGGAGTAACAAAGAAGCAGTGTAATTATAAACCATTAGTAGTATTGTGCATGATGTTGTAAGGTGAGTATATACATTATAGTGAGAAGAGCTTTCCAAAAATTATTTTTTAAAAAAATGTATGTATGTAGCCAGGCGTGGTGGCGCACGCCTTTAATCCCAGCACTGGGGAGGCAGAGGTAGGAGGATCGCCGTGAGTTCAAGGCCACCCTGAGACTCCATAGTGAATCCCAGGTCAGCCTGGGCTAGAGTGAGACCCCTACCTTGAAAAAAACAAAAAGTATGTATGAGTGTGGTTGCACATGCGCCCTGCCACCTGCATAAGGACAATCTCAAACGTCAGTCCTCACCTTCCACTTTATTTGAGGCGGAGTTTCTGGTTTGTTGCTGCGTACTCTGGGCTGTCTTGCTTGTCAGCGTCCTTGCCTCCCGCCTTAGCGTAGGTGCACTGAGGTTACAGTTGCAAGGGCCCCTGTGTTCAGCTTTAAGTGGTTTCTTCAGGTGTAACACATCACACTTGCACAAGAAACACTACCGAACCATCTGTTCAACCCCAAAAATCATTCCATGTGCCTCATTATCATTCATTTGTAGGGCTGATAATCAGATGCGAGCCACTCTGACACCATTCTGTTTATATAAATGGCATGAGAACTAGACTGGAGCATGCGCATCAATCCCCAGAATGTCGCAAATGTGTGTGTGCATCCTAAATTTGCCATCTGACAAAAGCCAAACACCGGAATAGCAATTACAGTTTAGTGGTCATTTCATTTTTACTCTATTGAAAGATCATACTGAGTGGAGTATTAAAAAGTATGCGTTGAAACTCCAACATTTATCCTTCTTTGTGTATTCTGGAGTTCCTCAAACCTATACTAGTAATGTAGTTAAATATGGCCAGCTAGTTTTATTGCCACACTCTTTGGGAAAACATTTAGCATATTGCACAGAACAATAATTCAGAAAGTAGGTAGGAAATTTTTCAGGGGATTCCATCATTACTTATGACCCTAAAGATAAATTATATTCATAATTAGGCATGTATAACCACAGGTGGAGAAATAATGATAGTATTTTCAAATTCCTCTTGTAAACGTTTTCAATTGTATAGCACATAAGATCCAAGAGTCTCAAGTACATCAGAAATATGTATACAGAATTGATTGAATCACTAAGTGATATCTCATATAAACCCTATCATGCCCTATCTAGCAGTACTGGTCTTCCAGTTCCTTCAAATATATGTGTGGTGTGTATACATATTGCATGCGTATTATGTATATATATAAATATATGTACAGATAACTTATGCATAAACATGCATGCATCCATATGATTCCATTTTAACTACATGATGGCTAAATCATTCTGAAAGCCCACTTTTGCAAGCAGACATTTATCAGGTTACCAATAGCTAAAGCATTTTGAAAAGTGTCATGAAATATTCTTAGAAGAACTTTTCATTTTTCCATTTCAATGAATGATCTTGTATCTATTTCTGGGCAGAGGCATTGATTTACTGCAATCCTCACTTGATTCATTAGATTCAACTTGTGGAATTTACGGTTGTAGCCTTAGGGGCATTTACCCATTTCCTTTAGATTTCCTCTGGGATAGGAAGGAAAATTTGAGCTGATGGCCTTGCAAACCATTATCTCTCAGATGCCACTAAAGCCCGTTTTCCCAGGCAGGGTTCCCGGTCCAAGGGAAATGCTGGTAGTGCTTTGTGACTGTCATCCATTTAACAGAATGTTACTGAATATTTGCTCAGCATTTTCTTCAGCTGACTTTAATTATGGTAAGACAGAAAAGTGAGAAATTGGTGTTTTTACAACGGTGTGGTTGTGGAAGGCTGTGCAGGTATTCCCAGCATGAGCTCTCCACGCAGTGTCAGGTGGTTGTAAACAGTGATGGGTGTGTGCCCAGGTTTTAGGGTACCAGGTTATAATTGGTCCTGCAGCATGGTACAATTCAAGGGGACCTTTTAGCAAAGAATATTCCCAATAACCAACTGCCTGCGTCACTTGACAGGATAGAGAAAGCCTTTCTAGCCAAAGAGAGGGATTGAACACCAGCAACATAAGGGAGAGAAACAAGAGTGCTTTTCTAAGCCAGGGCCAGGCTATCAGAGAAAATTGAATGTATCGATGTTGGCTGTAGATTGTTGTGAAAAGCAAAAGAAAAAGTGGCATTAGTTTTTCTTAAATAAAAACTAAAATACCATATGTACATATATTTCATGTAGCAAAAGAGAAGCAGTTTGTTTTGAGCCTAATTCGTAAATACCTTAGTTACTCAGAACGGATTAAGTAGAGAAATTCTCTCCATTCTCTTAGAACAGGTAATTTAGGAGGAGGAGAAACTGAGCCCTCCATTCCTCAGCATGAATTATTTCTTTTCCTCCACAAAATTTCTGAAATGATATAGTATATTTCAAATTAGAGTCTCATTAGTTTTCCATGGTTAGATCTTGAGAAATTTATTAGGAAGCAGTAAAGCCTCTTCTGAAACATGGAAATCTGTATCAGACTGAAAAATGGAAATTTAGAAAATTTTATTAATGGGAAAATTAATTTAACACCTCTATTTTATGAGGTCAGATACATGTTTTATTTGAGGTAAGATCCCTAGATATAAACTACATTAAAATTGGATTTAGTGCTTGATTTTCAGATTTTGAAAAGTGTATATGAATAAAAACCTGAAGTGTTTACATATGAAATGTTTCTGTTATCTAAGTTTACTAAATACATATATGAGGCTGGATTTGGTTTAGCATACTCCGCCGCCTCTTCATCCCAGGATTAGCCTACTCCTTTTTGGGAATTATATGTTTTCAAAGATGAGTTTAAGTGAAATGTATGTATAGTTTATTTTGACATTTAGTTATATATTTCAAAGCCATTTCACTCTAAAGAATTAAGACCAATTTTAAATGATAAAAGAGAATATTTTATCACTTAAAATTCTACTGCAAAATTGTACTAAGCATAAAGTGCTGGGGAAATTTTTGAGATTAATTTTTAGAACTAATAATTAAGTAAAAGATGAACTTCACATAAATTGAAATGTACTGTTTAACAGTGGACATTTTGCCCTTTCTCTTTAAATACTCAATTTGCCTCTCACCCAGTGAGCCTTAATTAATAAATAGTCAGCATTCATTCACAAATGCATTCTGCTGGTGCTTATCAGGGTTATTCTAGGAGAGGGGTTACCTTCACGAACAACCAGCTAGGAAGAAATCGACCACAATACAGTCCAGGCATTCTCTTAAGCACCTCTCCTTCGTGACAACTCCTTTCATCGCCCAGCCTGATGTCTCTGACCCTTCGCTTCCTCTGAAGTCTTTTTTTATGATGCCTACTTCACTCTGCCTTGATTTATACACTAGCCACTTTTACACATCTGCTTTACCCTTTATAGCTTAGATACTTCTCAGGGCTAAGGAATATATCTCTTTTTGTACCTAGGGCAGAGTTTTGCTCACATCCAGAACTAGATAAATGTGAGCTGAGTTGGATTAAGTTAATAGTTGAAGAAAGGAACTTAATGCTCTTTCATGGTGGTGCTCAGTACCACACCCATTCCTGATTTCTGAGGCAAGGGAGTATGCAGAATGAATCATGAGCAATATTAAAGCTTAATGTGGGACAGCAACTTGCAGCTTTCTATTAATTAATCAAGGACACTCGATCAAGGACTCTTCTGCCAGAGAAGATCTTTAGGAAGTTGTGTGTCTGTGTGTGTGTGTGTGTGTGTGTGTATTCCAATCTTTAATATTTTATTATCAAAGGTCAAATATATGTATCAAAACAGTACCTTCTACCCCTTAAATAAATATAGTTATGTCAGTTGAAATAATACTTTTTAAGGAAGTTTATTACTGGTTGGAGAGATGGCTCAGAGGTTAAGGGAGTTTATTACCAAATAAGTGAAAAAGTAGCCTATGTGTAGGAAACCAAATAAAGCAGTGAAGACTCAATGATAATTAACAGCTGTAGAGCACCACTAAGATTAGGAGCCCATCCTGCTGCAATAGAAGGTTTGGGGGAGAGAGGGAGGCCTGGAGGCAGGGTTTCATCATTTGGGAAGGAGACGTGGCATCCTCTCAGAGGGTCAGCATGACAGAGAAAGCTGGGCCATGTCATTCTGCAGAGACATTCTAAGAGCTAGGGACCAAGGTCAGAGCCAGACAAGCTTGATAAGGTCAGAGGAGGAGCATACTTAACACTTGCTGCCCAAGGTAGGGATTAGTCCTTCTAGAGAAAGGGCCAAGCACATGAGCTCTCAGGCAGAGGTAATGTGGCTGCAGGGAAAGGAGGCCTGCCTGGCAGACAAAGAACCTGGCAACTTGACACATTTTGCATTTCTCATCCATATGTTTCCCACAACATAGACTCTTGCAAGAGTTCTCTGATGAGGGCTTGTGGGGAAAGCACAGGGTAGGCACTTAGAAGTTATGGGGCGATGGCATGGCCACCCGCAAATGACAGGGGAGTCGACGCATCTCTTCCTATAGCAGCTGTGCCAGTGACGATGAAGAAATACAAATATTTTGGAAGTGAGGGAATGAGATAGGATTGGAAAGGAGAAAGGCACAAAAGGGGAGAAAGACAGCTGTTCATCTCATATCCTGTGGTCATTGTCCATCTGCCATAAACTGGAAGAGGTTCCCTAATGAGGTTTGGGAATTTCAGCCAGGAAAGTAACTAAGGGTCAAAATATTGACTACAATAAATCACATAGTGGCACATTTCTAAAAAAAAAAAAAAAGTAGTTTGTAAATTCAATAGTCTTTTCTCTAATAAAGTCAAAGTGGAAATTGTTCCTCTGTAGTAGCCTTAATCTAAAAAGAAACAAAAATAAAACAGAAGGTGGAGAACAGTAGATTTAAAAACTTGGCTGTGTCTACCATTTTATGAATAAGGTTTTCAAATTTAAAGTATGCAGGTTTTTCATACCTGCACGGAATATTTTGAGGCTTCTTACTGATTTGATTGTTATACTTTATTTTACCTCTCTTAACCCCTAACTTCAGTTTTAATAGATTATTGAAATGGAATTGTTGCCCATATAACAGTCCCTTGTATTATAGTGTTTCTTCATTTATAAGTGTGCTAAATTCCCCCAGGGGTATTTCTATCAAGCAAACAGAAATATAGACATAACTCTGGATTTCTATATTTAAATCAATTGATAATCTGCACTGACTGACCAAATGTTTTCGACATATTCATTTCTCTAAATGGACATGTTTATTAATTAAATGATAGCTTATCTCTACTTTGGTCATTCTAGTTTACCAAAAATGAATCTCTCTTGACAGATCAAAGAGTCTTTTCAGTATTTCCTCTTGTGTAGAATAGAGCAATTCTTTTTTCTTTCTTCTTTTCTGTTTTTTTATGAAAGAGAGAGAGAAATAATTGGTGTGCCAGGGCCTCCGGCCACTGCACTCAAACTTCAGATGTGTGTGCCTCCTTGTGCACATGCACAACCTTGCACATGCATCACCTTGTGCATCTGGTTTACATGGGGTATGGGGAGTTGAACATGAGTCCTTGGGCTTTGCAGGCAAGCGCCTTAACCACTAAGCCATCTCTCCAGCCCTAGAGCAATGCTTAATGAAAGTTAATATCTGTGGGCTCCTTTTGCCACCCATATCATTTGGGACTGAGAAGCCCCAGGACATTTTCTGCCAGGGCTGCCACAAAACATCTGACGCAGTAAGCATTTTTTCTCTTTTTAATGTTTTATTTTTATTTATTTATTTGAGAGAGAGAAATAGAGAGAGAGAGAGAGAGAGAGAGAATGTGTGAGCCAGGGCCTCCAACCACTGCAGGTGAACTTGACATGCATGTGCCCCCTTGTCCATCTGGCTTAAGTGGGTCCTGGGGAATTGAACCTGGGTCCTTCGGCTTTGCAGGCAAGTGTTTTAAGTGCTAAGCCATCTCTCCACCCCAGATAAGTATTTTTCTTTGCTGCCCAGCTTTTTACCAATGAATCAAACTGCTGTCCCTTTGGCCACAGCCCCTGAATTTCAGCAAGGCATGAGCTGCCAGCTGTCTACGAAGGCAGCATTTTATGAGATCCAGAAGCCACTCTGCCATGCAAACACCATCATACATGGGGACAACAGCTAAGAACGTGCCTACCAGGAGCTAGGGAGACCATTGGCTCAGCCAAGAATGGCTCTCCTGAAGCCATTCTTCATGAATTTATTTTACCTATGATCTAAGATTTGGTAAAATAAGCCTACTTAAGACTAAAGCCTGATCTTTCCAGGTATTTTTCTCCCTTGAACGTCACATTCCATAGTCTTCTGTAGGTGATCAATGGATAGTAAGATAATAAGAGTAATAAAAATAAGGGACTAGGAGCCAGGCATGGTGGCACACACCTTTAATCCTAGCACTTGGGAAGGCAGAGATAGGAGGATCACCATGAGTTCGAGGCCACCCCGAGACTACATAGTCAATTCCAGGTCATCCTGAGCTAGAATGAGACCCTACTTTGGAAAGCCATAATAATAATAATAAGAAGAAGAAGAAGGGACTAGGGAGATGGCTTAGTGGTTAAAAGCACTGGCTGCAGTTGCCTGGCAACCAAAGGTCAGTTTGCAAGGATTGGATGCAAGCAGCACACATGTCTATAATAGCACAACATACCTACAGCAGTGGAAGGTAGAGTCAAGAGAGCTGGAAACTTGAGGAACAACTCATCTGGCTGTCACAGTGGCAAAAATGAGAGATTCTGTACCATTCTGGAAAGCGAGGACTGACACCCCAAAGCTGTCTTCTGACCTCCACATGTGTGCCTACACACACAACTGGCTTTCAACAGTATTAGCCAAGAAGCTAGATCACTACTAGAAAAAAAGCTAATTTGTGTACAATTTACAAATCAATTTACAGATTGTATAGCTATGTCACATTATGCAATATGAGGCATAGATATAATCGTGTAGATTTTGTGTAGTAGAAGAGAAATAAAACAAACATGGCAAACACATGCTATCTTATAAATTATTACAACATGTTATGCTTAAAACTAGAAGTATAGTTTTAGGTACTGCTTGTGTATTAATACTTCTCAATTCATCATATTATCAAGGTATTGCTCTACTAATGGTATGATTACCAGTTCTCTCTCTCTCTCTCTGTCTCTCTCTTAAATAAAAAAAACAAATAAATAAAATATATTTTAAAATCTAAGGAAATAGAATAAATTTCAGTAAATATCTAAGTATAATAGAATCATTGTCCTACACTCATTGATAAAGGAAGAATAAGTATGCGCAGCTGCCTACAATATGCTTTTTAAACAGACATTTGTGGAACTATCAAAATATTGATCAGGTGGATAACGATAGCCTTGATTGAGACAGGAATCTTCAGAAGAAGAAGTGTAACATAGCACATAATCTCTCATTGTCCTCTTTGATGCTTTTGGGGTACAATGACAGTATTTTCTCCCCCAGTGAATTGTGCTGGCTTCGAAAGTCACTTAGATAAAATGGAGCATAAGTGTTTACCGGAGCTGCTTATTATATCCATAGCTTCACGTCGCTCCTCATAGCTTCTGCATTTCACTGCAGAAGGAGGCAGGTCTCTCTTTTGAATGCTGGAGCTGAGAGCAACGGGTAAGCACTCTTGGGAGTAGCACCGTCCAGCTTTTTAAAAAGCTTCCCCCAGTGTTTTCTGTTCATCTCCTTTCTTTCCAATCATGGCAACCTTGAGTTCATGGTCCTGTCCTTCATTTATCTGTCTTGAAGAAGATGAAAGGGTGTGTTGGTCTGGCTAAGATTTGCTCCAGTCGTAACCAGGAGCTCTAAGCGGCCAGATTGCATCCCTTCCATCACTCTGTGATGTTTTTATGTCAAATGCTGTTGCTTCCATGCAGCCGCTAGAGCCTGCTGGTCTCTGAGGTCTGAGACGTGAGTAATGGCAGCCGTGGCATGTGTGCCATGAGAGCCCTCCGCAGAGCTCTGTCCAGACACGCCTCAGGCCCGCAGTACTGATGGGCCCTGCTGTGCTGTCTTGAAGCATGATTTCCGGCGGTGCTCTTCCCCATCCATCACCTGTGGGAGATGAGTCCTCTCCTCCTTCTGTGGCTCTGGGCTGCATTTTAAAAGGCAGATTGCTTTTAAGGCAGAACTTCGGGGAAAGAGGCTGCTCCCAGTATCCACTACCAGTCCCCACGAGGACGATAGCTCCTTCTATTGTGCTGGGCTCTGATTTACTGTGAAAAGTCTTGGGATTAGTGGAAAAGGGCATAACCAAATAATAAAAAAGAGAAAACCTACCCAGGCCCTGAGAGACTAAATGCCAATTGATTTATTCTCCTACTAGAAAAGTAAAAAGAAATAGAAGGAGCTGTTGGAGATACAAGCTCACAATCCCTAATCTATAATTCTACGTTATAAAACACACACAAACAAGCACAAGCCAGATAGGTGCACACACACATACATTATTATATACATACACGTATGCATGTACGTATGGTGGCAAAAGTCTCATGTGACCTGAATTCATTTGCCAGCAAGACTTGGCTTGAAATGATTTAAGGCTATTGATAGTCTTTAATTCTACTACTTACATAAATACTATTATATATATATATATATATATATATATATATATATATATATTTGATACAGAGAGAGAGGGAGAGAATGGGCACGCCAGGGCCTTCAGCCACTGTAAATGAACTCCAGATGCATGCACCCCCCTTGTGCGTCTGGCTTCCGTGGGTCCTGGAGAATCGATCCGGGATCTTTGGCTTTGCAGGCAAATGCCTTAACCGCTAAGCCATCTCTCCAGCCAAATAGTCAGTATTTAATTGCAAAAATATTCATGTGTTTAATTAGGGAGTGTTGCCTTAGACTTTGCTGGGAATCTTGCTTTGTGTACTGTCTACGCACCATGCACCTGGTTGCCGTTCTGAAATCTGTGCACTATTTGAATTCTGTTATTCACCCAACCTAGCAGAATTAAGAACCTACATGGCCACTACTCCAAAGAAGAAGTAATTAAGTTACTGATATTTCAGTTTGTAAATGGATTCAGTTTTATGACAAATCAAGATATTCTTTTTTTTTTTTTTTTTTTTTTTTTTTTTTTTTTTTTTGGTTTTTCGAGGTAGGGTCTCACTCTAGCTCAGGCTGACCTGGAATTCACTATGTAGTCTCAGGGTGGCCTCGAACTCATGGTGATCCTCCTAGCTCTGCCTCCCGAGTGCTGGGATTAAAGGCGTGCACCACCACGCCCGGCTCAAATCAAGATATTCTTTAAGAGACTACATAGTGAATTCCAGGTCAGCCTGGGCAAGAGTGAGAACCTACCTCAAAAAAAAAAAAAAGATATTCTTTAAGTATTTTTAACTTTATACTAAAAGTACATAGAACTGTTTACTATGAAATGGTGTTTTATAAATATTTGTGGGTTTTTTTTTTTTTTTTTTTTTGGTTTTTCAATGTAGAGTCTCACTCTCCAAATACTTGTAATTTATGAAAGCTCATTTTTGGCTGAGCGGTGGTTCATGCCTGTAACTCAGCACTCTGGATGTTGATGAGAGGGAGACTCCCCATGTTTCAGGGTAGCCTTGGTTGTACAGTGAGTCCCAAACCAGTCTGGACTATGGCATGAGGCTCTTGTTTTAAAAAAACAAAATCAATGAATAAATACATATTCATTTCTTCTGAACTTTAAGCCATTTTCATCTTCATTGTTTATACATGCCTTGTGGAGATTGAGAACCAATAAACAAGTATTGGTTTTTTGTTGTTGTTGTTGTTGTTTTGTTTTGTTTTGTTTTCGAGGTAGGGTCCTGCTCTAGTCCAGGCTGACCTGGAATTCACTATGTAGTCTCAGGGTGACCTTGAACTCAAGGCGATCCTTCTACCTCTGCCTCCTGAGTGCTGGGATTAAAGGCGTGCGCCACCACGCCCGGCTAAGTATTTATTTTTAAGATGAGAATGAATTTGATTTTTAACCTTTCCTTCTTTCTTTTTTAAAAGTTTAATTCTTTTATTTTCTTATATTTTTTTGAGACAGGGTGTCTCTCATGTAACTCAGGCTGACCTCAAAGCCTGCTTCTATCTGCTGAGTGCTGGGATTACTGGCATGCACACCACATCCAGTCTGTGTAGTGCTGGGGACTGGCCTCAGGGCTTTCTCCATAGTAAGCAGGGACTCTACCCACTGTGCCACAACTCCAGCCCTGATTCACCTTTAAAGCAAAACTCAGATGAGAAGATGATGCTGTCCTATTATGGAGCTCAGTCAAGAATTTCAAAAATTCTTTAAGCTTTATAGCAACTGCATGAGAGGAATAGGAAGAATGGAATAAGTTTATTTGTGAATTGTGGGAACTTTCTGGCTCTGGGAGGTGTTTGTAGTCTCCTATAGAAGTGTATATTATGGCAAATAAGCAATTGCACAGTGAACACATTTATGATAGGTGTTGAAGCTGGGCTTCACTTAAGTTAGCAAGTAAATTGCTCCTTCCTATGTGCCTATGCATTCCTGAGATTATGAAGCTGGAGCTCTTGAGGATTCTCCAGCCAGCACAGAAGGACTGCAAGGAGCAAGTCCTGGAGTTCATGTTCTCTCCGGCTCTTGTTCAACCCCCGGAGCACATGATCAGCTACCTTTTGTTCAGATTCACTCCAAAAGTTAAATATTTACCATGTAAAGGTTAACCTGAGCTACATAAGAGAAACCCTGTCTTAAAAGTGATTTCATTAGTTCTAATCCAATGGCAATGTGATTCATTTCCCTGTCAAAATATTTTAATTTAGCTAAAACTATTTTTAGTGACATAAAAAAGAATTTTGAAAAATTTTGAAGTCTTCTTTTATTCTTCAACAGATTTTTCACATATATTTTGAACTGACAGATAAGAATGTATGCATTTACCATGTGTAGCATGATGTTTCGAAGTGTTTATACACTGCAGACTGAATCTAGCCATATACATCCTCATTCTCACTTTATGGCTGTCTTGCTAAAGTATACTTATCACTTGATGTTGCCATGCTAAGCAAAGTAGAAGATGAAGTTTTTCACATGAACTCCTTTGCTCTTGGACGTGGGACTTCAGAAATGCATGAAGCACTGTATTAAACAACCTGTACTTGCTCCGCACAGGAGTGGATACAGGGCTTTCAGGTCCACCTCTGACGTTTACAGCTTGGAGGGGTGTGTTTAGGGTTTCTCTAAGGAAGAAACAAAGTCGCATGATCAAGGCCAGGTACAAATGTGAGCATTTATTAAGAATTTTAAAAGAAATAACAATAGGGCTGGAGAGATGGCTTAGCAGTTAAGGTACATGCCTGTGAAGCCTAAGGGCCCAGGTTTGATTCTTAGGTCCCACGTAAGCCAGATGCACAAGGGGGCACATGCATCTGGAGCTCATTTGCAGTGGCGAGAGGCCCTGGTGTGCCCATTCCCTATCTCTCTCTTTCTGTTTCTAATAAATAAATTAATAAATAAAATTTAAAATCTTTAAAAAAAAAAAAGAACCAGTATCCTAAAAAGAAAAATCACAATAATTTGCAAAGTTTCACAAGCTAACAATACTACAGACATCATAAAACCAAGAAATAAAGCATCTATATGACCTTCCTGAGGTGCCCTATCCTATACTATTTTACTTTACACTGTTGGCTTCATACTCAAACTGTTTCTTTATATGACAACAATTTTGTGATATTTTTTATAGAGAAAACAAATGTAACTCTTCCTCTATCGGGCTATTTGTTTTTATTATAATTTTATTATATTTAATATTTTACCATCCCAACTGCTTATTAATAATGTCACTTAGAATTTTAGGATCATTATTAAATTGGAAGAAAATCTCTCATTTAGATTTCAGGTTTAACTTTGTGCAGTGACTAATCTTAAGTGCTCATTGAATTGACGTCACTTATTAAGCAATGTGTCATCATTGTCTTTGAGTCATGATGCTGAGTGTGCCAGCACAGTGGGTGGTAGCTGTTTCCATGCTGAGAATAACTGTTCTCTAAAATAGATGTGAACTATGCAACTATGTCACAGCAACTCAAAATAAATATAGCTCTAAATCAACCCGTCCTTACCTGAGTTACCAAAGCAAGCCACCTGCCGTGAGAGTCAAAATGACGGAATATTGATGAGTCAGAGTGGAGACTGCAAGCCTTCCAAAACATGGTCATGCAAACACACTGCTGGAGAGTTTGTCTGATAGCCTTGGAAGACACTGTGCAAGGGAAGGTCCTGAACCTTAAGTTCCCTTAGCTTCATGGTAAATCCGTATCACTCCACACCAAACATGTCAGAATTAAGAATTACATTGACCTATACTGGGCTGGAGAAATGGTTTAGTGGTTAAGGAGCTTGCTTGCCAAGCCTAAGAACTCATGTTCAAATCTGCAGGTCCCACTTGGCCAAATGCACAGTGGCACAAGCATGCAGCATCACACATGCGCCGCAAGGGGGCGCACACATCTGGAGTTGGTTCACAGCAGGCTAAAGGTCCTGGCACGCCCATTCTTTCTCTGTCTCTCTGTTTCTTCCTCTCTCTCCAAAATAAAAATAATAAACATTTTTTAAAGAATTACACTTAGCTATATTGCATTAATTGATGTTTGTTTACATTCTGATAAACTATTTTCACTCCTATCCTTCATGCATACCCTTATGCAGGTTTCATCGATTTTGCAAGTTCCAATTTTTAAGCGTTTCCTGTACTTGGTAGTTTATTGTTTCTGCCTGTAGGGACCATGCATTTAGTGTTCTGACTACTAACAAGTAATAACCAGCAATGTAAAATAATGCTTTTTATAAACAAGTATTTGAAGCCATGGTTCTTTTTGCTTTCAACATGAGAATTTATTAGTTGTATTTATTGCCAGATTTTGCTGTAGGTGGATATGGAGGGAAGGAAATACACCAAATTGGGAGTCTTTGCCAAATGAACCCTCCACTTAACCTTGCGTAAGTGGTGGGGTCTGTCTATGTCCCTGACAACTCATTTGTGAATTAGATGCTCATCTTCATGACTGTTTAGATGTCTTCCCACTGCTCCAAAATTCTAGAACTAGGTATAGAAAATGAACCATGAGTCAGCAAGGAATGAAACTTGTCAGAAAATATGATTTTTTTTTTTTTTGGTTTTTTGAGGCAGCCCCCACAAATAATATGAAAGTACTTGACATATCTTTATTTTACAAATTTTAGTTAATTTATGTTATCAGAGAACTATACTAAACCAGGAACAGAGATGTCTCTTGGTAGATAGATGTGACCCAGACAGTCCTCTGTGTCGGCCTAAGATGTAAAGACGTTTCCTTTCTGGCTGTGCCAAGAAAGGCGCCAGTCTCCCTGGTGATGGACAGAAGCTATCCCTCTTACCCCCGTCCTGCAGATTAAGGGGTTATACAAAAAGAGCCATTATAATTCTCATGCAACAGTGTTATTAGTGTATTTCCAAAAGGCTCTTCCAAAAGCTGACTAAGTCTAGAAAAGATTTGCTTCGTTCAATAAGTGTCCTTCGGGCTCCTTTCAAGTGTGAGCAGAAGACAGGATTTGAGAAATAAAACCTTTCCTCTTGTGCAATTGACGTTCTGGTGGAAGAGGCGATCAGCAAAGGCATGAATATGTCAGAAAGTAATGATGCAGGGCTGGAGAAATGCCTTAGCAGTTAAGGTGCTTGCCTGCAAAGCCAAAGGACACAGGTTCAATTCCCCAGGACCCACATAAGCGAGATACACAAGGGGGAGCACACGTCTTGAGTTTGTTTGCAGTGGCTGGAGGCCCTGGCGTGCTCTCTCGCGTTCTCTCTCTCTCTCTCTCTCTCTCTCTCTCTCTCCCTCTCTGCCTCTTTCTGTCAAGTAAATAAATAAAAATAAAATATTTTTTAAAAATAATGATGCAATGAAGAAAATGAATCAGGGATCAATGAGTGGTAGAGATAGTGTTTTATTAAAGGTGTACAAGTATGACCCCAAGAGTGCAACCATTGAGCAAAGGCCTGAATTGTGCATGACAATGAACCCAGCAGAACGAATGGCCAGTGCCAGAGCTATGCACACAATCTCTTGCGAGCACAGAACCGTGTGTAAATGTCAGCAGTAAGTGATGCTTTATCTCTTCAATGAGAAGGGCTTTTCTGGGAATCTTCCTCCTAGTTTTTACCAAATGACAGCTGAAATGAAGAGGAGTAGAACTGAACACGGAAGACCTTTGAATTTACACATAGCCTTTGCATTAGAGATTACTTTTATAGTTAATTGACTCACTGATTAAGTGATTGTTTATCATGGTGGCCTTGGGTTCCTTGACAGAAGCGGAATGTTACTTCTCTACTCTTTCTAACCGGTAGTCAGGACATTATTACTGTTGAAACAGAACCAGAAGTACAAGATCCTACCTAATCTCAATTGTAAAGTTAAACTGTAAAGTGGTGTATGGAATAGGCCAAGCTTACAATGAAGTATTTTTGTTTAGAATTAGTGCGATATGGACTGGGGTACAGCTTAGTGGTAGACCATTTGCCTGTCATGCATAGACCCCGATTTCTCTCCCAAGCACTTAAAAAAAGCAAGATTGTTTTCTAACAGTAAAAGTAAACAACCTCACGATATTGAAATGTCATTCTTTTTATTCCTTTATTTTTAAAACAAGTACTGCCTACTGTTTTGTTTCAGTAAATATTGTTTCTTTATGGTTAAAACGGTTATTTCAAGAGTAAGTTTAGCAAGCCTGTAGTGGAATTTGTTGCTTAAAATAAAAATGTGAATTGACCTGCTGTCTTAAACTTAATCTTGATTGCAATATGACATTCAGTTGGAAAATGTTGATGTGTTGCAAAAAAAAAAAAATCTCTTTAAAATAACCTTCCTTGGAGTTTTTAAGCAAATTACGAATGAAGAAAATCTCTGGAAGGCTAACCTTCTGTGCTTGTTCTGGAACCCAGTTAAGGAGGCTATCACAGAGATCTGGGTTAGAGATGCTATAAGGAGGTGACAGTGGAGTACAAGAAAGGTGCCGGTTTAATGAAGATGTGGGATGAGAGTCCACAGGATTGGGTGACTGGCTGTGGGGACAGAGAAAGGAGAGGGATGTCAAGGACTGTGGAGACAAGTGATGTGTCCAAGTAAACGTGATTACTTATTCTTGGACGAGTCTTACCATGGTCTGTTGAAGTGGAACCAGAGAGAGCGGAGAGCTTGACTAGCAAGGTATGTGAGATGATCTCGCATTTAGACTGTTTTCTTTCTCTCCTTGCTGAAAACAAAGTTTTCACAGCCTCAGGTTATGAGCCCGAGGAGAAGTAACAGCACAGAAACCGGTCCCTGTGTGCTCTGGCCACGGGAGAACGCAATACTGGTTAAAAGCAAATCCAAAGAAAGACAAGTAGATGTTTGTGCACTTTGGCATGTAGAACAGTGGTTGGTTGCCTTTAATAACTTAGCATCACTGTTAAATATATCTATGTGCTTGTGTAAAAAAAAAAAAAAGTGGTTGAAAGCATGGATTCTGACTCCCATTAATTGGATGGCTTGGTCCTGAGTAAATTTCTTACTTTCTTTACCTCAGGTTCCTTCCTTATAAAGAGGGAATGGATACAGTAGGATTTGCCCATTCTTAGCCACTCTTCTCTTGAGTTACTGGACTTTTTTTTTTTTCTCTAATAAACCACAGCTGGAGAGATGGATCGATGGTTAAGACAGCAAAGCCTAAGGACCCAAGTTTGATTCCCCAGTACCCACATAAAGCCAGAGTGGTGCACGCATCTGGAGTTCACTTGTAGTGGCTGGAGGCCCTGGCATGCCCATTCTTTCTCTTTCTATCTGTCTCTTTCTTTCTCTTGCACACAAATAAATAAAATATTAAAATAATGAAAATAATTATTTTTAAAAATTCTAACAAACCAGATTTTCTGTCTTCTTTGTATGCTAGGAACTACAAAATCAAAATTGCAACTCATGAGCTCTATCTACCCTGATTTGTCATATTATCCTACTTAGAATACCCCCCACCCTTTCTGCTAATTAGACTCAATCATTAACACATTTACCTACAATGCTAACAAATAGGTAGGTTACTCCTTTGGATCTCATCTTGTGTTTTTGTCATTGAACTTGTAGCTCTTCCAAAGATAGGAGATTATAAGGGATGGCTTAATGGACACAGGTCAAAATGGTGGCCAAAACAGTGTACTCCCATTATGATCTCCCCATAGAAAAATCTATTTATGCACAATACTATCTCCATAAGAGCTAAGGAAATCTAGTAAGAGACCATCATGTCTGACTTTAGTGTAACAAAACAGAAACTTCTAGAAGAAAGCAGGAAGGAAAGGGTTCCCACATGTGTCCTTCCACATCCCAAGCAGCCCATTTTGGAGAGGCATGCCTCCTCCTCGTGGAGGGAGAGAGAAATAAGTCCAGACTTTTGAGTGAAACCCACGACAAGGGCTCAGGGGAGATAGCAGGGCTGGCCAAAGCCTCACAACTTCTGCCCTGTTCTAGGCAGATGGTTGAGGGCTCCACCACCCCTGCCCTGACCTCAGGCTGCAGAGTGGAAGAAAGAGAAGCCAGCACAGTACCGTCTCCAAACTCAGGGCCCAGCCTGAAAACCCAGGTGAGAAGGGTTAGGCAAAAGTTAGTTCATAGACCAAGCCTCCAGCCAGGACTGGCATTGGGCATAGACCTGGGTCAGTGGAGCAGAGTCTCCCTACCATCTCCAGCCTTAGAGTATGCCTAGGGCACACTCACCCCTCCTCCTGTGCCTGCCCTTGAGACCTGGAAATGCAGGTACAACACAGTTTTTAGCTGCAGCCGTGGAGAAATTTTTCCGACTTTGAGTGGTGTTCTAGAACTATCCTCATACCAGGCAGAGACCTGTGTTCCAGTGGGACAAACCTTTTGTTTCAGCCTGTATCACTGCCACTTGTGACGTGGAGGGCCATACACCCCTAAAACTATATATCCTTGCAGCTATGAGACCCAAGAGTCACTATCACTAGATAATGTCAGCCTAGGTGGTCAAGGATTGCCTGCCTTCGCCAACACTACCCCAACACTGGACATCTTAGAGTGGAATAAGATCCCATTCATCGCAGTAGGATGGGATACTAAGGATAAGACTTAGCCCTGAAATTTAGTACTGTCCTGGTAATACTTAACACTAGGCAGACCTCAAGGTCCCTCATCCCAGGGACAAGTTCTGCTTCTAGGTAGAGATTCTGGAATAACTATAGTGCTAGGGGAAGACACATGGCCCCAGTCTATCCTAACATCTATTGCAGCTAGAATTAGCACTTATTTTGTTTGTTGTTTCTGTTATCCTTATGATCATTAAGTTGCTATCATAACAAAACAACCTGTTTCAATCAAAATTTGTTTTATGTAAGCTTCATGGTTACCACAAAGCAAAGATATCTAATAGGCAAACCAAAACTAATAAGCAAGGAATCAAAGCACACTATTAGAGTAATTCACTTAGCCACAAAGAAAGACTGCAGGAGAAACTACAGGGGGGGAAATGTGCTGTAATTCTCTAATAAGCAGTAATTAAAATTAATAAGAAGCCCATGAGCAAATGTAATCAGACATTTTTTCATTTCCCTAGGACAAATGAATTTTTGAAATGAAACTTTAAAACAGTGGATGATGGCAAAGATTCATTAAATAGAATAGACCAGGAACTTTTTTCCTGGACTCTGCTCACGTACAAACTCCTTAATCTACAGTTATATGAAGTGCTTTGCTATATTACCCATTTCATAAATATGGAAACTGGGACACACAAAAAAGCAAGTAATTTGCCTAAGATCATACAGCTCAGAATTGTCAAAGTGAAGATTATAAGCCTGACAACCTGTCTCTCCTAACTTAAACACATAGAATTTTTCTAGAAGATTATCGATGGACTTTCACCGTAAAGTTGAGGAAAAGATCATATAAATGGATTTGATTTCCAGCATAAGAACAAAACAAGCTCATATAAAATGAGCAGTAGTGCTAATAAACATTGAAATAATATAGAATTATCCTATATGAAAATGAACATGGGGCTGGAGAGATAGCTTAGTGATTAAGGGGCTTACCTGTGAATCCCAAGGACCCAGGTTTGATTCCCCAGGACCCATGTAAACCAGATGCACATGGTGACACAGGTGTTTGGAGTTTGTTTGCAATGGCTAGAGAAGTTGGTACACCCATTCTCTCTCTCTCTGTCTCTCTCTCATAAATAAGTTAAAGTATTAAAAATGAGTATGATCTGTTTTAGGCTATAAGATATAATATTCACCTATTAGCAAAAGTTTTTCATTGGTCAGGCTAGAGAGGTATCTCAGCAGTTGAAGACACTTGCTTTGAAGCTGCTGGCCCAAGTTAATTTCCCAACACCCATGTGAGATCAAATGCAAAGTGGTGCATGCATCTATGATCCCAGAATTCCCATGGCATAGGAGGCAGAATAAAGAGAATCCAGAACCTTCCTGGCCACCTAGAATGACACATGCGTGGCAAAACAGTGAGAGACCCTGTCTCAAAGAAGGGGGAAGAGGAGGGCAAACACTTGTGGTTGTTCTCAGACCTGCACACATGTGCTGTGGCGCACACACACCCATATACACACATCACACTCATTACACATACATATACATATAAAAATATTTCTCATTAATCCCTCACATTATAGTTTAAAAGCATTTTATGAGACTTCTTCCAAAACTAAAAGCACCTTAAAGACTTGGTTTGCATCAAAGCAGACCTCATATGAAATGAAAAGACACAACAGAATATTTGGGGAGGGGGGCTGGGAAACCAGTACTTTTGATTTTGACTTACTGCGTTTAGGATGTTCATTAGAGATTGCCAATAGCAGTTGGATCTGTAAAAGTGATGCTCATGGGACACATAAACCTATCTATCTGTGACAGATGTTATTAAGAATCTAGAAAGTGGGTAATATAACCCAAGGGAGAGAATGTGGAGAAATGAAGAGAAAGGGATTAAGACCATTTGAGTCTACTAGGAAGTAGAATAGTGCTTTCCAAAGGCTGAGGGTGAGGGATGGCTCACAAGATAAAGAGAGACATTAGCCATTTAGGAGGAGCAAAGCCAAATGTAACAAGAGGAAGGCAGAAAACATTAGCATGGATGGGTAGAGAGTCTGGTATATGATCAATTTGTGTGTGAAAAAAATGAAAACATTGCTATCCACATGTTTTAATTTTAATGAATTTAGACATGTGATTTTACATTAAAATAGTAAAATAGTATAAAGACATTTTTCCTGTATTTAACTTGATAATAAGAAAATTCTTGAAATAGCATAAATTGTGTCTAGGAGGACACAAATTCAATGGAAAAACTCTAGGACATCTTAATATAGAGTGAAGTGCTGTTTATCGCATGAAAGTTTCAGGATATTGTGTAGACATAAGAACACAGAAGAGATAGCTTATATTAATTCCACGGTGAAGTCCTAAATCAGAGGGTAAACTATTGGTTAAAAAAAAAAAGAAAGAAAATATTATATGCTACAGGGTTGATCATTAGTAATGATGTGGATGACAGGTGTTGTATGTTTATCACTTATCATTTGTCAACTTCAAATTAAGAATTGACAATCAAGACCAACTGGGGAGACACTGATGAGCGCCGTGTCACAGAAAACGTGCTGCTCTCCTTCAAACACTGGATAGAGTAATCTGTCTCCAATACTGCATGGGAGATGAGTTTCTTAGATTCTGTGACATCATCGGTAAATTCTAGAAGTTTACTAATGTTATGTATTCATACTAAACTGAATCACTTGGTACCCTTGTGGCTCAAAGTTAAAGTAATAGATCTTCCTCATTTGCCTATAAAGAACTTTATGATCAGTTTCAAGCCTATAAACACCTCTCAATTACTTTGCTAATCACTTGGATCAGCTAACTTTCTTGTTACTGGGACAAAATACACAATCAGAAAGAGTTTAGAGCAGGAGGGCTGGAGATATGGCTTAGCAGTTAAGCGCTTGCCTGTGAAGCCTAAGGACCCCGGTTCCAGGCTCGGTTCCCCAGGACCCAGATGCACAAGGGGGCGCACCCGTCCGGAGTTCGTTTGCAGTGGCTGGAGGCCCTGGCGCGCCCATTTTCCCTCTCTCTCTCTCTCTCTCTCCCTCTTTCTCTCTCTCTGTCCATCGCTTTCAAATAAATAAATAAAAATAAATTTTTTTTAAAAATAGTTTAGAGCAGGAAAGAGTTTATTTCAGCTTACAGCCCCAGAGGGTAGAGTCCATCATGGTAGGAAACATTGCAGGAACAAGAACCCGTCGTGGGAAGGAGGCAGAGAGCAGTGGGTGGTGAATGCCCAGCTAGCTTCTCTACTTTCCATGCAGTCCAGGAACCCAGCCCCTGGACTGGTGCCACCGGACAGTTAGGGTGGGTCCTCCCACCTTAACTAATCTAATCTAGAAAACCCCTCACAGATACGACTAGAGATTTGTCTCCATGGTGATTGTACATCCCGTCAGTTGACAACCAGAGACTAGCAATCACACCATGGCTAATTATCTTCCCTCCATCAACCATTCCGTAAATCCTTGCAGAAATGTTCCATCAGAGTGAAGGATTTCATTGAGAATGATCTGGTGTAGGAGGAACGAATCTGCAAACGAGAATATTTTTTGCATTTTTGACATCTTACATAGTCTTTTCTTTCTAAGTTTTCACACTTCAGACTTGGCAGCTAAATGTCGCTGAGAGGAAATAGACAGGTGCCTGTGTCGGATAGCGCCCGTTTGTAATTGTCTCCCCACTCCTTAAGAGGAGCCTTGAGGTAGACAGGTACCTGTGTCAGCTAGCGCCCATTTGTAATTGTCTCCCCACTCCTTAAGAGGAGCCTCGAGGCTATGGTAGTTGTGCACACCACATGTAGGGATGGCAGTTGGGAGTGGCAGCCAAGTTGGCAAGAAAGCAGAGAAGAATGGCCAACCCCTTCTCTCCCCCAGACAAGGGTGAGCAACCACATTTAGTCTGGGCAAAGGCACACCTTGTTCTGCTAACTGAATTCTAAGTGGCGGGGGGATTGCAATCTGGAAGGGTTCATGTGAAGACAAATTTCACCTTGTTACACAGCTGTACTGTGAGTAGGAATGGAAAATTATTTGTCTCCTGGACTGGTGCCACTTGGGAAAATGGTTTGGGAGCAGCCCCTGCATGAGGCTGATCTCCAAAGCTGAGTGCTGCTCCTAGGGGTGACAGCCCCACCTCAGTTCCCTTGGCATTCACAGTGCCTCTCCTCTGACCGGACATGGGTGCCCCAAGTCCAAGTCCTCATCTTCTGGGTGTCCACCTTCCTGTTCGGGTCCCTTTGATTCTCTGGTCATCTTTATATGGAAGAACCCTTCACAATGACCCTGAGCTAGTTCTGTTCTTGCGAGTATCATCTGATCTCACGGAACTGTGTGCCTTTATCCTGCTATGGGGTAGACGGACAGCTTGATCCTGATGGGATGGAAGACTTTTTCTAGAACAAGGAGGTAACTCAATAAGTAATTCACTTACAGAAAGAGTACTGGCACTGTCCTGGGTGTGGACAGGGGAGGCTGGAGATTGGAGACCAATTAGTCACCATTGCGGAAGTCTGGCAAGAGCTAATGAGGGCCGCTTGACATTAGTGAGGAGGTGGATTAGAATACCACTAATGCTTTAGATATGAGAGAAACTAAAGACCAAGTGGCTGGAGGGGAGTTGCCTGATACATTTAATAGACAGGTAATAAGTTTATCCTCTAACATTGAAATGGTACCATAAACATATTGCTGGAAATCAAATTTGCCTTCAGGCTGCTTTGGAGAGAATTATTTTGATGTGTACCAACTTTCATTCTGTGTACACATTTCAGAACCAACTGCAAGAATTGCTTTATACAATTGTAAATGACATTTTTTGCTTATTAATCTATCATTTTCAAAGATTTGCCTCATACATTTTCTTTGAAGCGCCCAGGGAACGTGAGACATAAAGGAAGTGCATGAACAACATTTAAATCTTTAGGCTAATTTGAACTTTCCTTTCAAATAGCATTCTCTGCCAGATCTCCTTCTTGTTTGTGTTAAAGTTTGTCCCACAAACCTTGCCAACTTCCATTTCCAGCCACACAGTTTGATATTTATTTTAAGCAGCTGCTCGTGAGAGGTGGAAGTTAGCGACGATGACAGTGACATAAGGCGGGGTTCCATGAAGATCATGGATGCCTTTGAATGCCTCTTTCTTTCAAGCTTTTCCCACCTACGTTTCAGCTGTGAGAATAAATCTAGGAAAACTGCTGTTTGGCCTTTTAGTCCATTGCCAGCTTCGGAAATTTCAGGCTAACTGGTTTTGTACTAAACACCACTGAAGAGAAATAAATTAGTCTGATGAAAGCTTGGCATCCCTGAATACTAAAAATGTAAAGCCATCAACAGATGCTGTTTGCTGAAACTGAGGCTCCTCTAGCAGATGGATACAAGTTAAACACAAATTGCACTGTTGCTTTTGCTTTGGGTTCATTTGTTTTTATTGAATATAGAAAGTTCTGCTATATTAGTTACAATCAACTTTGAGCAAATGTTTCAGGGCTGTTTTGGCTTTTCTGGGATCTTGGAACTCACAGTCATACTATTCCTCATCATATGAATGTGTTGAACCTGAGAAACAAATTCTTAATCAGTTTTAAAATTTCCTTTGGTAGTCATACTTCCAGTATTGAAAATAGTAATGAGAAGTAATCACCAAATAGTCATAATGGGACAGGATCTCTCTATTTTAAATATTAAATGCTGAGCTCTGGCAGAATAATATTAATCACATCTCTAATAGTTTTTATTCGTTGTGTTACTGAATTTTCATTACAATATTTTTGTTCCTCAATACTTTAAACATTTAAATATTATACAACAGAAAGAGAATGATGGCTTTGTTCTTCAGTTTAATGATGCATGTACCATTTAAAACAATGACTATTAATTAGTAGTAACTTTTAAAAGCAATAATGACATTATTAGTCATTCTATAATATTTAGATATTTCTTGGCATAGAATTGCTTATTCTTTAAATCAAATTTAAATAGTTCCTATTGCCGTAAAGAATGTGCAATTTATGCTTTTTTACCTTCTCTCTGGTTCTTAAGTTTATTTGTAAGAAAAGAACAAAGGAAATTTAAACATAGTTGAATAAATTCCTAAATATTTGGAAAGTTATTGAAGGTATTCATCAGAAAAGATAACATGTAGTTGCATTGCTTTTTATCAACCTTGAAGTTTATTGTAATTTCTTACAGGTTCAGGTTCATGTCGCTTTAGTTATTCTGACCCCAGCATCATCGTGTCATATGCCAAGAACAATACTGCGGACTGGATTCAGCTGGAGAAAATAAGGTTGGTTGTAATTTAAAGTATTTTCATCAATTCTGATGCAAATTGGATTTCTGCTTCCCTATTTGCCTTCATTATACCACTCACTTATCTTCTTGGTTAAAAGTAATCTGGTTGTTTATTATGTTGAATATATATATATATATATATATATATATATATATATATATATATAATTTTATATATACTGTATATTACATATATTCAATTTGAGTGAGCCATTATTAAAAATGTAATTTTTCATTCAGAAATTCCTACTGTCAGTATTCCTTATTCCAAATTATTTTGGATAAAGTTACTTTTGGTATCATAACCCTTAGCATCCTGTACCATGTAACATCACCGTCCATGGCAATAAATGACCAGGCTCTGGTCTGGTGTATAGAGCAAGTGACTGCCTGACTCCCTTCTGTCTATGATGACATGGAGTTGATAGCTGCTAGAGCCTTTAAATCTCATCTCTAGTCATGTCACACACTTTCTAAAGCCCCTAAGACTCATTTTAAAAGTCTGTTACAAATGTGATGTACCTTATGATCATATATTTTCTTTAAGTTCCTCATTAAAAAGTAAAGTAGTGTCAGGCACTGTGAAGTCATGGATATCCAGGCCATTTTGTGTCTGGGGGGAGCATGTTGTAAGGAGTCCTACCCTTCCTTTGGCTCTTACATTCTTTCTGCCACCTCTTCCGCAATAGACCCTGAGCCTTGGAAGGTGTGATAGAGATATTGCAGTGCTGAGCACTCCGGTACAAGACCATTATAATGGGAGGGAAAGATCATGACATCAAAATAAAAGAGAGACTGATTGAGATGGGGAGAATGGAGTTTCAAAGGGGAAATTGGGGGGAGGGAGGGTGTTACCATGGGATATTTTTTATAATCGTGGAAGTTGTTAATAAAAAAGTAATAACAAATTAAAATTTAAAAATAAAGTAAAGTAGGATTCTTCAAGAAGAAGGACCTCATTCCCATGGAAAGGCTGTGGCTACGTTAGCATGTTAGCTGTTTTTCTCATTGCTGTGACAAGATGCCTGACAAAAGTGACTTAGAAGGAAGTGTCTGGTCTGGCTCACGGTCCGCTACGGTGAGGACAGCCGGTCACATTGCCTCTGCCTCAGGAGACGGTGTGCAACGAATTCTGATGCCCAGTTAGCTTTCTCCTTTTTACTCCCCCAGACCCCAGCCCACGGAATGGTGCCACGTGCAGTTAGAGTGGGTTTTTTACTTAATTCCACCTCACAGTTATGCCCAGAGATTTGTCTCCTAGGTTATTCTAGATCCAATCAAGTTGGCAATTGAGATTAACCATCCCACTTAGCAAAACTTACATCATGTTCACCACTTTACAGAGCTTAAATTATAAAATGAAATTCAAAATTCATGTTTAATTTTGGGTATAAGATACAAAAATAAACACCCAAATCTTTATAAAGTGATTATGATGATTGGGTTAGTTTCTCAACTGTCAAACTGAAATAGGATATTTTCTACCAGTTTTTTTTTAGTTTGATTTTTTCATAACCTGCTTTCCTTCTTTTATTTTTATATTAAAAGAACAGTAGTTTAATTAGGCAAACAGAATAAACATTAGGGTGATAGTCTTTAACGCTAAACCAATTTGTAAAAGACTTCTAGTGGTATAACTGAGGAAGGTAATTCTAACTCATATATTTTAATAAATTATTTCCCTCTGTGACTGGGTAAAGTCTTACTATGCCAGCTTTATAACACATGTTGTTATTCTTTCTAATTTCCTGTAATTTAAAAAGTGCATTCCTGTTGAATATTTATATACATAAATGAATTCAAGCAAAGTAGTACAAATCTTTAAAGTTTTATCTATTCCTCTACACTCTCTTTCTACTGTTACATTTCATGACCAAATTAAATTATAGTGTATATTTTTCTAGAAAACATCTCTATGCTTTTGATATGATAAATGATGAAGGCACCCACTTGGTTATAGCATATAAAGATCATATTCAGCTGAGTTCATTTATTTTTTCACTAACTGACTTTTTTCAGTTTTTGGCTGTGTACCAAACCATCACACTTACTATTTCACACTTTCCTTACCACTGGTAATCAGAGTGAAAATATTTCTAGCCACTGCCTGAACCAAAATATATTCCCTTCATCAGTTTAAATTCTTTTTGGAGCTAAAACGATAGTTGTCATGAAATATTATAAAAGAGAAGGGAATTGATTACCTCCAAAGGTAAGGTACACCATCTATAACCTACCCTGACAAGTCTACAGATATATATGTGCTTCATTGCTGAGTGAAAAATATGGCTTTTTTTCTAGCCCTTTCAAAACTGATTTATAGTAAGCCTAAGGTACCACTAGTTTGCATTTTAGTACCATTTTTAATCTCAGCTAAAATGATCAGTTTTACTACCACAGATTTCTACTTTGGTAGAATAAAAATGTTTAATAAAACTACTTTATTATATAGCAGAAGGAGCTAGATTCTAGTAGATGTAATATAAAAATGATGTTGAATTATACCATACTTTTACAGATTTACCTACATGAAATTATAAAGAATTGCTAGTACATTTAATGCCATGGAAAAATCTTACATTTCATAAATCTAAATATAGGAAAATATGTATCTAGTTACTAGAAATAAATAACTTTATAAAGACTGATTATGAAACATATTGCATATAATGGCCTGTATATTTTTCAAAAGTAAGAGGCAGCATTGGGGTAACTTTTGCTTTTTCTCTTGATATCAAGTAAATTGTTTTAGATGAGTACCACGTGCAAAAACTGTGCTGGATACACTTTAATTTGTTTACCCAAGCCCAGCAGCATATGCCCTTTGCCTCCCTCTATTGGCTTATTTGAAGACACAGAGTTCCTGGTTTGTGTCAAATTCAAACCTCTCAAAGATCTTTAACATATAACCTGTCATCACATAACACGGAAATTGTAACCATCAGCTGACACTAAAGATCAAGGACAATGGGGTTGTATTTAATGTGTAATGAGCACAACGTTTTTGAGACAGTGAAGCTGCAGTCGGAAGAAAGAGTAAAGCTCTTGAGCTCTTCTTCGCACCATGTGTTCCAGAGCCCCGTCCAATGTCAGCACGGTTATCCACATCCTCTACCTTCCTGAGGACGCCAAGGGGGAAAATGTGCAGTTCCAGTGGAAGCAGGAGAGTCTCCACGCAGACGAGGCCTACGAAGCCTGCTGGGCCTTGGATAACATCCTGGTCATCAATTCAGCCCACAGACAAGTCGTCTTAGAAGACAGTCTGGACCCAGTGGACACAGGCAACTGGCTCTTCTTCCCAGGAGCAACAATCAAGGTTTGAGCTTTCCTTCGTTCTTTCTTGCTTCGGAAAACTACGGCTCACCAAACTAAATTGTGTATAGGTAATTTGGTCAAAATCACTATTCGTGAAATACTTAATATTTTTATTTCTCATATTTACACCCTTAATATCACTTTTTAAGAAAACATTCATTCACTCACTCATTTAACACATATTTGAGGACCCACTGTATTGAGCTGAACCCAGAGAACATAAGGGAGGATAAATGGCTGTCAGCTTAATGGAGGCAGGTAGACATGTAAGTGTGCAAACAAGGAACACTCTAGTTGTTACTTTCTGGGAAACTTAGAGTACTAAGATAGCACATCATGTAAAGTTTGGGGCATTAGGAAGACTTTTCCAGGAGATCGGGTATCCAGGCCAAGACTGAGGAGTAAACGGAAGCAGGCCAAGTAGGAAGAGGAGTCATACATCTAGACTTGAAGGTCTCTCACATACAGAGAGATTGTGGTTTGATCTGAATGTTTGCGACTCCCACCCCAAATTAATATGGTGAAGTATCATCATATGGGACTAAGAAGTGGTGGAGTGCTTGTGAATGGGATTAATGCTGTTGTGAAGAAGAAAAAAAAGAAAGAGCCAGAGAACTCTCTGGTTCTCTGTCAGCATGTGAGGACATAGCAAGAATTAGAAATAGCAAAATCCAGAAAGGGAGCCCTTGATGCATTTCTCAGTACTTTGGTTTTAGACTTTCTGCCTGTCATAACTGTGAGAAACCAATGTTCTCTTTCCTTTCTTTTTTTTTTTTTTTTTTTGAAACAAATGTTCTTTATGTAAGCTACTCAGCTCAAAGTAAAGAGTCTAAAAGGTGAGACCACACAAACAAAAGTCTTGGATAATCTCAAAATAATGGTCCAGTGTCTTAAGTTGAGACTTGAGGTAGGTAATGCTGGCAAGTGATAAGACCTTGCTTCTGCAGACTTGGGACTTTATACTGAAGGTGATCAGCACCCTGTTTGATATAAGAGCCAGATTTGGCCCTTGAAGTATATCCCTTTGAGGAGAGAATACGGAAGGGAAAAGTGAAAGGGTGCTTGCCCAGACCAAATGGAAGTCTGCTAACAATCGTTCAGTGGGAAATCAGGGTGGCCAGGATTAGGGGAGAGAGAATGGAGAAATATAAATATGTTTCAGAGGTTTTGTAGCAAGGAAATGAAGAAGGTTGTAAACGAATAGAGAAGGTGAGGCAATTATGTATATCAGGGAAGGGATTTGGACAGTGAAGGGGACAGTGGTGCCATTCACTGAAACATGAAATGTAGGAGGGGGACCGATTCACAGGAAGTACGTGAATTCACTTCTGACCTGCAGATCTTGATGCTGAGGCCAACCAACAAGTAGCTGGCCTCATGATCAGAAGTTCAAAGGAAGACACAAATTTGCTAACTGTCCACCTTAGAAATGGAAATGGCACTTTTGAGCTTGCCTTCCCAGCAATATGAACAATGCCATTAGGCCCTCAACTGGATCCTCTCATGTTTCTAATATGTGAAAATAAAATGAAATTACAGTTTAGGGAATTTCTTTTTAAGTTTTTTTGTTTATTATTTATTTATTTATTTATTTGAGAGCAACAGACAGAGAAATAGGCAGAGAGAGAGAGAGAATGGGTGCACCAGGGCTTCCAGCCTCTGTAAACGAACTCCAGATGCATGCGCCCCCTTGTGCATCTGGCTAACGTGGGTCCTGGGGAATTGAGCCTCAAACCGGGGTCCTTAGGCTTCACAGGCAAGTGCTTAACCACTAAGCCGTCTCTCCAGCCCAGTATAGGGAGTTTTTAAAATCTGGTTTACTGATACAAATATAAAGGCTATGCTGGATGAGGGAGAGAACACAGAAAGAGAACAAGAGGAATACAAAAATTTAAGATGCTCACTGTTTTTTTTTTTTTTTACCTTATTTGTGTGTGTGTGTGTTACCTGGGATTCAAACCAGGGCTTTGCTCGTGCTAGGCAAGCACTGTACCACTAAGCTACATCCCCAGCTCTCTTTTCATTCTGTTTTAAGACAGGGCACCACTAAGTTGCCAGGGTGACCCTAAACTCACAGTGTAGTTCAGACAGGTCTTGAACTTATGATTCTTCTGCCAAAGCCTCTTGAGCAGCTGTGATTACAATCCTGCAGCAGCAGGCCCCACTGGCTTGCCTCCTTGTAAATAATTCCTTTCTGTACTAGAAAAATTAAAAAAAAAACAGACTGCAAATTATTCAGTGAATTTTCAACACAGGAACTCTTGTGATAAATAACTTCTTCAACCAATCAAAACTCCTACTTGTTTCACTTCAAGTTGATGAAATTACAGTGCATTGGCTGGTATGAGAAACAGGCATCGTCATAGCCCAGTTCAAGAGAGCATCCCCAAACCTTGTCGAAATTTTATTTTGACAGAGTCCTAAGTCATAGTTCCTTTAAAATAAAAAGGTCCACATATTAGAGTTGCATAGGTCTAGAGGGCTTCGGTCAGAACAGCCTGTGTGATATCAAGAGGGCTTTCTGCTGCCTTCACTCAACACTGGCAAGAAGGTACATGAACCCTTTTCCCAGGACAATAATTTATCATTTAGTTCTATGTCCTTTGCTGCATAAATGTGCATTTTCTGCCTCACTTTACAAGCTATTATACTGATCTAATTATCTACTTGGTTTCTTATTGCATGTTCTTTGGTACCACTCATGATAAAAATGCATGAGGTGTGGTTTTGCTTCAGTAGAATTTTAATTAAATTACAAATTTAGGTGAATAGGCTTTTACTTAGATGTCCTGTTTATAAGTTTGCCAGTAATACAGCTGAGAGTCGTCTGACGACCTATACCTTCCAAGAAAAAAAATCACTATGATAATAATTTTATTTTATTGTTTTAAAGTTACCTGTTAAATAGAAATGTTCCCTTTATTTTTTTAAAAAATTATTTATTTATTTATGTGTGTGTGTGTTTCTAAAATATTTCCATCTTGATTAAGTCAAAGAACAAGTCTACTCACAATTGAGAAAGAATGCTATATTACAAAAGAGAGTCATTCAGGGGCAAATTTCTAGTAGCAGGTAGAACCATGGCTATGTAATAACACCTACTTTTTTATTTTTATTTATTTATTTGAGAATGACAGACAGAGAGAGAAAGAGTCAGAGAGAAAGAGAGAATGGGTGCACCAGGGCCTCCAGCCACTGCAAACGAACTCCAGACGCGTGCGCCCCCTTGTGCATTTGGCTAACGTGGGGTCCTGGGGAACCAACCCTCGAACCGGGGTCCTTAGGCTTCACAGGCAAGCGCTTAACCGGTAATCCATCTCTCCAGCCCAACAGTTACTTTTTTAAAAAATATACGTTTTTTTTATTTATTTGAGAGAGAGAGAGAGGCAGCTAGAGAGAAAGAGAATGGGCATGCCAGGGCCTCTAGCCACTGCAAACGAACTCCAGATGCATGCGCCACCTTGTGCATCTGGCTTATGTAGGACTTAGAGAATCAAACCTAGGTCCTTTGGCATTGCAGGCAAGCACCTTAACCACTAAGCCATCTCTCTAGCCCAACAGCTACTTTTTATTGAGCACTTGAACTTACAGGCATTTACTACTCCTGACTCACACATTCATGTGTGTGTGTGTGTAGTTCTATTTATACAAATATATAACTCATATAATTTGATCCTTATAAACACAGAAAAAGTTGGCATTTGGGGCCCCGTTTTTCAGATGTGAAAACTAGAGCACCGAGGTGTTGGGTGACTGAGTTAAATGATAACACTTTGAGCGGGACCAGGATTCTAACCCAGGAATCTGACTTTAGAACGCTTGCTTGTGGGGCCACATGTAGCTTTGCTCTTACAAACCCTGAGTGTAAAGTGATGGGCGTCTTCTTTGTCCTTTGTCTCATTCCTAAATCCACCCCTCCTGTTGTCTTCCCACACCCTATCACTCTCTGGCTCTAAATTTAAGGATTCTCTCTTTTCTCATCTTTCCTGATCTCACCCCAGTTTTTTTTTTTTTTTCTCTCCTTGTGTACTTGATGTTCCTTCCTCCAGCTAACTGCTTTCCAACACATTCGAATTCAGTAGTTCAGCCCCAAGCACTGGTCACTTCCCTCTTCCACAGTGTAATAGCGGATTTTTGTCTTCAAAATTCTAGGCACTGGTTCATCTCAGGTATTGACTGACCGAAAGTGAACTTGAGGAATATAAGAATTAAAATATGGGCTGGAGGGATGGCTTAGCGGTTAAGGCACTTGCCTGTGAAACTTAAGGACCCAGTTTCGATTTCCCAGGACCATGAAAGCCAGATGCACAAGGTGGCACATGCATCTGGAGTTTGTTTGCAGTGGCTAGAGGGCTGGGCATGCCCATTCTCTGTTTCTTTCTCTTTCTCTTTCTCTTGTCTCTCTCTGTCTGTCTCATAAATAAATTAAATTTTAAAAAGCATTAAAATATTTCCTTTACAGGGACAGGAGGCATTTTTAGTAATCCCCATGGGAGGAGGGGCAGCAAGGTAGATTATAAAGGAGGATAGTAGTCTTGTATTAGCTAGTTGCCTAACAAAGATGCTGCAGCCAAGGATTATCCAAACTGGCAAAAAAAAAAAAAAAAAAAAAAAAAAAAAAACCTCCAACATTATTCCTCAGCACAGAGCACATTATGTGTCCTGCAGACTCAGACCTGCTATGGCCTCCTGTGGAAGCACGGAGGATACAGACTAACCTTCGGGTTTCATCCCCGAACCATTATGTTCCAGCATCACAAATACAGCACACATTCTCGTACTTCCAGCCCCACAAAAACGGTTTTCCACCTTCCCTCCCTTTCTGCCTCCTTTTAGGGTCCCAGTCCAGATGTCATTATCTCTGCAAGGATTTCCATGGCAAATGTCTCCTTCTTGTCCATAAAACACCATGAGATTGAACAAACAGGAATTTTGGGCCTGGGGACTATGGTGGTTTGAAGCAGATGTCCCCCATAAACTCATGTGTTCTGAACGCTTGGTCCCTAGCTGGTGACAACTTGGGAGGTGGAGCCGTGCTGGGAGAGGTGTTGGTGGTGGCAGGCATAGGGATGCTACACCCAGCTCCCCCATATTACACTTTGGCTCACTCTCCTGCTGCTGTTTTCCACCTGCTGTGGCAGAGGTGATGTCCAACCCCTGTTTTCCCCCTGCCGCTATGAAGCTTCCTCTCAAGACCGCTGGCCAAAATAACTACTTTCCTCCTATCAGCTGCTGGGGTTGAGTGCTTTAGCTCAGCGATGAGAAGATACCTACAACGGGAACAGGACACAAAACGACACCATTCCTTCTCTGTAGTGGCCATCCAAATCCATTCTGATGGTTCTTTTATCTCTGCCTGCCTTGCTTGAAAGTTAGTGCGGGTCCCAAGAGTCCTGATAAAGTCATCTAGTTGCTTGAGTTTCTCAAATATGTCAGTTCAGTATAAAATATGATCATTTTAATATAATAGTGCAGATTCCACGTTGGACCCACAACTCTACCCCTCCTTCAATGTAGGTATACTATAATAGAGATGACAATGGGCAGGTAGCTCACTCCCCCCCTCTTTACTACTTCTGACTGCTTTCTGCCCCTTAAGCCTACAGAATAGTCCAGACAAAGAAGAAAAGGCAAGGATTGTTATGGTGGGAAATCAAAGCTGACTCTACTGACGGTTTTTATCACAACACTCCGGCTTGCCATCATATCTGGGGAAGGGGTCTCTCTCCTGTAGTTGGGTCATCATACTTCTTCTTAGGGACTGGACCTCTGACTACAATGAATGTAGTCTCTTTATGATCACGATTCTTTGCCCCTCCACGAAGCTCTTTGGGGCAGCACCTTAAACAACCCAGACTGCTTTTCTTGTGAATGGGTTGAGGCCTGCTCTGTGATAAATAACTCACCTTGAATCCGTCAACAAAAGAAGGAAGGTTACGCTTTTTCCTGTGTTAAGATCAGCCCCACGTTTTCACCAATGCTAGATAAGCCCTGTACTGAGTCTCAGCCCTAAGTCTGGAGAGCGGTTACTTCAAAGTCCAGCTCACCCAGGGGCATCCCAAGCAGCTCTTGGCACGAGTCCTCACCTCAGAACAGACAACCCACCTCCAAGCAGCATTCGTGAGATTCTTTGCACCCTACCTGAAGTGGGAAGAAGTGCTTTCCTTGTGCACTTGGGCTTCATTGGGGTCTCGGGTTACCAAAAACTCTGCACTTTGATTGGAGTTGATAAGCTAAGGTGGACTATAGGCAATTATTGGATCAATAGGTTCTTCCAAATTAGCCAATTTGTGTTTCTCCTCCATTCTTTCATGCCCTAGCCACCTCCATCCTGGGTTTTCCCAGAGAACTTTCCCATGTGAAAGGAAAGGAAGGACACATTCCATTGTGCTTCTAATCACCATCGTCATCCCCCCCCCCACCATGAATCCCTAACCAGCCCTCTGTTCACTAACAAGTACACGAGGCTTTAATCGCCAGTAAATACAGTGCAGAAGTCCCCAGAGCACCACCCGCCTCTACAGTCTCCCCCAGTAAGCAGCTCGTGCACAGAGCCGGAACCTGCTCTCTGTTCAGTCACTTGTCCTAACTGTTGGTTACAATAATTTTGTCATCTTTCACATTTTTCTGTAATTGATGAAGAATCAGTGCCAGTCGATCCTATCCTAAAGACATGAGTAGTGGTGAGACCAGTTCACCATGTGCAGCTGTGGCTATGTGAGCCCGGCAGTGCCTCCGTCCGGCGGCTGTGGAGGGTCAGTCACAACACATCCGAAAGAGAAACTGAGAGAATGAGTAGTCTCAAGGCAGGTTTTGGTGCGCCAACTGTGCGAATGATTTTGGTGTAATCAAGGATGAAGAGACATGAGCTGAATTTGTTTTTGCTCCCCCCCATTTAAGACACTATCAAGGTTCATCATTTCACCCTGGGTAGGGTTCTCATATCCAGGAAAATACTTGTAGCAGCATGAAAACTGCATGGGTCCTGGATAACAGTTGATGACAATAATAATAGTGCATAGCTGTGGTGATGATTAATGATAATAGTTATGTCGGTCGTGCTTTGTGATTGCTTTGTAGGTACCTGCACTGTGAGGAAGGCCTTATCATTAGTTTTGTGCATATAATCAATTGATCTCTGGGAGACCGTAATGACCTGAGTGTTCAGTGTTTAGTTTCGGTTGAGTCACTCTTGAAATAGCTCAACAAGTTCATCAGAGTCATTTCTTTCCAGCCCTTCAAACATGCATCTTGTAATTTGAGAGCATCCTTAATTTCAAGTTCAAGGAGAAGTATTCAGTATAAGTTTCTGGAGGCTTGGTCCATGGCTGCTGCAGCTGCCTGCTTCCCATCACCTGCTAATAGAGGGACACACCCACCGCAGAGGTCATCCGAGCACCCTGCCGAGAACCAGGAACCAATGGACCTGGGCGGGGGGTGTTTTGTTTTCTCTTTTCTTTATCCCATGATAGTACCTCATGAAGAACTTCTGAATGGGTCAGTAAGGCATGGACATGAGTACTGGTCAGGCAGCTGTTGCATTTGGTCTGTGTACTCCCATCTGTAGTGTGGACAACCTTGTAATTTTGAAAATATGAATCATCCATGACTCCTCCATGAAGAGGGAGAATGCTCTGCCTGCTCTCCATTAACAAATGTTTCTACCTGCTCCACTCGCATGGTTACACTGAGCTTACACAGACATAAGCCACTTGACGTCTGTCCACCCTAGAACCGATGTGGAGATTCAAACCAGACCACGATGAGGTGCTACGATTCTACAGTTTTGATTTTTAAGAATTTTCCCACTCTGGTTGCTATACCTATAGTTGCTATTCTTTTCTATTTATCACCCTACCTTATTGGGTGGATTGCATACAATTCCAGATCACTCCTCCTACATGTTGATGTCAACTTGTGCTGAGAAGGAAATCAGCACTAGATGCCATCGATTCTGTTCGAAATGTTTGTCCTTGGGCTGTGGAGAGATGGCTCAGCAATTAAAGATGCCTGCTTGGGTTTGATTCCCCAGTAGATTCACAAAGTGCTATATGCATCTGGAGTTTGGAGTGGCAAGAGGCCCTAGGGTGCACATTCTCATTCATTCATGTTCTCTGTCTCTCTCTCTCTCTCTCTCTCTCTCTTTCTCCTTGCCCATAAATAAAAACTTATTAAAAACAAATGTTTGGGGCTAGAGGGATGACTTAGCAGTTAAGGCATTTGCCTGCAAAGCCAAAGGATCAGGTTCAATTCCCCAGGACCCACGTTACCCAGATGCACAAGGGGGTGCATGCATCTGGCATTTTTTTGCAGTGGCTGGAGGCCCTGGCACGCCCCTTCTCTCTCTCTCTCTCTCTCTGTCTGTCTCTCTCTCTCCCTCTTTCTCTGTCAAATAAATAAGTAAATAAAACTATTTTTTAAAAAAAGAAATGTTTGTCCTTCAGTATACAGTGTATCATGTGTATTTAAAAAATTTCTTATAAGAAATTTCTTATAAGAAGCTATTTATTGGAATTTGCAAATTTATACCAAGGATTGGGAGTAACTACATTAAACCATTTAGAAGAGTCATAGCTTCATCTGCCTCACCTGACTTTAAACTTGATCACTTCTGCTTTAACACTTTTACTATTGAGAAATTGCCAATAGTGATAGTTTTCCTAGTTTAACAAATACCAACAGGCCCTAGTGAATGCCATTAGGTAAATCAACAATCCACTAAGGGGAATCATTAAATTGGAACAAGAGAGTCCATTAATTTTCTTATTGCTCTTACACGTGATGCATTTGCAAAATGTGTTGTCCCAGTGGACAGAAGGCACATCTCCCCTCCTGAATATAGTTGTAGTTCCATTCTCAGTTTTTATTGTCACTGTCTAAGGCTGTGATCATCAGGAGAGCAGAAAGATCATTATATCCAAATTAGCGTTGGGGGAGGGAGTCAATGAATTTGTCTGAAAATTTTAGTCTTAACACAAGTTGAGACAAGTGATTTTAAAAAGTCTAAGACAAATGGTGAAAGGGAAGATCACAATAGGAGTTGGAATTTATTTCTAAACCTGACTTTTTGGAGAATAACTGTAACAGCAATACCTGCCAATTGTGATGCCTAGTTTGTCCCATCAAATATTTTATTGAGCACCCCACAAAAAAAGAGTTCAACAACTCATGTCATGATTTGGTTTCCTTAGAGGAAAGACAAATAAGAGGAAATCAGATTTGCTTTGCAAAAAAAAAAAGTGTTTTGCAGATCACTGCACTGGAAACTGTCTAGTGTGTGACTCAAGGGAGTTGTGCGTTGGCTTTCTAATGAGGATAAACCTGAGCTCAGTAGGACTTGTGGCTAGCCCATGTTCCCACGTCTTCTCCCATTAAGAATCGGAATGTTAACTGTGGATTTCTGGCCAGATTCCAGCTTGGTTAATTGCACGCTGTCTACCTAAATTCCCTTTGCTTGGGATACTCTCCACTCCAGATTGTATTGCTCTTCTTGTCACATTTCTCCCAAGAGGAGGGTACATGATGCTGTAGAATGAGCCAGAATATCATTTGTTAGGCTAATAAGAGTACTTTCGGGATGAAGGGTTAAATTTAACAGTGTACTTTTCTCATTCTCCTCCAGTGAGGTCTATTTGTATAGTAATTAACACGGAATAGCATTCGTGAAACATGGAAATGAGCCAGGTCACCATAATAATAGTGGAAGAACAACATAGAAACAATGAATTTGGATAAATTCAGCAGGAAATAACCATCCAAATAAATCCCCAGAGCCTCCCTACCTAATATACCTTATTTTGTTTTGTTTTGTTTTAGGCTGACACTGACATTTTAATTTATGATTAAATTAACACAGTATTCAATAAAATAAGTGTACTTTTCTGTATGAATATTTAAAACATAGTAACATTTTTATAATCTTTGGGCCTAGCACAGCACCTAACAAAATTACTTATATGGTAACATTCTTTGGTGGGGGGGTTTCTAAAGCAAATGAATAAAGATATGGGAGGGGGAAAAAGAAGGTAGAAAATTAGCATTTTTGAATTGCATAATATTCACTGTCTTTGGGGTAAACACATTCCCTGCGGCCTCTCCTCTAATTCTTACAATTATTCCCATTTCAAAGATGAGAAAACAGAGGGTCTATAATGCCAAATGGATTTGCATTTAGAAGCCAACCCTGTTTTCCTGCAAATCCTGGCCTTTTCTTCCCAAGTCATTCTGCAGCCTACCATGTTATGCCTGGCATCTTTGGCTTTAATTTGAGAAGGTAAGTCTGAAAGCCTCAGACATCGTGAAAGTCAAGTCGATCCCCAAAGACAAGGCTAACAACTGTCCTACGGAATTTTACATTGTTATTTTTCCTCTCATTGCTCCAATTCAAAATGTCACTACTGCCATCTTAGAGTTTTCAAAACTATTGCCAAGTAATTATACACTTGTCACAAACTATGCCATAAATTGAGTCTTTGTACATCTTGGTAGGTTGTGATTCGAATGTGGATGCTTAATGAATCCAGAATATACTGAAAAACAAAACATTCTTTAAACTCCCCAAAATTCACTCACCGAGGTGGACTCTATTGTGTTGATGAGAGTAAATGCACTTTAGCCCTCTGGCAGCTGTACTGTATTCATGGCCAAGTTTTCAATTTTTTTGACTGGCATTAAATTGCCTAGAAATTGAATGTGTGGAAAATAATAGAAATTCATTTTGCCTCATGAGAGAAATCGTTCTCTTCCTACTTCCAGGTTTTTTCTGTATTTTTATAGGATGAAAGTCTATACCTTTGAAGCATTAAAACAGTGTAAGAAATACGCATTTCTATGTCATAATGAGAATAACATAACAAAAGACTTAAGAAACACAATGATATGCATGTTAGAAGTCAGTCAACTTCCAACCACCCCAGAGCACATCTTACTTATTTTAGAAGTTTCTCTACCAGTATATTTTATATCTAGCCAGACAGCGGCTAATATATGGCTCTGCCAACAATGCCATTTTAATTAATTTTATTCATCTTATTTCTCTTTCCTGTGCTCCTCATATCTCATCTGTTTGCATTGCCTAGATTTTAATTAAAAAAACCTCTCCTCTCTAAGGAGCAATCTGAAGTGGCAAAAATAATCACTTAAAATATTACAGTCATTAAAAAATTGGCTGTGGTGGAAGCCATGCATTTTCAATTTTCCTACAAATGATGTTTTAGCTTCCTTTTAAAGTGCACTTTGTATTAGAATTGTCTGCCACCAGCCAGCTTGGCTATCAAAAATGGTCTTCCAGCTGGGTGGGCTGAGTGACAACTCCTTAATGGAGGAAATGGATGGCTCTCTGCTCCTGTGGAGGGAAAGGCACACCAGGCAGATTTTATTCCATCTGCCATCAGCCCTCTGCAAGCTGGCATTGCCCAAATGCCCAGTGTACTGATTTCAACAACAACAAAAAAGATAATATCATCAAAAAAATAAATTGTAAAGCTATAGATGCCTTAAAGAATCATCAAGGCCATTAGGCCCCAGGGAGATAATATTAAGAGGTGCTTCAATGGTCTTCTTTGATGAAAATCTAATTAAACAGTGTCGGGGGTGATTGTACGTACTTTTACAAGTACAGAGGTGAAGTCATTAACATTTTCAGCAGAATATAGCAGAACAGCCTTAGGAAAATGCTAACCTGAATTGTGGCCAAGGACTTGTTATATTGAGGAATTTGCACTGATGTTTCCTGTTGATGCTTTTCTGAATGGCAAATTCGTGTCACTTAGTTACACCGTGTTCTGCTTGTTAAGCAAAGGAAATCCATTTAGTGGCAAAGTAGAAAAAATATTTTTGATTGACAAAGGGAAACACATAAAGATATAAGGGATATTAAAAATTTGGTAACTGCTGTTATTTATATAGTGTACATTAGTTATCGGTGCTAACAAAATAAAACAAGTAAAGTAATACAATATTCAGTGTACAGAAAGTGAGTTGGGAATAGAAAGAAATAGAGCTATCATAGAATTTATGCCTATTTTAGCCAAAATAAATGCTCTCTCACCTTATGTATACTGAACATAAGTCAAAACTGAAAGTTCTGATTCAGGACACTGCTTGTCATATGTAATTATTGTCTCAAAAAATTAATAAATTTTCATGATGTTTAAAGTAAATCAGTCTTGAATTCTAAAATATTTATGCAATATTTGTGATTTTTATCATACTAAAAGCTCATGTATCTCATGAAATTAGACATTTAATTGTTTATGGAAGCTGTTTAGATTTTGTTATTGCCTATAAATGACAAGAGTTTGAATAGATGCTGAAGAAAAACAGCTGGGTATTAAAATGGGGAGTAATTTCCTGAAATTCTTTTCATGCTTTTGATGCATGTTTCTCTTGGGTTTTTTTTTAACATGCTAGATTGATGTTATACAATGCAAGTTCATCTGTAAGAAAATGGCATTGGTTCAGCTCATGTTCTTGAGCTTCCCTGCACTAGGAGAATATTTGGTAGTCTGCCAAACTCAGGGAGCTTTTTAGGCTGTAATTGATGGTTTTATCTTGTGTGCATGAATCTTCACAGGATTTTTACCACATTCTATAGTGGGACCTATTCTTGTACATTTTACTGATTGTTTTTATTTGATCTAAAGCATTTTAACAACTGTTCTAATGAGAAGCAAAAATATATTTAAATATTCTTCTGTCTCTCTATAAGCTACTGCTAATTCTCTGGAACGTAATGCTACATATCTTTTAAAAGCATATATTCAGAAATAGATTGCATTGTGATGCTCGGGAGTTGCAAAAGACACGCGTTCAAACTGCTGTGCAAACAGTGCCCCTAATACATATTATTGACTCCATTGTACAGTCTGAGAAACTGAGGTTTAGAAGGGTGAACTGACAATGTGTGAAATCTTTGCCTTTAGACAGAGAATTTGTTTGAACACACGTTCTAATCCTTAATCCCATGATCCTTGTCGACTATTAGTACCTGAGTCTTTATTCTTTTGTATTAATTTCTTTGATTCATGAAAGGGCTACGTTAATTGAGTTAGATTCTAGAAAGAAGTTCAAACAGCATCTAAGAGAGCAGGCCCTGGATTCTTCTGCGGAGTCCAAGACACAGAGAGGAACCCAGACACAAGCACAGGGACTCCGTCTCCTTGAGAATGCAGTCAGTCATCCAGTCTTAGTCTGGAAAGGTTCTGGGAAGGCAGCCGACTCCAAGACTCCCTAAAAGACCCATATACAAACAGCTAACAGGAAACTCAGTTGTTCCTGGAATTGATTCAGCGATCTCCAAAGAGAATTTAACACTTGCCCCCTACCCTATTCAGGACACTTATACCCTAGACTAACTTCTTAGAGAGAAGACAGCTCACTAGGCCCATTTCTCTCAAGTGACCCAGGAATTCACCACTGTCAGACAGCTCCTATGTTATACACCCAATATGACACCTACTGGCTCACGTAGCTTTAAGCAGCAGCCTACTCTCTGTGCGTTCCTCCAAAACCTGGGTTTGACTCAGAATGTCAGAAGTGAAAATCATATCTTGATCGCCTATGCATGGTGGGGAGCCAGAGCAGGCCAACTCTTAACTGTGTTTTCTGTGGAGCTCCTGACGCTGCTGTCTGGAAAATGATTGGCAGCTGCAGCTTGCTCGGGGATGGGAAGATAGAGCTGGCTGCTTGCTTCCGGTGGGTCACAGGCCACCATCGATACAGTGTCACTTTTCAAAGATTTGAAGAGGAAAATATCCCAAGAGTAATACTTCTCTCCACACCCAGAAAGACATTGCCTCATTGGGAAAGGAGAATATAGTTAACTGTCCCATTAAATATGTGAACAGCATATTTTCAGGGCAAAGACTAAAAAGTGACTTACAAAGCACTGCCTTATTTGAATTTAGCTTTGGTATTGAATATTGCTCATTTACTATGAATTGATTAAGAACCAGGGGTTATAGAGATTTTAAAACTATATCAAAACTATACCTCTCTGTCTTTCATAGAAATTTGCCAAAAAAAAAAAAATAAGCTATACTAGTTTTGATCTCCTACTCCTATGAAAATTGATTTTTCAAGTTGATTTTTTTCTTACCTTTTTTTGTGTGGGGGGTAGAGCTCGAGGTAAGATTTTGCTCTAGCCCAGGCTGACCTGGAACTCATTAGTCTCAGGGTGGCCTCAAACTCAAGGCAATCCTCCTACCTCTGCCTCCTGAGTGCTGGGACTAAAGGCATGTGCCACCACGCCCGGCTCAAGTTGCTTTCTTCATACTTGCTATAGTTAACTGTACTGATCCTCAGTGGTTACAACTGGATGTGGTCTGTGCAGCTACCAAAAGAAACCTTTAAAACATGTTTCACTTTTTTATTATACCAACTCATTTTGTAAAATCATGATGACTTTATGTTTTGTACAAAGTGTCTGTCTAAGGTGATCTTAAAATGTGCACTAAATATGTTAAAAATAGATATTGAAGGGGCAGCAAAAGTATGTACAACAGAATTTTGGAATACTAAGAAAAATTCTGGGGTAAGTAAACATAACTTTGAAATAATCAAATGAATATTCAGCCAGAAATAACCAGTATTTCATGTTAGGTGAGTCTTGTTAAAAATATATATAGCATTTACATTGTAATTTAAATTATTTTCATATGTAAAAATATTTAGAGTGTGAATTACCTTGGATATTGTCATTTTGGTTGATGTCTCAGCCTCTACATTAATTCCAGCTAAATAAAGGCCACAGTAGTTCAGGGTTCCAGATATATTTGTGAAAAACATAAGTTATAGCATTCCGCGGTATTATTTTTAGGAAAATAACCTTAATTAATCTCATTACCTTCAGTTTTCTTTGTAGTAGGGATAGTGAAAAAGGAGCCTTTAGGGCTAGAGAGATGGCTTAGTGGTTAAGGCGCTTGCCTGTGAAACTAAGGACCCAGGTTCGATCCCCCAGGACTCAAGTAAGCCAGATACACAAGATAGTGCATGCATCTGGAGTTCATTTGCAGTGGCTGGAAGCCCTGGCACACCCATTCTCTCTCTCTCTCTAGCTGCCTCTTCCTCTCTCTCTCTCTCTCTCAAATAAATAAATGAATAAGTAAAATATTTTAAAAGGAGCCTTTAGATTTATCACCATTTGACAGTTTCTACTTACTATTAATAAACTAAGTCCTATCTTTCTTTTCCTTTTCTTTCCTTTTCATTGATAAGTTCTATCTTTTGATGGCTATTTCTGAGCTAAGGATCACATATAATGAGTTCAGTTTCACACCCACGAATAATCTGTATGCACTGCATGTGAAGAAGGCTCCCAAGTGGTCAGCGCATTCTGCCCCCTACAGTGTCATCTAACATGGTGACAGGACCCAGAGGATATGCCTGTGTCTTAGTGCTGTGAAACGACTCCCTCAAGATCATACGCTCCTACTCTCTTGAACTTCTGGAAACTGCTTATTACTCCAGTGCAACTCTATTGGTTTTACCAGCTATAGCCAGTTGTAAGTGCCATACAAAATTTCTCTGCACATACCGGTCTCCCATTCTAGAACACCACTGCCAAAACAGTGTGGTCAAGACTCCCGAGACTAGTATTTATGACCCTGTCCAGCCAGCCTCCAGTCTAATTTGGAATCGTTCATGTGGGTCAAAGCAATGTGGATAGCTATCCATCCTTCCAAAGCCAGTTGAAAACCTGCTCATCTTTAAAGCATACTTGTTTGACCATCTGTGGAAAGCGATCCCTACCCTCCCTCTCACATTGCCATATGGTGATGTGCTGCCTGGCATATGGCCCTGTCTTTGATATACCTCAACTGAACGTTTTTGTAAAGGTGCTGGAAATTGAAACTAGAGCCTCGCACATGCTATGCAAGCACTCTACTACTGAGCTATATTCCTGTAGTCCTAGCACTAAACTAAGACAGGAGAACAAAGTTGACATTATGTATATGAGTGTATATATACTTTCTTCCTAGTACCTTGCCTAATACCTTTTATATCATGAGTTCTCCATAGAAAACGTGATAGCTTAAAAGGGTATGGCCATGACATTCACTCATTTACACATTGCACTAGTCAACAAACTTTCTTGTGCCTACTCTGCCAGGCACTGTGTTGACCTAGAATACAATACAGAAAGAAATGGACATGATACTTGCCATTTAGAACTTAAGGTTACTGGCATAGTGAGCATTTTCTGTCCAGTTGTTTTTCTTCATTTCAACCTCATTTTAAAATTATTAAAACTTAAAAGAGCATTTCTTAAATATTTTACTTATTTATTTATTTATTTATTAGATGAGAGAGAAGGGGGGAGAGACAGAGCAAAAGAATAGCACACCAAGGCCTCCAGCCACTGCAAACGAACTCCAGATGCATGCGCCACCTTGTGCATCTTGCTTATATCAGTCCTGGAGATTTGAACCTGGGTCCTTTGGCTTTGCATGCAAGCACCTTAACTGCTAAGCTATCTCTCCAGCCCCTGAAAAGAATGTTTGATCTTACATATTCTAGCATTTCCCTGGTTTTGCGTAAGCTTATACTATTGAGAAGTACATACTCAGTTTACTCATCTCCAAGGTTTCATCATGCCATTGACCATTCATATCAAGCTGAAACAATAAATTAAAGCAAAAGTATAGGGGTTTCTTTTTCTTTTGTCTTCACAAGTGTTCTTTTGTGGATAAGTTCATGATTTCTGAGCCCTTCCTTAGAGGTATCACATAGTTCTTAGCTCTGGACAGAAACTTCTGCTCAGAAGCTGGCTGAGAATATATGATCGTAGGCGGGATCACTTTGACCTTCTCTGTAGTCCGTGTTTTGATTAGCTGCCTATTCCACTCATATTCCATTTACAGACAAATTGTGAAAGACTTGAATGGCAAGTCAGAAATATATATGGAATATTGAAAAGGTCAGTGCGATTTAGCCCATAACCACAGAATTTTAAATCCATGACAAGTCATTATCAGACTTAATTCCCACAACAAGGGATGTAGTAAAGATGGGAAATTACTCCAATTAAAATATTTTCTGTCTCATGCTGAAGGCTGAGATGGCAAAGCTCAAATGCCCTCTTGACTTACTTTCTGTGATAACTTAATAAGTTAGAAATAAATTATAATTGAATTAAACAAGGCAAAAAGGAGGTAACAAGCCCTTTGATTTGAGAGTCCATCGTAAAGGGAATAATATAATGACTTTTCTAAAAAACTCTAATTATACATGAGTAAGACAGATACAGCTACAAAACCAATTCAATAGCCACCCCATGCTCTCTTTTTATCTACAGCATAGCTGTCAGTCAGATGGGAACTCCATTTATTTCCATGGAAATGAAGGCAGTGAGCTCAATTTTGCCACCACCCGGGACGTAGATCTCTCTACAGAGGATATTCAAGAGCAATGGTCAGAAGAATTTGAGAGCCTGCCTACAGGGTAAGTAATTGTTATCTCCCATGCTGTGTGCATCACATGCATTTATTCTGCTGAACATATTTTAAATGCACATTGCTAAAAATAGCAAAAGCATGCTTAAATCAACATTGGTGATTCTCATCATAGACAAAAGAACACTTATCCTAAAGATTCTTTATTAAATAATCAAGTACTTTTATGCGTATTAAGAGTTAGTGATTACAAACACCTTATAACTTCATGTAGTTTCTGTAGCTTTTACTAAAAAAAGTTTTTTTCAATGTTAATAGAACACATAATTTTCAACCTCTATTATATTAAGATTTTCAAATGTCTTTCTGGGACCTGAGATTTATCAGTGTTGCTACCTGAGTTTCATTATAATGAGGTTTTGATCTATAAAAATTGTTCAGGGGATAAAATTTATCTTTGAGAGATACATAAAGGAGGAATTTTGGACTGAGTTTGAAAGAGAGGAGACCAGAAACACTGGGGATGATTGTTGATTAATGTTTGCTTGCCGTTCTGTGCTGTGTGCCTTCCTCTGGGTTCTTGGCCCCTACAGTTGAGCAGCACTCTGAAAAGTTCCAAGTGATCACAAGGCTGAGGAAAGAGGGTCCTTATCGCAAAACACAAACAGATGCAGTTATTATTTTATATTGCTAATCCAAATTTATTAAAATATACCCATTGACATTAAAAAAGTTCAAGCTGTGAAAAGTTAATAGATTCACAGAATCTCAAATCTATAAGGTCTATGAGTTGGAAGGAAATTCTAGAAATTTCCTAACTCCCGCCTCTATTTTCCTTTAAGCTAAAATATGTATGATCAGAACACCAGCTACTTATATTCTAATGTATATTTTCTACTACTATGATGAGTCTGAATGAATTTCACATGAAATATAATTTCATAACAAATATGGAAGAGTACCCTTTAGCTGTTAACTATGAGAAACTTTTCCAGAACACAGTATTTGAGGGGGACGTCTCACAACTCTGCTCTCAAATTACATAAAAGCTGTTTGAACTTTGAAGTACCAGAGGTGTTAAGAAAGCCAGTGTTTCTCCCTTGGGCTCCTCACTTGCTGTGCTTTGCCCGAGAGCTTCATGCTGACACAGTAAGAGGGGAATCTAACCAGCTGCCCGAGATGCCAGCACTGGTGCTGTGTGTAACCCTTTGCTGCCACACTAGACTCTAACACTATGTTTCTGACCAAGCTCTGCTTCTCTTGCCCTGGCTGGAGGCAGTCTGTCAGTCCAACCTTTGCCACAAGCACGGAAGCCTCTGGTGGATGCTGACGCCTGGGCATTTGACCGCCTTTGAGGCCACCGTTGATCTCTCTGGACCCAGCGTCAGGGCTCAGTCCCTTCAGACCGCAAGGCCTTTTCTGAAGTTCGTGTCACCCTGAAGCTCCCATGTCCAGTGCAGCTCCAGTCTCTCCTTGAGGGACCATCAGCCACAGCTCCTTGTTTTCCTGTGTAACCCATGGAAAACAGAAGAACGTGTTCCCCTTTGCCCAGAGATAAGGAACCATCACCAGCATGTATGTTCTTTCCTTCTGATCCTTGCCACAGCTCATCTAGCTGGTCATGAAGCTTGGCTGAGCATGAGAGGAGCCCCGATGTGCAAGTACAGCACTCATTTACCCCCGTTCCATCCTTATGAGCTAATACCATCCATGTGTCAGTGATGAGTCCTTCTTTTCAACAATCCCCACAAGCCCTGGTGACTCAGATAATTCTCTGGTGTTCCCAGGCTCCATCTCACAAGAGCACAGATACAAACATAAACTGATTCCCAGAAGTGCCACTCTGATACGCACATGCATCCCTATCTCTTACTTTTTCTCCATTCATTCTCTGTGTCCTTCTCCTTCTTCTTCCCCCTTACTTTTTCCAACAAAACCCCAGTGTTTCTAAATGTTGCTACTCTTTTGGGAAAGAGGGCATGGATGCTAGAGATCATATACAGTACCTTGTGTGTGCTGAGCCTTTGCTTGAGTACTGAACATGCTGCCACCGTTATTCTTTGGGAAGAAATAAAATATTCTTTACCTATGAGCATCATATGATTCATTCCTTCTCTCAGAATATGCTCAAACCCTGTCTATTCAAGAACAACAGAAATATTTCAGCAAGACAGATAATCCATCTAGCACTTGGAGACTTGACAGAAAAATCATAGAAAACTTATTCATGCATCAAGCTTTAAAAAGGTATTGAATTTATATTAGGGAAAAAACTAGATATGGTTTAGAAAGGTAGTAATTCAGAGACAAATCTGGTAAATATATAATAATCAATTACCAGATATTTCACTTTCATAAAGCATTATAATATAAAAGGATTTTGGGCTCCAGCCAAAATCATCATCTCCTCCAAACAGAACAACAACAATAATAACAACAAAAGAACTAAAATCTTTATACCTGAAAAAAAAAAAAGAGAGAGAGAGAGAGAGCGAGCCACAGTCAGTAGGAACACACAGGAAAGGCCATCCATCAAGTGACTTCAGGTGGTCCCAGTCACGCCTTACTATAAATCCTCTGCACTGAAAGGCTTATCAGGGTGTTTTCATAGCTATGAAGCCTAGCACTCAGGCTTGGCAGATGGCTCCATGGTTAAGAGCACTTCCTGTGCAAGTATGAGTGGCCTGAGAGACCACTCAGAGTTCTGTCCCCAGGATCTACTTAGACAACTGGATGTAGCCACTCACTTCCGTAACTGCATATCTGTATTAATATGGCAAGCTCCAGTATCCGTAAGAGATATCTGCTCAAGTAAGAATGGGCAGGAAGAGTGAGGAAATAGAATACCTGATCCGGCCACCATGGGCAAGAGTTGAACACATGAGGCACAACGTGAGCACGTACGCATGCAAAGAAAAGGAGGCAGCTAGCCCTCTGCACATCCTCAGCAGTGCCTGTTTCAGTTTTGCATAATAATGTGCTCCGCAAACCCACCTGTGTCACTGAATCATGATTGCCATGCAGTTAGTTCAGCTGAATTCAAAAAGCAACTTAGTTATTTTTGTTTGTTTGAAAGATTTATTTATTTATTAGAGACAGAGAGAGAGAGAGAGAGAGAGAGAGAGAGAGAATGGGCATTCTAGAGCCTCCAGCCACTGCAAACAATCTCCAGACGCATGTGCCACCATGTGCATCTGGCTTATGTGGGACCTGGAGAATTGAACCTGGGTCCTTAGGCTTTACAGGCGTACACCTTAACCACTAAGCCATCTCTCCAGCCCCCCAATTTAGTTATTCTTTTAAGTTTATTATTGGTATTATTAACAACATATTTTACATGGATACATCATGTGTTGGTACCCTCTTTTCCCTTGTCCCTGCCCCCATTCCATTGGGGACCATCCTCAGTGGGGGTGCAGGTATTCCCCATGGGGTTGTGGTTTATGGTTGTGGGAGCAGCAGTTATTTTTGGCAGGGGGAGGGAAGGCCTCTGGGCATGATGTCTCAACCTGTGGCTCTTACAATCTGTCCGCCCCCTCTTCTGCAAAATTCCCTGAGCCATGGTGAGTGAGTTTTAAGTCTACTTCAGTGATGAGCTCTTAGGAGCAATTCTAGAAGTTACCAGACCATACTGCAAGAATGACTTTACTCCTTCTCTCCCAAGTGGCCACTTGGGAAGTGGGCATGAATTTATGCAGGATAATGAGAAGACCCAAGCTTGTTTGTTAAAAGATGGTGACAAAATGCTACTTTAATGTTTTCTTTCTGTCAACATTCCTAATAACATACTCAAAATACTTTATGTGAATGGCAAGGAAGAAAACAGCTAAGTCGTGATGGTATACTTTTTTGAAAACCACTTTCCCAATTGTCTGTGTCTTTCTATCATTTGAGTCAGAGTACTTGATTTCATGTCACGAGGAAGCAAGAGCTGCTTGCTTCACCTGTCATTGAGCTGTCCCAAATCCAACATCAATGGGCTTATATTTTAAGGAGAATTTTAAAGGATTCCCCCCCCCCCGCCGCCTTCTTTTTTCCTCAAGACACAGCTGTTACTCAAGAAGAGAGAGGCTTTAATAGATACATTGGTAATTTATTTCTGAACTTTGGCCTAACTTACAAACACATCATTTAATTAGCAACTACCACATCTCACCTATCTGAAGCTGCAGGTGGGAGGGGGTGGAGGAATAACACATTGCTATAATATGGGATTTGCAAATTTGCCTTATACTCCAAATGCAAACATTGTATGTTTATACTATTCAGATGTCTTTTAAAAACTTTTTTTCACTTTTCCATTTTGACATTTTCATACATGTCTATCATGCATTTTGATCTTATCTCTTTTTTATCCTCTCCCCCTCCCATTAACATCCCTTTTCTACATTAATCTTAACCTTATTTAACCTTACTTTAATCTTACTTTCTTTCCCTTTTTTAATCAAGTCTTCATTCAAATGTCCTGTTATCATTAGCATGTCTATACTAAAGAGAAACTCCACAAATACAATGAATATTAAACGATTTCATCAAGATAGTATGCTCCTGTCTTCCCCACCTGCCAAAACTCCTTGTTCTAAATCCCTGGAAATTATAGAAAATGGACAAATGACTTCATAATTAACTAGAACAAGAAGGTGTCCTCCTTGGTGAACCAGGAATTATTAAAAAAAAAAAAAAAAGCTAGGGGGAAGGAGAAAGTGAGGATGAGAATGAACCTGAGAAGATGAGTGTTAGTGTGAGCAGAGAAGTGGTACTTTTGGCATTAGAAGTATTGGAACTTTCAGAGTCATATTGAAAAAGTGTATGAAATGAGATATCTCATAAATAATTTTTTGAATTCCCAAGATTAAGAAATAGTAGAATAAATAAAAGACCCAATTCCATGGATGAAAATGGTTAGCACGGTGAATGGAAAAATACCATTTTAAATCATCAGGTAGAAACTTCAGATCACCAACCAAGAGGAAATCCTAAGAGCTTTGGGATGAATTCCACTGTACTCTCCTTGATAGTTTTAAGCATATTTTTAAAGGTAACATTACTCCTAATATCCTAAGAGAAAATTGCTTGATTGTAAACTTTCTTTTCCTACCAATTACCATTTGGAGTTGAGGGAAAAAACAATCTTTCCATATACAGAGGCACACACACAATAAAATTAAAATATTAGTTGCTATTACACTCATAATTACTGTCAGCAAAATGATATTGTCAACACAGTGCTCACACAGTAATACTTACATTAGTTATTAATATGTAAAAGAAACACAAATAAAGTTAAATAGGACAGCCTAAATCTGGCTAGGGAGATAGCTCAGACAGTAAATTACAGTTTTACAAGCACAGGGACCTGGGTTCGATTCCCAGAACCCATGTGAGAAGGCCAGGCAAGGCAGCACACGTTTTCAGTCCCAGCTCTGGGAAGGTGGAGACAGGTAGATCCCTGGGGCTCACTGGCCAGTCTAGCCTACCTTGTTAGCTGCAGGCCACTGAAACCCCGTCTTGGAAAGGGTGGCTAGCACATAAGAATGACAGCAGAGCTTATCCTCTTGACTCCCCATATGCTCACACACACACACACACACACGAAACAAATTCTATAAATAGATAAGTAAAATATGTCACTGAGAAAAACATTGTCTATAAAATCCTAGGTGGGTATGTTTTAAAAACATGCTAAGTGCTAAAGTAGATCAGGGCAAACCTGTTACAAGCTATTAAAAGACATGCATTGCTTCTTATTACATCCTGCTAATCCTTTCTTTTCAAGAACATAATTTCTATATATTAGAAATAAAAACAGTAATTTTTCAAATGGCTAAATAAATATGTTCTATATTCAGCATATATGTTCTTCACATGTATTTAAAATCAGTTCAAAAATCCTACAGAAAGAAATAATTCAGTTTGTCTTTCAACTAGATATCTCCTGGATTAATGTTTTAGCAAAAATATGCTGTATACTACACTGCAATGTTATCAAATATTACTGCTCTAATAATTCTAGTATGAAAAAGTAAAAACATTTATTAGAGTTTAAGCTTCATTTAAATTACCACTTTAAGTTACTTTAAACAAGAAGATAGCACTACATTTTACAGAATGAGAAAAGCAAACTAATATTTATTGGGAATTTGTATTTTCCCAGGCCAATATGTTATTTCCTCTGAACAATCTCCAGACTAGATTCTATGATTTCTTCATAACAAGGAAACTGTGCATCTTTTAACCATTCAGGAGAGAATATTCTCCATTAGTGTCATTCATCCAGGTGTAAGCAAACACGATGATTTACTCACTAAAAACTTAAAACACACATGTGGCACGCGCACATCCACACTCATACTCACACAAGTAAATAATTTTAAAAAGCAAAACAGTTGTATTTGAGTGAAGTACAGGAGAATCAATTGAAGAGGAAAATCTTTGAAATGCAGAGTGTGCAGGGAAGCCATCAAATAGAGTTGATCATTTACCTTCTCCTAAGCTGTCATGGAGAGGGAAAAATCTATAAATGCAATGGAGGGGGAGAAGCCTTCAGTGAAAGTGCACACCTTGCTAGGCTTCAGAGGACTCCTGCTGCAGATAAACCTCATGAATATAAATGAATGTGGAAGGGTCTTTACCTACGCCACATCCCTTATTAAATACCAGAGAATATATCCCAAATAGAGACTTTATGAATGTAATGAGCTTTTCCAACCTCGGGAAATTCATGGCAGTTTAAAAACCATATGAAGTTGGTAAATACAAACTCTTACTGCTGGATTTTAGTCTATATATTAGTTCATACCTAAAGTTGCTATCTTTGGATGAATTAACATTATCCTGGAGAGTATAATGAAACAGTTTTTCATATGTAATATGAAATGTTCTATTCTTTACTGCCCTTTATGCCAGTATTAGCAGATAAAATCTGATCAAAATATTAGACCTTCATTTAACAATCTGCAGTGAGATCATTTGAATTTTCATTCTGAATTACAATATCAGCTGAATGCCTTTCCTTTTGTAATTATTTTATTTATTTATTTGAGAGAGAAAGAGGCAGATAGACAGAGAGAATGGGTGCACCAGGGCCTTCAGCCACTGCAGATGAACTCCAGACACATGCACCACCTTGTACATCTGGCTTATGTGGCTCCTAGGGAATCATATCAAGGTCCCTTGCTTTGCAGGCAAGTGCATTAACCGCTAAGCCATCTCTCTGGCCCATGAATACCTTTTTTTAACTTTCTGTTTCTTTTCTGGATTTTTTTTTGTTGCTAAGTAGATATGTAAAGCAAAAGTCAAAAGTCCCCTCAGGGTAATTTCCATTCTTTACTGTTAAAATGTTGACATAAATTCATCAGAAATTTTTCTATTAAAAAAAAAGCTTTAGTCAGATCACATTTTGCATGTTATACTTGAAATTTTAAATTTATTTTATTTTTTATTTATTAGAGAGAAAGGAAGAGAGAGAGAGAATGGGTATGCCATGGCTTTTAGCCACTGCAAACAAACTCCAGATGCATGCACCACCATGTGCATCTGGTTTATGTAGGATCTGGAAAATTGAACCTGGGTCCTTAAGCATTGCAGGCAAGCTCCTTAACTGATAAGCCATCTCTCCAGTCCTATTCTTGAAATTTTAAAAGCAGCATTGTACTATGAAATTATCCTAGTCACTAATTACATTATTATTTCAAAAACATACTGTACCAGTTTATCTAACCAAACCCCTGATGATGGGCAAAGAATGCTGTGCACCTGATAAAGTATTTCTGAAAGATAAATTCCCAAATGATAAAGGAAAATTAGAGATCCAGACATGCATGAGTACATATATAGCATGTACCTTAAATCTTGATGGTTATTGCTAAACTCTCTTCCAAAGACTGTATCATTCTTCATAGTATTGACATATAAAATTATTAAGACAGGCTTATCCACAAAGCATTCTAAAACATCTATTAGAACCACAGTTTTCCAGTTAAGAAACCTCAGATAAATTTTGATTAGTAAAAGATTTCTGTTTATGACATACAAGGAAATAGAAAGTTGTATGTATGTATGTATGTGTGTATGTATATGTTTTTCAAGGTAGGGTCTCACTCTGGTCCAGGCTGACCTGGGATTAACTATGTAGTCTCAGGGTGGCCTTGAACTCATGGCAATCCTTCCTACCTCTGCCTCCTGGGTGCTGAGATTAAAGGTGTGTGCCACCACGCCTGGCTTGATATTTTTATTTTTATTTATGAGAGAGAGAGAAAAGGAAAAGAGAGAGAATGAGCATGCCAGGGCCTCCAGGCACTTCAAATGAACTCCAGACTCATGTACCACCTTGTGCATCTGCTTACATGGATTCTGGGGAATCCAACCTGAGTCCTTAGGCTTCACAGGCAAGTGCCTTAACTGCTAAGCCACCTCTCCAGCCTTATTTTACATATATAAATTAAATATCATTGTGATCCTGGCATCTCTGAAGCATAAAGTTGTCTTAAGGTGCTTTCTTGATTAGATTAGAATTTTTCCTGAGCTCCAATGTCCTCTTATTCTGTTTTCTATGAATAATAGATATCAATGTATTTATAATAAATAAGATAGGGCCTTGTTATTTTATAATTAGTCATAGAAGAGTAAATATAAATCAGTGTGCTGTAGAGCACTCACCCCTAGGCAGATGTTCCTTTAATTGCAGTTATTGCAAAACTGCATTTCCATGGGGAAAGCAAGTGAAACCACAGAGAAACAATACTCTTGTTGAGGAAAATCGCCATGCTATTCAAGATATGGCTAGACCTATATAATGCCTCAAATAACCACTGCTGGCTCAAAGATTTGGTTATAATGTCATGTCATGTAATTACTATATTAGGAGAGAGTAAAGGACTATGCCTTTTTTAAAACTGGAAATGACCAAAGTTTGGGGCCCACACAGTGGAGACTGAAGTCCAGGGAGTAGAAAGACTGTCTGAAGGCTCCCCATAGCTAATGGAGTCCTTGGATCCATATAAGGATATTTTGCCTCCAACAACTCTTCAGCCGCTGTTTATATAAATTCTTGAAAGAATGAGCTTGTGCTATAACAGGCTTCTACTGAATTTTTAATAAATGTAGGGCAATGTGTTCCAAGCAATGGGAATTTTGAAAAAGATATAATTTGTAAAAATTTAGAAAATTAGATTATTTTCTGCTTCTTTCCATTCAAAAGAGACTGAGCTTCCCATTCCATTTGGTTCTAAATATTTGTCTCTCAAAAGAAATTAATATCACTTTTGTAATCTTACAGCAGCAAGATAAATAACTAATTTAGAGGAAACTTGGAAATGTTGGATTGTAAAATAAAGATTTAAAATGCCTACATGATCTGAATCATAGCTTTATGGTAGATGTCATAAAAATGGCTCATTTAGTATATCTTAGAAAAGTCAGTAATTTATAACAAATAAGTAAGAGAACATGGTTACTAATAGTCTCGTTTCTTACTTTAATAGGAGGTTCTTTTGGTCTGTGACAATTCCATCATTTTCGATTCAATTTTTCATTCTAAAAATACACTAAAACAGCTATATCTCTAAAAGAAGGCATCATCTGCATCATTTATAACTTCAGCTCTCTTTGTGGATCAGTAGGCTGAGTGGTTTAATTGGGATAAATGGAGCAAGTAAAAGATCAATGAAGCAGTGTGAAGTTTTCATGTATGTGTCGAGAGGCTTGTGGTTACTTTCACAAGTGAACCATTATCATGAAGAGCTGTATCCAAAGTTTATTACTTGTGCTTCCTGAAGGGCTAACATAACCTATTCAAACTCTCTCTCTCTCTCTCTCTCTCTCTCTCTCTCTCTCTCTGTGTGTGTGTGTGTGTGTGTGTGTGTGTGTGTGTCACACGCACACACTTTCTAAGATTTCAGTCCCAAATCTGTTATACATATGAATGGAGCCACATATCCTGCCACAGTACCCTTTTTAGAACCGTAACTACAAAGATAACGACAACATGAGAAACAAGCTCAGTTCTAGAGCCAAACAGGCAGTTGGTCTCAAGCGAGCCACTTACATCTGTGTGTCTCAGTTTTCTCCATTTATAGACAAGTTAGTTGTGTGATTAACAGAGGGGCCAAAATTAAACACTAAGAGAAATGAGCATTAAATGTATTTATTAAATATTTCATAAATTTAATAATAAATAATAAATTGAATAAATATTAAACATTTTCATTCAGCCCGACATGAGAAGCAGAGCTTGGTGAATGCTGGTACCCAGACAGCTCTCTCTTTTTTGTACAGTGTAGGATCCCAGCCCATGAAATGGGGTTACCCATAGTTAAAGTGGATATTCCCACCTCAATTAACCTAATAAGGAGAGACCTTCACACCATACCCAGACACTAACCTAATCAAGATAAGGCAATTCTAGGTCCTGTCAAGCAGAGAGTCAACATAAGCCATGCAAATAGCGATAATTTTATTTGCATCCATTGGTTTCCAAAATCTAATGAAGCTGATGTTTCTCTATTGTGGCTCAAATACACTGTTCAGAGATACTTTCAATATCGCATATGTGTTTGATGGGAGAGAATTCTAATGACCATCATATTGTTCCAGAAAGGAACATATATCCATACTCTAGGAGAACAGTTAATATTCAGTAACTGAAAATTGTTTACTAATAAAAATCATTAAGGATTCAAAGTATGTGATTTGAGTGTTTAAAGAAAAGTAACAGGGCTAGAGAGATAGCTTACCAGTTAAGGCACTTGCCTGCAAAGCCAAAGGACCTCTGTTTGATTCCCCAGGACCCATGTAAGCCAGATGCACGAGTTGGCACATGAATCTGGAGTTCATTTGCAGTGGCTGGAAGCTCTGGCGTGCCTATTCTCTCTCTTTCTCTCTCTCTCTCTGTCTCCCTCCCTGCATCCTTTCCCCCCTCTCAAATAAATAAAAAAATAAAATATTAAAAAAAGAAAAGTAACAAAGTTAATATCTAGCCTACATTTGAAATGTTAAGCAACATTTTAAAAATATGAAATCCTACTTGAAAAATAAGAGCTTCACTTATCTAAAAAGTGGCATAAACCTTTAATGTGTGATGTCAACATAGTGTATGTGCCCTCGAATGGTTGTCATGATCAAATGAGTACCTAAATAATTAAATGAGAACCTAAAATTACAAATCAGTTCATTTCTTTTAATTTTCCATCCCCATGAATGGCACCAGCCTGCCAAAAAGTTTGAAATTATGATGAAGCTACCTGTATTCAGATAATTTTTTTCCTTTATAAAGGAACAGAAACGTGGGATAAAATGCAATAACTTCCCTTAATACAGCACCCTAGGATATGGCACAAAAGAAGCACACAACAGAAGCAAAGGGTAACTGAAAACCCAAATGGTTTTTTATATTAGGACATACAACTCTCAAATATAACCTAAGACTAAAATACCCAAACAGAATACTTGGCAGATGGCTCCAAGGACTGATATCTTTCTAAAAGACCCCCTCTACAAAGAGATAACTAGGGTGGCACCTCCTGTCACTGATTGAAGGCGTAAAAGGGAACCTCCCAGGAGAATGGGACATCTAAACAGAAGTAAAACTCATAGTCCTTCCACCTGACTCCTGGAAAAGTTCTAAGCAGAAAAAATTAATGAAATGAATTTAGGACTAAGAATGTTCCAAGGTACTCAAAAGACATGATTACAAGAACCCTGTGTAGAAATATTTCTACTACACAAAATGGGTGGAATTCATAATGGAAACAAAGCCAGGCATGGTGGTACACACCTTTAATCCCAGCACTCAGAAGGCAGAGGTAGGAAGATTGCCTTGAATTCAAAGCCACCCTGAGACTACATAGTGAATTCCAGGTCAGCCTGGGCTACAGTGAGACCCTAACTTGAAAGAAAAACTAATAATAATGGAAATAAGTCCACTTAAAGGGAACTGTAATCTAAATGATTCTATAATCCACCTGAAAGGATGGTCGACAAAGATGAAGAAGACATGGGGTGGGAGTGTGTCCATCTATTGAGATAGAGTGATTAGCACAAGAGATATGTAAAATAACTATGATGGCTTTAATCCCAGCACTCTCAGGAGGCATAATCATATTTTCATTTGCTTTGAAGAATTACCCAGAATGCCTACTAAATAAGCTCTGTGCTTGTGTGTTGGTTCCAACTTATTATGCAATATATTATCTACTGTTCCCCAGCACACACCTCCACCAAGGTCTAGTAACATCTGTACTCTTAAAAGTGTCAGGGCTGGGCTGGAGAGATGACTTAGCAGTTAAGGTGCTTGCCTGCAAAGCCAAAAGACCTAGGTCCGAATCTTGAGGACCCACATAAGCCAAATGCACAAGTTGGCACATGCGTCTGGAGGTCATTTGCAATGGCTGGATGCCCTAGCGTACCCATTCTTTCCTCTATCTACCTGCCTCTTTCCCTCTATCTCAAATATATAAATAAAAAAATATTTTTTAAGTGTCAGGGCTATACTCAGTCTGTAGCCTGTGCTCAAGAGGTTTATCAAACCTCAAATACAATATATGACTGAAATAAGAGACAGGCTCTGGAATCTTGATGGCATGGATTTGAACACAGCCCCCCATTTTTCACTATGGTTCATGATACAATTAGATGGACATAGTTTCTTCATCTAAAATTGGAATAACTATAGCTACTATCTCATAAAGTTTCTGTGATAATGAAATGAGTATAATGTGTAAAGTGCCTGGAAAACTATTTGGCACATGAGTTAGCACCAAATAGAAGTCAGCTATTTTAATTTTCTTCTTCATATCCAAATACTGATATGACAAGACCATATTTAAATCTCATGTCCTTTTTGAAAACTTACTAGACTTTTGCCATCTCTTACAGGTTTCCATTCTATAATTATTGTAATATGAAAAACATCATCCAAGTATTCATACTACAGTACTGTCTTCCATAATTCACTGTTCTCTTACTTCAAATGTGAACCTTCAATTCATCTGCAAGTGGTTTATGAATTAAAAACTGCTTTGTTCTAGAGCATGGCTCTAGTCACATGGTTGCCAAATTAAACACTGCAATGATAAAACTTGTCCAAGCACAGTAGAACATAACTGTGAGTGATATGTGTTTAAAGTTTATTCATTGCCTAAAATATGTGGTACTTCATCCTGTTTCAGAATTATTCATTCCTAACTAAATACTCTTCATTTAAAACAAAGTGCTATACTTTATACAATTTGGATCGAATATTCTAACTCAGTGATTCTCCTTTTTTAAAAGGTGGGACATCTTGGGAGCCGTTATTGGTACAGAATGTGGAACAATAGAATCGGGCTTATCAATGGTCTTCCTCAAAGATGGAGAGAGAAAATTATGCACTCCCTACATGGACACGACTGGTTATGGGAACCTGAGGTTTTACTTTGTTATGGGTAGGTACACTTTGAACAAACTTCATTGACTCTAGAGAAGATTCTAGGCCCGTATCTATTCCTTGAGGAAATAAGACTGCTTGTTGTCTGCAATATAAAATGAAAATTGGTGGAATCTTAAGTGTCTCAGCAGAGCCAAGGTGCTCACAGATAGTCTCCCTGCCTCAGGCCAGTTGGCACCAGTTTATACAGAGCACGAGCAGGTCTGAAAAGAAAACTACATAATATCTTCCCCTACTCTCTCCTTCTTTAATCATCACTGAAAAGACAATGGGGGAGGGGGACTAAGAACAAAGTGACCCCATTGTCCTCAGCCTTTCACCTCATCAACCAGTCATCAAGGTGAGTCACTTTCATGCATTGCTCACCATTGCTTAACTCTTTTTTGTTGGGAAAAGCTCACAAAGGAACAGTTTTATAATGCTTTACCATGCTTTAATAATACTCCTAATTTCCTAATACATTTACAAATAAGTAAAAGAAGTATTTATAAGGCATATTTTCACATTTATTATAGAACAAAAAATAAAGTTGGGAAAATACACAATGATGAATTGTGGGGCTGAAATGTGTGGCCTCCCAGTTTTGTCCTTCTAGTCAACAAGAAGCACGGTGACACAGTCTTTCACTGATGTCATTCCAGAAGTATGAGTAGGTGTCATACGCCTTCAGCGCTGAGTGGAAAAGCACAAGCAACATCTGGGAAAGAAACAGGAAACAAACCTTATCTATCTTTGAACTTACCAGCAAAGATGTCAGTTCATCAGAACAAAAGGTCCCCTGAATGTTTGCCTCGGTAGCGGCTGTTTATCTCTCACATTCTTTGCTTGGCCTTCTTGAGTCATACAGCTCAAGGTCCTATGGTAAACCCTAAGACTATCTGGCTATCAAGCCTGGTGCCTGTGAGATGCTAATTTACTTACAAAAATTATCTCTCCACTAACAGATACGTAAATAACTAAAATAATGTAGTTTCACATTTAAGAACATATGTACCTTGACTTTGAAATGATTTGTGCTCTTACATATCCAGGGCTCATTTACCTTAAATAGCCAGTATTCAGACTGTGTCTCATTTTATTTAAGGTGGTTCCTGAAAATTGCAACATATGTTTGTTTGTATGTGTATATATATATGTGTGTGTGTGTATGTGTGTGTGTGTGTGTGTGTGTATATATATATATATTTATATTTATATATATATGAATGGTTAAGTATATATACAAAATATTAGATTTGAAGAGATATTTAATATGCTAGTCTTTGTTTTTCTCTCATTTTTACCCTTTTGAGGTAATATATTTGAGGTAATATATATTCATAGAAAATTGGAATTGTGTTCTTTGTAAACCAACCCAGTTGAGTACATCTCTTAAGATTAAGTCACCATTGTATTGTGTCCTTTAGAAAAGAGCTTATAGATGCAATATTAAGTCAACTTTAATTCTTTCTGGAATAAAAACGATTAAGTAATAAGTTAAAATAGGACTGGCCATGTAGGAAAACATAATTTTAATGAACCCAAAGAAGTATGTTATCTTATACAAAAGGATTAGTGTTCAGTTACACATATGTACCTGCACACATATGAACATACATACAAAGAAAGAGACAAAGAGGGTGGAGAGAAAGAGGGAGTACAATTGGAAAAAACAATGCTATTTAAGTCACAGAGCTGCTGGTCAGATAGGTTAATACATGGAAAACAGTGGCTATAATATCGAGTCATCTACCTGTGTTCTCATTCTTCTATCAAATATTTACTGAGCATTTAGTATGCTCATAGCCCTTTTGGCCCAAGCCATCATTTTTTCTGTGAATGTTTACAACAATATGGCATCAAAACACAATCCACTGCTATCATTCTTTCCTAAGTAGTCTCCCCTGATCAATGGGGATTTGTGTCATGATCTTCAGTCAATGCCTGAAGCCACAGGCTGTGCTATGCTCTGTATATATGTTATGTTTTCTTCTATACACGTATACCTATGATGGAGTTTGATTAATAAATTAGGTAGGATAAAAGATTTAACAAGAAGAACTAATGATAAAACAAAACAATTATAACAAAAACCACAGTAAAACTTAAGAGTCAAGATGAATCGTAGTGTTTTCATACCATGCTTGGGAAACACACTGTGGAAAAAAAAAAAACCTAGGATAGAGGAAGCTACTGTATATTTGTCTTACTTTTCCAGCTAAGTTACAAACTGAAGTAGGGAAAACTTCCCCTCCTAGCAAATAGTAAAATTTCGACAAAATCACTTTGCTCATGCAAGTGTCTTAAAAGCTACTTAAAACTGTAGTTAAGCGCTCTAAAACTGGCCATCCATCAGCTCTCACTGCAATCTTTCTGTACTTTAATTGCTGTACAAGCTGCCTCCCGAGTCCTGCTTTCCACAGCGCATCAAAGGCAAGAAGTTAAGCAAGATTCCATCTCTTCCTGTAGGACCTGCTGTCACTGAGACTTCACAGGACTGATAAATTGCCCCCGGAGGGATCTTTCAGATAAAGTCTGTCATCTTAAAGCCTTGGCTCCTTTTGGACTTTCTTCCACCATTCTTTCTTCTGGGAGAGTCTCCTGTGTGTGTTTTTGTTCTCTCTGTAAAGTAGATGCAGCTCACGGACTGTGCTTAGGAGAGCGGAGAGAAGATACGGGGCACAAGTTAATGAAATTATATAGAATTGGTAATTCAGGTCTTATGTCCTTAGGTATGACACACTAAACATACAAAAGTGAATCTTCACTTTTTTAGTTCCTTCTCAGTGATTCTATAATATGTATGTGATGCTCAATGGAAAATTAATTAATTAGTTAGTTAGTTAATTAGTTAAATTGCAAATAGAGAGAGAAAAAAGTCTGAGAGAATGGGCATGCCAGAAGTTCTAGCTACTGCAGATGAACTCCAGATGCATGCACCACTTTGTGCATCTGGCTTTATGTGGGTACTGGGGAATTGAACTCAGGTCATTAGGCTTTGCAGGCAAGCGCCTTAACTGCTGAGCCTTCTCTCCAGCCATGAAATTTTGATTTTTAAAAGGGAATTTACTTATTACCTGAATATTTTCCCCAGGAACCATAATTTACAGTGGGTTTATCACTATCTCATAATACTCAAGGATGTAATGAAAGGCCTAAACATAGCACAAATGTAAAAATCATGAGTATTTTTCTCCACAGGTCAATGACCCTGAACAATAAACATCCACTAGGATGAGGTCTACAATACCACCATACTTATCTTCTCTATTTCCGTTCAGATTACGTAATTCAGTAGTTAGCAATTATGTGTCAACTTACATGTGCCCAATATATGTAACATGTCAAATTTCCAGGCTTAACACATGCCACCATCCAAGATTTCCCTAATTAATGGTGTTAAAGTCAAACATAGTGACATGAAGTGCGGCGCTTACTTTAAGACTGAATACAGATCTCACTTTGTGTGACTTCTCATGGCCTCAGCTTCAGTCAAGAAAGTGACACATGGTCACACATACTAAAATTGGTGTCATGAAATCAAAACATAATGCTTCTACTTCATTCCACCTGAGATGTGGAACATAGTAAGTGCTCAATAAAAAGTAGGTGTTGTCACTCTCATTCACACTCCAGTAGACTGGCTCAAAAGAAGCCCTCATCTAGATAGGCAGTACCACCATTTGCAACCACAATTATTCATCAAACCTTAAAGTGACAAATTTCTTTGAGAATCAAATAAGTTATCAGATAGATTTCCTCACAAGCAGATATACATTCAGTGTTCCAAAACCTGGAAAATTCAATGGACTTCCAAAGCATTTTCAACCAAATGTGAATAGTAATTTTTTTTTACACTATCCTATAACTAGCTCTTCTCCCATAAGCCTCCGAACTGCTCTAGGAGCACAGCGGTAGAGCCACGTGTGTGCTGCATTTCCCCTTCAGCTAAATGCTCCAGTAGAAAGATCGTTTCCAGAATTCTTCAGTCCTCTGCAGCTTGTCTCCAGGGAGCACAGTTTCCAAGTCAGACACTGGCTTTCCAACTATCGTGCCAACTTCTTGGGTTGATTCTACTGGTGTTGCTGTGGTGTGCCAAATAGCTTTAGAACGAACCGTAGGAGACTTCACATAAGAGGACTTGACAGTACAATAGATTACGTACAAACCCAAATACTATCTGTTAAGCTATCTGTCCATGTTACTGAAGATGGTTGCATTTAGGAAGAGAAAAGGCACTGCTATATTATATAAGACAGCTTGCTCACCGGGGTGGGGTTTCCAGGTAACCTTAGAGAAGTCACTGAAATCAACTATTGAGGTTTATAGATTCAGATAACCAATTTCCTTAACTCCAGAAGTGAGATCTTGGGGACTGGTTTGTGCTCTAGGCTCAGCAGAGGCTTAGGAACAAATCACAGTTCTCATTAATAGGCTAGGAAAATTTAACTACTAAATAGGAAGCAACAGACAGTGTTTAAAGTATCCAATCATCAAATGGAAAGGATTCTAGGAGTATGATAACTATGTAACCTTCTTTGCTTAGGATTTTTTTAACCAAGTGAATCTCTAAGACTCACCTTGGTTATTGAAAACCCTTGTATTTCTATCCATTGTCAACATCTTTCTCTATGATACCCTTTTTTTGTTGTTGTTAATATTCCTTGTACTGTGATTTTTTTAACTGATTACATTCCATCTAGTTTTTTTTTTTCTTTTTTTATGAGAGAGAGAATGAATTGGCATGTCAGGGCCTCCAACCACTGCACTTGAACTCCAGATGCATGTGCCACCTTGTGCACATGTGCAACCATGCACGCTTGCATCACCTTTTGTGCGCCTGGCTTACATGGGATCTGGAGAGTTGAAAATGGGTCCTTAGGCTTCGTAGGCAAGTGCCTTGACCACTAAACCATCTCTCTAGTCCCCCTATCTAGTTTCTTTCTTTTTTTTTTTTTTTTTTGGTTTTTTGAGGTAGGGTGTTGCTGTAGCCCAGGCTGACCTAGAATTCACTATGTAGTCTCAGGGTGGCCTCAAACTCACAGTGATCCTCCTACCTCCGCCTCCCAAGTGCTGGGATTAAAGGCGTGTGCCACCACGCCCGGCCCCTATCTAGTTTTTTAATATCACTTACCAATCATTTCTTCCAAAATAGTTCTCCAGGCTGAATTTGAACAAAGCATTCACGAACAATCAACAACCATTATTAGTTGATTTTACTAGATTAGTTCTCAAAGGGTAACCTTATTCTAGAGTCTTGAACCTTGATCTGCTGGCACCACAGAGTATAAACAATGGCAGTTGACCATAGAGAAAAATTAACATTGATTTAAAAACAGAAAGGGTTTTTTTTTTTTTTAAAGAAAGAGAGAATAGAAAAAAAGTTCATGTTGTCAACCTTGGAGATACCTAGACATATCCACACTCCTGTTGCTATTGTTGCAGCTCTTATGAATGATAATTGGTTTTGTGAGAGAATATTCTAATTATTCATGTCATTCTTTTTTTTTTTTTTTTTTTTTTTGGTTTTTCGAGATAGGGTTTCACTCTAGCCCCGGCTGACCTGGAATTCACTATGGAGTCTCAGGGTGGCCTCGAACTCACGGCGATTCTCCTACCTCTGCCTCCCGAGTGCTGGGATTAAAGGCGTGCGCCACCACGCCCAGCTTCATGTCATTCTTTATAATCCAAATTAAGAGAGTTGATAAGAGCCAGAAAAAGCAGGAATTATAGACAAAGCACATAGTGAAAAGAATAGAGGATCCTATGTTAAAAGGCATAGTGTATACTTATGTTTCTTTCACCAACTAGTCCCATGATCTTGAACTTCAAATACGTGCTCTGTTCTTCTGTCTCAGCATAAGGATATATTGCCTTTCAGTTCTAATTGTATGTCATTTAATGTAACTGTAAAATAGAACAACAGAGAGTAAACTACATACTTTACAACAATCAAATGAAGTATCAAATATAGAAAGTGAAAATTATAAAAATGAACTACACTTGAAATAAACATATCTTCCAGAATAATATAGATCACTGCTTGCAACAGTTCCAGAACTCTTCCAGCAGAAAGTCATCAAACTTGTTTTAAAACCATAATAAACAGGTTCCGAATGTTGGCCATAAAGACTTCAAATAGAAGGAATTAATGACATATTAAAAAACCAGATCACATCTTTTTAACAATGTTAAAACAGGGTATGTAGTCACTGCTCAGCTGATTATTGTTTTAGTAATTCCATTAAACAAAAATTCCACTAAACAAATAGTCACTTTGGCCTTCATACATATCAAGTAACTATCTCCATCATTTATTTCCTGAGGTCTAGCTATCTTTGTTTAAGGTTATTCTTAAGTGGCATTTGATACTATAATTATTTCTTATTATGATGTTTTGGAGATGCAGTTTGATATAACAGCATTCAATTTGTGTTTGATGCAGGAGGAATTTGTGACCCTGGAGACTCTCATGAAAATGACATTAGCTTATATGCAAAGCTTGAAGGAAGAAAAGAACACATTGCACTGGACACTCTTTCATATTCTTCATACAAGGTACAAATGCCAACTCCTGTGCCAAATGACCCACTCAGAACTCCCAGGACAAGCCAGTAAAATCCATAAAAAAAACTATGCCAGGGCTGGAGAGATGGCTCAGCAGTTAAAACACATGCCTGTGAAGCCTAGGGACCGAGGTTTGATTCTCCAGGTCCCACATAAGCCAGATGCACATGGTGGTGCATGCATCTGGAGTTCGGTTGCAATGGCTAGAAACACTGGCGTGCCCATTCTCTCTCTCTCTCTGTCTCTCTCTCTCTCTCTCCCTCTCTCTCTCACTATCTCATAAAAAAATTACAAAAAACTATGCCAGACTTTTAAAAAGTAACTTGGATATCATAACATTCTTTTATTTCTGATACAAATTAAATATCGAGTTTTATCAGGAAGAACCAATTACAGCAACAATAAAGCAGACCCAATACTCTGATTGACAGTTATTCTTGTCCTTGAGAAAGCTCTCACAGTGAATAATTATGCAACCTCATAGTCCTACCACCACACATAAGGAGTACTGTCCAGCATTTTGAGATTTCTTAGGCAAAAAAAAAAAAGCAGATTATTGTTATCTTTACATTTTTTTTCTTGTTCATTGACACCTACCAAGGTTGATCATAGGATAAGTGTTGTCTCTGGTGATTTGCAGAAATCTTCAAAATCATGTGAGATGCTGGTCATAAGGTGTGCAGTTACTTTTTATACTATAGGCACCAGTGCCGTGATTATAACACATGCTATTCAGTTAGCTTTTTCTCCACGTTGAAGGTGCCCTGGGTACTTTAGTCAACACAAGGAATAATCAGAGAGTGTATCCAGTGAGCTCTTCATTCAATAGTGACTCAATTTATACCACTTGAGACTTTAAAGTGGACAACGTTCCTTGCACTAGGTGGGTAAGGTTTTACCTGCTCTGGTCTTGTGCATGCCTCAGACCTAATCATTGAGGTAAGTTATCACACATTCACTCATTGGCCATGACTTTTTCCACTCTGCATATTGCTTTCAGAATACCTAGTTGGGAAGAACATGAATACTGTACAAATTCACTTGAAAAAGCAATAGTGGTGAAGTCAGGTGAAGGTCAAGCTGCCTTTGCCCTATGCTGAGGTAGATAAAATGGATGTCCATGCTTTTTATAACTTTTAAAGACCTTAAACCAGCTAGCTGGGTGTGGTGGCACATGCCTTAATCCCAGCACTCAGGGAGGCAGAGGTAGGAGGATCACCATGAGTTCGAGGCCACCCTGAGACTACATAGTGAATTCCAGGTCAGCCTGGGCCAGAGTGAGACCCTACCTCAAAATAAACAAACAAACAAACAAACAAAAAGACCTTAGACCATTTTGTCTTCAGGCAGAGAAACTCAAGTCATGCACAAGGAGCCCGCACGAAAGGAATTTTAACTCACTAAAACAGGTACTCCTTGTAGACAGTGTCTTGTGCACAAAACTAATGGATTACCAATACCCACTGATGTCCTGATACCCAGTACATGGCAGCTATAGATTTAGTGGTTACTAGACAGAAGCAATGAAACTCATGCTGACTAAAGGTGGGGAAGGGATTGTGTGTGATTTTGGTTTCTTTTGTTTGGAAGGTTCCATCTTTGCTGTCTGTGGTCATCAACCCTGAACTTCAGACCCCTGCCACCAAATTTTGCCTTAGGCAAAAGAACCACCAAGGCCCTAATCGGAATGTCTGGGCTGTAGACTTCTTCCATGTCTTGCCCGTTCTGCCCTCCACAATGTCTCATATGACACAGTTTTCTATTAATCTGGGATGCGGAACGCATCAACCTGGTAACAGGTAGGAGGTCCTGTTTTACGAGTGTACTAACCTAGTTAAAAAAAAAAAAAAAAAAAAAGTGAAGGTATGGTCTTGGCTATGGGATCAGAAAGAATTTCTGAGTAGGTTTTTAGCCGGATGTTTAAATACAATATACCAGTTACTTTCTCAACAGGGTGGGAAAGGGCTTCTTTTGGCTTACAGTTCCAGAGGGAACAGTCCACCCTGGCAGGGGATGCTGACATCACACTGACAGGAAGAAAGCAGAGAAGGAAGAACAGGAAGTGAGGCTGAGCAACAAAACATAAAGATTGTCCTTCAGTGACCCAATTCCTCCCGCACAGCTCCACCTCCTCAAGAGTCCTCAGCTTTCCAGGTTGACAACGAAAGTGTTCAAACCCATGAGACCGTGGGGGTGGGGACATTTTGCCACCAAACTACAGTAACCATTACCAAAATACAGATTCTCCTCCACAAATTGCTCTTGAGTTAATATGTTGTATGTAGTATGAGTGGGTAGATTTTTAATGAGAATGACTTCATTCCGACACCTTGCTCTTCTCCTCGGGTGTGGGAGGTATTTGCGTGCGCTTTGGCAGTTACCACACACTGCCAAGAGAGAGAAAACCAGCTGACTGAGGAAAAGCTTGACCTCATGCTGGCTAGTGACCCCCCTAATAACAGGCATGGAAATCAATTAGCACCTCAAGAGCTATGACTTCTCAGTTTCACTTGCACAAGTGTTGCTCAGAGCCATTCTCAGAATATTGCCAGTCTCACATTCACAGGGTGAAGTGACAGTGTGAGACTTGGTAATTGCTTTGTCATCTATCAAATTCATGAGCACAGACCCAAGTCGCCATTTGTCTTTCAGACATGCTTTATGGTTATGGTAGTAATTTTACTGCTTGCCCCTTGAAGGCTGACCAAACTTCAATGAAAGAGAAAAACGTCATTTGGGAAACAAACAGCATCTTACAGAAAGTTCATACGGATCTGAAAGATGTTTAAGAGACTTAACTATAAATTTTAAACAATTATTTGTAATCATTGACTCGTTTTTGTGTGTGTGTGTGTGCTTTGTGATGTTATTAGTGTCAGCTTGGAGTTCTCTACCAACCACGGTCGTTCCTGGTCCCTGCTTCACACTGAGTGCTTGCCTGAGATCTGCGCAGGCCCACACCTCCCCCACAGCACCATCTACTCCTCTGAAAACTACAGTGGGTGAGTGAAATTCTCCCCAAGATGTGGAAAGATCCAATCCATGTTGAAGAATGAAAATTAATGAGGAAGCTTGAGACTAGCAATTTCGCATGATAAATAAGGAACCTGACTTCTTCATAGTGTTACTGGAAAAATAAATGAATAAAGAAATATTTTGTTAAAACTGATAAATGATCACAACTTATAAGGCCATTCGTTCTTGTGTATTTGGCTTATGTTTCTTAATTACAATAAAATGCATCACCGAATACAGGCTTTGAGAAAAAGTTAAGCATAGAGGAAAGTTAACTTTTGAAATTAGGCTTGAATTCATGTCTTATTCTGGCATTTACCGTATATAACCATATTTATTCTCTCTAACTTTTCACTTCTTTCCACAAAAATTGAGGCCAATAATATACCTTTTTGTGGACTCATGATTATGTGAAATGCTTGCTACTTTATGAAGAGCACTATGTGCCTGGTAAAATACATATATTTACAATTTACAGCAACAGCAAAATTAGGTTGGGAACATCTCCCTTTCTTAGACCCTCTTTACATGTGCATAGGGCTAAGGAGAGCAAGAAAGTTAACAGTACTTGATGCTAGGCAGCACACATCTCTGCACAGTTAGCATATAAAATATCATATGATTTAAATAATATGCAGCGGATACCTATTTGAAACATTAGATAGTACCCAATCAGTGTTATGTTAAGACAGATCCATTACTTGAACCTGATTGATATGAGTGTTTATATGTTTTCTGTGTTCATTTTAAAAGGACACGCAAACTCCACAGGTGAATGTAAATGACTTTATTAACTTCATTACCACAGAAACAGGAGCATCATGAGCATATGTAGTAGATTCAAAAGATGTGAACAGGGCTAGAGAGATGGCTTAGCGGTTAAGGCATTTGCCTATGAAGCCTAAGGACCCAAGTTCCATTCTCCAGGTCCCACATTAAGCCAGATGCACATCATGGCACTTGCCTCTGGAGTTTGTTTGCAGTGACTAGAGGCCCTGACATGTCCTCTCTCTCTCTCTCTCTCTCTCTTTCTCTCTCTCTCTCTCTCTTGCTCCCTCCACCCCATTTCTCTCCCTTTGTCTTTAATAAATATAAATAAATAAAAAGATTTTTAAAAAAGATGTGAACATAGTTTCAAGGCTGATTTTGTGCTAAATGTCTTGCAGGTGGAACCGAATAACTATTCCCCTCCCTAATGCAGCTCTAACACAAGACACGAGGATCCGCTGGAGACAAATGGGACCGGTCCTCGGGAACATGTGGGCGATTGACAATGGTTAGTGTTTATGCCTGTCATAATCACACGCCACTGATGCAGCATCTTCCTGTGCTTGTGTGAGTCTGCACAGACTTAATCACATTTCCAAGTCATGGTCTTGCAATTCATTAAACACCCTTTCTTTCTTTTCTCCTTTGCATTCTGTTAGAAGCCCAGGGATGCGCAATCAGAAAAAAAAAAAAAAATAGGCTGTGTAGTCAGCAATATTAGATGCTAGAATGTTTCAACATACATAATTTAAAAAATGCTTAAATCCCCGAAACTCAAATTCTCAGTTGATGATAAGGGATATCCTAACATTTTCTTGAATGTTTTATGCAAAATTAACATAAATACCATCCCGCGTGTATTAAAATAAGACCCATGCTTCTTAGAAACTGCCGCACATCTGGATAGCTTATCTTTCAGTTGCAGACGCTACACAGAAGGAAATGTCATCTCTAAATGCTAGTGAAACTTCTTCCCCTTTTCAGAAAATGGTATGAAATGAATATTTGGGTATACATAAAAATTGGAAAGTGGGGCTGGAAAGATGGCTTAGCAGTTAAGGCGTTTGCCTGGGAACCCTAAAGACCCAGGTTTGATTCCCCAAAACCCATGTAAGCCAGATGCACAAGGTGGTGCATGCATCTGGAGTTTGTTTTCAGGGGCTAGAGGACCTGGCACACCCATTCTCTCTATCTATTTCTTTCTCTCTCTCAAATAAATTAATTTAATAAAAAAGTTAAGTGAATTGTTCATCATTTTGCATTATTTTAAAGCTATTATCACTTATGTTAAGTACATATAAAAGAAAATATGTTAAGTTGTGGGTTATACGGCTCTGAATTTCTTATATTTGTTATTAATAGCCAACTCTGTGTGTTTGGTTTTATTTCACTTACACACATGTTCATGGGTTTCCTGCTTTCAGATTGTTTAAAGTTGAAAGTTTATACTAGAAGGAAATAGAAAGGGAAGAATACAGGAAAAGAACGAAGGACAGAACATCAATACTGAAAGCAGATTTAGCACAGCCACTGACTTAGTGTGTCCTGTTTTATAAAACTAAAGCTTAATGCCGATTTTCCATGTCATAGTTCCCTTATTTGTTGTATTATTCTTTGTGGAATAATTTAGACATTGAAGAACCAGTTTTTTAAAGATCTTCAAATCTGAGGATAACTGTAGACAAGATAATATGGCAGTGTGAATTCTTTAAACAATCTACATTCGATATCAGTAAAAGGCAAAGACCACATGAGTTATAGATACTAATTATATGTGAAAAAATATCTAAAGTTGAATTTGATAAAATATAGTTGCTCCAATAGTAGAATATTTTGCATAGCATTTTAATTACCATAGCTACAAATGAGCTCTAGGATATAAGTAAGAATGTGCCTCTGGGTAGTGGAATATGAATGAATTCTTCCTACTGTCATAGCTTCCAAGAGTCCTTTAATAAACCTTTATTACTTTAATAATCACAAACGAAGTTTAAAACTTAATAATAAAATGAAGTATATGAGGAAATTAAGAGTGCAATGAATCACATATATGCCTAGGAAAAGACTGACTCATTTCCCAAAGAAGGCTATTACAAAATGATTTGGGGTCTGAAACTGTTTTCCTCACACTTCTGAGTTCCTACCATCATGCTTTGAGTCTCAAATGAAAAGGCTAATCAACAGAGAATGCATGCAGCTAGCAGTGTCTGAGAAATTGCTGGGATCGAATGGCCCCAGTTCCATTACCCTCCTATAGAACAAGATCCAGTCACAAGGCCAGAAGAAAATACACATTCGTTCCTTCCCGAGAGAAATGCGTGCTAAGGAATACTCCTGAAACCTCTCCCATTCATCATGGAAGAGCAGAACGACATCAAGGAAATACTGAGACAATATAGAGAATTATGTCAAGGTGGATATGCAGAGAAACAACAAAATCATGGTTCTTTTAGGTCTGCCCTTCCTTCACAGCAGTCAGGTCTTGCCAATGTAAAAAGGAAGTACTTTGGGAATTACCCTGAAAAATCAACAAAATAGAAAATTCTAGAGCAAGTTATTTTTGCTGTCATATTTTTCTGTGTCTAACTATATTACCTCAGTGACAATAATGAAGTTAGCACAAAAGTGATAACTAAATTCGTAATTTTAGCATTGTGCATAAATAGAATGGTTTTATTATGCCTTTGTCAGCATTGACTATTAAAGATTTGTTTCCAACTGTTTCTTGACAATTTGCATACATATACATAATATATTTTATCATAATCTCCTCCTATTACTTTCTTTTGTCACACTCCCCCATCTCCTTTCCACTGAACCCCTTCTTTCCATCTAGTCCCTCTTCTATTTTGATGTCATTTTTCCCCTCCTCCATCATCCATGACCGCATGTTGATGGGCCCAATGTCAGGCAATTCTCGTGCAGGTAACACAGTCACTGTGAGGTCGTGAGCAGAATGACCATTTTGTGTCTGGAAGACAGTGTAGTGTCCCAGAGCCCTCTTCTCCGTCCTTTGGCGCTTCACTTCTTTCCACCACCTCCTCCACAGTGGTCCCTGAGCCCCAGACAGTGTGATAGAAATATCGTAACTTAATGCTCAACACGTAACTGTCACGTCTCAGCACATTGATGTGGAGTTCTGAGTCTCCCCAACAGTCACCGCCATTTGAAAAGAGAAGCTTTCCTAACCAGAAATGAGAGCAGCACTAATACAGGGACATAAATGTAAATATTTAGACAAGTTGTTAAGATTTTTTTTTATTTCTGCTTTTTGAGTTTTTATTTATTTTGGACAATTTTGTACATGTGTATAATGTACTTTGATCATATTCATCCCCACCACCTTCTCTTTCTCCTCACCCCCTCCCACTGAACCCAGTCATCTTCCAACTAGCTCCCCTCCTACTTTCGTGTCTTTTTTTTTTTTGCTGTCGTTATCCACTGAGTTTATTAAGGTTGTTTGCATGGCCTGAGTGAGGGATCACTTCCTCCAGCATGGGGCCGCTTAGCAGTGACTACAGCACTGAGGAACATGGTTCCCCTGACTCCAGCAACCATTAACTGCCAATAACACCTCAGTGGGGAGGGGGGGTGAGCCTCATGAGCCCTTCCCCTATTCTTGGCAGAATATTGATAAGTACAGTTTGGTACAGGACTTCAAGTAGCCACAGCTGCCATGAACTCATGAGGAGCAGCCATGTCATATGAAAAAAAAAAAAAAAAAAAAACACCTTCAGATGCATGCACTATCTTATTCATCTGGCCTATGTGGGTCCTGGGGAATTGAACCTAGGTCCTTTGGCTTTGCAGGCAAGCATCTCAACTGCTAAGCCATCCCTCCAGCCCTAAATAATTTGTTTTTTATTTATTTATTTGAGAGAGGCAGAGACACATAGAGAGACAGAGAGAATAGGCATGCCAGCGCCTCCAGCCACTGCAAATGAACTCCAGACACAGGCACCACCTTGTGCATCTGGCTTACGTGGGTCCTGGGGAACTGAACCGTGGTCCTTTGGCTTTGCAGGCAAACTCCTTAAGCTCTAAGCCATCTCTCCAGCCCAGTCCCATTTTAAAGAATATGGACACTGAGACTTGAGTTAGACAGGATAAATAATTCATCCAAACTTTGCCTGGTGAAGCCAGAATGTAAATCCAGGATTATCTGACACTTAAAACCAGTGCTTTTAACCAGCAGCCTTGGTCTAATCCCTTCTAAGTAAATAGTTTCTCTCTCTCTCTCTCTCTCTCTTTTCAAGGTATGGTCTTGCTCTAGCCCAGACTGACATGGAATTCACTATGTAGTCTCAGGCTGGCCTCAAACTTAGAGCGATCCTCCTACCTACCTTAGCCTCCTGAGTGGTGCTGGGATTAAAGGCATACGCACCCACGCCCAAGCACCTAGCCTTTCTTCATCAGTATACTTTCTGCCTCTTGAGATTGCTACCCCTGTCAACTGACTACAGGGACTTTGCTGATGTCTGAAACTGACTATACAAGATCTTGTTAACTATTATATCTTGAGTCCTAATTGGTTTTTCCCACTTTTACACTGGTTTATATGTTGATTGTATTAATTATAAGAAGATCTTTAAATGTGTTAGTCTAACCACTTCCAATCCTATAATTAGAAGCCCTTCCCAGCATTCTGAAGATTAGAGTTTAGGTTCCTGTATCACATTGTCAATCAAGCCTAGCACTTAGAAAAAAAAAAATATCAACAACATGGAGAAGACTTTATGATCAACAACCGATTTTTAATTCCACATTTCCAAGAAGAATGAATTAATATTTAGAAATATACATAATGATCATTTATAATTCTGTAGCATTTTCCCAAGATAAGAATGGAAATTATACAAAAAAGAAATTATACGTTTGACTTCTCTGTTTTGTGATATATCAAACTGATCTTTTGAAAATTATTTCTTTCTAAAAATGTATGCATTATGGAATGTTCAAAACCCAAGCACTAATACTTCTTTCAAAGTATTTGAGCAGAAAAAAACTACATTAAGGAATCTAAGTCTATGGCCCCGTTTCTGTAGTATGAAACAGTAAGATCTGTAAAGCATTATTCATGGAAATTAAAACAGTTCCAGAAGTGTAACTAGGTACTTACCTTGTCATATAGCACTCTGTATGTGCGTCTGGAGTCCATGAAATTCCTGGATTTCATGGCTATTGCCTCGCAAAATTATATTGGTAATGTCTTGGTTTTTCCAATACTGTTGCCATCTCGTACATGATTCCCTTTTCTCTGTAGTTTATATAGGCCCTTCGTGTCTCAAGTTCTGTTCCGGCAGAGGGCAGTGCACTCGACACGGCTGCAAGTAAGCATTGGAAAACAGTATGAATGCCTCCCCTTTGTGATATATCCTTTCTATGTTGAAGTCATTGTAGCTTGTTTTTTAAAAATTGCTTTAATACTCTTTTTTTAGGTATTTGAGGTGTTTTTAAAACCTCAAAACATAGGATACTTTAGATGGAGTTTAAAATTTAAGATATTATGGGCTGGAGAGATGGCTTAGCGGTTAAGCGCTTGCCTGTGAAACCTAAGGACGACGGTTCGAGGCTCGATTCCCCAGGACCCACGTTAGCCAGATGCACAAGGGGGCGCACGCATCTGGAGTTCTTTTGCAGTGTGTGGAGGCCCTGGCGCGCCCATTCTCTCTCTGTGTATCTTCCTCTTTCTCTCTCTGTCTGTCGTTCTCAAATAAATGAATAGGGGGCTGGAGAAATGGCTTAGCGGTTAAGCACTTGCCTGTGAAGCCTAAGGACCCCAGTTCAAGGCTCGATTCCCCAGGACCCACATTAGCCAGATGCACAAGGGGGCACACGCATCTGGAGTTCGTTTGCAGGGGCTGGAGACCCTGGCGTGCCCATTCTCTCTCTCTCTCTCTCTCCCCCTCTTTCTCTGTCTGTCTGTTGCTCTCAAATAAATAAAAATAAACATTTTTTTAAAAAATGAATAAAAATAAACAAAAAAAAGGGAAAATACCACTATTATTAAAAATTTAAGATATTTTGTAAGTGAACGTTAAATAAATTTATATTGGAATAGTTGTGAACAAATTTAGTATAACTCATGTAAATTTGTAAAAAATTTGAAGTCCTGATAGCTTGGTGTGCCTAGCTTTACAGTGTTTTAAAGAAGAATGATGTTGAATATAAAGTCTGAAATAATACATTAATAGTGTAATATGCAGTTCCCAATTGTGAGTTATGTTATATTCAAGCCAAGAATGGATACTCACATTTATTATGTCATTTGTATATTAACATTTAATTCTAAAGCACCTTGGGAATGCATGAAACCACAGGCAATCTTTGTCATACAGACAGTTTTTTCATGCAAAAAAGTAATTAATTGAGTAATTGATTAATTAATTGATGGACAGTTTATAAGAGGACTTTGAACCTAATCATTTAGAAATTATCTGCATGAGACAAACAGTTGTAAACACTGGGATTAGAGTGACAGGTTATCTTTTTAAAGTGTATTTCACTTAATTTAATTTAAAAAAGGGATTACTCTGTACCATGAAAATGTTTTATTAAGTATGTTAAGAATTGAAAACTGAACATGAATCTCTTAGCTTTTGAACAAAGCTCTCATCCAAACACTGACTCATTCACTCTGAAGCATGGGCTGCGTGTGCCCCATGCTGTGGCCTCTCTGCGTTATCCATAAGCAACCATCCATCTATTTTATTCATTTCAAATAAAGTTAACAAAAGAGACATTTGAATAGTAAGTAGTTTTATGCTTTTGGACATGATTCTTTTCTTGGCATCAAATAATCCTGGAGCACCGTAACTTTTTCCTTCACTTGATGTTTTATAGGATATGTTGTCAATTGGAAATTTTTTAGTTTTTCCTTATTTAGGCAATATTTTATGTACTATTCATTGACTTGATTCTTTTGTGGGTAGACCAAACACTTGACTGTTGCCTCTTTTTCTTTTCTTTTTTCAATTAATTAATTAATTTGTAAGCATAAAGAGATAGAGAGGGGAGAGAGAGAATGGGCACACCAGAGCCTCCTGCCACGTGGACTCCAGATGCATGTGCCACTTTGGGCATCTAGCTTTATGTGGCTATGGGGGAATTGAATCCGAGTCATTAGGCTTTGCAGGCAAGTGCCTTAACTGCTTTATTTCCAGCCTCAGTTGCCTTTTTTTCTAAGAATATGCCCCTTGTTGAGCCTAAGTAAAATTCCATGGAAATAAAGTTTACACTCTATACCACTTATTTCTCTTAAGTAGATCCTTGGAATGGGTGCAGGTACTGTATGTTTTTCTTCTCATTTGCCCTCCCCCAATATTATTATCATTGTTTGGTACCAGGAGCCCTCCTGAGAAGTGAGTGTTGGAATTTCAGGAGTGTCACCTGTGCATGTGATCAGTGAGGGCATTTTCTCAACATATGGGGTGAGCATATTGCTGCATTTGAGAACAGGTAGATGAACCAATAAGGGTCATACTTGCAGTCCAGGGAGCCTCGTGTTATTCCTGAAATCAATAGCGTGGGTAACCCTCATGTTTTTCCAGAAAACAAAAGCTACAAACAATATTTTGTTTTATTTTTGTTTGCAAATACAAATGGAATTTTATTAGCATTGAATCCCGATTACAAATCTTTGCTTTGTGACGCACTAAATGGGAAGTGTATCCAGTGTGTTTGTCCCTGAATAGTCATGGGTTTCTCCTGATCACTGGTCCTAAAAATACACATTAAGATGCACAGAGGGATGGAGAGATGGCTCTAGTCTCCAGAGCCTAAAGAGCCGGGTTCAATACCCCAGTACCATGTAAGCCAGATGCACAAAGTAGAACATGCATGAGGAGTTCATTTGCTGTGGCCAGAGGCCCTGGAATGCCCATAATCTCTCTCTCTCTCTCTCTCTCTCTCTCTCTCTCTCTCTCTCTCTCCTTGTAAATAAATAAAATATTCTTTTTTAAAAGATGCACATAGAGCTGGAGAGATGGTTTAGTGGTTATGGCACTTGTCTGCATAGCCTAAGGACTCAAGTTCTACTCTCCAGGTCCCACGTAAACCAGATGCACAAAGTTGCACAAACACGCAGGGTCACACATGTGCACAAGGAGGCACATGCGTCTGGAGTTTGAAGTGGTATGCCAGTTCTCTCTCTCTCTCTCTCTCTCTCTTTCTTCTTCTTCTTCTTCTTCTTCTTCTCTGTCTCTTCTCTCTAGTCCTTTATCACATCACATCGTTAGTACGCTTGCTTTATGGAAGGTTTTCACAGAACTCAGGGAGTTTCAGTGTGTCACTAAGAAAGCACCACACCAAAAGACACTGATTTCATTTTATAATGTAGATTTTTTAAATATAGCAAGAAAGAAATAGTACAGAAACACTAAAAAAACTGAAGCTAATTAATCATGAATAAACTCCTTGAGATATAAAAATGTTACCATTATTCAGTTGTTCATCCATCTGCAATGAGGTCTACTCACTGATAAAAGAGTAGGGGAGCTCAGTCAACTATCATATATACAGAACATTCTCCAGGACAAGCAGGTGTTGGGGGAGAAGATAGTTTTATTTTTGAAGCATTGCTAACTTGGGAGCCCATTTTGAAGCAAACTCTATTGTGTCTTGTGTTCAGGTCAAAAGGTATGCATATTTTCTTTATTATACCAACCTAGGTATGATGTGGTTAATGAATGCTTTGTTTCCCAATAGTTACCAAATATTTTAAATAATTGTTATCATTTTACATTTATTCTTAGAGGAAATGTATTATACACCTGATTAGAAGTTCTTTATTTATTCTGTTCCTTTTATAAGCTTTATGAGCATTACTGTGAATAAAATTCTATACATATACATTTACAAAGATGTTAAAATGCCAATATGCAGACTGCAGATGCATTAGAGGCTGGCATTGGTTGAAGGTGAGGGCTGAACTATTGTTTTAGTCACAAGCTGTTTACAGAAGACCTGTGCAGAGACTACATTCCTCCGGAATATTTTCAGACAGCCAGTCCTTATCAAGTTTTTAGATTCAGTATTCTTTAAGAACTAACCAGCCTCATTCACCATTAAACTAAATCCTGGCCTCTGGACTTCTCCGCAAAGTAAACTCAAAAACCTTTGAAAAATGGTTTAAGGTTTAATTTCACTGTATTTGTTTTAGGTGTGACCCTGGATTTTCCGGGCCAGCATGTGAGATGGCCTCCCAGACATTCCCAATGTTTATTTCTGAGAGCTTCGGCAGTTCCAGGCTCTCCTCTTACCATAACTTTTACTCTATCCGTGGTGCTGAAGTCAGCTTTGGTTGTGGTGTCTTAGCCAGCGGTAAGGCCCTGGTTTTCAACAAAGATGGGAGGCGTCAGCTAATTACATCCTACCTGGACAGCTCACAATCCAGGTGAGTGGAGGCAGGCTGCAGTATGCAGAGAGCAGATAGTGATGTTGAACTCTAATCCATTTTCAATTTGTGTTCTTTTTCTGGTAACTATCATCTATCCACATATATATATATATATGTATGTATGAATATATATGTTTATATACATATGTATGAATTATGCATGGATATATCCATATATATTATTATTATGATAATGGGATAACTTGGAAACTCCTGAAGCACTATTCATATCATATACCCACACACATAAATATATACATGTCTCTTCCAATCTTTATACATGTAAGATATACATACATCTTTGAATCTTTTGAGATATAAAAATGTTACCATTATTCAGTTCTTCATCCATCTGCAATGAGGTCTACTCACTGATAAAAGAGTAGGAATGGAAGGGTGCTTAGTTTATTTAGGGTTAATTTGCTTTAGTTTTTAATGAACTAGAAGGCTTACCAATGACTTAGAGACTAGACTTTTTAAAATATGAGATGTTAGCATCAAAACTGTTCTTAAGCCAAGGGGTAGTTAATTATTCATGTAGTATTATTTACTTGACAGCTTGCAGGTCTGATTAGATTTACTCCACATCTTTCCTTCCCCCAGTGCCTAATAAATAATTCACTAAAGACATGACTGACACTTTAAGTATATGTACACAGTAAATAGTATACAAAATATATATGAACATACAGCTACATTTTATGGATATATCTGTATAACAAATATGCACATTGACTTTATCTTCTGCACATATTTTTACATCTTCCATATGTATATATATAAAGAGTGGAAACATACAATTTTAGATAGTTCATTTAAATTTGTTTAAAATTCTTTAGAAACCAAAATGAACTTTATGAATAAAAATTTTAATGCACTTATTAATTGTAAGCAATTCATATCTAGGTTTCTCCAGTTCACACTGAGGCTGGGAAGCAAGTCTGTTCTGAGCACATGCAGAGCCCCTGACCAGCCTGGTGAAGGAGTTTTATTGCATTATTCTTATGATAATGGGATAACTTGGAAACTACTGGAGCACTATTCATATCTCAACTATCATGAGCCCAGGTATGTTGAAAAGTATTTGAAAGAAAATGACTGGTGTAATATCTCCTTTCTGAGATAATCATAATTCAAGTGGTATAAGACTCCAGATATTTTTCTATTGAGAGATGTGGAGTACCAAGATCAATGAATCTTATAATGAATAACTAACTGGCAAGGCATAGTCTTCTAATCTGTTTGCCCCTCTGATTTCTGAAAATTTAAAGAATTTTTTTCTTATAATTTGAAATGTGAACCTAAGGGAGATACTTTAATGTATAGGAAAGAAAAATAGCTACCACTAATTTCCTTAACTACAATATAAGCTATTTGAGGTAATTTTAACATGATACTAATTTACAATTACTGTTAACAAATATCTAAAAAGCACTCTAATAGGTTATAATAAATTATATGATATGGTAACTCAATACACATGATAATCAATATACTTTGAGTTTTTCATGTGATAAAATTAAGTAGTGAGTACAAAAAAAAATTTCTAGTATGTAAGTTCCTGGCAGATGCGTGTGAGGATGTCTTTAAAATCCTTTTCTCGGGTCACTTCTGTTTTCCTCTAGTTTATGTATTTCATGGCCGGTAGGCACAAATTGTCAGAATAGTTTTACTTAAAGGGGGCCATCCTTCAGCATTGACAAATTGGCACCCCACTAACGACAGAATTTCACAAGTGTTTCAGAGATTCTGTCCCTGCTAGAATACTTACTAAGTTTCTCAGTGAAATTCCTTTAAAAATAACAATGAAAGGGATGGAGACATGGCTTAGTGGTTAAGGCATTTGCCTGCAAAGCCAAAGGATCCCAGTTTGATTCCCCAGGACCCACATAAACCAGATGCACCAAGGGGATACATGCATCTGAAGTTCATTTGCAGTGGTTAGAGGCCCTGGCACACCCATTCTCTCTCTCCCTCTCCTCTCTCTTTCTCTGTCTCTCAAATAAATAAATAAGTAAAATATATTTTAAAAAATAACAATGAGCCAGGTGTGGTGGCGCATGCCTTTTATCCCAGCACTTGGGAGGCAAAAGTAGGAGGATCACTGTGAGTTTGAGGCCACCCTGAGACTCCATAGTGAATTCCACCTAGGTCATCCTGGGCTAAAGTGAGACCCTACCTTGAAAAAACAAAAAACAAATAATAATAATAATAATAACAATGAAAGAGAGTGAAGAAAAAATCTCAAAATTCAGATATGAGTTAAAGTGCCATTGGAGGATTGAATACCATGTCTTATGTTAGTAATATGTATAGAGACTACGTCCCATCTCAAAAGTACTTTCACTTATGGGATGTGAGAAGAAGGAACCTTCGTCTCTGAAGTTTGAACTGGCACTGTGGGAAAAACAATTGAGCTTCAAGAAATAAGAGAAAGGAGGACTGATGATAGCATGTTTCCCCTGTTTTACAATTTTTCCTAGGACCACCCTTGTTTTTAAATATTTGCAAACAGCTGAAAGCCTTTATTGTCACAGAAAATAAAGTAAGATCTAATGGAGATCATTGTTATCTGCTATGTTATGTTATGTTGTGTTACATTTTATATATTATAAACATTTTTAAATACACCAAATCTGTTGGGTATTTTCCCTGGACATGTAAAAAGGTAAAGCTAAAATCAACTTCTTCACTAAGTAGAGATACAACTCCTAATGAATGTCTCATAAGGCTGGAGAGATGGCTTAGCAGTTAGGGCACCTGCCTGCAAAGCCAAAGGATCTAGGTTCAATTCCCCAGAGCCCACGTAAGCCAGATGCACAAGAGGGTGCATGCATCTTGAGTTTGTTCGCAGTGGCTGGAAGCCCTGGCATGCTTATTCTCTATGTCTCTCTCTCTCTCTCTCCTTCCCTCCCTCCCTCCCTCTTTCCCTCTCTCAAATAAATAAATAAAATTTAAAAATATTTTTTAAAAAAGAATGTCTCATAGACTCTCCATAATAATCATTAACAGACAAATTCAACAAAATTCTAGAAGATAATGAAACCATGAAGAAAACATTACCATCCTGAATTAACCTGGCCTAAAGTCCAATTTTTTCTGAAAAGAATGGACAGCTGTAAAATTCAATAATCAATCTATATCATGAAATTTAATTAATCTTTGTTGATATGAAAAATAATTACACATTTAATGTGCTATTGCAGAGGTGTGTTTAATCTTGCCTGCTATTTGACAGCAACATTTTTCTTCTAAGCAGGATCAAGGTGGTTTTTCAGTATTAAGTATGTGCATTGCTTAAAAGATTAAGATCAGGCAAGAGACTTTTTTAAAGATGAAAAGTGGGTACTGCTAGCAAAACAGTATCAATTTCTATATACAGGCAGCTGTTCATGAGTCTCTTCCTCCCATCACCTCTCTCTTACAAATATTAATAAAAGGTGACATGAAAAAAGTAGAATTTGATATATTCTAGATGTTAAATTATATTCCATATAATAAATAATACAAACCATGGACTTTTTCATAGCTGAATTGAATATATCTTGATGCCTTTAACCATTTCCTATTTTTTCAGTATAAATTCGGTATAAATTATTGCTATGAATTCCATACTGTTCCTTCATGCCAAAGTTGCTCAGAAATGAAGCCAGATCCATTAAGTAGATATGCTAGCTGGCTAACAACATTACTAAGTAGTGATTTCAGATAATTCACGTGTCTCTGATTCATTCAACAAACAAAAGAACTCTGAATATTTATATAATTTAAATCCTAGTAGTTTTTAATTAGATCTGACTAGAATGTCTTGTGAACTAACTGATTTTGTTAACGTAAAATGTCACATTGCTTTTGATATTAAAATAATTCTAGCTTTTAATTAATGGGCTTCGATATTCCAGAAGTGTTACAGTCAAGTCTTGGTTTATTTTTATGTCTTCATTATTATATTTGATCTCCTCTTTGTTTCATCCAGTCACCCAATTGCATAATATATATAAGTATCAACCATTTTTAAATACTTTATGTTTATTTATTTATTTATTTATTTATTTGAAAGAGAAAGAGGGGGAGAGAGACAGAATGGGCATGTCAGGGCCTCCAGCCACTGCAAACGAACTCCAGATGAATACGCCCCCTTGTGCATCTGGCTAACATGGGTCCTGGGAAATCAAGCCCAGATCCTTTGGCTTTGCAGGCAAACACCTTAACCACTAAGCCATTCCTCCAGCCCATCAGTCATTTTTTAAAGAGGGGAGGTAGTTAGGGAGATGGCTTAACAATTAAAGGTACTTATTTGCAAAGCCCGCTGGCCTGGGTTCGATTTCTCAGCCACCCACATAAAGCCTGATGCAAAAAGTAGCACAAGCATCTGGCATTCGTTTTCCAAAGCAAGAGACTCTGGTGTGTGTGTACGTGTGCATGCATGCACACACAGACACACACACACACACACACGAATGAATGAATGAATGAATGAATGAATCCATGGGCTAAAACCTACCTACCTATAAAAGGAAGATTGAGACAGAAGACTGACCTAAGTCTCTGGGTTCTCAATGAACAATATCCAAGTCCAAAACTCCCACAGCTGCTCTACAAAGTACAGTTAAATCAATGTAGGAACTCTCATCCCAGCCAAGAGGTGATGTAGAGTTGAAGACCAAGGCTCTGAACCGAGCTTTCTAGGTGCAAACCTTGACGCTGTCACTTAGCATCTGCCAACCTCCTAAAGGGTTCTCGGCCTCCTGTAGCGTCTATGTTCCCATCTGTTGTGGACTTACCGAGGACTTGCGGTGCTCCTATTATGTGACGCGTAGGGCTTTATGTACTCACGCAAGAGTGGAAACAGGCAAAGAAGTCTCTGACCCTGCCATAGGGAAATATTTGTCCTAATTTCACGTGCAAGGAAGATGCAAGGAAGCATCTTTGCTTTTGGTTGCAAAGTCCTCAATCATTAGGTGACAGAGCAGGAACTGTGTCTAATGCAAACCCACAGTTTAACTCCTCTGCCAAGAAAATAGTAGTCACTTTAATGACTGATCACATGAATACACATTTAAAAATTCAGTTTTCAACTATTTTTTTTTAATTATGTTTCTGGGCTGGAGAGATGGCTTAGCAGTTGAGGCACTTGCCTGTGAAGCCTAGGGACCCAGGTTCCGTTCTCTAGGTCCCACATAAGCCAGATACACAAGGTGGCGCATGCGTCTGGAGTTCATTTGCAGTGGCTAGAGGCCCTAGTGCACCCATTCTCTCTCTCTTTCAATCTCTCTCCCTCCCTCTCTCTGTCTCTAATAAATAAATGAAAATTAGGGCTGGAGAGATGACTTAGTGGTTAAGCGCTTACCTATGAAGCCTAAGGATCCCTGTTCGAGGCTCAATTCCCCAGGACCCATGTTAGCCAGATGCAGAAGGGGGTGCACGCATCTGGAGTTCGTTTGCAGTGGCTGGAGGCTCTGGCACGTCCTTTCTCTCTCTCTCTCTCTCTGTCTGCCTCTTTCTCTCTCTGTCACTCTCAAATAAATAAATAAAAATAAACAAAATTTAAAATAAAATAAATAAGAATTAAAAGTAAAAAATTGTATTTCTGTTCACCAGAAAGAATATTAGCTGCTTTTAAAATTATTACTATAAAGAAAAATTACAATTTTCTAATAACATAGTGCTAATCATGTTAAATTAAGTCAAGGCCTAATGTTTTCATTGTTGAGCCAGTTTGCATATAGTTCAGTCATTTAATGTAGTTTCTTGATGAACATAATGAATAAATACATTCCTATATAATAAAAAAATATTTAGAAAAATTAAAGTGAAAATTACTAAAGCACTTAATTTAAGCTTTACTCATCTCATTTTATTAATGAGAAATTAAGCAGACCCGGGCTGGGGAGTTAGTTTAGTGGATAGAGAGCATGAGGACCACAGTTTGTAGCTTCCTCACTCATTTAAGTGCCAGGTGGGCGTAGCATTCTTCCTGTAATCCCAGCAATCTGAAGGTAGAAACGGGATTACTAAGGCAACTTGACTAGTTAGGCTAGACAAATCTCTGTGAGTTCTGGGTTCAAGTGACAGACCCTTCTTTAGTAAATAAAGCAGAGAGTAGTTAGGGATACCTCTAGCCTCCATACACACCACGTGCCCATATGTGTGTGAACACGCATACACACAGAGACACACGCAACGCACACAAAGAAAAACAAGAATTGCAGTAGATTATGGAAAGTGGTATTTAGTTAATTTTTTTTTTTTTTTTACTTTTAGAAAGACAGAGAGAGGCAGAGAGGGAAAGAGACAGAAAGAGGGAGAGAATTGGCATACCAGGGCCTCAGCCACTGCAATCAAATTCCAGATGCTTGTGCCACCTAGTGGGCATGTGCAGCCTTGTGCTTGCTTCACCTTTGTGCATCTGGCTAATGTGGCACCTGGAGAGTCCAGCCTTGGAAAGTGTTTTAAAACCACAAATGTCCTTAGCTATGTCTTTCAAGTTTAAGTGGGTTTTTTTTTAATTTTTTTGTTTATTTTTTATTTATTTATTTGATAGCAACAGACAAAGAGAGAAAGAGGCAGAGAGAGAGGTAGATAGATAGAGAGAGAATGGGCATGCCAGGGCCACCAGCCACTGCAAATGAACTCCAGATGCATGCACCACCTTGCGCATCTGGCTGACGTGGGTCCTGGGGAATCGAGCTTCAAACCAGGGTCCTTAGGTTTCACAGGCAAGTGCTTAACCACTAAGCCATCTCTCCAGCCCAAGTGGTTTTTTTTTTCCATTCATATTTCTGTGCTTGCATATTGACTTTCCATTATTAAAAATGTTTCCTCATATTACAGAAAATCCCAACCATTTGTGCATGTTTGTATGATCAATGGTGATAGTCATGGTTTTCTGCCCCATTTATTCATGTACAAGTTATTTAAATGGAAAGTAGATATTACACTCAACAACTTCCAGGTGGTAATAAATCACATTACTGAGATCCAGTTTTAACATTTTTTTTTACACAATGAAAGTATGAAAAACAATTTAATTTCTCAGTAAACCCAGCTTTGGACAATGAAATCTTTATATAATTTCAGTTCTCCAACTAGTCAACTTGGTCTAACAAGTGAAGTTTTTCTTTCTCTTTGCTCATGAGGAAACGTGAAAACGTCTTAGTCTGTCTCTTCAGTCCATGCTTACCGCAGGCCGTGCTCTTGGGGTTAAATTGAGCGTTGATGGAGACAAATGCTGCATCTCGCCATCAGCTTCACATCTCACCCCGTGTGTGGACGCAAGCAGCGTGCTGCCGTGATTTATGTGGCTTTCACGCAGATGTCACTGCAGTAGCAATTAATGTATGGTCCCTGCTGCTGTGTACAATAATTGCTCCTTGAAATTAGATATTATTCTTAATTTTCTCCACCATTTGTCAGGTACAGGTTAGTTGTCACGCTGTCATGACACAGCAAGTGACCTGTGTACTCTCTGCTAAGCTCATGGGAATGGATTGTGCCCTGCTTCCAGCCTCCTCACAACTGCAGTGTGTGTAACAAGCTGCCTGAGATCCTTTACCTGACTTGGATGAATTCTGCCCCCATTGACAACTATGTTTTATTGAGTTAGCTCTTTTGAAAGCAGATGAATGGAAGGAAGCACATTCACATTTTTGGGTATGGTTAGAAGATATTGTTGGAGGCATATAGGAAATTGGACATGTTAAAGAATGTTTATAACACAGTAGCAACTATTTTCAATACTATATTTAAAGGAAAAAATCAAAAGAAAAACTAACTTTTCTGTAAATTCATCCTTAGTCATTGAGGTTTTTTGAAATCACTTACATCATGCAACAGGTCACATGGCCTAGGCAGTGAAACTTGCAATGTAAATGTACATAAATGAAGATAACAAAATACCTGAATTTTCACTCTTTTTCCCCTTTAGAATAATCTCCGTAGAGTTACCTGATGATGCAAGACAATTTGGAATCCAGTTCAGATGGTGGCAGCCCTATCATTCTTCCCAGGGAGAAGATGTATGGGCCATTGATGAGATTCTCATGACATCTGTTCTGTTCAACAGTATTAGTCTTGACTTTACCAATCTTGTGGAGGTCACTCAGTCTCTGGGATTCTACCTGGGAAATGTTCAGCCATACTGTGGCCATGACTGGACGCTCTGGTAAGGATGATGTTACAATTTGCATTAGTGATTTGCGTGAGGATTGTAGTCCAGTCCATTCGGCACTCGGCCACTGACTGACAAACTCTTACTGGACGTTGAACCACTTGAAAAGTTGATATTTATGTCTGTAAGTAAAATATCCTCAGAGGGAGGACTAAACAAACAAACAAACAAAAAGATAGACCTGAATAAATTAACCTCAAATTTTTGCTCCCCACAATTACATATAAAAACCCACTTTAAAAAACATTAGTAATTAAAGTGACTACCATATTCTCCAGAGCTTTATGGAACATTGTGCTGATCATAGTGACATGTAAAATTACTCTAGTGACATTAAAATTTCTCATGAGTAGTTCTATATTTTTGCTGTCTGATAAGAAGTATAAGAAGTTTGTCAGCCCTGATTTATTAACCAAGATGTCTTTTCTAATCCATTTTATCAAGCTTATCTAGTTAATGCCATGGAGTTTCAAGGGTGGGAGATATCCTAATTAAGATGCCTATTATTTTTAGATTTCTCATGATCATTTGCAAATGTAATTATACAACCAACAGTATGTAAACAATTTCAAGTGTGCTTAGTACTTCATGAATGTCATTAATAAGATGATACAACTGTGGCTAACTGGAGTAAGGAGCCAGCTTCTTGACAGAGGGAATTCCTAACTGACTCTCAGAAGAAACTACCTTTGAGCCTGGAAAGATGGCGTACACCTGTAATCCTAGCACTTGGGAGGTAGAAACAGGAGGATCAGGAGTTCAAGGTAATCTTCTTAACTATAGAAGGAGTTTTAGGCCAGCATGTGCTAAGTGACACCCTGGAGGAAGGAATGTAGGGAGGAAAGGAGGGAAAGAGGAAGTGAGAGAGTTAGAGAAAGACTAAGAGCCTTTTGATAGTACAGAGGTGGACACGATACAAGAAAGTTCTAGCCATGGGAGATCCAGGAGAAGAAAATTCAAACTATGGTAAATGTTCAAGGACCAGAAGGCAGACTACAGGTCCTAGAGCCCAGGTAGTGAGAAGAAAACCATGTATGAAGAAAGGAAGCCAAAACATGTTCAAACATCATGTAGTATTTTGTAGGCCTAGAAAGCTCAGATTGAAACATGGGTCTGCATGACCCCACAACCTTCTCCACTGTGGCTCATGCCCCTCTCTGGGTTCCTTTGGAACTATAAGCATAATTGAGGAATAATTTCCTGAGAGACCTTATTTTCTGTTGAGTTGTGATCAGACCAATTTAATTCCTCCAGATGAATCATGCCGAAAACTATTCACTGCTATTCCCTCCAGAGAGCAGATCATAAATGACCCATCGGTGACCTTATCATAATTAGAGGTAAATTTTTCGCACCATTGCACAGAAAATTACCTTTGATGGGGACTGTGCATGTATAGTCACATCTCGCACACAGCAGGCTAACATTCTAGCATCAAAATGCCAGCTAATGGAATGGAAGTACAGCTGGTCACTTTGGCTGCAAGCATTTCAGACTAGATAGAATGAAATCTCTATTCAGAAGACTAAGTTATAGCGTCCTCATAAAAACTTGTTTTTATGGATGTTCGTCTTTCCTTCTAAAGCTGAAGCCCCCATGAATGTTAAAGGGGTGAAACAAATGAGACTATGTAAAGACCTAGACAAAAATCAGGTTTGTTATAATTTATTCTTCCGAACATTTAAAATGACCTGGATTAGCAGTTATTCAGACTGGTCATGTACCATAAATCATATACCACAAATCTGTGTAGTAGGGTTTTTTTTTCAGCACTTTTAATATAACAAAGAGTCATATCATGAATGCAAGTCTTGTATCGTGTTTATTTTCATAAATAGTTAACATCTGTTCAGATAAACTCCAAAGTTGCTGAGCATTTTAATTTAACACTTGAGTTGAATGCAGGATAACAGCAGTTTAATTTTTGTGCTTTGATCAGGCTCCTGTGAACAAAATATCCTTTCATACAAGTCTGATGAATATTCTCAACCCACCACTGCTTTAATTGGGGGAAATATATTTACTTTGTGAAAAATACAATCACAGTAATTCTCAAAAACCATAAGAAAGAATAAATAACTGTACAGTCGCCATGGGTACCTTGAGCCCCTCCTCGGGAGTTTTATTAACAGCCACATTTGAACTATCAGATCTGACTTTCTGATCCTCTGTGAAATGAAAAGGAGTGGTTTCGGTCAGACAACATAAGAGAGGGTGCTCTGGCAGTGATAATGAGACTAAAGAAACACATTAACCATTTCAGTAAGGACATGAAAAATGCTAACTGCTCATTAAAACAAAACAATATGGAAGATCTCAAACTGCTCCCATTTTCTCAGTCAGTGAGTCAGAATGAAACTCTTTAATGACAGTGTTGTCTCTCTGCTGCTACTGAGGAACATATTGTCCTAAACTGAATGTATATATACCTTGGCAATATTTTTCAGAAACACTTGCTACAATAGTGAAAATCAAGAGATGATATTGACAAACTATTTATTATGACCTCCCAGTCCTATAAAAAAAAAAAAGCAAGATTTTTACATGCCATGTCTTTGGAGCACAATATCTCATTAAGTGAAAATTCTTTAAATGCATTTGAAGACATGGCCTCTGCTCGGGCTGGAGAGATGGCTTAGCAGTTGAGGCACTTGCCTGTGAAGCCTAGGGACCCAGGTTCCGTTCTCTAGGTCCCACATAAGCCAGATACACAAGGTGGCGCATGCGTCTGGAGTTCATTTGCAGTGGCTAGAGGCCCTAGTGCACCCATTCTCTCTCTCTTTCAATCTCTCTCCCTCCCTCTCTCTGTCTCTAATAAATAAATGAAAATTAGGGCTGGAGAGATGACTTAGTGGTTAAGCGCTTACCTATGAAGCCTAAGGATCCCTGTTCGAGGCTCAATTCCCCAGGACCCATGTTAGCCAGATGCAGAAGGGGGTGCACGCATCTGGAGTTCGTTTGCAGTGGCTGGAGGCTCTGGCACGTCCTTTCTCTCTCTCTCTCTCTCTGTCTGCCTCTTTCTCTCTCTGTCACTCTCAAATAAATAAATAAAAATAAACAAAATTTAAAATAAAATAAATAAGAATTAAAAGTAAAAAATTGTATTTCTGTTCACCAGAAAGAATATTAGCTGCTTTTAAAATTATTACTATAAAGAAAAATTACAATTTTCTAATAACATAGTGCTAATCATGTTAAATTAAGTCAAGGCCTAATGTTTTCATTGTTGAGCCAGTTTGCATATAGTTCAGTCATTTAATGTAGTTTCTTGATGAACATAATGAATAAATACATTCCTATATAATAAAAAAATATTTAGAAAAATTAAAGTGAAAATTACTAAAGCACTTAATTTAAGCTTTACTCATCTCATTTTATTAATGAGAAATTAAGCAGACCCGGGCTGGGGAGTTAGTTTAGTGGATAGAGAGCATGAGGACCACAGTTTGTAGCTTCCTCACTCATTTAAGTGCCAGGTGGGCGTAGCATTCTTCCTGTAATCCCAGCAATCTGAAGGTAGAAACGGGATTACTAAGGCAACTTGACTAGTTAGGCTAGACAAATCTCTGTGAGTTCTGGGTTCAAGTGACAGACCCTTCTTTAGTAAATAAAGCAGAGAGTAGTTAGGGATACCTCTAGCCTCCATACACACCACGTGCCCATATGTGTGTGAACACGCATACACACAGAGACACACGCAACGCACACAAAGAAAAACAAGAATTGCAGTAGATTATGGAAAGTGGTATTTAGTTAATTTTTTTTTTTTTTTTTACTTTTAGAAAGACAGAGAGAGGCAGAGAGGGAAAGAGACAGAAAGAGGGAGAGAATTGGCATACCAGGGCCTCAGCCACTGCAATCAAATTCCAGATGCTTGTGCCACCTAGTGGGCATGTGCAGCCTTGTGCTTGCTTCACCTTTGTGCATCTGGCTAATGTGGCACCTGGAGAGTCCAGCCTTGGAAAGTGTTTTAAAACCACAAATGTCCTTAGCTATGTCTTTCAAGTTTAAGTGGGTTTTTTTTTAATTTTTTTGTTTATTTTTTATTTATTTATTTGATAGCAACAGACAAAGAGAGAAAGAGGCAGAGAGAGAGGTAGATAGATAGAGAGAGAATGGGCATGCCAGGGCCACCAGCCACTGCAAATGAACTCCAGATGCATGCACCACCTTGCGCATCTGGCTGACGTGGGTCCTGGGGAATCGAGCTTCAAACCAGGGTCCTTAGGTTTCACAGGCAAGTGCTTAACCACTAAGCCATCTCTCCAGCCCAAGTGGTTTTTTTTTTTCCATTCATATTTCTGTGCTTGCATATTGACTTTCCATTATTAAAAATGTTTCCTCATATTACAGAAAATCCCAACCATTTGTGCATGTTTGTATGATCAATGGTGATAGTCATGGTTTTCTGCCCCATTTATTCATGTACAAGTTATTTAAATGGAAAGTAGATATTACACTCAACAACTTCCAGGTGGTAATAAATCACATTACTGAGATCCAGTTTTAACATTTTTTTTTACACAATGAAAGTATGAAAAACAATTTAATTTCTCAGTAAACCCAGCTTTGGACAATGAAATCTTTATATAATTTCAGTTCTCCAACTAGTCAACTTGGTCTAACAAGTGAAGTTTTTCTTTCTCTTTGCTCATGAGGAAACGTGAAAACGTCTTAGTCTGTCTCTTCAGTCCATGCTTACCGCAGGCCGTGCTCTTGGGGTTAAATTGAGCGTTGATGGAGACAAATGCTGCATCTCGCCATCAGCTTCACATCTCACCCCGTGTGTGGACGCAAGCAGCGTGCTGCCGTGATTTATGTGGCTTTCACGCAGATGTCACTGCAGTAGCAATTAATGTATGGTCCCTGCTGCTGTGTACAATAATTGCTCCTTGAAATTAGATATTATTCTTAATTTTCTCCACCATTTGTCAGGTACAGGTTAGTTGTCACGCTGTCATGACACAGCAAGTGACCTGTGTACTCTCTGCTAAGCTCATGGGAATGGATTGTGCCCTGCTTCCAGCCTCCTCACAACTGCAGTGTGTGTAACAAGCTGCCTGAGATCCTTTACCTGACTTGGATGAATTCTGCCCCCATTGACAACTATGTTTTATTGAGTTAGCTCTTTTGAAAGCAGATGAATGGAAGGAAGCACATTCACATTTTTGGGTATGGTTAGAAGATATTGTTGGAGGCATATAGGAAATTGGACATGTTAAAGAATGTTTATAACACAGTAGCAACTATTTTCAATACTATATTTAAAGGAAAAAATCAAAAGAAAAACTAACTTTTCTGTAAATTCATCCTTAGTCATTGAGGTTTTTGAAATCACTTACATCATGCAACAGGTCACATGGCCTAGGCAGTGAAACTTGCAATGTAAATGTACATAAATGAAGATAACAAAATACCTGAATTTTCACTCTTTTTCCCCTTTAGAATAATCTCCGTAGAGTTACCTGATGATGCAAGACAATTTGGAATCCAGTTCAGATGGTGGCAGCCCTATCATTCTTCCCAGGGAGAAGATGTATGGGCCATTGATGAGATTCTCATGACATCTGTTCTGTTCAACAGTATTAGTCTTGACTTTACCAATCTTGTGGAGGTCACTCAGTCTCTGGGATTCTACCTGGGAAATGTTCAGCCATACTGTGGCCATGACTGGACGCTCTGGTAAGGATGATGTTACAATTTGCATTAGTGATTTGCGTGAGGATTGTAGTCCAGTCCATTCGGCACTCGGCCACTGACTGACAAACTCTTACTGGACGTTGAACCACTTGAAAAGTTGATATTTATGTCTGTAAGTAAAATATCCTCAGAGGGAGGACTAAACAAACAAACAAACAAAAAGATAGACCTGAATAAATTAACCTCAAATTTTTGCTCCCCACAATTACATATAAAAACCCACTTTAAAAAACATTAGTAATTAAAGTGACTACCATATTCTCCAGAGCTTTATGGAACATTGTGCTGATCATAGTGACATGTAAAATTACTCTAGTGACATTAAAATTTCTCATGAGTAGTTCTATATTTTTGCTGTCTGATAAGAAGTATAAGAAGTTTGTCAGCCCTGATTTATTAACCAAGATGTCTTTTCTAATCCATTTTATCAAGCTTATCTAGTTAATGCCATGGAGTTTCAAGGGTGGGAGATATCCTAATTAAGATGCCTATTATTTTTAGATTTCTCATGATCATTTGCAAATGTAATTATACAACCAACAGTATGTAAACAATTTCAAGTGTGCTTAGTACTTCATGAATGTCATTAATAAGATGATACAACTGTGGCTAACTGGAGTAAGGAGCCAGCTTCTTGACAGAGGGAATTCCTAACTGACTCTCAGAAGAAACTACCTTTGAGCCTGGAAAGATGGCGTACACCTGTAATCCTAGCACTTGGGAGGTAGAAACAGGAGGATCAGGAGTTCAAGGTAATCTTCTTAACTATAGAAGGAGTTTTAGGCCAGCATGTGCTAAGTGACACCCTGGAGGAAGGAATGTAGGGAGGAAAGGAGGGAAAGAGGAAGTGAGAGAGTTAGAGAAAGACTAAGAGCCTTTTTGATAGTACAGAGGTGGACACGATACAAGAAAGTTCTAGCCATGGGAGATCCAGGAGAAGAAAATTCAAACTATGGTAAATGTTCAAGGACCAGAAGGCAGACTACAGGTCCTAGAGCCCAGGTAGTGAGAAGAAAACCATGTATGAAGAAAGGAAGCCAAAACATGTTCAAACATCATGTAGTATTTTGTAGGCCTAGAAAGCTCAGATTGAAACATGGGTCTGCATGACCCCACAACCTTCTCCACTGTGGCTCATGCCCCTCTCTGGGTTCCTTTGGAACTATAAGCATAATTGAGGAATAATTTCCTGAGAGACCTTATTTTCTGTTGAGTTGTGATCAGACCAATTTAATTCCTCCAGATGAATCATGCCGAAAACTATTCACTGCTATTCCCTCCAGAGAGCAGATCATAAATGACCCATCGGTGACCTTATCATAATTAGAGGTAAATTTTTCGCACCATTGCACAGAAAATTACCTTTGATGGGGACTGTGCATGTATAGTCACATCTCGCACACAGCAGGCTAACATTCTAGCATCAAAATGCCAGCTAATGGAATGGAAGTACAGCTGGTCACTTTGGCTGCAAGCATTTCAGACTAGATAGAATGAAATCTCTATTCAGAAGACTAAGTTATAGCGTCCTCATAAAAACTTGTTTTTATGGATGTTCGTCTTTCCTTCTAAAGCTGAAGCCCCCATGAATGTTAAAGGGGTGAAACAAATGAGACTATGTAAAGACCTAGACAAAAATCAGGTTTGTTATAATTTATTCTTCCGAACATTTAAAATGACCTGGATTAGCAGTTATTCAGACTGGTCATGTACCATAAATCATATACCACAAATCTGTGTAGTAGGGTTTTTTTTTCAGCACTTTTAATATAACAAAGAGTCATATCATGAATGCAAGTCTTGTATCGTGTTTATTTTCATAAATAGTTAACATCTGTTCAGATAAACTCCAAAGTTGCTGAGCATTTTAATTTAACACTTGAGTTGAATGCAGGATAACAGCAGTTTAATTTTTGTGCTTTGATCAGGCTCCTGTGAACAAAATATCCTTTCATACAAGTCTGATGAATATTCTCAACCCACCACTGCTTTAATTGGGGGAAATATATTTACTTTGTGAAAAATACAATCACAGTAATTCTCAAAAACCATAAGAAAGAATAAATAACTGTACAGTCGCCATGGGTACCTTGAGCCCCTCCTCGGGAGTTTTATTAACAGCCACATTTGAACTATCAGATCTGACTTTCTGATCCTCTGTGAAATGAAAAGGAGTGGTTTCGGTCAGACAACATAAGAGAGGGTGCTCTGGCAGTGATAATGAGACTAAAGAAACACATTAACCATTTCAGTAAGGACATGAAAAATGCTAACTGCTCATTAAAACAAAACAATATGGAAGATCTCAAACTGCTCCCATTTTCTCAGTCAGTGAGTCAGAATGAAACTCTTTAATGACAGTGTTGTCTCTCTGCTGCTACTGAGGAACATATTGTCCTAAACTGAATGTATATATACCTTGGCAATATTTTTCAGAAACACTTGCTACAATAGTGAAAATCAAGAGATGATATTGACAAACTATTTATTATGACCTCCCAGTCCTATAAAAAAAAAAAAGCAAGATTTTTACAATGCCATGTCTTTGGAGCACAATATCTCATTAAGTGAAAATTCTTTAAATGCATTTGAAGACATGGCCTCTGCTCATTGCTGACCTTGTTTCTCTCAAGGGATGTGTAGACATGGTCTGTACCAAATGACTGGTGTTAAATTAATTACTGTTGGCTCTTCCCAGCTGTGAGTTCATTTGGTTTTCATTTTCTGACTCATGACTTTCAACGAGCATGGATTGTTGTTAGCGAGAACATTCTCCAGGGAGAACTTGGACAATTGCTTTTCCATTAGAAGAACTACAGTCAATATGCTATAAATTACTTAGAGCATGTCATCATAGAGCATTCAATAGGGAAGTAAATTGCTTTTAATTTTTGGCAATACTTTCCCATCTTCCATTCATAGTATCTCAAATCAGAACCTGTGTCTACTTTAGGGTTTAAAAATAATTTTTAGGGGATGGAGAGATAGCTTAGCAGTTAAGATGCTTGCCTGCAAAACCTAAGGACCCAGGTTCAGTTCCCCAGTACCCACATAAGCCAGGTGTGCAAGGTGATGCATGTGTCTGGAGTTTATTTGCAGTGGCTGGAGGTCCTGGTTTGCCCATTCTCTGTCTCTATCTGCTTCTTTCTCCCCCCCCCCATCAAATAAATAAATGAAATATTTTTTAAAAAATAATTGTGGGGCTGGAGAGATGGCTTAGTGGTTAAGTGCTTGACTGTGAAGCCTGAGGACCGCGGTTCGAGGCTCGATTCCCCAGGACCCAACGTTAGCCAGATGCACAAGGGGGCGCACATGTCTGGAGTTCGTTTGTAGCAGCTGTAGGCCCTGATGTGCCCATTCTCTCTCTCTCTGTTTGACTCTTTCTCTCTCTGTCTGTTGCTCTCAAATAAATAAATAAAAATAAACAATTTTTTTTTAACTGTGAATGGGCTGGAGAGATGGCTTAGTAGTTAAGTTGCTTGTCTGTGAAGCCTAAGGACCCATGTTTGACTCCCCAGGTTGTAAGCCAGACAAACAAAGTGACACATGTACAAGGTCATGCATACGCACAAGGTGGCACACATGTGTGGAGTTCAATTTCACTGGCTGGGGGCCCTGGCACACCAAGTTTCTCTTTCTCGCTCTGTCCCTCTCTCAAAAAATAAAAAGTAATAATTTTGAAAGGATAGATAGATAGATAAATAGATGATAGACAATAAATAGATGATGGTGATAGATAGATAGATGATACATAGATAGATAGATAGATAGATAGATAGATAGATAGATAGATAGAGGGGTTAATCTCTGGTTGTCAATTTGAAAGGACTTACAGTCTGCATGGAAACAAATCTCTAGGCATGTTTGTAATGGATTTTGTAGACTAGGTTATTTAAGATTGGTGCCATTCCTTCGGATGAGTGTCCTCCCATGTTTCAAAGGGAGGGAGCTGGCAGAGCATGAGCACTCATCGCTCTCGGCTCTGTTGCTGTGGACGGAAGGTGACCAGTTCCCTCAAGCTCTTGCTACCATGTCTTCACCACCATGATGGACGGTCACCTCAAACTAAGCTGAAATAAATCTCTCCTCCTTTAAGCTGATTTTTCGTCAAGTATCTTGTCTCAGCAACAATAAAAGTAACTGATGCCATAGCTTAAGGTCACAAGTGAATTAATTGATGTTGGTCAAAGATTGCACCTAATACTATTATTAGTAATAGCAAGGGATTTTAACACTCCTCCATTCTATCTCATAAACTAGCTAGATACAGTAGGGACGAAGACATTGCTATCATGTATGTTTCAGCTTTAAAATGTGTGCAGTTGTGAATGGGTAGTTACTAGAGCATATTCGAATTGCTAATTGCTTTTGGTCCAGTATGTTATCATAGACAGATTTTGAATCAGGGGTGGTAGTGCTCAGGTTACCAATAGTATCAGACATAAAGAATCTTAAAAACATATTCATTTCAGTGTAACTTAAAATAATTCATTTAAAATACAAAGTGAAAAACAAGTACTCAATTAATAAAATAAAAAGTAAGATGGGATAAGAAAAGGCATAAGGTTTTGCTATCGTGAATGGCACTTGTGGCAAAGCGGTTTAATTAAAAGATTTATCAACAGATGAGACTTGTAAAAATGCTGAAAGCAACCCCTGGGTACTTTGTGGGCATTAAAAATAAGAAAGTATTTCTTCCTTGCTATGATTGTTTTATTATTTTTTAGTTAAGGCATTTTTTTTACAAAAATAAATCACCAGCACTAGCTTTTTAGAAAGAAATTTTCTAAAGTTTACTGTGAATACAAGAATTAAAATTGCCAGTTCTGGTGGCACACGCCTTTAATCCTAGCCCTCAGGAGGCAGAGGTAGGAGGATCACTGTGAGTTCGAGACCACGCTGAGACTACATAGTGAATTCCAGGTCAGACTGGGCTAGAGTGAAACCCTACCTCGAAAGAACAAAAAACAAAAAAAGAATTAAAATTAACTGTGAATGACAAAAGGTGGAATGTGGAAGGCACTGGATGGTATGAGAGATAAGGATGCTATTTGAAGCCAAGCTTCCCTCTTAGCCCCAGATGGTACAATCATCCCTAGAAATATAGGAAACTAGACATAAAACAGAGAGAGAATAGTTATAGGATGGGAAGCCCTAGTCAAAAGGAACTGAAAAATGGCTTATGTGTTTGGGACATTCAAAAATTTGGAGTTCATATCTTATGGTGGGAGTATCTATAATAAGCACGAGCCAAGAAAAAGTAATTTACTTACATAGTTTTTGAAAGAAGAAGCTATCCAGACAAAACTCCTAAATTTAAAAGGATACTAAATAATTGTTTATCTCATAATATTGAGTTAGGCATGGAGGCATATATCTTTAGGCCCAGACACTTGGGAGGCTGAGGCAAGAAAATTACTTGAGCCTGTGAATTTTAAGACAGCTTGGGCAACATAATGAAAGCCCATCTCGGTGTGGGGAGATAGCTTAGTTGGTAAAGTGCTTGTCTTGCAAGCCTGAAGATCTGAGTTTGACCCCCAGGACTCCCATTTAAAAGAAAACTAGACATGATGGCATGTGCTCAACTGCAATGCCAGCACTGGAGTGGAAGAGACAGATGGATCCCTTGGGTTTGCTGGCCAGAAAATATAGCCAACTCAGTGAGTTCTGAGCCAGTGAGAGATCATGTCTTTAAAAAAATGTGGATGGTGGGCTGGAGAGATGGCTTATTAGTTAAGGCACTTGCCTGAGAAGCCTAAAGACCCAGGTTTGATTCCCCAGTACCCACGTAAGCCAGATGCACAAGGTGGTGCATACGTCTGGAGTTCATTTGCAGTAACTGGAGGCCCTGGTATGTCCATTCAATCTCTCTCTCCCTCTCTCTCTCTCTCTCTCTCTCTCTCTCTCTGTAGTAAGTACTTTTTAAAATGAGTATGGTGCCTGAGGAACAGCTGAAAGAAAGCCAGTGATTTAGTGTTACTATAAAAATTATGTAATATGACAGAGCTGAATGACAGGAGAAATTCTCAGCTGTATATATGAGAGACTAACTTATTATGCAAGGCACTTCTAGGCTTAAGGTCCATCAGGAAATCAACAATAATGTATAGCAATGGATAACCCAACAAGATTTCCAAAGTAACCTGGAGAGCCACCATCAGAGCTATTGTGGATCTGTAGGCTTCATGTGGATCTGTAGGAATCCTTCCTTACTCAGGCCAGGATCTGTCACACATTACGAGCACTGCACCATACATTCTATTTTTTTAGGATTTGTTATTATTTATTTTGAGAGAGAGAGAATGGGCATGCCAGGCCCTTCAGTCTCTGCAAACGAACTCCAGACATATGTGTCCCTTGTGCACATGTGTGACACCGTGCTTGTATCACCATGCATCTGGCTACATGGGACCTGGAGTTTGGAACATGAGTCCTTAGGCTTCGCAGGCAAGCACCCTAACTGCTAGGCCATCTCTCTAGCCCATGGACCATACATTCTTAAATGAGATTTTCTTCTCATTCTGCTACAATGTCATTATATTTTTAATGTGTGTAATGGAATTTGAGCCAATCAGAGAGCCTACAACTGGTAGATCTTTCTTTTTTTCCTTCATTCCTTTGCACTGATCTTAATGAAACTTACCAAAAAGATTGCAAAAAGTTCCTTGGTACTAATGTAGTATTGTGTTGTTGGTTAAAAAAAAAAAAAAAAAAAAAAAACAAGATAAAGGAAAGGTCATATTTGTGCCTTGCTGGAACTGTAGATATTCCTGATTCCTTAGCTTATAGGGGAAAATAACTTAACCAAGTACAGAATAAGAATGATAGCCAAGGGCTGGAGAGATGGCTTAGCGGTTAAGCGCTTGCCTGTGAAGCCTAAGGACCTGGGTTCAAGGCTCGATTCCCCAGGACCCACGTTAGCCAGATGCACAAGGGGGCGCATGCGTCTGGAGTTCAGATGCAGTGGCTGGAGGCCTTGGCGCGCCCATTCTCTCTCTATCTGCCTCTTTCTCTCTGTCTGTCGATCTCAAATAAATAAATAATAAAAATAAAGAAAAAAAGAATGATAGCCAAGTAAATTTCTTTACAATTTTTAATTTATTAAATATCCACCTTTAGCATATATAGAAATGTTGCCATCTAGTAGTTTTTGAACAAGGTGAGATTGTTTCTACAATGACTATCTGAAGGAGCATCGAATGAAGCAAAGCGAGCTGAGGAGAGCAGTCAGCACAAAACAGCTCCCGAGAGCCACCCCCACCACCCCTTCACGCCGAGTAATGGCTTCTGAAAGCTCAGTCGATACATAAGGCAAATACATTGAGTGACAAACTGAAAGCCACTGCCTATTATTTTCAACTGCTGTGAAGGCATTCTTAGTACTTACCACTTTCAAGGACTCTATAAAAATTGCCAATATAACCCTAAATAGATTTAGAGGTGATTTAAAAAAAAAAAACAGCCTATTTACTAGGCTTTCTTCATTTCTGGCCTGAGAGTCCATAATAATGCACCCATGATGGGACGCTCCGGAAGAAGAGCATTTAGGCAGAGGTAACGAAAAGGACAAAAGCCTTGGGACAGGCAAGGAACTTGATGATGTGAGGCCCGTGTAGAGCAATATGAAAGTTTTGGACTTGATTCTAAATGATGTGGAGCAAGAAATGACTTAATCTTCTTATGTTTGAACACAAAATAACAATGGCTACTGTGGGGAAAATGGCTGGTAAAGCAAGACATGAGAATCGGGAGGCCAAGAGCGTCATTAGCATGTTATGTACTAGGGCTCCGGTGATGACACTCACTACATAATGAGACACCTTCGTCTACTGTGAAGGACTTGACAATGGCTGGGTCCTGCCTAGGAACAGACATGATGGCTATGCCCCAAGTCACATGTCCTGTTGATGTCAAGGGGGTGATTTTTAAACCATTCATTTCTCCAAAACTAGACTGAGCCTAATACCCTTCCTTTGGACTAAGCGACTAAACATGAGAAATAAGATCTTGAACAAATGACTAACCAAGTGAATAAAGCAAACAAAAATTTACATTTTTAATAGGTTAGATCTGTAGTTTTGACTGGCTTGTTAGAGCAGAAATTCCTTTGATTCACAAAATCCTCTTGGTGATCCCTGGGTCCCTCGGCTGGCCAGGCTCTTCTAGCTGCCTGCACTCAGTCCCCGGCTCCTCTGACGCACGGAGCAAGCCCTTTCCTCACGCGGTAGCTTTGTACTAGCTGTGACTGCATAGGGTAGCTCTTCGTTACTTGACTGGGCACAATGCCAGGTCCCCAAGCTGTTAAGGGTCTGGAAAAAGCCCAAGAGCTGACAAAAAGTATATCTTCTCCAAAATAGGACCAAAATAATTGCCAAAATGAAACCAATAATCTTAATTAAATGTCTACACACACATTATGCCAACTTCCTTAATTGCTATGCTTAATATTCATGAAATTTCATGATAGTGGAAATATTTTTTTTTTGGTCAGATTTATAAGTATCCTGACAAAGCATAGCCAAATGTATACTAAATATCCTACCTGTAGCCAAATAAAATTTAAAAGCGAAATGATAAAAATCCATCGAAAGAGTTCCTTGTAGCTACAAATGTTTGTATTGAATGTAAAATAGAATATTTTAATATGATCTATGATGCAGAATTGAGTTTGCAAAGTTAAAGCTATCAGGGCCTTTAAAAGTCTGTAGACATCCCTGCTTGCGCATTCTCTAAATAATGCATCTGGCTGTACATGAAAAAGAGAATTTCTGGATCCTTCTTGAATTTTCTCTCTCCCCTCCATGCTACACACTCCTACCCGGGGATGTCCAGTTTGGCTACAAAGACCGCTGTGTCCCCTTCTGAAGTTAAGTGCGATGAAATAGAAAGGAGCTGAGAGAAGGTGCTGAAAGGGTGCATTGTAAAGCTGGGTGTGGCGGTGCATGCTTGCAGTCCCAGCACTTAGGAGGCAGAGGCAGGATCAGCACTTGAAGACCACCTTGGGCAGCATGAAACTCTGACAAAAAACCAAGCCTATCCTAATGATGAAAGCTAAAAAAATGAATTGAGCAAGTTTAAAAATGCACACCTGTTCAGATTAGCTCTGGGATCATATGTAGACAACTTACGAAAAATGGGAGCCAGCGCTAGGGAAATGGCTCTGTGGATAAAGAACCCACATGAAGCCAGACACTGCAGAGCTAGCATATGTCATCCCAAACACCTATGGCAAGAATGGAAGTGGTGGGCTGGAGAGATGGCTTAGTGGCTAAGGTGTTTGCCTGTAAAGCCAAAAGACCCAGGTTCAATTCCCCAGGATCCACATAAGCCAGATGTACAAGGTGGCACATGTACCTGGAGTTCGTTTGCAATGGCTACAAGCCCTGGCTTGGCCATTCTTAAAAAATAATAAATAAATAAATAAATAAATAAATAAATAAATAAATAAATAAAAGAATGGAAGTGGTAACAGGAGGATCTCCACAGATATTCATGGTCCAGCCGGCCTGGCAACAGCAGTGAACAAGAGACCTTCCCTCAAACAAGGGAGAAGGATAGGACCAAAGCCCAATCTGTCCTCTGACCTACAAACACATGTGGCCATGACACATGTATATTTGTGACGTGCAAACACACACACACACAAATAAGCAAAAAAGTAAAAGAAAGATGGGAGCCAGAAGGTTCTAGCTGAAGACTGGTGATGAGTTGGAGTCATGGGCAGAAGTTGGAAGAGCTGGAAATAGACAAAATTTCTTGGCTTATTTTTATTTATTTATTTGAGAACGACAGACAAAGAGAGAAAGAGGCAGAGAGAGAGAGAGAGAGGATGGGTGCATCAGGGCCTCCCGCCACTGAAAGCGAACTCCAGATGCATGCACCACCTTGTGCATCTGGCTTACGTGGGTACTGGGCATTCGGGCCTCAAACCGGGGCCCTTAGGCTTCACAGGTGTAAGCCCACTAGGGAAATCCATCATTACAATTCTCTTTCTCTAGAACCACTCCTGGTACCACAATTCATATGAGCCAGGGTTCTCTAGAGGAACAGAACTGATAGAATGAATTGTATTAAAAAGGAATTTATTGGATTAGTTTATGACAGTCCAACAGCAGCAGATCACAGGCCTGAGAATCAAGGAACCTGGTAGCTTTTCAGTCCACGAGGTTGGATGCCTTAGCAGTCCCAATCCCTCACCAAAGGCCTGGAGGTGTCCCCGGAGAGCCAGAGAGCTGCTGCTCTTCAGTCCACACTGGAAAGCAGCAAGCAGCACCCACAGCCAAGTGAGAGGGGAGAATACCTTTCTTCCCAGAGCTTCTTTTGATACCCACCCCCCCCCCAGAGGGGCCGCCCACTCTGGGGGAAGGGCTCACCCTGGGAGAAGGATTCCTCCTTTAGTTAATCCTTCCTGGAAGCGACCTCAGAGACCCACTTATGAGGAATGTATGTGGATTCCTAAACAGATCAAGTTGACCCAAACTTAACCATCACAACAGGCAAGCACTTAACAGCTAAGCCATCTCTCCAGCCCCCAAAATTTCTTGGTCACTCTCATCTGTCATAAATGACAGGAACTACTACAGCTGAAAAGGGCCTCTGACAATGTGTCTGCTCAAAATACGACACACCCCCCCCCCCCACACACACACACAGCAAGCACATACGCACTCACACAAGACCAGCAGGCACTGTCAGGGTTTCCCCTGGGTCCTTAGAGTTCTCTGCTCTATACCCAAGAGTCCGATCTTGCACCTCAGTCCCCTTTCTGGAGGCATGACCCAGGCTGTGCTTTGTGCCCACCTCACCCAGCAGAGAGTGGCCCTTTTCTGCCACAATTCACCCGGTTGGTGAACATTTCCTTCAAAACATGGTATCAGCTAGGCAGAAATACTCACCTACTGAAACAACAGAATCCTTAGAACCATTTATACCAACAAATTTTTATGACTTTCAAAGCACATTCTCTTTTAAAGTTTCTTAGGATTAGCTGCTGGCATCCAGAGGATGGGCAAGTCAACCTTGGGCCACACAGTAGACGCAGCAAGTGACTGCACTACAAATGAGATTCTGAGCAACTAAAGAAGGGAAGGGAGAGTCACCCTCTTCAGCTCCCAACAGTCACTCAAAGGCTAGTCCTGTCCTAGTTCCTTGTAGTGTTCATCTGTGGTCAGGGCTGTGGTGCACTGATAGCCTCGGTGTCTTAGGAGACCCACTCCCCACACTTTGATCTTCCACACCTAATGTTACCTGATCCTTGAGAAACCTGCTAAGTGTCCCATATTATGCTCAGTCTTGTTCAGAAAAAAAAAAAAGGTTGCTTCCTATAAAGGTTGAATAATAAATAACAGCTAAGCAATTTGACATATGCTTTTATTGGCCTAAAGAATTCTCTAGCTTAATGCAAGATTCTCTTCTCGACTTAAAGAAGTACTTGCAAATTTCTAAAGAAAAAGAATAAATATGGGAATGATAAAGTAAAGGGTATATATTTGCTTTATATAGGAATGGTGAAGATAACATAAAGCAGGTGGCTGGGCGTGATGGTGCACAGCCTTTAATCCCAGCACTCAGGAGGCAGAGGTAGGAGGATCGCTGTGAGTTCGAGGCCACCCTGAGACCACATAGTGAATTCCAGGTCAGCCTGAGCTAGAGTGAGACCCTACCTCAAAAAAAATTAAATTAAATTAAATAAAGCAGGTGCTTAAGACAGACATATAAAATGTCTGGTTAAGGCACTTGCCTGCAAAGCCTAAGGGCCCAGGTTTGATTCTCCAGTACCCATGTAAATCCAGATACACAAGGTGGCACATGCATCTGGAGTTCATTTGCAGTGACTAGAGGCCTTGGCGTGCCCACTCTCTCTTTCTATCTGCCTGTTTCTCTCTTTCATACTCTCTCTCAAATAAATAAACAAAATAAAATATTAAAAAATATGTGGGGAGGGGATTATGATCATGGTATGTTGTCTGTATGTATAGAAGTTGTCAATACAAAGTTTAAAAAATAAGAAATAAAAATGATTCCATAACAGTGTGGAATTTGGAAATATCCAACTTTGTCCAGTTGAGAAACTGGTTTGAGGGAATGGTTAAATCATCATGTGGATGTGTCATATGTGACTCTGAACAGGGACATGATGCAAGCAGTGTCACAGAACATGCTGAGCCGTTTTGGAACCTTGAGCATGAGTGAGATTTGAGCTTCTCAAGTATTAGAGAAAATGTGTCCTTGAGAGCAGAGGGTTAGTGAGCCCCTCACCCAGGGCTCCCTGGACTCTTCTAGACTGTAGCTGAGGCTGTACACCAGAATCACAGGTGCCACTGGGGGAGAAGCTCACAGGAAGATGAGGGCAGAAGGGTCCTCCACACACTATGGACCATACAGAAATGACCAACATGTAAAACCTGTAAGAATCTTAAAGGACAATTGAAACTTTCCTAATTCAGAATATGATTTTAACATTTTGTTCTTTTCCTCAACAAATCAAGATCTGGCTGGGGGAGAGAAATGATGACCTAAAAGAATGTAAAGAGATAATTTACAGGCAGTGTTTTAAAATATTCTACACAGGACTGGGGAGACGGCTCAGCAGTTAAGGCACTTTCCTGCAAAGCCTAACTGGTTCATTTCCCCAGGACTCAGGTAAAGCCAGATACACAAAGTAGCGCATGCATCTGGAATTCATTTGCAGTGGCTAGAGGCCCTGGATTCACCCATTCTCATTCTCTCTCTCTCTTTCTGTCTCTCTCTGCTTACAAATAAATAAATAAAAATAAAAATACATATGAAAAGTATATACCTTTCAAGTTTTCACTGAACGTTTGTACAAACTAACTATGGACAAGGATCAGGCAATCTCAATAGACACCAAAAGCAGGGACAATAAGGGCCATTTGAGCCACTGCTTAGAACTTTCACACTCGTATTTGACAAAGAGAAACTTTCCCTGAAAATGAAACATTGCAACAACTTGGGACTGGGGTTACTTTTTTAACATATCTGACAGACCATGCATGAATCCTCAATATGTAACCAACTGCTACAAATCAATAATGAGACTAACCTTATTTTTCAAAAATAGCCAGAGAACTTAGAAAGTCTACTCTTTCACACAGAAAAATTCAACTAGCCAATAATTTAAAACAGCTTCTTAACTTCCCTAGCTATCAGAAAACACACACAAGGAGACTGCAGACGTAAAGGAGTTCAAATGAAAGCTCCTGGCAGTGTTCAGTATTGATGGGGAAGCAAAGCATGGGCACCTCAATGTTCTTGGAAAATGTAACTGGGTGCCGTCTCTTCAGAGGGGAACCTGGCCATGTGTGCCAGTTTTGACAATGTGCATTTGCTTCAATAAGCAACTCTGCGTCTAGAACTTTAACAAGAGGAACTAATCGGGCAAGTGCACACGGATGCATACTATAGAAGCTTTGTTTCTGGCGGTGCACACTGGAAAGGCTTCTTAGTAGTTCCATATGTAGAGATTCATCTGGTTCACTGAAAATGCCAATATCTTGCTATATTTTTTGTTTGATTTTATTTGTTTATTTGAGAGCGACTGACAGAGAGAAAGAGGCAGATAGAGAGAATGGGCATGCCAGGGCCTCCAGCCACTGCAAACGAACTCCAGACACGTGCACCACCTTGTGCATCTGGCTTACGTGGGTCCTGGGGAATCGAGCCTCGAACCAGGGTCCTTAGACTTCACAGGCAAGCGCTTAACTGCTGCACCATCTCTCCAGCCCTCACTATATTTTTTAAATATAGAAAGATGGCAGTGAAATCATTGTGAAAAAAGTGAATTTACCATAACTTCATAATTATTTTTAAGAGAAAAAGGTGAATATATGTGTATTTACATTTATAAGGCTCAAAATAACTGTCTGCAGATACATAGACCAAAATATTAACAGTGACTGTCTCTAGTGAAATATCCACCACTAAGATGATATAGATACTTCTGCATTGAAATATATCATAGGAATAACATCAGAGTTAAAATGCCACTGTTACCAGATTTTTCTGTCAAATCTGTTAAGCATTTATTGTAAGAATATAATCAAGGCCAGGCATGGTGGTGCACGCTTTTAATCCCAGCACTTGGAAGGCAAAGTTAGGAGTATTGCCATGAGTTGGAGGCCACCCTGAGACTACAGAGTGAATTTCTGGTCAGCTTAAACTAAAGCAAAACCGTACCTCAAGAAAGAGAGAGGGAGGGAGGGAGGAAGGGAGGGAAAGGGAAGGAAGGAAGGAAGGAAGGAAGGAAGGAAGGAAGGAAGGAAGGAAAGGAAAGAAAATAATCAAGGGCTGGTGAGATGGCTTAGCAGTTAAGGCGCCTGCTTGTGAAGCCTAACAACTCATGTTCAAATCTCCAGATCCCATATAAGCCAGATGCAGTGACGTAAGTGTGCAATGTCCCACTTGTGCACAAGGGGACACACACGTCTGGAATTTGTTTATAGTGGCTGAAGGCCCTGGCATGCCCATTCTCTCTCTCTCTCTCTCTCTCTCTCTCTCTCTCTGTCTCAAGTAAATTAAAACAAAGACTGTAATCAAGAGAATGATGTCCAACAGGCTTAGATGCATTCACAACTCTTTCTGTAGTTCACTGAAACTCCTGAATAGAATTAAAGCAAAAATAGCATTTTATGTACTTATTTATTTATTTATTTATTGGTGAGAGAAGACATGGTATGGCTCTTCTACTTCTCTACAAAAGAGCTCTAAAGAGTTCTTTTCTGTGAGACTGGAGGAAAAAGCAAGAGAATTGCTTAGGTTGCTAAGAAATTTTAAAGAATGAGGCTGTCTTCTCATTGTAAGGAGAGTTTAGCTAAATTGACTTTCCAAACAGAGTATTGTCAGAGGTGAGATCGTTTGTGGAAAGTGCCTCTGTCCTTGGTGATTTGGCTGCTTGGCATGAGCTGCTTTGAAGGAACTTTGTGGCTCAAATGTTCTCTCACTTATTTTAGTTATGTGTATCTGCCCTTCACATAAAAGAGCCTTTTTGCCAGGTGTGGTAGTGCACACCTTTAATCCTAGCACTCAGGAGGCAGAGGTTGGAGGATCACCATGAGTTTGAGGCCAACTTCAGACTACATAGCAAATTCCAGGTCAGCCTGGGCTACAGTGAGAACCTACCTCAAAGGCGGGGAAAAAAAGACCCTTTTCTCTGGAGATGGAAAAGAAGCCGTGGTAAAAGCAAAATTAATTATTTTCATAGAAGGTCACCTCAAATTCATGTCTGCAGTTGCCACAACACCTAAATAACTACACAGTGTGGCCATACCTGCCTTCTCCACGTGAGAGAGCGTCTTCACACGCTCATCTTATTGGAAAGCCTCCCCGGGCATGACAGTGGAGAGGGGACTTCAGAGCAGAAGTCAGGTTTTCTTTTCTGCTAACTTCTTAGCAACTATGTGACCGTGGATGGGACCAACAGCCCCATCTCTCCTCCTAAACAGAGTTAACACTCCCTGACAACCTTGACTCCAAGGTCGCATGAGATAATCAAGCTGTTGGATAAACACAGTGTACTTCAGCGAGGGAAGACATGGTTGTGCATATTTAGGGGCTGAAGAGATGAGCGAAATGTGACTCCCTCTCCCGGTGGAAAAAGCTTCCAGCCTGGTTCCTGGAAGCAGAACTCTCAGCAATCCATGAGACGAAGCAAGGGAGGCGAAGGAGTGTTATGCCAGACCGAGCGTGGAACTGCGCCAATCCAAGTGACACTGGAGTGCTTTCCTTCCAACGAGCATCACCCCGCGGCACGTGCTAGTCCTCTTAGGTGTGGACGTGTGGGCAGAAAAGTAATCTCATCCGGCAGAGATAACCGCAGCCCCTCATTCAAGCTCATAAAAAAGGATGCAGAAACTTAGGAAAAGTGGTCCTTTCGGTCCGCGGCACCGCTGCAGGCTGCCCCGTCTGATGAGCGCTGCCTTCCGTCCTCGGAGTTTCTCCCCAGAATGCTGAGGTGGGCTGTTCTATTCATGCCCACGCTTGCAGCAGAAGCACTTCGTCTTCATTTCTGCCTCTAGAAACAAAACTTGGCTTTGACAAGCAGCAAGGAGGAGCAGTTCTGTGAATGAAAGCATTGTAGCCTGTGAAATTCTCTGCTTCCCCCCACCACCCAAGTCCCAGCTGAGTATAAACAATTCAGACGGAAAGAACATACAGGCCCCCAAATCCCTAGTTTTCAGCCAACCTCAGAGAAATCGGAAACAACTGAGCCAACCTGTGCTCTGATTGGAACTGGTGCCGTGAATGGGCTAGAGTTTAAAGCATGGGCATCTGTGCTTTTTTTGTGTGGTTTTGTTCTTGATGAAGATGTCAGGGTAGGCTGCATTTCATACCATGAAGGTGGGTCAGGAATACATTCAGTTCTAGGTTACAACAAAAACAATAAAAGACTTGACTATAGCATAAAGTCAGTGAAGAGGGTGGTTTGTCATTTATAACAAGCAGTCCGTGAGTTGACCATGCAGGGCTGGTAAGCACCTTGACAAGGCTCTCAGAGACCAAGGCTTGCTCCCCCTCCATCCGCATGCTCGCTTCAGGACTGCCACACAATGAGAGCTGCCAGGCTAGAGGAGAAGGCAGACCGCAGGTGCAAACAAGCAAAGGAATGACAGCCAGTTCCATCTGCCCCTTTTCAAAAGCGCCCAATGGAAACCAAATGAGTAAAACCACCTAGAATCTTTGACTTATATCTCATTGGTGAGAACTCCGTAGTAGACACAGTCCACTGGCAGGTGGCCAGGGAGAAAAGAGGTTGTAGTTGGCAAATGGATTCACCTACCCAAAAGGGCAGATCCTTTCCACAATAGGAAACACCAAATAACTCAAGGCAACTACTGGTCTACCAGTTGTTATAGGTGCTAAGCAAAATTTAGTGGGGGGAGGGGCTGGAGAGATGGCTTAGCAGTTAAAGTGCTTGCCTGCGAAGCCTAAGGACCCATGTTTGAACTCTGTCCAGATCCTATGTAAGCCAGATGCACAAAGGTGAGTCAAACGCAAAGTCGCACATGCCCACTAGGTGGTGCAAGCATCTGGAGTTCGATTATAGTGCCTGAGGCCCTGGAATGCCAATTCTCTCCCCCCCCCCCAAAAAAGAAAAAGAATTCTGTTACCATTATTAAAATGCCCATTTTTCTTATTAACTTGTTAATAGATTTTTTTCTTTTTGTCTTGTGTTTTCTTGGTATCTTGTCACCCTTAAAATCTGTTTTCATCAAAGTAGCTCAGAGAGCATTCTCTCCTCAGGTGTGAAATCACTTCTGCTCTTCAGCCAATTTCATGGTTACCTTTGTAACCATGCAAAGAGGTGCAGGCAATGTTTAGAAAACATAGCACTCCCAGGCTAGGCTATGGCTCCACGGTTAAAAGTACTTGTCTCACAAGCCTGAAAACCAGTGTTTATATATCCAGAACCCACATAAAGCTGAACACAAGTAGCTTATTTGTCTGTAATCCAACACACTCCTATAGTAATGGGAGACAGACAGAAGAATCCTAAAGCTTGCAAGCCAGCTAGTTCAACTCTTGCAGCAACAGACAACAAGAGAGATCGTATCTCAAAACAAGGTGGGAGGCAAGGACCAACATCCTGAGGTTGTCCTCTGACCTCCATATGTGCTATGGCCCATACATACACCCACACATACATACACACCAAAAAACATTCTTCTGTTGCTGTGTAGAACAAGGAGGATGTTGAACCATCTTAAAGGGGAAGAATGTATAAGAGGCTTATGAAAATAAACTTGAGGGTTTTTTTTTTTTCAGAAATGCTAATGGGGAAACACTGTGCAGGGCAGAAGCAAAATTGCTTTAATAGTTCTGTGTCACCTGCATACCTTTGTAGTGCCATGTGGTATTGCATATGGGGTTCTCTCAAAAGATGCCCAGGAGACATGGCATATCTTTTTAAGCAAAAACAAGCTAAATGGCTGTCTCTCTAGTTTCCTTCCTCTTAAAGTCTTAGTTTAGAAACTGTTAAACAGTAGTCATTCATTGTTGGGAGAGCGTCTTAGATTTCATAACCTTGAGTCTAAGTCAACTGTTTCCTTGTATATGGACAATATTTCGTTTATACACAACATCCTAACCTCTGCAAGAAGCGTTTATGATAGCTTATCCTTATTTTGTTGATTTCACAAATGGCAATTAAGACAATATATTGAATGCATCAAAGGTTTCACAGAGAATTGCATGATTCCCTTTCCCACATAAACTAAGCCCTCTGACTAGTGAAGGTGACTATTGGATGGTGCTGGCCCTGCTTCAGGGTGATAGAAACAAGTGTGTGGTGGGCAGAAACGAGTGCACTCGACCCTGGTCAACTCACACTGACCTATATCACTACAGCGTAGAGGTATTCATACGTTAATCTTCTCTCATTACAAATCTCTGAAGCTTTTTCTAAAAATAGGTTGGTCTACCTTCAAACAACTTGCAACTACAGTTACATAGTAGCCACTGGAGAGTCAAAAAGCATAACTTTTACTGACTTAGGGCATAAATATTAAAACTACACTGTGATGGTTTCAGTATTTGATGTATGAGCATTAAAAGTTATTTGGGAGGGCTGGAGAGATGGCTTAGTGGTGAAGGCACCTGCCTATGAAGGCTTAGGACCCATATTCAACTCTCTAGGTCCCACGTAAGCCAGGCGCACAAGGTGATGCACGCGCACAAGGTCGCACATGTGCACAAGATGGCGCACGTGTCTGGAATTCAATTGCAGTAACTGGAGACCCTGGTGTGCCAATTGTCTCTCTCTCTCTCTCTCATTCACTTGCTCTCACTCTCACATAAAAAAGGCCAGTCTGTTGGGCTTGCCTCAAAAAAAAATCATTTGGGAAATAAAAAAATTGTAACTTATCAAAATTTCCACCATCAAAAATAGACACTACAAACATTCTACTCAGTTTTCTGTATGCATTTTTATAGATATTATTGAAATTTATATAATCTATATAAGTTATCCTCTAATAGTCATACACTCTTATAAATTATCTCTGAATTTAGAATTATTTTATTGAGATTATTCTAATAGCTGAGATTAATGAGAACAATAGTGAGTACTACATTTTAGACACATCTGACAACTTTAGGTTAACATATTTTTGAAAGGTCCATCTTTGTTTTAAGTTTCATTTGTTAGACTGATTAAAACCCAGCCTATAGCTTGGCAAGTTTAAATAAGTAAAGTGAAACTATTTTGACCTGCATTACAAAGTGAACAGCTTAAGTTCCTCTCTGATACATTGCTTTTTAGGAATTTCTGATTTCTCCCTCTGTCTCTTTCAGCTTTACAGGAGATTCTAAACTTGCCTCAAGTATGCGCTACGTAGAAACACAATCAATGCAGATAGGGGCGTCCTATATGATTCAGTTCAGCCTGGTGATGGGATGCGGACAGAAATACACTCCACACATGGACAACCAGGTGAAACTGGAGTACTCAACCAACCATGGCCTCACCTGGCACCTTGTCCAAGAAGTATGTATATTTTTCTAAAGCTTGTGACTGGTGTTTTTACCCTTTTATATGAAAGCAACTAAAATTTTATTGGTTGAAAAGAAATAGCATTATCTATAACATAACTGACCTCAAGTTAGCCACAGATCACAAAGGTGCCATTCTCCTCTGCTATCAGGTACTAATGAACAATTGGAAATAAATGATCTTTTGAATGTTATTTCTGTAGTCCTTTTCCACTATTAACATGCCTTTTCTTTTCATATAGCATGTTCCTTTTCACCTGTTCCTTTTTTAACTCTCCCCACCATAGACAGAATATAAGGAATGTGGTACCTACTGACCTTATAAGCAGGAAAGAAACATAGACCCAATTTCTCAGAAAAATAATTATATATAATTATGTATATATGTAAAAATAATGTGCATGTATATATACATCAGTAATATGTCATTGCAATAAATGCGTAAATATTTTGACACATGGGATAATTTCCCCAAAAGCTAATATTAATGGATCAGAGCATGAATCCTAGTTCAGCTCTGTTTGTACAGGAGACGACTGAGGTGCATTTAATTCACTCTGGTACCTCACTGATAATTATTTCCCATATGTGTTTAGCTTCACAAAATAAAAATCATAGACTTCATCCATATTTATGATTATAGCATTAATTTTCCTTAAGGTCTCTTCCATTTGCAATGGACAAGGAAACATTTCTCTTGGGAGAAGCAGAAACTGAGTTTAATTTTGGTCTCTCTTTTAGGAGTGCCTCCCAAGCATGCCAAGTTGTCAGGAGTTTACATCAGCAAGTATTTACCATGCCAGTGAGTTCACACAGTGGAGAAGAGTCATCGTACTTCTTCCCCAGAAAACTTGGTGAGTAATGGTGTCTTCAGATATGGCTGTAATTTTCATCTTTACTCTCTGTTAGTATGACTTGACTATAAAAACAAGTTAACAACAACGGGAAAATACCATGTCTTTATGCTAAGGATATTTGAAAAATAGAACTAATGAGAAATACAAAAATTTGGTTTCTCCTGACCCAGCTTCTTCTGACCTCCCTTCTTGCCATAACATTTTCTATTTGTGGGATAACTCAATGAGCCACCTTCTATAGGTTCGACCTATGAAAAAGAATGATACAGGAATCTAGAAGTCTAAGTAATTTGGATTGCAAATTGGTTTTCTTGCTGAAAAACCCAACGTTCTCTAACACAATCTTAACATACTCTCTTTTTGAAGTCACTTTTTTGGTTTCACAAACAATAAAAATCATTCCCCAGGAAGCAGAAGCCTCAGTAAACAAGGAGGAAGGAACATTTAACAATGGGAAAGAAAAAGGCAGAACTGTACAGTGTCTCATTTTAGACGAATCAGTCTTCAAAACAATGCAACATGTGGGAAAAACTTTAAGAAAAACTCAAGTGGAATGGGTATTATTTACAGTTTGGGGTCAGGACGAGCTTAGAAATTAGGTCGGAATTCTCAGCATAGTTTTGCCAATTATCAATTAACCACATGATCTTTACCACTCACAACTTCCTCAAGGCTGATTCTTTATGAATATAATGAATATTTTAATTAGATTATTTTCAAAGCCCCTCACAGTCCAGGAATTCTAAGATTCTGTAATGTGTGAAGGAAAAAAAGAATAAAAGGGACAACTATTGGATTTTTTCTGTGACATCTGCCTTTCCATACCCCTTTGTGAAAAGAATATTACTAAATAAACCCTTCTGGGAACATCTTATATGAAACTTAGGTTCTGTAGTACACAAAACAATTGGATGAATAGCAATCTAAAAATCTCTGTTACACCTTTAGGTAAAGATTGAATTACTGCATGATATAAGTATGTCTCCTTGATTGTTTTTAAGAATGCATCATTATGTCAGTTGGAATAAAAATGCTTAAAATTTGATTCCCACAGATCTTTTTGTATCCAACTGTGAGCCTTGTCCAAGATACTCTGTTGACATTTGGTATAACAAGTACTTCCCTTCTCCACCATTCTAGTATTCTATGTCTACTGCTAAGAACATAATCAAGACTTATTTAATTTCAGTGCCATTCCAAGAATATATATCAATGAAAGCTTATATATAAAACAACATATTCAACAGTTGAAATACTCCTCATTCTGAGTGCAAAGAGTGGTAGAGATGACTTTATATCCCTAGAAATAGTATTTAGCATTATTCTTACATATTATAGTTTAGGCAGTATCCAAAAAGCCTTATCAGAAAAACCTTTGCAGGATATTTCTATATTGAATTTGTATGTTGCATTCGTATTTCTTAGCATCCATATTTCTAAAACAAAAAAAAAGTATCATCAGGCTGGAGAGATGGCTAAGCAGTTAGAGCACTCGACTGCAAAGCTTGATGACCTGAGTTCAGTTCCCCAGTATTGATGTAAAGCCAGTAGTGCATGTATCTGGACTTCGTTTGCAGTGTCTGGAGACCTTGGTGTGCCCAGTGTCTCTCTCTTTCTGTCTGTCTCTCTCTCCTCTATCCCTCTGCTTGAAAATATATAAACAAAATATTTTTTAAATGGTATCATTAAGTTGAAAATTTTATAGTCAAAAAGGCCAATCCTTATGAATGTTAGACACTTGAGAGGAAATAGATTGACCCTTAAACTCTGTAGGTTCAACACAATGCCTGTCATATAATAGCTGTCTTCATTAATTGCTGGGGAATTGAAAAGAATTTTGAGGGCTGGAGAGATGGCTTGGCAGTTAAGGTGCTTGCCTGCCAAGCCTAAGGACCCACATTCAATTCCCCAGTACCCACATAAGCCAAATGCACAAGATAGCACATGTGTCTGGAGTTCGTTTGCAGTGGCTAGAGGTCCTGGCACAGCCCTTCTCTCCCCCCCTCCCTCCCTCTCTCTCTCTCTCTCTCTCTCTCTCTCTCTCTCTCTCTCTGCCTTTCAAATAAATAAAATAAAAAATAATAGTAAAGATTTTTTTACTCAAAGTGCTTCAAGTAGAAGAAAGGATGAAGATGATGAAGAGTAGTTAGGGTGAATATGTATGAGTGAAAATATCATAGTAGAGCCTATTGTATGTCAACTACAAAAATATTTTAAAATGCACTTTCAAACAGAAAAAAAATTATGTTATTTCTGTTACCATTTATTTTAAGCGCATGTTCAAAAAATCACTTAATTCTTCTGTCCCAGCTCTCCTTCAAAGCCCTAGAAAAAGAAAAGTGAAAATGCTTTTAAAAACAGTCAGCTGGGTGTGGCGGTGCACGCCTTTAATCCCAGCACTTGGGAGGCAGAGGTAGGAGGAGCACCTAAGTTCGAGGCCACCCTGAGACTACTTAGTGAATTCCAGGTTAGCCTGAGGTAGAGTGAGACCATACCTTGAAAAACAAGCCAGTCTAGGACTGAAGAGATGTCCCAGTAGTTAAAGTTGATTGCTTGCAAAGCCTGAAGACTCAAGTTTGATTCCCCAATACCCTTGTAAAGCCAGATGCACAAAGTGGTGCATGTGTCTGGAGGTCATGTGCAGAGGCAAGTGGCCCTGGCACACCCATTAGTGTCTCTCTCCCTCTCTCTCTCTCTGTCTCTTTCTGTCTCCCCTTTCAAATAAATAAATAAACACCCCAGTGTTGGACATGGTGATACATGCCTTTGACTCGGGAGACAGAGATAGGAGGATCGCCATGAGTTCAAGGCCGCCCTGAGAGTACATAGTGAATTCCAGATCAGCTGGGTTACCTCGAGTCCCTACCTCAAAAAAACAGCAGGATATTTATTTTAACATCCTTCTGAATAATAATTAAAATAAACAATATTGCTAATTTAAGAAGTCAGTGTTAGACCTGGGAAAACTGCTCAGTAGTTGAATGTGCTTGCCCGGGTTCAATTCTCCAGTACCCATGTAAAGACAGTGGTGCATGCATGTGGAGTTTATTTGCAATGATAAGAGGCCCTGGCATGCCCACTCTCTCTTTCTCTCTGCTTGCAAATAAACAAATAAAAATATTTTTTAAAAAGAAGAGGTCAGTGTTAAACTGGTTCTTGTCATTGTTTCTGAACCTATTATGCTTAAAAGCTCTGCGGTAAAGATTACACACATTGGCTCTCCTTGGCACCCTTGACAACCTTACTATGCTCATTTGGAACTTTTGCAAATAGCATTTCATTTGGGGAAAGAATGCAGTTTAGTTGGATGCAGTATTGTTTCTGTAGCCAAGTCATTGTTCTACTGTTTGATTCAAGCATATGCAAGTGTAAATTGACTACATAAAAGTAAATGTGATCCTTGTATTATCACAGATCTGTTAACTTTGAAAAGTGTGCTGGCGAGGATAACCTTAGAGTGGAAATATCCAATGTATACACCTGCTCATAGAAAATATTCATATTGTATATGAACTGAACATTTGTTACCCAATGGAAAGTAATTTCATTTTATGGAGACATTTATATAAGAACAGGGCCTAATGAGACCTAAACAGCTGTCAGTGGCTGAGTACATAAACAAATCAACACCTAATGACTGAATGAGCTTCAGAATAATTGGGTAGATGTAATTACAGGAACTCAAAAGGTGGAAAATACAATTTAGTCAGCCTTCATTTACCTTGATTCTTCAGGGTACCTAAGTGTCAAGAGATGAGTCAATGCCATTCTACTTTTGGTCTTGAAGTGTTTACGGAGGGTGGGAATCAAATAAAGATTCAAGTGTGCGGGACTAGGGAGATGCTTGATGGATAGAACACTGGCTGTGCAAGGGTAAGTATCACAGTTCAGCATACAGAACTTATGCACGTGTCTGGTGGGCACCCTGTAACACCAGCTTCCAGGAGGCTGAGACATAGGATTCCCAGGGCAAGCTGGCTAGCTGGTGTAGCCAAATGAGCAAACTCCGAGTTCATGGAAGACACACTACTCAGAAAATAAAAGTGGAAAACAATCAAGGAAAACACATTTGCACAGATTTACACTCACACGCACACACACATGTACATAAACACATGCAGATACAAAATAATTTTTTTTTAAGAGACAAGTTTTGTTGCTTTTGAAAAGTCAGAGTTTGGATATTAAATGCAAGTCAACTTTATTTCACCACCTGCTTCGCAGTAGTTCCACTTTAAGATTCAGTCTTAAGATCTATCTAAGAGTGCTTAGTTGAGAGAGAGAGAGACAGAACTGGCAAATTAAGTACTGGTGTTGAGGCCAGTATCCAGTAATGATACAACTGCAAATCAGTGAGATCACACCTAGTCTTCCCACATGTGACCAGCTGGAGATGGCGGACACAGATTAATTATTTTTCTTACTGGAAATGAAGCCAATATTCAACCTATTTCCTGCCTCGGCTCTTCATTGACACTAGCACATTAAACTGTGGGTTGTATTTGAATGAAACCTTAAGCTTTGAAGAAAGCAAATTGGGAATTTTAATATATGAACATACTGCAAATTGGTCATATTCCCATGAGGTCATCCCTTTTGACCCTCTTCTCCACTGTGGGCCTCTTTGGTGCAGGTATCAGCGGTCACTGTGGGATCATGAATGTACCAGGTGGTTCCCATGGGGAAGGCGATGGCTCACAGTGCACCTTCCCACCCTGTCTCTCTTACAGTCTTTGTGTCCCCTCTTCTTTAATGTTCCCTGAGCCTTGAAGGGCATGATGGAAATTTCCTTTAGTGTTGAGCTCTCAGCAGCCTCTGATTTCCTGCTCTGATGAGTTTTGAGTCTCCTCTATGTCTACTGCCAACTCCATGGAGACTGTTCTCTGGCTGGCAGTGGGAACAGCACTCATATTTAATCCTCTGCTTCTGCTGTAATGTTCTCTGGGCCCTTGCGTGTGTGATGCAGGTGACTCATCCAGCGCGAGGCACTCAGCTTTCACTTCTTGTCATTTTTTTACTATTTTTTTTTTCAAGGTAGAGTGTCACTGTAGCCCAGGCTAACCTGGAATTCACTACATCATCTCAGGGTGGCCTTGAACTCACAGTGATCCTCCTACCTCAGCCTCCAGAGTTCTGGGATTAAAGGTATACACTACCACACCCAGTTTATCATTATTATTTTTTTTTTAGGGAGAGTGACAGAGAGACAGAGAGAGAATTAGTGCGCCAGGGCCTCAGCCACTGCAGTTGAACCCCAGACACTTATGCCACCTAATGGGCATGTGCAACCTTGCCTCACTTTTGTGCATCTGGCTTATGTGGGATCTGGAAAGTTGAACATGGGTCCTTAGGCTTCACAGGCAAGCATCTTAACCGCTAAACCATCTCTACAGCCCTCTTCTTGTCATTTTGATGGGTCTTAGATTTCCCTGTTATTTGCTGTCATCTTCAAAAAGCCAAACCTTCTTAAGCTTTCTGTCTTAAGAAAATGGCCTTTCAAGAGTTCATAAGACTGTGTGTAAGGCTTAATTCAAGAAAAGGATTTAGAATGCACATGTGTCTATAAGAGCCAACATGGGCTGGAGAGATGGCTTAGTAGTTAAGGCACTTGCCTGTGAAGCCAAAGGACCCAGGTTTGATTCCCCAAGACCCAAGTAAGCCAGATGTACAAGTTGCCACATGCATCTGGAGTTTGTTTGCATTGGCTAAAGGCCCTAGCATGCTCAGTGTCTCTCTCTCTCTCTCTCTCCTCCTCTCTCTCCCTCCCTCCCTCCCTCCCTCCCTCCCTCTCTCCCTCCCTCTCTCTTTCTTTCTTCCAAATAAATATATATTTTAAAAAAAAGAGCTAACATAACCTGGAAGTCTAGGACAGATTCAGAACACCCTACCCCATAGTATTGAAATTAGCAAAGCCTCAAAATACTATGTGTCATAGGCATTTTAAGTGCATACAACTGAGAAAACAAGCACACCCCTGAAAGAATCATCATTATATGTGAGAACTTGAGGAGTGTCTTGAAATCACTTTTCCCACACCTTTCATGTAAGAATTGAAGAACTAGAAGCATCTGCAGTTTGGACTTCTCACTAAGCGTTGCTAGCCCGTTATATTCTTCTCTCCACTGCCTTTGGAAGTGCGAAACAGTCGACCCTGTCCTACTCTGCTATCTCTCATTAACTCGGCTTTACACACTTTTTTTAAGCACCTACTTTATTCTTATGTAAACTATTGAGAAAAAAGGTATTTTTGTCTCTAAAACACTTCACAGCCCAGTCAGTTTTGACTTTTGGGTAGGACTGAGGTTATAATCAATCATTTAAAAAACAAAATGAATCAAAGCCCGGCGTGGTGGCGCACGCCTTTAATCCCAGCGCTCGGAAGGCAGGGGTAAGTGGATCACCATGAGTTCGAGGCCATCCTGAGATGAGAGAGTGAATTCAGATCAGCCTGAGCTAGAGTGAGACACTACCTCGAAAAAAAAACCAAAAAAAATAAAAAGAATCAACTCTCCCTTTCGTGACAGTGGTGCATGGGCTTATTTAGGGCCCGGTGCTCTAGGATACTGTAACCATCAATGGGACTATCGACACTGACGTGGCTGTGTCATTGCAGACGTAAACCGACTGCCATGGCGCTGCATCCATGTCTTCTGACAGCACTGATATGTAAGCAAGCCTGTGTCCGCCGGAGGCACCTCGGTGAATCCTGGAAGTACCCTGTTAGGAATGAAACGACGACCTATTAGTAACAGATTGTTGGTACCAATAAACAGTAAAAGCTTAGTGTGGATTTTAGCAGTCTGGTGCGTACTTAGGGAGACTCAATGTGTGTAAGTGGTGAAGGAGACTTTAAATAGCTCCTTCCGAGACATTGAGATCAAGTGTATCTGTGGAGAGTGGCCTTGGGATTGTCTGATCAGTGGAACTGAGCAGCTACAAGGACTTTTGCCTTCTTTGCTATTTTTTAAAATATTTTTATGTATTTGAAAGGGAGAGAGACAGGCAGAGAGAGAGAGAGAATGGGCACTCCAGGGCCTCCACATGGACTCCACACACATGCGCCACCTTGTGCATCTGGCTTACGTGGGTCCTAGGGAATCAAACCTGGGTCCTTTGGCTTTGTAACAGGCAAGTGTCATAAGCACTAAACTATCTCTCCAGCCTTCTTCGTTATTTCGTATAGCACTTTGACCAAAAAATATTCATTGCAGATCTCTGAAAATTCTTAAAGGTGAAAAATTTGTTATAATTTCTGAAGAATTTTTTAAATATTTTATTATTCATTTTCAGTGAGAGAGGGATTGAGAGAATAGACACATCAGGGACTGTAGCCACTGCAAACTACAGATGCATGTGCAACTCTATGGGTATTAGGAAATCAAATCTAGGCTGTCAGGCTTTGCAAGCAAGCATCCTTAATTGCTGAGTTCTCTCTCTCCATCTCAAGAATGTTTTAAAGTAGTCAGTGATAGATTTCTTAATAAAGCCTTCATAGTATCTTTAGACTTGATTTATATCTGGGTTCAATGAATTAAGGCCCCAAGTGTTTTTCTCTGTTTAACTTTTCATTTCTATTTAGGATCAATCAATCAATCCATGGAACTCAAGCATGTTAGTGTTTTAGAAGTAAGCAGGATTTAGCATTCAGATGATCTACTTTGTAATATAGGACATTGCAGTACGTCTTCTCAACTCTCAAATAACCCCAAGCAATGCTCTTTGTTTTATAGTCAGCCCTAACAAAGTATTCCAGCAATAACTAGTGTTCTAATAATTTTTATTACTATGGGTTAAACACTGTGTATCCTTATATGTGAAAGATATGCTCAGCTTAGTAAATGACACTTTTTTTTTTTTTCGAGCTGGGGTCTCAGTCTAGCCCAGGCTGACCTGGAATTCACTATGGCATCTCAGGGTGGCCTCGAACTCAAGGCAATCCTCCTACGTCTGCCTCCAGAGTGCTGGGATTAAAGGCATGCGCCACCACACCCGGCATAAATGACACTTTTTAATGTTCTTTACTTCTAACATCAAATTTCTGAGTAACAACAACAAAAAAATCTTGTTACATTGTTTTCTATTAAAATGCCCCAACTGAATCAAGATTAAAATACACCTAATATAGGTTGGACTCTTATAACTTTCTTTCATCATAGCATTCTTGAATTGCAAAGTAACTGAGTGAAAATTAAACTTTAAAATTGCTGGGTACCAACATGGCTCAGGGAAATTCACAGAAGAGGGGGAGGAAAGGTTGTTAGAGCCACAGGTTGGGACATTATGCCCAGAGACACTTTGCCTCTTTCCTATAAGTGATGGCTACCACCACAATGCACGCTCCACTATCCCCAACGAGGATGGTCCCTTCGGAGGGGGGAGGAAAGGGAGGAGGCTAACGATGGTACCAACATGGCTGTTTACACACTGAGTATGTACATAACTAATGAAGAAAAAAATGCTGGGTACCTAAAAGAAGTTCCAGGAGGTTAGTTATGTTGAACTCTGGTATTCTTCTCTGTGGCACCACAGGTGGATTGAAATGCTGCTTTTATCGCTTGCCTTGTTTCTAGGTCCAGTGCCACCCGCTTCCGCTGGAGTCAGAGCTATTACACGGCCCAAGATGAATGGGCTTTAGACAACATTTACATCGGACAACAGTGCCCCAACATGTGCAATGGGCATGGCTCGTGTGACCATGGCATGTGCAGGTATGTGGTCCCGAGAGTGCCATCGACTGCCTGCTTCTGAGGTGTGGGGGGGGGGGGCACCCCGGCACTCATCATCTCATTCAGCACAAACAAGGAAGTGAGCCTCCCTTCTGCCCTTATTTTATTGAATTAATTTATTTATTTATTTAATTTGGTTTTTCGAGGAAGGGTCTCACTCTAGCCCAGGCTGACCTGGAAGACTCACTCTGTAGTCTCATGGTGGCCTCGAACTCACATTGACCCTCCTACCACTGCGTCCCAAGTGCTGGGATTAAAGGCGTACGCCACCATGCCCAGCATTTTCCTATTTTAGATGTAATGACGCTGTACATTAAAATAAGCATACAGCTGTATATTCGCTCCTGGGTTTAAATTTCAGGTTTATTAAGAGTCCTGGAGCTCTAGTGGTCAAGTGGCTGGCTCCCAGTGCTTACAAGAGTCGTGTTACTGTTCCCCCTTCCTGCCCCTGGCAGTCTTAGAGCCCTGCGCACACCCTCCTCTGCCGCCTCCCCTGAACCGCAAGGTTGTGCGCACGGGAAGAGAGTAACTATCACCGAAGACAAGGAGAGAGGAAAACAAGCCCTCGGACTCAAAATAGGCATAAGTTAACTCTGAAACATGGCCAGAGCGCTTGGTCAGCCTTGAAAGCAATGGGGAAGTCCCACTATGCCTTGCCCCTCCCCCTACACGCCTAAGCCCAGCGCATGTCCTTCATTCTTTCTTGATGCCTGAATTTTACAAATCAGCATAACTTTAAAAGCAAGGACCCTGCCCGTTTTGTAGTGTGTGGCAAAGCAAGACTGTTAGTGCCACACCACGCGCCGATTGATGCTGCAGAGAAAACCCCCTGTGAAGGGGCCACGACCTGAGGAAACAGAACAGGGAGGAGCGCCCATCGCATTGCGGGTGACCAGGCTGCTGTGCCCCGTTCTCTCCTAGGTGTGACCAGGGATACCAAGGCACGGAGTGCCACCCAGAAGCCGCGCTTCCTTCTACAGTTATGTCGGATTTTGAGAACCAGAACGGTTGGGAATCTGACTGGCAAGAAGTTATTGGGGGAGAAATTGTGAAGCCAGAGCAAGGCTGTGGGGTGGTCTCCTCTGGATCCTCTCTGTACTTCAGCAAGGTATGACCGGGGCTGGCCTGAGACGGTAGCTGGCTTAACAAGTGACTAACTCACAGGCCGTGTGACACAGAGAATGGATGTATAGTTCCCCGTGTTCTCGGCTGTGGATTGGACTTTACCGTATTTTTTTTTTTTACCATATTTACTGCCTCCTCACTAAATCTTGGGAAACTTAGAGTTTTATTATTATTTGTTTGGATTTTTTTTATAATTACAAATCCAGATTAGAACAGTTTGAAATACCTCCTACTCCTGTTTCTTATTGTTTACCTTTGGTGCTTGGCTTGGTGATGCTGGGAACTGAACCCAGGGTCTCAGGCATGGTAGGCAGGAGCTCTTACTGTTGAGTAATATCCCAGCCCACATTGTGGCTCTTACAACTGATTTAAATCCCATAGCTGTCCTTTCTTCCAGAGCCAGGGAGGCTGGTCTCCAGGACCATTGTCTCTAACAGGCTCTTGGTCTCGACTTACTTCAGCTTTTGGAGGATGTGGAAGTCTGAGGTGGAGAGGAGGAGTAGGGCTAGGAGTGGTGGAGTTTGGAACCTAGGGGCATCAAGTCTATAACCAGACTGCATTATTCAGTCTGATTCTGCCACTACCTAGCTGTTGACTTTGAGCACATTATTTAAATCCCTTGGTGACTTAGCCTTCTCATCTGTAAAATGGGAACAATAAGAGTTTGTCTCAGTCAGGTTCTAGATTAAGTAAGTTGGTGTGAGTCTATCATGTCACTGCCATATAGAAACACTTCTGTGTCTATTAAATTTGTTATATAATAACCCCCAGAGTATGAGTGGAGGAAGAAGGAAGGATGGTAGGGATGGAGGTTGACAAGCTGTTCCTAGGGGACTGGCAAGCTGTTCATGGTGAGCAAACACATATCTTAGGATTTATGTTGGATGTTTGATGGCTGCTGAGAGGGTCTGCTGATGGTGGAAAAAAATTGCATAAAACCATTTCTCACAGTGTTCAGCTTCCCCAGTACTAGCCCCCGAGTAAGCATGAAAATTGGTAGATATCATCCAAGGACCTCGACACCAGACAGAATGAAGAAGGAAATCCTCTTCCTCTTGGCTGCGATGCGTGAGCAGGAACCCCTTCCCTCGCTTTCCTCACTAGTCCAAGCAGGAGATTCTTTTCCTTTGTGTTCCAATTCATCTCCCTTGTAGTCTTCAAAGGGACAAGGCGTGGAGCAGGTCCAGTCTCCAACCTGAGTGGCATGTCTAACTGCAGTCTCTGACAGCTGTCTTTAGGACGTGGCGTGCTTAGCGTCATTGCTGTCCAGAAGGGATTACAACCATCAATTCTAGCACAGTTGGAAATGTCTCTATTTACATCCCACAGAAGTAGTCAGGTGTGGGTGATAAACTGTAGGGCTGATATGTTGCAGAATCTGTTTGGGCAGAAATCCAAGACAAGTTAATTCATGCAAGTACGAAAATAGGCTCGGGCTGGGCGTGGTGGTGCACGCCTTTAATCCCAGCACCCGGGAGGCAGAGGTAGGAGGATCACCGTGAGTTCGAGGCCAGCCTGAGACTACATAGTGAATTCCAGGTCAGCCTGGGCCAGAGTGAGACCCTACCTCTAAAAACCAAAAAAAAAGGAGGGAAGGAAGAAAGAAAATAGGCTCATGCTTTGTTTTGGTGCAGGTACAGAACAGATAATCAGCAACTGAACCAAACTGAGAATGATAGAGAATAAAGATGGATGCCATGTTGCACATCCTATCCATTAACATTGAAGGTCTGATAACTATGGGGAGAGATAATAGTTAATAACTTATCTAGCATGTCCTATCTGTTGACACTGAAGGTCTGATAACTATGGGGGGAGATAATAATGTATCAAGATACTCTTTCATATGACTGCACAAGGGAAAGATTGTAGTTCCTATAAGCAAAAATTTCGAAATAAGATTATCACTTATTAGTATGAGTACATGCACACACAGAGTGATTTTTAAACATCAAAATCGTGGGTTATGCCAGTCGTGCTGGCACACACCTTTAATCCCAGCACTCGGAAGGCAGAGGTAGGAGGATCACCGTGAGTTTGAGGCCACCCTGAGACTACATAGTTAATTCCTGGTCAGCCTGGGCCAGAGTGAGACCCCACCTCTAAAAACCAAAAAAAAAAAAAAGAAAAAAATCGTGGGTTATTGGGCTAAGGAGATGGCTCCGAGGTTAAAGGCACCTGCTTGCAAAGCTTTCCAGCCTGGATTCAATTCCCCCACCACCCATGCAAAGCCAGATGCAAAAAGTGACACAAATATCTGGCAATTTTTGCAGCAGTATGAGAACCTGGCACACCCATACACACACACACACACACTTTTTAAATGGTTGTATGTTACAAATCAATATTCTTTTCACTTAATTCAAAATATCCTTTAGAGTCATACTATCTGGGTGTGTCTTACATTCCAGTCTCATATGTTGGTTCACCTTGTGAATTGTCTCTCTGAATTCTTGTCTATACAGTGAATATTGGGAGGAATAAGCGGGAGAATGCAGATAAAGGATAGTGTTGAGTACATAGAATGAGCTCATTAAGTATTCGTTATCAGAGTTACATTTTGTGAGAGTAAATTTCACATCAGCATCATTGACTATTCCTATGCATATGCCCTGCCACTAACTCGAAATCATCATTTCAAAGGTAAAAATTTTCCCTTCATCTCCCAATCTAGCTTTTCCCTCTGGATTTTTGTCAAAATATCTCAGGGCCATTTTATTTTGCTTTTTTCTTGTACCATTCAGATCTGTGTAGAATTCTAAGTGGGAGAAACCATCTTAAGCAAAAAAAAAAAAAAAAAAAAAAAAAAAAAAAAAAAGTAGAAAACTGGGTATGCGCAAATCAGTCAAAATAGGGAAGACTTAGATGGAACGGGGTTCTAGATATCAATAATTCCAATGCTCATAAAAATTCTCCAATATCTGTGTCAGGCCCACGGTCACGAGAACAGCAAGACCCTGGTCACAGATCTTTGGAAGGTTCTCCAAAGGAAAACCCAGAGGAAAGTTTCAAATTGGCCGTCTTGGTGTCCCCAGAGGCGTGGTGTACAGCAATGGTCTGACACAGCCAGGCTCATGCGCTCACTGGTGCGGCAGGGAGACGGAGCACACAGCTCGGCAACACCCACCAGTGAGCAGTTTGAAGTGGAAAATAGGGAGTAACCCAAAGAAAGTGTTCTAGGTCCCTTGCACATTCCCTAATTTGTTTTGTTTTGTTTTTTGAGGTAGAGTCTCACGCTAGCACAGGCTGACCTGGAATTCACTCTGTAGGCCCAGGTTGGCCTTGAACTCAAGGCGATCTTCCTGCCTCTGTCTCCCAAGTGCTGGCATTAAAGGCGTGCTCCACCACGTCCGGCCACATTCCCTAGTTTCATGTATCTAAAAACGGATTTCCATCTCTCCTCCTGCTGCAGAGGTTCAGGATGCTTTCTAATCCTCTCAACCCCCACCTACGTATCTGGTATTCATTTCCGAACATGAATTCTCTGCTCCAGCGGGGAGGCCCTCGTCTCCCGTAGTTGTGCCCGTGTCCCTGCCTGTGTTATGATTCCATGTCCTTGTGTCCCATCTTCTCTATATTCACAGAAACTTTTCCATATTCTTCCCAAAGAATATGCTGTGTCCATAAAACATAACTATGATAATTAATAGTGACGGAGATTTCGGGAGCTAGGAGAGTCTATAACTCATTGCTCTGCTCTTAGAGTAGCTGGATGAATGCAGAGTCCCACGAGCCTAGCTGATTGCCAGATGAAGTTCTCAACTCCCAAATGTATATCAAGGTCTAGGAATTCACATATAAGTAAATACGGACTAAACAGGTCACAGAATGACAAAGGGATCATATGGCCAAAGGGAGCTCAGTGAGTCACTGGGTTTGTAGCCCTCACTAGTCATCAGTGTCTCTGTATAAGTCTTTGATCGCCTTTCATGAATGTGATAATGTACCATGTTCTTCCTGGTAGAGCACACATTCAAGTAGTGGAGTCATTGACTAGAGAAAATTAGGAAACAAAGAAATTTTAAAGAAGTGATTCTTTTCAAGTAAACATAATAACATTTCTGATGACATTTTGATTAATCAAAAAAATCAGTTAGTGGGAGGCTAACAGTAAAGATTGATAAAGAATTTAAAGGTCTTGGGCTGGAGAGATGGCTTAGTAGTGAAGGCACTTGCCTGCAAAGGCTAAGGCCCCAGGTTCAATTCCCCAGGACTCACTGGGGTAAGCCAGATGTGGTGGTGCATGCATCTTGAGTTCATTTGCAGTGGCTAGAGGTCCTGGTGTGCCCATTCTCTCTCTCTCTCTCTCTCTCTCTCTCTCTCTTTCTCTCTCAAATAAATAAATCAGTAAATAAATAAATAAAATATTTTTAAAGAAAGAATTTAGAGGTCTTGTCAAAGTTTTGTTGCTTATTACCTGTTAAGACTTTTTTTTTAATTTTATGTGAACCTTACAGTAGTAAGACATTTTAATCTAGAACTTAGATTTTCTTCTAAAAACCACATGTCCTGTCCAGATCCTGAGGTTTGAAAATACTAGTATGTGTGAGTTGTTTCTTGTAATACTTCAAATAAACTAGAGGGTAGTTTTCACATCAACAGTGAAGAGGTAGATAGCCTAACACACATATACACACACATACACACACACACACACACACACACACACACACACATACATCCATTGATCACATACATACATGAATCCATTGATCACAGTGTAATTAGGAAGACTTCAAAGCCTCTGTTACATCACACTTGAAATAACAAAAGCTTTGTCATGAGACGTTTCCTTTTTCATTGTTTTTTTTTTTTTAATTTCTTTTAAACAATGTTCAGCATTTCAGGTCATTGAACAAAAGAAGATGACTTGTGCAATTCTCCAGGAAAAAACACTGGTGGTGCCAAATGAAGCATTTGTGTGATATTTTCCACCATTTATAAAAGTCGTCTAAAACAGTTTCCAAATCTCTGTAGATGAACACCATCACCTCCTGGGGGGCGGGGGAGCCTGCTCTGTGAATTTTACAGCCGACCCTCATTCCAGCCAGCTAATTGTGATGATTGGATTTTTATAATTCCCCTCACCTTAGATTTATCCTTCCGGCTCATTTCCACATGCAGAGCTTTTCATGGAGGTTTGCTAGATTGGAATTAACCTGCTGGTTCTGTAGTTTTACTTCTAAAAACCTTGCTTCCTGCAGTGATCCTGAGCTACGAAATTACACCGAGGTGTTTCTCACCATATTTCAAAAAAAAAAAAAAAATTGAAAGCACAGATAAGCTGAAATGTTTGTCATTTTTAAAGATTTCCTGAAACACATTCTTCACAATTGAAAAGCCTCAGAGTGAACTTCAGTGTCATTTCGTAGGTGCACCGATTTATTTTGGACTCTCATAAATGGCATTAGATTTATCAGTAGCAGCGTGCTCTTTGAATTATCCCCAAATAGCCACTCCTGTGACTTCCAATAACTGAAACTGAAATTTTTCCCTATTTTTTTTTAAACTTCGGTGTACTCTAGGACAGTGAGAGGCTTCCAAGGCTCTCATTGAGTGGCGAAGAGATGAAGCACACGTGTGCAGGAGCCGCAGGGCAGCAGAGTCATGGAAAGGCAGAACTCTCCCTGCTCAATAGGAACGGAAGGACTGGGGAGGTGGCTTGACTTTCCCCGAGTCACACAGATCCAGATGCTCAACAGGGCCCCATGTGTCTGGAGTTGGTTTGCAGTGGCAAAATCCCCTGGTTCTTGTTTTCCCTCCCTCCCTCCATCCTTCCTTTCCTCCCTCCTTTCTTCCCTCCCTTGCAAATGAATAAATAACAATATTTTATGAATTTAAAAAAAAACAATAATGGGGGGTGCTAGAGAGATGGCTTAGCATATAAGGCACTTGCCTGTGAAGCCTAAGGACCCATGTTCAATCCTCCAGGTCAGGCGTAAGCTAGACGCACAAGGTGACACAAGTACGCAAGGTCACACATGCGCACAAGGTAGTGCATGCATCTGGAGTTCAGTTGCAGAGGAGGCCATGGTGCGCCACTTCTGTCTCTCACTCAGTCTCTCTTGCTCTCGCTCTCTCATTAAAAAATAAAAATAAAAAATACAAGACAAAACAGTAATGGGAAAAAACACATCGCATAGTGCTAGGATGCTCATGTGAATTTGAAACCCATCAATGAAATGCCAAAGAGCCCCAAATAACTAATGACTTTTTTTTTTTTTTTTCTGTTCCTTGAGAAGGCTGGGAAACGACAGCTGGTGAGCTGGGATCTGGACACTTCCTGGGTGGACTTCGTCCAGTTCTACATCCAGATAGGCGGGGAGAGAGCTGCTTGCAACAAGCCTGACAGCCGAGAGGAGGGCATCCTTGTCCAGTACAGCAATAACGGGGGCATCCAGTGGCACCTGCTGGCAGAGATGTACTTCTCAGACTTCAGCAAACCCAGGTAACTTCCTGCCCGCTGGGCTTTCCAGAGGTTTTTCAAGGATAGTAAATATTAACTTGTTACTGAAGCACTTCTAAAATGTTAGCACATGCTTAGAAAAAAAAAGACCAACTATTAAATACTTAGCATGAAGGATAGTCAAAAACAGAAAGATTTTATCCATTGAAGTGGCTGGACAGAAACGACCTTACTCATGTTTAGGCGGCTACAGATTCTAGCCATGTGTAGGGGTGAAAGTCTAAAATGCCAGCACTTGGGAGGCTAACACAGGAGGGTGACTACAAGTTCAAGCTAGCATGGGGTACATAGTGAGTTAGGGCCAACTGAGCTACAGAGTGAGATCTTGTCTCAAAAGCAATAGAGACAGATGATGATAGAGAGAGATGATAGATAGAGATTTTGAAAAAAAAAATGAGTAGAAGAAAAGCAAGATAATTGGCCCAAAGAAACTCAGTAGTATTGCTCAGTAGTGTTACAAGCTTATTTTGCCATTTGCAGCCGCTTAAAAAAATTCTCGGCCGGGCATGTTGGTGCACACATTTAGTCCCAGCACTCAGAGGCAGAGGTAGGAGGGTGACCATGAGTTCAAGGCCACTCTGAGACTACATAGTGAATTCCAGGTTATCCTGGGCTAGAGCAAGACCCTACCTCAAAACAAAAAATATATATATTTCTATGCACACAAAATATGCTCAGCTGTTAATTAACAGCAAAGTGGGATTTTTGTTCTAGTTTCCACATGGCTCTGCACCAAGTTGTCCTGGACCATATGTGAATGCATCTGTAGAGCTCAGAGTTTCTAACTTCTCATTGGACTAGCCTTATCCTTATTTCAACAAATAGAGAATATATGTAATAAAATGGATCAGCAACAACTGTTTAATAGTAGTATCTGTACCAGGGAATACATACATGTGTATATATATATATATATATATATATATATATATATATGGCAATTATTTAGCATTTGAAGTTCTCTAATTTTTCTTTATGTTTTTATTATTAAACATTATTAAAACTACTTATGAATACCACTTTTAGAGTATTTCTTTTTTAAAATTCTTATTTAATTAATGCAAAGGCATTCATGTTAACCACCAATCATTATTAAACCTTAATATATTAATGTTGTCCCTGTTTGTACATTAAAACTGAGCCTTGTTGTATTAAAATAAACCATTGAAGAATACATAGATCCACTACTTACAAATTTGAATAAGCCTTAAACATGCTATCATATCTACCTACTTTGACCTGGCTTTACATGGGTACTAGGGAATCAAACTTGGGTCCTTAGGCTTTGCAGATAAGCGCCTTAACCGCTTAACCTCTCCAGCCCAGGATTAAACTTTTTTACATCAAGCCTCTTGTGTGATCTTGTCCAAGCTTAGAAATTTCAAAAATATCAAGAGACAGAACTGAACAATCTCCTTTCTGCCCTTGTTACTTTCCAACTTTTAAGAAAAGCGCAACTTTCCCTTCCCAACCTTCAGCGATTTGTTTTTCTTGCAGATTTGTCTATCTGGAGCTTCCGGCCGCTGCGAAGACCCCTTGCACCAGGTTCCGCTGGTGGCAGCCCGTGTTCTCAGGGGAGGACTACGACCAGTGGGCGGTGGATGACATCATCATTCTGTCTGAGAAGCAGAAGCAAGTTATCCCTGTCGTCAACCCAACTTTGCCCCAGGTACTTTTCGTAAGGTCAGAGCTCCAAGAAAGAAAGGGTTGTAAAAGAGGGCAAGATAAAGAACTTCTGGTTTCCTCAACAACTTAGCGCGAACTGGGAAACATAAATTTAAGTGTTTGCACTTAATATTTTGTGTTCTCTACACAGCGAACTCACAGATTGTTCCGAGGTGAGAAAGATTATGAAGTCATCAAGAAAAAATTGTTAATGTGTTTAAAAAAATGACTAGATACACAATGGAAAAATATCCTTGGTTGTTAAATCACCAGGGGGAAAAAAAAAGAGTCCAGAGATTCCTGGAGACTGCATTTTCCTAGAACCGCAATGGTACATGGCCCAGCATGTCATGAACCAAAAATTCCTTCCTTGTTTACAAAGGTATCAAACTGTCATCCTGTTTTGTTTGCACTGTTCCCATTAGAACTTTTATGAGAAGCCAGCTTTTGATTACCCTATGAATCAAATGAGTGTGTGGCTGATGTTGGCCAATGAAGGGATGGCGAAGAACGAAACCTTCTGTGCGGCCACGCCTTCGGCCATGGTATTTGGAAAATCAGATGGAGACCGATTTGCAGTCACTCGAGATTTGACCCTGAAACCAGGATACGTGCTCCAGTTCAAGGTACTTATATACCAAGGTCTTCCCAGAGGAGGTTAAGTTGCTGAGACATCTCCCAGTTTTATAAGAAAATAAATTGTTCATACTGTATTAAAGGCTCACTTGAAGACTCCACAATTAGAATAACAAAGCTTTCTGAAAGAAAATGGTTTCTCAGTTCTAAAGGAGCCCCAGAAGCTGTGGCTACTCACTATGTTTCTTTAGCTGAAGAGTGGAGCTCTTCCAGAATTAAATATAAAACTGACTGAGTATTTTGAGCTAAGAGTGACTTAACAATCTCTTGCTTATGATTCATACTAGGTAAGTTCTGGTCAACCTACTAATGGGTTTTGGACTTACAAATTATTTTATGTTCTTTCTCTTTTTTGGTGCTTGGGATCAAACCCAGGACCTTGCACATATTAACCATATCCTCTAACACTGAGCTATAACTTCAGCCCATATTTTATGCCTTTATTGTAGGATTTTCAGTTTCACTGCCCATAATGACTCAGTACATTTTTACTATTTATCATTGCTCTCCAAAAGTTTTGTTTTTGGTTGTTTTTTTTTTTTTTCACACACAGCCTATCAACATGTACAGCAAGTATTTACCTTGACAAGAACTTGTCTCAGAACCCTAATCAAAATTTCATTGTGTTTATAATAAAATCCCATTGGTGAATTCTGGAGTCGAAAGTAATGCAGTTTTAATGAACTAGCACAACTACATGGTCCCTACATAACAGCAGGATGCAGGCGTTAAATAATTTACAAATGGAATTATTAAAGAGATCAGATGTTGGTGGGCAGATCTTCAGTGTAATTTCTACAGGTCTATAAACAAGACAGTTAATCACAAATGACACCATTAGTATACTGTTACCCTTCCGTGCATAGAATTTTATATTAACCTGCAATGAAAAATGCATTGGTAAAAGTATGTGGAGCTGTGTTCATATATTGCTAACATTTAGGATACCAAAGCACCATCATTAGCGAATATATTTCTATAATGCTGTTTCTCATCTGATACCTTTCCTATTTAATTAACCACCAAATCATGCTAGTAGAGGCATAATAAACTCCACATGATGATATTCTGAAGTTTAAAAAGCTAAGAAAAATATTATTGGATATTTCAGGTACATAACAGGCCAAGTGTGCATAATGCCTAGAAAAATCTCAATTCTCAATCACAAGCAGAAATCTATTCATTTGTACCTATTAGTTAATAATAGATATAGATTATTCATGGATTAATAATTAAACTATACCTGAAATGTGTAAATAAACAATGTGTCATTTGTACAAAAAAAAAATGCAGTACTGGTGCATTTTTGAGAACTTCCTGTCATGTGACAATTACTGTTTACTTAGGGATATGCAAGTAAAAATATTGCCCTAGTCCTCAAGGAGTTCAGAAACTAGAGAATGAGCCCAGAAAAGTATACCATCCCTAGATAGTCACAGGGGTGCTGCAGTAGAAATAGGGTCTGGATGTCAGGAGAGAGCCGTAAATGACTACTGACAGCAAAGCTAAGTACATAAGAGAAAGTTTGACAGTTAAAGTCACCAAAAATATTAAGAAGAGCAGCATTAAAATTCATTTTATGTTTATTAATGTAGAAGCAAGCTGTCATAGCTGTAATACTATCTAGTGTTATGGGAAGATTGATTTCATTTACTAAAGGAATACACACAACTAAAGAAATTGAAGGGTTTCTACATTTTTGACTCTGTCATACTGCTCCTAGGGATTTATTAGGTTATTGAAATCACCTGAACAAGAAAATGGGATATTCTTTGCAATCTTGCATGTAAGATATGAAATAGAAAGTGGGAGGAGAGTTCTAGCACTATAATTTCAACTGTATAGCCAAAAATATGTCCCTTCATGTAAGTAGCAGAAAAGAAGCTAGAAAAATAGGAACAGGGATAGAGAGATGACTTAACAGTTAAGGCGCTTGCCTGCAAAGCCAAAGGACCCAGGTTCACTTCCCCAGTATCCACAAAGTCAGATACAAAAGGTGGCACAAGCATCTGGGGTTTGTTTGCAGTGGCTAGAGGCTCTGACACACCCACGTATATTCCCTTTTGCTCGCTCTCACTCTCCCTCTCTCTCTCTCTCTCTCTCATAAATAAAAGGTTTTTTTAAAAAAAGAAAGTATACATTTGCTTGGCTAAATGGAACCTTCCAGAGTTTATGGAAGGGTCTTGATGGACTGAGCTGTACTGTTCTTATCTCTGTAAATGCCATGCCGACTCAGCAGAAGGGGCCCTGGATGCTCTTGCATCTGATTGGTTGAATGATGTCTTGAAATCAAAACTTTATCTAATTCTCTCCTTTTTAACAGTTAATCATAGGATGTGCCAATCAATTCAGCAGCAATGCCCCGGTGCTTCTTCAATACTCACATGATGCTGGCATGTCCTGGTTTCTGGTAAAAGAAGGCTGCTTCCCAGCTTCTGCAGGCAAAGGATGTGAAGGGAACTCCCGAGAACTGAGCGAGCCCACAGTATATCACACCGGGGACTTTGAGGACTGGACAAGAATCACCATTGCCATCCCAAGGTCTCTCGCATCCAGGTAAAGCCATCATTCTTAGTGTGTGCCACAACTTCCATTTGTTGGGAACTTCTACTTATCTCAATATCTACACACACAATATTCTGGTTAAGTAAAAGAATTCATATGGTTTAGCTGTTCCTATCCAAGTTGAGGCTCAAGAACAAGAGCCCTGGGGAATCAAACCTGGATCCTTTGGCTTTGCAGGCTAATGCCTTAACCCACTAAGCCTTCCCTCCAGCTGCTTTAATGAAATTTAAGAACTTGGGCCAGACATGGTGGCACACGCCTTTAATCCCAGCACTCAGTAGGCAGAGGTAGGTGGATCGTCATGAGTTCGAGTCCACCGTAAGACTAAATAGTGAGTTCTAGGTCAGCCTGGGCTAGAATGAGGACCTACCTTGAAAAAAAAAAAAAGAATTAAGCTGGGTATAGTGATGCATGCTTTTAACCCCAGCACTTGGGAGGCAGAGGTAGGAGGATCACTGTGAGTTTGAGGCCACCCTGAGACTATGTAGTGAATTCCAGGTAAGTCTGGGCTAGAGTGAGGCCCTACCTTGAAAACCAAAAAGAACTTACTTGACTTGCAATCTACTTTAGCTGGAATACAGATCCAGCACAGAGACACACAGACCCTTAGCAAGACGTAAGCAAGGCCATGCATTCGCTCTTATGTAACGGTATAGTAGTTCAGAGTTAGCCGTTGGCTCTGCCATCCTTAGCACATGACCTTCCATGTCTGGATCCAAGGGAGCAGTTCTCAATTTTATCATCTCTTAATCAGTGAAAGGAAGAGGGGGTCAAAGATGCATAAATGCATTCCATTTTTAAAATTTAGTCCTACTCTTTTGTATCCTCCTAACCAGGATTTAGGATAAGATCTGTAGTGTTCCCTGTTACCTGTACACTGTAACTTTCCAAAGCTCAGTGGCTTAAAACAATAGTGCCTCCTTAAAACAACAGTACCTCTTTAAAACAATAGTACCTCCTTAAAACAATGGTGCCTCCTTAAAACAACAGTACCTCTTTAAAACAATAGTACCTCCTTAAAACAATGGTGCCTCCTTAAAACAATAGTGCCTCCTTATCCCACATGGTTTGTGGGACTGCCTGGGTGACTCTGCTGGTCTCTCCTATGGCATCTTCAGCTTCTTCTTGTAACTAGCTAGTTGATGAGTCAGTGTGTAGGCTCTGATGGATTTCTTCTCTACGTGGTCTTCTTCCTAGTGGTTTTCAGTTTACTGGTCCCAGAGTTGCACGAGATCAAAGGTAGCTCAAGGCCGTATATTATTTGACATGTCTCATTAGTCAAAGCAACTTCTAGAACTAGTCCAGATGGGGAAGTAGACTTCCTTTTGGATAGGAAGTCCATAAAAGTCACATTCAAGAGGAGCATGTGCAAAATGAGATGTGATGAATTTGAGGGCATAATTGTAACAATCAATCACCATCGGGCCTGGTTCTGGGAACTCACATCTCTCCCACATGCACAATGCATTCACTCTTCTCCTAAGAGTCCCCAGAGTCCTAGCCCATCCCATGCACTCCCTGGTCATACAATCCATAAGCAGGTCAGGATACCTATGAAAACACTGACCTAGCCTGCTTATCGCCCACACAAATGACCGCTCAACAGGAGGAGGAGAGGAAGAGAAAGAAGAAGAAAGTGGAAGAAGAGGAACGAGAATCACGTAGTAGAGACAATATGTTTGTTACTCAGTCTCCCTCCTTCGTGAGCTGGGTCTAGGACAGGAAAGTTTCCAAGATTAAGGCAGTTCTCCCTGCCCATTGCTCTCAGCTCTTGGTTCAACCCCTTAGGCCTCTGAGAGATCACTCCTTCTCCATAGAACATACCTGTGCTTGCCATCTGTGAAAGCCGTTTATCTCGTCTCTTCGAGCTCAAGCGCTGTCTGTAGCCGCGCAGCCCTGTGCTCCTCGCCTGCACCACTGCCTCCCTGTCCCGTGCTGTTCCAAAACCATGGCCCAAATGCAGCGCAGACAGATTAACAGATGAAGGGGGAGAGCATCGGGTGTTGCATCTTTGCTGAAGTGACGAGGTTACTAGGATGATGGAAGATATCACTATAAAAGCAGATACCCCAGGCTGGAGAGATGGCTTAGCACTTAAGGCATTTGCCTGCAAAGCCAAAGGACCTCGGTTCGATTCCCCAGGACCCACGTATGCCAGATGCACAAGGTGGCGCATGAGTCTGGAGTTCGCTTGCTGGAGGCCCTGGCGCTCCCATTCTCTCTCTCTCTCTCTCTCTCTCTCTCTCTCTCTCTCTGTCTGCCTCTTTCTCTGTCTCAAATAAATCAATAAATAAAAAATTTTTTAGGAAGCCAAGAAACACAAATTGGATGTGATTTCTCCAAAGCCCAGTAAAATATAGCTGAATATGTACTTATAGTTCATTTGATGTTGAGTGGAATAACCCAACTGCTAAAACCACATGGGAAAAATGAGGAAAAGTTGGCCGTAGCATCACCAAGTGAGCCAGGATTTTGAGGCTCCCATTATTTCAGTATGAGCTTGGACTTTCAGAAGGAATTTCTGCCATTAGAATCTAGCTTCCTGCTGAAGTTGGATGCCATCCAGCTTATTGATGGATGGCATTTGTGATGAGGAGCCTCTGGTTAAAGAGAAATAAATATGTTTCCACTTTACCCCAAGTAAATGAGCTGTTGTTGTTCCTTATGCAATATGTTAAACTCAGATAGCTCCGTGTGTGGCACTCAAAAGCTGAGAATTAGAAGTGTTAAAATTTGGAGCTATTTTGCCAGGAAGCAACATGCTTATAGTAGCTACTAGAATATTGCTCTTTCAGAAATAATTCTAAGGTGATTTTTCTCAAAGTAGTTTGTGCTGAGCAAGAATAGCACATATGCATAAATACATTAATAAAATTGCAAAGCATTATCTCTTGGTTCTTAAAAATGTGGAATCTAAATTTTTTTTTAGGTTTAACTTTGGCCTACTTATTTCCTTTTTTGTTTGGATTGTCTCTTTCTCTCTGATCAGTTCTCTTCTTCTTATGACAATAGGCATTTATTTAAAGTGGTAGATCTGAAGGTCAAATAATTCTTAAAGTGTGTTTCGTGTTTAACCAACTTCATAAAGTAGACTCTGACAGCAGGTACATCCACAGATGTCAACTACCTGATTACTTCTTTTCCCCAGGCTTCTGTCTTTTCTTTACTGAATAATTTCTTTCAGATATGGTTCAGGGTAGAACTTATCCTTCTCAAGTTTTGTCCACTGTTCTGTATGGAAGATCTGATGTGTCGTGGTCAGATGAAGTACACTCTCAATTCTGTACCAGGTCTTCTTATCCTAGCAAGTTCGCAGCTGAGTACAGTCCCAAGGTTGTGTCACTGAGGAGACTGGAGTCGGGCCACACTTAGAGAAATGCAAAGGCAACATGGTGGCCAGTCAAGTAGCTTCCAGCTGAAGGCAGTCGAGGCAGCAATTCTTTGTTGATTGGCAGCTAGCAGTGCTGATTGGCAGCCCATCTGTCGCAGCCTGTGCGAAGGAATAAGCATGTTGGGGAGCTTCAGAGGGGAGATGAAAACAAACAAAGTCACACATAGTAAAGAGCTGTCAGTCCACACAGCCTGCTTGAATCATGTCCGTAGCAAGTAGCCAGAGTCTCCTTATATGTTCCCAACAAAGAACATTCTATTTGATGGTTTCAGAATTTAAACAGCTTCTTCTAAAAATATCCATGAGATTAGCATGATGGAAGGGTAAGGAGTTAAGTAAGACAAAAGATTCTCTCTGGTTTTTACTTATTACTAAAAGAGAACAACCTAAGAAAATACCAAACAAGAACCTATGATATGTTATTAGCCATCAGATATCTTCTGGGTAAAAAAAAAAAAAAAACAGCACAAAATGGCCTGGATATCCATGACTTCACAGTGCCTGACACTACCTCCAGAAGACCATCATAATAGGCGGAAAAGATCATGACATCAAAATAGAAGAGACTGATTGAGAGGGGGAGGGGATATGATGGAGAGTGGAGTCTCAAAGGAGAAAGTGAGGGGGAGGGAGGGAATTACCATGGGATATTGTTCACAAATTATGGAAGTTGCCAATAAAAAAATTAAATTATAAAAAAACTTAAGGAGGAGGAAGGGGAGGGGGAGTTCAAAAAGTTTTGGATAGATCTGAGACATCTTATGAGGGTTAAGTCAGAAAGCAAATTTCTTGAAGTTTTCCAAACATCTCTGCATTCCAGTGTTTGGTGTGATGAAAACGTGTGGGTTATTTTGTTTTGTTCCCGCCCCCCCCCCCCAACAGCAAGACCAGATTCCGGTGGATCCAAGAGAGCAGCTCTCTGAAGAATGTGCCTCCGTTCGGTTTGGACGGAGTGTACATATCCGAGCCTTGTCCCAGCTACTGCAGTGGCCACGGGGACTGCATCTCAGGGCGTGTGCTTCTGTGACCTGGGCTACACCGGTAAGGCTGGGTACCTCCGCCCGAGGGTTTGCTGCTAGAATGTTCCTGCTTCCAGAGAGACAGATTGTTGGTCTGCTGCCTGCTTTAATCTGAAAGCGGTAGAAATTTTCTACCCAGGCACATGAGGTGCCGGGACACTCCGCAGCTTCAAGCCACCTAAGGAAGAAAACGTAATACAGATTTCTCTCCCTTAAGAGAATTTGTTTCCCATGAATAGCAGTCATCATAAAGGTTGCTTGAGGCCCAACTTCACTGCCAGATGTTATAGTAAATGTTTGTATTTGACGCTAACAATAACCCTGTGTCATACTGTTGTAAACTGATGTTTGCGCTTCAGGACACTGAAGCAGGGAACCGTTTTCATAGTTCTTGTCAGTCATATATATAATTGTTGCTGGAGATGGGTTTCATGCTCAGGAAGTCATTCTCCGAGTTCTTGATCTCTTGACCAGCCACAAGGACTCCCTTTGCTCTTTACACCGCTTTCTTTTTAAATAAGAAATGTAATTTTAGGGCCGGGTGTGGTGGCACACGCCTTTAATGCCAGCACTCGGGAGGCAGAGGTAGGAGGATCGCCGTGAGTTCGAGGCCACCGTGAGACTACATAGTGAGTTCTAGGTCAGCCTGGGCTAGAGTGACACTCTACCTTGAAAAACGAAAAACAAAACAAAACAAAAAAAGAAATGTAATTTTATACAGTTAAAGTAAAAACGCATTATGAAATACTGAATCCAAGCCTGCCAATGGAGCTTTACGAGAGAGGTATTTCTGACCACACTCACCTCTGAGTGTTGCCATAGCAAAAAATGAAAAGGGAGCTGAGATTAAAGAATAAAATTGGAGAAAACATCTTAAGCTTCAGTGTTGTTGTTTTTTTTTTTTTTTTTCCTAGAAGCAACTTCAAAAGACCCCTTCCCAGCTTGTTAAGGCGCTGGCCCTCGCCTGGCACACAACCAGAGACAAACGAACTTGCGCTTACAGGCTGTCCATGGAGACGTCAGACAAGCGTAGTTCCAAGAACAGTATTGTTTAACTCTAGGACCAACTCCCATTGTGATTCTCTAAAATAAGAGTGATAAATGAGTGAATGTTATTGTAGACAAAATCTACTTCCAGTTACCCAGATGCAGCATCCCCAATGTCTCACTTCATTAACAAATTGAAAGATAATTTTTGGATTTTTTTTTTCTGTTGCTGAGATACAATCTCATCTGTATGGATTTGAACTCACTATATAGCCAAGGATAGCCCTGAGTTCCTCATATTTTTGCCTCTACCTCCCAAATACTGGGAGTGCAGGCATACACCACCACACCCAGAGGCATTTTTTAGTGAAAGTAGTAATGTCTCTTTCAGACAAGAGTTGTAAAATACGAATTTCTCCTTGACCATGTAACAAGTGTGTCATTTAATATTTGGTAGGGGTTTCTTTGGTTTGTTTGTTTGTTTGTTTTGGTTTTGGTTTTTTGGTTTTTCAAGATAGGGTTTCACTCTTTCTCAGGTTAACCTGGAATTCACTGTGTAGTGTCAGGGTGGCCTTGAACTCATGGCGATCCACCTACCTCTGTCTCCTGAGTGCTGGAATTAAAGGCGTGTGCCCCACGCCTGGCTAATATTTAGTGGTTCTAACAAAGCTCCTCTCTTATGTATTTCTTTTCTCTGAAGCTGCACAGGGAACCTGTGTGTCCAGTGTCCCTAATCACAGTGAGATGTTCGATAGGTTTGAGGGGAAGCTTAGCCCTCTGTGGTACAAGATAACCGGTGGTCAGGTTGGAACTGGCTGTGGAACTCTGAATGATGGCAAGTCCCTCTACTTCAGTGGCCCTGGGAAAAGGGAAGCCAGGACTGTCCCTCTGGACACCAGGAATATCAGGCAAGTTGTTGTTGGGTACCCTTACTTCTCCATATATATAGGAGATATATATAGGAATATAGGATTGAACATACTGTGTGGTCTAACTTACAACACTCAGCTCTGTTATGAAGAGTTGATTATCTGATATGTAAAATGAGGGTTAACTTGAGGTCTATAATCAAATAGATGTTGGGCACAAAAAAAAAAAAAAACATTCCCACAATTTGTTAATCAGCATGCAGTTATCATCAAGGTCTCTATGTCTAGTATATATTCAGCTTGGTTAGCCAAAGTTGTGTGCCATTATATAAAGTCTTTTATATTATTCTTAATGTAAGCTGATGAAACAAATGTATTTCCAAATGTAAATTTTATGTCTGAAAATGACATCCTTCATTAACCCAAGTTTATTAGTAGTCACTTACTGAAAACTGCCCCAGAAAACTTAAATGCCTACCCTGACACCTACTGGTAAGATCAAGAACTATTTAGCTTTTAGGTCAAATGTAATAGTAGCACACCTAAAACAAAATGGTACTCCCCCCACCCCACCCCCATCTGTTAAACTATTTAAGAATCAAAAGGACAGAAGTGGGAAAAATAAGTTTCAGACATTGGCCTCGCTAAAATATGGGATTGATTTTCATATTTTTCTGCCTTCAATCCTTTTATCTCACCTTTTTTTTTTTTTAGTTTTTTGAGTTTTTTGAGTTTTCCAGGTAGGGTCTCACTCTAGCCCCAGGCTGACCTAGAATTCACTATGTACTCTCAGGGTGGCCTCAAACTCACAACAATCCTTCTATCTGTGCCTCCTGAGTGCTGAGATTAAAGGTGTGTGTCACCACACCTGGTGAAAACGCTATTTATTTATTTTCTGTTTTGTTTGTTTATTTATTAGAGAGAGAGAGAATGGGCATGCCAGGGCCTCTAGCCATTGTAAACCAACTCCAGAAGCATGTGCCACCATGTGCATCTGGCTTACGTGGGTATTAGGGAATCAAACCCCGGTCCTTAGGTCCTTAGGCTTCCCAGACAAGTGCCTTAACCCACTAAGCCATCTCTCCCGTCCCCTTTTCACTTTATTTAAGCATACTTTTTTCAAAGCTATGCCTGTCCACCCGGTGGTCTTGCACTAAAGTCAGTTGTGAAATCAGCCTAAATCAGTAACAGACAGGTAACTAGCTAACCCTGAACAAATAGTGCTCAACTGCTTAATGTTGGGGTTTTTCTTATCTTTGGTTTCTAAGGAGAGTATTATCTGGACTTAAGGTGAAATTACATCAACTCTAACAATGAATTGTGTTAAATTGTTTTTTTCAGATCATTATATAGGATAAAATTGCTGTTCATAACAGTTAAGTTTTTTAAATGTTTGCAGAATTAACTTAAAATAATCTACATAGTTTCTCTTTCTAATATGTCCTCTGACTTTAAAAGTGCTACTTGAGGGCTGGAGAGATGGCTTAGTGGTTAAACGCTTGCCTGTGAAGCCTAATGACCCCGGTTTGAGGCTCGGTTCCCCAGGACCCACATTAGCCAGATGCACAGGGGGGCGCAAGCGTCTGCATTTGCAGTGGCTGGAGGCCCTGGCACGCCCATTCTTTCTCACTCTGTCCCTCTTTTTCTCTCTGTCTGTCACTCTTAAATAAATAAAAATAAACAACAAAAGTAGTTTTAAAAAAGTGGTACTTGAGAATAACTGGAGATTTTCTTTCTACATCAAAATACCAAGCATTAAGGCTCTTCTGTAAGCAAACTAAAGTTGTTTCTATGTTTGTTTTCCCCCAGACTCGTTCAGTTTTATATACAAATTGGAAGCAAAACTTCAGGTATTACCTGCATCAAACCAAGGGCTAGAAATGAGGGTAAGTTGTCATAATATTCCATAACTATATTTCCATCTATATTAAAGCTACCATGGGCTAATTAGCCCTTTCTCCTCACAAAGTTTGGTCTGGGTATTGCAAATGGATATGTGGGCCACCCGGAATCATTCCTCCCCCTTCTGCATAGAGGCCCGTTCCCTAAGTCTCCCCACCTAGCCTTAAGCAAACACCGTGACTGCTCTGAGAGTAAGCAGAATCAACAGACATTTGTTTTAGTGAACTCAATATTTTTATAACTCTCCGCAGGCAGAGGGGAGCAGAAAACAATAGCAGAGACATGTGCATTCAGTGTGAGGAGTAAACTTGTATGCATAGGGAATTACTGTATGCAAATCCAACTCTACTTCTGCCCTCGAACATTCTGGAAGGACCAGAATCCTTGTGCAGGAGAGAAGTTCTTGGTAGCATTAAACACCTACTTCTACTGAGCACCTGTTTTTCATGCCAGGCGCTGTGTCCAAGTGCTTTACCAATGTCGATTTGTCTCGATCTCCACAGTGTTCCTTTGCCATAGGAACTCGTACTAGAACTATTTAACAGACACAGAAAACGAGGTGCACAGAGACCCAGTCATTCTCCCACAGGCATGCAGTTAGTTCATTTGTGCAGGAGCATGGATTGAAACCGCTCACGTCTCACGTGGGCTCCAGTATGTACACCTTGTTCTTCATCATGCTACAGCGCCCTGAACCCCAGCCTCCCTAGCCCATCTCTGTCTTAATGGCACAGCTCTGAAAGAAATGTAAGTGCCTGGAAGTGGGGGGACGGTCAGCAGCTCTGCGGATATAACAGGATTCCCTCAGGATCCTTGACTGTGAGCTTGTTCCTGGCATAAAACCCATGGGCTTCTCAGATGGTCTTCCTCCAAACCTTGATCTTAAAAACAATATGTGGGGGCGGGGGGGCTGGAGAGATGGCTCAGCGGTTAAGCACTTGCCTGTGATGCCTAAGGACCCTGGTTCAAGGCTCAATTCCCCAGGACCCATGTTAGCCAGATGCACAAGGGAGCACACGAATCTGGAGTTCATGTGCACTGGCTGGAAACCCTGGCACGCCCATTCTCTCTCTCTCTCTCTCTCTCTCTCTCTCTCTCTCTCTCTCTGTCTCTCTCTATCTGTCGCTCTCAAATAAATAAATAAAAATAAATAAAAAAAAATATATGGGGCTGGATAGAAGGCTCAGTGGTTAAAAGCACTTGCTTGCAAAGCCTGAAGGCCTGGGTTCGATTCCCTAGTTCCCACATAAAGCCAGATGCACAAAGGGGCACATGCATCTGGAGCTTGTTTGCAGTGGCATACCCATACTCTCCATCCATCTGTCTCTCTGTCTGCCTCATTCCGTCTGTCTCTCTCAAATAAATACATAATTTTTTAAATTTAAAAAAAAAACCTTTTTAAAATGCATGCGATGAACTTGACAGAATTATGGTCTAGGTTTGTTATTGTGTCGGGCCTGACTGTGTAAGTTACACACGGACCTAAACAACCCCAGCTAGTCAGTAGAAGCCCAAGAGCTCTGCTCAGTTTGAATTTCCTTGCCCACAGCATCACTATCAGAAGGCTTACTTTTAGCCTCGTAGTGATTCGAATCATCTGTAAGCCGCTGTGCGCCCCTCAACCGCTTCCGTGGGCAGGTACGGAGCATGTGCTCTAGGCCGGGTTCCTGCCGAAGCTGAAGATCCAGGTTGGAAAAGGACAGATGCGCCAGTCATGCGAAGCCGGGTTGGGCTGCGATAACAACTAATCCTTTAAATCTGAGTAGATCAAAGCAAAAATGCTTTTCCCTTCTGCTACATTTTCCTCATGGGTCATCTGAGGTCCTCTTCCCAGCACTCAAAGTAATGAAGCATCTACTGACCTGAGCAGAATCAGGGGGTTGCCAGCCCCCCAGCCATGTGGCATGGGGCAATGAAAGTGCAGTGAAGGAGACAAGCAGTGCGGAGCCAGATGGGACAACCAGGGCAGCACGGATGGCCACCTTAAGGGAACTCAAATTAACATTCTAATGAGAGCACTCAATTAAAAAATAATAATAAAGCAAGAAAGGTTTAGCTTGTAAAAGGAGGACAGGAGCACGTAAGCTGTTGAAGGAAAGCAGGCATGTGGGGGATAACATGGGTGGGCACCAGCTTGCCAAGGAAGCGACATTTACTAACTGATATCTTATGCATAGCATTCCTTAAAATTCCAGGTTCATGCCCACACTTAGGTATAATCTTTAAAAGACCTGTGGGACCTGCACCTGTGCTCTGTCCTTCCCTCGTAACGGGCATTCTTGTCTACACTGGGAAGCCAGTACCCTTAGGATCCCTTAACAAGCAAGCAACTTGTTCTCAGCTAGTCCTGAACCCTTTTCTTAGACTCACCATTGGCCACATAACTCACACCTCCCAGCATTCCTCGGCCTTTGATTGAAAAGTGGTTGTTCACGCGTAAGTCTCCCTAAGTCCTTGAGCAGATCTCTTCCAGTGATGAACGCGGACATTCTTTCCCGACTCAAGCTGAAGCAGCAATTTACATGTTTGGAACTTAAGTTGAAATTAGTCCGCCTTTAATAAGGCTAGGCAGAATGCAGATGGGTGGTGGTTTAAGAAGAGAAACGTCTTACATGCCTTAAGCACTCCCTAGACAAGTGGAAATGGCTTGGCTTACTCGAGTGTGCAATGTGTCAGATGACAGCTAACGAGGCCCGCGACAACTGGCGTAGACGGCGGCCCTGGCTGCTTGCCTCTCCAGCGCTGTTCCACCCGCACGCTGCTCTGGGACTCGCTGCTGTTCGGAATTGAGGTTCCACACCCGCAGACCTCGCAGGCTGTAGGCAGACAAGATGCTCTTGAAGCGTTCAGTGGGGAGAAAGGCAGCAAAGAAACCAAACGGAGGATGTACCTCCTGAGCCACGTGCCTCATGTGTTCATGTACGACTGATGTCATTTTGGCATTTACATTTGTTAAAATGCAAATTCTGACTTAAGTAGGACCGGAGGAATATGCTACATTAAAAAAAAAAAAAAAAGTGATCCTGGGCTGGAGAGATGGCTTAGCGGTTAAGCACTTGCCTGTGAAGCCTAAGGATCCCAGTTCGAGGCTCAATTCCCCAGGACCCACATTAGCCAGATGCACAAGGGGGCGCATGCGTCTGGAGTTCATTTGCAGTGGCTGGAGGCCCTGGCGCGCCCATTCTCTCTTTCTCTCTCTCTCTCCCTCTTTCTCTCTCTGTCTGTCGCTGTCAAGTAAATAAATAAAAGTAAACAAAAATATTTTTTTTAAAAAAGTGATCCTGGTATGGAGGGATGGCAAAGCCATTAAGGTGCTGGCCTGCAAAGCCAAAGGACCCAGGTTCAATTCCCCAGGACCCACGTTAACCAGATATACAAGGTGGCACATGCATCTGGAGTTTATTTGCAATGGCTAGAGGTTCTGGTGTGCCCATTCTCTCTCCCTCTCTCCTTCTTCCTCTTCCTCTTCTTCTTCTTCTTCTTCTTCTTCTTCTTCTTCTTCTTCTTCTTCTTCTCTCTCTCTCTCTCTCTCAAATAAATAACTAAATAAAAATTATGCTAAGGCAGAGTGGCTGAAAGCAACAAACCTCTGTTACCTTACAGTTTCTGTGAGTCAGGAAGCCAGAGCAGCTTAGCGGGAAGGCTGTGGCTTGGAATCGCTTCTGAGTCTGCTGTCAAGTCGAAGAACAGGATGGGTGCAGTTACTGAGAGACTCACCCAGGGACTGATGGGTCTAGGATGGCACACTCCACTGGCTGTTGGCAAAAGGCGTCCGTCCTTCTCTGGCTTTGGGCAGATTCGCGCCACATAGGCCTGGCCACAGGCTGCCTGCGTGTCTTATGGCACATAGGTCGGCTTTCTCCACAGCAAGACGTCAAGGGAAACGAAGAAGAATCCGCAGTGCCCTTTATTGTTCTCTGTTGTAATGCGAGATGGGCCTCACACATCTCACACATGTTTATCCAGCACCCTACCATTGAGCTACACCCCATACCCAACTTTAATGGCCCGGTTTCAGAAGTTGTACACCATGGTTCCTACCATATCCTCATTAGGATGCCCCCACTAGAAGCAGGTTACTAAGTCTGTCTGAACTCAAAGGGAATAGAACTAATCTACTTTTCCTTTGAGACAAGCCCAACAGCCTGGCCTTCTTTTTTATGTGAGAGAGCAAGAGAGAGAGAGAATTGGTGCACAACAGCCACCAGTCACTGTAACCAAAATCCAGACACGTGTCATCTTGTGCACATGTGTGAACACTTGCGTCACCTTGTGCGTCTGGCTTACATGGGATCTTCAGAATATAACAGTGGGTCCTTAGGCTTTGCAGGCAAGCACTGTAACTGCTAAGCCATCTTTCCAGCCCAGAACTAATGTACTTTTTGAAAAGAGGTGTATCATAGAATTTGTGAACATAACTTTTAAAATCATCACACAGAAAGCCATCTTGAAGTGATGATGGTGGTCTCAGCCATACTGTGAATAGAAGGTACTAGAAAGTATCAATCAGTGAGATTTTATTCTCAGGATGTTTCATTTCTGGTACTTTAATGCCCACCGCCATCTTTCTCCTCTTCCTTTTCCTCCTCTTCTTCCTTTCTCTCCATCCTCCCTTTCTTGTCTTATTAAATGTAAACTGCACTAACACAAAGTAATAGCCACAAGAAAGATGAAAATTTAAAGTGTCTACGCTCTCAGCCCCCTAACACCACTCCAGAACACACTTTGAGAAAACACCAACCGTGAGTTTGTCAGCTTTAGCCAGACAATCCTCAGCTTGACTCGAATGAACACTGGGCAAGATTCCGTTTTCTTCATGAAGTTTGGTTTGACTCTTTCCTTTCCCAACCTATAGGTCTCACCTCAAACAAATCTCAAAGCCCCATACCCACACCTGGGTGCAACACAGTCTCCCCAGAGCGGTCCTGTTCTTTGAGTCTTTTCTCCCCCTCATTCAGTTTGGTGAATTCCTCTGCTGAAAATATTCTCTGGTGATTTCTAATTTTTATCATCTTCATCATTATTGTTTCTGACATCATCCCTTGTCAAATGTAGCATGGTATTTCCATGTGCTATCATTTTGTATTAAAGAGCTTCCCATATTTTATAATATTTCTCTGAAACTTTATTTTAATGAAATCTTTGTTGCTGGCTCTGGTGGCACACACCTTTAATCCCAGCACTCAGGAGGCAGAGGTAGGACGATTGCTGTGAGTTTGAGGCCACCCTGAGACTACATAGTGAATTCCAGGTCAGCCTGAGCTAGAGTGAGACCCTACCTCAGAAAACCAAAAATAAATTTTTTTTGTTATCCATATGACAAAAGGATTAAGAAGTTCTAGTTAATCAACAACAGGGATATTTTTAAAAGTTGATATGCCCTAGATGATTTTTCATTTTCCAAAAGTGAAAACATAATGAGTGTGACAGATATATAACATTACTGAGAATAATTTCTGTAAATACTTTAGAAAAGCTCAGCGTTGGACTGAAGAGATGGCTTAGTGGTTAATGTGCTTGCCTACAAAGCCAGAGGACCAAGGTTCAATTCCCCAGTGCCCACATAAAACCAGATGCACAAGGTGGCACATGTGTCTGGAGTTCATTTGCAATGGCCAGAGGCTTTATCTGCCTTCCTCCCTCTCTCTCTCTCTCTCTCTCTCTCTCTCTCTCTCTCATAAATAAATTAAATATTTTTTTAAATTTTATTTTTTTATTTGAGAGAGAGAAAGAGACAGATAGAGAGAATGGGCACGCCAGGGCCTCTAGCCTTGTACTGATTTATTTATGCTATACATTTCTACTTATATTTATGTCTATATATATTTATGTCTATTTATTTTCCCCAGCCAAGTTTCATTTCTCAGCATGGTAGAAAAAGCTGACTGTAGCATATACCTGTTAACCCCAATCTTGGGGGTGGGGAGCAGAGACTGTTGGATCACTGGGGCTTGTTGACCTCAAAGGACAGCTTCAGGTTGAAGCAGTCTCCATTTCAAGGAAATACACAGATAAGCAACAAAGGACACTTGACATTTTCCTCTAGTCTCTGAATGTGTCCAGTGCACACATATGAGCATAGGCCACACACATACATCACACACCACACTGTCCCACACATACACACACACCAAACAAAAACACATTATATATATATATATATATATATATATATATATATATATATATAATATTTTTTTCTGGCAGAAGTCACAGAGGTAGCACATGAGGTCCTCAGACAGTTCACTGCACAGCTCCCTAGAACTGGCCACCTAGTGATAGGAGAAGGCGTGGACAGATAGGATAAGTATAGGGAAAGAGTGACACAGAGAAAGGACTCAAAAGTGATGCTGGAAAGGAGGAAGCTTCTCCTTTGCTATTTAATAATTTGGCTTCATTCCAGCCTCAGCAGCCAAGGGTCTGACAGAATGTACAGTGCAGGTAAAAGCCCTTCCTGCCGTACAGAATCCCAGACCGGGCAGCATTACTGCCTAATGCGTTGGCAGCAAGGAGTGCAGCTTGAATTTGTGAGAGGGAGGTAGCGACATGTGGCTCTGTGATGTTCAGGGCTGAAACTCAAGTACATAATCTGGAGCAGATTTTTTATGTTCCCTGAACCAACCCACTCATCACTCATGCAAAGCTGAGCGCTCTTCAAAAGAGCTTATGTATTTTTTTGTCTTCATTTACTGGGAGTCAGTGCATTAGAAACTGTCAGGAACTGATGAGCCTTCAGGCCTGCTAATTCATTCCTCGGAAGTTAGATGGATGAGCGCTCGTTCTCGGAGACACAATTTGCAGTTGCTGTGCTTTCGCCATGCAAGCTGCTGTTCCTCGCCTCCAGGAAAGCTGTCTTGGTAACTGAATTTATGTCTTACAACCCAGGGCTGGTGGTTCAGTATTCAAATGACAACGGGATCCTCTGGCACTTGCTTCGAGAGCTGGACTTCATGTCATTTCTAGAGCCACAGATCATTTCCATTGACCTGCCACGGGAAGCAAAGACTCCTGCGACAGCTTTTCGATGGTGGCAACCCCAACACGGTAGGTCACCGCTTACTCCAACTCTCTTGGTGGCTTTTTCTATCACATGTCATCCATATCCACCCTGTGCTGTATGTGTATGTGTCTTAATTTACCGTCAATTTCCAGACAATTCAATTTAAAGTTACAGTCACGATGCTATTCATATTGCTATGTAATGAACCTTCCTCGACTTTTGTTATTCATCTCATTTCAGGGAAGCATTCAGCCCAGTGGGCTTTGGATGATGTCCTTATAGGGATGAATGACAGCTCTCAAACTGGATTTCAAGATAAATTTGATGGCTCTATAGATTTGCAAGCCAACTGGTATCGAATCCAAGGAGGCCAAGTTGATATTGACTGTCTCTCTATGGATACTGCTCTGATATTCACTGAAAACATAGGTATTTATTGCCACCACATAAAGGGAGTTTATTTGATTAACTACAGGACCAAATTAAAACCCAAAAGAAATTGTCTAATATAAAACTGTGTGCTTAACTGCCTTTGCTGAGTGAGACTCTGAGGGGGAAAGTTAGATTGTCCTCTGAAATAACTCGGTAACCCATTTTTGTTGGAACTATCTTTCACAAAACATGATGATATGGAAAGATGTCTCAAAGGCAGAACTAAAAAAAAAAAATCTCTGTATGAGGATGTAGCCATGTTCCACACTTTGCAGAATTATAGATTTAAGACGTGTCAGTCCTTAAGTGCTTTCAAATTTGCAAACCCCCCCCCCCCGCATGTTTCTGAGTCTAGAATAACCCTTAAAAGCACTAAACATGACAAGAAAAGTCAAAGCACATATGGGATACTAAAGATAGGCCACATTTTGCTATCAGAAATGTTGATCGCAAGCATAAACATCAAATAAGACAAGAGCATAATTATATGTTACCATTCAACTTTTGTTGTTGTTTTTGGTAGGAAAACCTCGTTATGCTGAAACCTGGGATTTTCATGTGTCAGCGTCTACCTTCTTACAGTTTGAAATGAGCATGGGCTGCAGCAAGCCCTTCGGCAACGCCCACAGTATACAGCTCCAGTATTCTCTGAACAATGGCAAGGACTGGCATCTTGTCACTGAAGAGTGTGTCCCTCCAACCATCGGCTGTCTACACTATACAGAAAGTTCAATTTACACCTCAGAAAGATTCCAGAGTTGGAAGCGGATCACTGTCTACCTTCCCCTCTCCACCAAGTGAGAATTGTCAGTTGGCTACATGTCAGAACTTTAGGTTGCTGTCACCCAATTTGAAACTAATTGTGATTCCACTTGGGGATTCTATTACGCTTCCTGGTAATTAGGCATAGAATGTGCCAGGAAGAAGAAAAGGACAAGTCAGTTGCTGATTATAAGTGTGACTAGAGAGTTCCAAAAGTTTGACAAGGCTCAACTTCTCTATTCTTTGACAACAGGAAGCTTGCCTACGAGAATTAATTTTTAAAACCGCTGTAAAAGCTAGCCCCTCCCCATAAGCCAGACCTACAGTCATTCACATTCAGCAATGTGAAGTTACGGCATAGGAGAGTGCCCTTAGATTATTTGTTTTTAAACCTTCAATATCCCAGTGTGAACAAAAGATGGATTCTCTTTTGGAATGTTCACCTCACATTGCATCTCCTGGCCTTCCCAGAATTCCAGCTCAAATCAAACACTTGCATTGTCTTAGACACACTCTCATAGCATAGGCATTTTGATCTTTTGAGTATCTTTCTAGGAACTGGTGTGTAATGTTACTACTGGTTGTAAACTGTGCGATCCTGGCTCATCCTCTGCCCTAAAACCTCTGTTATTTATTTCTTGCATGTTAATTCTAACCTGCTAGATTGGCTCCACATGTTCCCCAGCCTCCTACAGTGACTGGCTTCCTTGTAGGATTAGAAAGTAGCAAACACCAGCAAGAGATGGAAAGAGGAAATTAGGGATAAAGCAAGGTTACCATAGACTCCTCTCCTTTTTGCCTCAAACACGCCTTGCCCAACCTCTGTGGCTACAACTCCATGCCAGTGGTCTCTCACGTAACCCTGGGTCCTGGGGACAAGCAGTATTAGCTTTTCCCTTTGTTCCCCCACCCTTGAACTTGTAGTGACTTCCTGACTTTCCCAAACCATGATTTCCTCGTTGGCTTCTCAGCTCTACCAGTCACTATATAGGCCTCCGGTTCCTTCTTTCTGTGATAAATGCATACAGTGCCATCTATTTTCCCAGCCCAATTCTGATTCAGAGATGATTAGCCAAATGGCAGTGGATATAGAAAACCAAAGTATGTTCTATTTGGCATAAAATAGATTCTCAGGGACTTCAAGAGCTTTAGATGTTGATATATTCATTTTTACAAACAAGCACCTCTAACCGCTGGGCCATCTCTCCAGCCCCACTATATTCATTTTTAATTCAACATTTATTGAGCATCTGTTGCATTTTAAGTACCGTGATACCTAATGAATGAGCTGATACCAGGATCTAAATATATTATTCAGGATAACAAACATCTAATGAACTATTTATGATGTGATACGGTGACAGAGATACTACTCAGGGACATTATTGAAACACAGGATACTACCAAACCTAGCTTTGGGTATCGGGAGATTCCTAGAGGAGCTGATGTCTTAGCTGAGTCAGAAAACAAAGCAGAGTAGAGTATACCCATGTGAAGAGGGCTGTGGGAGAGCATCATTGCTGTTACAAACCACAACAAAATCCAAAGGCCAGAAACAGCAAGAGTTCATGGAGAAATTCAAGGATTCAATGTGACCAGAATATAACTGAGAAGCAAGACATAAGAATGGGCAGGCTGGAGCTGGGGAAGAGGGCAGATGATGGAGAGGCTGTGTCAATCTAGCATCCTTAGTTGCTTGGCCTTGGCAGCGTGGTGATGGGGAGCCACTGAAGGTGTTAGACAGAGGAGGGATGTGATTAGATTTCCATCTTAAGTTCCTCATAATAGCAGCTGTCTCACACTGAGGGAGAGACCCTGCATGGGCAAGTGACAGCATTTGAAATTGCACTACCTAGGTTCAGACATTAGGAGACTGAGCTCCACCTTCCAAATAGCTGTTCTGTGCTCTGTAAAGACTGTTGTTGCAAGGCCGCCTCAAGTTCTGGAGAACGTGGTCTTAGAGTCAGGGGGAGATGGCTCAGTGGGTAAGAGCACTTACTGCGCAAGCGTAAGGATCTGAGTTCGATCCCAATCACCCACATTAAAAAAAAAAAATTGGCATGGCACACATTCCTGTAACCCCAGCACTGGAGGGGTGGAGACATTAAGAATCATTGGGGCTCCATGGTCAGCAAGTGTAGCTGAAAAAAAGAAAAGAAAGAATGAATGAATGAATGAATGAACACGAAACAGGGAGGCTCAGGTTCAGTGAGAGACTCTGCCTCAGTGAAGTAAGACAGAAGAGCAATAGAGGACACCCATCATCTTTCCTCTAGCTTCCACAGCATACATACAAGGGGATGTACACACGCGCACATGCACACACGCACACACACACACACACACACAGCACACACAACGCATGCATACACCACATACACCAAAGAAAAGAAAGTAGTCTCACGAATCAGTGCATCAGTTTCTTTTCTCACGGCTGTGACCAAAAACCCCTGACAAGAAGCAGAAGAAGGAAGGAAGGGGTCATTTGTCCATCATGGTGGGAAAGGCATACCAGCAGGAGCTTGAAGCCGCTAGTTCCACACTACCCACCACCAGGAAGCAGAAAGCTATGACTCCTGGTGCTCAGGCAGTTCTCTAGGTTGTATCCAATCCAGGACCCCAGTCCATGGAATGATCTCACCAAAAGTTAAGGTGGGTCTCCCTCCACCCCCAGCTAACCTATCTTAAATAATCCTTCACAGATATACCCCAGAGGCTCAATTCCTAGGTGACTCCAGGCCCTATCAAACCAGCAACCAAAATAAACCATCACTCATTACATGCACTACACAGAACAGACCGCAAACACCATAGAAGAGAAGAGACCGTGCCCACCTCCCTCCAGACCTCAGCGCCGAGAAGGCCTGGCGAGAATGAACAGAGGAGCTGACAGCACTCCATTGCTCGCAGAAACCATTTAGGATCAGTGCCCCTCGCTGCCCAAACTTTAGAAACTTCCAACTTTTTTCCCAACTTTTCCCAAAAGTTTCCCAACTTTTTTTTTAAATATACTGTCACCTTTGATTTCTTTCTCAGTGCCTAAATAACAGGGAAAGTCTGAAAGCAGATGTGAAAATTTGGCATAAATGTCAAAAGGCCAAGTCAAGAGTTCAGGATAGCTCTTCCCCGTCCTACATGTGGACTTGCATGTGAAAGAAGTGAAGTGTTGGGGTGCAGGGCTTTCTGCTCTCCCCTTTTGCGGGTCAAAAAGAAACAACACCAGCCACTTAGTTCCATAGCAAGTTACCTCAAGGAAGAGAGAACTGGACTTGGCATTAGATGCTTCGCAGGGAAAAGGGAAGTAAAATAAATGCCCCATGCTTTCAGCAGTGTGTGTCAAACTGATGCTGTGCTTCCGTTGGTTAGTTCTCCGAGGACGCGGTTCAGATGGATTCAGGCCAACTACACCGGTGGGAGCAGACTCCTGGGCCATTGATAATGTTGTGCTGGCCTCGGGGTGCCCTTGGATGTGCTCAGGACGAGGGATTTGTGATGCCGGACGCTGTGTGTAAGTTAATAAAACTGACAGCTTCTTTCCTGGCGGTTCAACGATAAAACAGGCTTGTTGAAGTCATGACAAATGATACCTTTTCTTTGCTGTAGGTGTGACCGGGGCTTCGCTGGGCCCTACTGCGTCCCTGTCGTTCCTCTCCCCTCCATTCTGAAAGATGACTTCAATGGGAACTTGCACCCTGACCTTTGGCCTGAAGTGTATGGTGCAGAGAGGGGGAATCTGAATGGCGAAACCATCAAATCTGGAACGGCTCTCATTTTTAAAGGGGTCAGACAAGATTCTCTTTCTTTATGCACCTCTGTCCTCCCCTGTCACTCCCTGTCCTGCAGGAGTGCATTTCTGCATCTCTTCAGGTGATGCATTACTTCACATAGTTATGTCTTCTAACCCATACCATATTTTATTTTTTTTCTTTAGTGCAGTCAGTGTGGGAGCAAGGTTTTTGTGTTTTGTTTCTTGAGATAGGGTTATCACTTGGTAGCCCAGGCTGTCCTAAATTTACCATGTAAACCAGGCTGGTCTTGAACTCATGTCACTCTGCCTTCCAAGTGCTGGGATTATAGGTGTGAGCCACCACACCCTTCTTAGTACATTTTAAAAATATTTTTTACTTACTTATATGAGAGAAAAAGAGGAAGAGGCAGATGGAGAGAGAGAGAGAATGGGAGTGTCACGGCCTCCAGCTGCTGCAAACAAACTCCAGATGCATGTGCCATCTTGTTCATCTGGCTTACATGGGTCCTGGGAAATCGAACCTGGGTTCTTTGGCTTTGCAGGCAAGCGCCTTGATCGCTAAGCCATCTCTCCAGCCCAGTACAGTCATTTTTGATGATGTGAGCATAACATCTTTCCTCTGCTTTGATGATCAAATCTTTTTTTTTTTAACTGTCTGCCGGAATTGTACATGAAAATGGATATATACATAAGTTTTTAAAATCTTGGTTTCTAGAAGGTAGCATTTCATGTTATTAAATATTTAGCTTGAATCATTTTATTTTTATTTATTTACCTTTGACAGTTTCATACATGTGTATTGCATTTTCATCCTATAGACTCGCATTGCCCTCTCTTATGTCCCTCCCACTCTTGCTGAACCCCTTCTCCTTCCCACCACTGACCAGTAGATACACAATTTATATGAATAACTTTCCCTCCTCCAACAAAATGTAAATTGCCATCAGCTCTTCAGGGCTGGGGAGGTCTCTTTAGCCCCTCCCCATCTGTGAAGGAGTGTTGATTGGCCCTATCTTGTGCAAGTCTTATAGAGGTAACCACAGCTGATGTGAGTTTCTGAGTACAACATAATGTCTGGACCACAGGTTCACAGCACTCCTCTCCACCCACGAGCTCTTACGTTCTTTCTGTCCACTCTCCCCCACCGTGCTATTCCCTGAGCCTGAATGGGATAACGTTGATGTCTGGTATAGACCTGAGAACTCCACAGTCACTTACTGTCAGCACTCTGGCAAGTTATGAGTCTGCATTAACCATCTTCCACTGCAATAAAATAGAACATAGCTTGCTGACATCATCACCTGCTGGCCCCAACTGAACCTGCTGAAGGTCCTGAATGAATGGTGCCAATGAATTGAGCTGAGACTGGGGTTAAGTTAACAGAACCAGAAGACTCCAGGCAATTTCTGCACAGGAATGCCAGAGGCGCATCTTGCAGGAATGTTAATAGAACAGCTCTGTGCACAGGTTCATGAAGAGTTTATGCAGATAGTGGCTTATATAAAAGTAGGTGGTAACTTCCCTATCTCAGAAGCAGGGCCATCTTGGCGAACTTGAGGCTATAGATGAATACCAGACCTCCCTAACAGCTGGAGAACAGACACCACAAACACTGTTGCCAGCTAGAACGGGCACAGGTGGCCTTCTTCTCAAAATGTAGTGTCAGCAGAGTCACAGAGTGTTCTGAACACAGAGTGCTTTAGCCTCAACAGGCTTAAGACCACCTACAACAGCTTACGATATTTTAAAAGATGATTTAATGAAATCATTCTCCTTATTCCCCCCCCCTTTTTTCTTCTCCCTAAATAAAACAACTTGGTGAAGACTTTAAGCAAACCAAGTACTAAAGCTATGTTAAATAGCTTGCTGTATCTTTGTATTTCAAGCTAGATGTCTGGTTAGGGAAATGTTAAGCAGTTGAATGACACTGTGCCCAGCTGGCACATCTCCATGTGTGAATACACGTTACACCCTTCCCTCTCAGCATGGAGAAGCTGACTAATCTGGGTGTGCAAATGAAGTCGTTAACAAAAGTCCGCATGGGTTTCTAGACAACCTTAATGACTGATACCTAACACTCAGAAAATTAGACGCCCTGGAACTTTTTCAATTATGGTTAATTGATGCCAGTATGGTCTTTGCTTGAATCCAAGTTTTTCTCAAGGTTTGAATAAGAAAGGAAAAATGCTTATGGGGCAAGAAATTTACAAGTCCCTAGGAGGTTTTGAAAGATCACAGCCCTTGAGATAGCACATTCAGATTGCACGCGCCTGGTTTGGGGGTTAGTGTAATCTAAGACTTCAGTGTAGTTAACTTCTGATCCATTGGAACAGAAGCCCTGTAACGATTCATGACTCAGAGGTCTTTGCCTGATAATAACCTTTCAAGCAGTAGAATTAACCTGGTCCTTAGATGTTATAGATGAGAAAGGCACATCATCTTTACATTTTCCCTTTAGCCATCCAACTGCAAGAGCAGCCAAGCATTGTATGTCTTACACACATTACCCTCAACTCTGTGAAATCGCTCAGTGTGTGCCATTCAGTAGGTTGCAATTTGACCTACAAAGGCAGTCTTCTGTGACAAAATGGGATGATAAGTCTCCGTTTAATGTGTATAGATTCAGGAGTACTGTAAGCTATTAAGATAGCTTATTGGATGCAAAAAAAAAAATTCTTCACCTTTGCCATAAATGGTTTCCTGAACCTAGTTAAAGGATGAAAAATAAGCATATTTGTGTGAACCAGAATTGGTGTGGCAGTAGTGGTTAACAGTGCCACCGTATAAATGTCAGTATCTGGATTGGAGAAATGGCTCAGCAGTTAGTAGTACTTGCTTGCAAAGCCTGACGACTTGTGTTTGCTTCCCCAGTACCCACATAAAGCCAGCCAAACATACCAAATGGCAGATTCATCTGGAATTTAGAGTGGCAAGCAGCCCTCATGTGCTCATTCTCTCTCTCTCTCTCCCCTTCCTTCCTTCCTCCCTACCTCCCTCCATTGCAAATAAATAAATAGAATATATAAAATATCAATATCAGATGCTATCAGAACTGAATATTGCTAATATGAAAGAGTGATACATCCAGATTATGGGTCATGTCCACTATCAACAAGACTGCCCCTATGAAAAAGCAGTGTAAAATGAGTTATTTCACAAGTGGCTTGTATTTGCCCATGGGAACAATTTTGCACTTCTATAACCAAAGGCGAAGAGTAGTCATATCTCCTCATCTTGATGTGATCAAGGGTTGCCTACCACAAAACTTTTCATTATAAGCCGAGGAAGCCACCTTTTCTGTCAACCTCGTCTACACCTGAACCTGAGATATAAGAGAATCCACAGCTTTCTGCTTAAAGACACCAAGACATGAAGGATAGGCACTGATGAGGCATCATGGACTGGGGAAGGCAGTGAACTGTTAGACACAGAAGATCAACAAAGACCAGAGGCATAAGGCTTTTCGTGGCAACCTTCAGTCCCAGAAGTATGAATTTATGGTGTGTGATGAGGTAGGAAGATGGGCTGGGGAGACGGCTCAGTGGAGAAGAGCGCTTGCTGCACAAGCATGAGGACCTGAGGTTCAGTCCCCAGCACCCATGTAAAAACCTGGGTGGGGCCACACACACCTGCACCCCCAGTGCTAAAGAGGGCAGGGCAGAAGGATCGCTGGAGCTTTCTGGTCAGCCAATCTAACTGGAAAAAAATGGCAAGCTTCAGATTCAGTGAGAGGCTCTGTCTCAGGGGAGTGAGGTGGAAGGACAGTAGAGGAGGAGACCCAGATGTCTTCTTCTGGATTCCACATATATGCTCACAGGCTGCCTGCATTGGTGCCACTCTGGGGTCCCAGGGTGGCCCTGAACTCTCGGCGATCGTCCTGCCTCTGCCTCCCGAGTGCTGGGATTAAAGGCGTGTGCCACCACGCCCAGCCTCCATGGTTTTTATAATACCAAGTAACTCTTAAATTCTAATGCTTGTCTTTGTGTGTGTGCACGCACACTTGTATGTATGCAGATGCACACACTATATGTATGTGTATGGAGGTCAGAGGCAAACATCAGATGTTTTCCTCCATCACTCTTCTGTCTAACTTTCTTAAGACAGAGACTCTCCCTGAACCTGGAACCCTCCATTTTTTTTTATTAGACTGGCCAGGAATCCACCAGTCTCCGCCACCCTCAGCTCTGGGGTTCAAGCATGAGTGGCACTGCCCAGGTTTTTACGTGTGTGCTGGAGGTCAGACCCTCATGCTTGCAGAGCGAGTGCTCTTACCCTCTGAGCCATCCCCCTCGCCCCTTCGATTCTAAATTTAACATTACCTGGTTTGTTCTCACCATGCAAATTAAAGGATGGGTTGGTAGACAAAAACCTAACCTATCTGTGTTTGGATCCTTAAAAGCCCTGTAATTTTGAGCAAATTCGTGCCTGTATCTTAAGTTTCAGTTTCCTTATTTGCAACATGAGAAAGAACTTTCTCTTACGATTGCTCTAAACAAAGTGTCTACTTTTAGAACCCAGCATATTGTAGGCACTCAAAGCATGCTTGCTCTTATGAAAATATGTTCCCTAAAAAAAATAAAAAAGAAAATATTTTCCCCATAAAAGACAGTGGTCTATAATAGATGTGAAGAAGAGGAAAGCTTCGTTCTTTATAACTGATATTACATTTGGCATTTGTTAGTTGATGATTAAGAAGTCACTGGAGGTGTCCAGTCACTGTCATAACCTGAAGACACTAAAGAGTCACTTCGTTCAGCAGAGAAACTTAAAGGCTCTTTGGACCTTGGGCCCTTTGCTTAGTGAGACATGTTTCTCTGCTGTCATCAAAATCCTATGTACACACGAACAGAACAACCTTTTGAGCTGTCAATCCCAGGCAACCAAAAATAGTTAATTAGCAGAAAAAATTACTAAAGCAAATGTGATACCATTTCCCATTCCGTGGCTTCTCTGCATGAATGATTACAGCATGGGCATGGGGACCTGCCTTAGTTATGCCTTATTTAACTTGACCAACTGGGGTGTGTGTCAGCCTGAGTGAGAACCTCCTGGGGCGGGCAGAGCAGGCAGAGTGAGTTCCTGAGACTCCTTGGAACCCTGAAAAAGTTACTTATTAGTTCTCGGCTTCCAGCAGGAGCACTTGGCACATTTTTCATCTGCTTCCTCCTTACTTATTTCACAACATGCTGTGATCAAAGGAGACGATTTTTAAAAGGCCTGTAGATATATAATGCTATCATCTTTTGCACTTCTCTTTATAAATGTCACAGCAAAATATGAATTAGAGGTGAGACAATAGAATTGTGTTGCCTAGGCACAGAAATGAGGGCCATTAAGAGAGGGAGAATAAGGATCACTCAGTTTTTCCTTTTGAACTGAGCAAAATATTTCTTCTAGAACATTATATGAGACTATTACTTATCGAATGCAAGTTAATTAGGTAAATAGAGAAAAGGTAATTTTTCAAATTAAATAAGCTTACTTAACACATGTTTATTTTGTTTTTTCAGGAAGGGCTAAGGATGCTTATTTCAAGAGATCTAGATTGTACCAATACCATGTATGTCCAGTTTTCACTTAGATTTATAGCAAAAGGTAAGCTGTTTCCAAGGATATGTGCTCGTTGTTGTTTTCCTTCAAAAAATTCTGGTGCATTATTCCTCCTTACTAAGAAATAGCACAGTTAGGGCCACATAATAGTTTCTATATGGAAGAGCTAACATAAATTTGTGTAAGTAAATATTCACAAATGTTCTCTAATACGTGTTCATAATGAGGGTACAGTGACTGCTGTTGTTAAACTATTTGGTATAACTACAGTTATCATACAAGTTCTATGGTGGTTAGACTTATCATGTCCCCAAGTCTTCCTACTGCTACTTCCTAGCAAGAAGAATTTTAAGTTAAGACATTATTAATTTATGAATACTTTGGAGTTTATTTTACAAATGCTAACATACCCTAAAGACTACCTTGTCAGTGTGTTTCTTATTTAATCTTTTGTTAACTTTTTCTTGAACAATAATGCCATTGTATATATAGCACATTTTCAAGTGATTTTTGTTTGTATCCCAAGGTTTACATGTTTAACCCTTCATCAAATTGTGATGTCAGTAGAATAAAAGTTTTGATTTGATGGCTCCTGAATATAGAAAATTGTGTGTGGGGTATGTGTGTGTGTGTGTGTGTGTGTGTATCTGAAAGAAAAAGGGTGTGTGAATCCAAGATTTTGTGTGGTTTTCAAAATACCCTCATATACAAAACCCAGTCTATAATCAATTTTCAGATGCCTCTGAAACATGTAGCCAAAAAGACTATATAAATATTAATGGCTTATGCACTAATGCCAATAGAGCACGCTAAGACTGTAGAATCCTCATCGTATTCTCTATGCCTGTGCTATGTTCTCCCAGGCACCCCAGAGAGGTCACACTCTATTCTACTACAGTTCTCTGTCAATGGAGGAATCACTTGGCACCTGATGGATGAGCTTTATTTTCCTCAAACAACCAGCATACTTTTCATTAATGTACCCTTGCCGTACAGTGCCCAAACCAACGCTACAAGATTCAGACTCTGGCAACCTTACAATAATGGTAAAAATGCATGTGTTTTCCTTTGCTATGAACTGACAGCAGCATGTTAATATCCTTGTCTCTAAGGTGTGGAGAAAGTGTCACCTGAGAGGCTTAATAGCTGTCCTTGTCACATACATTTTACAGGCTTCTTCTTAACCATTTGCAATGAATATTTAATTTCATGTATTTTGTCATCTCCTCCTATTTGACTAAGAAGTTGTTTGGGGTCTTTTGTTGTTGTTGTTGTTACTCCATGTTGGCTTGAAACTTGCTATGTATATGTAGCTCAGACTAGCCTCAAACTTATGGTGCTCCTGCCTTAGTCTCCTGATTGCTGGGATTACAGAGCCACTGTGCCTAATTGTAAATTCTCTTACTGAGATAGATAGATAGATAGATAGATAGATAGATAGATAGAGATATATAGATATATTACTGAATCCTATCACAGAGCTAAGATTTTTTAAAAATCCAGAACTACTATTAACATTCACCAATTGTAATTATATTTTTTAATTTTTCAATTTATTTATTTGAGAGCAACAGGCAGAGAGAGAGAGAGAGAGAGAATGGGCGCGCCAGGGCCTCCAGCCACTGCACACAAACTCCAGACACGTGCGCCCCCTTGTGCATCTGGCTAACATGGGTCTTGGGGAATAGAGCCTCAAACCAGGGTCCTTAGGCTTCACAGGCAAGCGCTTAACTGCTAAGCCATCTCTCCAGCCCTGTAACTACATGTTTGTTGAATCCATTTAGAAATGGATAGTTCTTCTGAGTGTGGTATTTCATTACTGAAGTAGACTGCTACAACAAATGCCATGAAAAAGTGCAAGGGACGTAGACAAAGCAGAGAGTCCCTTATGAAATATTCCTGCCATCCACATGCTTCGCTGATAAGTCATACAAATGTATGATTTAACAACATTTCGTATGATTACAGAAAAATATTTTACAAATTTATAATGCTCTATTACTTCCTCTATTCCTGTTACCTATTGATTATAAAGGAGCAGATTTTACAAAATCGTGTATTTAACTGCATAAGTTAGCTCAGATATCCTTCATTGAGCAGACGTAACACAAAAAATGGATATGAATAATGTACTTCAATCTTGAACTTTAAGCTGTGTATTTTCTTTATTACTATTGAGTAAAAGATTCCATATGTTGTAAGATAGATAAAAATCATAATAAATATTCATTTAAAGGAATTCACATATGTGAGATTATATAATATATGAACAAAAAATTCAGAATAAAAACATAACCAGGGGCTGGAGGGATAGCTTAGCAGTTAAGGTGTTTGCCTACAAAGCCAAAGGACCTTGCTTTAATTCACCAGGACCCACATTAGCCAGATGCACAAGGGAGCGCTTGTGTCTGGAGTTCGTTTGCAGTGGTTGGAGGCCCTGGCATACCCATTCTCTCTCTCTCTCTCTCTCTCTCTCTCTCTCTCTCTGTCAAATAAATAAATAAAATAAAATAAAATATTTAAAATATATATATAAACCAGTTTCAAAATCCAAAAGACTACTATTTTCATGTTGAGTATGAAATGGTTACATAATTTTTTTCCATTGTAGTCACTAACCACTTCCAAAACAAATGAAAGGAAGCTACTAGAATTACCATTGAGAGAATTAGAGAGAAATAAATATAGATAATTTCATTTTAAAAAGCATCAGGGTGTTTCTTCATACTCTTGTGTGTACATATGCTTTTACATTTTGTGAGAAATGTCCTAAAAGTAGGAATCTTGATATTCCTGCTTGACATGATTTTGTCATCTTTCTTCAAGTTCAATCCAAACAGTGCTTTGCAAAAGCAGCCTGAGTCTTGCCCTTCTAGAACATCCTCTCTCGAACATCTTCCTTAAACATTTGGCCAGAGCCAGTCACTGATTCAGGTTCTAGGACAGTTTGAGGAGTGACTTCAGAGGGCTGTTTTTGTTTTTTTAATGTTTCCATGCATCTTTAATTACATATGTTTCAAACAACTTTAAGAAATAAAATATTAAGTAGCACACACTGTGTATAGTTGACTCTAAAAATCCATGAACTGCTTTTTGAACAGACTCGGTAGTATGTTTTTTTGTTTGTTTGTTTTGTTTTTTGGGTTTTTTTTGGTTTTCTGAGGTAGGGTCTCACTGTAGCCCAGGCTGACCTGGAATGCACTATGTAGTCTCAGGGTGGCCTCGAACTCACGGCGATCCTCCTACCTCTGCCTTCCGAGTGCTGGGATTAAAGGCCTGCGCCACCACGCCCGGCTGGTAGTATGTTTTAATAGTCAGTAGTCTATTGATGATAGACAAGACATCTTACAGATTTCCCCAAGACCACTAACCAGAACTGAGCCCCACTCTCGCTGAGTCCGCAGCACTGTGTGACTAGAAGGACAGCAGGCGTTCCCAAGCTGTTTATCAGAGCTTTCCAAAATTCATGAAGCAGTGCTGTGCTGTGTCAACTTATGGTTGCAAGCTTACTGTTTTCACACTTTGATCACTGTGAACACACTCTTTCATAACTGCGGGTTTTGTCTGCAAATATATGTTGTGTTGAACCTGTCATTACTGAGTTTCTTCTGTCATTTATTTTCTTCCAATGAGCATGAATGGCCATCTGATTTTCATCTTTGGAAAAACTTACTTCATCCTAAAATGCCTTAGGTAAGAAAGAAGAAATCTGGATTATTGACGACTTCATTATTGATGGGAACAATCTGAACAACCCTGTGGTGCTTATGGATACATTCGACTTCGGGCCCAGAGAAGACAACTGGTTTTTCTATCCGGGTGGGAATATCGGTCTTTACTGCCCGTATTCGTCAAAGGGAGCTCCGTAAGTATTTCCTTGAAACTAAAAGTATTGCTTTTTATTTTGTCTGCTTGATTGTTTGTTTGTTTGAAGTAGGGTCTCACTCTAGCCCCAGGCTGACCTGAAACTCCCTCTGTAGTCTCAGGCTGACCTCGAACTCACAGCGTTCGTTCCTCCTAAGTGTGCCTCCCAACTGCAGGGATTAAAGGTGTGTGCCACCAAAGCTAAATCCCCTGCCATATACAAATCATGAGGAATGTTTGCCCAAATGACTTCCTTGTTTTCTTGAATAACCAGTGAGGAAGATTCAGCTATGGTGTTTGTTTCGAATGAAGTTGGGGAGCACTCCATTACCACCCGTGACCTGAGTGTGAATGAGAACACCATCATACAATTTGAGGTGCGTGGCTTTGTTTGTCTCATTAGAAGTACTTTAAATTTTGTCTTGAACAAAAGCGACACAAGAAGAAGGAAAGCTCAGATAATTTCATAAATCATGGCTTCCCTCTCTAATATTTTATTTTTATCTATTTGAGTGAGAGAAAGAATGGACATGCCAGGGCCTCCAGCCACTGCAAATGAACTCCAAACAGATGTGTCACCTTGTGCATCTGGCTTTTGTGGATTCTGGGGAATCAAACCTGGGTCCTTTGGCTTTGCAGGCAAGCGCCTTAACTGCTAAGACATCTCTCTGACATCCCCCCCCCCTTTTTTTTTTTTTTTTTTTTTTTTTGGTTTTTCGAGGTAGGGTCTCACTCTAGCTCAGGCTGACCTGGAATTCACTATGTAGCCTCAGGGTGGCCTCGAACTCGTGGTGATCCTCCTATCTCTGCCTCCTGAGTGCTGGGATTAAAGGCGTGCACTACCACACCCAGCTAACATCCCTTTTTTTTTTATGAGAACATAAAAAGGTTTTGTGTTATGATTCAATTGCCAGAACTAATTGCCATTGTTTATATCATAAGTAGAGTTACTTACAACATATTTCTTCCCACCTATTTTAATGTATTGAAATAAACTTTTACAATTGTAAAAACATAAAATACTATATTATTCTGATATTGCTATTTTCACAGTTTTTGAATGAAACAGAATTTCTAGTTTATACTGTACCAGCCTGTTAAATGTATTTATTCTACTGCCCTGAATTTTATATTAAATACTATGATACTTTTTTATAATTTTAACTATACTAGCTTTTGGTAGTTTATTAATATTTATGCTTTTTCCTATTTGTCAAGAAAGCATATTAATAGTTAACATAAAACCTTTACATATTTCAAACACTCCAATAAAATCAACAGACTCAGAGGTGCTTCATTTTAGTGCTCTATAGCTGAGGTCTGCATCGACTAGTCAACAACCTCAGATTGAGCAACACACAAGCGTGCCAACACAATAGTTTGAATAGTTGTACACTATCTGTCTATGTCCCCTAAATTAGCATCATCTTACAGTTTGGGAAGTTCAGAAGAAAGGTACATGTTTCCTACATTAAAAAAACTATCCTGGCCGGGCGTGGTGGCGCACGCCTTTAATCCTAGCACTCGGGAGGCAGAGGTAGGAGGATCACCACAAGTTCAAGGCCACCCTAAGATTACATAGTGAATTCCAGGTCAGCCTGAGCTAGAGTAAGACCCTACCTCGGGAAAAAAAAAAAAAAAAAAACTATTCTGGTGTCTATTGTAAACTTTACTCTATTTTTAAATTTTTTATGCCTTAAATGCTAATAAAAAGTAGCACTTTGTCTCTTTTAAGAAGACTTTTAGCAAAGGAATTCAGGTAGAAACAAAAATTTGAATAATTTGTCAAATGCCAAAAGTTTACTCATCAGAAGATAAAGAAATCTCTACACACACACACACACACACACACACACACACACTGCATATCAATAACCAGTCACTATAATGTCATAATAGCAAGAATGTGTTAATCCCAAGAGGAGGATGAAATTTTTCACAGAAAGAGTCTCATGCATTTATTTTAGTTTTCGTTTACTGTAATGGAAAAAGGGAATTGTCATTTTCCTGGTTGAAAGAAGAAATGGGAAAAGTAGGTCAAAGGGTACAAATGTTCAGCATGACGGTTATAGTTAAAACATTGTATTATATTTTGAAATTTTACTAAGAAGGTAAATTTTTGGCTCCCTTAACACACACACACATTCATCCATTCTCTCTCTCTCTCTCTCTCTCTCATTATAGATATGATTAATAGGTTATTTTTATTAACTGTAGTCATGTCCCCACATATATCAAAACAACAGCCTGTCTAACTTAAATATAATTGTTAAAAAATCTCTCCTTCTACCAGGGAAAAATATGAATGTTTGTAGGTTGTATTGTCATGATATTAAATCTATGTTGAAGATTCTCCAAATGTAAAATTTTTGGAATTATTTAGAACATGTTATTAAAAAAAATTGAAGCTATTCCTACCTCGTCTACGGGGGGAGGGGGAGAGAAGCTAACAAGATTATAAAATGGTCTTTATTACAGTTTGCATGGTTTAGCTATAAAAGTGGGCCAAAGATAAAATTTGGAATTAACCCAACCTTGGCTTTACTCATTTCCTGGTTTCTTATAAAATGAGGCTTCTTATAAAAATCTCATAAAAATGATTTTTATGAGACATTGTGAGCCTCCTCAGGAAAAAAAAAAAAAGTATGATTTAAAGGTAATATTTGATATTACTCAGGCAAAACAGAATCTTAGAGTGTTAAATATTTCAGTGAGACAGTTCCCGGGAAAATGTTCTCTGGAAAATAATGAAGTGGTGAACGTTTCAAGGCTGATTGCTCTGGGATAATCTGTATCTTTTTTTTTCCCCCTTCTTTCATCCTAAGATCAATGTCGGATGCTCCACGGACAGCTCCTCTGCGGATCCCGTCCGACTGGAGTTCTCAAGGGACTTCGGAGCCACCTGGCACCTGCTGCTGCCCCTGTGCTTCCACAGCAGCGGCCACGTCAGCTCCCTGTGCTCCACGGAGCACCACCCGAGCAGCACCTACTACGCCGGGACCACCCAGGGCTGGAGGAGGGAGGTCGTGCACTTCGGGAAGCTGCACCTCTGCGGGTGAGCGTCTGCTGCTTGGTGCCACCGTCCCTTCTCTTGTCCCTGCAGTCGCGGTTGACTTGCCACGTTATGGGGGGGGGGGGAACCGTACCTCACTCCTCTTTCTCAGCTCTCATTTGAGACAGACCAAATGCACATTTGAAACCAGACCCAGAGCTAATAAGAGCTACTTACTTATAGTCTGAAGGTAGGCTGAAGGTTATGGGGGGGGGGGCTGCACAGACTGGGGTTGATTTCCCTGTGCTCGAGCAAATCGAACAGGAAGCAAGGGAAATATGTTATTCCCACGTTTCCCACAATTTGACCCTTACCCCTTGAGCCCCCACCTCAGCATATAAACTCAGTTACAATGCAGTATATTCCAGCATCTAACTAAGCCCCGCGTTAGGGAGAGTGTGCGCAAAGAAGACGGAAGCCCACAGTGAATTCCTACTATCTGGTTTTAAAATTATATATATATATATATATATATATATATTAGCACTTTTCCCCCAGGCATTTCTACTTTTTCAACCTCTCAGCATTCTTGTAACATATATTTGAATCTTCTATTGAAAAGCTATTTGGAGATAAAGGACTTCAACTCCAATAGAACTGAATGAAGAGTATAGTCTCAAAAAAAAAAAAAAAACTAATAATATAAGGGAACAAAGGGAGGAAGTCCACAAAGAGCTGCCTCAGAATTTGTCTTTTCTTTCAGAATAAAGAATTTATTCTTTTAAAATATGCAAAAAAAAAGATAAAACAGTACTTCCATGTTTTCCAGATGAAAATAGGTAAATAATCCTGGTGTAAAACTGAGCATAATTAGAAGTCTTGGGTTCTTGAGAAGAACTATTAATACTTAGTACTTTTCCAGAACAGGGAAAGCAATTTTTCAAAAGTTTGCATTCTCTTTGAACATTTGCCCCTCATCACCTCCAGAATAATTTTCATAATCTGATTGCTGGGGGCTTAAGTATTTTCTGTTGTTGGCTAACATTTATTAAATCCTTGATATTACATGATGATATGATTCTTCTAGAAAATCCTTTTATAGCTATAGTATTAATAAGCAAAAAATAAGTCTTCGAAATGATTTAGAAGCCAGAGGAGACAAGTAAAGTCTCTGGAGATCACAGATATGGGCCAGCCAGTGATAACTCACTCAACACCATACAGTTCCTATTGGTTAGGAGAGTTTGTTTATAAAAGAATTGGGTAGGGGAACATAATTCAGGGAAAAAAATTATTTGATTTAAAAGGTAATATGTTAAAAGAAATAATAAATGTTTCACTTCAAAGATGCAAGAATTTATTGGAAAGAAACTTTGGGATTGGTGGCCTTCATTTTTATTATCTGGCATTAAAATCATACAAATCACAGCTCTTATTTTCTGGGGCTCCTGATTTCAAATTTCCTGAAAAGAGAATGGAATAGTCAACTATGACCAGAAGCCCAGGTGTTGTGCCATAGCAGAACTTCCAGAAAACCTTGCCTGTAGGTAGAGTTGGCACCAGAAAGACCTGGGAAGCCTACAGGTCCTGTTACTCGGGCACTATTATGGTTGGAATGTTTGTGTCATCTCAAAATTCATACTACCTGAGGACCTGGTTTGTGGCAGTGGAACCTTTCAGGAGGTCATCAGATCATGAGGACAGAGCCCTCACAAATGGGATTTTGACCCTTTTATGAACTCCCTTGCCTTTTCCACCGTGGAGGACACAACGAGAAGGCAGCATCTATGAGCCACAAAACAGCCCTCCCCAGGCCCTGTGAGAGCCCCTTGATCTTGGACTTCCCAGCCTCCAGAACTATAAAAAAATAAAAAAGCGACCCAGCTTGTGTGATTTTGCTTTAGCGGACCAAGACAGACACCTTTGACTGAAGCAATCCCACCCAACTCTTACGATGCAGCTATGAGAAGCGCCAAGTCTTCTCATCAATGGACCTCGAATTTCCTCTAACTTCCCAGTTAGGAAGCAATCCCACCCAACTCTTACGATGCAGCTATGAGAAGCGCCAAGTCTTCTCATCAATGGACCTCGAATTTCCTCTAACTTCCCAGTTAGGAAGCAACCCCAAGATAAGTTGTCGACCATGATTTTCATTTTATCACCTGAGGCTTGCTTCACAGAGCTCTGCCAGTGAGTGGCACTGAGTGGCGCTGCCCATACAGTATAGCAAGACAGTGCCACAGTGCCATGCAGACACCAATGCTGAGCACTGGTGACATCCACTGTGCTGTCTTCCCATGTAAAGCATGGCAGGGTAACCTGACAATGTAAGTAAGAGCAATATACATATCTGTATTTTTCACCCTCTGGGTAAAAAAAAAAATCCACCTATAAGACACATTCCTTAGTAGTGTGTGGAATTTAGACCAGCTTGTTGCTTATATTTCATGTTATTTTATTTCTATGAAAAAAATTATAAGTGGGTGAATGGGACATGCCACCATCTGCTTTCCATCATATTTGTGAAGGGAAGAATTTACCTTCATAGTGTTGTCTAGTCCTTGTTTAAGGAAAAGAATAATCCTGCTCTTAAAACCCATACAGCCATGAATTGCTGGAAGGCAAAAAAAATGAGATTTTCTTCAAGTCAGTGAACTAGTCCTTGGTTTATATGCAACATAGGACATAATAATGGCGCACATTAACCTTTTCTGTGATTTAAAGGACACCATACACACATGCAAATGTTTTCAAGCGCCAAGTGGCCATTTTTTATATCCACATATTGTCAATTTACATACACACCATCAGTATTGAGTTTCCCTCAAATTTTATTCAAATCACCTGTGTGTCCTTTTAGTCCGGAGTCTTTCTGTCTTTGAAATGTCCCTAATTTCTTTTTTTTTTTTCCTTCACGCAGTTTAACAATGCATCCACCAAAAACCCTCTTTAACGGAGGCAGTGTTGTGTGTTTGCAATTTCAAATTTATGTTTAAAAAACAGATCCTTTGAGCACATATGGCTTGAGAGAACAGGTACTGACATTCACCAAGGAAGGTGGCAATAAAATTTTTTTTTCAAAATTAAGATTTGAGCAGAAGGAGACACAGTGAAACCAGACCCTTCTGGCCATTTGTCACAGTGCTGGCAGTCTCTGTGTCAAGGCAGGTGAACAATAATAAATATCCAAGCCACGGGTGGTTCATCTGTATTCAGAACATTTGAATAAGTAAGAAGTTCAAAAAAGAACCCATGTAGGCCTTGTTCAAAGGAAAACTCTAGCCACTTCCCTCAGCTCAGGAGTCTGGAAGTTCAAAAGGTAAGAAGTACTTCTTGCCAAAGAGTAAATTCTGACACGTACTTGAAAATCAAGTTGAATTATGAACTGGCGTTTTGGGGGCAGCTTAGTGTAGTTGGAGTCTTGATCCACAATAAAAATAGGCTTAAAAATGGTATGCGAGCCGGGCATGGTGGCGCACACCTTTAATCCCAGCACTCGGGAGGCAGAGGTAGGAGGATCGCCGTGAGTTCAAGGCCACTCTAAGACTACAGAGTAAATTCCAGGTCAGCCTGGGCTAGAGTGAGACCCTACCTCGAAAAACCAAAAAAAAAAAAAAAAAAAAAACAGTATGTGAGAACTTTACTCCTGTTTGCTTCACTCTCTGTAGAAGCCTGACAGATGCATTTCCCTCTCACCAGCCACCCCTGACCCTAGTGCTTCACGTATATTGCCTAAATAAGAAAGCTTCAGAATTTCATTTTTATAGAAAGTGGAAATTGGGCAAATTCGTGCAGTGCAAAAATAAGTGTGCATGACATCCCGGGAATATTGTCTACCCTTTGAAAATAAGTCATTTTTCTTTTTGAACTCAATTCTATACCATGGTAAAGATACACCATCTATGGACTTCTCCCAAAATGTGAAAGATGATTTCCAGTGACATAAGTTGTTATCAAGAATATAAGACAGCCGGGCGTGGTGGCTGCACGCCTTTAATCCCAGCACTTGGGAGGCAGAGGTATGAGGATCGCCATGAGTTCGAGGCTACCCTGAGACTACATAGTGAATACCAGGTCAGCCTGGACTAGAGTGAGACTCTGCCTCGAAAAACCAAAACGTAAAGTAAAATAAAATAAAAGTCAATACATTTACTTGTTTTGCTCTCATTGTTGTTATTATTTGTTTTTGAGACAGGGTCCAGGCTAACCTGAAATTGATGATGTAGTTGCAGGTTGACCTTGAGCTCATAGTAATCTTCCTGTCTCTGCCTCCTAAGAGCTAGAATTGCTGGTGTGAGCTACCACACACAGTATACATGCTTACTTTTTATTTTAAAAAAATAAGAAATAAATGCCAGCAATCTAAAAATTATAAATTGGATTTTCTTAATTTTACCCTTAAATTTTTACTGAGCAACCACTTTGTGTGGAACACCATGAAAGGATATGAAAAAGGGGATGTGGTCATTGGCCTCTACAACTTGACTACCAATTGAGTAAGTAGGTATATTTTCAAGTAACTCCAGCTATAATACCTATAATAATGGAAAATTTTATCAAAATTGTTAGAAGACCATGAGAGAAAAAAATTAAGATTCATCGTTTAACATAAGATCCAACAATTGCAATACCATTCTACCCAGGGGAATTGAAACCATGGATTTCAACAAGTCCTTGTGCTATCCAAATGCTTCTAACAGCACTGTTCACAACAGCCCCAAGATGGAAACAACATGTCCCACATAAACTTATATAAAGTTAGTATTTCTATATGATGGAATATTGTTAATCAGTAAGAGGACTGAAATTCTGGGATTTGATACAATGTGAACATACCTGGAAAATAGTAATGCTAAGTAAACGGAGCTGGACACAAAGGACCCGTGTTGGTGGTTCCATTTATATGAAATGTTCAGGATGGGTAACTCCACAGAGATAGAAAGTAGGTTTCTGGGTTTCCAGAAAAGAACAAATGTGAAACTACTTCTGAGTGGGGCACAGGTCTCCTTCCTGCATGATGAAAATATCTTGGAACTAGATAAAAGTAGGCAACACTCACTGTCAGTGCTTAAATGCCACTGGGTGCTTTAAATGGTTAATTTTACGTGGCATGAATCTTACGTAAACTGATGCATGAATTTTGCCTCAGTTATAATAATTACTTACGCACAATGTAGATAGCAGGAATAGAGAAATGGCCACCAAGGAAGTCGGTATTGAGAAAGATAGAAGATCAGATGGAATTTTCACCTACTAACAGAACTGGGAAGGGCCTAGGAGAAAGCAGGATCCTCACTGGCAGAATCTTGGAGACTGGCCTGGCTTAGCAGTTAAGCGCTTGCCTGTGAAGTCTAAGGACCCAGGTTCGAGGCTGGATTCTCCAGGACCCACGTTAGCCAGATGCACAAGGGGCCGCACACAACTGGAGTTCGTTTGCAGTGGCTGGAAGCCCTGACATCATGCCCATTCTCTCTCTCTCGCCCTCCCTCTCTCTCCCCCCCTTTGCTCTGTCTGTCACTCTCAAATAATAATAAAATAAAGAATATTGGAGACTGAGAATGGAGTTTGGCTCCTGAAGTGGCAAATCGTGTCTTCCATAGGTAGAAACGGCCCATTGTTCATAGGCCAAATGTGCTTCCTTAAAGGTGTATTGTTCTGCTGACCATCTTCCTCTTTTCCAGGTCTGTGCGTTTCAGATGGTACCAGGGAGTCTACCCCGCCAGCTCACAGCCAGTCACGTGGGCTATTGATAATGTCTACATTGGTCCCCAATGTGAAGAGATGTGTAACGGGCATGGGAGTTGCATCAATGGAACCAAGTGTATATGTGATCCTGGCTACTCTGGTCCAACCTGTAAAATAAGCACCAAAAATCCTGATTTTCTCAAGGATGATTTTGAAGGTAATCTTTTGTCATAAATTCGTGATTTTATGAAATGATTTACATGAAGATATAATTTGTGATGGATGACTAATCATTAAGGTGTAGTCTAATATTTCCTTATTATAATTCCTTTTCATTGTTACAGCTCTGAATTTTTACAGGATTCCATTTTTGAAACAGCGATCAGTAAGAGACAAGACCTTAACTAAGGAAAAACAAAGACCATTTTCAGTACTTTATGCTACATGTCATTACCGATTAATGATAATTTTAGAAAATACATCTGAAAGACTAGTCTCTCAGATGGAAGAGGTGTACTTTACACCAACTCATCACTTTCCATGTCCTGGTTTTATACCTAAAATCTAACTAGCATCTCTATATGCAGTGATAGCATGGCATAGAAAATGCACAAAAAGAGCATCTAAGTGTGATGCTCTATCACCAGACTATGGATAAATATCTTCACAAGAGAAGGGCACAGATAATTGCTGTCTATGTTGATGTAATTAGATGAAAATATTTTGTTTTTCCCAAGCTGTCTATAAAACATTATGCTTATGGTTTTATAATACATTTTAAAACTAGAGTTAGAAACAAACAATAAAACTACTCTGCCACAAAAACGTATGAAATATGAAGGTTGAAAGTACTGTGATAAGTAAAGGAAGCCAGATACAATACCACATATTATATATTCTATCTACATGAAGTATACAAAAATAGGCCAATCTACATACAGTTAGAAAAAACAGATTCATGATTGCCTGGGGCTGTGGTGGAGGGAAACATTATGGGGAGTAACTGTTTCCTGGTACAAAGTTTCTCTTTCAGGTGATTGAAAACTTGGAAGTCATTATTAATGATGGTTGTATATCATGAATGTACTTAGCATCACTGAACTGTTCACATTAAAATTGTTAAGATGGCAAAGTACATATTTTATGTATTTACCACAGTGAATAACATAAGCTTTTGAAATGTGTACTGAATAGATTTAAGAGCTGTCTCTGAAAGACATTATCTAGTAGGAATTGCTAAATTATACTGAAATTTCTTTGAAGCAAAATTCCTCTTTTTCCTATCCTCACATGAGAAAGGATGCAGTAAAAGAGACCAGTGGAAAAGCCACACCCACTCCCTTCCTTTTGGCCTCATTCACTCTGTGACTAACCAGTGTCTTTTTCTTTGCTGTGGGGGAGAGAAAAGGAGAAACCCACCTGGCTGAACCATGGACCCTCAGGAAAAGACACTTAGATTATGGGCCTTAGATTATGCTTGTCACAGCTCAACAAATTCCAACCACCTAACATATTGAAGAGGCCTGGTAACCCAAAATAACACTTGAACATATATGCTTTACATTTAAAAACCATATCACAGGGCTAGGAAGATGGCTTAGCTGAATAAAGGCACTTGCTTGCAAAGCCTACTGACTATGGTTTAATTTCTGAGCCACCCACATAAGCCAGATGCAATAAGTGGTGCATGTGTCTGGTGTTCATTTGCAGTAGCAAGAGGCCATGGCATTCCCATACACACACACACACACACACACACACACACACAAACACACAAATGATTAAAAAAAAAAAAAAACAGCAGCCAGGCATGATGGCGCACACCTTTAATCCCAGCACTCGGGGGCAGAGGTAGGAGGATCACCATCAGTTTGAGGCCAGCCTGATACTATCTATTGAATTCCAGGTCAGCCTGGGCTACAGTGAGACCCTACCTCAAAAAAATGATATAATAATAATAAGATTAGTCAGGCATGGTGGCAACATGCTTTTAATCCCAGCACTTAGGAGGCTGAGGTTGGAGGATTGCTGTAAGTTTGAGACCAGACTGAGACTCCATAGTGAATTCCAGGTCAGCCTGAGCTAGAGTGAGACCCAACCTCAAAAAAAAAAAAAACACAATAATAATGATGATGATGATGGTCTAGAGTGATTGCTTAGTGGTTAAGGCACTTGCCTGCCAAGCCTAAGGACCCATGTTCAACCCTCCAGGTCCCATGTAAGTCGGATGCTCATGGTGATGCAAGCACACAAGGTCGCACATGCATACAAGGTGGCGCTGCACACCTGGAGTTCAATTGCAGTGGCTGAGGGCCTGGGCATGCTAATTTGCTCTCTCTCATAAAAAAATGATAAAAAATAGAAAAGTGATGATGATGATATGGCCAGGTGTGGTAGCGCACGCCTTTAATCCCAGAACTCAGGAGGCAGAGGTAGGAGGATCACTGTGAGTTCGAGGCCACCCTGAGACTACATAGTGAATTCCAGGTCAGCCTGAGCTACAGTGAGACCCTACCTCAAAAAATTAAAATAGATAAATAAATAAATGATGATGATATTAAAAACTGCACCATACACTTTCCAAATTTCTTTTAAAAATGTAATACAGCTATACTTGGGAATCACAGATAAACAACATTTTCCACTTTTTTTCAGGTCAGCTAGAATCTGATAGATTCCTACTAATGAGTGGTGGAAAGCCTTCTCGGAAGTGTGGGATCCTTTCCAGTGGAAACAACCTCTTTTTCAATGAAGATGGCTTGCGCATGCTGATGACCCGAGACCTGGATTTGTCTCATGCTAGGTAGGCATTGTAAAGCCACTCTATAACATAGGGTAGTAACTTCATCAGAGCAGAAGGCACAGAGTATTCTCAAGGGCGAGCCCTCCCATTGGTGGTGCTTCCCTTCTCTCTGCCCAGACCCTCCATTAAAGCAGAAATGTGTTCTGTATCTACGAAAGAAGTGAAACACAGCTCTGCGAGCAAACCTAGCATCTGATCTCTTATAAGCTTGAGACTGGAAAAATGACAATATTAATTTACTCTAGCTTCAAGAAAATAATGTTGCAGGCTGGGGAGATGGCTTAGTGGTTAAGGCAATTGCCTGCAAAGCCAAAAAAAACCCAGGTTTGATTCCCCAGGACCCACATAAGCCAGATGCATAAGAGGGTGCATGCATCTGGAGTTCATTTGCAGTGGCTGGAGGCCCTGGCATGCCCATTCTCTCTCTCCCTCTCTCTGCCTCTTAATCTCTTTCTCTCTCGCTCAAATAAATAAATAAAAACAAAGTATTTTCAGCTGGGCGTGGTGGCACACGCCTTTAATCCCCGCACTCGGGAGGCAGAGGTAGGAGGATTGCCATGAGTTCGAGGCCACCCTGAGACTCCATAGTGACTTCCAGGTCAGCCTGGGCCAGAGTGAGACTCTGCCTTGAAAAACCAAAATAAATAAATAAATAAAGTATTTTTTAAAAGAAAAGAAAACAATGTTGCATCTACCAGCTATTCTTGAACTATGAAGACATTATGTATGGTTATTGCACTATGCTAGTAAAAAGCTCAACTGAAATGTAATACGTCCTCGAATTATCCATGACTAATTTTATTACGTTAGCAAATAGTGAGGTGTATTTGAAGTACAGCCTTCTTCTTTATAAGCATGTTCCCAAAGATTCACTCACACGTTCTAAGACATCATTTTCTAAATTGAGCACGGCCTCTCAGAGGCAAACATTTTAAAGTGGCTCAGAGGATTATGTCTCATCACAACACATGTCACTTGATCATTTGATGAGCCAAAACCTTAACAGGAAAATATATAATAAAGTTTAACATGTATAAAATGGAACTCTGCCAGGTGTGGTAGCGCATGCCTTTAATGCCAGCACGTGGGAGGCAGAGGTAGGAGGATCACCGTGAGTTGGAGGCCACCCTGAGACTCCATAGTGAATTCAGGTCAGCCTGGGGCTAGAGTGAGACCCTACCTCGAAAAACCAAAAATAAAAAAAAAAGAATGGAACTCAGACCTATTTTTGCAAGTAAACAAGGAAGTCATACTTTTAGTTTTGAAAACATTTCATAATACTGTAAAATACATCTTAACATAGTCATGATTTTTCTCTTAAATCTTTAATTTACTGATTATAAATTTTAATCACACTTCATAGAAAATGCAGTTCTGTTTATGAAATAATCAGTTATTGAAAGCAAACATTGATTTTTATCCTATTTTAATGAATGTAACTTAATTTGATATTTTGCATATATACAGATATATATATATTTATACATATATATCAAATTTTCACTAGAGGCTGAGTTCTCTAATTTAGAAGTTGTTAAGTTTTTGAGGGAGGGGATTTTGAGGTAGGTTCTCGCTCTAGCCCAGGCTGACCTGGAATTCACTGTGTAGTCTCAGGGTGGACTTGAACTCATGATGATCCTCCTACCTCTGCCTTCTAAGTGCTGGGATTAAAGATGTGTGCCACCACACCTGGCTTTTTAGAAATTATTAAGTTTTATCATTAAATTAATATAAACATTTTCCCAATACGAGCAGCTAATATGCCAAAATATTTTCTGTATAAACAATTGGTCTTATAGACGGAAACATCCCTAGGCCCTAACCATGTGTGTTTTCACTAGTCAGATGTTAAAAGCTCCATTATATAGCTCATCTTAGTTGCATGCTGTGTGGGATTTGCATACATTGACCTTAAAATCCTCCATGTAAGATCCCAATTTTTTCAGGACCATGAGATAAATAAATGGGTATTGGAACAACCATGAGGAATGAATAGATTTATGTAGGATGCAGATAACATTTATCATAAGTCCCATTGTATTTCCTGTGCTTGGTATGAATACATAATTGGGTATGTATGTCGAGTTTGACATGAAATTTATTCTGCTTTACCAGCTCGCACAGTGGCCAGCGCAGGCACCAGCAGCTTGCCTGCCAAAGATAACATGTGAGCTAGTTTCCACTGGCACCCCAGCTGCTTGCTACCACTCTGTCCACCTCCCTGCCAGCTAGGAAAGCTGCCACGGGCTTGCTGCCACTGTTCTCCGTGGCCAGTATCATCCATTCCCAGACCCGGCAACAGTCAGAGTGTGGCACAGCCACCAACCACAACCCACACTCACGCTGCCCTTCCCCTGGCACAGACAGACAGGACAGAGGCCTAGACTTGACACATCACTTCCAAAAGATGCCTGGCCTTTCGCAAAGTGGAGACACAAGTGCTGAATTTAAATGTGCCTCCTACCACCAGGGACACAAGGCCTCTAAAGCTACTGGGGAAGCCTGAGAAGGGATGAGTTTGCCAAGAGCACGGCATGGTCTACATTCTTCTAGCCTCAAATACTGAGCACTAGGGTCCAGTTTATCAAGCAGACGGAAAGCCACAATTCCAAACTAGAAGGAACCACATTGGGATCCCTCATCAACTTTTCCGTGTGTGTCTGTGTGTGTGTGTGTGTGTGTGTGTGCACATGTCATGTGTGGGAATGGGTACACATACACATATGTATGTGTGAAGGCCAGAGGACAACCCAGAGGTCCGCTCCTCAGGAAAGCCACCTACCTGCCTGTGCCTTCCAGCTCCTTGATTATAAGTGCATGCCACTATGCCCAACATTTTTATGTGGGTTCTGGGAATTTAACTCAGGTCCCCATACTTGCACAATGGGCACTTTACCAAGTGAACTCTCACCCCGGCCCCTCCCATTACCCTATAACACAGCCAAGGGGGTGGATGAATGTTCACCTCCCTCAGCTGGCTCCCATGAGACTGGAGGACTAAATATGGCCAGAATTGCCATTTTTCACACCTCACATTTAATTAACTGTCTTTCACATTACAAAGGAAAATTGAGCTTGAAGTGATTGTTTGGGGGTACACATCAACTCAGCGTATTCGTTAATGCCATTCGTTCCCCCCTATTGCCCTGGGCGCTTGTCCTTTGCTATTGGTGCCGCTTCCTCGTTGACGTAAAAGCCTACAGTAAGGTTCACTAATGTCAGATTTGTGCAGTTCTTCATGAGACTCGGCTGTGGCAAAGGCGTCCCGGACCCCAGGAGCCAGCCTGTGCTTCTGCAGTACTCTCTCAACGGCGGCCTGTCCTGGAGTCTCCTTCAAGAGTTCCTCTTCAGTAACTCCAGCAACGTGGGCAGGTATATTGCCCTGGAGATACCCTTGAAAGCCCGTTCTGGTTCTACTCGCCTCCGCTGGTGGCAGCCCTCTGAAAATGGGCACTTCTACAGCCCCTGGGTTATTGACCAGGTCAGTCCCTTCGGAATTTGCTACTTCAGCTTTTGAGAAAGCGTTTGGTCTAACTCCCCCCCCCCCCAACACTGAGCTCAGTATGGGAACCCGAGATGGACACTTGCAGGGCTTACCTAAGGGCACACAGCTAGATTAGATATAGTACTTAGCTCCCTCTTATCCTCTATTCCCTCAGCTGCCTAAGCCTATAAAACTAAACGACACAGCAGAAAGCTAAGGTCTTCCTCGTGGAGGATGCTCCCATGTGGGGAGAGGGACGTTGTCAAGCGTGATTCAAGGTCATCATCCTCTGCAGAGGAAAAGTGTGCACATTCACATCGGTGCCACATGCAGTTGTTCTCAAATCCTCTTTTCTAGCCGTTGATGAAAAATAAATAAATAAATCTCCCCAACATCTTTATGGAGTACTCTAGAGGATCGCCATACATAATAAAATGTTTATCAACTGGAACTCATAGAACCTGTTAACAAATGATGGAGCCCATGCAAAGAATGGTCACTCAAATGCCTTGGGGCACAGCTGTCCTTAAATAGAAATTTTACATGGGAAATAATCCCACACGAGCCAAATTTTTGCTTTTCCAGATCAGGGAGTCGTAGTTTCCAAAAGCACAATTTGGCCCATGAAGGCTGTGAATGGTTTTGTCAATCCTTTGATTTGTTTTCTGTAGTTTCTTGCCAGATGGGCAAGCAGACGATATAAACAAGAGCATTCTAGAAGCCCAGCCCACCCCCCAACATTATGCTAGCCATACAGTGCCAGCTCCAAGTAGGCTGATAGATTAAAAACAAACACATGAAAAAAAAGGGAAATGACCGAACTTTTTCTTACAGCTGAAAACCAGATTGAGAATTTGTGAGTTAAAATATCTTTCAGATTCTTATCGGAGGAAATATTTCTGGCAACACAGTCTTGGAAGATGATTTTACAACTCTGGATAGTAGAAAGTGGTTGCTTCACCCAGGCGGCACTAAGATGCCTGTGTGCGGCTCTGCCGGTGACGCGCTGGTCTTCATTGAGAAGGCCAGCACCCGCTACGTGGTCACCACTGACATTGCTGTAAATGAGGACTCCTTCCTACAGATAGATTTTGCTGCTTCCTGCTCAGTCACAGACTCTTGCTATGGTAAGTGTTCCCTGTCCAGACAGAGGGACAGACTGCCCCTGTCATAGGGCTGTTCAGGACCTCTGTTTAAGCATCCCAGTGACCCACAGTGTACATTGAATTCTTGAAATGCTCTTAAACTATTGAAATCCTCTTTAAAATACTTCATGTAAGCCGAGTATATATTTGAAGATACTGTATGGAAATTGAGTTTCAGAAACTTATTTTTGAAGGTGAACTTATTTTTCTGTTTGTTTTTTTGTTTGTTTTTGAGGTAGGGTCTCACTCTAGCCCAGACTGACCTAGCACTCACTCTGTAGTCTCGGGCTGGCCTTGAGCTCGCAGTGATCCTCCTACCTCTGCCTCTCAAGGGCTGGGATTAAAGGCGTGTGCCAACACGTCTGGCAGTGAACTTATTTTTAAAGCACATGTACATGAATACTTTTTGGTAAAAGAAGTAGTAACTTACATAATTTTCAAATCTATGTCTCTTTTCGTGTAAGACCTGAAAAATAAAGGATATACTTCAGAATTTTTCTAGAATTCTCATCATTTGTATATTCATGGATTTTGAATCATAGAGCTATAGTCCAGTCAGTTATTGTCTCCTTTCCATAGCTCCATGAAGTTTTATTGTTACTCTTTTCCCCTTTGTGGGTTTTTTTTGTTTGTTTGTTTGTTTGTTTTTTGGTCTATCATGGATCACAATACATTCTAGACTCCCTTCATTGTGACCAATCTGTATCCTCTAGGTTGAGTATGTATGTGTAGGCGTACATTCACACATGCACCATGAACCTATCTTAGAAAAATAAAAACCGATATCATTGCATATTTTAGCCCTTCACCTGAATTTATAGTACTGTCAAGATAATTGAGGTGCTCCAGTCTTATACCATCATATATCACTCTTCTAGGAATCCATAGGACCTTGTTCTGTATTAGATTCTGGGAGGCTGAAAATGGGAACTTGGTTACTTCCAAATTTCTGCAAAGCCAGATATTTTTAATATTTCCATTATTTTGAATTTACATAGGAAGAATCCCAGAAGTTCTCCTTCTGTCTTATACATCATCAGTTAATTGACTCTAGACTAGCCAGTTTGGGGATGTCTTAGAATTTGGGGTGGGGAAGATGAGTAAGTAGGAGTTCATATCCACAGTAGGTCTATTTAAAAGGATACCTCGGACTGGAGGGATGGCTTAGTGGTTAAGGTGTTTGCCTGCAAAGCCAAAGGACCCAGGTTTGATTCCCCGGGACCCACGTTATCCAGGTGCACAAGGGGGCGCATGCATCTGGAATTCATTTGCAGTGGCTGGAGGCCCTGGTGCATCCATTCTGTCTCTTTCTCTCTCCCTCTTTCTCTGTCAAATTAATTAATTAATTAATTAATTTTTTGAAAAGGATAGCTGAAAAGGTTAGAGTTAAGTAAATGACTAAATGAAGTGTTCCATGGAGCAGTACTGCTGAAAAACGTAATGCAAAGGAGGAAAGACAGTGGATGGTTGGCTAATCCAGGGTGTAGAGAACATTTGACGAGTGACCTAAGTCTCAAGTGGCCCTTGAGGGTTGAAGCGGATTTTAAGGATAGGGAGAAAAAAGAGATGTCAAACTAGACTGGAGTGTAAGTAAGTAAGGTTCCCTGGTCCACGGGAAAGCTGCAGGAGAGGAGAGCAAAGCACATTGCTCTCATGAGCAGAAAGATACTGGACATTCCCAGAGTTCGTCATTAATTTAGGAAGTCAAAGAAGGCAGCGGAAAGAAGCTAGCTCATGGCTGACCTCCAGCAGCACCTGGACCGAAATTCTGCCCTCATGCACCATGTTATACACTCTTTCACTATGGGCTGGCCCAGCCTAAGAGAGATAAGATGAGTAAGAATATAAAAGGCAAATGACTGAACAGAATTGGTGATGCATTATGAATGGCCTTAAAGGAAAGTACAGGAATCTGTACTTGACAAGGTCATGAATAGGAGAGTACAAGTATAGAGCAGTATCATGACGTGTTTGGGAGACTGATGAAGGTGTGTCTGGAGCTCGTTTGCAGTGGCTGGAGGCCCTGGCGCACCCATTCTCTCTCTCTCTATCTGCCTCTTTCTCTCTCTATCTGTTGCTCTCAAATAAACAAATAAAAATAAACAAAAAAAATTTTTAAAAAGCTTCCTCACCCTCTCTCTTTCTCTTTCCCCTTGCAAATAAATGAATAAAAATGTTTTTTAAAAGAAAAAGAAAGAGGGACTGGAGAGATGGCTTGGCAGTGAAGGCACTTGCTTGCCTGCAAAGCCAAAGGACCCAAGTTTGATTCCCCAGGACACAGATAAGCCAGATACACAAGGTGGCACACACATCTGGAGTTTGGTGGCAGTGGATAGAGGCCCTGGCACATTCATTCATTCTTTCTCTCGCTCTCTCTTTCTCTCATAAATAAATAAATAAATAAAATATTTTTAAAAAAGAAAAAGCAAGAGGGCTAGAGTGATGGCTTCGTGGGTAAGGTGCTTGCCTGCAAAGCCTAAGGACCCATGTTCGACTCTCCAGATCCCACATAAGCCAGATGCACAATGGTGATACAAGCACAAGACTGCACATGCCCACAAGGTGGCTCATGTGTCTGGAGTTCAGTTACAGTGGCTGGAGGCCCTGGCATGCCAATTCTCTCTCTCTCTCTCTTTCTCATAAAAAAGGCCAGTCTGCTGGGCTTGACTCAAAAAAGAAAAAGAAAGAAAAGGGGCACCAGGCATGGTGGTGCATGCCTTTAATCCCAGCACTTGGGAGGCAGAAGTATGAGGATCACCCTTAGTTTGAGGCCACCATGAGACTACATAGTGAATTCTAGGTCAACCTGAGGTAGTGTAAGACTTTACCTAGAGAAACCGGGGGGGGGGGATAAAAAAGAAAGAAAGAAAGGAGGGGAAGGTAGGGGAGGAGAGAGAGGGGAAGGGGAGGGGGAGAGGAAAGGAAAGTAAAGGAAAGGAAAGGAGAGGAGAGGAGAGGGGAGGGGAGGGAAGGGGAGGGGAGGGAAGGGGAGGGGAGGGGCTGGAGAGATGACTCAATGGTTAAGGTGCTTGCTTGCAAACCCAACGACCCGAGTTCAGTTCCCCAGTACCCATGTAAAGCCAGATGGACAAAAGGGGCACATGCATCTGCAGTTTGTAGCAGAGACCCTGGCGCAACTGTTTACTCTCTCCCTCCCTCTCTCTCTCTTTCTCTCCCTGTCTCTCTCCTTGCAAACAAATAAATAAAAATATTTTTTTAAAAAGAATCCTAGTAAAATCAGCCATGGCAGTGGTATCTGCAAGAGATATGGCATGAGGAGAAATGGAATAGATAAACGTGACATGAGACAATGTAATCAAGAAGCAGACGATCCCCAGGACTTAGTAACAGGTTGGACCAAAGCAGAGGAAAGAGAAGAGTCAAATTTATGAAATACCTTCCAATTTTTAAACCTGGAAAACTAGTGTTAGGATATGTAACACTGGTAAATTGTAGTGGTTAGGAAGAGTTGTTTGTGGGAGAAAACGATGTAGGTGTAGGGGTGCTAGGTGAAGAAGCCTGCAGGGAAGAGGCTGTGAGGACGCTTGCTGTAGCTTCCAGTTCAGTGCCAAGCTGCCAAACACTCCTGCATGAATTCAACACTTTTGAGGCACAAAACTGGGAGATTTCATTAGAGCCTTAACTATGGTGCATGTGTAGAATAGGAGGTCAGAAACAGGTCTGGAAGATGGCCCACAGCTGGGCTAGTAAGCGAAGGAGTGAGAGTTACCAAGACAGGAAACTTGGAATGTCCTCAAATAAAAGATAGTTTAAATACTGAGGAAGCAGTCAGTAGTGTGCAGAGCTATAAGGAGGACAGGGATAATGAAGGCTGGTCCAGGCTCTTGGTCCTACCTGGAAGGCTTGAGGAGCACGTGGTCTCATGCTGGTTGAACAGGTGAATCACCTGGGGAGCTTCGGAGCTCCTGACCTACTGGCCAGCCTCCAGAGGAGTTCAGGCAGAATCTTTGGTCATAGAAACCAGACACCAGTAATTTTCTAAAGGTACCTAAGTGATTTCAATGTGCAGCCAAAAGTGAAAACCACAACCTTATACCAAACAGTATCAGAAAGGAGGTGAAGGCTGAGGCAGTTTACAAAGCAGTCAAGAAGGAGGGAGAGAAGGGCTGGAGAGATGGCTTAGTGGTTAAGATGCTTGCCTGCCAAGCCTAAGGACCCATGTTGGACTCTCCAGATCCCACATAAGCCAGACACAAAAGTGAGACAAGCACAAGGTTGCACATGCCCACAAGGTGGGGTGAGCACGCAAGTACAATGTCGTACATACACCACAAGGGAGAGCATGCATCTGCAGTGCATGTGCAGCAGCTAAAGGTCCTGGCATGCCCGTTCTTTCTCTTTCTCTCTCAAAATAAAAATAAAAATGTAAAATATAGACTGTCATGGTGCTTGCATATTTTATTCTATAATATCAAGCTATAAACATTATAAAATATAACTATGTAAAGCAATAGTTTTGCTGTGATTGTTCTAAAATTTTCATTATAAGGGACAAGTAGTGAAAATTTATTTTATATTTTATTGCACCATATTTCCTTAAATTGAAATTTATTTCAAGTTTTTGGGTTTTTTTTTTTTTTTTTGAGGCAAGGTCAAAAAAAAAAAAAAAAAAGCCTAGGATGAACTCTGTAACCGAGGCTGGCTCAAACTCATGGCGATCCCCTTAGCCCAGCCTCCCTAGAGCTGGGATTAAAGGTGTGCACTAGCACACCTGGCTTCTCAATATTATTTATTAGAAATAGCAAATAATAATGTAAAGAGGGCGAAGCAGAATAGGAAACCTTTCAAGATACGAAACAAATAGGGAAAAGTCAAATTGACATTGGATTAAAAAATAAAACGTATAGCCAGGTGTGGTGGCGCATGCCTTTAATTCCAGCACTCAGGAGGCAGAGGTAAGAGGATCACCGTGAGTTCGAGACCACCCTGAGACTCCATAGTGAATTCCAGGTCAGCCTGGGCTAGAGTGAAACCCTACCTTAAAAAACCAAAAAATAAATAAATAATTTTTAAAAAATAAAACGTGTAGAAAACATCATGTCACTGTGATTCTTGGGCCTGCAGTCATGTGGTCACATGGAGAATACTACTTTCTTTCTGTTTCAGCTATTGAGTTGGAATACTCCGTGGATCTTGGGCTGTCGTGGCATCCACTAGTGAGGGACTGTCTGCCTACCAACGTTGAGTGCAGTCGCTATCACCTGCAGCGGGTCCTGGTGTCAGATACGTTCAACAAGTGGACAAGAATCACTCTGCCTCTCCCTCCTTACACCAGGTATGGATCCTTCCACATGTAATAAACCCAAACGGGATCCCATTTAGCATGTCAGATTTTAGCACTTCCACTTTATGTAAGATTTTCTTACTTATTCATAGTATTGCCATGTAGAATTATGGAGGCTCAGAAATGTAGAAGCCAGTTTTTTGTGGTAATATTAGTCTATGTTTTCCTCAAATCCAGGAATTTCCCAACCTTTAACTGTAGTTTTTAAATAATGGCCTAGGGATGGAGAGATGGCTTAGTGGTTAAGACATTTGCCTATGAAGCCAAAGGACCCAGGTTCAATTCCCCAGAACCCACATATGCAAGATGTACATGGTGGCACATGCATCTGGAGTTCATTTGCAGTGGCTAGAGGCCCTGGCATGCCCATTCTCTCCCTCCTCTCCCCCTCCCCCATCTCTCTTTCTCTCTCACAAATAAATAAATGAGTAAAAAAATATTTTTTAAAAAAAGAAGTTGAATCTAAATTACCTGTGCACTTATACTCTTGTGTAAGTAAAGCACGAGGTTAACTCTTTTTTTTTTACATGTGTGCTTGCTATGTGTGAATGTGCATATATCAATAGAGGGCACACATGTATGTGTAAGCACATGTTAACATGTGTGCATGTGGAGATTAGAGGACAACATCATCCAGTTCTTTCTGAGACAGGGTCTCTCACTGGCCTGAAGCTCACTGATTAGGCTAGACTAGCTGGCCAGCAAGCATCAGGTGTCCTCCTGTCTCTGCCTCCTCTATACCAAAATTACACCATTCCCAATTTTTCCCATGGTTACTAAGGACCACACTTGAGCCCTCATGCATGGCAAGGTAAGCACTTTGCCGCTGAGCTACCTCTCCAGGCCAGGAACAACTTCTGAGTGGAGTAGTGTTGCATGTGTCTTTCACCATCTAAAGTGGATGCTTAGCACAGGAAAGCCTTAAAATCTTGATTAAACACCCCTGTCCCCTCCAAGAAAATGGTGACCAGTTGCTGCTTTTAACAGAGGAGCAAAGCAACCAGCGCAGTGTGTGGAACAAGAGTTGCAGTTGGGGTTCGTCATTGTCCTGTCACCTCCCTGCCAATGAAGAATGAGTAAATCCTCCTTGGAAAATGACCATAACATTCATCCATTCCTCTAGGACGTAACTGGTCTGGGGATGATCATAAATGGGGTGGTTTCGGTTACTAACAGCCTCGGGCTGCTTCACAGAGGCCGGCTCAGAGGTGCAAGAGTATATTAGCTGTCAGCAGAGTTGCCAAGTTTAAATGAGATACGTGAGCTTTTGTTGCTCATTAAAGGTATTGCCGTGCATGAATTATTAAGGTGATCTTAATAAGTAACAGAAAAAAAACTCCATTAAGGCAGCAGTCTTTTAAGTCTTTATGAATTCTATGAATTATTACCCAGTTAATTGGCAGCATTTTGCAAATAAGGGACATTCTAAGATTTACTCCAGCTAGTCATTGTACCCTTGAGTCTTTTACTCGAGAAGAGTAATTATTCCTTGTATTCGAATCTATCTTTTAATTGTCTCTTGCACGGACCCACAAGAATTTTGACCCTTTCAAATGATATTTGAAAAATCTGGTGAGCATCTATATCCTCCTGTTATCATATTGAAAAATCTGCACTTTGTTTACTGTATTGCCCTCCAGGCTCATGTTGCACAGTGGTCTTAAAGGTGGCACTGCTTTATAATGCACACCTTTACGTAATTCATAAATAAGTGCATGGGTGGAGCCCGTGTTAGACCCACGTCTTGTCATGCTCTGCAATATGACAGAGTATTAGAACCACAGGCCAGTCTCAGAGCACTTGGTCTCAAATATGTTAACATATCAATGCTGCATCTAAGCTTGGGCCAATAAGTGGTTACATGTGGTTTTCCTTTTTTGAAGATGAACTTGCCACCTCAATGGTAGACTGCCTATTCATTCTGTGTAAGGCCATGAGTTTAAAAAAAATAAGAAAAGAAGTTAAAATTGCTTCCTAAAAGTCAGGAAATGTATTGACATGTTAATGTTTATATGGTCTTCAGGCCAGAATTAAGTATTTCCATTGGTAGCTTTTGGTATAAACAAGTACAGTACTGACAACTTAAACATATATACTACGAGACGTTAGGAGTAATTGTGACCATGGCATGATTGGAGCTTTGCTTGTCATATGACCGTAAAGCTAGGATCCAAGCACTGTTGGAACAGTGGTGATAAGAATAAACTGAAGCTGGGTGTGGTGGGGCACGCCTTTAATTCCAGCACTCGGGAGGCAGAGGTAGGAGGACCGCTGAGAGTTTGAGGCCAACCTGAGACTCCATAGTGAATTACAAGTCAGCCTGGACTAAAGCGAGACCCTACGTCAAACAAACAAACAAACAAACAAAGAGTAAACTGAAGTTGGTTGTCCATAAACTTGCATAAGCCATTCATTTACTCAGCCGAAATAGCCAGCAGTCATCAGTAGCAATTATCCATTCATCCAATCATACATTAAAAGAGATTTTAGAACTACTTAACTATGTACTAAGTCTTAGTGAAATCTGAATTTAGCCCCCCTCGAGGAGTTTTTAGTTTAGTAGAAGGCAGGGGTATTAATCAGAAATCAGCACTAACCGCAGAAGAAAATACAAAACCCAACTGTGGTATGTGATGGAGGGCAGGGTAGATGGCATTGTAAGATTGAATATCAGAAAGAGGTTTGATTTGATCAAGAATTCCAGGGAGGTCTGGGGATGTGGCTCAGCGGTTAAAGGTGCTTGATTGCAAAACCTACTGGCCCGGATTCAGTCCCCCATTACCCATGTAAAGCCAGATACACAAAGTGGCAGATGTGTCTGAAGTTCATTTGCAGCAGCAAGAGGCCCTGGTGCATTCATATGTTCTCTCTCTCTCTCTCTCTCTCTCTCTTTTCTCTCTCACGCATACAAATATAAATTAAATAAATAAATAAGAATATTTAAACCAAAAGAAAAAAGTCCAGGTAATGCTGTCTTGAGAAAAGAGTCACTGGGGTGAAATCTGGGGGTGAGTCGGAATTAATCAGGTAAACTAGGTAAGGAGCCAGGGAGAGAGTATTCCAGGCTAGGACAGTGACCTCCGGCAGGAGGAAATGGGTGTGCTGAACAAGAGAAGGGAACAGAGTGAGGAATGAGGTGGTGGCAGACAGTCTAAATCAGGGCATTCTGCAGAACAAGTCGGGGTCATGTGGACACAAGCCTTGGGAGTTGCTGATCAAAGCCAAGTATTCATATATGGAAGCTGCTGGTTAATGCCATTGGGTTAAGTTATAGCAAGCACCGGAGCCAGGCAGGAGAGTTTAGACTAAAAACGAACTACGGTGTGTTCACAGCTGGGAATATTCTTTACAAAAAATATGAAAACAAGAGAAAGGTGTCACATGGATTGTGATAATTACCTACAGAAATAGTAAGATCTGGGCTATAGTTAACATGTAGAGAATGAAGCGCTTAATACAGAAAATTTCAAAGATATAATAGATAAAACTCAGTCACGAACGCCCTCCATTACACAACATCAAGAGCATCTAAAAAGCCTGGAAGCCAAGGAGAAGTGGGAGAGAGCCAAAGCTGATTATTGAAGGGACAATAGAACGGAAAGCAGTCAGATTACGTGAAATTAGATGTGGCGACTGGAAGTGCATATGCAGGTCGTTATGTGATGGAGTTATGAACATGTGAGCCCACAGGGATAGTAAGCTTGGGAGGTGTGAGCGTAAGGAAACGGACAGTGCTCTAAAATTAACACCAGCTCGCCATAAGAGAACTTTTAAAGAGGAAACAGAGCTCCTACTTGTAAGGGCAGACTAGATAGATGCTACTAACAAAGGAAGAAGCCTTTGTCAAGGAAACAAAAAAGGCAGTATCATGGTGCCAGAATTAATGAGAGGCCATTATCATTAGGGAGATGATTATTGTCAGGAAAAGATGGTGGGCCACTAATGACATGAGCCACGAAGATGAGTGAAGAAAAGTTTTACAACAGCTTCACTGGATCTTTCAATTTTTAGTGACCTTCAAAAGAACAGTTTCAGTAAGCTATTGAAAATAAATGCTGCTTGTCTGGCCCAAGAGCCCATGGACTTAACCACTCTATTAGTAAAGCGTCTTTATTGCTTGCCTAAGAGTTACGGTCGGTCCTAGGAGAAACAGAGTGGAAGAATGCCAGGAGTTCTGAAGAAAGACCGGAAAAGGCAGGAAGATGCTAAAACCCATTTCATTGCCCCCAATCCGAATCTGCCTCCTCTTCTTTAGTAACCGGACCTAAAAATAACAGCTGGCTCAAGTGGCAGGGGTTCTTGAAATGTCACCTGAGAACCAGGGTGACTCAGTGGAAGGTCAGGTAACTCAAATCCACTGAGAAAAGGCATGGGGGCGTGGCCACTGTAAGGCTCAGGTGAAACTTGGCTATTTTAAGTCAGTTTGAAGATGATCCACTCCTATGGGCCCTAATGACCTAGCTGATGTCATCCTCTTTAAAGATACACTATAAAGTTTTGAAGGCAGTCCTTTGTGCGCATCGTGGGTTATTTAACACCTGCAGAAAGTTCCAAGAAGCATGAGAAAGGGCAAGATGGTGAAATGATGGGGGCGATGGCATGAGGGTAGCTTTTAGTAGGGAGGTAGCTTTTAGAAAGGGAGGTTATTTTTTAATGATATTCTCAAATCATAGTAAACATGTGAATAAAATGACTTATAGTCATAAGATCAAATAAATAAATTTTAATATTTACTGGTTTCCTCAAATATTCAAAAGAATTACAAGTTCGTTTTGTTAAGGGGGGATTCTTCATGCTTTCCCTGACATGCCATTATTTATGTCCAGTGTTACATGCAACATAAAAGAGTTTCATGGGCCAGGCATGGTGGCGCATGCCTTTAATCCCAGCACTTGGGAGGCTAAGGTAGGAGGAATGCATGAGCTCAAGGCCACCCTGAGACTACAGAATGAATTCCAGGTCAGCCTGGGCTAAAGTGAGACCTTACCTTGAAAAAACAAGAAAGTGTTTCATGAGGGGCTGGCGAGGTGGCTTAGTAGTTAAGGCACTTGCCAGCAAAGCCAAAGGACCCAGGTTTGATTCCCCAGTTCCCATATAAGCCAGATGCTCAAGGTGACACATGCATCTAGAGTTAGTTGCAGCAGCTAGAGGCCCTGGTGCGTCCATTCTCTTTCTATCTGCCTTTCTCTCTCTCACTCTCTCTCAAATAAATTTTTAAAAATAGCTGGGCGTGATGGCACACACATTTAATCTCAGTACTCAGGAGGCAGAGGTAGGAGGATCACTGTGAGTTCAAGGCCACCCTGAGACCACATAGTGAATTCCAGGTCAGCCTGAACTACAGTGAAACCCTACCTCAAAAAAACAAAATAAATAAATAAAATAAAATAAAAATAAAGATGCACAAACTTATTCTTAAAAAAAAAAAACTAGTTCCTGAAAGGCTTCCTTTGCAGGCACATAACTGAACATCTTCTTGTCTAAAAGATTTTAAAACAGGGCTGGAGAGATGGCTTAGCGGTTAAGGCACATGCCAGTGAAGCCTAGAGACCCAGGTTTGATTCCCCAGGACCCACATAAGCCAGATGCACAAGGTGGTGCATATGTCTGTAGTTCATTTGCAATGGCTGGAGGCCCTGGTGTGCCCATTCTCTCTATATATCTGCCTCCTCCCTCTCTGAAAATAAATAAATAAAATATTTTTAAAAATTAAAACAGGCCCATGAAGTATTAGACCTCCAATCCTCATCTTCTCATGCATCATTTGGTGCTTTGAACTCTGTTGCTATCACTTTCCAGATGTTTGCCCGTCTTTCAGGTACATGGAACCATAGTAGAGTAATTTTGCCTAGAATGACTTGGTGCTATTGATTTTTACATTATAAGCATAGCAATATGTCTGGGTGCTGTGTTTAAACAGGTGAATCTGTTTCCATCTCCACTAAATAGGGATAGTTAGTTGCAGAATATCTACACTTCCTCTGAGGTATTATTCTCCTCAAGTTGTCAACATTGTTATCAAGGTTTTATCAGAGAATGTGGCATTTAGCTGCCCTTGTACGTGTATACGTATTAATAAAAATACCCTAACATGAGCCGGGCGTGGTGGCGCACACCTTTAATCCCAGCACTCGTGAGGCAGAGGTAGGAGGATCGCTGAGAGTTCGAGGCCACCTGAGACTACATAGTGAATTCCAGGTCAGCCTGGACCTAGAGTGACACTCCTTGAAAAAAAAATACCCTAACATGGGCTGGGGAGATGGCTCAGCAGTTAAGGCACTTGCCTTTGGAGCCTAGGGACACTAGTTCAATTCCCCAGTGCCCACGTGGAGCCAGATGCACAAAGTAGTGCATGCATCTGGAGGCCCGGGCACACCCATTCTCTCCCTCTCTCTGCTTGCAAATAGATAAATAAAAATTTTTAAATATTTAAAAGCAAAAAAGCTATGCCCTAACAGGGTTGAGTAGATGGCTCAGTGGTTAAAGGCACTTGCTTATTACAAAGTCTCGTCACCCGGGTTTGATTCCCCAGTACCCACATAAATCCAGATGCACAAAGTGGTGCATGCAACTAAAGTTCATTTGCAGTGGCCAGAGACAATGGTGTGCCCACTCCCCCTACCCCACCTCCCTTCCTCTATTTCTCTGTGCTAATAAATAAAAAAATGGCTTTTTTTTTTAAACAACAGGAGGACAAGAATCTAATGCTAGAAATTCTGCCTCATGTAATGGAAAGGCTGAGGATGGATCTGAAAGTTTTCCTCTGACATTCACAGCCTTGCAGTGGCACACACACACACACACACACACACACACACGCATGCACACACCACACATACTAAAATAAAAATGTCTTAAAAGAATAAACTGCTTTTTAAATATTTTCCAAAATCTCATTTTATCTAAAAATGATAGCCATTCCCTTGTATTTGTAATTCTAAAGTAAAAATTGTATTGTGATTTCAAAGGGACTATAGACATTTGATTCACATCTTTTATCTGTCTGAAATCCAGTTATGCAAAGTTAAAGAGAAGTGTCTAGCAAACCTCCCTGTACTTATTACCTAGCTTTGGCAGTTATTTGACACACATTGTTTTATAAGTATCCCTGTCCCTGCTATGTTATTTTGAAGCAAATCTCAGACATCATATCATTTCAGTTACAAATACTCCAGAATGTATTGCTAGAAGAAAGATACCTTTTAACCAAATCTGCAGTACAATTATCAAGACTAAAGTAATGAACTCTTGTTCAGTACTTAGGGTTCATTATTCAAATCTCCTGGTCTCACAGTGTGTTATTTACAAGTCATTAAACACGTCCGTGTAATTTTTGATATGTCCCTTAAGTCTCCTTTAGCCTCTAGCTCTCCCTTCCTTCCTTTTTTCTAGCTGGGTGTCAAGTGACAGAGAGGTTATTTGTTTCTCCCCGGTGTCACATGGTCAATGTTTGGACCCAGGTGATTACAAAACTCACCATGTTGTTCTTTGTCAAGGGAAAGAAAAGCCACGTGCGGTAGCTTGTATGACTTCTTTGCTAACCCTGATCTTTAGAGGCTGCAATAAAAATTCTGAAAAGTTTACTCAGTGGAAATGTAAAGCAATAATAAGCGAAGTGTCGCTTGCCTCGCCTCTTTGAGTTTTGTTCGTAACTGACTGTGTGACTTAGGTCGCTGGGTTTCATCGTCTTCGTTAATGGAGTGGGAGGATTAGCACAAGTTAAACATCTCCTTGGAAATACAGGGACTCTCAGGTAAGAGTGAAAATGTTAGAAAATTATATATGGTTCCTGTCACAGGGATTTTCTCATGAAAGGAGGATATCATATGTCAGTGGGGTCATCCAGTAGAAACACCAGAAACTAAGACTATGAAATGTGTGTTGAAATCTGTTTATAACTGTGGAGGCATCATGGAGGAAAAAAATACATGGCCTGGCCAGTGAGAGAAAAGATACTCTTGGCAGTAATATTTTAACAGAGTAATAATGGATATTAACTAAAAACACTTTGGTAGCACTTTCAGTGCACTTTAGGTGAGGAGGAACTTAGAAAAGGTTGAAAGGAAGAGGTTTCAAGGATATGTAAAAATGAGAAATCTACTCTGGGACCTTTTTCCTCCACCTCCAAGAAGCAGCAGCTGGTGGCGGCCATCATGATAAGTTCCCTTCTGATAAGCAGTGACGCCTGCCGGGGGATGTACCAAGACGCTCGTAGGTCTTGGTAAACATGAACTAATTAATTTTCACAACACCCTTGTGAGTCAGGAGACAGCATTTTCTCAGTTTCACAGATGGGGAAGTGTCAGGACATAGACATAAATGATTTGGCCCCTCTCACAATGAGGCTGGGCCGGAAATGAGAAACTTTATGGAAAGGCTTGGAGGTTGAATCCCACTTCTGTATTCTCATGCACTTTAATTCACCTTCTTTCCCTAGGGACAGCTTTCCCTCTTCTTATGGCACTAGAAAGGTCACGTACCCTTGTCTTATGGGTATGTGATTACTAGGTATAGCTGTTCCTAAAAATATTAAGTCACTGTATTTCAGAAGAGGCCTTAGCCGGGCGTGGTGGCGCACACCTTTAATCCCAGCATTCGGGAGGCAGAGGTAGGAAGACGCTGTGAGTTCGAGGCCACCCTGAGACCACATGGTGAATTTCAGGTCAGCCTGGGCTAGAGTAAGACCCTACCTCAAGAAGAAGAAGAAGAAGAAGAAGAAGGGCCTTAGAAATCATTGAGGTTAACCCCCCCTCATTGTGTTCGTTCGGTTGCTCATCGTGAACATGAGCTCACTGGTGTTAGAGTACAAATTGGAGCACTCACTCACTTCCCCTCCCGTTGGCCAACTCGAGTTTCATTCTCCACATGGTCTCCCACCGATCCCTTCTCTGCGATGCTCCAGAGAACTGCACAGACTTAAAATATCAAGGGGGGCAGGATGCCCCCATAAAGGCTGCCACTTCCAACAATGTGTCTGGCTCCTAATTCTCCTGCACAGTCTCTCTGTTCAGTGGCTCCCCAGACTGTGGCCGAACAAAACCAGTGATCAGAAAGCCTGCTAGGGAGACCCTGCCACCTCTCAGCTGCTAGGAAGCTTTCTTGACAGCCAGCAAGTCACTGGCCCTGCACAGCCATCCCCGGTCCTTGCCCGCCCACCCTGCAAAATGTCTCTTATCTGACCTTTGCCTAAGTATCTTTGTGGCTATCAACTAAACATTCCTTCAGCAACTGTTCCTGAAGTTCCGTCTATAAGTGCCACGGACAGTAAAGTGATCAATAGAATAATCTAGCAGAAGAAACTATATGTAAGTGGACAGTTTATAAGGTAACGAGGGCATTGGTAAAACATATAAATGATGTCAGGGGAACATGGGACGCTTATTACTTATGTATCAGCACTGAGGATACGTAAGACCATTCCCTGAAGAAATAACGAACTATCTCCCCATTCAGACTTGTTATATTCTAAAAAGAAAAAAGAAAGAAAGACGGAATCAGTATGTAAACGCTGACTACATACATACCGGAATGCACGATTGTGGTCTATGTATTGTGGGTGCCACGCTGTTACTTACAAGATGCTGTTACATGTAAGCAGACATCGCTGGTAATAAGTTCTCACAGGGCTGGAGAGATGGCTTAGCGGTTAAGCACTTGCCTGTGAAGCCTAAGGACCTCGGTTCAAGGCTCTACTCCCCAGGACCCACGTTAGCCAGATGCACAAGGGGGCGCACGCATCTGGAGTTCGTTTGCAGTGGCTGGAGGCCCTGGTGTGCCCATTCTCTATCTATCTCTATCTGCCTCTTTCTCTCTGTCTGTCTGTCACTCTCAAATAACTAAATAATTAATTTAAAAAAAAATAAGTTCTCACAGTAGCAGAGCCGCTGAGTTGCACGGCTCTGCTAGGCGTGGGGGTCTTCACAACACGCTTACTGTGAGACTGGTTCGCCCTGAGTACCAGCGCCCTGTCCCTTTAGCGCTGCTCAGTGCCGGGTGCTGCACGTGAGGGCACAATGATTAAAAACTAAATATAAAAAAAAGGATCACCTCCCCCTGCTGCTTTTAACTTAGTGTTCCAAGACATTGTGGTGCCTCCCAAAGACATTCAAGTAAATGCATGGCTGTACTAAATTATGCTTAAATACCATGAAGAGGACAGTTTGCTGTAAAAGAAAATCCTGTGAGGCAAATATCATTTTAAAGGAATTAAACTGCTCAGAAGGCCTGACGTTCCCTCTGAGACCCTGAAGGACACACAGGAATGAACCAGGCAGATAGAACAGAGGCAAACAGGTATGCAGAAAGGTGGGAGCGAGGCTGTTGTGCTCTGGCAATGGAAGTTATATGCTCTGGCTATGCTAGGCAGCATGGGCGGGGGGGGGGGGTTGATGAGTCAGAAAGAGGGTGGTGGTTAAGTTCAGTGCTGCAAGGAGTGGTGGGAGAGAATGAGGCAGAGACGATTCTACTGAGGGGACATACGGAAGCTGGCGGGAAAAGGAAAATTGTGGAGCAATCAGTTTCTGAAAAGATGCTCCCGTGGTACTAAACTATTTGCATTCTAGAAAATTCTAGTTCTAATCTGTTGCTTTACTGTTTTCTAAATTCTACATAAATATTTTCAATAAGACCCTTGCTGTTATTTCATCTCCTGCCCTTCCTCAGTCAAAATACTGTCGTGGAGTTTCAAAGGGGAAAGTGGGGGGAGGGAGGGAATTACCATGGGATATTGTTTACAATTATGGAAGTTGTCAACAATTAAAAAAAAACAAACAAAATGCATGAATCGATAAGCACAGATTATCTCCTACACAAGTTGTTTAATGTTCACGTGGGCCCCAGGCATTATCTGGATTTTACTGCCATCTAGTGCCTCTAGAACAAGACTCTCCAGACTGTTCATCGAGCAAGTCTCTCTCTCTCTGCTTCGGGATGTAGAAGCCCTGGGTCGGTTTTACACATTTCACTTTTTTTTTTCTTAAATATTTTATTTATTTATTTATTTGACAGGGAAAGAGGAAGAGAGAGAGAGAATGTGTGCGCCAGGGCCTCCAGCCACTGCAAACAAACTCCAGACGCATGCACCTCCCCCTTGTGCATCTGGCTAACATGGGTCCTGGGGAATCGAACCTGGGTCCTTTGGCTTTGCAGGCAAATGCCTTAACTGCTAACCCATCTCTCCAGCCCTACACATTTCACTTTTAAGTCAACATATAGTAAGCCTATTCTTGTTTATCATCCTGCTTTCTTTTTTTAAGTATATTTTGTTTATTTATTTGAGAGAAAGAGGCAGAGAGAGAGGGAAAGAGAATGGGCACGCCAGGGCCTCCAGCCACTGCAAATGAACTCCAGATGCATGTGCCACCTTGTGCATCTGGCTTACTTGGTTCCTGGAGAGTCAAACTGGGACCCTTTGGCTTTGCAGGCAAGTGCCTTAACCGCTAAGCCATCTCTCCAACCCTCATTCTGCTTTCTCTTTGTACCATTATCTAGGATTTCATTGGTCCCTCTGCTTTATACTTTTCTGTCCCTAAGGCTCCCATTGGAAGAATTCCTCAGGGATGCTTCTTGAGGTGGACACTTCTACCCAGGACCCAAAAGTATCTTGCCCTAGGGAGCGGTGATAGAAGCTAAGATCCAGGCCATATTCTGTTCAGAAATGAAGTCCAGAGGGTTTACGGTGGCTCAAAGACAGTCATCCTTTCCAAGCTTCATAATACAACTAGCCTTAGTGCTACTTCAGGATGGCTTCCACGTAAAATCCACAACTCCGTTATTCTCTTGAGGCTTGGGGCTTTAGGATCAGATTTATTCTGATTTAGTTTACTCTTATAAGGCTCAGAAAGATCCCTAGAGCAAGATAAATGCTGAATAATCTGATGCAGTTGGCTTCGTTTTGTGAACCAAACTTTGGCATAGGTATCACAGTGACCACTGTTCTCTTCAGAACAAGAGTAAAAATGGTATGTTTGCCTTACCCTCCTCCCTGCATTTGTTCAAGCATACTCGAGCACATTTTTGTTCCCACTGTATCCTTTGTTGTAATTCTGCTCTTGGTCCAAGGTCTCAAGCCACTCGTTTCCGTTGGCATCAACCAGCTCCTTTTGACAAGCAGCAAACATGGGCAATAGATAACGTCTATATCGGGGATGGCTGCATAGACATGTGCAGTGGCCATGGGAGATGCGTCCAGGGAAACTGCGTGTAAGTACATGATTTCTTCCTCTGTCAAAAGCTCCTGGTTTTCAAGTCAGTCCCAAGTTACTTTAGGTTTCACGTTTTTCCTGAGATATGATTCGTGGAATTGATGGATGTTGTGACTTTATTCTTACTTAGAGATTAGGAACAAAACAACAGCAACACTGCCTGGAGAAAGCTGTTGTAATTGACTACATTTTACTTCCTTCTGTGTTTCTGTGGTACATTTGTATCTTCAAAAAGGCATTAAAGGGGCTGGAGGAATTCCTTAGCGGTTAAGGCATTTGCCCTGCAAAGCCAAGGGACCCAGGTTCGATTCCCCAGGACCCATGTAAGCTAGATGCACAAGGGGGCACACATGTCTGGAGTTTCGTTTGCAGTGGCTGGAGGCCCTGGCATACCCATTCTCTCTCTCTCTCTCTCTTCCTGTTTCTCTGTCAAGTAAATAAATATATATATATATATATATATATATATATATATATATTAAAGGCATTAGAGCCGGGCGTGGTGGCGCATGCCTTTAATCCCAGCACTTGGGAGGCAGAGGTAGGAGGATTACCATGAGTTCGAGGCCACCCTGAGACTCCATAGTGAATTCCAGGTCAGCCTGGGCTAGAGTGAGATCCTACCTCGAAAAAACCAAAAAAAAAAAAAAAAAAGGCATTAGAGGGCTGGAGCGATGGCCTACCAGTTAAAAGCACTTGCCTGTGAAGCCTAAGAACACATGTTCAAATCTCCAGGTCCCACATAGCCAGACACACAGTGATGCAAGTGCACAATGTCGCACATGCACACAAGGGGTGCACACATCTGAAGTTTGTTCACAGTGGCTGAAAGGCCCTGGTACACCCATTCTCTCTCTCTCTTCTCTCTCTCTCTCTCTCTCTCTCTCTCTCTCTCAAAAAAAAAAAAAAGGCATTAGAAAAGGTATAGGATGGGCTGGAGAGATGGCTTAGCAGTTAAGGCACTTGCCTGCAAAGCCTAAGGATCCATGTTGGCTCTCAATATCCCACATAAGCCAGATGCACAAAGGTGAGGCAAGCACAATGTTGCACATGCCCACTAGGTGGCACAAGCATCTACAGTTCCATTTCAGTGACTGGGGCCCTGATGCACCAATTCTCTCCCTCTCTCAGAAAAAAATAACAAAAAAGAAAAGGTACAGGATTTCAGCATATTCTGACCCAAAATAATACATCATATCAGGTCTTGAATAGAGGTGATGATATTCATCTGTCAGGGTTTAGTTGGTGATATTACTATGTTGTTTGCATAATAAAGTATAAACATATCTGGACAATGTACCAGGCATTTTTGGCAGGGAAGCCTGATGTATTCCTAAAGATCCTTAGGGTCTTTGGAAGAATCTAAATTTACAGGATGGGTGTGGGTGCATGTCCACACACATGCAGTATAGGCCTCGATGTTTTATTTTCAAAGGTAATCTGCTTGATGAGTTATATGAAGAAGGTGACAGAGAGTTCACGGGCCCTTCTCCATGAATCTCACATACACACACACACACACACACACACACACACGGGGAAGCTTCCCTTTGATGAATGATTGTAAAGATAGCAAGAATGACAGCTAAGCCTCTCACTACTGAACAGAGAGCTCAGGACTCTGGGCAAACATGGCAGTTACCAGCCAAAGCATCTTCTGTCATTTTCAGTATGGTCTCTTGGTTTCTAACTGACCCACAGCATCTATTAAAAAAAAAAATTTCAGAAGTCAGGCATGGTGGCTCACGCCTTTAATCCAAGCACTCAGGAGGCTGAGGTAGGAGGATCGCTGTGAGTTCAAGGCCACCCTGAGACTACATAGTGAATTCCAGGTCAGCCTGGGCCAGAGTGAGACTCTACTTCAAAAAAAAAAAAATTCATAACTTAGTAGGACTCACCAGTTTAGTGGATAGCTGCACATGTTTCTCAGCGATCCAATGTCGTGTCCTGTGGCCAGAGCTTTAGTACGTTTTTTGAAGTTGTTTCTTTTTCTTCATCTGTGACCCCCCACCCCCACCCCAGGTAACTACTTTAGGAAAGCCTGGAGGTGGTTAATTCACAGTTTATTTCTGACTGACACTAGTGTTAAGGGGAGCAGGTGAATTCTGGCAAGCTCTGCGAGGGTTGGCATCCTGGTCCAGGAAAAGAGCTGGCCTCCCTCATGGGAGAACAAACATGCTTGCAGGTGCTTTGCTTGAGGTTGACCCTGCCTTTCTCTCTCTCCACTCCCAGCTGTGACGAGCAGTGGAGAGGCCTGTACTGTGACGAGCCCGAGGCCTCCCTTCCAACCCAGCTCAAAGACAACTTCAACCGAGCTCCCTCCAGCCACAACTGGCTCACCGTGAACGGCGGGAAACTGAGCACCGTGTGTGGCGCCGTGGCCTCGGGACTGGCTCTCCATTTCAGCGGGGTGAGGGTGTAACTGCTGCTCACCCATTTCTACATCCTCGAAGTTCCCCTCCCCCAAATCACGGAGTCTCTTTTGAAACGGTCTGGCAAATCAAGATGCAGTTAGTTACCCGAAACGCTCAACCCTGATCTGAACTTGCCACTTTATGAAAATCAGATGATGCTCGCTATTTGCAGTATTATCCTACCGCAAGACAGATGAGACAACCTAATTATGTAGAACAGTGTCAACACAGTGAATATTTAAGAGCTCATTTTAGAAGGACTTACATAGCCGGGCATGGTGGAGCACGCCTTTAACCCCAGCACTAGGGAGTCAGAGGTAGGAGAATCACTGTGAGTTCAAGGCCACCCTGAGACTACATAGTGAATTCCAGGTCAGCCTGGGCTAAAGTGAGACAGTACCTCGAAAAGCCAAAAAAAAGAAAGAAAGAAGGAAGGAAGGAAGGAAGGAAGGAAGGAAGGAAGGAAGGAAGGAAAGAAAGAAAGAAGAAAGAAAGAAAGAAAGAATGAATGAATGAATAGAGGACTTACGTGCATTTCCATGCTGAGGAAAGTGGGCACTTTGTACAGTGTGGGGAGGGGCTTCCATCTAAATGAAGCTCTAATTGAAAGCTCAAAATTTGGGGTTTCTTCTCTCTCTCTCTCTCTCTCTCTCTCTCTCTCTCTCTTTCTGCCTCTTTCCCTCTCTCTGTCTGTCGCCCTCAAATAAATAAATTTTAAAAAAAAAAGAATGCAACCTTAAGCCAGGCGTGGTGGCACACACCTTTAATCCCAGCACTCGGGAGGCAGAGATAGGAGGATCATCATGAGTTTGAGGCCACCCTGAGATTACATAGTTAATTCATGGTCAGCCTGGGCCAAAGTGAGACCCTACCTCGAAAAACCAAAAATAATAATAATAATTGAAATAATAATTTAAAAAAAGAATGCAACCTCTCCAATATAATGATTAGATAGACCAAATTCTTTAATTACTTCTTTACTGACTTATTTATTTACATGTGTGGGTGTGTGTGTGTGTGTGTTGCGCATGCACATGTATGGGCATGTGCCTGCCACGTCACACATGTGGCGGTCAGAGGACTGCCTTGAGGAGTCTGTACCCTTCCTCCACCTTCTTTGAGACAGTCTCTTGCTGCAGCAAATCAACTCCAGACTAGCTGGCCTGCCAACTTCAGATTCTCCTGGCTCCACCACTAGGATGACAGAGGTTTTTGCCACTTTGCATCAAGCTGTATGTGGGTACTTGGGAGGACTGAACTTGCATCTTGCCAATGAAGTATATTATTTATTACTATATCTAGTTACTTGTCCAGGAGAAACAAGAGTGTCGACAGCATATGGAATTTTATGATCATCAACACCAAGAATGTAGTGTTCAAGGTACTCCTCCTAATTTAGTTGGAACTGGAAGTGGTCTAGATTTCCACATATATTCAACTGAGAAATACCTGCTTATCAACATAAATTGATGGCTTATTATAGATGACATTAAGATTTTCTATAAATATTTGAATAAAAGGTATGGCAGCTATTATCTCCAATTGTAATCAAATTATATGAAATTTTCGCCAGGCGTGGTGGCACACACCTTTATTCCCAGCACTTGGGAGGCAGAGAGAGGAAGATCGCCATGAGTTCAAGGCCACCCTGAGATAACATAATGAACTCAATGTCATCCTGGGCTAGAGTGAGACTCTACCTCGAAAAACCAAAAAAAGAAAGAAAGAAAGAAAGAAAGAAAATTATATGAAATTTTCAGTTATACTAATTTTTAAATTTTCCTATTAAAATAAGACTTTCAAAATGCTATTTCATTAATACCTGATGCTGAAAAAAAAACTGAACAAATACCAACTGATAACTTGGAATCATTTAATAAAAACATTGATTTCCAGGCATGGTGGCACACATCTTTAATCCCAGCACTTGGGAGACAGAGATAGGAGGATTGCCAAGAGTTGAAGGACAGCCTAAGACTACAAAATGAGTGCCTGGTCAGCCTGGGCTAGAGTGAGATCCTGCCTCAAAATAACAACAAAAAAAATGGATAGTTATTTTAATTCCAGTCTTTACCTCACTTTATAAGTAAGGTGTATAATACCTTTATAATATACACATAAAGAAAATCACCTTAGAACACATGGATCTCAGGCTGAAGAGATGGCTTAGCAGTTAAGGCACTTGACGACAAAGCCAAAGGACCCAGGTTCAACTCCCCAGTACCCATGGAAGCCAGATGCACAAGGTGGCACATGCATCTGGAGTTCGTTTGCAGTGGCTGGAGGCCCTGGCATACCCCTTCTCTCCCTCCCACCCTCCCTCTCTCTCTCTCTCTCTCTCTGTCTCTCTCTATCTATCTCTATCTCTATCTCTGTCTGCCTGTCTCTCTCAAATAAATGAATAAAAATAAAATACAAAAAAAAATTAAGTATACGTGGATCTCAGAAAATAGGTCATGAAATATTTGACAAGTGCCTACTGTGAAGTAGTAGGCATCATGCTAGGTGATAGCATAGTAAGATTATGCCAATATCATAGAACTTGGATTTAAAAAGAAATTTTAAGTTGGGTGTGGTGGTACATGTCTTTAGTCCCAGCTCTTGTGAGGCAGAGATAGGAGGATCACCATGGATTCAAGGCCATCCTGAGACTACCAACTGAATTCCAGGTCAGCCTGGGCTAGAATGAGTGCCTACCTCAAAAAAATAAAAAATAAAATAAAAAGAAATATTAAGAGCTAGAAAGATGATTTAGCAGTTAAGGTGCTTGCCTGAAAAGCCTAAGGACTCATGTTTAACTTTTCAGATCCCACATAAGCCAGACGCACAAGGTGATGCAAGAAGCAAGGTCGCACATGCACACAAGGTGGCGCACACATCTGGAGTTCAATTACAGTAGCTGGAGGCCCTGGCATGCCAATTCTCTCTCTCCCTCTCTCTCTCTTTCACTCACTCTCACTCGCACGTTTAAAAAATTGTCAGTCTGTTGGGCTTGCCTCAAAATAAAAAGAAAAGAAATATTAAAAAGATGAAAACTAGAAAAACCTGTAATCTGCAATCAAGATTTCTTACCACCACTTTTTGCTTTCATTCTTTTCCTTAGGCTTGTAGCCGACTGCTAGTCACTGTGGATCTGAACCTCACTAGTGCCGAGTTTATCCAATTTTACTTCATGTACGGGTGCCTGATAACACCAAACAACCGGAACCAAGGGGTTCTCTTGGAATACTCTGTCGATGGAGGCATTACCTGGAGCTTGCTAATGGAAATTTTCTATGACCAGTATAGTAAACCTGGGTTTGTATTCTGTTTTATCTCTAATAACTGTCTATTGAGCAAAAATGCATGGTACGGTTACCCAGTAATCAGTCTTATTCAGCAGTAGAGGATGCCTCTGAGATTGGTGTGAAGAAATGTTTCTGGCCTGTATAGATAGCTGGCTTGGGTTTTTATTTTGAAAACAATTACCTTTCACATCCCAGGATAAGATAAAACATATTATCACAATACAACAATGAAAAACAATACAAAATCCATGCAAACTAATAACAGTTGGAGAAAAGAAAAACAGAAATATTTGTTTACATATTATCCACTCAGTTTCAAAGAACCTCGTGTTATAAAACAAAGAAAATAAGATGGGCATACTTTGAAAAATCCAGAGTCAATTTTAAACTATTTTTTAAAACTTTGTATGAATATCATATATGGGTCATTAAAAATTTCCAGAAAAACCACCAGGTGTGGTAGCATGTACCTTTAATCCCAGCACTAGGAGGCAGAGGTAGGAGGATTGCCATGAGTTCGAGGCCACCCTGACACTACATAGTGAATTCCAGGTCAGCCTGAGCTAGAGCGAGACACTACCTCAGAAAACCAACTAGGTAAGTCAAACAGAGTCCAGGCGTGGTGGCATATGACTATAGTACCAGCTACTCTGTTGCTAAGATAGGAGGATAGCTTGAGTTCATGAATTCAAACCCAGCCTGGACAACATAGTGAGACTTCTTTTTCAAAAAGAAAAAGAAATAAGAAGGAAAAATCAAATATGTAGTTAAAAATGGAAGGGGCAAGCCAGGTGTGGTGATGCATACCTTTAATCCCAGCACTCATGAGGCTGAGGTAGGAGGATCACCATGAGTTCAAGGCAAACCTGGGGCTACAGAGTGAATTCCAGGTCAGCCTAGACTAGAGTGAGACCCTGCCTCCAAAAAAAAAGAGTATACTATTTAAAGTAAAAAGAGATGGAAGAGGAAGAGGATGGGAGGAAGGGGGAAGAGAAAGAAAAAAGTTGTAACCTAGTCAAGAAATTGCCCCTTTGTGTGTGACAAGCCAGGTGCAGGCTAAAAATTGAGTCATAAAAAATAACCTCATAGCCGGGCAGGGTGGCGCACAGCCTTTAATCCCAGCCCTCAGGAAGCAGAGGTAGGAGGATCTCCGAAACTTCAAGGCCACCCTGAGACTGCATAGTGAATACCATGTCAGCCTGGGCTAGCATGACACTACCTCAAGAAACAAAACAAAACAAAAAAAATCTCATGAAGTAATCATTTAAATGCAACATAAAAGTTAAGCATAGATTTAGCTATCAGTAACATAAAACTCAAAATAACCTAGTTGGGCTGGAGAGATGGCTTAGCAGTTAAGCGCTTGCCTGTGAAGCCTAAGGACCCCGGTTCAAGGCTCCATTCCCCAGGACCCACGTTAGCCAGATGCACAAGGGGGCGCACGCATCTGGAGTTCGTTTGCAGTGCCCTGGCGTGCCCATTCTCTCTCTTTCTCTCTCTCTCTCTGCCCCTTTCTCTCTCTTTGTTGCTCTCAAATAAATAAATAAAAATAAATAACAAAAAAAATTTAAAAAATAACTTAGTTTTTTTTTTTTTTATCTTTTATATAAATTAGGTCCCCAGAGAAACCCAGAGCTGCTCTGGTGGGTCCATAAACACCTAAGACCCAGATCCCTCTCTCAGTGTTCTAGCTTAGTCACCAAGTGACTGTCCATCACATGGTCCTTGAGGGCACCCCGCTCTACCATACCCCAGTCCCTGGACAGAAAGAAGAGGAATGAGCTAGCTTCATGAGACTGCTTCCCGACAACCTGCGCCTGCTCCCATCGCACAGGCACACTCAGATGCAACGAAGGCTGGGCTTGTCTCTGTTCCCTACAGCTAGTCACTTCAGTGATAATACAGCATCCAACTGTGAAGGAAGAAAAGGAGAACGGTCATTGAGGAAATACCTGTAATCGTCTAGAAGCAAAATTGTAAATCCCGAATTTGCATTAAAGTTGGAGACCAGTGAAAGAATCTAACTGGAAGCTAAGTGGTACACAGTGTAATGGTATTAAGAAAAAAAAGTAACAGAGAAAAATACACACACACCGCTGTTTATTACACTTACCCAACATTAACACATAAAATCATAACTGTCTAATAACCTTAGCTCTCGGATGTAGAAACAATTTGAATAACGTAAGGAACTGTGGCCGTAATGTATTGAGATTTTCAAGTAGCCTTGACTAACCTGATTTTTGTTTTTTTGGTTTTTGTTTTTTTGTTTTTCGAGGTAGGGTTTCATTCTAACCCAGGCTGACCTGGAATTCACTATATAGTCTCAGGGTAGCCTCAAACTCACAGTGACCCTCCTATCTCTGCCTCCCGAGTGCTGGGATTAAAGGCGTGCACCACCACACCCAGGCTCCTGATTTTTTTTAATGTAGGCAAGGATTTTTCAGAGAAATAAAGCTAACATTGAAATAGGGGATTCAAACTAGCGATCAAAGATCTTTGCTTTGGGTGAAGAAGTGTGTTTATACATCCTTCCAGAAAAATTAATATATTTTTCAACGTTAAATAAATATGCCACATCAATGGAAGTGAGTGGTACATTCAAAACAGAATAGTGCTGGACATGGTGGCGCACATCTTTAATCACAGCACTCAGGAAGATGAGATAGGAGAGTCTCTATGAGTTTGAGGCCAGCCTGGGCTAAGAGTGAATTTCAGGTCAGCCAGGGATAGAGTGAGTCTCTACTGCAAAAAAAACCAAAACAAAGAAGTGTGCTTTAAAATTGAGACGAAGGAATGAAATTTGGAGAAGAATGTCCCAAGGAAGGCTGATGGTCTTCAAGATGTAACTAGCAACACAATTGAGGGCCCAGGATTCACAAGCTGCATTTTCCTTTCCTAATATCAATACTTTAAGGATGGGTACAATCAAAGCAGTGTTTAAAATCCAAGTTTAAGAATCCCAGTGGTGGTGCACACCTTTAATCCCAGCACTCGGGAGGCAGAGGTAGGAGAATCACTGTTAGTTCAAGGCCACCCTGAGACTACATAGTGAATTCCAGGTCAGCCTGAGCTAGAGTGAGACCCTACTTCAAAATTAAAAAAAAAAAAAAAAAAAACAGCTTTGGATGAATCTTAGTTAGGCCTTAACAGGAATACTACATACTGTTCTGTGCCCTATAATCTCAAAGAACACACACCAAAAAAAAAGAAAAACAGAAAAGAAAAAGGGTTGAGTATATAGGTTAGTGGTAGAGCGGTTGCCTAGCATACTCAAGGCCCTGGGTTTAATCCTCAGTAACACACACACACACACACACACACACACACACACACACACAAAGATAATGTGTAACCAAAACTATAATAACTAAGCCACTTTTAATGTGAAACACACAATTTCATATAAGTGGACTAGAGAGATGGCTTAGCACTTAAGGCATTTGCCTTTGAAGTCTAAGGACCTAGGTTCAATTCCCTAGTACCCACATGCATCTGGAGTTCATTAGCAGTGGCTAGAGGCCCTCGCATGCCCATTCTCTCTCTATCTGCATCTTTCTCGCTCTCTCTTTCTCAACATAAATAGAAACAATTTTTTTTTAATTCATACAAGTATCATTACAGCCCCTATTGAGGGTTTGCCATTGGATGGACTTGGACAAGAGTGCTAACCCTGAAAAACGACTCTTGATAAAAGAGAGGAGAATCAACATGAATAAAAAGGTGGTATACACAGGATAGAAAATCGAGGGACATCACTTTCCCCAATACACATAAATTCAAAAGGTTGGATACATTCCTAGGTTATAATTTATAATTTTGACTGAAGAATACCATGAGCTTTATGTCTAGCTAATACAGTGTTTGCTTTGGTGCACTGAGCCACGTTTTTCTGTGTGTTCTTGGTGAGCAAATCAAGGAGAGCATGCTGAGTTTGTTAGTCCATTGCTCACTCTCTATTTCTTAGTATGTTTTCACCAAAGCATGCAGACAGCAAAGTCTGCCCCACAGACAGTAGATAGTAGATCTGGTACTCTTGAGCTGAGACTCAAACATCCTACCATAATCCAGTGTCTGTAGTCCAAACCAGCTGCCTAAAGTCCACAGGTTAGAAACAAAGTGCCAGGCTAGAGAGATGGCTTCACCGTTAAGGCACTTGCTGGCAAAGCCAAAGGACACAGGTTTGATTCCCCAGTACCCACATAAAGCCAGATACACAAGGTGGCACATGTGTCTGGAGTTCATTTGCAGTAGCTAGAGGCCCTGATGTGCCCATTCTGTCTATCTGCATCTCTCTCTCTCCTTCTCTCAAATAAATAAATTAAATTAATATTTTTAAAAAAGTGCCAACATAGAAGAAGGATGAAACAAGCCACAAAATAGCTTATATTTACAAAATGCATGTGGTTTAGGCCTACAGATACCCACCACCCACCAAGGCATAAAGAAAATTGCAGAGGCCCCCTAACTTGCCCACAGGCAACTAGACTGAGTGTATAGCTGTGGGATGTTTGCCTATGTTCACCTTCTGTTTGCCCCAATTTAGTGACTCCTAAGACTTTGTGAAATCAAGCCAGGTTCATCAAAAAAACTTGGCCAGGCATAGTGGCTCACACCTTTAATCCCAGCACTCAGGAGGCAGAGGTAGGAGGATTGCCTTGAGTTCGAGGCCACCCTGTGAATCCATAGTGAATTCCAGGTCAGCCTGGGCTAGAGCAAGACCCTACCTCAAAAAAAAAAAAAAAAAACGAAGAAAAAAGTTTTAACTAATATTTTTCTCCCCACGATCCTGTGACATACAGTATCTCGTCACAGCTGATAACTCCTCCTGAGATACTTAACAAATGTCTTCCCACCTCCATCATTTTCCTTCAGATTTGTGAATATCCTTCTGCCTCCTGATGCCAAAGAGATCGCTACTCGCTTCCGCTGGTGGCAGCCACGACACGATGGCCTGGACCAGAATGACTGGGCCATCGACAATGTCCTCATCTCAGGCTCCGCTGACCAGAGGACTGTCATGCTGGACACTTTCAGCAGTGCCCCCGTGCCCCAGCACGAGCGCACCCCCGCAGACGCCGGCCCCGTTGGAAGGATTGCTTTCGACATGTTCATGGAGGACAAAACTTCAGGTAGCGTGTGCATAATCCCGAACAGAACTCAGTGGCAATGCTGTCGTTCCAATGTGGAGCTTTTCTGGAGTGACATGTGGGTCCTCTCTAGCTGCTCAGAAACAGCGACCGGGGTGTCATCTTTTTTGTTCCTATCAACCTTTCCGTCTGATGTTGTACCTCAGGTCTTTTCTCTCATGATAAGCCAGCTAGGTTATCTTAATAAATAGCATCCTGTAATTTTATAGAATGGCTTTTCTTGAAATATTTTCGTTTCTCTGTTTCCTGGAGACAGAATTCCACTCTGTAGTCCAGGCTGTCCTGGAACTCTCTATGAAGCCCAGCTTCAAACTTGAAGCAAACACCCTGATTCAACCTCATGGTCCCTAGTTTTTTAAATATTTTTTTTTCTTTATTTGAGAGCAGAGAAATAGAATAGGCACACCAGGGCATAGTGCCACTGCAAATGAGCAAACTCCAGATGCATGCACCACTTCGTACATCTGGCTTTATGTGGGTACCAGGGAATCGAACCCAGGTCATTACATTTTGCAGACAGGTGCTTAACCACTGATCAATCGCCTCAACCCTATTTTTTTTTTTTAATATCTAAAGACAAACTGTTTTGTTTGCTGCAAGTCAGGCACATCAACAACAGCATCTTATGTTTCGGGTTCGGGTACATCTTCTGTCTTGTCCTGTATTCTCAGTAAGAATCGTTCCATTAGATTGACAAGCTACAAGGGACTTCGACACACTATTCTTATTTTAATGTATTTGGTTTTTTTTTTTCATTCCATAATATGACTCTGGTAACTGTTTTCTAAGTGGCATATTATGTTAACTCTATGCCTTTGCCTTACCACATGCTTTGGTTTATACTATGCAAAACATGGTCTATCCAGAAACAGTAGTGATATTTGATTATGTATCTCATACTAACACTGTAAGTATATCCAAATAGTTAAAAGACATATTATACCTACAGCTGTTCAGACAGTGGGATGGTTTGTTGCACCCAACTTAGCTCCAACATCTTGAAGAAAAAATAGTAAAGATTTTTTTTTTACAATGATAAGACTAATAAGAACCTTCCAGAGAAATGTCATACATGGAGGAAAACTGAATTGGAGAAATTTTAATAAATGAAAATAATTAGTAATATTTCATTATAAAAGTAATTCATAGTCAACATGTGAAATTAGGAAAATATAAAGCTTATGAGGATGAGAATTAAAAGCACCAATATCAATATTTTGAAATATTTTCTTAGTCTTTTATGCATGCCTCTAAACATGTGAGCAGAATTATATAATTTGTAAATTATATGCTTTGTAGCCTGCTTTTTTTCATTTAGAATTGAATCCTCATTCATTCCCATGTCCTAAGTCCTTGAAGATAAATTTTCAGTCGGTATACATTTCATTGTAACTTACACTTGATAGTGCTGAATAACTAGGCTAATTAATTTCATTTCATTTGTTAGCACACTGTGTGATGCCAGGTGTAACTGCGATAATTATTTAAAACCACCCTTGCACACAGACGAAGCTCAAAATGTACCTCATCGTTACCTAGCAGTCTTAGTCTCTAAGAAGGTTATTGAGACTTTAGCAAGGTATGATGGTGCATGACTGTAATCCCTGCACTGGGGAGGCTGAAGCAGGAGGATTGTGAACTCCAGGCCAGCCTGGACTACAGAGAGACTATGTCTTGAAAACCAAAACAGCAAGAAGAGAAGGAACAGGAAGGAAAAAGGAGATTGTCGTTGAGATTTGCTTTCATAGATCTGATTCAGAGCTTTGCCAAATTTCTCAGCTATTTTCCATTTTTGATGGCTTACATAGGTGAACGTGCAATCAGAATATTTAAATGTTGCTTCTGCACAAACCAAAGCAAATGTAGATTAATTTGGGGGCTGGAGAGATGGCTTAGCAGTTAAGCGTTTGCCTGTGAAGCCTAAGGACCCCGGTTCGAGGCTCGATTCCCCAGGACCCACGTTAGCCAGATGCACAAGGGGGCACACGCTGTCTGGAGTTCGTTTGCAGTGGCTGCAGGCCCTGGTGCGGCCATTCCCCCCCCCCACCCTCTCTCTCTCTCTCTCTCTCTCTCTCTCTCTCTCTCTGCCTCTTTCTCTCTCTGTCTGTCACTCTCAAATAAATAAAGAAAAGTAACAAAAAAAATTTTTTAATGTAGACTAATTTTAAGTTCTTAAATACTAGTTTTTACTTTGGATCTGATTGGTGAGAAAGTTGGAAAAAAATCAAATTTTCTACCTCCTACCTATCTTGCGCAAATAGTGTTTTCTAGAAACTGTAGCATCTACATACAAAAGCAGTTTCTGACACTGCAGAAGAGGTTGACGAGTTAGTTGATTAATCCTTTTACATCAGGACTTCAGTTTCTAGCATAAATGCATGCCATGGAATAAACTGGCTCAAGTTATCCATCTTGGAATTCAAATTTCTGTGCCCTTTGATTCCTGAATCCTATATCTGTGGTGTAGGATTAAGCGTGACTCCAAATCCCTCAGAATGGAGACACGGATAATGGTGTTCTGGTAGCCATTTGCATCCCAGAGATAAACTGCTTGTTCTACAGGTACATGTTATGCTCAGATGAAATTAAACAGACACGCCATGGATGAAGCCTGACTCACAGGGAAATTGCTGGGTCTCTTTGATCCTCTGAGACCACCTGCGTCGGCTGCTTGTGCGCTAGTCCCAAGCCTTAGCTTGCACCTGTTAAAGTCACACCTGTGAGATCAAAGCGTATTATCAACTACTTGCAGTTTGTTGTATTTATTTATTCGTTTGTTTATATTTTATTTCTAACCTTTCTGGGCTAACAAACATAGTATTAAAGCATCTCCTCCCACCGTGCATGGTGGTAATCACATCTTTCAGAAGGCTGAGGCAGGAAAATCTCAAACCCAAAGCCAGCCTAGGCTGCACAGAGAGTTCCAACATGGCCAGGGCTATAGACATATGAGATTCTCTCAAAAAAAACTTCAAGAAAAGAAAGAGAATTGTGTGGTCTGTGTGTGTGGGGGGGGTGGCGTGCGTGTTGAGAGAGAGGAGAGAGAAAAGCTCAACCTATATAAAGTCTGCAGTAATCATATGTAATCTTTTTTTAATTTGTTTATATTTATTTATTTATTTGAAAGTGACAGACAGAGAAAGAGGCAGATACAGAGAGAGAGAGAGAATGGGCGGGCCAGGGCCTCCAGCTGCTGCCAATGAACTCCAGACATGTGCACCCCTGGCTAACGTGGGTCCTGGGGAATCGAGCCTCGAACCTAGGTCCTTAGGCTTCACAGGCAAGCGCTTAACCGCTAAGCCATCTCTCCAGCCCTCATATGTAATCTTGCTTCTTGAAGTGCTTACAGTTTTATTTTGTATCTTAAAATTTATTCTGTACTTAGTTGCTTTGCAGAATATATTTCCTCAAAGTTACTTTTGATCTGGTTTAGAAAGGTTAGGATTTATTTTAAAAATCTGTGCAGAATACTTAAATATCTATACCTACATATTGAAATATTAAAAACATCACTGAGGTAACTTATAAGAGCATTATTTTAGAGATGATAATCTGTTTCTTAGGAGGGAGGTCATTGAGTTACAATCCCATATAATGCAGTCTAGCCATGAACTCGCTGCGAATCTATGGCTGGCCTTGATCCTCCTCCCTCTACCTCCCAAGTGTTTGGATTACACATACACACCACCACTCCCAGCTTAATCTGAGTTTCTCTCATTTTCATTATTTAGGGGATGCTTTTATTTTATTAATTTCTATAATAAAATCCACATAAGACGTTATGTATTTAATACAGTGTGTCACCTCTCTACAAACGGGAAAAATTTGTTTTAACATTTCTAGACCAGTATGGCTACTAATTTCTGTGCAATGCCAACTGGACATGGTAAACTAGAATTCTGTTTTCCAAAGTGACAGCACAGCTAATATTACAAGGAATTCAAATTACATATGTGTGCACGTATATTTATATAAAAGCACCAGCGGTGGTAGCGCATCAGCAGCAGCAACAACAGCTTTTCCGGGTTCCGCCATCATTTCACAAAATACTGGAAGAAGCACTCAGCACACTCCACTAAAAACAAAAGTAAAGGGCCTGGAGAGATGGCTAGCGGTTAAGGCACAGCACGTGCCTGCAAAGCCTAAGGACCTAGGTTTGATTCCCTGGGTCCCATGTAAGCCAGATGCACAAGGCGTGTACATGCATCTGGATTTCGTTTGCAGTGGCTGGAGGTCCTGGCATGTCCATTCTCTCCCCCTCTCTCTCCCTCACTATCTTTCTTTCTGTGTATGCCTCTCCCTCTCTCTCTCTCTCTCTCTCTCTCTCTCTCTCTCTCTCTTTCTCTCTCTGTTTCTCTCTCTCTCTCTGTCTGTCTGTCCCTCTCTCTCTCATAAATAACTAAAATATTTTTAAGTTAAAAACAAAATTTCAGGAAACAGCAAAGTTCTATTACTGTTGTGGTGCTTGGCTCCATGTTTTTAATTAGCTTCTTATTTGTCATCTGGAAATAAAACATACTCCAGTAATGACATCAAAAATAGCTCTAGGCCGGGTGTGGTGGCGCACGCCTTTAATCCCAGCACTCAGGAGGCAGAGGTAGGAGGATCACCGTGAGTTCGAGGCCACCCTGAGACTACATAGTGAATTCCAGTTCAGCCTGGGCCAGAGTGAGAATCTACCTCGAAAAACCAAAAAATAAATAAATACACTGGAGAAATATTTCATACTAGGCCTTCCTACCCAAAATGCATACACACAAAGAAAGAACCCAAGAAGTGTTTTAAGGGTATCACAGGTGTATGCATATGCCTACATATACATTTGCATGTATACATATAACTTATGTTAAGTGTATACAATGTTTAAATATGCATTGTATGTTAATGAAGCTATAGCAAACTTCCATCTAGCTTTATAACTACCCAAATAATGTTTCCATAATTCAAGTAGACATAGCTCTCATCCCTAACATATTATTAAAATTTCATTATCAGGCCGGGCGTGTGGCGCACTCCTTTAATCCCAGCACTCAGGAGGCAGAGGTAGGAGGATCACCATGAGTTCGAGGCCACTCTGAGACTACAGAGTGAATTCCAGGTCAGCCTAGGCTAGAGTGAAACCCTACCTCGAAAAAAAAAAAAAAAATTCATTATCATCTCTATGAGCTACTTAAAAAGTTAAACATCTATTAAAAATTGGATACAGGGCTGGAGAGATGGTTTAGTGGTAAAGACACTTGCCTGCGAAGCCTAAGGACCCATGTTCAACTCCCCAGATCCCACATAAGCCAGAAGCACAAGGTGACATATGCACAAGGTCGGACATGTACACAAGGTGGCACATGCTTCTGGAGTTCAATTACAGTGGCTGGAGGCCCTGCTGCACCAGTTCTCTGTCGCTTGCGTGCATGCACTCTTATTCTGTATCATAAAAAAGGCCAGTCTGTTGGGCTTGCCTCAAAAAAAAAAAAAAAATTGGGTACAAGGCTGGAGAAAAATGCCTTAGTGGTTAAGGAGCTTGCCTTTGAAGCCTAAGGACGCAGATTCAATTCCCCAGCACCCACATAAGCCAGGTGCACAAGGTAGCACATGTGTCTGGAGTTCATTTGCAGTGGCTAGAGGCCCTGATATTCTCTCTCTCTCTCTCTCTCTCTCTCTCTCACTCCCTCTCCCTCTCCTTCTCAAGTAAATAAATAAATAAATATTTTTAAAAAATTAGATACAGCCGGGCGTGGTGGTGCACGCCTTTAATCTCAGCACTTGGGAGGCAGAGGATTGCCATTAGTTCGAGGACACCCTGAGACTACAGAGTGATTTCCAGGTCAGCCTGAGCTAGAGTGAGACCCTACCTCGAAAAAGCAAAAAAAAAAAAAAAAAAAAAAAAATAGATACACATTTCCCTTTGATTTTCACCTAGAACATTTTTAAACATTATTTTTCTTCCAAGCGAAGGGGTGTGTGTGTGCGTGCGTGTGTGTGTGTGTGTGTGTGTGTGTGTGTTATACTGTAAAAGTAGTAGGATGCCAGGCATGTTGGTTGGTGTGTGTCTGTAATCCTAACACTTGGGAGGTAGAGGCAGAAGGATCAGGAGGTCAAAATCATCCTCAGCTACCTAGCAAAGTTGAAGCCAGCCTGGGTTATGTAAAATAATTTAAGAAGCAAAAAAAAGGGGAGTGGGCACCACTCAGTCACCCAGTACCCATGTTTCCGTAAGGATACGTATCCACCAGTGTAAGTTTAATATAATGTATTAGGAGAGTTCCTACTGAAATTAATGCTAGGACTTGATTAAAGCGAGTTTTTTTTTTTTTTTTCTGAAAATGCTTTACACTAACTAAACTTGCCATACATTTTTGTGTGTTTTAAGTGAATGAGCATTGGCTGTTCCACGATGACTGCACGGTGGAAAGATTCTGTGACTCCCCTGATGGGGTCATGCTCTGTGGCAGTCATGATGGACGAGAGGTGTACGCAGTGACCCACGACCTGACTCCCACTGGAGGGTGGATCATGCAATTCAAGGTGAGCCATTTTGGTCTCAATCCCATAAATAACCATACATTAGCAGTATAGCCAGTCAGAAACATCATAGAAACAAAGATGATCTAACATTTCACATTATACTTAGAAAGCAAAGTGCAATATTAAGGTAACATGCATCTCACCTAGCTAGGTATTGCTTAATGATTAAAACTTTCATTCTCAAGCCGGGCGTGGTGGCACACGCCTTTAATCCCAGCACTCGGGAGGCAGAGGTAGGAGGATCACCATGAGTTGGAGGCCACCCTGAGACTACATAGTGAACTACAGGTCAGCCTGAGCTAGAGTGAGACCCTACCTTGGAAAAAACCAAAAAGGAAAAAAAAAAAAAAAAAAAAAACAACCTTTCATTCTCTTCATGAATTTTTTCCACTTAGGATTAAATATTTATATAGCAACACATGTAATATATACATATACCACCTTGCTGCATTAAATCACCATACAACTTAGACAAATTGACTCCTTAAGAGAAGATTAAAGCTATAATGTTCATTTCTGTTAAAAGAATAATAGGTTGTTTCTGAGGAATGAAAATCATTTTTAAAAATAAAAACATAATTAGAACTTATGCCAAAATCAACTCTGGCTAATACTTTGGCCAAGATGTAGCCCGGTGTGTTATGTCTACTTGAATCCCACTGTATTTGCAAAAACGGTCACAGTGTGGCTGTCGCCATCAATGGAGGAGCTGCGCTTTCGTTGAAAGTGGCTTCTGTTATCACTTCATTGCATCTTACTTGTAGGTGAAAGTGATTTATGGAGAGTCATAAATTGTACGACAAAATAATAAAATCAGTAAAGCTGTTAGCCATCCTTCTTGGTCAACTGTTCTGCCAGATAGGAGTGCCAGGCCATTAACAAAACAATTTGTAAGCACAGGCCCAGGCCTTCCAGGGCAGGCCGCCAACACGGCAGAAGCGCAGCTTTCCCCGTCTCTCCAAACTCCCTACACAATGCATTTGGCACTTTCTATAATCTGTCACCTTGGGCAACCATACCAACCTACTCTGTCCATCAACACAACAAATAACGAACTTGCAAATGCACGGTGGTGTGTAGCCAGTGATCTGCGGCTTCTTGCTGCCAAGTCCTTAGAGCAGAAATATGTAACGTGGTTTTAATATGTCGATGATCTTGATTTGCTGTTTATTAGATCTCTGTTGGATGCAAAGTGTCTGAAAAAATTGCCCAGAATCAAATTCACGTACAGTATTCTACTGACTTTGGTGTGAGCTGGAATTATCTGGTCCCCCAGTGCTTGCCTGCCGACCCAAAATGCTCTGGAACTGTTTCTCAGCCATCTGTATTCTTTCCAACTAAAGGGTGGAAAAGGATCACATACCCCCTTCCTGAAAGCTTGGTGGGAAAGTAAGTATAACATTACAATAGAGCAGATATCTGAGCACACAGTCCATTGTCAATTGTGGGCAAATTGTGGATAAAATGCTCTCTTCCTTCCTAACTCTAAGGATTCTTTCATGACTTCCAAACATGAGCTGACTTCAGGCTGTAATCCTTGGACTTGAGAGCTGGCCTTCGGCAGTCTCTTCCGTTTTCTAACCCTCTGTGTGAACAGAACAATAGAGATGGCCTTAGGAGCCAGTACAAGGCATAGTCTACCTAACATAAATGTGTTTTCCAAACCCATAGGACAGGAAGCAAATCCTGATCCATGGTCTTTGTACAGATCTTAATTCTTAGTGTTATTTGTAGAAGACGGCTTGTAGGTTTCATTTTTCCCTTATCACAAAGTATTATATTCTGCACCTGCAGTGAAAAGTAATTAGCCTGTAGCCACAGTGAGCCAGGATGATTAAACCAGGCTCTGGAAAGTCTGTAGATAAGTTAATTCAAGGGAATTTCAAAAGATTTCCCTTCTACTATAAAATTAAGAAAAGAGGTGCATTAAACAAAATGACAGGAACACTTTTACTAAAATTAATCATATAGTCTGGCTAAATGAAAAACCTTCATGTGAAAAAGATTATGATATATGACCAGAACATAGAGACTTTGGATAGGTAATTATTACGCATACATGCAACCTCTCTATTGTCCTATAGATATCACTGACTATCAGTTTCTTGAAATGTATCCATCCAATTAACATGCTAGAAAGCTATAAATCATGATGTATTCAACTGCAGGTTACCGAAACACCAATCCACATTGACTAAATTCAAAATGAAATATGTTCAGAAGGAATCCAAACATAAATCGGTGATTTTTTAAGTTTTATACTGACTTCAAGGACACTGCTTGTCTGCAGGATTGGAGCCATACTCAGCTCCAATGGCCGCCAGACACTGGAATAGAATGCTTCCTTACCTATTGTCCAGTGGGAGAGGAAAAGGCTTGCTTTTCTTTCCAAGAGAGCCAGAACAAGTGAATCCAAAGCCACTTGAAAACTCAGGGTGTTACACAGGATGGTTATCTATGATGACACATCACATCGGGGGTAAAATAGGTGCTAGGAAACCACAATAACCCCACCACAGGATCATTGACCCCTCCTGTTCTCATTCACCCTCTTTCTCCTTCTCATAATATGGTATCATTTCTATCCAAAAAATGCAAAAATCATGTTTGTTCAGACCAGTGAGTTTTACTACTGCATGAAGCATGTAACCACCAATAAAATTAGATAGGAAACATTATGTTGCTCAAGAGAGTTCTTTCATGTACTTTGTACTTCAAACCAGACTTGTATAGTTTATTTTAATATAAGCTTCAATAGCACCTTGGTTTTTCCCCACAAGACAGAAAACAATGATGAAACTAACAATCTCAGGGAAATTGCACTTTAATATAATCCTTTCAAAATTGTTTTCTAAGTGGTAGAGTTACTCTGAGACTAGTGATTTCCTTCAGGGAATTAAGAAGCTGCTGATTTCCTGCTGCGTGTGTGCTATCACGGCTCTGTCGCCTCTGTATAATTTCAGAAAAGTTAATTAATAAATCCAAAGTCCCCAAGAGCCACTGAATTCCAGTTCACAAGAAACCTGATGTGCTCATCTGATCAATAAGTAGGCTAATAAATAGTTGTCAGAGGAATAAATACAGTGGCCAATAAGTACTTAAAAATGTGTTCAACTTCTTTAGGGGAACCAGCTAGAGTGGGGAGGGACAGTACAGAAATGAATGAGAATCAATATAATGACACACATGTATGAAGAAGCCGTGATGAAACCCATTACTTTGTATGTGAACCTTAATATTAACTTTAAAGCCAGGCATGTTGGCACACACCTTTAATTCCAGCACTCAGGAGGCAGAGGTAGGAAGATCACTGTGAGTTCGAGGCCACCCTGAGACTACATACTGAATTCCAGGTCAGCCTGGGCCAGAGTGAGACCCTACCTGGAAAATAAAATAAAATAAAATAAAAATAAAGATTAACTTTGAACAAAAAAAATTGATTTATGGGGTTGGAGAGATGGCTTAGCAGTTAAGACGCTCGCCTGCGACGCCTAAGGACCCATGTTCTACTCTCCAGATCCCATGTTAGCCAGACACACAAAGGTGAGGCAAGTGCACATTCCCATTAGGTGGCACAAGCATCTGGAGTTCAACTGCAGTGGCTGAGGCCCTGGCATGCCAATTCTCTCTCTCTCTCTCTCTCTCTCTCTCTTGATCTCCCTAAAATAAAAAATTATAAAATATTTTTTAATTTGATTTATGAAGTTACATATATTATTAAATATTCCTTTTGTTTCAAGTAGATGCCACTGAATTTCATTTTGTTTTACATTTTTTATAAAATTTAGATGAAATAAGCTGTAATACAGCTCCATTATTACTAGAAATCAAAGAAAAAAAGTTGAACTGTGCGTGATGGCATACATCTTTAATCCCAGCACTTGGGAGGCAGAGATAGGAGAATTACCATGAGTTCAAGGCCACCCTGAGATTACATAGTGAATTCCAGGTCAGCCTGGGCTAGAATAAAACCCTACCTTTAAAAAAAGAAAGAGAGTGGTTAAAAATGTTTTCATTAATTCACCCTGTGTAGCAGGTATGTCTGCAGTGTGTTTACACATGCATCAAAGCAAACATTTGGTCTTCATTTCTTTGCTTTTGCCTTGCCAACAGCCCTGTAAGATTTAGGTTCTATCAAAAGTACTCAGATGTGCAGTGGGCGATAGACAATTTCTACCTGGGCCCTGGATGCTTGGACAACTGCCGAGGCCATGGAGACTGCTTAAAGGAACAGTGCATCTGTGATCCAGGATACTCTGGGCCAAACTGCTACTTGACTCACACTCTGAAGGTAATGCTGAGCCCCAGCCGGAAGGATTTACTTGATTTACAGGCCATCCTATGTCTAATTTATGCGTGAGACTAATAATCTATAAGGTCTTTTGGGTCCTCCAGGAAATAAAATTTTATGGATAGAAACTAAAAAAATATATAGGTTTGACATTTCTTAGATACAAGAATTTTAGGATCAATAATAAAATAAGCCAGCTTATATGGGAAAACTGTATCTTTAGAGCATTCTTAATTTAAAATCAATATTTATTATTGAAGTCAACATTTATAATTAAAGTTAATTTATTAATGTTACTTTTACAATTCATATAAGGAAAGATACTATGAATTAAAGCAAATAATATAAATGCCACAAAAGACAAAAACGTTCAAACATACTTAAACAGTGCCTGAGTTGCTCAGAATATTCTACAGTCTGATTTGAGTGCTGAAGTGTGGTTGTGCATTAACACTAAAGAGATCTTTTTAAAGTCTTAGCTGTTACATCAGTATTTAATATGCAAAGCAAATGCAGCTGATAAACGTAGTTTTCGTGCACACCTTTTATTTCTGGATTAAGTATAGTTCAGTCATTATTTCAATAACAGAAAAGTGTCTCAGCTAAAAAAAATACACAAGTGCCAGGCGTAGTGTCTCACACCTATAATCCTAAAGCCAGCCTGAGCCTTGATGTGAGACCCTGTCTCAAAAATTGATTGAAGCCAGGCATGGTGGCACACACCTTTAATCCTAGCACTTGGGAGGCAGAAGTAGGAGGATCGCTGTGAGTTTGAGGCCACCCTGAGACTACAGATTGAATTCCAGGTCAGCCTAGGCTAGAGTAAGACCCTACCTCAAAAAAAAGGGAGGGGATAGAAATCCAATAAATTTTGAAAATAAAGTTGAAACATTCACTTAAGTCTAAAGGTGTTAGTCCATTGTTAACTAAAATTATCACAAGAAACATAGCTTTGTAAGCCATAACTAATCATAAACCAAAAAAATCTAATGTCTTTCATAAACATTCAAATTTCATTAGAAGGCTTCAGTTGGATAAAAATGTTATAAATCTGTATTATGAACTCTGATTTGAATCCAAATGAGACTATGTATGGCTAATTATGCATTTGTTTTGAGTCTTGTTCTTACATATAAAATTTCATTTATAAAAATTATATTTCTTTACTCACCATTAATGAAGTAAAGTAAGACTGACATGTGGTTGCATATTTTTAACTATAAGGTTGCTTGTGTCCTAAGTTTAAGGAAGAGAGAGCTGGTTTAAATAATTTTACCTATATACGGTGGCAACTAAATAGCTCTTCAAGGGTTGGGAAGATTGCTGAGTGGCTAAAGGTACTTGCTTGTAAAACCTGACAGTCTGGGTTCAATTCCCCAGTTCCCATGTAAAGTCAGACACACAAGGTGGCACGTGTGTCTGGAGTTTGTTTGCAGCAGTAATAGGCCCTGATGTGCCATACCCTCTATCTCTTTATCCCTCTCTCCCTCTGTCGTTCAACAAAATAAAAATAAATAAATTGCTCTTCAAAAGAACTAAGAAAATGTGGGGGGCCTCTACAGATAATTATTACAATTACAACTAAAACTAAACTAAAGTTTTCATTAGATATTTTTATTACTTTAAAAGTTTAAATGTCTCAAGCTAATGAAAAACTGTATTGTGGACAAAATGAATGAACTATGGATATAATGAATAGAAAAAGATCTTGACAATGATATGAGAAGATAAACAACTTTACCTAAAATATAGCCATGAACCCTAAATATTTTTATATACTCTCTTTAGAAAATAGATTGGTCCTAAACCGGGTATGGTGGCGCACACCTTTAATCCCAACACTCGGGAGGCAGAGGTAGGAGGATCACCGTGAGTTTGAGGCCACCCCGAGACTACATAGTTAATTCCAGGTCAGCCTGGGCTAGAGTGAGACCCTACCTCAAAAAAAAAAAAAATAGATTGGTCCTGATACTTATCATTCTAAGTTAAAAAGGAGCCCCCTCCACAACTTTTCATTCTAGACTTTAAGTATTTGTCTCTATTCCTCGGCAACTTGACCCTGGTAAATATGTAAAAAGGTATTGCCAATTGCCTTCTAATTCCAGGTTTGTTTCCTTTTAACTTTAAGCCAAAAGCTTTGTTTTCAAATGTCCCTGCCTGACATAGAAGCTTGTGGAAACATTCTGGGTTCACTCTGTGTTGGATTCTGATCTCCACAGAAGCGGGCACACACTCAAGGAAGAATTTGGGAGGAAGATGAAAAGTCTGCCTGTATTTTATCTTGTTCCTTTAATTTTTTGTTATTAGGAACATACTTTGTATGGATGCATCATGTGTTGGTACTATCTTTTCCCTCCTCCCTGCCCCCATTTCACAGGGGGGCCTCCTCAGTGGAGTTGCTGGTATTCCCCATCTTGTGTGTGTGTTTAATAATGTTATGATGGTCATTTTATGTAAACTATGTATATGTATATATATGTTCTAAAGTAACTTTTACACATAGGACTGTTATTATACTTGACATTACAGTTGTTTTATTTACTGTAGACTTCAAAATCTTACTCTGAAGCATTATTTAAGTGGTGTAAATGATCTTCAACATGTGGTAGAAATGAAATTTGTTGAAGTAACCTATTGGCTTTCTAAAATATCTTTGAAATCAGCTCTAACTTTTTTAATTCAGGTAATTGTGCAGTTATGATCTGAAATTTGTGCTCTTAACCACATCACCTTTTGTTCAGACTTTCCTGAAGGAACGCTTCGACAGTGAAGAAATCAAGCCTGACTTATGGATGTCCTTAGAAGGTGGGAATACCTGCACTGAGTGTGGAATCCTCGCTGAGAACACTGCCCTCTACTTTGGGGGTTCCACCGTGAGACAAGCCATTACTCAAGATTTGGATCTCAGGGGCGCAAAGTAAGTCAGGTTTTTGTGTGTGTGTGTGTCAGTTTTATTGCAACATCACACATTGAGGCTGAAACAACGAATGTGTGGAAGAAGCTGTGGGACTGAACTTGGGTGGAGTCTTTTTTCTTCTAATTCGTCATTCTAATGGAAAATGTCTGCTTGCTCGTCCTCAGATTCCTGCAGTACTGGGGGCGCATCGGTAGTGAGAACAACATGACCTCTTGCCATCGGCCTGTCTGCCGGAAGGAGGGGGTGCTGCTGGACTACTCTGCTGACGGAGGCAGGTTTCCGGGGTGAAGGCCTTGCCCGGGAGCAGGTTCCCACATTCCGTCCAGGACCCTTTAAAAACATCTCCGAAAAGCTTTGACGACAATGAGAATCAAACAAAAGCCTGTGTGTGTTGCATCTTCTCTTCACATGTGACCCCGAATTTGAGATTGGGATTAAGAGAAAAGTAACACTAAAAAATATATATACACCAAGCTTTATGAATAAAGAAGATATGTATACTTCAGGGTTAACTGAAGCTTGAATACAACAGATAAAGTTAGATAAATTTTGGCCAGCTGTGTTAGTTCACACCTGTCAACCAAGTCCCAGGGAGGCCAAGGTAGAAGGAAAGAGATTTCCGGGCTAACCTAATGTGAACCTGTCTCAAAAACTAAATGTAAAGAAAAAACAAAGGAAAGGAAATAAATCTTTGCATGATTTCTCAAGTAAGATAAATTTTTAAAGCATTCTAAAGTATGTTTGTGGGCTAGAGAGATCTCTCAGTGGTTAAGGCACTTACCTGCAAAGCCTAACAACCTGGGTTTGATTCCTCAGTATCCACATAAAGCCTGACACACAAAGTGGCACATGTGGCTAAAACCAAGCCAGTATACCATGAGATCTTTAGAAGATATGTTTTAGCAGACAGATGAATGGCTGCCTAATGGATGAGTCTGAAATATTTTAGCTTATCCACAAAGTGCTTTCTTATGTTATTTAAGTATTTTACCTGTAGTCCCATCAAACAATAAGGAGTCAACTTCCTATCAGTCCAAATAATTGGAAATTTTATAGAAGTATATTTTAAATACTGAAAATTATTGTCTACCAACATGAGTGTATCTTCTTATTCATAAGAACTAATGCCTACTAGTATCTAGAACTAAATCTCTTTTTATTTTTGTTTATTTGTATTTATTTGAGAGTGACAGACAGAAGATAAAGAGGGAGAGTGAGAGAGAGAATGGGCACACCAGGGCCTCCAGCCACTGAAAACAAACTCCAGACGCATGCGCCCCCTTGTGCATCTGGCTTACATGGGTCCTGGGGAATCGAGCCTCGAACCAGGGTCCTTAGGCTTCAAAAGCAAACACTTAACCACTAAGCCATCTCTCCAGCCCTAAATCTAAATCTTAAAGGCAGAAAATACATTTTACTTCAATACACCTGCCTGGATGAAGTATTTCTAAACCTCCTCATCAGCCTTATGTTTTTTTGAGGGGAGCATTTTGAAGTAGGGTCTCCCTCTAGCCCAGGCTGACCTGGAATTCACTATGTAGTCTCAGGGTGGCCTCAAACTCACATTGGTCCTCCTGAGTGCTGGGATTAAAGGCATGTGCCACCACGCCCAGCTTCATCAGCCTTATTTTGAAACTATGCTTATAAGTGGTGAATACTTTAAAAATTACCAAATTCAGTTTCCATTTCCCGGTTAACATTTCCTTTGGGAATCTTATAGTTTTTGCAGTATCCTAGTGGTTTATGAGCTTTTCTCCCCCAGATACATTTTTTATTATTATTATTTTTATTGACAACACCTATGCTTACAGACAATAAACCATGATAATTCCCTCCCCTCCTCCACTTTCCCCTTCATACCTCCACTCTCCATCATATTTCCTCCCTGTCTCCATTAGTCTCTCTTTTACTTTGATGTCATCATCTTTTTCTCCTATTATGAGGGTCTTGTGAAGGTATTGCTAGGCACTGCGAGGTCATGGATATCGAGGCCAATTTCCTTATGGACAGCTGCATTATAAGGAGTGGTACCCTTCCTTTGGCTCTTACATTCTTTCTGCCACCTCTTCTGCCATGGAGCCTGAGCCTTGGAGGGTGTGATAGAGATGTTTCAGTGCTGGACACTCCTCGGTCCTGTCTTCTCAGCACTATGTTGCCTTTTGGGTCATCCCAGTGGTCATCGCCATCTGAAAAGAGAAGCTTTTCTAACCAAAAGTGAGAGTAGCATTAACATATAAATATGAACATTAAGTGTAATGCTTTCAGGGAAATTTGGTGAGAATAATTTATGCATTTAGCCAGACAAGAACAGGCTTTATACCCCTAAGGCTCATGACCTTCCCTGCCATAGGCTTTTGATTAGGTTTTCAGTACCAGGCATGTATTCCCTCCCAGAGAGTGGGCCTCCAGTCCAATTAGAGAGCAGTTGGTTTCCCCCAGAGCAGACATGCCACTATTGGACCCCATTCGGTCATTTGGCATGTCTGGCCAAACTTGAGCAGATATGTTTTTATGCTGTTACCTTTGCTTTTATAGGAATTACTTGGACTTTGCTTCATGAGATGGATTTCCAGAAATACATTTCTGTTAGACACGACTACATACTTCTTCCCGAGGATGCCCTCACCAACACAACCCGACTTCGCTGGTGGCAGCCTTTTGTGATCAGCAACGGAATTGTGGTCTCTGGGGTGGAGCGTGCCCAGTGGGCACTAGACAACATTCTGATTGGTGGAGCAGAAATTAATCCAAGTCAGTTAGTGGACACTTTTGATGATGGTAAGAAACAAAGCAGTAAACAGTTTTCTTCCCTGTGAGCTGTTTATGTTTCAGACGAGTTACTAATGAACGGCATTAGCAGACAGCCTAGTGCATACTGCCCAACAGATATCTACTGTCGCTACACCCTGTGGTTTACGAATCTTCAGAGTTAGTCACTTGTTGAGATGTCAACTGAAATTTTAATGTTAGCAGTAAATCCTGCTAACTACAAAATATTTCTTTCATGTAGTTTGGAATTATAATATCTCTAAATGATCTTAGTTTTTTCTGTGTCTTAGAAATACATATTGAGGGCTGGGGAAATGGCTTAGTGGTTAAGGCATTTGCCTGCGCAGTCTAAGGACCCAGTTCAATTTCCCAGGACCCACATGAGCCAGATGCACAAGAGGGCACAAGTGTCTGGAGTTCGTATGCAGTGGGTGGAGGCCCTGGCATGCCCATTCTCTTTCTCTCTATCTGCCTTTCTCTCTCTCACTCACTCAAATAAATAAATAAATAAATAAAATATTTTTAAAAAAGAAATACATATTGAAGGGCTGGAGAGATGGCTTAGCAGTTAAGGCACTTGCCTATGAAGCCTAAGGACCCAGGTTCAATTCCCCAGAACCCATGTAAGCCAGATGCACATGGTGGCACGTGCATCTGAGGTTTGTTTGCAATGATTAGAGGCCCTGGCACAGCTATTCTTTCTCTCTCTCTCTCTCTCTCTCTCATAAATAAATAAATATGTTTTAAGAAATTCATATTGAGATTGCCAAGAAGAGTTTCATAATGTTGCAAGTTACCTACACAAGCAATTGTGGGGTTTTTTTGATATTTTATTTATTTATTTGAGAGGGGGAGGAAGAGGCAGATAGAGAGAATGGGCACGGCAGGGCCTCTAGCCATTGCAAACAAACTCCAGACGCATGTGCCTCCTTGCGCATCTGGCTTATATGGGTCCTGGGAAATCAAACCGGGGTCCCTAGGCTTCGCAGGCAAACACCTTAACTGCTAATCCATTTCCCCAGCCCGTGTTTTTAAAGTGGAATAATCAGTAGAGCAGCCTTTATTGTTATCTTCTAACTTTGAATTCTCACCTGGAATTTATATGTTAAGGCAGTTGAATAAAATAAGTATCACTCCTCAATAGTGAACAGAAACGTAGATCATAAATAAAGTAAATCAGGGGCTAGGGAGGTGGCTCGCCAGTTAAAGGTGCTTGCATGCAAAGCCTACCAACCCAGGTTCAATTACCCAGTATCCACATAAAGCCAAACGCAAAGTGGCACATGCATGTGTGAGCCCAACACCCTATAATAATGAGAGGGAGAGGCCCGGAAAATCCAGGACTCATGGGCCAGCTAGTCTGAAGTGCCTTTGTAGCCTGGCGGTTTATTTGCAGAGGCAAGAGACCCTATTTCACAGAAGATGGCAGGCACACAGAAACCTTGGAATTGTCCCCTGACCCCCACGTGAATGCCATGGCACGCACAGCCGTACACATGCAAGTAAATAATTATTTTACAGAGAAAGTAAATCAACAACAAACCACTCAGCCCAAGGAAGTAACATGCCACATTGTTTTCCATTTCTTTGACAGAAGGCATTTCCCATGAAGAAAACTGGAGTTTTTATCCTAATGCAGTAAGGACAGCAGGATTCTGTGGCAACCCATCCTTCCACCTCTACTGGCCAAATAAGAAGGACAAGACTCACAACGCTCTGTCTTCCCGGGAACTCATTATACAGCCAGGATATATGATGCAATTTAAAGTAAGGGAAAGAGGCTCTTCGAAATAGAAAGTGGTGTTCTGTTTGTGTTGTGGGAGAAAGTGTTCTGACAACTACAGGGAGATGATTGATTTCATTCATTAAAAGAGACTGTCTGTCATGAATGAAAGAAGTAATCTTTCACAAAGGCCCTCGTTCAAGTATGATGATTTGAGCATAGATAAAAAAAAAAAAATCTCTGAAGGTGTTGGGCCACAGCAATAAATATGATTGTATTGCATCTCATACATGTAATCTTGACTTCATTTACCCAATAAAAAGCTCAGATAGGTGCCTCTGCCTGCCAACTGTCTGTAGCTCTCTTGTATCCCATCCTCTCTCTCCCCACCCCAACCCACCCCACCCCCAGCCACTGCCTGTTACATGCAGGAAGCCATCCGCTTGTCCATCCATCCTTATTTAGTTAACTTTCAATTTCCCTTTGTCTCTGACTTCGCAAATCTGGCATTAACTCACTTAGAAGCTCCTGATGTCTCAACAAACGAGAAAGGGTTCTTGACTCCTTTAAATAGAAACATAGACAGGAAGGCATAGCAGGCAACTAAGACAATCGGAGAGCAAAAGAATTGATGTCTCTCATGCAAAACGTGCTTCTTTTTTTTAACTTTTTTTGTTCATTTTTATTTATTTATTTGAGAGTGACAGAGAGAGAGAGAGAGAGAATGGGCACGCCAGGGCTTCCAGCCACTGCAAACGAACTCCAGATGCGTGTGCCCCCTTGTGCATCTGGCTAACGTGGGTCCTAGGGAATGGAGCTTCGAACCGGGGTCCTTAGGCTTCACAGGCAAGTGCTTAACCGCTAAGCCATCTCCCCAGCCCAACGTGCTTCTTTTAAAGCTGCTACAGAAATGCAGTTTATCACAAAATAATTTCAAATACATCAGTTATTCTCTTTTTTTGTTTTGTTTTGTTTTTGTTGTTGTTTTTTGTTTATTTGTTTTTTCGAGGTAGGCCCAGGCTGACCTGGAATTCACTACATAGTCTCAGGGTGGCCTCGAACTCGCAGCGATCCACCTACATCTACCTCCTGAGTGTTGGGATTAAAGGTGTGTGCCACCATGCCCAGCTTAATGCCTTCATTTTAAAAGCTGAACCACAACAATTATTAATAATAACTCTTGATTAAAATAAAAAACGTTTGCGTTTTGCCTTGGCTCTCTGGTAAGCTCTTCTTCAGAGATCGGAGGATAAGGCAAGCTCCCAAAATCTACCATTCCCTCCAGACAATACTTAGTTTTCATGACATGAAGGATGTTCAAGGTCATATCCAGTGTTCTGCTACCCCAACTCCCAAGCCAGGTTTTCCCTCTTCCAGTCCCATTGCAGCCCAAATCAAAGGCAGTCACACTTGACTGGACTGAACGTGGCCTCCTTGGATGCTTCTGTCAACCCAGAGCTAAAGGAGATTGTAACATTTTTTTTTTCCTCCAACCAAGTTAATTTACTGAAAAGATAAAGGAAGAAAGTTCGTCCCCCAAAACTCGGTGACGTGTCGTTAGCACAGTTCTTCATGGTCATTGTAGACCGACTATATGCTACAGGCCTCCTCGGCGAAGAGCCCTCTTCTGCTTGGTCCAGGCTTCCATCTTATCACCCTAAGATCTGTTTCTGTCCACTTCTTTGGATTTTCTCCCCCCCCCCACCACCACCACCCTCTAAATGTCAGCATTTCTCAGCACATCTCAGATTCCTTCTTCTCTTTTTTTTTAATATTTTTTGTTGTTTATTTTTATTTATTTATTTGAAAGTGACAGACAGAGAAAGAGGCAGATAGAGAGAAAGAGAGAATGGGTGTGCCAAGGCCTCCAGCCACTGCAAACGAACTCCAGATGCATGCGCCCCCTTGTGCATCTGGCTAACGTGGGTCCTGGGGAGTCAAGCCTCAAACCGGGGTTCTTAGGCTTCACAGGCAAGCGCTTAACCACTAAGCCATCTCTCCAGCCCTCAGATTCCTTCTTCTCCTTGCCTCTCACTGTGGGCGTTTTGCCCTGTCCTCTGTCTTCGTGGGTCATGGCTTGAAAAGGAAGCCTCGGTTCTGCGTACAAGACCCAGACTGGCTCACTAACGCCTCTGTTTTCAGTAGCTTCAACGCGTTTCTGACTTTGCTCGTGGGTGCCTCGATTCAGTATGTCTAGCAGTGAACTTGGCGTCTGGTCTCCCACTCCAGCTTTTCTTTCTGATTGTCCTATTGTGTTGAAGGCGCCACCTTTCACCTAGTAAACAGCTTCAAGTGTTAAGGTGCCCTTCGAGTTTTCACTTTTCACATCCTAACAGCCCTTTTAGTCCTACTCTCGAATAGTCTGCGCTTCTCTTTTCTCCACTTGCACTGGTTACTACCTCCATTCTGGCCTTATTTAAGTGAAATGCCGTAAGTTCTCTCTCCACTCCTCCCTGACTAACATCAGCATCAAATGGGATTTTGACAATGCCTAGCCCTTGCTTCATCATGAACCTTCAACAGTCGACTGTCCTATGAGGCACTAGAGATTTTTATTTATATCTTCTATGACTGCATTACCATTATTGTAATATACTTCTTATTCTACCACTGAATCCAAGATGCTTTTTAGACATGCATGTACGGTCTGAAATTTTTAGCACTAACTTTATATAGTATCAGCACTGGACATGTGGTTTGTTGATTAACAATTTGTACTTAAGTTAGAATCACCACTGGAACTCCAGTGGTACAATCAGTTGGCATGCAGTACTAGATGAATGACTTAATTTTATAACATTTTTGCATTAATAGTTTGAACATTTAATTGCATGTAGTATGGAAAAATATAGGGACACGAAAAATCAATATTAAGAGGCTGGAGGTATGGCTCAGTGGTTAAAAGTGCTTGCTTACAAAGCCTGAAGGCCTGGGTTCAATTCTCCAGTACCCATGTAAGGCTAGATGCACAAAGTGGCTCATGTTTCTGGACTTTGTTTGCAGTGGCACTAGGCCCTGATATGCCCATTCTCGTTCTCTCTCTCGCTTGCTCTTGCTCTCTTTCTCTCCTTGCAAATAAGTATTTTAAAAATGAATATTAAGTAATCAAAATTTGCTATTTTCAATTCCAAATAAAAGCTTGTTAGAACATCTAGGAAGCTTGCATATCACTGGAAAAATTTTGAATAAGATGCTTTCAATTTCTCTCCGTAAAGTCTCACGTTACTATTTTTAGCCAATTTATCTTACTCAAATCTGTATAATATGATATGCCAACTAAGTTAGTAGAAATAAAACCTTCATTCCCATCTCCTTTAAAAATTGCATGTCTTCAACAATTCAAAAGAATGTTTTCTCCACGCCGTGGCATACTGCTCTGTAACCCATCTCTGAATCTTTCTCACTTACCTGTCAGAGACATGATGTTGAAAAAAGAGACAGCTAACCAGTTACTTAAGATATCATCGAGTTTCATTGAGTCTTGCTTGTGTGTTGATTGCTTATGTCTGCTTTAGATCGTGGTGGGCTGCGAAGCCACTTCTTGTGGTGACCTTCATTCCGTGATGTTGGAGTACACTAAGGATGCAAGGTTAGTGAAATAAGACTTTACAGTTCTTTCCAAACCTAAACACACAACCCAGGTATTTATCTATGCTTAAGGTAGCTACTTACAAAGAAGAATTTTGCGTATTTATACATGGGAGTTTCCAGGGGATGGAGGTACATCCCTTTAATCCCAGCACTTGGGAGGCTAGGGTAAATACCTAGAGAGACCCTTCCCAAAAAACAAAGTGTCAGCCGGGCATGGTGGCGCACACCTTTAATCCCAGCACTCGGGAGGCAGAGGTAGGAGGATTGCTGAGAGTCCAAGGCCACTCTGAGACTATATAGTGAATTCCAGGTCAGCCTGAGCTAGAGTGAGACCCTACCTCGAAAAACCAAAAAAATATAAATAAAAATGAATTTTTTAAAAAAAAGTGTCTCTCCATGTGTATTTTCATACAATTTTTATTGATATAAAATTTACCCCATATGTCTTCACATTGTTTTCTTCAAACCATGAAAAATCAGTTTTCACACTAGACAGCAGCTAAGAAACCTTGTATTAGAAAATAAATAAAACACAAAATTTGTCTTCAGAGTAGAATGATTTTGTTCATGTTGCTCATTTTCAACCAACCTAAAGAAAAATTTTTGGGTTTTTTTGTTTTTGTTTTTGTTTTTTCAAGATAGGGTCTCACTCCAGCCCGGCTGACCTGGAATTCACTATGTAGTCTCAGGATAGCCTTGAACTCACAGCAATCCTTCTCCTACCTCTGCCTCCCAAATGCTGGGATTAAAGGCATACACCACCATGCCCAGCAAGAAAGATTTTAATAAGTGATCTGACTAAGCTTCAGCCAGAATTCTGTCTCCTGAAAGATGCCAGGAACCATGAATGAAAGTCTGACATGGGAAATCTCCTTTGACAATAACCCTGTCTCTACCCTCACTTTAAAAAATTAATTATGTTAAACTAAGTTTAGGTAGAGAGAATTTTTTTGTCAATTGGTACTAGGTATGTTTCTACTAACAATATTAATGAGAAGTCACCAGAATTCATTGTTAATGTTTATTATTTTGTCATTCTGTTATCAGTGGATACACGCATGCATGTCAACAATACATCTTATGAGAAATTTTTTAATATACATTTTATTTTTTATTATTATATATGGACATATTTTGTATATAAAAATCACATGTTGGTACCATCCTTTCCTTCCTCCCTGCCCCTTTTCTGAAGAGGCCTTCCTCATTGGGGATGCAGGTCAACCCCATGGGGACTGTGGGTCATGCATTATGGGGCAGCAGTCACTTATGGGGGAGAGGCACTGCCTCTGTGCAAAATGTCCCAACTTGTGGCTCTAACAATCTTTCCGCGCCCTCTTCCGCAAGATTCCCTGAGCCATTCTGGGAGCATTTTAAGTCTACTTCAGTGACGGGCCACTTAGGAGCATCTAGATGTCTGGTTTGGTAGGTGTTGCGTGTCCATCACCCTTGTGCTGATAGCAGCTTCACTGAGAGCACAGCATTCTTGCTCATTTCCCCAATTCCTCTGTGGTTTCAGCTGGGGCCGGGTATAGTGAGAAATTTTTTTTTTCAAAGATTTGTTTTTATTTATTTGAGACAGAGAGAGAGACAGAAAGAGTGAGTGAGAGAGAATGGGTGTGCCAGGGCCTCCAGCCACTGCAAACGAACTCCAGACATGTGCACCCCCTTGTGCATCTGGCTAACCTGGGACCTGGAGAGTCGAATTTGAGTCTTTGGCTGCGCAGGCATGTACTTTAACCACTAAGCCATCTCTCCAGCCCTTATGAGAAGTTTTTTTTAACTTCCTTGGTAACTTATTTTCACTGGCTGTTTTCATGATCTGTCGTGTCTACCTACTAACATCTAATACAACTCGGCTTCTGCAGGGCCGATTCCTGGCAGCTTGTGCAGACCCAGTGCCTCCCTTCCTCTTCAAACAGCATCGGTTGCTCCCCCTTCCAGTTCCATGAAGCTACCATCTACAATGCCGTCAACAGCTCGAGCTGGAAAAGGATCACCATCCAGCTGCCTGACCATGTCTCCTCCAGGTGGGTTGCATTTGGAGGAGACCCCGTGAAACTGTCTGGGACTGACAGTTTATGAGCTACTGAGTTCATGCAGAGAGCGGGAACAGTTTTCGCCACAGCCCTGGGATCCTTTCCCCTTGTTTCTCCTGTGCCTCTCTTGACAACCCCAAGTTCCAAATGGCAGTGGCCTGTCTCAAGAATAAATAAATAAATAAATAAATAAATAAATACAGAGAAATAGGATCTCATCTAAATGATTCACAGATCCTGGATTTTCTTTTAACTGCATGTTATGTTTGTGCTACGCTCACTCACTGGCCATAAGCATAGACTGGAGTTGAGACCTGCCTGCAGTCTTGCCCCTCCCCCCCCCAGAGGCCGTGCTGCTTCTCTGGATGTACACCGGTGCAGGACCACGGAGGCGCACAGAGCTGGTGATGGCCCACCAGCGAGCACTCTTCCTAGAGCAGCATTCCTTTTACTGAAAGATTTGGAAAATGATACACTTCTACTAGGGGAAAAAAAATGGACATAAAATTATAGAATAGGTAGGAAATTCCCATGAAAAACCTTAATGAATGGGGCTGAGGAGATGGCTCAGCCCTTAATGGCCCTTGCTTGCAGGCTTGTCAATCTGAATTCAATCTTCTCAACACCCTCATAAAGCCTGATTCAAAGTGGCACACCTGCAGCAGTCGTCTGGCCTCCCCATGCATGCCGCGGTGCATGTGCACCCATACGCACACATCACATACGTGCACAAATAAATAATACAAACAGAACAACATCCGAAGATGCAAGTCTCCAGAATGCCGTTCCAGAGCATACTCCCTAAGTCTTAGGGACACAGGTCTCCTCACGTCTCCCCTAACAGGGCTTCAGGTAGAAGTTTGGGGAGCCCTTTCCACAGATCCCCATCCCACAGGCAGGAATAACAGCTTGTTTTGATTCTTTTGTGCTTTCCGTGGGTCTCTCAGTGCCACACAGTTCCGCTGGATCCAGAAGGGAGAAGAAGCTGAGAAGCAAAGCTGGGCCATCGACCACGTGTACATCGGCGAGGCTTGCCCCAAGCTCTGCAGTGGGCACGGCTACTGCACCACTGGAGCTGTCTGCATCTGCGATGAAAGCTTCCAAGGTCTGACCCCTGGGCTGCTGTTGAAACAGGACTGTGTGGGCCCCTCCTCCAACACACGCCTGACAGCGCACTTGAAAATGGAAAGAAACTCCAGGCTCAGGGGTTTGAGATGGATAACATATTCCTTGACCACATAGTTTATTTATCTTTTGAATGAAATATCATTATCAAGCATAGGGTTTGGGAGGGTTTTGTTTTGTCTTGTTTTGTTCGAGGTAGGGTCTAACTCTAGCCTAGGCTGACCTAGAATTCACTATGTAGTCTCAGCCTTGAATTCACGGTGATCCTCCTACCTCTGCCTCCCAAGTGCTGGGATTAAAGGCATGTGCACCACCACGTCCAGCTTAAGCATAGGATTTTTTTTTTATGTGTTCCTGAAAGCATTTTTGGTCTAAAATCTTGAGCTGGAACCTAAAGCAATGTCTTTTATTATGGCATCTTCATATATATGCATATATATAATATGTCTATTCAGTATATTCTGTGGATAACAATTTCTATTTGTAAGTAAATGAGTTGGGATATTCTATGATGCCTAATAACCCCTACCCTAACTTTCAAATGACTTCTTGCTCCTAGCTACACCCCAAACTCCATTTCCAGTTTTGAGCTTCCCTCTATCCTGACGCAGGTGACTATCTCTAAATACATCATCAATTTCTATTAGCGTCCATTGACCTGTGTCTGTCCTGCCTTGGCCTCTGTCCTCCCATCATCTAGCCAATGACTCAAGATGCCCCGCTTCTCCACCCACTGTGTGACTCAGGGAAGAACCTCCCGGCTCAAAGAAACTAATTCCAGCTGCTGCTTAGGCTCCTGGAGGCTGTTTATATTTCAGACATAGTGTTCATTCAGCAACTGAGCTTTAGAAAAATGCCTGTCAGCCTTCTAGAAGCCTACTTTGTTTTCATCCAAGTTTCCAGCCTCTGCCTTTACAAAGTTCACTTGACATAATTACCGTTCTATCCTCAAAGCCTAACTTGACCTAGAGCAAAACTGAGAAATTTTTGAACTTTACATAGTCTTGGGCTTTATACTATTTATATAGCATTATACCACTTCATTCTTTAGAGCCATGTAGTAGTCAGTGATAGTTAAGGTGATGATTCCCACCTTACAGGAAAAGAAACTGAGACTCAGAGAGAGTAAGTAACTTGCCAAAGATCGCATAGTCGGAAAGTCAGAAAGAAGACCAGCTTGGGGTTGTTCTTTCCAGCCAGCCTTGCTGGTTCTCACAGCTGAGAGACTTCTTCAAAAGAGGATCAGAATATATAATGTTCCTCAAGTGTACAATGTTAGAATACATATATTTGAATTCTGCAGTATGATCCATTTAGATTTCTTGGCTGATGCTATTTTCTTTTTTTTTTTTTTTGCTTCCAAACAAAATGGATATAATTAATGTAGACAGCTGCACATCTCTGATGTTGTGAATTACTTAGCCATCTCCTTTCTCACCCTGCTGTCGTTACCGCTGACACCATCTGGGTCTGTCTGGGCATTAGTTGAAGAATTTAAACTTTGGACAAATTAATGAGTCAAATGTCTCACATGAAGTTCTAACTGTCTGGAATTTGCCCTCTCCCCTGACCAGACAGAAGTATGGCCCTTTGATTTTGAGCTATTATGAACATTTAGAAAATATGCACTATTTGAATCCAGGAGAAGGGGAAGCACACACATTTGCTCATATAATGTCTCACTTAAAAGCCAGTTTCTTAGCTCAGCAGTTTCTGGGAGACACTTCCAGTTTATTTGTGATTCATTTACTTATGCTAGGATCACTAATTGATGTCTCAAAGGTACTAAATACTGCGTGGATTGCTGGAACCCAGTAATGAATTAAGACACAGGCTCTGCTCCTAGGACTTATCAAGTTTCAGCTGGAAGGAAAACAAAACTGTGATTTAGTTGATTTTTACAAAGTCATGCTGTGAAAAAAAAAAAGAAACTAGACTGGCCTCTCCTGTGAGAGTGAACGCTCCCTTCTGCAGCCCGTTATTGATAAACACACAAGGCTTGGTCAGACGCTATAGTATTTTTAAAAAGATTTGTACACCCAATAAGCACATTAGTATAGTCATGCCAATGATCATTAAAACTCGTGTGATCTTTTTCATCAATATTAGCTAATAATTACCCAAATAAAAGAGAAGCATGTGTTTCTGGGAGCCCATATCTCCTTGGTACTTTTCCCGTTCTTGCAATAACAACTAAATCTAAAATTAGGTGTTATGTTCTTAATCTTAGATGATTATGTTTATTCCAGCTGATTCTGGTTTCTGTGATTACTTCTGTCCCCCTAGGTGATGATTGCTCTGTTTTCAGTCACGATCTTCCTAGTTATATTAAAGACAATTTTGAGTCAGCAAGAGTCACTGAGGCAAACTGGGAGACCATCCAAGGTGGCGTGATAGGAAGTGGCTGTGGGCAGCTGGCACCCTATGCCCACGGAGACTCGCTCTACTTTAATGGCTGTCAGATAAGGCAAGCCGCTACCAAACCACTGGATCTCACTCGAGCAAGGTAACCAAACCCCTGTGCTACATTCCAAACACAGAGTTGGTCACAAAGCCCCTTCATGATCTACTGTGAGCTCACGAACTTGATGGAAAGTTGTCACTAAGTGGTGCAAACCTGGTTATCATTTGAGTTTGGTACAAGGAAGCATTGTATGTTTTAATAACTGAGTTATTCTCACTTAAATTTATTGAGAATGTCCTTGTATTTCTTCTCACACATGCTAGCTAGGTGATGGTGACATAGGAGAAAGAGTCAAACACAGATGATTGGTTAGGGACAATCCGTGTAACCTTTTGACACTGTGATATGACATCACGTACAAATGATTGGGCCATATTCATAGTTACCCTGGGATGCATGCAGAAGGCGGGCCACAGGTTGGACGTGCCTGGTATAGACAACTTAATGTTGACCACAGGCAAGAGTGCAAATACAAGTATGTGTGTGAAGATTTGTAGAAATGCAAACATCTACCTATGTTTGGCATATGTAAGTTCAGTAAACAAATAGAGAATGGGTGAATGTCATCACGTGCCTGTAGGGGCTGGAGATTAATATACAATGGACTGGACAGAAACCATGTAGATGAACCAGGAAGTGACAGGGAAAAGAGAACGTGAGAAGCTTGAGTTTCCTTCCACACCTCTACTTTCCTATTCTTCTGCTGAGTATGACAAACATAGCTTTGTGTCTCTGTAATTCAAGAGAAGAGCCCAAAGCAATAGACTAAGCCGGAAAGCACATCCACCCTTCAACCCGTGGGCTGCATGTGGCCAAGGATAGCTGTGAATGTAGCCCGACACAAAATTGTAAGCCTAGGGGGCTGGAGAGATGGCTTAGCGGTTAAGTGCTTGCCTGTGAAGCCTAAGGACCCCGGTTCGAGGCTCGATCCCCTAGGACCCACGTTAGCCAGATGCACAAGGGGGCATATGTGTCTGGAGTTCATTTGCAGTGGCTGGAAGCCCTGGTACGCCCATTCTCTCTCCCTCTCTCTTCCTCTCTCTCTCTCTCTCTCTCTCTCTCTCCCTCTCTCTCTCACTCTCAAATAAATAAATAAAAATGAACAAAAAAAAGAAAGAAAAAAATTTTAAGCCTACTTTGAAACATTCAGAGATTGTTTTTTGTAACTTGATTGTGAGGTTCTCAAGCATGTATCCATAGACAACAATGTTGTTTCACTTTTTTTTTTTTTTTTTTTTGGTTTTTCAAGGTAGGGTCTCACTCTAGCCCAGGCTGACCTGGAATTCACTATGGAGTCTCAGGGTGGCCTCGAACTCACGGCGATCCTCCTACCTCTGCCTCCCAAGTGCTGGGATTAAAGGCGTGCGCCACCACGCCCGGCTTTTTTTTTTTTTTTTTTTTTCACATTTTTAAAGGTTGGATGTGCCAGGCATGGTGGCGCACACCAGGACTCGGGAGGCAGAGGTTAGAGTTCAAGGCCACCCTAAGACTACATAGTGAATTCCAGGTCAAGCTGGACTAGAGTGAGACCTTACCTCAAAAAAAAAAAGGCTGGACATGGGACTGGAGAGATGGTCCAGTGGCTAAAGGCACTTGCTTTGCAAAGCCTGATGGCCTCAGGTCAATTCCCAGAACCCATGTAAAGCCAGATGCACAAAGTGATACATGCATTGGGAGTTCGTTTGCAGTGACTAGAGGCCCTGGTGCACCCATTATCATGATCTCTCTCTCTTTCTCTCTCTCTCTCTCTCTCTCTGGTTCTCTCTCTCCTTGCTAATAAATAAACAAAAAATTTTTTTAAAGGTTGGACGTGCCTGGTACAGTAGTCACTGAATGATTACAAGTATTCAGAAGCTGTGTGACTATTTGAGAATTATATATTTGGTACAAGAATGTGGTAGGTTAACCAGGTGTGGTGGTAGTGCATACCTCACCTGAGAGCTGAAAACAGAAGGAGCAGGAGTTCAAGGTTACTGTCAACTACATAAAGAGTTTGAGTCCAGCCTGGGCAACATGTCACCCTGTCTCAAAAAATAATGTAGCTATTTACCTGAAGCCTTTTACTTTGAAAAGTGTTAGTATTGTCAAAGGTAGAAAAACTGGTTTGGGGGGCTGGAGGGATGGCTTAGTGGTTAAGGCATTTGCCTGCAAAGCCAAAGGACCCAGTTTCAATTCCCCAGGACCCATGTTAGCCAGATGCACAAGGGGTCACACACGTCTGGAGTTCCTTTGCAGTGGCTAGAGGCCTTGGCGTGCCCATTCTCTCTTTCTCTCTCTCTCCCTCTCTCTCTCTCTCTCTCTCTCTCTCTCTTCCTCTTTCTCTGTCAAATAAATAAATAAATAAAAATAAATACTAAAAAAAAAAGTGGGCAGCCTGACTGTCCACAGTTAAAAAAAAAAAAAAAACTGGTTTAGGGGGCCTTAAATGCAGATAAATAATGAAAATATAATAAAATTAAATTCTGTATGGAAGCCATGGAGATACTAAAAGTCATATCCCCCTTCCTACCAAACAGATCTAGAGACAACCTGATGCCTTCCTTGACCCCACAGACGGCTGCAGCTGGCTGCTTAATGGACATGCGCATTCTATATTGTACAACTGAATTTATTTTACATCAGCTTGCACATGTACAAACTTTAAGTCTAGTTCTTTATTTGACCACTTGCTCTAAACAGTAACATTCAGTTAGTCAAGTAGAAATCTTACAGGAGTATTTTCTGTGTTGCAAAGCTGTGTCTTCTAAGGCCAAGAATGCTATGAAACACAAAAGGGCATGTTCGGCAGGAAAGCAGACGTGCACCTGAGCCAGCGTGGTCTGACTCTGTTTTCCCTCAGATCTGATCTACAGACAACCTCCCCTAAAACACACACGCACGGTGATGTGTCCTTGAGCAGATGCTGTGCATCTTGGAGTAGCCCGTGGGAAGTGTGTGCCACACATGCTGTGCCTTGATTCCATGTCCTCAGTTGCCTGGCCCATAATAGTACTTAGAGCATAGAAGATATTTCAGGGGAAATACTGTGATCAGAATACATCGTTGAAAGTCCTATCTTTTTGCCCTCTGGAGTTATTTTTCACATGTCTGATATGATTTATTCTTAACTATTTTTATCATCCAGTCATTTCTAGTATACATGGAAGATGAGTTCCAGGATCCCCATGTATGCCCCAAGTTCCTACTATAAAATGATGCATTTGCACATAGCCTATGTCATTCCTCCTGGGTACTTTAAATCATCTCTACATTATTAACAATGCCCAGTGCAATGTATGCACTATGTAAATAGCTGTCATAGTGTCTTGCTTCAGGAATATGATAAGAGGAAAAGCCTGTGCACATTCAGTAAAGATGTAGTTTTTGTTTCCAGAATGTCTGGTCGGGTGCAGAGTCCATAGAGAGCCAGCTTTCTTGAAATATGGACTTCAGGAAAAACAAGAATTGAGCAATTCTGGGCTGGAGGGATGGCTTAGTGGTTAAGGCATTTGCCTGCAAAGCCAAAGGACCCAGGTTCAATTCCCCAGGACACACATTAGCCAGATTCACTAGGGGGCGCATGCATCTGGAGGTCGTTTGCAGTGGCTGGAGGCCCTGGTGCACCCATTCTCTCTCTTTCTCTCCCTCTTTCTTTGTCAAATAAATAAATAGATAATTTAAAAAAAATTGAGAAATTCTAACTCCTTTAATACCTCAGGACTTTTGTCTGAAGATGATTTCCCCTGTACTTTTTTTTTTCAGCAAAATTATGTTTGTGCTGCAAATCGGGAGCCCGTCCCAGACAGACAGTTGCAACAGTGACCTCAGCGGCCCCCACTCGGTGGACAAGGCGGTGCTGCTGCAGTACAGCGTCAACAACGGCATCACCTGGCACGTCATCGCTCAGCACCAGCCCAAGGACTTCACGCAAGCGCAGAGAGTTTCCTACAATGTCCCCCTGTGAGTGGCCTGAAGGGAAATGGCAGGTCTTGTCCCCCCACCGGCTCCCTCCTCGTAGAGTTTGAGGTGGAAACTGGGGGAACGTTCCTGGACCAGTGCCTTCCAACCAGGCAAGGGCAGCCCCAAGAGAAACCCAGATCTCAAGTGCGAGTTACTGTCTTCTGTTAACACCAAGGCAGATTTTCAAGTGCAGAAGGGCCCCAGGGAATGACTGAAGAATGGAAGCTACATAGAAAGGCACTTTGTGCATCCTTCTCTCTTCCTTTAAACAGTATATCTAGCCCTTTAGGAAACAAAACCCAAGACTCTGTTTGGTGAGCGCATTTGAAACTACTCAGCATGAGCAGTCGTGTCAGTTTTACTTAGCATCGGTCCCCCTGCGTGTCCCCTGTCTCTTGGTCACATACAACGCTCTGCCGGGCACTGCTTGAGCAAGAGGAAAGAGGGAAATAGACAAATATGACAAGCCCTGAAGTGGCCAGTGAAGTCTAATACTAGTGACAAGAGTACCAAGCAAATCTAAATTCCATGTCCAAAGTCTCACTAGACTAGTCTATTACAGCACTGGACGTCCGTAAGGCATGTAAACCAGAAAGGCCCGTGGTGCTGAACCTCTGTTCCCTTCTATCCACAACCCAGGGAGGCACGGATGAAAGGAGTTTTACTGCGCTGGTGGCAACCGCGCCACAACGGAACAGGTCATGATCAGTGGGCTCTGGACCACGTGGAGGTCGTCCTGTGAGTATCTGACACTTAGCATCCTGTATCTGTTTCAGAGAGGTTTGGGACCCCTTTGGTCCGGCATGCTCCTTAGCTCAGGCAGAACGTTACCCAGTGAGAAGTCCCCACCGGGCCACTTTGCCTCACACTCTTCAGCAATCGCAAGCTATAGCTCAAGTCAACAGTGAAGTAACAAAGGCCTGAGTGTAATTTAATGTGCCTTATGAAAGCTTCAGTAAGAAAAAAAATCCGTATTTCAAGACTTGACAGGATTGGTTAAATTGGATAAAACAGAAGTCTCTAAGTAAATGGGAAGCGATGTATTATGCCCTGCCTGGGTTGCCTTAACAAAATAAAAGAGAATGGCCCAGTACTGGTCCATGTAAGTGTACTAATGGTAAATGTGCTCAATTAATTACAAGCACTTATATTTGCCATAGATGCCTTTGGCATGCTCCGTTTAATAAGCGGTTGCCACTGGAAACAAGAATCTGGGTTTTCACATTCCTCTTGGCCAGCCCAAGCAACCAAGTTAAGGGTGGCATCCCTCCCCCACCCCCACCCCGCCCCAGTTTCTCCCATGTACCAGGGATGTTGCCACTCTCGCCTGTCTGGATTGACTGTTCCCTCACCAAGAGATGACTTGCTTTTTCTCTAACAATCTAGTTCCTGTAGAACTGGAATGCTTATGTCTCGACGGGTTCGAACTGATGGCTCCAAGTGGTTGGCAAGGAGAGGCGACTCTTCTCGGTAGATAGGTTCAAATGTTCATTCTGTTATCAAGTCCAAAAATGAAATCAGTCCTATGGCTGATTTCAGTCATTTCCAAAGTGATCAGTTGGTAGGAAAACTACCCGATTCGTTTTCTTTCGATCATAGCCATGAGCTGACCTTCCCAGTCTTGAGCTAGCCCTCGTCGTGGCTGTCACCGAGGCACCTGCTTGCATGGCATCCATATCAACCCCCAATTCCGAGAACAACCCAGTCCCCACACAAGCCCCCACTGTGCGCTGTGCTGCTGCTTTGGGACCACTTGCTGGGCTCTGCCTCCACAAGACAAAGTCGAAGTCTAGAGTAACAGTCAGACTCTCGGGTCTAAATATGAGGCTGATATTTTACTTAGCGATCGATTTCCTCAGCACTACATTATTCCCAGAGGACAGTGTAACCTGGGCCCTTAAACGCACACATGTAGTTAAGCCATAGAGAGGTGCCCCAGTAAACCCAAATTCAATCCTAAGAGCCGCCCTGCCCTGACCTCTCTCAGAGTAGCAAGTCTCGATCTGATTGACGATCAGAAGCACTTGGGCAGCTGATGTCCTAATAGATGATCTAATTGATCTACAATGGGAATTCAACGTCAGTTTTAAAGGCATCTCAGGTGATTCTCACAAATTGTTCGCGACTCAGATTAGAGTCTGTATTCCTATCTTCCCTTTCAAGTCTCTTGCCAAGATTATATATCAGTGGGGATTCCTGTGTCTGACAAAGCATTACCAACTCCTATGGAAACTGTCTGTTCTCAAGAGCAAGCAGGATGCTAATCCTGCCCTTGATAGATGTCAGGATTCTCACATACCACAATGTGAGTAGATGTTTTCCACTCACACTCAGGCAAGCCTCTGCAGTTAACTATTTTGGATTTTAGAGGCATATCATAACCAATAATTTCCTCCTCTGGGCGAAAATTAAGGAGCAGGTGAGGTCAGCAACACAAACCTTCTCCCTTGGTTTGAAATAACCCTTTTACAATTTAGAAACAGAATTGTTCTCTCTGCTCCTTTTTAGCCTGTCGCCTTAGAGGTCCTCAGGGCTCCCCCGGGAAGCCTTCTACATTTCCCCCGCCCCAAGATCTTCTGTAATGCCTGGTGTTGGTATTAATTTTTATAAACGCCTACTAACACCATGGTACTGCCACAGGAATGAAATTCTGGTCACATTTAAACTGCGCTGTAAGAGTTCACTTTGACCCAGTCTCTAGGATAGTTTTCTTTATCTTCCTCTTTTTAATTAATTAAATTTTTACTTTTATGTATATTATTACAAGTTATACTTTTTATCCCCTGAACTCTGCTCCCATTGCCCTGGGGGCCTTCCTCTGTGGGGTTATGGTATTCGCAGTGGGGTCATGAGGGCTTCAGTTAGTCTCTATGGGGCAGCAGGCTGCAGGGAAGGGATATCTACGTCCCATTCTATTCCTGCCCACTCTGTGGCTCTTAAAATCTTTCTGCCCCCTCTTCTGCAATGTTCCTTGAGCCGTGGCATTTTTTAAATTGCTTTTTGGATTTTTTTTTTTTTTTTGAGTTAGGATCTCACTCTACCTATGTTGACCTGGAACTCACCCTGCAGCTCAGGCTGGAATCGAACTCAGCTTCCCAACTGCTAGGATTAAAGGCATGCCCCACCTCGCCCAGCCAGTCTCTAGAAATTTTTTATATATTGAAAGATTTATAATGTACCAGGCACCTTTCTGCTCTAATTCTGCATTACTGTCACAAGTTTACAAACACCAAACATTTCAAATGAAACAAGAGCATCAACACACATGCATGCATGATACTGCATTATTTGTCTTATTCTAAGTCTTCCTGCAATAAATCTGTACACATATTGCCCCTTATTTTATGTACATACAGTTCTCAAATTTTAGCAGATTTGAGACTGTTAAAATTATAGTTTTCTTATTTTCTTCATTTTAGAAAAGATGCCTCACAAAGTTCAGTTCAATAAATGAGTTATATATATATATATATATATTTTAATTTATTTATTTGAGAGCGACAGACAGAGAGAAAGAGGCAGATAGAGAGACAGAGAATGGTCGCGCCAGGGCCTCCAGCCACTGCAAACGAACTCCAGACACGTACGCCCCCTTGTGCATCTGGCTAACGTGGGTCCTGGGGAATTGAGCCTCAAACTGGGGTCCTTAGGCTTCACAGGCAAGCGCTTAACCACTAAGCCATCTCTCCAGCCCAATAAATGAGTTTTTTAAAATAAAGCAGTGGCCGGGTGTGGTGGTACACACCTTGATGTTTTCTTTTTGCTCTGTTATTATGATTTAACATTTCTCTACCCTTTTTAAAATATTTTATTTTACTTAACACACACACACACATACAGAGAGAGACAGGCAGACAGAGAGAGAATGGGTACAGCAGGGCCTCTAGCCGCTGCAAACAAACTTCAGATGCTTGCACTCCCTTGTGCATCTGGCTTACATGGGTCCTGGGGAATCCAACCTGGGTCCTTGGGTTTAACAGGCAAGCACCTTAACCACTGAGCCATCTCTTCAGCCCTCCCTGCCATTTTTCCTTTTCGTAAATAACAAAAGTTTTAAGACATCCAATATTATGTACTTGGTGGCTCACAACATAACTCATTCTTTTGATAAGCATATAATAGAAAGATCCAGATAATTCAGGGACATGAAATATAATAATTTCCACTCTTCAGCCATGTGAGATACATAGAAGCTATCTAAGTCTCACATTATCATTTACAAGTAATACAGATTATATAGTGGGCTTGATGGCTCATACCATTAATCCTAGCACTCAGGAGACTAAGATAGAATTACTGAGTTCAAGACCAATCTGGACTATAAAGTAAGTTCCAGGTCAACCCAGACTAGAGTGAGACCCTGCTTGAAAAACCCAAAATAGGGGCCGGGCGCAGTGGCGCATGTTTTTAATCCCAGCACTGGGGAAGCATAGGTAGGTAGGAGGATTGTCTTGAGTTCGAGACCACCCTGAGTCTACATAGTGAATTCTAGGTCAGCCTGAGCTAGAGTGAGACCCTACCTCAGAAAAAAAACAAAATAATAATAGCAACAGCAAGAAGAATACAGATCATAACTACTACAGAAGATACATATTTAAAAATAGAGACATATGATAACCCCATAAAGTTCTATTTGAAGACGTTTTCTTGCATAGCTGCACTTCTGTAGCAGAGCCCGTAGCTGTGTCTGCCAGTGAAGTCTCCTCCCTCAGCATGGAGGAGGGTGACCTGAGAGCCACCCCTGTAAAGATGCCAGTTCCTGCCTCATTGGGCATCCACACAGGGCTGCTAATATGTTTTTGCAACTAATGGTTGGGGACATACATCTCACCAAAGAATTTTTAGAATGCATTTTCTTTTACAAATAAAGATTACTTCAATCTAGCTTTACTATCATAGTTTCGCTTTGGTGCATGTGCACCAAGGACACATGCTAAAAACTCTACAAAGGAACACTGTGGTCATGCATGGTATCTTACACTGAGTCTAACATCCATACTGCCCGTATGAACCAAGACGACATATCAACTTGAGCACAAATTCAGTACTATAGAAAATATTTCAAGATGTAAAAGTGCATCCTAAATAAACACAATACATAATGTGTTTTAAGGGTGCAGCCTTAAACAATTACACATGGAAAGATTTGAGTTTTATAAATATAAATATAGAGAATGACCAGTCCCGTACCATGAAGATAAAACAAAATCCTTCGAGCTTTTAACAAGCAAAGTCCTATGCTTGTTTGAAAATGGAATCTCCCCACTGTCATGTTGGCCAATAAAACCTGTACATGAAAAGCCTTCATGATGGTTACCCCCTGCTAATCTGCCATATAACAGGTGAATCAAATTGATGGATCATCTTTTTCCAGCCTCACCAGTTTATAAAAATGTTCTCATTCTGTAAAGCGAAACCATATAGACTAACACAGTCACAGCCAATCGGGTGTCAGAAATCTAATTTTCCGGAACTCACTTGTTAGCATAGGATATTTGTTGTTTTTCTCAGTAAATGTTTGTGAAGACACTTGGGCAGATCCCTCACAAGATCCATGCTGGTAGGGTGCTTCTGAGGATAAAAGAGAATCTGTTGTCTCAACCTTTTTTGTTGTTGTTGAGCACTCATACTTCTATCCTTGGAATCTCCCTCACCCAACTATGCATTTCATTCACATATCACATTTCCTGTGTATGTGTCAAGTCACAACCTGTCATGTGTATAATGAAGTGAGCTGATTTTTGCATGTGTACCTTGAAAGCGAATCACTGAGTAAAAAGTTAGCCTTTGTGAATTGATTTAAGAAAAAGAAAATTATTACATTTCTTGAGAATTAAAAAGCGATATGTTGCTAACTTTGGCCTTAAACACATTTATCAGATTTTAATATGAGTTCCATCATGACCATCCCCTCATGCTATTCATCACCGAGATACTGTCACATTTTTGGCACAAATGATTTACGGAGATGAGCATATTACATTTGTTGCAAAGCATATTCATCCTTTATGAAATTTTGTGTTATCTGATGTGGAAGTTTCTATATTTTTAAAGCCCATTCCTTAATGGCATCAGGAATAAGTGCCTAAAATATAAATTGAAAAAATAAGATAAAGATAACAGTAGACATTAAGCTATTAACTTAATTTTTATACTTATATGCAACATTTATGCCAAAGGTAGTATTGTAGCTACATGTACCCTGACATATGGTTATGAGCAATTATTGCATGTTGCATTACATTCAAAAGTTAAGTCTGTGTATATAGTGGGTATAGAAGAATAAGAAATAACTTGTTTAATTTTTATTTTCAAAAGAGATGAAAAATCCTATATTGCGTCTAAACCTGGTCAGACTTTTATGACTAATCACAGTGCTGCATGCATTGAGAGGCATTTTTTAACTTGTATTATATTTCATTATTTGCTGTCATTGGTTTTCTACTAGAGTAAGGTAAGTCCTCCTTACTAAATCTGGGGAACTGTTTACTGTTGGTTCAATCATGGTTGCCAAAGTTAGCTGAGAAATTCTATAGACCTTTGCAAGTGAAAACATTCTAGGAGAATAGTTAAAAATGAAATTGGGACGTACTGGAGCATTTGACGTCCCACATATCCACAGGCATGCAGCCACATGAAGTCTTTAAGGTGTGCATTATTGGGCACAGCAGCATAGACCTGGGTGCTAGTCAGCATTCCGTCACCGGGCAGCAGGTTTGACTTCGCGTCTCCTCTGTGTCTGGCTCTGTATTAAGTACTCTTGAAGTGCTCACAGCTAAAAACAATGTGTTGCAAGGAGAGTGGAAGTAGAAACGTGTGCAAAAGACCTGTCGGCCTTGACTAAGTGTCGTAACTTTTCAAAAGACCTATTGAAACGGAGACATCCATGAGGGTGCCTTGTCTTGATAATTCCAAGTTAATAAATAGCTGACCTGGAGTGTACATTTAATTACTTCATCATACTTGTGAGTTCTAGGTCCTGTCCTTTGATGAGATGGGCCACCTTTAATATATACTTCCATTTGTCCTCTCATTGACATACTTTATAACCTAAGAGAATAAAATGGCTATCAGTTGCTGAACACCTATATAAGTTTTCATTTAATCCTTATGGTCTCTGAGGTCCACGTAGTCAAATACTATTTTCACTTCCATTTGGCAAGGAACAGAAATACGAACTACTCAGTATGCATGCGGCATCTGTGACTCCTCTTATTTATCTGTAGACAACCTGAAAATGTGTGGCATTGAAACTCAAGTGTTCAGCTTCCATGGAGGAAGTCTCTTGGGTTAGTTTGAATGGCAGTGTCCATCTTACACTCACCCACACGTCTCTGAAAGATGCCTCTAACGGTCACTGGATTCTGATATCTGCTGTCATATAAATTGTCATTTGTTATGTCATATGATTTACTGTAAAGGAAATTAACTACCAGCCCATAAAACGTCTAAATATTTATGAGCTCAAATTCTTCCAATTTTCCATCTCTTCCATATCATTTAAAATACAGTAAGAAAATCGGTTTAATTTTTTTTCGTGATAATAAGTAAGCTTTAAAAAAAAATCAAGTAAAGCCAGGCGTAGTGGTGCCCGTCTTTAATCCCAGCCCTAGGAAGGCAGAGGTAGGAGGATCGCCATGAGTTCGAGGCCACCCTGAAACTACATAGTGAATTCCAGGTCAGCTTGAGCTAGAGTGAGACCCTACCTCAAAAAAACAAAACAAAACAAAAAATCAAGTAAGCGGATGGTGACTTGGTAAAGAATAGCAGTTCAGAAGAACACCGTCGGGCTGGGGAGATGACTCAGTGGCTAACAGTGCTTGCTGTACAGGCAAGAGACCTGAGTTTGATCCCCGGGACCCACGTAAAACACATGGGTGGTCACACGAGCCTGTAACCCCAGTGCTGAATGGGGAAGACAGAAGATAATTCCTAGGGCTCCCTGGTCTGCTGGTCTTCAGTGAGAGCTTCTGTCTCGAGGAAATAAGGCAGAAGAGCAGTAAGAGAGAACACCCGACATCCCCCTAGGGTCGGGTTTCCCCAATGCGCGTGTGCTGCTCCTATTTCCTGTGCAGATACAGGGGCACATTGTATAATGCAGTCTGCTGTCTGAGTCCATAAATTCCTTTGGCAATAGTGAAAATTTAAATCTGCACCTCCAAGAAGCCTCGGATGTTCATTCTCCTTTCTCTCAGTGATTTTCTTATAATAGGAGGATTTTCAAATGTGCCTAGTTCTACCTACAACCAAAGCAAATTGACATGTCAAGTAGTAAGACATGCCTTCAGATGAGTAATACCTCCTTTTATTGGATTTATAATAAAGGTTGCTTTCCCCTGTAATTGCAATGAAGAAATAAATCTTAAAAATTCAATTGCACCCATTATTACTTGTGACATTATGTGTAGATATACATCTACATGTATCAAGAATAAAAGGCTTACCTCAAAATGACTAAATATAAGATCATTAAATGTGTTATTAGAAAACTTTTCTAATATGTAATCTTGTGAGTTAGACATTTTAGAAGGCACAATAACTATTTAATAACCATGTCAGTTTATTAAACAGTCATAGAGTAAGATAAAGTTTTTCTATAATTACCCATAGCACTTGATCTGAAGAGGCTCATGAACATTTATATTTCACATAACTAAATTACCAGTTAGTTTCAGGGATGCTTTAAATTGGCCATTTCCAATGTGACTATATAAACATTAGGCATCTAAAGCAAACACATTCACATGTGCATATCAAGATTGTCTGGCCAAAGATATAATGGTCATACATAAAACTTACTCAGAATTAAAGAGTATCCAATGAATTAGAATGTTCCCTAAATTAATTATAAACTTCTACCCTGGACTGATTTGCAGGGATTAAAGATCTGAAATCTGATCATATTTACTTCTTTACACATAAAGATGGAAATTTTTAACTCAGTTCTATAGTAAGCATATAATTTCATGGAGAATTTGCTTTAAAGCTATCAAGCATGCACATTAACTTTAAGTAAAGTTCAATGTACCTTTGTTCTCACCTATACAGGTAACTGTCATATCAATCTAGATTGTACTGAAAAAACTAAATACCTTGAGTGTTCTGAGTTGATCATTTTAATGTTAAGTATTTTAACTATTTTAAAATCTCTTTGGGTACTTTATATCTCTAATCATGTTTTCAACAGAATAATTTCATTTCTTTAACTTTGCAATTATTCCTTATAGTTTAAAGAGTAATGACTTACAGCAGGAATCCAATCAGTAAGTCAACAAAGGTTCAATAACCTGCCTTGACCACCCCAAGGGTCAAGCAGAATGCTCACTGCTAGGGTGTGGGCATGGGGGGAGCTGGGATACAGGTCCCCAAATCATCACAAGTTTAGACGTGGGGAGACAGGATGTGAACACAAACTCCACTCAGAGCAGGAAATAAGTGCCATGAGATTCAAACCAGAAAGAAGAAAAGAAAATACCTTGGAGGGGGCAGTGAGCAATACGTAAAACGTAATGACTGAACAACAAATAGGAATCCAGGAAGTGATAGTGGAAGTAGTGGGGGTGGCTGACAAGGCAGGTAGAAAAGACCCGAGGAGGCTGTGATACAGCAGTCTGTGCAGGGATGCAGGAAGGGCCTGGGGAAGCAGCAGGATGAGATGTGAAGAGGATGTGAGACGTCTGGAGTAGTTCACTTACATGTTGCTCCACAGGCCAGAGAGTTGTGAGAGGTTTTTGAGCTAAGTAAAGCCAGCATTTGAGGGGGGCGTTTTCTGAAAGTGGTATGCAAAATCTCACCCGATACACCCGATACACACACATACAGTCTTGACATTTATCTTAAGTGTAAATTATACTTTTATTATTTTATAGTGGTTGATTTTCAGTGAGGAATTGAGATAAGGAGGTTGGTTTAGGAAGACACTATATGATAGCACAGGGAAGGACCGTCATGTGACCTAAGATGCTGGCAGGAAGACAGCAAGGGCCAGGCCCAAGATTTTGTGAATGAAAGAATAACAAATCCTCTTGTGGAACTCAACTTTACAAAGACAGCAGTTAGTACTTGTGGCAACCAATGGGCAATGGATGCGTTGCTTTCATCCTTCCACTATGACAATGAAACTGATCAGCGGGTGATACACACAATGTGATCACAGGCAAGCAGAGGGTGGTTGGCAAGGGTACCTGATGACAAAATCTCATCTTTTGACTTTTTCTCTAGAAGGTCTTTAGAGTGCATTTTCCATTTTGGTTTCATAGTTTCTAGCATTTTGATAATATATAAGTCTAAAATTAAAACCTACTACCACTTTATTTTTATGAACTATAAATTAGTTTTATGTCCATGTTTTTATGAGCATTTCAGAGCAGATGCACTTAGACCTGAAAGGGTTAGACTTATGTACTTTCTTTTGAGACATTCTATTATCAGGCTTCTTTTATTTAATTTTTTTTTTTTTGAGGTAGGGTCTTGCTCTAGCCCAGGCTGACCTGGAATTCACTATGTAGTGTCTGGCTGACCTCAAACTCACTCACAGCAGTCCTTCTACCTCAGGATCCCCAGTGCTGGATTAAAGGCATGTTCCAACACATGGAGGGGGGAGAGAGAGGGAATGGGCACACCAGGGCCTCCAACCACTTCAGCCCAAGCTTCTTTTTAGTGATCAAACTTAACTACCTAAAATTTTCTTGATTTCTACATTTTATACCTAAGTATAATGCCTAGAATAATATATTAAGTAAATAACATATTAGGTAGAACAGCATCATTTTAGACTCCAATAGTAAGATCATTGATAACCAAGATTACACTACTCAGTGCAAAATTATCCTTTACCCTCACTTACCCCTAACTAAAGTTGATGTCGTATTGACCATAATCATCTTGCTCTGCATGTATTTTCTGTTTCCTTGAAAACTCAAGAGGAAAGACTTCGAGACCATGTATTTAGGAGACTCATTACCTTTGGGCTCACATTTATAAACCATATGTTGATGCTACATATAAGTCTGCTGCCACTCAGGTCAGTGCACGAGAGTATGACTTTATTTCAATGATGTCATAGTTCATAATCCTTAAAACAATGTTAGGTGCGGTGGCACTTTCCTGTAATCCTAGCACTCTGGAGGCTAAGGCAAGAGGATCATGAGTTAGAAGCCAGCCTGGGCAACAAGAAAGACCCTGTCTCAAAAGAATGAAAGAAAAATATACTTGCCAAGCTGGGCATGGTGACGCACACCTTTAATCCCAGCACTTGGGAGGCAGAGGTAGGAGGATCGCTGTGAGTTCGAGGCCACCCTGAGACTCCATAGTGAATTCCAGGTCAGCCTGGGCTAGAGTGAGACCCTACCTCAAAAAACCAAAAAAAAAAAAAAATATATATATATATATATATGTATATATATATATATTTGCCATGACAAAACATTAACAGCTATCATTACAAGTAATGTGTAGTTTCATACAGATTCATAACATCCATTTTCAGTACTTTTATCAGCTTCATCTAAACTATCAATGTTTGAGTGTGTATATGTGGAGGAATATGAATGTGTATATATATATATATATATATATATATATATATATAATTATATATTCAGTTACACTTTCTTAGTATTGGATGACTTCTCTTTAGTGTCCTACATCTCTCATATGCTGTATGTAACCCTATTTGCTTGTTGAGAAAGACAAGGGAATCCTGTATTCTAAGAAAACTTGCTTCCTTTTTTGTATAAGCTAGGAATATCAAGATGTCTCAGTTAACTTTTTTTTCTTTGTTTTAGCTTTATAAGCTTGAAGTAAAAATTTTGGCTAAAATACCAAATTATTTTTCATATATATTAACTAAGACAAGGAGCACAGTGCATCCCTCATGTAAAATGGATTTCAGCCAAGGAAATGTCAGGAGCGGTAATCTGGTTTGAAAAAGAAAGGGATTTATTCAGGGCGAAAGGCGGTGACCACAGATGCCAGTCTGTAGCTACTGTGCCCCTGGGTGGTAAAGCCAGAATGACCTTTGAACTCTGCAAATGTTCAGACAACTATCAGGGGACGTTAGAATAGACTGCACTTGTAACAATGGGACTTACATACTCTCTCCTTTCCCTCCCTGCCTGTGTCCTGTCTTGATGTTCACAGCACTCGCAAACAAAATTACATGATGAATTTCTCACGGCAGCATGGGCTATGGCACTTCTCCAACAGAAGACGAAGGTCACTTAGGCAATACCCATGAAGAATAAGGCTTAGTTTTTCCTTCCAACATGTGATGCATTGCTTCCTATTCTTTTAAACCTCTCACTGCATCTGATATCAGGAAATATCTGAAGGACTTGCTGGTTAGTGGAAAGCCCTTCTCCAGACCGAGTGTACGCCACTTTCCCACACTGTGAACTAATGACAAGTGACTTATTTGCTCATAAGTAAATGTCTTCATGTTGATGTGTCTGTGAATATTGTGATCTGTTGTAATATCAGTTACGGTGGCAGTGTTAAGAATAAGAAATAGTTTAACAGAAAAAAAATTTAAGCACAAAAATGTAAGAGACTCTATGTTTATAATGGCATCTTAGCACAGTATTTCACATCCTTGGTCACAAAGCTATTTAAGTGGACTGTATTTCAGCTTTGTATCATGTTTTATATTATTAAATTATCATTGTTTGTCCTTTATGTATTCTCTTCTACAATATAACACATCGAACCTGTATTTACTTGTTATGTTGCAATATTTTGCTGCTGACTTGATTTACTTATATTCTGCAGTAAGTTCATTGAAATACCTATTCCAGAAGATAGTTGTAAAGATGTTGTTATCTCCTTTAATACGATCCTTAAAATGTATGTTGATTTAGCATTGTTTTGTGCATAAGAAAACTGCTTGCCCTTCAAATATTTTCTACTTCAGAAATGTGGGTGAACACCCTATATCTCCTTTCCACAAAGAAGTTCCCATGACCTTGTTTCAAAGAACTTTTTTAAAGTGTTCTGTGGCTGATTTACTAACAGTAACTGCCATTTTGTGTCTGTGGTAACGAAGTGATTTGTAAAACGGTGGATGTTTCTTCATTACGTTCTCTTCATGGGTGATTTTCCTGCGGGTCATATTCATACCTTCTGATGAAGTTGAACCAACACCAGCAACAGTATATTGGCCCTGTAGCCCAAACTCTCTCCTAGCAGAACTGAAGGTTCCACTCTAGGGAGAACCAAGCTAAATGCCCATGCTTAAATAAAAGTTATGTCCAAAACCTATTTGATGTTCATTTGTCTTCATTCATTTTTAACATTTTACTTTTATTGATTTATTTAATAGAAAGAGGAAGAGAGAGAGAATGGGCATGCCAGGGCCTCCAGCCACTGCATACGAACTCCAGACACGTGTGCCCCCTTGTGCATCTGGCTGACATGGGTCCTGGGGAATCAAACCTGGGCCCTTTGGCTTTGCAGGCAAACACTTTAACAGCTAAGCCATCCCTCCAGCCCTGCCTTAATTCTTTTTTTTGGGGGGGGGGTTCGAGGTAGGGTCTCACTCTGGCCCAGGCTGACCTGGAATTCACTGTGTAGTCTCCAGGTGGCCTCAAACTCATGGCGATCCTCCTACCTCTGCCTCCTGAGAGCTGGGATTAAAGGCTTGCGCCACCACGCCCGGCTCATTCATTTTTTAATTAGCTTTTATATAGAATTTGTAAGCCCCATCAGGTTTGGTTAAATATAATCAGATATAATTACCAGTTTTTTATCTCGTCTTTGGTAGTCACTGGATGAAGCCACACTTCCAATATGACCATTTGTCTCTACTCAGCTTTTTCTACTAGTCACTCTGCAGTTATGCCAGGAAAAGCAAATAAAGACTTCTGAAATGATGCACCTCCCAAGAATTGTGTCAGCTGCTAGTACCGTGCCTGACTCATAAGTGGCATCCGTCTATTCACTTAGTGAAGGCACAGTGAGAGCGGGCTCTGTGGGGCGCTGCGCTGCGTGTGGAGGACGAAACGGTGATGGAATCTGCTCCGCCTGCTTTTAACACAGACAAAACAAAAACTATGTTGATGCTATTGATTTGTTGTTGTTGTTTTCGAGAGAAAGGGTTTTTTTAAAAAATCTAGGAAAAGGGCTGGAGAGATGGCTTAGTGGTTAAGCACTTGCCTGTGAAGACTGCGGACCCCAGTTTGAGGCTCGATTCCTCAGGACCCACGTAAGCCAGATGCACAAGGCGGTGCATTCATCTGGTGCTTGTTTGCAGTGGCTGGAGGCCCTGGGGCTCGCTCGCTCTCTGTTGCTCTCTCTCTCTCTCTCTCTCTCTCTCTCTCGCTCTCTCTCTCTTTCTCTCTGTCTGTTGCTTTCAAATAAATAAACAAACAACAAAATAAAATAAAATCTAGGAAAAGCTTTTAAGTCTATAGACTTCAGCAACAATAAGTTTCCCCAAGTCGTGGACATCTCAAATGTTGAAACTTACTTACATCCATAACGGATGGTTGAATAACGTTTTGAAGAAAAAAAATACGTCTCTTGGAGAACAGTCTCTTGTTAAACACTTAACTGGGAGAGATTTCAGGGTTTGTTTGTGTTTTTTTTTTATCACAATAACTTGTTTATTCATCCATCCATTGCCCCTGAAGATGCAGGAGGTGGAAGGAGACCTTGGGAGGAGGCACCCAGGTGTGTGGCTATAGTGGGTTCAGGAGAAGGTTTCTGGGTTTAATGATGGGTCTAGGAGGAGGTGGGCCAGTGTGGTCTAGGAGGGCTTTGGGGTATACCTTAGGATGCCCAGGTAGTGCCTTAGGGCTGGGGCTGCCCTGTAGCCTGAGAGACCCCACAGTGCCTTGAGGCTGGGGCTGTGGTGTGGGGAGCCGGAGCACATTCTGTGGGCCCTAGCTGGGTCTTGCAGAAAGAGGTCCCCATTTCCCCCCTGCAGCTGCTCAGCTTCTGTTGCTGGACCAGCTTCGGGGGTGATGGCCTGCTGGATGTCCCGGACCAAGAGGCTTTAGTCATTAGTCCACGAAGATCTTCTTGGAAGAGAACACAGCCTCTCACAGGGGTGCACGAAGAGCACGCAGCCCCGAGTCTTGGCCATAATGAGGCAGGGACTATGTCAGCTTGATGTTGACGTCTATAGAAGCAGGATTCAGTTTTTTCCTGCCACAACAGCTTCTTGGTCACTGACTGCTGCTCACCAAGTTGGGGACTCCTGATCTGGGCTGGTAAAGGGCCACTTACCCCTCCTGGGACCACGGTGGCCGCCAGGGATGGAGCTGCAGGCTGTGCAGGATTTTCCAGGCCTAGGAGCCGCAGTGGAGACCAGGGTAGGCTGGGAGACAGGTGGCGGCTTTGGGGCTACAGGAGTCAGTGGGGGGGAACCCCGGCTGCTTGGACTGCAGTGAGTCTGGGCAGTAGGAGCCCCCATACCAACACCATGTACCTCTGGTCCTGGAGAGTCAGTGAGCAGTGGCAGCAGCCTCTGCAGGGCAGAGAGAATTACCTTCTTGGACAGAAGGACAGACAGCTTCTGCCAGGACGCCACGGAGAAGTCTACGCCCCACTCCCCAGTCTTGGGCACCAGGCCCTCTCTGGTCGTGCAGGTATGGGGGTGAGCGGCAGATAAACAGGTATTGTGCAGTGAAATCTATTGTGTGTCCTCTTCAAGTTCTTTCATCTCTGTCTTGTGACTTACATTATGAAGGGTTTTTATATCTCAGCTAAGTTTATATCTGGGTGTTCTTCGTAGCCATTATAAATGTGAGTTTTTTCAGCTAGTGAATTATTGGTATGTGGAAATGCTGTTTATTTTTGAGTGTTGATTTTGAATTGTGTGGATTCATTTAGCAGTTCTGTTGTTTGACGGAGTCTAGGTTTTTGTATATACAAACATATAAGATTGTGTCATCTGTAAATAGGGACAATTTTCCTTCCTTCTTTCCAATATTTTAAATTTTTTTCTTGTAATTTATTAATTTTTGTCAAGTTTCATTAAGCTTAGAAAATGTTATAGTAAAATTTTAATTAAGTCTCATAAAAACCCTCCAACATTACATTACATCCATTCTGAGGGACCAGAATGACCTCAGTTGTCCTTAAGGCTCATAGCAATGGTGTCACTATTGTCAGCTGTTTCTAAATTTCTGCAGAAACACATTCAGACCTGCAAATGAACTGGCCGGCTCACTCCTTTCCAGTTTTCATGTGTCTTGTTTCCTTCCATTCCCTAATGGGTCCAGCTAAGACCCCCAGTAACTATATTCAACAAGAGTGGTGGGAATGGGCATCTGCCTCTCAAAATGTCCTACAAAACGTCAAAACAAAGCTGTGCGTGGTGGCACGCGTCTTTAGTCTGGTAACGGGGGAGACTGAAGTAGGAGGATGACTGAGTTTGAGGCCAGCCTGGCATGCAGATTGAACATGGGCTGCCACTCTGTGATTTTCACGGAACCCACATTCCTAGAAATGTCTCCAGGTCCTCTCCATGTCCCGTGGGACACCTTCGGTCTAGGAATGGAATCACTGTTCCTGGGTGCATTTTTTTTTTTTTTTTTTTTTTTGGCGGGGAGGGATGCTGTCTATAAGCTCTCCAGTGGCCCTATCTGTCCTTTCCTGTCCCTGGTATTGGGAGCCCTGTTTTGTTTTATTGGTGGCGGGGACAAGTGCTCACTAAGTAGCCCAGGCTGGTCTTGAACTCCACATCCTCCTCGCTTGGCCTCCCATGTGCTGGATTATAGACCTGTGCCACCAGCAGTGAGACTCGTTAACATTTATTCTGTGTCCGTCATAGTTTTAATATTAATTTCATTTCCCTGACTGTCAGCAGGTTGGACATTCTCACATATTAACTGACACTAGAAACCTTTATGATTTTTATTTTAAATCTACACCTTCCTCATTTCTTTGGATTTATTCTTCATCCTTCTGACAAGTAAGATGTCTCCAACATTAAAAAAGAAAATATTGTGTAGTTAATACAAACCTTCATAGACAGTAGTGTGGAACTACTAGTAATATTGAATATATGTATATAGCATGACCCTACTTCAAGGTTATTATCATAGAAAAATTCTCACATACACACACAGAGATATGTATATGCACATGTGCACAGCAGCATTTTTTATCAATCTCCAGGGAAAGGACAGTCTGTATTTGTCTAATAAACTACAGTAGGAGTCTGTCACGGTGGAGCATACTTGTAACGTCAGCACCAGGAGTCCAAGGCCATCTTTAGATACATAGTGAATTTGAGGTCAGCCTGGGCTACAGGAGACTCTAGCTCAAAAAAGGCATGGCTGGAGAGATGGCTCAGAGGGTAAAGTGTTTGTAATGCAAGCATGAGGAACTGAGTTTGCATTCACAGCACCCTTGTAAAATGCCAGGCGTAGGCTGGAGAGATGGCTTAGCGGTTAAGCACTTGCCTGGGAAGCCTAAGGAACATGGTTCGAGGCTCAGTTCCCCAGGACCCACATTAGCCAGATGCACAAGGGGGCGCATGCATCTGGAGTTCCTTTGCAGTGGCTGGAGGCCCTGGTGTGCCCATTCTCTCTCTATCTATCTATCTGCCTCTTTCTCTCTCTGTCGCTCTCAAAAATAAATAAATAAAAATAAACAAAAAAAAATTTTAATGGCAGGTGTGGTGGCATCAAACTGTAACCCCACTGCTGGGAAGCCACGAGAGAGAACTCCTGGGGTTCACTGGCTTGCTAGTCTAGCTTAATTGGTAAACTTCAAGTCCAGTGAGAGGCTCCTGTCTCAAACAGTAAAGTAGAGAGCAATTGAGGAAGACACCTATTGTCAACCTCTGACCTCTACACATGTGCACACATGCGTGTATTCACACCTGCACACACATGTGCCCACATACATGCATACACACATGCAAAATAAACCCAAAGCACAAAATGACACAAAAATCATACCTGTCAACAACATAAGTTCCAAAATTACAAATGTGGTGTGCTGCCACTTGGCAGGCTTTTAAGCGTGCAAACAAATGCTGTGTGTTGCTTGTGAACACATGATGGGGAAAGAATAAAATCACGTGTTGGGATAAATGCAAATTCATTACAGCGGTTATCTCAGACATAGAAATACAATCAGAAAGGAATAAGTAGAAAGCATTAAACTCTACCTTCTTCTTTTTAGCTTTGCAGAGTAAAATCGGATGTTACTGTCTCCATGAGGGGTAGTATAGGAGTCCCACACTCTCCGTTCTCATGCGAAGATATAGTGTGGCCAAATAAAAAAGAAGTAGGGCTTGCTGGGCGGAGATATATGTTCCAGGAATACAGCAGTACATGCAAAACCACGGTTGAGAGTAGCTAGGCTGCTTAGGGGAACTGTTCATCATTTGGCTTTGAGGAGCTTATAAGAAGCAGCTTGAAATTTACTGTCAAGAACTCTGACTAGGGCCATGTTGCTGAGTTAATGAGGAGACAGAGATAGGGAGCCATTTCTCATATTAACCAAGTCTGACTTCAACCAAAGAGACACTGATTGGGGACCTACTGGAGGGTGTTAAGTGGATACCTTTCTGGTAGTCTCCTCTGGCCAACGATAGCTGGAGCTAGTCAAGAAGGAGCTAGGAAGCTAGAATTAATAGGTAGGGCTGGGACGCCAGCTAGGGAATCATTTTAAATTACTTGTTATGAATTTTACTAAGGCCTTATGCTTCTGCAGGGAAACTGAAAACTGCTTGCATATAAAATAGTAAACAATAAAATGTATAAATGTATTTATTGTCAGAAGAAAACAATGGTTTTTGTTGAGAGAAATCTAGTTTAATAGTAAGAAGATCTGACTTCATCCCCTGTTTGATCCTTCGGGTACTTATTATAAAGGAATTTTTTACAGTTGTTTTTGATTATTCCATCATGGGTGGAAAGTGACATTGTCATTATCAATGTGACAGACCAGGCAACTGGTAATGGAAGGGTCTGACACTCTCCAGTGGCCTTATTACCTATTCAATATCTGGACCTTCTGTCTCGTGCTCATGCCGAAGCAGCAATAAAGAACATAAGCTCTTTGTAGAGTGAGTACCGATAGAATACTATATGGAAATGTATATGTGAATAATAAAAAGGTTCATAAAAGTGTGCAGTAAATATTGCTTCCGTAAACCCAAAGATGGGACATGTACGCCAAAGTTATTACAGTCGCTCCTTTATGTAAGTGCTCACAGAAAGCAGATGAGTTGTGACAAGTCAGACGTTCATTTTGAACCCCTGCACAGTCACCTACCAGAAACTAAACTTCTTCCTTAGAGGCTGAAGAAGAAACCTAGTCACTCCTGGTTAAAATATACATTTTGGGGTGACTTAAAAGACTTTGATCTTCTTTTAAATGTCTTAACTGTAACAGAATACTTACATTCTAGTATCTGCTATGGTTTTTTAAAATTATTTTTGTTTATTTTTATTTAGGTGAGAGCGACAGACAGAGAGAGAAAGAGGCAGATAGATAGAGAATGAGTGTGCCAGGGCCTCCAGCCACTGCAAACAAACTCCAGATGCATGCGCCACCTTATGCATTTGGCTTACGTGGGTCCTGGGGAATTGAACCTCGAACCGAGGTCCTTAGGCTTCACAGGTAAGCGCTTAACCGCTAAGCCATCTCTCCAGCCCTCTGCTATGTTTTGAACGTGGTAAATAGCAAAGCAAGACAGCAGCATCTGGTCTCTCTCCCTAAGACACAATCCCACACAACTAGGACCCTAGGCAAGTCCCCACATCACAGAAAGCCAGCTTCATGAACAGCCCTGCAGCTTAACCAGCTCTCGTATTGGAGACAGTGCGGCTCACATTTTTCAGCATCAAATACTGGGATAGGCATTCATACATTCATCTCCCAAAAATTAATATAGACTAAACCATAGGTTTTTCTCCAAAGGATTTATATTTTTAATATATTTATATACTTGAGAGAGAAAGAATGGGCATGCCAGAGCCTCTTGCCACACTACACGAGAACTCCAGATGCATGCGTCTGGCTTTACATGGATACAGGGGAATTAAACCCAGCCACAGTGGCAGGCTTTTTAAGCAAGTGCCTTTAACCACTGAGCCATCTCTTCAGCCTGTGGATTTATATTTTAGAAGTTTAAGCCCCAAAACAAGAAGTCTAAATGCTGAGATCTGGGGCACTTTTCTAGGTGACTGACGTAGGGCATTCTGGCCAATTGCAATGGTAACTGAGGTCTTCCATTTGAATGAATCAGACATTGAGCTCTTCTTTTTTATTGACAACTTCCATAATTGTAAACAATATCCCATGGTACTACCCTCCCTCCCCCCACTTTCCCCTTTGAAACTCCACTCTCCATCATATCCCCTCCCCTTCGCAATCAGTCTCTCTTTTATTTTGATGTCAAGATCTTTTCCTCCTATTATGATGGTCTTGTGTAGGTAGTGTCAGGCACTGTGAGATCATAGATATCCAGGCCATTTTGTGTCTGGAGGAGCACGTTGTAAGGAGTCCTACCCTTCCTTTGGCTCTTACATTCTTTCTGCCCTCTCTTCCGCAATGGACCCTGAGCCTTGAAAGGTGTGATAGAGATATTTCAGTGCTGAGCACTCCTCTGTCACTTCTGCTCAGCACCATGGTGCCTTCTGAGTCATCCCAGGGTCACTGCCATCTGAAAAGATAAGCTTCTCTAAACAAAAGTGAGAATAGCATTAATATAAGGGTATGAACATTAAGAGAAGTGCTTGCTGGGCAGTTTAGTGAGCATAGTATATACATTTAGCCAAACAGCAGCAGACATTACACCCCTAGGGCTCATGACTACCTCTGCTGTAGGTTTTCAGTGTCAGGGATGTATTCCCTCCCATGGAGTGGACAAATTATAGGGCTATTTGTTTCACATATAACAGACATGCCACTATTGTAACCATTGGCTCACTTGGTCTGGCTGGACAAATATACGGTTTGCAGTGTCCACTGTGGTGACACAGGTTCCAAAGCTCAGGTTCCTGTAAGACTTTGAGCCAACAAATTAGTCAACTAGATTTGCTGCAAACCCTGAATACAGATAACGTAAGTGCCTGGGATGGAATGTCACCCTGCTCTGACTATGCTGCCCTACTAGGTGATGCTTTATCACCAAGAACATGAACCTGATTCCCAATGAAAACAGAGACTCAGAAGCCATCTAAGCCAGAGAGAATCAAATGGATCAAGCCTTTTTGTTGGGCAAGACTTATGTGAAGATCATCTTATTACCTCCTTGCCACTTATGATGGGGGTAGAAACATGTTTTATGAAGTTTATACAATGTGATGGACTCTCTTCAAGAAAAAGAACTCAAAATTGTGGGTATAAAGTTAGGCACAGGGCTGGAGAGATGGCTTAGCAGTTAAGTGCTTGCCTGTGAAGCCTAAGGACCCTGGTTCGAGGCTCAATTCCCCAGGACCCACGTTAGCCAGATGCACAAGGGGGCGCACACATCTGGAGTTCATTTGCAGTGGCTGGAGGCCACTCCAGATGCATGTGCCACCTTGTGCATCTGGCCTATGTGGGTCCTAGGGAATCGAACCTGGCTCCTTTGGCTTTGCAGGCAAGTGCCTTAACCTCCAAGCCATCCCTCCAGCCCCAGATCTGTTTGTGTGTGTGTGTGTGTGTGTGTGAGAGAGAGAGAGAGGGAGAGGGAAAGAGAGAGAGAGAGAGAGAGAGAGAGAGAGAGAGAGAACTGGCTCACCAGGGCCTCCAGCCATTGCAGTTGAACTCCAGATGCGTGCACCACCTTGTGCGCATGTGAGACCTTGCGTGCTTGAGTCACATTGTGCGTCTGGCTTATGTGGGACCTGGAGAGTTAAACATGGATGCTTAGGCTTTGCAGGCATGTGTTTCAACCTCTAAGCCATCTCTCCAGCCCAGGATCTGTTTTAATAGACTGATGATGAGACACAAGTCAAATCCAAGTAGGATGAGAAAGGAATAGATGGAGAGGGAGATGCTAACTTGTGGCATTAAAGCCTGTAACAAGTTTAGCTGTGATGGAGAAGGAGACGCTTGGCGTGAGGAAGTGTTATTTATCTTATTTACAGCTGGGCAAGGCTTGAGGACATTGCATACTGATGGACTAAGACCCAGTTCATGAAACTTGTTGATTATGCAGTAAGCACTGGGAGACAGTTCTCCACAGACCTTTCATATCTCTGACAACTTTGCTCTGGATAGTTTTCTCAGGGATATTTGTGGACCAAACAGCCTTAGAAGATAGAAAAGGGGGTTGGAGCCAGGCGTGGTGGCACACGCCTTTAATCCCAGCACTCGGGACGCAGAGGTAGGAGGATCGCCGTGAGTTCGAGGCCACCCTGAGACTCCATAGTGAATTCCAGGTCAGCCTGGGCTAGAGAGAGACCCTACCTCAAATAAACAAAAAAGGGGGGGTTGGAGAGATGACTTAGTGGTTAAGGTGCTTGCCTACGAAGCATAAGGACCCAGGTTCAACTCCCCAGAACCCATGTAAGCCAGATACATAAGATGGCACTTTTGTCTGGAGTTCGTTTGCAGTGGCTGGAGATGCTGGGGCACCCATTCTCTCATTCTCTCCTCCGCCATCTCTCTGCCTCTTTCTCTCACTCAAATAAAAATAAGATGTTAAAAAAAGAAGATAGGGGCTGGAGAGATAGCTTAGTGGTTATAGCACTTGCCTGCAAAGCCAAAAGACCTTCGTTCAATTCTCCAGGACCCACGTAAGCCAGATGCACAAGGTGGCATGTGTCTAGAGTTCGTTTGTAGTGGCTGGCAATGCCCATACTGATATACTGGATGACATCTTGGTGTTCTGGTCCATATTTTCTTTTTTTTAATATTTATTTGAGAGAAAGAGAGAGAATGGGCATGCCAGGGCCTCCGGCCACTGCAAACAAACTCCAGATGCATGTGCCCTCTTGTGCATCTGGCTTACCTGGGTCCTGAGGAATCAGACCAGGGTCTTTTTTAATTTTTATTTTATTTTTATTAGATGTGGATGTATTTAGTATGTAAGCAACACATGCTGGTACCTTCCTTTCCTCCTTTCTTCCCCTTTGCTAAAGCGGCCTTCCTCCTTAGGGATGCAGATCAACCCCATGGGGATTGTGGGTCATGCATTATGGGGGAGGGAGAGGCAATGTCTATGGGTACTGTCACAAACTGTGGCTCTAACAATCATTCCATCCCCTCTTCTGCAAAATTCTCTGATCCATGCTGGGAGCATTTTAAGTCTACTTCAGCGATGGGACTTAGGAGCCTCTGGATCTCTGCTTTGCTAAGTATTGAGTATCCTCAGAGTATGTCTCGTTCACCCTTGTGCCGATATCAGATTCATTAAGAAAGCAGTTCTCTTGTTCAAAACCTGGGTCTTGGGCTGGAGAGATGGCTTAGCAGTTAGGTGCTTGCTTGTGAAGCTTAAGGACCCCGGTTCGAGGCTTGACTCCCCAGGACCCACATAAGCCAGATGCACAAAGAGACACATGCACCTGGAGTTCGTTTGCAGTGGCTGGAGGCCCTAGCGCACCCATTCTCTATGTGTGGCTGGAGGCCCTGGTGAGCCAATTCTCTCTCTCTCTCTCTCTCTCTCTCTCTCACACACACACACACACACACACACACACACACACAAACAGATCTGGGGCTGGAGGGACGTCTTGGAGGTTAAGGCACTTGCCTGCAAAGCCAAAGGAGCCAGGTTCAATTCCCTAGGACCCACATAGGCCAGATGCACAAGGTGGCGCATACATCTGGAGTTCGTTTGCAGTGGCTGAAAGCCCTGGCCATGCCCATTCTCTCTCCCTCTCTCCCTCCCTCTCTCTCTCTAGTAAATAAAATAATTTTTTAAACTTAAAAAAATAAAACAGATCCTGCTGGAGTCCCCAGTGATCTCCATGTTCTGTGTGTGTGTGTGTGTGTGTGCATGTGTGTACCAGTGCACATATGTGTGGGGTGTGCATGCAGAGGCCAGAGACAACTCTTGGTATTATTCCTCTTAGGCATCATCTACCATTTTTAAACAAATCCGTATTTTTGGTGTGTGTGTATATATTATATATGATGTGTATGGCATACGCATGCCTTTGTTCCGGGGTGTACACATGCACTGAGACCAAAGGTGACATTAGGTGTCTTCTATCCTACAACGTGCCCAGATACCGGTAGTTCCCGAAAGCCCCGGTGCCTTTGAAGAGAGCGCCCTCGTGTGGAGCAGACAAGAAACGCGCAGCCTTTGCGCCTGGACGCAGGACCGAGCGCCCCAGCGCGCGGCGGGCCTCGGCTGCCCCGCTGGGCCGGAGCTCAGGCTCAGCAGCCACTGGCGGCTGCGGGCGGCTTTTCCACTTTCAACCGGCTGCCGAGCAGCTGGCTGCCGCGTGCACACACAGAAATGTACAAAGCACACGCACAAAAGCACGTTCCTGATGAACCAATCCAAACCCCTGCTAAGCCACAACACCAGAGACATAGTGACTGGATCCTGGCTCCCTGGCCAAGGTGTTTTCTCTCTCTTTCTCTTTCTCCCTCCCTCCCTTTCTCAAAATCCTGCTTTAGGCTTTCTTCCTCCCATTCATATTCCTTCCTCCTAACTCACATGTTCATACACTGCAAAAATACACAGCTGAGGCTGGAGAGATAGGCTCAGCGGTTAAAGTGCTTGCCTTCAGAGCCTGAGGATCCTGGTTCGATTCCCCAGCACCCTCGTAAATGCCAGATGCACAAAGTGGCGCATGCGTCTGGAATGAGTTCGTTTGCAGTGGCTGGAGACCCTGAAGTCCCCTCTCTCTCCCTCTCTCTCTCTCTCTTGTAAAAATGTTCAACAAAGTGTAAAGAAGGGGGAAAATCGCAAGCTGTCTGTCATTCATCATTCCCCACATTTCAGAATGCCCCTATGTCTGTAGAACTGTGTTTGGAGATCTATGCTGTTTTTCGTTCCAGTAGCAATGAGCCCAGTTTTCTGCTGCTGCGGCCCCTGTGCGGAGCTTGCAGCCCGGAGCCTCTCCCTTGCCGCCCTTGCCTTGAGCCGCTCCCGAGCGTTGGGGTCCTGCGAGCAGGTGTCACCTTAGACACTGCTGCCCGCACCTCTCAGAAAGTTCCAGGCGCGCCGGGGGAGCCGCGGGGGACGGGGCGGGGCGGGGCGGCTCGGGTTTCGGGGCGCTGCGGGCGGCCCGCGCCGGCTGCACTGCGCCCCGGGAGCTGCGCGCGGCCAGGCCAGGCGAGGCGAGCGCGCGGCGGCGGCGGCGGCCCCAGGCGGCCCGGGCAGGGCAGGCCAGCGCCGGCCGGTGAGTACGCGGGCGCGCGGGTGGAGGGCGCTCCGGAGGGTAGCTCGGTGGCGCTGGCGGTCCCCGCGTCTCCGGGCGATCTGTCCCCTCCACGCCTTCCTCCCGCTCACAACCGGCGCGTCCGACCTCCCCCGGGGACAGCCTCGGCCGGTGCAAACCTTCACCCTCGAGCCTGCTCCTGGCCTCCTGCTGCACACCCCTGAACCCCACCCCGGGCTTCTCCCCAGCGCTCAGAAAAGGGTTTTCATAAGTTCTCCTGAGCCTGGCCTCTCCATCTCATGCTTGCCCGGCTGTGGCCTGCATGCAGGGACCCCTTTGAATGCTAACTAACCTGTGTGCATCCCCATAGAAGGTAACCAAACGGAGTCCATCAGGGCCTCCTCTAAGGGGACCTGCCGCCTCCTGTTTTAAATCCGGGTGGGTTCTGGAGAAGGGGAGCTTTGGCTCACTTGGAGGCCTCAGCTCAACACCCAATGAAGCAGTTACTTTCCTGGTTGATGAACTGACTGCTTCGAGCTTTCCTATCCCAAAATGTGGTATTTGAACTCTTGCCCTCCCAGCCACTCTGGTGGCACGCGCCCTACTGTAGAGCTGTCCTGTAGCGCCTGCAGGTGCCAAGGGCACTGACAGGGAACCAGTTTCGCCTTGTGAACTGTGCCTCGGTGAGTGCGTCCCCTGGGCCAGGCCCCTATCCAGGACAATCTCTAGCCATTCTCGGCGAACTTGGAGCCCGCCAAGGCAGAAAACCCTGCCAAGATCTGCTGGCCGTGCCCAAGGCCCACAGTGGATCCGACAAGGCTGTGTGGCAGGGGAAGAGAAGGGTGCTTTCCCTCTAGTGATGAGTTCTCTGTCATCACGCTGATCTCTCTCAGGTCTAGGACTTTAAAAAAGTTAATAAATGAGCCGGGCGTGGTGACGCACGCCTTTAATCCCAGCACTAGGGAGGCAGAGGTAGGAGGATCGCTGTGAGTTCGAGGCCACCCTGAGACTCCATAGTGAATTCCAGGTCAGCCTGGCCTAGAGTGAGACCCTACCTCGAAAAACAAACAAACAAAAAAAGTTAATTAATGAGCTTAATGAATACCCAACAACAATTTTAAAAAATGATGACCTTGGGGGAAGCTGAGATCCAGCTCATTCCTTTCTGAAAACTGGGAAGGATGAGCTTCACATATAAACACATTTCTAGACCATCAACATGGAAGTGGAGGGGAGGGGGCTGACATATGCAGTAGGAAATTTAAGCTTTTTTTATTTTTATTTATTTACTTGAAAGAAAGAGGGAGAGAGAGAATGGGCGCGCCAGGGCCTCCAGCCACTACTGCAAACGAACTCCAGACTCATGGGCTCCCTTGTGCATCTGGCTTATGTGGGTCCTGGGGAATCAAACCGGGGTCCTTTGACTTTGCAGGCAAACGCCTTAACCACAAAGCCATCTCTCCAGCCCAAAATTTAAGCCTATATATATATATATATTTCTTGCCTGCAAGGACCTGCAAGCCAAAGGACCTTGGTTCAATTCCCCAGGACCCTTGTAAGCCAGATAAACAAGGGGGCACATGCGTCTGGAGTTTATTTGCAGTGGCTGGAAGCCCTGGCGTGCTCCCTCTCCCTCTCTCTCTCTCTCTCTCTCTCTTTCTCTCTCTCTCAGCTTGTCCCTCTCTCAAATAAATAAATAAAAATAAAAATATTTAAAATATATATTATTTTATTTGGGCATGGTGGCGCACACCTTTAATTCCAGCACTCCTCCAGCTCTAAGTTCGAGGCCCACCTGAGACTACATAGTGAATTCCAGACCTTCCTGAGACTACATAGTGAATTCCAGGCCAGCCCGAACTAAAGCAAGACCATACATACATATATACATACATATATACATATGTATACACATATCAGAGAGAAAGAGAACAGGTGTAGCCAGGCAGGGCCTCTTGCCAGCAAAGGAAGTCCAGGTGCATGCACCACTTTCTGAGTCGGCTTCACGTGGGTACTTGGGAATCCAGCCCATGCTGGCAGTCTTGGCAAGTAAGGGTCTGGCACAGCGGAGCCATCTCCCCAGCCCTCAGCCTTTTTGAAAATGAAATTTGAATTTGTGGGAGGGGGCAGTGCTGGGGACCTCTGGACTTCCCACTCGTTAAACCTTCTACCACTGAGCTGGAAGGCCAGGCCAGCTTTCTAATTATTGGCGATGTATCCTAAGACTTAGGAAAACAGAAGGAAGCGAAATTCAAACTAATTTGCATTAGAAAAGAAACTGAGGCTAAAGAATTCCCGGGTAAGGTTGCTCTGGCTGATACCTTAAGTGCACTGCTGGAAAGCTTTCTAGTCTATTAGATAACACCTGAGGCCCCAATTCTGTTACACGGCATTGCCTCTTTTTTCTCTCTTTAACTACTCTGAAACTATACAGAGTTACACGTTCCTCATTAATTTATGAGGGATACCAAAAGAATTGACTCAATCCGAGCGTTCGGGTGCGTGCTGCGAACCGGCGCTTCACTGAGAACTGAAAGGAAGGAAGACTGGCCACTTCCTAATGAAAACAGTGGTGGGCTGACTTGTAAGGTGTAGGTACAAGTTTGCACTGGCTGTTTGATTGACCATGGAAGTCAGTTGAGTTTTCATCTCATTCTCATTGCCTTGGGGGGGGGGGGGGGTCCCTGATATCATCAGCATTTTGTAACCTTGCTGCCTTAGCAGGTGGGCTGGACTTTAGTCATTCCAAGGTAAGCAGTTTGCTAGGAACAGAGATCCATTTCTGATGTGTTTGCATTACCATTAATCCAGTTAAACTCAGTCTGGAAAATGAGGAAATTGTACTCTTGCTTTCCTTTGTTTTCAAACTAGTGGACTCCTATGTGAAAAAAGACAAGGTTGACAAGGAAAAACTTAATCTTCCAGGGACTCCCGAACCGCCTGTCTATTCTTTTGGAGTTTGGACCCATAAAATTTTATTTTATTTTTGTTTGATAGGATCTCAGTGTAACCCCGAACTGGCCACCAGCTAATTCTCTATGTATCTAAGGGAAATAGACATGATACCAGGATATGAGCTAAATTCACAGAGTGGATCCCCAGAACTTGGGAGGCAGAGGCAGAAGGATCAGAAGTACAAGGTCATCCTCAACTACATAGTGAGTTCAAGCTCAACCTGGACTACATAAGACCCTGTCTGTAATTAATTACTTAACAAGGGTCTAAGGATATAGCTCAGTGGTAGAGTGTTATCTAGCAGGTGGAAGGCTCTGGGATTCCTCCACAGTACAACCAAATAAAGAAAAAAATAATAATTGGGCTGGAGAGATGGCTTAGCGGTTAAGGCACTTGCTTGGGGAGCCTAAGAATGATTGTTCAAATCTCCAGGTCCCACATATAGCCAGACGCAAAAGTGATGCAAGCGTGCAGTGTCACACATGCGCACAAGGGAGCACACACATCTGGAGTTCAGTCACAGCAGCTGAAAGGCCCTGGCGTACCCATTCTCTCTCTCTCTCTCTCTCAGCCTCTCTCTCTCTCTCTCTCTCTGGCTTTTTCTTCCTCTCTGTCTCTCCCTCAAAAGTAAAAGTAAGCCGGGCGTGGTGGCGCACGCCTTTAATCCCAGCACTCGGGAGGCAGAGGTAGGAGGATCGCCGTGAGTTCGAGGCCACCCTGAGACTCCATAGTGAATTCCAGGTCAGCATGGGCTAGAGTGAGACCCTACCTCGAAAAACCAAAAAAAAAAAAAAAAAAAAGTAAAAGTAAATAAAGAATATAAAGAATATAAATATAATATAAAGAATAATCAAACTTTGTCTCTCACACACCCTAGCAGTTCACCTTTAGGGAGAAAACAAATTTTTATATGTGCATATTTTATATTGATCTTAATCTCCTCCTACTACTTTTGTTCTCCTCCCCCAACTCTCCTGCCACTGAATCCAGGAAGAAAATTATTATTATATAAATACCATATCCCACATAAACCTCTGTGACAGCCGTAGCTGTGTCTTGGAAAAGATTGGGTTAGAATTAAGAATAAATAAATAGCTGGGTATGGCGGCACACGCCTTTAATCCCAGCACTCGGGAGGCAGAGATAGGAGGATCGCTGTGAGTTCGAGGACACCCTGAGACAACAGAGTGAATTCCAGGTCAGCCTAGGCTAGAGTGAGACCCTACCTCAAAAAAAAAAAAAAAAAGAGCCAGGTGTGGTGGCACACGCCTTTAATCCCAGTACTCAGGAGGCAGAGATAGGGGGATTGCCATGAGTTCGAGGCTACCCCAAGAGCTCCATAGTGAATTCCAGGTCAGCCTGGGCTAGAGTGAGACCCTACCTCAAAAAAAGAATGAATAAATAGCATTCAGAAATATTTTAGACCCTGCTCCTTTCAAAGAAAGACCCAATAACCTGGAGTAACTTTCTTCTTTCCCTAGGGGAGGGCAGGCTGTCCCTTGTGGAGATCTCAGCCCCACAGGCCTGAGGTCTCACTGGCCTCCACTGGAGCTCCCAGCTGGGTCTCATCCCTTGCCTTTGTGCTACACACTGGATCTGGTGAGTGAAGGGCCTCCTGGAAGCGCCCAGTGAGTGAGTCATAGACAGTGACGGTCTACCTGGATTAAAGAAATCCCTCAAAATCCCCCTAAACCTGTGCCACCTACTATGCAGAAGTATAAGAGGGAATGGCTGTCTTTAAATGTCAGCTAGGGTTTTTTGTTTGTTTGTTTGTTTGCTTGCTTTGTTTCTTTGTTTAAATATTTTATTTATTTAAGAGAGAGAGAAAAAGGCAGATAGAGGGAGAGAATGGGCGCACCAGGACCTCTAGCCACTGCAAATGAATTCCAGATGCATGTGCCACCTTGTGTTATCTGCCTTACATGGGTCCTGGAGAATCAAGCCTGGGTCCTTTGGCTTTGCAGGCAAGTGCCTTAACTGCTAAGCTATCTCTGCAGCCTGAGATGTCAGTCAGTTTTGACTTACCCTATTCTTGAGTGGCAACTTGGTGACTAGTCATTAACTGGAGAATATGGTTGGTAGGTGCTTATCACATGCGTAAATCCATGGAGTGCACAGCTTTAATCCACTAACTAGGCATGTAAACCTGGGTAGGTCACAAGTCAACTGCATTCTTTAGATGTCAGTTTTTCTTTTTTTTTTTTTTTTTTTCTATTTTATTTTTGGTTTTCCAAGGTAGGGTCTCGCTCTAGCCCAGGCTGACCTGGAATTCACTATGTAGTCTCAGGGTGGCCGCATTCTTTAGATGTCAGTTTTTCAATGTGTAACAGTCACGTAACATATGGGATCAGTATAATTCTATTGCACTTGCATTGCCTGGGAATTTACTTTATGAAAAATAGCAAAGTTTTTGATGTACTCAGACTGGTAACTTAGGTATCTGTGTTTGTTTGTTCTATTAGTTGTGTACTCAGTGAATACAGTCAAGTCGGTACCATTGTTAGCCTCCTCCCTGTCCTCCCCCCTCCACAGGGACCCTTCTTGTTGGGGTACATGGATCATGCATTGTGGGGTTTAGCCATCAGTTATGAGTAGGAAGAAATGTCTCTGTGTATCATGACCCAAGTTTGTTTGTTTTTAAGAAATATCAATGCCCAAAAGATCCCTCAGAACTGATTCTGAGATTGTGGCATCTTAGAACAGGAAGAGGCCATCAAACCCCCTGTCATTCACAGTCTGTCCCAGCATTATGTAAAGCATGCCAAGTGGCCACCAACCCTGAGCATGCCCTCCTCAGAAATGGTCCATCACAAGCCATTTCAGGGTGTCCAAGTACAGAACTGTACCCTCTCACCTTTTGTTTTCCCACAATGCTCTGCTCAGCTCCCCATCTACTTTGACAGGCTGAATTAGGTGAAACTCTGCCTATCTGTAATGATCAGCTGTTCTGAAAGGCCCCCGAGACGATACCATCTCTCCCCTGGGTATCCATGCCAGTGTTTAATAGCCTCTGAAATCGTCTCCTAGAAGGGTTCTGTGACTTGCTGAGGTGGGGAAGAAAGGTGTCAGCAAGGGATAAGGATAATCACCTTGATCATAGCTGACATGTGAGCTTCTGTGTCCAAGCTGAGATAAAAAAAAAAAAAAATGATACTCACACCTTCTCAAGTAGCCAAAGACTATTGAGTTACCAACCGTGGGAGAGGAAAACAAGAGCACGTTGCTTACCTTATGCACTTCTTGGGATCTAATCTTAGTAAAATGTTGTAAAATTATTCTTTAATTTAAAGATGTAACTAAGTAAAGTATAGCCCATGATCTGTAATTGCTTATCCTACCCTTTCTCTTTCAACCCTTTCTTTCTTTTTACTTTTTACTGACAACTCCTATACACATAGACAATATACCCTGATCATAGTCCCCTCCGACCACCCACTCTTAGCACCCTACAGAATCACTCATCCACTGAATCCCTTCTTCTTCGCAACTAGTCTCTCTTCTATTTTGATTTCTTCCCCTCCGGTTGCTTAGGTAGTGTCAGCCACTGTGAGGCCATGAATACCATGGCCACTTCCGACGGTACTGTAAGCACTCCTCCCCTTCCTTTGGCTCTTACATCTTTTCTACTATCTCTTCCTCAATGGTCCCTGAGCTCTGGAGAATATAATAGAGATGTCTCACTTGATGCTGATCACTCTACTGTCACTGCTCAACAATTTGGAGAGTTTTGAGTCACCCCAGGGTCCACTGCCATCTGAAAAGAGAAGTTTCTGTAACCAAAAATGAGAGTAGCATTAATATATGGGCATAAATATAAGTATGTAGAGGGCAGTTCAGTAGGCATAATATACCCTTTAGCCAGATAACACTAATAGATTTCCTTCTAGGGTTTATGACTTCCCATCCATAGGCTCTTGATTAGGTGTTCAGTACCAGGCAAGAATTTTTTCTCATGGAACAAGCCTCAAATCCAATCACAGAGCAGTTGGTCTCCCCCATAACAGACATGCCACCATTGCATCATTGGTGCATTCGGCCTGGCTGTCCAGCTGTAAAGCTTGAAGGGTCCACTGCTGGTTAACACCATTGATGACTTTTCTCCCCCAAGAGGCTGCATAGCTCTTTCCAGCATCCTGACAGCTAGTCAACAGGGAGGAGGCTTCCAGCTCAGTTCTAGCATGATTTTACAGTGACCTGAAGCCAAAGCATGTGGGATCTTCAGCAATAGGATCTTATCATTTAGTTCTTGTGGGCAACAAAGAGCCTTGGCAATAGCCTGTAGTATTTGGAAGCATCTGGAGCCTCCCTGACCAACGACTCACCAGAAGTACAAGTGAGACTTCACCTTAAGTCACTTTATATGTGAATCTCTGTAGTAGTGAATTAAAAGGCTGACGAGGGCTGGAGAGATGGCTTAGTGGTTAAGCGCTTGCCTGTGAAGCCTAATGACCCCGGTTCAAGGCTTGATTCCCCAGGGCCCACGTTAGCCAGATGCACAAGGGGGCACACACATCTGGAGTTCATTTGCAGTGGCTGGAGGCCCTGGCATGCCCATTCTCTCTCTCACAGTGATCTGGACACCTGGCTTGTTTGGTTGGATTTTTTGAGGTAGGATCTCACTCTAGCCCAAGTTGACCTGGATCTCACTCTGTAGTCCCAGGCTGGCCTCCAACTCATGGAAATCCTCCTACGTCTGCCACAGAGTACTGGGATTAAAGGTGTGCACCACCAAGCCTGGATTGAAAAAAAAAATACTCTTTAAAAGTTATAACAAGGGCTGGAGAGATGGCTTAGCATTTAAGTGCTTGCCTGTGAAGCCTAAGGACCCCGGTTCAAGGCTTGATTCCCCAGGACCCACGTTAGCCAGATGCACAAAGGGGGCACATGCATCTGGAGTTCCTTTGCAGTGGCTGGAGGCCCTGGTGCGCCCATTCTCTCTCTCTCTCTCTCTGCCTCTTTCTCTCTCTGTCTGTCACTCTCAAATAAATAAATAAACAAAAAAACTAAAAATAAATAAATAAAGTTATAGTAAGCCAAACATGGTGACACACTCCTTTAATCCCAGCACTTGAGAGGCTGAGGTGGGCGGATTCCCAGGAGTGTGAGGCCAGGCTGGGGCTACAGAATGAGTTCCAGGTCAGTCTGGGCTAGAGCGAGGCCCTGCATCAAAAAAAAAAAAAAAAATCGTAAATAATTTTGCTTCTGTTAGTTGCTCATGTCAATGCCTGTAGGGAAGATCTGTGACCGACACATAGGCGTGGGCTTGCACACTTAAATAGTTAAGTCAGTTACTTTGAAAAGATGAATGGATGCCTCAGACCTCCCTTCTTCTGATACCAACCTTCAGTCCACAGAGAAAGTACTGATTTTCAAAACGTAAAGAACAGCATAACTGGTCTAGGGAAGGTGGCTAGTTTCAGACTGCAGAATCCACTCTCACTGGCTTAAGCACGGAGAGATTTAAGTAACGTTTTGAACAAACATGCCAGATTCTCTTCTCCGAATGTTGTCATCGAGAACATTATCTAAAGAAGAGGAAACAGGTGGAGAGTAGGGTGGTGTAGTAGTCAGCTCCACGTGGGCTGGGATGAAAATCCAAACCAGGCACAGTTAGGGGAGAAAGGGATTTATTTCGAGCTTACAGATCCAGAGGAAGTTACATAATGGTCGTAAGAAGCTAGCTCCTACGCATAAATCCAAACAGAGAGAGAACCCGAAAGAACCCCCCACACACACCAGCAGCCCAGCAACACCAAAGAGAAAACAGCAGACACAACCCCAGCAGCAGTCAGGACCCCCCAGAGCTCAGGCTGCTCTGCACACCTTTGGGCTGGATCCCAGGATCCCCCGCCAAGTGAGACCCCCTGCAGCCAGGCAACTGGAGACCCAAGTTACAAGCTTAATAAAACATCTGAACCGTATATAAGCTTACCTTTAAGTGGAAGAAGAAAACGACTGCTCAGGATTCAAACAAGAAGGTGGCCTTGTGAGCCTCCATTGATTAGCCCCAAGCAGTCCAAGCTAAAAGTCTTGTGGGTTTATGTTTAATAAGAGTCAATTATCTATGGCATATTTTTCTGTCTGGATTCTTCCTTAGTCATGATAAACACAAACTTGAAACAGAACATTAAAAGTCCAAACACTTAAATGTGCTAAACTGGAGGTAACTATTTCTAGATAGTTGAGTTTTTACAAGTGCCGATCAGCCACACAACTGTTGTACACATACTTGTTTTCCTGTGCCCTTTCTGTATGCAAATAAAGCTATAAATTTACTCATTTCAATAAACTGGAATGACACACACAAAAAGAACATCTGAGTCTATGGGGGCATGCAGTCATATTCAAACCACCACAGTGGTGGTTGCCAGGGACCAAGGGGAAGGGCATTGCTAGAGAGGCAATAGTGAAAGGGAAGGCAGTTTGAGTTAGGTAAGAATAGATCCCCAAATCTATACCACATAGCAGCTAGTTAGCAATACTGTATTGTACGCTCACAATGTTATGAAGAAGGTACATCTTATGCTAAGAGTTTGCATCACAGGGCTAGAGAGATGGCTTAGTGGTTAAGGTGCTTGCCTACAAAGCCAAAGAACCCCAGTTCAATTCCCCAGTACCCATGTAAAGTACATGCACAATGTAGCACATGTGTCTGGAGTTCGTTTGCAGCGGCTGGAGGCCCTGGTGTGCCCATTCTGTCTCTCTTTCTCTCTCTCTCTGCCTCTTTCTCCCTCTGTCGCTCTCAAATAAATAAAAAAAAATAAACAAAATTAAAATAAAGAGTGGGGGGGAAGCTGGGCGTGGTAGGACACGCCTTTAATCCCAGCACTTGGAAGGCAGAGGTAGGAGGATCACCATGAGTTTGAGGCAACCCTGAGACGATATAGTGAATTCTAGGTCAGCCTGAGCTACACTGAGACCCTATCTCAAAAAATAGAGTGGGGGGGAGACCTTTAGAGGTCATGGATGTGTGTAAGGCTATACCTTTAATCTCAAGTCGTTTAACTTTGTGCAATCTTTGTATGTCAATCATAAGTCAATCGAGTGATCGAGAAGTAAATAGCGGCTGGGGAAAGGAAGAGCATTTCAGCACAGAAGTGAGCAGGGCTGGTTCTCCTCTCGTTGAGCCTCATCTGCTTTCCAAGCAGGGGGTGCACGGTTCTTACTCCAAGAAGTGTGAGACCTCACCATCTAATATTGAGATTACTAAAAAAAAAAAAACAAAGATGTGTTATATATATGGAAGGCAGACTTAACCGCGCCTCTTCTATTTTCTCTGATAATCCTACAGATAAAGTAACACCCATCCATGCTTTCCTAAACCTGTCTAATGTTTTGGATCTAAATTTCTTTGACCCTTGCTCCTGATTTGAGTCCTCAGTGGAGTGGTCATGACAGTTAGGCAACACTTGCCTAAAATGCCCAGCCAGGCACAACTCCTTTGTTGTGAGACTGCTTGAAAAGCCTAAATATTTCTCCTTGTCATTTCTTACTTAAATATTTCAAAGACATACATAAGCAGAGGTACTGACATAACTCGTTTGCACAATTTGTGTACACTCTATTTAGACATTCCTTTTCTTTTTTTTTTTTTTTTCCTCAGTTAGGGTGGGTTGATAAATGAGTTGTTAGGTGTTTTGCCATCTCCGGAGTCAGTGGTTTTGTGTTTTCTTTTGGTTTGGTTTTGAAACAGGGTCTCATTCTATAGCTCAGGCTGCCTTGATCTCACAGTAGTCTGCCTGCCTCAGCCTCCCACGTTCTCAAATTAAATATAAGAGCCACCACGAGGGCTGGAGAGATGGCTTAGCGGTTAAGCGCTTGCCTATGAAGCCTAAGGACCCCGGTTCGAGGCTCAATTCCCCAGGACCCATGTTAGCCAGATGCACAAGGGGGTGCACGCATCTGGAGTTCATTTACAGAGGCTGGAAGCTCTGGCGCGCCCTCTCTCTCTCTCTCTCTCTCTCTCTCTGCCTCCTTCTCTCTGTCGCTCTCAAATAAATAAATAAACAAACAAAAAAATTAAAAAAAAAGGAGCCACCAGGAGAAATGGCTTAGTGGTTAAGGTGTTTGCTTGTGAAGCCAAAGGACCCAGGTTCGATTCCCCAGGACCCACAAGGGGCACATGCATCTGGAGCTCATTTGCAGTGGCTAGAGGCTCGCTTTCTCTCTCTCACTCTCCTTGCAAATAAATAAAATTTTTAAAATAATCATTTAAAAAAAAAGATAAGAGCCACCACCTCTAGCTTGAGTCACTGGCTTCCAATCTTGACTCCGGAGTAGAACCACCGGCTTTTAAAGGCTCACTCCCTGCCTGCCTCCCAGACTGACTCCATCAGAAGCCCTGCTATCAGAGTCAGGCATCGGGTGTCGTTTAACACTACTGCAGGAATACCAGTACACAGCCAGGTTTAAGTATGAAAACGGCCAGTTCAGAGAAGCATTTGTACTACTACTAAAAGACGTGCGTTTATTCCCACCATTCTTGATTTTTAGTGCTTGCTGTTTTTCTATCACTCTCTTGCAATAACTTTTACTTGAACAGGTTTTAACTTTTTCGTGTGGTCTCGTGTATGTGCTTTTTCTTCTCTTCAGACCGAAGGATTCCTTCTGGTGTTTTCTGTAGAGCTGGCTTACTGGTCATGTATTCCTTTAACCTGTTTTTATCATGGAAAGTTCTGGTTTCTCCTTTCAATTATGACAGATAGCTTAGCTGGATACAGTAGTCTCAGTTGGACGTAGCTGTCTTTCAGAACTAGGAACTTTAAAAGCTCTTCTGGGGCTGGGAGAGTTGGCTTAGTGGTTAAGGCACTTGCCTGCAAAGCCTAAGGACCCAGATTCGATTCCCCAGATGCCATGTAAGCCAGGTATACATGGTGATGCGAGCATCTGGAGTTCAGTTACAGTGGCTAGAGGTCCTGGTGCAACCTCTCTCTCTCCCTCTCTCTGTGTTTGTCTCTAATAAATAAATAAATAAAATTTAATTAAAAAAAAAATCTCTTCCAGCTGTTAAAGTTTATATTGAGTAATCTGCTGTTATCCTGACTGGCTTGCCTTTATAGGCGACTAAGTGCTTTTCCCTTATTGCTTCCAATTATGTTTTCTTTGCTCTGTGTATTCAGGAGAAGCATTTGCTCTATGAAAAAGCATATCCTTATGCTTGAAATTCTTCCTTTCAAAATGGTTTCTGGTACATTTACTAAGCATATTATAACATACACTATGACATTATCATATGATATAAAGATTTAAAAATTATCTCTCAAGCTAGGAAGATTACTCAGTGGTTAAAGGCACTTGCTTGCAAAGCCTGCCTGCCAAGGCTCAGTTCTCTAGTACACACATAAAACCAGATGCACAAAGTGGCACATGCATGTGGAGTTCATTTGCAGTGACAAGAGACCCCTGTGTGCCCATTCTCTCCCTCCCTCTCTCTCTCCTTGCAAATAAATAAAAATATATTTAGGGGCTGGAGAGATGGCTTAGCAGTTAAGCACTTGCCTGTGAAGCCTAAGGATCCTGTTTCGAGGCTCGATTCCCCAGGACCCACGTAAGCCAGATGCACAAGGGGGTGGACTTTGTTTGTAGTGGCTGGAGGCCCTGGCACACCCATTCTCTCTCTATCTATCTGCCTCTTTCTCTGTGTGTCTCTCAAATAAATAAATACAAATAAACAAATATATATATTTTTAAAAAGAATTTCATCTGGTTTTAATTATATAGTGATTCATAATTAATTTCCTAAAAGTAATAAAAAAATTGTTTCTTTGTGATTGTCCTGTGTCTTTTTCATCTCTAGTTCTCTGGCTCCCTATGTTATAATCTGGTGATTATCACTTTGAACTGCTTTGAAAACACTGTGCCTGGACCCCACACTGCCTGGAGGCTGAGCTCTAAGCATCAGTGTGAAGCCAGGCTTTAGTGAGTTTTTGGAGTCACTGAGTCGATGCAGGCGCAGCCAGAGCTGAAAACCAGTATTTTCCACGTCAGTCACCCACCACAGCATCTGAATGTCTGGGGACCTTCAAGCATGCACATTGCCCTGGTTAATGAAATAAAGAAAATTTGAGGGTGTAGGGGAAAGGAAGGCACAGTGATTGGCCTTTAGATTAGTGAGTATAAATGAAAACTTCTTGTGTTATGGATCGGCAAAGAGCTTTGTAAAGATAAGGGTGGCAGCCAGGCATGGTGGCACAAGCCTTTAATCCCAGCACTCAGGAGGCTGTAGAGGTAGGAGGGTTGCCTTGAGTTGGAGGCCACCCTGAGACTCCATAGTGAATTCCAGGTCAGCCTGGGCTACGGTGAGACCCTACCTTGAAAAAACAAAATAAATAAATAAATAAAAAGATAAGGGTGGCATTAAACGTGGTGGCACACGTCAATAATCACAGCACTAAAGAGACTGAAGTGGGACAACTAGAGATTTGAAGCCAGTTTGACCTATGTAGTGAGACTCTGGAGAAAGAGAGGAAGATAGACAGAAAGACAGATCTATTAGTTCACGTTGGTTCCTAGAGCCATACAAGTTAGATGAGAGGCAGCCAATCAATCAGCCTTGTTAACCTGAAGCAAAAGACACTTGATCTCTACCAGATTCTGCAGTAAAACCCACCCTTGCCAGATTTACTCTTCCCATCTTGGTTCACGTGTACCACCGTGACAAAATGTAGCCAGGCGTGGTGGTGCACGCCTTTAATCTCACCACTCGGGAGGCAGAAGTAGGAGGATCACTGTGAGTTTGTGGCCATCCTGAGACTACATGAGATCCAGGTCAGTCTCAGCTAGAGCGAGACCCTACCTCAGAAAAAAAAAGAGAGGGGCTGGAGAGATGGTTTAGCGGTTAAGCACTTGCCTGTGAAGCCTAAGGACCCCGGTTCGAGGCTCGATTCCCCAGGACCCACGTTAGCCAGATGCACAAGGGGGCGCACACATCTGAAGTTTGTTTGCAGTGGCTGGAGGCCCTGGCGCGCCCATTCTCTCTCTCTCTTTGTCTCTGCTTCTTTCTCTTTCTCTCTCTGTTGCTCTCAAATAAATAAATAAAAATAAACAAAAATATTTTTTAAAAAGTTTATTTATAAGGGGGAGGAATGTATTTCTTACAGTTGAGGCTGAGAAGTCCAAGATCAAGGTGAATGCTGGGAAGGCCTCTAAGATGGACCCTGTTGCATCCTCGGGAAGGGAGGAACTCTCTGTCCACACCTAGCAGAAGGGATGTAAGGGGACAAACTCCAAACTCCTTCCATCAAAGTACATTTTATCCCATTTATGAGGGCAAAGTCCTTATAACTCAATCATCCAACCCATAAATGCCACCTATGTTCACATTTTTTTTTTTTTTTAGGTAGGGTCTCGCTCTAATCTTAGCAGACCTGGAATTCACTATGTAGTCTCAGGCTAGCCTTGTACTCATGACGATCCTCCTACCTCTGCATCCCGAGCGCTGGGATTAAAGGCATGTGCCACCTCACCCAGCTTCCAATTTTATTAAATACTTTTATTTATTTGAGACACAGAGAGAGAATGGGAGAATGGGTGCATCAGGGTTTCTTGCCACTGCAAATAAAGTCCAGGTGCATGTGCCATTTTATGCATTTGGCTTTATGTGGGTACTGGGAAACTGAACCTAGGCCGGCACCCTTAACCACTTAGCCATCTCCTCAGCCCCCATTCTTTTTTTTTTTTTTTTTTTAATTATCAACCTAAAGCATTGCCGATGCAGTTACTTCAAGACACTTGACTGACCCTTCACAGTTTCATCCTCCTTCTCTCCAGAGGTGAAACCATCTGGAACTCTTATGTTTATTATTTTACTACCACCATGAATGATTTTTTTTTTCTGGTTTTTCGAGGTAGGGTCTCACTCTAGCTCAGGCTGACCTGGAAGTCACACTGCATTCCCAGGGTGGCCTCGAACTCACGGCGATCCTCCTACCTCTGCCTCCCGAGTGTTGGGATTAAAGGCGTGCGCCACCACGCCCTGGTTTATGAATGATTTTTTTAATACGGTTCTGCCATGCAGTCCAGGCAGGCCTAGCATTTGCCATGTAGCTCAGGCTATCCTTGAACTTTAGCTCTCTCTGCTCAGCCTCCTAAATCCTGGGACCTTTTGTAATTTCACTAAATATATTTATCTAGTTACATCTTCCATTTTTGTTGCAAGTTAAGTCTTTGAGATCAATGATGATGCATTATCACTGTGTTACTTTTAATTACGATTTATTGTACCATTTATACATATAACAAAATACATTTCATTGCTTGCAAGTAGACATTTTCATTTTTCTAGTTACTTATTATCATAACTGTACTATGATTATTCTTATATACATCTCCATAAGCATGCTGGATTTTTATTCCATAATTATTTGTTTTATTCATGTAAGTAGCTCTCACTGTGTAGCAAGGGAAAAAGATATCAACCATAATAATGTTAGTTTAACGTTTGACAACATAACCAATTTTAAAACAAGATTATAATATTGCACTGATGTTTTTAACCTGTAACCTACTTCAGAAGTCACCAGGGAGAGGCCAGACATGGTGGCACACGTCTTTAATCCCAGCACTTGGGAGGCAGAGGTAAGGAGGATCACTGTGAGTTCGAGGCCACCCTGAGGCTACATAGTGAATTCCAGGTCAGACTGGGCTAGAGTGAAACCCTACCTCAAAAAACAAAAACAATAAAATCACCAGGGAGGGTTGGAAGGATGGCTTAGTGGCTAAGGCACTTGTCTGCAAAGCCTAAAGACCCAGGTTTGAGCAAGTCAATTTTTTTTTTTCGAGGTAGGGTCTCACAGTAGTCCAGGCTGGCCTGGAATTCACTCTGTCGTCTCAGGGTAGCCTTGAACTCACGGTGATCCTCCTACCTCTGCCTCCCTAGTGCTGGGATTAAAGGCGTGCGTCACCATGCCCGGCTGAGCAAGTCAAATTTATAGCGTGGTGCATGCATCTGGAGTTCGTTTGCAGTGGCTGGAGGTCCTGGCATGCCTCTCTCTCTCTCTCTCTTTCTCTCTTCTTCTTCTTCTTCTTCTTCTTCTTCTTCTTCTTCTTCTTCTTCTTCTTCTTCTTCTTCTTCTTCTTCTCCTCCTCTCTTTCTCTCTCAAATAAGTAAATAAATAATTCTTTTACATCATCAGGGACTTCCTTCATGGTGATGTAGTCTCTTCTCTGAAGCAAAGACTAAGTACTAATCAACAGAATTAAGAATGGAGGCTCGGAGACTTGGTGACAATTTAAGGACCAATCTTACCATCTTTTCTGCTTGCTGGTCAGAGTTGGCCTCATTTGCACTCACCCTTATATGGTGGCTTGAACGCGACGTGACATACCCCCCAACCTCAGGTGTTTGTGATTAAGTCTCTTGCTCAATCCCCAGCTGGTAAAACCATTGGGAGATGGAGCGTTGCTGGAGGAGGTGTGTCACGAATAATCGTCCATCCAGCAGTACTGGGTGTTCACTGGCTGGCTCACTCTTTCTGCTGCCCCAGCTGATGAGACAAGATATGAAGACCAGCCTCTGTTCTGCCACACTTGCCCTGCTGTGGTTTGAAACTTGCCCTTGGAACTATAAGCTGAATAAACCCCTTTTTCTTTCTATGAGTTGTTTCTGGTCAGGTTTTTATTTTTAAGTTTTATTTATTTGAGAGAGAGACAGAGAGAATGGGCATGCCAGGGCCTCCAGCCACTGCAAACGAATTCCAAACACATGTGCTACCTTGTGCATATGGCTTACATGGGTCCTGGGGAATTGAACCTGGGTTCTTTGGCTTTGCAGGCAAATGCCTTAACTGCTAAGCCATCCCTCCAGCTCCTGGTCAGGTATTTTGTCCCAGCAACAAGAAAGTAACGGCTACATCTTATATGGGGCTAGAGGCAATGGATTGCAGTATTTATTCACTGAACTAACACGAGCTTTGTTGAAGGCATACGTATTGACCATTTATTCTGATGGGAAAGAATAAGTCGGGCTTGTTTTATTCATTTTATTTCATTGTTTATGAGAGTCAACTGTATACAGAACAATACTTCAGGTGCTCTTGGGTGCCCAAAAAGTTCTCAAAACCTAGAGTACCCCAGGAAGAGATGTTTAGGGACACTCATCGGTTAAGGTTTTGCCATCTAAGATGGAGTCTTTTATTCTGCCCCTTAGTGACGTTCCAGAAATGCTTGTCTCCTGCTGTTGATGAAGAACTTGGGAGTACTATGGATCATGCTGAAGAAAATGAAATCCCAGCCCAGACATACTGCGTGGAAAGGCCTATCTTTAGTCACCCAGTCCTTCAGGAAAGACTGCACCCAAAGGACAAGGTCTCCGATTCCATCGGGGACAAGCTGAAACAGGCATTCACGTACGTTTGCTTTAACCGGTTTCCTCTGTCGTAGATTCTGCTGTGAAAGAAGCAAAGGCAGTTGTGTAAATGAAACCTCTCCAGTGAAATGGGGGGAGGATGAGGGATGAGCACTCCCGACTTGCAAAGACCATCCGCCGTGGTCCAGTCCGTGTTGACTTCTGAGTAGTCCACGTGAAGATCGTAGGTTTCTGGGATTTCTGCCGTGCTTCGTCTGGGCGAAGGCTCACATGAGCCACTTGTTTTTGGGTTCTCTGAAATGCCCACCTCCTCCACTGGTCTCGAGGGATGCTTCAGTTCTCTGCCTTGTTTCCCATCCCTGACTCCTTCCCCACAGAGCAACATCCCAAATCACCAGTCACGGATATGAGGAATAGAAAATGCTTCTGTATGAGGTTGCCAGAGATTTTCCTTGCCTTTTTTTTTAATGGTATCTCTGTCTTTCTTCTTAGATGTACACCTAAAAAAATAAGAAATATCATTTACATGTTTCTGCCCATAACGAAGTGGTTGCCGGCATACAAGTTCAAGGAGTATGTGTTGGGTGACTTGGTCTCAGGCATAAGTACTGGAGTTCTTCAACTTCCCCAAGGTTAGTGGAACATATTTCTTTTCTTTTTTAATGTTTTTTTTTTTGTTTTTTTTTTTTTGCTTGAGAGATAGAGGGAGATCCGGGCATGGTGTCGCACGCCTTTAATCCCAGCACTGGGGGGCAGAGGTAGGAGGATCTCCGTGAATTCGAGGCCACCCTAAGATTACATAGTGAATTCCAGGTCAGCCTGGGCTAGAGTGAGACCCTACCTTGGAAAACCAAAAAAAAAAAGGAGAGAGAGAGAGAGAGAATGGGTGTGTCGGGCCTCCAGCACATTCATGGAGCTGGGGAGATGACTCATTCAGTAAGTAACGTGCTTGTCACACAAGGACGAGGACCTCAGTTCCATCCTCAGAATCAACGCAAAAGTAGGGCGTGGTAACACGTGCTTATAATCCCAGCACTGGGAAGGCAGAGACTGGAGAATCCTCTGGTAATTGCTGCCTAATCTTGTCAAATCAGTATGGGTTCAGTGAAAGATCCAGTCTCAAAAAAATAAAATGGAGCCAAGCACAGTGGCTCACACCTTTAATCTCAGCACTTGGGAGGATCACCATGAGTTCGAGGCCACCCTGATACTGCATAGTGAGTTCCATGTCAGCATGGGTTAGAGTGAGACCTTACTTCAAAAATCAAAAAAAAAAAAAAAAAAAAAAAAAAAAGAAAAAGAAAGGACAATTTGAGGAAAACACCAGTCATTTAACCTCTACACACACACCCATGCACACTCTTGGTGGGTACATACACACATATGTATACTACACAGACCACACACACACACACTATGTAAATAAGCCAGGCGTGGTGGGTGACACACATCTAATCCCATTAGCAGGGAAGCAGAGAAGAGGATCATCAGGGCTCATGGTGTCATGCCAGCCAGTCTAGCCTATTTGACAAGCTCCAGGCCAATGAGAGACTCTGACTCAAAAAGAAGTGGAGGGCTGGAGAGATGGCTTAGCATTTAAAGCACTTGCCTGCAAAGCCAAAGACCCAGGTTCGATTCCCCAGGACCCACGTAAGCCAGATGCACAAGGTGGCTCATGCGTTGGGAGTTCGTTTTCAGTGGCTGGAGGCCCTGGCGTGCCCATTCTCCCTCTCTCTCTCTATCTATGTGCATCTTTCTTTCTCTCTGTCTCTCATAAATAAATAAATAAGAAGTGGACAGTGCTCTTCTGAGGTTGACACCCGAGGTTATTCTCTGGCCTCCACACACATAGCCAGGGAGAGTAAAGGAACGGAGAGTCCCCAGAGGGTATGGCCTGCACTTCTTTTGCTGCTACAAATGAACTCCTGACAGTGTGCGTCTGGCATTATGTGGATATTAAGGAATTGTACCCAGGCCGGCATGCTTTGCAAGCAAGTACCTTTAACTCTTGGGTCATCTCCCCTGCCCCATGACCTGCACTTCTAAAACTCTTAGAGTAAAATTCCAAGGTAACCAGGCCAGGCTCACTTGAAGATACCTGTCCATGAAGACTGCCTACAGAATGAGCAATTGCCAAGCAGAGAGCCAGGGAGGAGGTACCTTCTGATTGGAGGCCAGGGCTGCAACCTGAGTCAGAGAGAGGAACATGCCTTAGACCGGTGAATGTAGTGTGGAGTTTCTTATAGCAAAGGGGCCTCCAGAGAAACACCCCATTAAAGAGAGAGCAATGGAGAGATGGCTTAGCAGTTTAGGTGCTTGCCTGCGAAGCCTAAGGACCCATGTTTGACTCTCCAGATCCCACATAACCCAGACGCACAAAGGTGAGACAAGTGCAAGGTCGGACTTGCACACTAGGTGGCGCAAGCATCTGGAGTTCGATTTCAGTGGCTGAGGCCCTGGCATGCCAATTCTCTCTGTCTCTCTCTCTTCCTCTCGCTCTGTCTCTTCTCTCTCTTTTATTTATTTATTTATTTGAGAGTGACAGACAGAGACAGAGGCAGATAGAGACAGACAGAGAATGTGCGTGCCAGGGCTTCCAGCCGCTGCAAACGAACTCCAGACGTGTGCACCCCCTTATGCATCTGGCTAACGTGGGTCCTGGGGAATCAAGCCTCGAACCAGGGTCCTTAGGCTTCACAGGCAAGCGCTTAACTGCTAAGCCATCTCTCCAGCCCTCTCTCTCTTTTTTTACTCTCTCTCTCTCTCTCTGTGAAATAAAATAAATAAAATAAAAATTAAAAAAAAGACAGAGCCAGCACTGTGCATCAACACAACTACATCTACACCCACCAAGTAAGACTTTTTCTGTTCTTACCTAATGTATAACAGAATAAAGCAGGAAAAACTCCACCCACTGGCAAAAGGAAGATGGCAAAGTGAACTGCCCTGGGCTGTGTGGGCATGAGGATGCGCATGAGGCTGGGGTGGAGGGCAAGCAGGTTAGACCTAGCCTACGTTAAGTCAGGTGACCCTGTTCATCAGAGACCAATCCAGGATGGCCTGCGGGCCAGCTTGCCAGCTCTGCTTTCTCACCCGCAGGCTTAGCCTTCGCCATGCTGGCCGCCGTGCCTCCCGTGTTCGGCCTGTACTCCTCGTTCTATCCGGTCATCATGTACTGTTTTCTTGGAACCTCCAGACACATATCTATTGGTAAAAGTATATGTTTGGTCCTCTCAGATCTATGGGACGTGGCAAAGAAATACAGTAACATACGCTTAATAAATGCTTTCGATGTATTCTCTTCTTGGTGATGTGGAGCAGTGGTTAAAGCATGTGTGGAACCCTGGGTTCAGTCCCCAGCGCTGGGAAAATAATTGTATGTGTATACGCACATATTCTTCTAGAGATTTCTACAATTAATAGCTCTCTTATAATCTTGTGATAATTAAAAAGGATTTTTTAGCTGGGCGTGGTGGCGCACGCCTTTAATCCCAGCACTCGGGAGACAGAGGTAGAATCGCTGTGAGTTCGAGGCCACCCTGAGACTACCAAGTGAATTCCAGGTCAGCCTGAACTAGAATGAGACCCTACCTTGAGAAACCAAAAAAAAAGGGGGGGGAAGGTTTGTATAAGAGAGCAATTGTTGAGTTCTGTAAAATGAGATGAATGCTTCATTTCCTAATACAGCATGTGCCTGATCTTTATTTTAATAGTGGTACTTCAAGTTCCTAATTACAATGCATGTATAACATTTTCATCATACATTAGGCTCTTAATTATATAATGTTTTTTTAGTGCATTGAAGATAGATGCATGGGAATTTTATAATAGGTTTGAAGCTCTTTTGTGTATTGGCTGCCACCAGCAAACACACTATGTTTCAGATATTTATTGTTTGTTAACTAATGTCCTAAGGTTTAGAAGCTCATACATAAATTTTTAAATAAGTTTAACAAAATCTGGGGGTGGTGGCACATGCCTTTAATCCCAGCACTCTGGAGGCAGAGGTAGGAGGAATGCCATGAGTTCGAGGCCACTCTGAGACTGCATAGTGAATTCCAGACCAGCCTGGGCTAGAGCGAGACCCTACCTCAAAAAAAAAAAAAAAGTAATAATTATAATAAGTTTAACAATGAAATTTCCTCATGTCCATCATAACAGCTACCAAAAATTACTGGAAAATAATACCAAGTGCTGGCAAGGAGGTAAAGAAATGGAAACCCTTGTATACTGTTTGACGAGATTGTAAAATGGTGAACCTAAAATTTGGGTACGACAGAAAGAATAATTTGAAATGATCTATTGTGACTATTGTAAATAACACATATTATACATTTGAAAATTACTAAGACAGTAGATATTATTTTCACCCATTCACAAAAAAAAAAAATCTATAGCTGGATTTGCCACTCCAGAGTGCATATCCAAATCAAACCAATCATGTACGTCCTAAATATGTACAATTTTATTAGTCAGTTAAATTATAGCATTCAAGTTAAAAAGCAAAAGGCCGGGGAGATGGTTCAGAGTTGAAGGAGCTTGCTTGCAAAGCCTGGTGGCCCAGGTTTGATTCCCCAGTGCCCACACAAAGCCAGACGCACAAGGTGACGCATGCATTTGGAGTTTCTGTCGCAGTGGCAGGAGGCCCTGGTGTACCCATGCTCTCTCTCTTTCCTACGATCATTTCCCGAAGCCCCTGAATACAGCATCATGCGTGCCTCATCGTTGCAGGTCCTTTTGCTGTTATCAGCTTGATGATTGGCGGCGTGGCTGTCCGATTGGTACCAGATGACATCGTCATTCCAGGAGGAGTAAACGCAACCAATGGCACAGGAAGCCAGGGACGCATTGAGAGTGAAGGTGGCCATGTCTGTGACCTTGCTTTCAGGAATCATCCAGGTGAGGCTCTCTCGCATATGGGCTATCCACTGATACTCCTCTTGGCTGATCTTACTATTGGGTGGGCAGACAGCTAGCAAAACTCCGGAGCCTGGGGTCCCTAACACTCAGGAAAACCAGCCCAACTGCATGCCATTTTCAGCTAAGAGTGACTAGCAAGCTTCAGATGGGTGGTTTAGAGATCCCCAAAGCAAGCCGAGTTTAATTTAATTTTATTTACTTATTTGAGAGAGAGAGAGAGAGAATGGGCATGCCAGAGCCTCCAGCCACTGCAAACGAACTCCAGATGCGTGCTCCACTGTGAGCATCTGGTTACAGGGGTACTGATCAAACCTGGGTCCTTAGGCTTTGCTGGGCAAGCTCCTTAACCCCCAAGCCGTATCTCCAGCCCCCACCCCATAAACAGAGTTTAAAATGGCACGATTGAAGACCGTACTTTCAGGAATCAGTTCTGTAGTTCCGTTACTGGAGAGGTTTCTCTGACTGCGTAGAGTAGGGGAAACCACGAGGAGGAGGTGCAGCTTCTCTCCTGTGCGTGAAGCCCCGTCTTGGTGTTGCTTTTTATTGCTGGCTGGGGAAAAAATGGCACGACTAAATGCCTTTAATTCAAGCCCTCGGGAGGCAGAGGTAGTGAGGATCGCTGTGAGTTCGAGGCCACCCTGAGACTACAGAGTGAATTCCAGGTCTGCCTGGGCTAGAGTGAGACCGTACCTCGAAAAAAACAAACAAAAAAGCCACGATTGTTAGCAACCTTACTTACCTGCATGGAGGCGATGGCCAGTGTTCACCAAGCACACCCCTGACTCCATGGGACAGTGAGGGTGTGATTGTGGCCAAGCCTCTGAGGGCCCGGGCTCCTCCAGACCTTCCTTAGAACCAGCGACTGGCTTAGTAGCTGCTGTAGGGGGTATCTGTAGTGTTAGGAAGGGACCCAGAAAGAACTTTTATGTGTTGTCTGTTGATCGATTGCAACCTCCTAACCTATCATGTGATTTGTCTGTTTCTTTATCACTTAAAAAATGTATATATGATAGTTTTGCCTAGGTGTCTGCAGATTTGGATTTGTGGCCATATATCTCACAGAGCCTCTGGTCCGAGGGTTTACCACCTGCAGCCGCCGTACACGTCTTCACCTCCATGTTAAAATACCTGTTCGGGGTTAAAACTAAGCGGTACAGTGGGATCTTTTCAGTGGTCTATGTAAGTAAGCAACTCTTGGCTCGCTGGCCCTGGCTGTGCCTTCCTTACTCTCCCCCTTCTCTTCCGCATCTCTTCCACCTCCAAGGCTTCCAGCGAAGACTTGCTTATTCTAAGGCTTTCTGAGAAGCGTGCAACAAACAGGAGGAGTACACCCTGAAATCCCGTGATAGACATGTGATTTTACCCACTTCAGAAGGAATTTGTTAGTTCTTTATTTGGTGACCACAATGTCACCTTAATTAGATAAAGAGATAGGGGTATTTTTTGTAGAATTAAATTATATTCTGGGGGGGGCACTAATGAATAATTTAAAGATATAGTAAGCAAACACATCACTCTCAAAATTTTTTAATTCAAGCAGGCAAAAAAATAAGTAAGGCCAGGCATGATGGCACACACCTTTAATCTCAGTACTTGAGAGACAGAGGTAGGAGGATAACTATGAGTTTGAGGCCAGTCTGAGACTACATAGTGAATTCCAGATCAGCCTGGGCTAGAGTGAGACCCTACCTCAAAAAACGAAAAGAAAGAAAAAAAAAAAAAAGTAAGGCTGTAGAACATTTGACTAACATAATTAACCAGTTTAATTAATAAATTAACCATTTATTAACATAATGAAGTATGTATAGGTTTGCTCAACTCGGAGACTATAAAAATTACCTGCAAGTACATAGGAAAATGGTAATAACTGATCAAGTTGAAATGATTATACAAAACTGATCACTAATTCTAAAAGCTTAGCATTTTTTTTCCACATATTTCAGGCACAACTAGAAATTGTAGTTCCCAAACCCCACTCCTATGTTTAGAAGCCAGAATTTTCCAAATAGTCCCTGAATACAGAAGAAATTGGGAAATAATTAGAACCAATTGAAAGTAAAATGCTATGTACCAGAGCTTCACCTCTGCTGCTGGAACCTTCGCAGGTTTTTATGTGCCAGACACCACGCTGGGTACTGTGACAGGGGCAGACCCGGCCTTGGAGCCTCCAGTTCAGTGGGAAGGTAGGTAGTGAAGTATGAGTTACAAGTTAAGTGCTATAAGGAAAAGGATCAGGGTGCTCTGGAAAGCCAACCAGCGGGACCTTTATTTTATTTTATTTGTTATTTTTTTTTGTTAATTTTTATTTATTTATTTGAGAGTGATACAGAGAGAGATAAAGAGGGGGAGAGAGAGAGAGAGAATGGGCGCGCCAGGGCTTCCAGCTACTGCAAACGAACTCCAGACGCGTGCGCCCCCTTGTGCATCTGGCTAATGTGGGTCCTGGGGAATCGCCTCGAACCGGGGGTCCTCAGGCATCACAGGCAAGCGCTTAACCGCTAAGCCATCTCTCCAGCCCCAGGGGCAGCTTTATATTAGGCCCTCGGAAAGTTATTCTGCGGAAGTAACATTTAAATATGAGTCCTTGATTGATGAGACAGGAATCAAACTGTAAGAATGATCCATAAGTTATTAGTTTCTCACCATAGCTGGAAATATACCTCATACCCTGACACTTCTCAAAACGACTTGTCACAAAGAAAATGCAGCAGCCAACCTGCATATACGCTCTAGGCTATGTGGCCCCTGCCTGGGGTGGGGGAGAGTCTTCTTTGATGATGAAAACTGAGTATGGGGTATCCTTTAACTCTTCTGGGCTTTTTCCCCCGGCTTCAAAGCCCACCTGGCTTCTCTTTCATCTGCTAAGGACAGTTTCCAATGCAAGCTCTCAAAAGGGCTTCTGTAGATTGACCTTCCAAGTGTTTGCTGATGTCACCATTGATTCTTTCCTAATGCTCACAACTAAATCTCAGGGTGACTTTTCCAGATTTCATGATCCTACAATGAGACACCACCATACCCAAAACTATAAACCTGGAGTGATAGAACATGCCTATAATTTCAGCACTCCAGAGGATCCCAAGTTCAAGGTCAGGCTGGACTATATTGTGACAACCTGTATCAAAACTAACTTATGTTGCCAGGTGTGGTGGCGCACACCTTTAATCCCAGCACTCAGGAAGCAGAGGTAGGAGGATCGCCGTGAATTCGAGGCCACCCTGAGACTACATAGTGAATTCCAGGTCAGCCTGAGCTGGAGTGAGACCGTATCTAGGGAAAAAAGAAAAAGAAAAAAAAAAAAAAAACACCAGAAATGCAATTATAAAGTGTATAGCTAAGTAAAAATGCCTGTCAGTTTGTGAGCATTACAAGGAAGAAAACTTCAGCCTGAAAACGTGTGTGTGTGTGTCTGTGTGTGTGTGTGTGTGTGTGTGTGTGTGTGTACTGAAGATTGAACTTGAGGCCTTAAGCATGTTAAAAACACAGTCTACCACTGAGCTACGCACACCCTAGCACTCTAACCCCCACACAGATAGCATGTCTTTTTAGTTTTAGTTCATCTGAATTTTCAGAGATTAGATTATTTTATTGTGGTAAAATATGTATGCTGATACTTATCACTATGTCCACACTATTTTTTAAGAGGAATTAAATACATTCACCTTGCTGTGTACCCCAAACAGAAGTCCCATGCCATCTAGTAGTCGCCCAGCGCCCCTGCGCTCACCCTAGCAGCCTCTGTCCCACTCTGTCTCTGTCTCTGAATTGCCTCATCCGGGTTTCTTGTGTGTGTTTAGTCATGCAATGCAGGGGCTGAGTCTTGATGTAAACACCCAGTGTTCACTGTGTTACAGAGTACAGTTGCTGTGTTGCAGAATGTTAAAAACCTCAACGTGTGTTCCCTAGGCGTCGGGCTGATGGTTTTTGGTTTGCTGTTGGGTGGAAAGGAGTTTAATGAAAGATTTAAGAGAAATTGCCAGCGCCCATTCCTCTAGAGTTCTTTGCGGTAAGTCCAAGCAAGGGGCTGAGCGCCTGTGGACCCAGGTGCCTGTTTCTCTGAGGGGCTCTGAACGGGGTGCACCGAGGAGCAACAGGGAGTGAGAGGGTCTGTTTGCATTCAGTGCTGCCAAAAGAACAAAGAAGTATGGGCTGGAGAGATGGCTTAGCGGTTAAGCACTTGCCTGTGAAGCCTGAGGACCCTGGTTCGAGGCTCAATTCCCCAGGACCCACGTTAGCCAGATGCACAGGGGGGTGCACATGTCTGGAGTTCATTTGCAGTGGCTGGCTGGAAGCCCTGGCGTGCCCATTCTCTCTCTCTCTCTCTCTCTCTCTCTCTCTCTCTCTCCCTCCTTCTCTCTGTCTGTTGCTCTCAAATAAATGAATAAAAATAAACAACAAAACAACAAAAAGAAAGAAGTAAAAAAAAACGTATTAAAACATAGACATAGATGAATTTTTTAAGTAAAACATATAAATGGATTTATTTATGGAACATAGATTTTTTGTGTATATTGTTTTATATTTTTATTTTTTATAATTGATATTTTTATTGACAACTTCCATAATTGTAGACAATAACCCATGGTAATTCTATCCCTTTCCCCAGTTTCCCCTTTGAAACTCGACTCTCCATCATATCCCCTCCCCCTCTCAATCAGTCTCTCTTTTATTTTGATGTCATGATCTTTTCCTCCTATTATGATGATCTTGTGCAGGTAGTGTCAGGCACTGTGAGGTCATGAATATCCAGGCCATTTTGTGTCTGGGGGGAGCATGTTGTAAGGAGTCCTACCCTTCCTTTGGCTCTTACATTCTTTCTGCCACCTCTTCCACAACCCTGAGCCTTGGAAGAGGGGATAGAGATATTTCAGGGCCTGAGCACTCCTCTGTCACTTCTTCTCAGCACTCTGGTGCCTTCTGAGTCATCCCAAGGACACTGCCAGACGTAGATGCGTTTTAAAATACAAGTGAAGACTATACATGTGAATTTTAATATTAGTTATCTCTGAGGGACAGGATTTTTGGAGGATTTGTTTTCCTCAATTTTTTTGTTTAATTATTTTGCTTTTAAGAAAAAGAACATTGGGCTTGAGAGATAGCTTTAGATAGCTAAGTGGTTAAGATGCTTGCCCATAAAGCCTAGCAACCCGAGTTCCATTCCCCACACAAAGCCAGATGCACAAACTGCAGTGACTAGAGGCCCTGGCACACCCATTCTCATTCATTCATGTTCATTCATTCTCTCTCTCTCTCTCCCAAAGGGATGGTGGCGCACATCTTTAATCTCAGCACTCAGGAGGCAGAGGTAGGAGGATTGCTGTGAGTTCAAGGCCAGCCTGAGACTGCATAGTGAATTCCAGGTCAGCCTGTGCTAAAGCAAGACCCTACCTCAGGGAAACACCACACACACACGCACACACGCGCACGCACACACACACGCACACACACACGCACACACACACACGCACACACACACACGCACACACACACACACGCACACACACACGCACACACACACACACACACACGCACACACAGCTGGATGTGGTGCCAGCACTGGAGAGGCCAACGTAGGAGGATCACCAGAGTTCAAGGCCAGCCTGGGGCTGCAAAATGAATTCAAGGTCAGCCTGGGCTACAGTGAGACCCTACCTCAAAAACAAACAAACAGAACACATTACTTTAATAACCTAAGAAAATAAAATGGCTCCCATTTTAAAAAGAATACAGGACAAAATTTCTTTAATATTTCAGTTTCCTAATAGTACTTTTTATACTTCTTACCTATGTACTCTACAGAACAAAGATACTAGAAGCCACCCTGGAAAGTCTGGGGACAGGACATGATTCAGTTTAAGCATAAAGTTTATATATATATATATATTTCGTTTTTCAAGGCAGTGTCTTGCTCTAGCCCAGGCTGACCTGGAATTCACTATGTAGCCTCAGGGTGGCCTTGAACTCATGGTGATCTTTCTACCTCTGCCTCCTGAGTGCTGTGATTAAAGGCATATGCCACCATGCCTGACTTGAAGTTTATATTTTTTCATAAACACATTTTAATTTTGCACTGAATAATACATTTCTTTATGTCATTAGTTTTTGTTAAAAAAAAAAGTGGTTTAACTTATTACCTCCACATAAAACCGAGTCACCAGAAACTTGAGCTATGATTACCCTGTAAATTTAAATAGTATAGACATTCTTCTACTTTGAAATGAGCAAAACAATTCAAGGGTAACAAACAACTGCCACCAACATCAGAGGATCTGTCATTTCATTTAAAGAGGCCCAAAATGCCTGTGCCTGCTCTTGTGGGCCACTGTTTCTGACAAGCTCATCTTAGAAGTCACCTGCAGTGGCCACACCCATGGGAGACTGGTCCTTTCTCAGCCAGCCCTCTTTTCCTTTCTCCTGGAAAACCCATTCAGAAGCTGCTGGAAGCAGTATTTACTCAGGACGAAGCAAGTTGCTAGCTCACCTTCTGTTACATTTTTCTGCTTCTAGCTCACTGTCGATTGTGCTTTGTGCCTCAAGTGATCCTAAATTTTGACCATTCCAGTTTGTGGTCTTGGGGACATCAGTCTGGGTAACGCAATGTCTACTCTGGGCCTGCATAAGACAGTTGTAGGGTATCCCAGAAGGCTGCTGTCCTAAAAAACAGAATTCTAAAGCAAAATGTGGGTCTCATGATCATTTTAACATCCTCACCATGCACAGCTAAGTAGCATTTGCTCAAGGTATCTTCACCCGGATTCCTTCTGTCTGTCCCAAAGTCAAGGCTAGCCACCAGGAGGATTTATCACCTTTTTTAAAAAATATTTTATTGTTATTTATTTATTTGAGAGACAGAGGGACAGACAGAGAGAGAGAGAATGGGCATGCCAGGGCTTCCAGCTGCTTCAAATGAACTCCAAATGCATGCACCACCTTGTGCATCTGGCTTACGTGGGTTCTGGGGAATCAAACCTGGGTCCTTTGGCTTTGCAGGCAAAGCCATCTCTCCAGCCCTTCTGACCTCAACAGGGAACAGAGCAAAAAAAGCACACCATGCCAGGCAGTAAACTGTAGCATCAATTTGCTTTACGAGGGGTCGAGTCATGAAGAGCAGTCAAGATTGCTGAAGCTTAACTAATCCCCCTGCGTAAATCTAAGCGTTAAATATGAGGATAGATTTGGCTTGGAACCTTATTGTTATGACATGTCAGGACTCATCTCTGACGGTGCACTTGGATGTGTGTTTGTTTTAGGTGGTAATGGGAACTGGCATTTCAGCTGGATTTAACTTGCAAGAATCATACAACGTGGATGTCGTTGGAACACTTCCCCTGGGGTAGGAAAACAATGTGTTTTAAGAAACAGTATGGCTTGGATAGCTGATGGATCTATTGTTTCTAATTCCTACTATAGTACTCTTGGAATGAAAAATAATCTTTTCTAGATATTTGATAGATATTTAGATTATTTTTCTAGATATTTTAGAGGTTTGAGGTATGCAGGGTATGTGTGGTGTGTGTACATGTGCTTGGTTAAAAACATATAAAATCTACCACCTTAACCACTTTTAAGCATATAGTTTGGTAGTGTTAAGTATATTCATGTTGTAAAACAGACCTTTGGGACTTTTTCATCATATAAATCTAAAATTCTATACCCGTGAAACAAATTTCAGTCATTCTCCATCTCCACCCCTCAGCCCCTGAATGGTAACCATTCAGCTTTCTGTTCTATGAATTTGACTGCTCTTATTTTTATTTATTTTTTTGTGGGGGGGGTTCAAGGTAGGGTCTCACTCGAGCCCAGGCTGACCTGGAATTCACTATGTAGTCTCAGGGTGGCCTTGAACTCACGGCGATCCTCCTACCTCTGCCTCCCGAGTGCTGGGATTAAAGGCGTGCGCCACCACACCCAGATTGACTACTCTTTTTAAAAAATACTTTTATTTATTTATAAGAGAGAGAGAGAATGAGAATGGGAGTGCCAGGGCCTCTTGCTGCTACAAACGAGCTGCAGATGTATGTGCCATTTAGTGCATCTGGCTTTACATGGGTACTGGGGACTTAAACCCATGCCAATAAGGCTTTGCAAGCAAATGCCTAAACCGCTGAACCATCTCTCCAGCCCCTGAATATGACTACCCAAGCGTCATACAATGCTTGTCTTTTTGTGACTGGCTAGTTTCACTGGGCCCAGTATCCTCAAGATTATCCATGTTGAAGCATGTAAGAGTGTGTTTGTCCTTATAAGAGCTGAACAGACTCCATTGTGTACATATCCTGCATCGTGCTACTGCGCTGCCCTATCCGTGGGTACTTGGTGTGCCTCCTCTGCCTCGCGACTTTGAATAGCGCTGCTACTGGTATAGGCCTGCAAATCTGTCTTCAGGCCCTGCTTTTAATTCTTTTCAAATTACTGAAAAGTATCGTAAGATATTGCTAGGAAGCCAAATACCATTTTACAACACTGCCAACAGTTGGGAGTTTTGTTTGTTTGTTTCTTTGCTTTCCTCAACATTAAAAAAAATCTCTCTTTGAGTGAATTAAAAGCAAAATGAGGGCTGGGGAAGTGGCTCAGCGGTTAACTGCAAAACCTAACAACCACAGTTCGGTTCCCCAGAGAAAGCCAGATGCACAAAGTGACACATGTATCTCGAGTTCTTTTGCAGTGGCTAGGGGCCCTGGTGTGCCCATTCTCTCTCTCTCTCTCCTTATAAATAGATAGATAAATAAATGAATTTATTAAAAAAAAAAAAGCACGGTGACTTAAATCCTAGCCTGCCACTTGTTAGCTATATGGCTTTGGGCAGATGGCTCACCCTCTCAAAGCCCCATCTTCCTACCTGCCAGGGTGTGTGGTAGTCCACATTTATGCCCAGGGTAACTTGGAGTATTCAGGAAATAATGTGGGTGGGTGGGTCTGGCAGAGCAGTGCCACACACAACGCAGGCATTCAAGACATGCTCACTGTTCCAGTGGGCTTTCTGTTTCCAGTCATATGCTACTTTGTCTTTTCTTTATATATATGACCTAACTCTGCATTTTTAATTTTTTTATTTATCTTATTAAATTGAGGAAAAAGGCAGAGAGAGAGAGAGAGAGAGAATGGGTACACCAGGGCCATCAGCCACTATAAACAAACTCCAGATGCATAAACCACCTTGTGCAACTGGCTTACGTGGGTCCTGGGGAATCGAACCTGGGTCCTTTGCTTCACAGGCAAATGCCTTAACTGCTAAGCCATCTCTCCAACCCTGCATTATTAATATGTAACCAATTCTGCTTATCTCACGCTGAGCCAGTCTGACGCTCTCTGACACCTGCAGGTGTGACTATCTTTCTATCTCTTGTACTAATGCTCCATCTCACTATTTATTTATATTTATTTATTTATTTATTTATTTATTTAAGAGACAGAGAGAGATTGAGAGAGGAGAATGGGTGCACCAGGGCCTCCAGCTACTGCAAATGAGCATGTGCCACCTTGTGCATCTGGCTTACATAGGTCCTGGGGAATTGAACTCCATCCCCATCTCTTTCTTTTGCCACCTTTTTCTTCTTCTTTCTCCTCCCTCCCTCCCTTCCTTCCTCTTCCTCTTTCTCCTCTGCCTCTTCTTCTTCTTCTTCCCTTTTTTTTCTCCAAAACAACAGAGTCAGACATGTTCCCCAAACTGGGACACTGAGGGAACCTGCCATGTTCCATCGGACCAAACCCTCCAGCCCCATGTGAGTCTCCTAGGAGACAGTGGGAACACCAGGTGCTCTCTAAGACAGAGCTCACCCCACAAAGCCAGTGTTAAGGCAGAAGTTTGCATTCCACTCCAAGACAAAAAATAGATCCCTCATAAAATGGATGCACAAGGTGACATATGCACAGGGTCACACATGGGCACAAGGTGGCTCATGCATCTGGAGTTCGATTGCAGTAGCTGGAGGCCCTAGCACACCAATTCTCTCTCTCTCTCTCCCTCTCTCTCTCTCTCTCTCTCTCTCTCCCACTCTCGCTCTTGCTCTTGCTCTTGCTCTCTCTCATAAAAAAAAAAAAAAGGCTAGTCTGCTGGGCTTGCCTCAAGAAAAACCCATAACACAATAGTAATACCTTGTTTTGAAGTTGGGCTTATAATTTAGAAAATGCTTTTGTATTCACCGCTAGTTAACATTTGTAATTACTCTATTGACAATATATTTATTATCCCTATTTTACTATGGACACAGTAGTTACAAACAAAAACAAGCACACAGCAAAAAAAAAAAAAAAAATCTTTACCTTCATGGAATCTATATTGTACTGGACATAGACAATCAATCAATAAAACACAAAATGAGAGGTGCTATGAGAAGTGGAGCCAGGGGAGGGGTAGGAGGGTCTGGGGCAGCTGTTGTAGGTCAAGTGTCAGGGAAAGTAATATCTGAGACACATGTGAGCTTCAGTGACTCACTGGTGAGTCCCAACTTGGCTCCAGAACTTGGTTTTCTGATGCCCATTTTCATCCCTTTTCCATTACCTCACACTGGGCCTCTGTCTACCACAGCGAGTCACATGATAAACATCACTCTTTGATTGTATCCAATAGGTAATCTTATCTCGTGGCAAGCGCGGCAAAGAATACAAACAGCAGAGAATCCAGGGACAGAAACGCTGTCCCAAAACAAGATAGAAAAGCAAACTGACCAGAAAGTTGTCCTCTGACCTCCACACATGTGATATGGCCTATGCACACACACAGTCACACACACACACACATGCATGCACACATGCACAATTTCTTTTTCAATTTTCAAAGCAATATATCCAGTTCAACTTCAATAGTCCCCACAGACATAATAGTCCCAACTCTGTTCAAAAGTCTCCTTTAAGAGCCGGGCGTGGTAGCTCATGCCTTTAATCCCAGCACTCGGGAGGCAGAGGTAGGAGGATCGCCGTGAGTTCGAGGCCACACTGAGACTCCATAGTGAATTCCAGGTCAGCCTGGGCTAGAGTGAAACCCTACCTCGAAAAACCAAAAACAACAACAAAAAAAGTCTCCTTTAAGACTCAAGGCAATGTGTAAAATCATCCAAGTTAATGCTTCCAATGCACAATGGAAATAGGTAAACATTCACATTTCAGAAGAGAGGAATGGGAAGATAGCAGTGAAAGATTGGACCTGAGCTGGAGAGATGGCTTAGCGGTTAAGGCACTTGCCTACGAAGCCTAAGGACCCATGTTCACTTCTCCAGGTCCCACATAAGCCAGATGTACAATGTGGTGCTTGCATCTGGAGTTTGTTTGCAGCAGCTAAAGGTCCTAGCATGCCCATTCTCTCCCTCTCTATCTCTGTCTCTCTCTCTCTCTCTCTTTCTGTCTCAAATTTAAAAAAAAAAAAGAAGAAGAAGAAGAAAGAAAAAAATAAGATTGAACCAAAGCAAGATTCAAATCCAACCAGGCAAACATTAGACCCTGCATCTCCATGTCTAACATCCGGGACACACAGTGCCGTCATGTGAGCTCCCACAGGCTTGGGTAGCCCTATCCTTGTGGCTCAGCACAAGTGGACTCTCTTGGACCTTCTCCACTGAATGCCTGCAGTTCCCCTGGGACACATTCCACATTTCTGGCATCCCCAACAAAATCCTGGGGTCAGTGGATAAAGCACTTACCATGGAAGCATGAAGACCAAAGTTCAAATCCTCAACACCCATGTAAATGCTGCATGGATGTGGAAGGCTGGCTATAATCCCAGCACTCAGGGAGGCAGAAATAGGGTATAATGGTTTGAATTAGTGCCCCCCCCATAAGCCCATGTGTTCTGAATGCTAGGTCCCCAGCTGGTGGCTGATTTGGGAGGTAGAGCTTTGCTGGGGGCGGTATGTTGCTGGGGCCTTGAGGTTTATCAAACCTAACTGGCTGGTGTTAGTTGGGCTCACTCTCCTGCCACTGTTGTCCACTCGATGTTAACCAGGAGGTGAAGTCCAGCCTCTGCTCATGCCACGTTTTCCCCTTGCCATTGTGGAGTTTCTCCTCAGGTCTGTAAGCCAAATAAACCCTTTACTCCCTCAAGCTTCTTTTTGTCAAGTGCTTTGCTCCAGCAACACTAAGGTAACTATTACAAAGGGCCGAGTTTGCTAGCTAGACTGGCCATTGGCAAGCTCTGTGTTCAAGTGAGAGAGCCCACTTCAGTAAATAAAGAATAAAATAGCCGGGTGGGGTGGCTCGTGCCTTTAATCCCAGCACTCAGGAGGCAGAGGTAGGAGGATTTCTGTGAGTTCGAGGCTATCCTGAGACTACATAGTGAATTCCAGGTTAGCCTGGGCTAAAGAAAAACCTTGCCTTGAAAAACCAAAAGATAAAACAAAATGATTGAAGAAGACCTGTAACATCAACCTCTGGCCTCCACACACTCATGTGTGCCGCACATGCACACACACCAACATACACATGTGCCTACACACATATGAACATGTATACACATGCATGCATAACACACACAAAAATAATGATGTCCCAGGGCTGGAGAGATGGCTTAGCAGTTAAGGCACTCACTTGTAATGACAAAGGACCCACATAAGCCAGATGCACAAGATAGCACATGCATCTGGAGTTCGTTTGCACTGGTTAGAGGCCTTTGGCATGCCCATTTCTCTCTCTCTCTCTCTCTCTCTCTCTAGTAAATAAATAAAAAAATTTAAATATTTTAAAAAATAGTGTCCCAAGCTAGAGACAAGTGTTCAAAACATTAGCCCTTGGGCTGGAGAGATGACTTAGCGGTTAAGTGCTTGCCTGTGAAGCCTAAGGACCCTGGTTCGAGGCTCAATTCCCCAGGACCCACGTTAGCCAGATGCACAAGGGGGCGCATGCGTCTGGAGTTTGTTTGCAGTGGCTGGATGCCCTGGCGTGCCCATTCTCTCTCTCTCTCTCTCTCTCTCTCTCTCTCCCTCCCTCCCTCCCTCCTTCTCTCTGTCGCTGTCAAATAAATAAAAACTAAAAAAAAAATTAAAAAAAAAAAAGACATTAGCCCTTGAGGGACATTTCAGACTCAAGCCATAATAGCAAATGAGAAGGCTGGCCTGATTCATGAACAAGGACATCTAGTGGGAGAAACAGCATGCTCATACAAGTAGGAGAGGAATGGCTGGAGGCTGTCCTTGAAAGCAAACTCCCATACTTATCCATACAAATTCATAAAGACATACATACACTCTGCAGAGTTGGTAACATGGCAGTTGACTGTTAAAGATCCCAGACAGAGTAGCATTGGGGGTTACTTTCCTGAACTCATTCCAAAATACATGCTGTTTTTATTACTTACTCCTCAGGCTCAGACTAGCTACTAGATCTTCCCTAATGCTTATGTAACAAAGGGCAGAGGAAAGACAACTAATTTAATTAATTAATTTGTTTATTTATTTAATTTTTTTTAGAGAGAGAGAATTGATGCACAAGGGCCTTAGCCACTGCCATCAAATGCCAGACACTTGTGCCACCTAGTGTGCATGTGCGACCTTGCTCTTGCCTCACCTTTGTGCATCTGGCTTACGTGGGATCTGGAGAGTCAAACATGGGTCCTTAGGCTTCACAGGCAGGCGCCTTAACCGCTAAGCCATCTCTCCAGCCTAAGATAACTAATTTTAAAGTCAGGTACCTTGGGTTTGACTTTCTGCTCCACGTTGGGAAAAATCATTTTACATCTGCAAGCATCATCCTTTTATTCAACCTGTACCTTGAGATAGCAATGGCACCTATGGAATAGGACTGTGGTAAGGAAAACTAAGACGGCCACTGTGAAACATGACCGAGGCTTAGCAAGGCCCTTTCCTTGCCTCTCTGCCCTCCCTCTCCTGACCTCAGAATTTCAAGCATCCCTGTGTCACTGTGCTGTGACATCGTGAGAGAAACAGGTAGGCGCACTGTGGTTTGGGTGTGCTTAATGCATGAACGTATGGGCCGCGGACAAGATGCCTCACTATACCTCATTTTTCTCACCTGTAAAATCAGGATTATGGGATGGAGAGATGGCTTAGCAGTCAAGCGCTTGCCTGCAAAGCCTAAGGACCCAAATTCAATTCCCCAGTACCCACGTAAAGCCTGATGCACAAGATGACACAAGCGTCTAGAGTTCATTTACAGTGGTTAGAGGCCCTGGCACACCCATTCTGTCTCATTCCCCTTCTCTCTCTGTCCCTCTCTCTCTGATATAAATAAATAAAATCAGGATTATTAGTTGGGTGTGGTGGCACACGCCTTTAATCCCAGCACTCAGGAAGCAGAGGTAGGAGGATTGCTGTGAGTTTGAGGCCACCCTGAGACTCCATAGTGAATTCCAGGTCAGCCTGGGCTAGAGTGAGACCCTACCTCAAAAAACCAAAAAAAAAAAAAAATCAGGATTATTATGATGCCTCATTCACAGATGATGGGAAATAAATGAGTGTGGAACCCAGCACTGAGAACCTGATACACAAGCACTTGATAACTGGCCTGTATCGCAATTAAGTGACTGTTATAATTACTTAATCAGGTGTTGAATTGGAGCAGGATGCCTTTGAAAAGCCTGACGGCTCCTCACCTATAGCATGCTAGGGACTCCCTTAGGATGAGGTTTCTAAAAATGGACGTATTCTGGGTTTTCCTGGGTTCCAGGAGTCAACTCTGAGTGCCTCCAGATTTCCAGAGAGATCCAAAGAGTATAGCCTTCAGTTGCTCCTTTCCTATGTTGGAGTTCAGTAGAAGAGACAATGACATGAGGAGAATTAACAGACTGAGAGTCAACTCAAATAACAAAGAAGTGAGTAATGTCACTGTTGCAGTCAGGTTCACATTGCTGGCAGAAATCACCCGACCAAGAGCAACTCATGGGGAAAAAAAAAAGAGGTTTATTTCGGCTTACAGGCTCGAGGGGGAAGCTCCATGATGGCAGGGAGAAACGATGGCATGAGCAGAGGGTGGACATCACCCCCTGGCCAACATAAGGTGGACAATAGCAACAGGAGAGTGTGCCAAACACTGGCAAGGGGACACTGGCTATAACACCCATAAACCCGCCCCCAACAATAACACTGCCTCCAGAGGCGTTCATTCCCAACTCTCCATCAGCTGGGAACCTAGCATTCAGAACACCTAAGTTTATGGGGGACACCTGAATCAAACCACTGCACGGTCACCAAGACAGTAATTGTCCGTGAAGGGATCCCTCCGCACTCCAAGACTGGGTCAGCTGCCCTGTGGCCTCTGAGCGTTTTCGCCAACCTTCTCTGCTTCCTGGTTCTGAGTCTGCCCTCGGGTCCGCGCTTACTCTGCTACAAACAACCTGATCCTCGCTCTCTGCCTGGGACCCGTCCCATAGGAAGCCCCGCTCTGCCACGTGGGCCTGGAAAGAACCTATGCAATACGGGAGGGCCCTTCTTCCTGCCTCACCGCCGCAAACACACGCACAAGCATCGCTCGCCTCGCTTGCACGGGGTGCCACTCTTACCTGCCCCAGTCCGCCCGTGCGTCTTCCCACAGTGGTCACAACGTAAGTTAACAGCCAGCTTCACTTTCCAGGCTACTCCCTCCCGCCAACCCGGACACCAGCCTCTTCCACCTCGTGTATGTGGACGCCATTGCCATAGCCATCGTCGGATTCTCAGTGACCATCTCCATGGCCAAGACCCTGGCAAATAAGCATGGCTACCAGGTTGATGGCAATCAGGTAAACATCATCCATTTTCTGTGGATGTTTCCCGGCGGTCCAGTCACCGAGCTCTGCTATGGAAACAGTGGGATTCATCTATCTTGTTAGAAAAATCTTCATGTTGGTGATGGACATATTTAAAGCATGTATTTATTCAGCACTGTAATTTATTTTAAAATATATATATATTTTTTACCTGAGACTCCATAGTGAATTCCAGGTCAGCCTGGGCTAGAGTGAGAACCTACCTTGAAAAACCAAAAAACATATATATAATATATTTAAGGGAGAGAAAGAGGCAGAAAGAGAGAGGGAGAGAATAAAACTGTAATTTCTTTCATTTTGTTTGTTCATTTGTTTGCAGCCCAAACTGACCTGGAGCTCATTATATAGTCCAGACTTGCCGTAAACTCATGGCAGTCCTCCTGCCTCAGCCTCCCAAGTGCCAAGAGTCAATAGTCTCTTTGTTACCTTCTTTTGTAACATAGCTACAGATAAGGTGTTTAATCCCAACACCATGAACTATAATCCTGCATATTTTTTTGGAAGCAGAGTCTTGCTCTGTAGTCCAGGGTAGCCTGGAACTCACTATGTAGCCCAGGCTGGCCTCAAACTCCAACTTGTCCTCCTGCCTCAGCCTCTTGAGAGCTAAGATTACTGGCATGATATGTCATGCCTGGTATTCTGTGTGTTTCTAGAGGGATATCAGATGCTCCTTGTTCACATAAAAGGTAATCAAATTAGAAATCCCAAAATAGCCCTAAGAGCAGGACTCATGGTCCCAAGAAGACACCGACAGTCACTTGTTCATGAGCAGTAGCCTAGACATCCAAAAGATGCCAGCGATCATGCCTCAGGAACTTCATTTTAAGCCAGGCATGGTGGCGCATGCCTTTAATCCCAGCACTCAGGAGGCAGATGTAGGATTGCCTTGAGTTCAAGGGCACCCTGAGACTACATAGTGAATTTCAGGTCAGCCTGGCATAGAGTAAAACCCTACCTCAGAAAAAAAAAAAAAAAAAAAAAAAAAAGCCGGGCGTGGCGGCACACGCCTTTAACCCCAGCTCTAAAGAGGCAGAGATAGGAGGATCACTGTGAGTTCAAGGCCACCCTGAGACTGCATAGTGAATTCCAGGTTGGCCTGGGCTAGAGTGAAACCCTACCTTGAAAAAAACAAAAAATAAAACAAAACAAAACAAAATACTTGATTTATTTATTTGCAAGGAGAGAGGGAGGAAGAGAGAGAGAATGGGCATGCTAGGATTTCCAGATGCATGTACCACTTTGTGCTTCTGGCCCTGTGAGGGTACTGGGGAATCGAACCCAGCTTGTTAGGCTTTGCAGGCAAGCACCTTAACTGCTGAGCCATCTCTCTAGCCTCTGGGAAAAATTTTATATTAGAAAAAGAGATCAGCCTGCATTGAAGATGTTTTTTTTTTAATTTTAATTTTTGTTTTTTAGTTTACCAAGGTAAGGTCTCACTCTAGCTCAGGCTGGCCTGGAATTTCCCATGGAGTCTAAGGGTGGCCTCAAACTCTCCGCGATCCTCCTACCTCTGCCCCCCCCCCCCCCCCCCCAGTGCTGGGATTAAAGGCGTGCGCGACCACACCTGGCGAAGATGTGTTTATAAATGCCCTGCTTGCTTTTCCCTAAAGAGTGACCTTCCACCTCTGTTTTGTTTCCACACGGGAAAGGAGCTCATTGCCTTGGGGCTGTGCAATTCCATTGGATCTCTCTTCCAGACCTTTTCGATTTCTTGTTCCTTGTCCCGAAGCCTTGTTCAGGAAGGAACCGGAGGGAAGACACAGGTGCGTACACACCAGGCCTCTCTGCACACTGCTGATCGGGGTGGTGATAAAATGTAAGTCTCCTGATTCTGAACGCAAGCAAAGCTGCTCTGCCCGTATATCCATGATCCAGGGGGAGCTGGGGAGTGAATCAGAGAAAGGTGTGATTACCTGAAGCAAATCAGAAGGAACTCCATCTATGGGAAAGAGGGTTAGTTTCCAGTTAAATTGGAAAGTTATCCAATACTGTACTTGCTGCTACCAGTGAGCCTTGAAGTTCAGACAAGAACTATTCTCTTGAAAGCCTGAGACTGAGTGTGGGCAAGAGGCTCATACCACTCACTAGAACTTTCTACAGTAATGGATGTGGTCACTCTTTGCACCATCTAGTTGGGTGTCTGCAACAAGGATGGCTCTTGAGCTCTTGAAATATAGCTAGTGCCACCAGTACCTGATTTTTTTTTTCTACAATTTAAGTTTTCAAGCAACTAAATAGCCATTTGTGATGAGTAACTACCAGACTGACAGCAAATGCTAGCCTGAACTCTTCGGTCCTGGAGCCTTAGGTTAGCACCAGACTTTTCTCCAACCTCTGACAGGGCAGTTCAGTCAAGGTGTTTAAGCATTTAAGCTTCTGTTTAAAAGCTGTAAGAAGGAGCTGGAGAGATGGCTTAGCGGTTAAGCACTTGCCTGTGAAGCCTAAGGACCCCGGTTCGAGGCTCGATTCCTGAGGACCCACGTTAGCCAGATGCACAAGGGGGTGTGCGTGTCTGGAGTTCGTTTGTGGTGGCTGGAGGCCCTAGCGCACCCATTCTCTCTCTCTCTCTCTCTCTCTCTCTCTCCCTCCCTCTTTCTCTCTGTCGCTCTCAAAGAAATAAATAAAAAAAAATTAAAAATAAAATATAAATAAATAAAAGCTGTAAGAAGAGCCATAACTTCAAGAAGGAATCAGATAAAGTTGTAGGTTTGCGTAATAGTTTGGACGATTTTTTTTATTTTCTCAATTTTTATTAATATTTTCCATGATTATAAAAAATATCCCATGGTAGTACCCTCCCCCTCCCCACTTTTCCCCTTTGACATTCCATTCTCCATCATATCCCCTCCCCATCTCAATCTTTCTACTTACATATATATAATACCAACCGAATAAATGCCCTCTGGATGATTTTTTTTTAAATCCATATGTTCTTGGTTTTTCTCACAGTGATTATAGCAAGAATAAGACCAGCCTATGCCCAGCCTCTTACCCTAGTCTTTAACCCCCTCATTATGTCTTCTCTCACTCAGCTTGCAGGGTGCTTGGCCTCATTGATGATTCTGCTGGTCATATTAGCCACTGGATTTCTCTTTGAATCATTACCCCAGGTGAGTAGTGTGACCTGGTGTGAGGGTGTGTGTGTGTGTGTTTTCCATGCTGTTCTATTTATTTAGATTTTTGTAACTATCTTGGAGATTGAAACTCTAGTAGGTAAGTACGGGAAAGGGTCATGACCAGGACCAAGATCCTGCTCCACCATTTACTGACAGCTGTCACAGGCCTTGGGAAAGTCACCTCAACCCCTCTGAGTCTTACTTTCCTTGTCTGAAAAGTGGGGGTTGGACTGGCTGATCTCCAAGATGACTTCTCTCTTTGATCTTGCATGACCTCACACTTCATTAAAATTCTAAGATGAAGCCTGGCATGGTGGCTCATGCCTTTAATCCTAGCACACGGGAGGCAGAGGTAGGAGGATCGCTGTGAGTTTGAGGCCACCCTGAGACTACATAGTGAATTCCAGGTCAGCCTAGGCAAGAGTGAAACCCTACCTGGAAAAACCAAAAAAAAAAAAAAAAAACCCTAAGATGACCTTTATAACATAAGGCATTTATTTGTTGATATATTTCAAGTAAGAGAGATGAGAAATAATGTGAAGAAAGTCATAAGGAGAAAGACCACGGGTGAAAGAATTCTTATAGTACCAGCTTTAATTCTGAACCTCCTGCTGCCATGGGGGTCCTGGTTTTAACCAAGGCCCAGTTAAGCTAACCAAGTACGGGGAATCGGGCGCTTATGGCTCCACAGGCAGTGCCACTTAGGAAGGGAGTGGGAGGAGGGGGGGGAGCAGAGGAAGACAGTGGGGGGCCGGCCACAGAGGCATGGACAGGTGAGGAGAAGCCCAGGCGGACCACTGTGTTTCAGGCGGTGCTGTCGGCCATTGTGATCGTCAACCTGAAGGGAATGTTTATGCAGTTCTCAGACCTGCCCTTCTTCTGGAGAACCAGCAAGATCGAGCTGGTAAGTCAAGGTGGCGGCAAGGCTAAGACTTCAGGGCAGCAGCTGTTACCACTGCAAATAAGAACCCGAGGAAGCCGGGCGTGGCAGCGCATGCCTCTAATCCCGGCACTCAGGAGGCAGAGGTAGGAGGATCGCTGTGAGTTCGAGGCCACCCTGAGACTCCATAGTGAATTCCAGGTCGGCCTGAGCTACAGTGAGACCCTACCTCGAGAAAAAAAAATAATAATCTGAGGAAGACATTAATGCACTTAGTTGTTACGTGCAGCGCTCGGGCACGGTGACCGTAGGGCGGGAGCCTCTGGGTGGTTCTCACGGACATTTTAGCATGATTCTCTAGAAAGCTTTCTGACTCTCATTCAGACTATCTGGCTTACCACTTTTGTGTCATCCTTGTTCCTGGGACTGGACTACGGTTTGATTACTGCGGTGATCATTGCCCTGCTGACTGTCATTTACAGAACACAGAGGTGAGTGTCCTGGCTGGGACGGCAATGCTGACATCAAGTATAGAACTGGTAGAAGTGGAGTCCTGGGGTTATTTCTAGTTAACGTGAGAGCTACAGCTCTTCTAATGCAGCCTGTTGAGTAAATAAAGTGTTAAAAGTAAATAAGGTGTTAAGTAGATTCTATACACAGCTCAGTATAAAAAAAAAAAAGCGCATGCTTGGCACATTCAATTCCCAACACCAAAAAAAAAAAGAAAAGGAAAGAAAAGAAGAAAATCCATATAATTTCATTAGATACTCTGCTCTGTCACAGCTGATAAATTCATCAAATTAGAATATACAGTTATACATGCTTCCATTGGAGTAACAAGGTACAGTGTGACAAATAAATAAAAGAGATTTCCAAATCAAACCTCAAGAGTGCTTATGGAAAGACTTCCTAGCTCCTGGCATCAAATGGACAGTAGCTGAGGTCAAACTTTGCAGGGAGCACTAGGATTGTGTCTGTAGACGGGGGTTGCCAGAGCACTCCAGGGGTTCAGGTTTGCCCATTCCTCTTGTGCTTGTTGAAATCCTCATCCTTTTCAGGCCCAGACCCCCCCCCCAAGCAGAGGGACCTCAGCTTCCCCTGTGTACCCCAACATCACTCCATGCAAAGGCAGAATGGCAGGGAACAAGATATATGTATGTTCTGCAAAGTCCCCATGAGGATCCAGTTTCCCTGAATTCGCTGGCAAACCCTCCCACGTATTGTACAAATCACGTGCGGTGCCTCTGCTCAGTTGAATCAAACCCAATCTCTCTCTCTCTCTCTCTCCAGTCCAAGCTACAAAGTCCTGGGACAGCTTCCTGACACCGATGTATATATTGATATAGACGCATATGAGGAGGTAGGGCATTTTTCTAATATTTTAAAAGGTGGGAAGCATGTGATGTATGCGGTAAAGTAATGTTTTTATCCAGGACAAAAGGCAGTGTGGAGGGGAGCAAGGCTTGGTAACCGAAGCGAAGAGACCAAGTGTCAGTTTATCATGTGGATCCGGCTTTGTAGTTTATACTGTGCATCAACTAGTAAATGTCTTAATACTTGTTTGTCCTCATATTAATGAGAATAAATATACACAGTGGAATGAAAATGTGCATTTACAAAATGCTGAAGCTGAGGGAATAGTTTGCCTATATGCATGGTTATTTAAACCAATAGTAAAATACGGAATTAACCATGAAAAATCTAGACTGGCGTGGGGGAACTATGGAACTCTCTCGTTTTATTTTCATTGATTAAGATGACAGCTTTAAGTTTCTTTGATTTTGGAATGTCCTTTTCTACTATGGAATCTCAAAGACCTACACAGAATCTCTTTTAAAACTCATTTGGGGATTGGAAGGATGGCTTAGCGGTTAAGGCGTTTGCCTGCAAAGCCAAAGGACTCGGTTCGATTCCCCAAAACTCATGTTAGCCAGATGCACAAGGGGATGCACACGTCTGGAGTTCGTTTACAGTGGCTGAAGGCCCTGGTGTGCCCATTTTCTCTCTTTCTCTCTCTCTCTCCCTTTTTTTCATTTGATCTTCATTCTGCTCAGGAATAAATGCTGATTCACTGTGAGGTATTAGATGATTTTAGGGTGAATACTGGTGGGTTTTTTTTTTTTTCCCTCATTCCAAAGAATGAAATCAGTTCCAGATTGCATCTTTGAGTCTCATGCGGCTTCTTGAAAAGATATCTACTCCAAGTCGGGAGTGGTGGCGCACACCTTTAATCCCAGCACTGGGGAGGCAGAGGTAGGAGGATCACCGTGAGTTCAAGGCCACCCTGAGACTACATAGTGTATTCCAGGTCAGCCTGGGCTAGAGTGAGACCCTACCTCAAAAAAAGAAAAAAGAAAAGAACAAGAACAAAAGAATAAGAAACTTTTTTTCCTCAGGATGCTTCTTCCCAGAGCCTGAGTAGATGAGTAACATCATAGACAAACGTGATAAGGGCCCTTTGCAATTCCTGTATTCATTTTCAGGCAGGAGCAGAGGCAATTGCAGTTCTGATGCTGAAATAAACACAGGCGTTAAACTCACTCATGTTTTATTTCTCAGGTGAAAGAAATTCCTGGAATAAAAATATTCCAGATAAATGCTCCAATTTACTATGCAAATAGTGACTTGTATAGCAACGCATTAAAAAGAAAGGTGAGTCGTATGAGGTGATGGAAGCTGGGAAGATGGCTCAGTGGTTAAAGCTACTTGCAAAGTTCATGGGCCCAGGTTCAATTCACCAGCCACCCACATAAGATGGACCCAAAAGTGGCACAAGTACCTGGTGTTTGTTTGAAGTGGCAAAAGGCCCTGGTGTGTGTGCGCGCGCACACACACACACACACACATGCATGCAAAAGAATTTAAAAATTTTGTAAAGAATAATTAGTTCTGAGGAGAGATTTGTGCATGACAGGAACTGCTCAAGTGTCTCTGCATACTTTACTTCGTTTTTATTTGCTCTCTTTTTCTCACTGCAGCAAACTATGCATAACATAAAGTTTATAAATTTAATCATTTTTTGTTTATTTTTATTTATTTATCTGAGAGTGACAGACAGAGAGAAAGAGGCAGAGAGAGAGAGAGAGAGAGAGAACACGCCAGGGCCACCAGCCACTGCAAACGAACTCCAGATGCATGTGCCACCTTGTGCATCTCGCTAATGTGGGTCTTGAGGAAACGAGCCTCGAACCGGGGTCCCTAGGCTTCACAGGCAAGCGCTTAACCACTAAGCCATCTCTCCAGCCCTTTTTATTTATTTGCTTTTTAAATTTAATCATTTTAACAGTACTATCCAGTGGGTGGCATTAAGTACATTCACATTGTTGTGTCACTCGTTACCAGTATCCATTCTCACTTATCATATGTATACATTACCATTTTTTTAAAAAACTAAGAAAAAAAATCTAATTTATTTTTTTAACTTTTTTAAAATGTATTTTATTTATTTACTTACTTATTATTTAAGAGAGAGAGAGGCAGAGAGAAAGAGAGAATAGGCACGCCAGGGCCTCCAGCCACTGCAAACGAACTTCAGATGCATACGCCTCTTTGTGCATCTGGCTTACATGGGTCCTGGGGAATCAAACTGTGGTCCTTAGGCTTCACAGGCAAACACCTTAACAGCTAAGCCATTTCCCCAGCCCTTTTTAAACTTTTTATTGAAAACTTCCATAAACATAGACAATGTACACTGATTATAATCCAGTCCTATGACCCCCAACTTTCCCCTCCCAAGCCCCCTCCACTGAACCCCTTCTTTCCAATTAGACTCTCTTCTACTTTGATGTCATCAGGTTTTTTTTTTTCCTCCTATTACGCAGGTCTTGTGTAGGTAGTGTCAGTCACTGTGAGGTCATAAATATCAAGACCTCCTTGTGTCTGGACGACAGCATTGTAAGCCCTCCTCCCCTTGGAAGGTGCGATGGAGACGTCTCACTTAGTGCTGAACACTCCACTGTCACTTCTTCTCAGCACTGTGGTGGGCTTTGAATCACCCCAGTGGTCACTGCCACCTGAAAAGAGAAGCTTCTCTAACCAAAAATGAGAGGAGCATTAATATATAAGCATACACATAAGTGTTTCGAGTTTGCTGGGCATAATATATGCATTGAGCCAGACAACAGTAGTGGCTTCCCCACATAGAGTTCATAACCTTCCCTGCCAAAGGGTGTTGACTAGGTTTTCAGTAGCAAGCATTTATTCCCTTCTGTGGAGTCGGCCTCCAGTCCAATCAGAGAGCAGTTGGTTTCCCCCATAGCAGACGTACCAACATTGCACCAGTTGGCACATTGACCCTGGCTGGCCAGCTGTACATTGTGCAGGGTCTGCTGCTGGTTAAGCCTGTTGATGACTTCTCTCCCCCAGAAGGCTGCATACTGCATAGCTCTTTCCAGCATCCTGACAGCTGACAGCTAGTCAATAGGGAGGAGGCTTCCAGCCTAGCTCCAGTTTTATTTTGTCAGTGACCTATAGCCAAAGCATGTGGGGTCTTTAGCAATAAGGTCTTACCCTATTGCTGTTCTGGTGGGACACCAAGAGCCTTGGCAATAATTTATAATGTTTGGAGGACATTGGGAGCCTCCCTGGCCTAACAGCTCACTGGAAGGTATCCCATCCCTGGCACTGAAATTTTTCTAATAACAATCTCTGCTTCTGGCATAGATTGCATTATCTGCCCCCTCAGGATACTTCTGCCCAAATCCTCTTTTTTAACACATATAGTATCAGCTAGTGAAGAAGTAGGCTTCCACATGGATTATTCATAACAACTTAAATTTTGATTAACCCTCCTCCCATACCTCCTCTCCTACATCCCCACCCCAGCCCCACTAAGACCATTCCACCCCAGTATTCTGTCCCTCTACTTACATATCTACCATACCCTCCCCTCTCCTCCTTCCCTCATAGCCCCTTTCAAGCTTCCTGGCCTCAACTACTGACTTTTACTCCAACTCACATACAAATCTAGCATTTGAAAACTAATTTCTTTGAGGATTTGAGGGTTCCTTCAGTTATGACTAGAACTCAACCTCTACTCCCCATGAACCCATGCACCTCCAAATATAAGAATTCGAGGGTCATCCCAGCAACGTGTGGCTGTCTGCTACAGACCCTGTGGTGGTTTGATTCAGGTGTCCCCCATAAACTTAGGTGTTCTGAATGTTAGGTTCCCAGATGATGGAGCTTTGGGTATTAACGCCTCCTGGACAGAGTGTATTGTTGGGGGCGGGCTTATGGGTGTTATAGCCAGTGTCCCCTTGCCAGTGTTTGGCACACTCTCCTGTTGCTATTGTCTACCTGATGTTGGCCAGGGGCTGATGTCCACCCTATGCTTATGCCATCATTTTCCCTGCCATCATGGAGCTTCCCCCTCGAGTCTGTAAGCCAAAATAAACCTCTTTTTCCCCCCCCACACACAAAAAAAGAATTCAAGAACTGGAGAGATGGCTTAGTGGTTAAGGTGCATGCCTGTGAAGCCTAAGGACCCAGGTTCTATTCTCCAGGTCCCACGTAAGCCAGGTGTACATGGTGGCGCACACATCTGCTGTTCGTTTGCAGTGGCTAGGGGCCCTGACGCGCCCATTCTCTCTCTCTCTCTCTAATAAATAAATCAATCATCTGGCATAGAAAGCAGTTATAAGGGGGAGATCTGAAGACTTAACAGCATGCGGGTGGATCTCTGGGAACCAGAAGTGATCTTGTATGTATTACTGTTCTGTAAAGACTGGCGTGAACCCAGCACTCATAATGGGAGCAAGAAGAAAGGCCATGAGGAAATATGCTAAGGAAGTTGGAAATGCAAATATGGCCAATGCAACTGTGGTCAAAGTGGTGAGTGATCTGTTCACAGTATTTTCCCTTTTCCTTTAATTGTGGTTGAAGTATAAATATAGCATGAAGTTGTTGATATGGGAAAGCTTATAAACATTCTAAGTTTCCTTTATGTATTAAAAGTATGTGATAAGCGTGGTGGTGCATGCCTTTAATCCCAGCACTAAGGAGGCACAGGTAGGAGGATCATTGTGAGTTCAAGGCCAGCCTGAGACTGCATAGTAAATTCCAGGTTAGCCTGGGCTAGAGTGAACCCCTACCTCAAAACAAACAAACAAACAAACAAGGTATGTGATAAAATCAGTGTGGTGGTGTACACCTAAAATCTAGCACTTGGGAGGCAGAGGTAGTAAGATCAGAAGTTAAGGTGAACCTCAGTTACATAGTAAGTTCAAGGTTAGCCTGAGCTACATAATATCCTATCTGAAAAAGCCAAGAAGGCCAGGCGTGGTGGATCACGCCTTTAATCCCAGCACTTGGGAAGCAGAGGTAGGAGGATCACCATGAGTTCGAGGCCACTCTGATACTACATAATGAATTCCAGGTCAGCCTGGGCCAGAGTGAGACCCTCCCTAGGAAAAAAAAAAAAAAAAAGCCAAAAGGAAAAAAGGAAGTATGTGATAAGGCTGGTTATGAGGATGCTTCTGACATGAGTCATAAAAGCATCATTTTGAAAAGTAAAAAATCAAGGGCTGGAGAAATGGATCAGCAGTTAAGGCTTGCAAAAACCCTGAGAGCGGGTCTGAAGAGATGGCTTAGCGGTTAAGCACTTGCCTGTAAAGCCTAAGGACCCTGTTTCGAGGCTCAATTCCCCAGGACCCACGTTAGCCAGATGCACAAGGGGGCGCACGCATGCATCTGGAGTTCGTTTACAGAGGCTGGAAGCTCTGGTGTGCCCATTCTCTCTCTCTCTCTCTCTCTCTCTCTCTCTCTCTCTCTCTCTCTGTGCCTCCTTCTCTCTGTCACTGTCAAATAAATAAATAAACAAACAAAAAAATTTAAAAAAAAAACCCTGACAGCATGGGTTTGAGTCTGCATTACCCATGTAGAGCTATACACACAAGGTGGCACATGCGTCTGAAGTTCATTTGTAGCAGCAAGAGGCCCTGATCTGCACATTCTCTCTCTCTCTCTCTCTCTCTCTCTCTCTCTCTGTGTGTGTGTGTGTGTCTCTCCCATTGAACTTCATGCAGAATGGCTTCTTCCAGCTTTCTGTCAGCTGTCATACCACATTTTTAAAAAAGAAAATTTAGAGCCGGGAGTGTTGGCGCACGCCTTTAATCCCAGCACTTGGGAGGCAGAGGTAGGAGGATCACTGTGAGGTCACCCCGAGATTATAGAGGGAATTCCAGGTCAGCCTGAGCTAAAGTGAGATCCTACCTTGAAAAACCAAAAAGAAAAAAGAAAGGAAGGAAGGAAGGAAGGAAGGAAGAAAGAAAGAAAGAAAAGTCATCCAGGGGTAGTGGCACACTCCTTTAATCCCAGCACTTAGAGGTAGAGGTAGGAGGATTGCTATGAATTCAAAGCCAGCCTGATATTATAGATAGTGAATTCCAGGTCAGCCTAAGACCCTACCTCAAAACAAAACAAACAAAAAAGTAAAAATCACATGTTACCCTAATAAATTTCACTTTTAGTACTTTGTCATAGATTGATTCAGATGATTGTTAAATATATATTTATTTATTTGAGAGAGAGAAAGAGGTAGAGAGAGAGGGAGAGAGAGAGAATGGGTGCGCCAGGGCATCCAGCCACTGCAAACAAACTCCAGATGCATGCGCCACCTTGTGCATCTGGCTTAGGTGGATCCTGGAGAATCAAACCAGGGTCCTTTGGCTTTACAGACAAACATCTTAACTGCCAAGCCATCTCTCCAGCCCTCAGATGATTTTTTAAAAGCTCAAAGGCTGGATTTTGTTTTTCAGGCTATGGTAATGAGTGCTGGTCATGCTGAAGTTAATGAAATGTTTTCTAAATTAGAAGAAAAGGGAGACAATGAGTAAAAGTATAGATTGTGCCAGACCAAAAGCCTTGAGGTGACAATTATTTTAGGAAGGATCTAGTATGACAGCTTTAGAACATAGGGGTTGACTTTCCGTTTTATATCTTTCTCTCGAACAAAAATATAAGTTGGGGGCTGGAGAGACGGCATAGTGGTTAACCGCTTACCTGTGAAGCCCAAGGACCTCGGTTCAAGGCTCAATTCCCCAGGACCCATGTAAGCCTGATACATAAGATGGCACATGCATCTGGAGTTTATCTGCAGTGGCCGGAGACCCTGGCATGCCCATTCTCTCTCTATCTGCCTCTTTCTCTGTGTATGTCTGTCGCGCTCAAAAGAATAAATAAAAATAAACAAAAAAATTAAAAAATATAAGTTGTTCACACACTTCATGGTTCCATTTTGACACAGGAAGCACAAGTAGACGGAGAAGACGGTACCAAGCCCGAAGAGGAGGAGGATGACGTCAAATATCCTCCCATAGTCATTAAGAGCACGTTTCCTGAAGAAATACAAAGATTTATGCCCCCCGAAACTGTCCACACTGTCATCCTAGATTTTACTCAAGTCAATTTTATCGACTCTGTTGGAGTAAAAACTGTAGCAGGGGTAAGCAACACCCTGACTAAATCACCCAACCTCTCTGTGCCCGCTGTCCTGTCCGCCACGCAGGGAGATGGGCTGCATACAGTCCCTCGTCAACTCTTTCGTGTTGTTGCAGTGTTCCCCCCCGCCCAAACTTTTGATTTAATCTAGAAAAGTAAAGACAGAGCCGGGCGTGGTGGCACATGCCTTTAATCCCAGCACTGAGGAGGCAGAGGTAGGAGGATCGCCATGAGTTCGAGGCCACCCTGAGACTACATAGTGAATTCTAGGTCAGCCTGGGTAATAGTGAGACCCTACCTCAAAAAGCCAAAAAAAAAAAAGACAGTAGTATAATAGCCCCCATGTAACTTTCACTCAGCTTCAACAATTACCAATTTACGGACCATTTCATTTTGTTTGTATCAGTCGTCCGCTTTCTGAAGCACGCCCTGGTTGTTACATACTCTTGTAAATATAATTTAAAAAATCAATGCCACATTTTTTTTTTTTTTTTTTTGGTTTTTCGAGGTAGGGTCTCACTGTAGCCCAGGCTGACCTGGAATTCACTATGGAGTCTCAGGGTGGCCTCGAACTCATGGCAATCCTCCTACCTCTGCCTCCCAAGTGCTGGGATTTAAGGCATGTGCCACCACGCCTGGCTTTTTTTATTTAATGGCACATTTTAATTATACCTAAATAAAACTGAACACTGTTTTAATATTCTAGTTGTCATTGACTGAGTGAAAAGCAGAAGAAATACATATTGGTAGACAGTGACTTGCACTGGGCACAGGGTCAATAGAAACTAAACTTGATTTCAACATTATTGCAGATTGTAAAAGAATATGGCGACGTCGGCATTTACGCATATTTAGCAGGATGCAGTCGTGAGTACACCTTAGAATGGGGAACGTTTGAACATTCTAGTTTGCTTCTTTTTTTTTTAATTAACTTTATTTGGAATTTTCCCTGTAATTTAAATTTTTATTTTAAGTATTTTGTTTATTTATTTGCCGGGGTGGGGGCCATGCCAGGGCTTCCAGCCACTACAGATAAACTCCAGACACATGTGCCACCTTGTGCATCTGACTTATGTGGGTCCTGGAGAATAGAACCTGGGTCCTTTGGCTTTGCTGGCAAGCCCCTTAACCATTAAGCCATATCTCCAGCCCCATAATTTAAATTTTTATAAACATGGACATCATCCTTCTGCACATCACTGTAAAGCCAGTTTTGAAGGTAGCCATTCCCAGGTATTGATATCACTGGGTCACTCCAGTCCAGGTCTCCTGAACTAGAGTGGAAGGCAGGAAACTGATAAACCTTTACTTGGGAAATTCAACAATGTTTGGCCGTATGCTTCGAAAGCACATGGCTGGAAAGACAGTAACTGGTGGGAGACGGCAGACCATTATCATGCAAGCTCACAAACACATTTCCCTCCCAACTCACTGTGACCAACACACATACAAAATGACACATAACATTGTCTGTCAAAGCATAAGACTGGGAAAACCTTAAGGGTCAAACAGAAAGGAAAGGAACCAAGCCAGGCGTGGTGGTGCACGCCTTTAATCCCAGCACTTAGGAGGCAAATCACTGTGAGTTCAAGGCCTCTCTGAGACGACATGGTGAATTCCAGGTCAGCCTGGGCTACAGCGAGACTCTACCTTGAAAAACAAAACAAAACAAAACAAAAGGAAATGTACCAGATAAATAAAAGTGCATCTGAACAATATAATAGCATGTAGTGGTGAATTGATCAATTAATTTATACCAATTAATTATATAATTCTTTTTATTTGAGAGAAAGAGAGAGGGAGAATGGGCACACCAGGGCCTCCAAGCCACTGCAAAAGAACTCCAGATGCATGTGCCACCTTGTGCATCTGGCTTACGTGGGTCCTGGGGAATCGAACCTGGGTCCTTTGGCTTTGCAGGCAAATGCCTTAACTGCTAAGCCATCTCTCCAGCCCTATAATTCTTTTTATATCATTTATAATTAATTAACTGGGCTAGTTACTAGAGTGTTTGCCTAACATGCATAAAGCCCTGAATTTAATCCGTCAACAACCAAAATAAAAGCACCAGAATAATATAGAATATGATATATTTTGGGTAAGAGAAGGGGGTGATTAGGACTGGACATGTGGCAGGGTGGTCAAGTGCATTTCCTGAGTAAGCACGAGGGCCTGAAACTGAGTTTGAATCTCCAGAGCTCGCTTAAACATCTGGGCATGGCCATACATGTCTGTAATCCCCAGTCCTACAAGGGGGGAATAGAGACCATGGAATCACCTGAACTAACAACAACAACAAATAAATAAATAAATAAATAAATAAATAAATAAATAAATAAATAAACAGCAAGCCCTGGTATCAGTAAAAGATTTCCAGCTCAAAATATGAAGACGTGGAAGAAGGATGGAGCTGGACACCCAGTCATTCTGCTCCAACCTTCACAGGCAAGCGTCCCGTGCTGCAGGTAGTGCATTGGGCACCACATGAGCACATATACATGCATGTAACACACACACACAAAGCCTCCTGGGACTAGAGGTGGGATGTGATGATAACAGGGAGTAGAGTGAAAGTAGTACTATTCTACTATAGCATTTTAATATTTCAACTAAGTGATGCTGGGCATGGTGGCACATGCCTGCAAATCCAGCTAGGGAGTTGGAGGCAGGCAAATCAGAAGCTGAAGGTTGGGGCTGGAGAGATGGCTTAGTGGTTAAGGCATTTGCCTGCAAAGCCAAAGGATCCCGGTTCGATTCTCCAGGACCCACATAAGCCAGATACACAAGGGGGCGCATGTGTCTGGTGTTCATTTGCAGTGGCTGGATGCCCTGGCATGTCCATTCTCTCCCCCCCTTCTCTCTCTTAAATAAATAAATAAAATATATTTTAAAAAAGAAGAAGAAACAGCAGCAGCTGCAGGCCTCCCTGGTCCATACAAGAAATGGTCTGTTAATTAATTAGTAACTAAATAAATATAGTATCAAAGTGTTACTTGTTAACTATCCGAAATCACAACCCAGAATGTGAAACGATTTTCTTTTCTTCTTTTATAGCACAAGTTGTGAATGACCTCACTCGCAACAGATTTTTTGAAAACCCTGCCTTAAAGGAATTACTGTTCCATAGCATCCACGATGCGGTTTTAGGCAGCCAGGTTCGAGAAGCCCTGGCTAAGCAAGAAACCTCTGTCCCACCTTCCCAAGAGGATTTGGAGCCGAATGCTACTCCTACCACACCTGAGGCATAGAGGGGACCTCACTTGGGATGGGGCTATACGACTATTGTGAAATTTCTCCTTTACACGTTTTAAATGCCAGACCCTAGAATTTTGCCCCCTTCGGGGTCAACACTTAGTAGTCAAGGCGATCTGGAGAGTGAGTGATGCGTAGCAAGTGTATCTTACTTGTGTTTTTTAATTGAATATTTCAAAGATAAATTGGCCTCTTCCTGCACTTATTTTACAGTGACATTTGTTGCATTTTAGTGTTTCTTTGCAAGATAAGCACTTGAAGTTTTCTGTATTTACGTACTTTTCCCTGCAAACAGAACATACTGCCATCAGGAGGGTTAGTAGGTCCTGTTTTGTGCTTGCTGGGCTACAGACCATAATTAGTTTTCTAACAAAAGAGGCAAATCCACAAATTTCTAGAAGCCCTAGTTTCAAAATAACCTTTCATTATTACAGAAATGGTATAAGTGCATTGTGGATATGTTGAAAACAATAGACAATCGAAAAATTAAAAACAAAAATCATAGTCCCACAACTACAAGCACTGTTGATACATTAATGTGTATCCTTTCAGATCTTTTTCTATGCACATATACTTTTAAACAAAAGTAAGGGTCTACGGTGTTTTTTAACCTACCTTTTTAGTTAGCAATCTCTGCTTTCTCATTCTAGAACATTTTATCTCTGAGGTCAATCTCTCATTACCCTCAAATCTGCAATGTGAGTCTAAACTTGTATTACTCTACAACCTTACATTGCAACTGGGGATGTCCCTTGAGTCTATTTAAATCTAGTACAGTTCCTCTTTTCTGTGACAGTTACTCACTTAGAAGACAGAGACAGACGTCCAGATGTCCTACAGACCCCATCTTGTGGATTTGTCTAGTTGCCTCGCGAGGCGCTGCCTGGCTTGTTCCCTGGCTCCCTGTACCAGCTGCCACCCAGAAATCATAGCTCAAGACAAATGCATACGAGTTAGGCATTTTGTGCATTATGATGTACAATGTGTATATCGCAGGTAAAATATGTTTCCTATTCCATCAGGCAGAAAATACATGACATGTAAGCCAGGCGTGGTGGTGCACACCTTTAATCCCAGCACTGGGGAGGCAGAGGTAGGAGGATCGCCGTGAGTTCGAGGCCAGCCTGAAACTACATAGTGAATTCCAGGCCAGCCTGAGCTAGAGTGAAACCCTACCTCAAAAAAACAAACAAAAGGAAAGGAAGAAAGAAGTAAGAGAAAGAAGTAAGAAAATACATGACATTTAATTTACCTACCACACGATCAGCACGACAGTCTGATCCTCCAACTGGCTTTCTCCCTTTGTGGGTTAAAGCAATGCCCAGTTTCCCATTAGCCATTGAATCAGAAATTGTAACATGAGATGGTAATCTCTGTTTAAATGAGTAACTTTATTAGTTTTCCTTTTTTTTTTTTGGTTTTCCGAGGTGGGGTTTCATTCTAGCCCAGGCTGACCTGGAATTCACTATGTAGTCTCAGGGTGGCCTCCAACTCACGGTGATCCTCCTACCTCTGCCTCCCGAATGCTGGGATTAAAGGCGTGCACCACCACGCCCGGTTTCAGTTTTCCATTTTTCTTTGATTCTTGCATTAGTCAGTCACTGATATAAAGTATAGTGGGTTCTCCTCAGCTTGAGCTGTCTGGTCCTCCTTAAATATAGTTTTTACTGGAAAGGCAGGTTTTATTTCCATTTAATTATTAATTTCAAAATAAGGAATTGGTTCAATAGATGGCTGACAAGTTATGTTTTTATAAGTCTCTCTTTTGGCATATAGACACAGGAATTTTTAGTTTTAATGCATTTTATATCATATATTCTTTTTGATGCCCAAAGTTTCATAACTGTGGCCAGTAAGTCACTAGAAGTTTGTTGTTATTGTTGATAATAGTCAAGTAGCCTTAAAAACCATGGTTTTTAAGAAAGCTAATGACTAGGGTGCAACTGGGGTTGTATAAGTCCATAACTTATGTTAATGATCAATCAAGCTCACAGCCTGTGAGTAAATTGCTGCTCTCAACCATTCTTTGTAGTTGATACAGTTGTTTGAAGGTTGAGGAGGAGAGCCATTAGGACAAAACCAGTTTGGTTTTTCATTTTAAAATCAAAGTAGTGCACACCTTTAAGACCAGCACTCGGGAGGCAGAGGCAGGAGGATCATAGTGAGTTCAAGGCCACACTGAGACTACATAGTGATTTCCAGGTCAGACCCTACCTCAAAAAACTAAAGAAGAAAAAATAAAAATAAAAGATAAAAGCCAGCCTGACACTACTTCTGATAAAAAGTTGAGTGGGTTTTGTTTGGTTTTGCTTCTTGAGGCAAGGTCCCATGTAGCTCAAGCTGGCCTTGAATTTGCTATGTAGCTGAGGATGACCTTGAGCTGCCCGTCCTCCTACCCCCCAAGTGCTGAGATGACAGGCATGTGCCACCATGCCCAGTTAAGGGTTGCTTATTAATAATTTGTAATTTTCTGTTGTGGTTTTTGTTGTTATTTTGTGGCTGTTTTCTTACTGTCTCTTTGTCTCTGTTTTCATGAAGACATTGTCAGGAGAGGAGTTGGATCCCAGTAGAATTTTATCAGTGTATGATTGGCTCTCGGTAACTGCACTGAGGAGTCAACGTAGACCCCTCCCAGCTAATCAGTTCTTTAGGCTGGCCTCTGTGAAGTTAGAGTTACATTTAGAAATTCTGTGACCATCATGCACAACATCGGGTCCATCTGCATTCTCTGAATGAGCTTCTGAAAGAGCTCGTAGTTACAGAACTTACGCTACACTAGAAACTTTTGTACTTACAGAACTTAAGCTACACTAGAAACTTTTGTAAAAGGGCCCATACCATTTCAGCCAGAGTTTAAAGACTTAAGCAATGTTACCAGATACCTAAGTGTACACCCTTAGTACCATCTTCAGGAGATGCCTTCTAGACGCACAGTACTCAAGTTCCTAAGCTCATGAACAGAGCTCAATGATTTTTATCTACATCTTACACGTTTATATTTTCATTCTTGGGTTTGATTTTTAACTCCTTTGAGTAGAATTCTATCATGTACATAAAAAGCCCGTAGGTCTTTCTCAAGGTGGGAAAGTAGTTTTGTCATGCATGACAATGTATGTTTGATATCTCATTTATATGTAAATACATCCAAATGTTTTACCCAGAATTGTTTCACGTGGTAGAAATTTTCTTGATGTTTTTTAGATCTTGAAAGGAATTCATGAAGACACCCATCTGTTATTTGTAGACTAATAGCCACTCGTGCACACCTATGCCTTACATCCCTTATTCAAATCCAGGTTCACATTGCCCTACCAAAATGGGCATTATCAACAATGTCAGATATAGGACCTTATTTTGTGGCAATATGGAAGGTCCTATTTTTAGGAAGGTCTCATAAAGAGAAGCTGTTTTTAAATCCTACATAATGTTTCATGAATGGAGGAAAACATTAAAACAATTGCAGAACAGGGCCAAAAAAAAAACCCAGTGTATATCAAACCCTGTGTCAGCATAAGCAAATAGCATCTGATGACAGAACCCCAACTGCCCATGTCATCTGGAGTGGGACCCAGAACACAGTAAAGGGTATGGACCCTCCGCAAGCCCTGAAAATTGCTCTTTTTGTAGCTTGCAGGTAATGTCTAAAGTGTCCATTTTGTATGGTTTGATAGTGTGCCCTTACCTGTTTAGTAGACAAAAGGAGGCTCTTGCCTCCAAGTGTGTTTTGAGAAAATGAGTCTGCCCTCCTCTTGTGTGCATGAAGAGAGGGTCCACAGTGGGGAAGCTTTACCTACTGTCTGCCCCTTTCAAGGAAGCAAGTCAGTTCAAATTCTAGAATGAAATTTCGATGGTGTAAGCCTGTATGCTTTAGAAAGGGCAAGGATGCTGGTAGTCTTTTCTAGTGCAGCTTTAGTGGAATCCTTGACAATGTTTTGAGTGATGAGAAAAATTTGAAAACAAGTTTTATTTAATTCTCCAAATATATAGCCAACCAAAACACATGCAACCCCTCAGATCCCGCCAAGGTAAAAAGCAAGCACTCTATCAAGTTAACAGGCTCCATACTGACTTGGACTGGATCAAGTTTGAGTATCTTTAAGGATATACATCTCCAGTCATTTATTGAGTACACTTGTGAGCGTAGTATGAAAACAGCCTGTTCTATCTTATACTTCAGTTAAGACTAAGATAGAGTTAGAAAAAGACTTTTTTTCTGATTAAAAATCAAGGAAGAAGAAATTGGTTGGTTTTTTATGAAGGTATTTTGTATTTGATAATTTTCATAAACTTAAATATTTCAGTATACCACAGTATTTTCTATAATATTAGCTTTTCTTTCTTTGGCCTAAAACTTTTATCTAGTTCTATTTTGCAATTTATTTTGTGAATATTACACTTCAATAAAAATACTGTTTATTGTGTTTGGTCTCAGTATTTGTGGGGGTGGAGATACTTGTGGTACAAAAAGAGATTTGATGATAACTGCACAAGAAATAACTTTAAAGACAGGTTCAGGATTCAAACCCACTTTTATTTTAAAAGTAACTCACTGTAGATGACAAGTTTAAATGGAGCTTTAGCAAACCTAAAACACTAAATTGTTAAATGAAAATGATTTCTCTATGAATTTAATCCAACATACATGAAAATCCAATTCTAGATGTCCAACACTACTACATGTACATTTCTCCTTCTGCTTAACTTGCTGCCACTTCACTATTCATTAAAATCACCCATTCTTCTTTTTTGAATTTTAATTTATTTATTTGAGAGAGGCAGATAGGGAGAGAAAGAGGCAGAGAGGGAGAATGGGTGCACCAGGGCCTCCAGCCGCTGCAAACGAACTCCAGACGCATGCGCCCCCTTGTACAGCTGGCTAATGTGGGTCCTGGGGAGTTGAGCCTCGAACCTGGGTCCTTAGGGTTCACAGGCAAGTGCTTAACTGCTAAGCCATCTCTCCAGCCCAAAATCACCAATTCTTAATTTAAAATCAGTCAGATGGCAGACGGTAAATATATCAAATGCTTTACATTAAAAAGGTTTGGCCTGGGCTAGGGATATAGCTCAGTGGTAGAGCGCTTGCTTAGTGTTCTGAGGCCCTGGGTTTAATTAACAGAAGATGGTTTGGCCAAAACAACTGTCACTCAACATGGTGGGAAAGCTATCCTAGTGCATATGGTCAGGTGCCTACATGAGCTCCACTGATGGGGGCAGAAGAGCATGATGGGAACACAGATAGTAGACCTAACAAACACGAACTTCTTTTGGACAATTTTATACATGTACATAATGCATTTTGATCATAATCCCCTCACGTTACTTTTTCTTGTCCCCACTCCCTGTCCCCCTTCCACTAAATCCTTTCTTTCCAACTAGTCCCCCTTCCACTTTGATGCATTTTGTTTGTCTTCTGTTGGTGAGCCTGACTCGCTGAGTTGAATCAGCGCTGCCTGCCTGCATGGATGGGGATGACTTACCAGTGGTTAGACCCCTGACAGAAAGTGCCTCCCCTCCACCACAACCACTGACTGCCAGTAACCCCCACGGGGAGGAGCCTGAGCTTCAGCCCTCCTCCTCTACCACCCGTGCTCGGCCATGGACACTGAGAACACCTCTACCTGACCTTCCAGGGGCCGAGGGAAGGGTGCAATGAAGTGACATGTGCACAGAGCCCGGCCAGCATAGGCAGGAGATAGATGGGCTGAAAAAAAGCACTTCCATTATCAAGCCTTTAAATGATGGTAAATGAAAAACCAATCAACAAAATACATTGTAACAAGCTTTCCTGACTCATGATAGTTCACGACATTGAAAAGAGATCTCGAAGAACTTACACAATTTTTAAAAACATTTATTTTGGGGGGAAGGTGTCTACGTAAGCTTAGGATTTCAACTAAAGGAAATGTCTTCATGTGAAAGCTTTTGGGGATCAGTTGTAGGTCATGTAGCGGGGAGTAGCGCTGAATTTGGCGTAAGACTTAATGACCTTGTTTACAGCTTCCAGGAAGTCCTTCTCAGTAGCAATCTTTCGGCGAGCTCGGATGGCAAACATCCCAGCCTCTGTGCACACACTTCTAATCTCTGCTCCTGTGCAACAAAAAGAAAACAAGTAGGGTTAATTAAAGTAGCCCAGGTTGGGGAGATGGTTCAGCAGTTAAAGGCACTTGGCAAAGCCTGCTGGCCCAAGTTCGATTCCCCAGTACCCACGTAAAGACAGTCGCACAAAGTGGCGCACGGATCTGGAGTTTGTTTGCAGTGGCCAGAAGCCCTAACATGCCCATTATCTCTTTCTGTTAAATAAATTAAAATGTTAAAAATAATCATAAAGTAACCCAAACAGACAGACCAGCAAAATCAGCAAGACTTTGCCACTTACCAGTGCTATTTGGACACAGTCGTGCTAACAATTCAAATCTAATATCTCTCTCAACGCTCATTGAACGAGCATGAATCTTAAAGATGTGAGTCCGACCCTGAAAATAAAAGAATTAGCAAATATTAAAATGCATCACAGGAAAAAAAATGTCAAGAATCTCTTTTCTAAAATGAAATGATTTTCTTACCTCTAAATCAGGTAAGCTAAATTCAATCTTTCTGTCCAGTCTCCCCGGCCTCATGAGTGCTGGATCCAAAGTGTCAGGTCTGTTCGTGGCCATCAGCACCTTGATGTTGCCACGGGGATCAAAGCCATCCAGCTGATTGATCAGTTCCAACATCGTTCTCTGTACTTCGTTGTCACCTCCCGCACCGTCATCAAACCGAGCTCCTGAGAAGAGAAGAGAGAAGCATTTCTCGTCCACTTGGAGCCGCACGGCAACAGTAGCTCGCATCCTGCCCTGAAGCAAAGGGCGCACCCCACGCCGAAGCGGCGAGACCGGCTGGAGAGCAAATCTTTGGGTTTTGTTGTTGTTTGGTTGGTTGGTTTTTAATATTTTTTTAAATATTTAATTAATTTATTTATTTGAGAGACAGAAAGAGAGGCAGACAGAGGGGCAAGCCAGAGCCTCTAGCCACTGCAAACTCCAGAAGCATGCACCACCTTGTGCATCTGGCTTACATGGGTCCTGGGGAATCAAACCTAGGTCCTTGGGCTTTGCAGACAAGCACCTTAGCCACTAAGCCATCTCTCCAGCCCTGTTTGGTTTTTGAGGTAAGTCTTGCTCTAGCCCAGGCTGACCTGGAATTCGCTATGTAGTCCAAGGTTGACCTCAAACACAGTGATCCTCCTACCTCAGCCTCCAAGTCACTGAGATTAAATAAAGCACCACCCCCGGCAAATCTTTGTTTTAAAAGCATTCTCCAGAGGGTTACTTAACAGCCTCCTTTAGAGTACATTTGGAGATCCTCAAAGAATCTTGGTTTTCAAATCACAGCAAGTAAATGCTGTTTCATTCAGTGTGCACCTGCTCAAAGCATCAGAGAGACGCACCAGCACTGTGATGTCACTGCACGTATGAAAGAAACTCATTTACTCTTTAGAATTTGTTAAAACTGTCCTTTAAAATATAGCTAATGCCAAGCCTGGTGGTGCACGCCTTTTGTCCCAGCACTCAGGAGGCTGAGGTAGGATTGCAGTTGAATTTGAGGCCAGCCTGGGGTTGCCGAGTGGCTTCCAGGTCAGCCTGGGCTACAGTGAGACCCTGCTTCAAAAAAGACAAATAACAATGTAAAATAAAATATAGCTAAATCTGAGTCAGATGTGATACACACTTGTAATCCAGCACTTGGAGAATCAGGAATTCAAGGCAAGCCTTGGTGACATAGTAAGTTCAAAGCCAGCCTGGGTTACATGAGACCCTGTTTCAAAATACAATAATAATGATATATAAAGTATAACTAAATCTATACTACAACAGACCACAGAAGCTTATTATCAAGCTGACTTGAAAATTCTAAAATACTTTAAGTCATGTCACTGTTCCATTTAAACCAGAATAGGAAAGGGGGAGAGAAAATCTTAACAGCTTTCAAATACAAATTTTCATTTTTAAGTTATATAAATGCACACTGTTACTGTACGATCATATGTATACAATAAAGCACACTAAAAATGGGGCATTTTAAAAATGGGTTAAGTCATGGGCAATGGCATATACCATACTTGGTTAAGGAAGGAAGATCACAAGTTTGAGGCCTGACTGAGCTGCATAGCAAGGCCCTATTCCAAAACACACACACTGACCAAAAAATAGAATTTAAAAAACACAAAAAGGAAGCTGGGCGTGTGGCACACACCCTTAATCGTAGTACTTAGGAGGCAGAGGTAGGAGGATTGCTGTGAGTCCAAGGCCAGCCTGGAACTATAGTGAGGCCCTACCTTGAAAAATAAACAAACAAATAAACAAAAAGGAAATTCTTGTATTGTTCTTCCTGCATCCTAAAAGACAATCTTACAAAACATCTTGGAATCCACAGCTTCAGAGTACTCTGATGTCACAATACTTATTAGAAAGAACTAACTTCGGTTACTTCGGAGTTAAACACTGCAACATTGTGTCAAGTCCATCCACAGCCTCAGGCCTTACAACAATGTCCAATAGTGCTCACGCATTCTGAAACCAACTCGCTAGGTACCTATAACCACACTACTCAAATAGTTTTAAAACATCTACTGCATTTTCCATCCTGTTACTATTCTCTTGTCACTAAGTTCACCAAATAACAGAGGACTATCTGGAGATATAACACATCTACAGCCACTAAGGATTATTACTTCAAAATCTATCATACTTATTATTTAATTTGGGACTTGCCAAAGACCTATAAAATAAACAAGGCAGGAATTATCGTTCCTTTTACAGAGTTGAGCAAAATAACCTAACTAGGTCACATGGCTAGCACAGTAGTTCATCAAATCTATGAAGTCAAACAATAGCATTTTTCTATATAAAATAACATACCACATGACCAATTAAATTATACCTTGCGCCTTCTTATCACATTAAGGAAAGATGTATCAGATTAACTCAGAAGTTGTTAACCTGTGGAAATGTCGTGTCAGGGCTGGAGAGATGCCTCAACAGTTAAGACACTTGCTTGCAAAGCCTGACAGTCTGGGATTGATTCCCCAGTACCCATGTAAAGTCAAATGCAGTAAGTGGCACATGTTTCTGGAGTTCATTTGCAGTAGCAAGAGGGCCTGGCATACCCATTCTCTCTCTCCTCTTGCAAATAAATATGTTTTTTAAAAAAAGTTGCTGGGCGTGGTGGTGCATGCCTTTAATCCCAGCTCTCGGGAGGTAGAGGTAGGAGGATTGCTGAGAGTTTGAGGCCATCCTGAGACTACATAATAAATTCCAGGTCAGCCTGGGCTAGAGTGAGACCCTACCTGGAAAAACAAAAACAATATATATATAAACATATCAGGAGCTGAGGAGATGGCTCGATTGATAAAGTGCTTGCCTCACCGTATGAGGACCTGAGTTCCATTCTGTGCCCACATAAAATGCTGGGCATGATGACACACACCTGTAATCCCAGTGCTGGGGAAATGGACACAAAGGATCTCCTGGGCTCACTGACCATCAAGTCTATCATAATTGAGAGCTCTGGGCCAGTGAGGATCCTGTTCCAAAGAAGATGAACACCATTACTGAGGATGAGACCTAAAGACTGTCCTCAGTCCTCCATACCTATATACACATGTGTCTACACCCACACATGCAGGAGCACACATACACGACACAGCACATGTTGTTTAATAAATAGTTTACTTACTTGTTTATTGGAGAAAGAGAGAGAGTGTGAGGCAGACAGACAGAATGAGCATACCAGAGCCTCCAGCCACTGCAAACGAATTCCAGATGCATGTGCCACCTTGTGCATCTGGCTAACATGGGTACTGGGGAATCAAACCTGGGCCCTTAGGCTTCGCAGGCAAGTGCCTTAACCACTAAGCCATCTCTCTAGCCTGCAACACACATTTAATGAAAAGACTAACATGGGGCCAGGAGGTGGCTCATCAGTTAGACACTTGCTTACAGAGCTTGCCAGACCAGGTCCAATTCCTCTTCCACCCACATAAAGCTGAACACAAAAAGTCAAAAAAATAAAAGGAAAAAGAAAAATAGTTGTACAAGTGCCTGGCATTCCATTTGCAATGACAAGAGACCTTGGTGCATGACACGCACACACATGCAAGTAAATAAAACTTTTTAAAAAACAACGAGGGCTAGAGAGATGGCTTCCCAGTTAAAGCGCATGCCTGCAAAGCCGAAGGACCCAGGTTCCATTCCCCAGGACCCACATAAGACAGATGTACAAGGTGGCGCATGTGTATGGAGTTCATTTGCAGCAGTTGGAGGCCCTGGAACATCCATTCCCCCCGGCCCCTGCCCCATTCCTCTCTCTCTCTCAAATAATAAATGAATTTTAAAAATAAATAAAAATTAAAAAAAAACAATGAGAATACAGGACCTCCTCCCTTAAAAAAAAAAAAAAAAGAGGAGATTTAATATATCAGAACCCTTACACAATGTTTTAGAGCCCAATCCTAGACTAATTCTTTAGAACATCATTCATACCTCCAATGGCGTCAATTTCATCAAAGAAGATAAGGCAGGCTTTTTTTGTTCTGGCCATTTCAAAAAGTTCACGTACCATTCGAGCCCCCTAATGAGAAAAGTTATTATTCTTGGGTTGATTTTAAACTCTTTTAAATCACAATAAATGTAGTTTTAATACTTTACCTAACAACATTCTCAATCATTATCTAAAGCTTTTTAAGCCTAAAATTTACTACTTATGTCATCAAATTAATCTTACTAGCCTCAAAATAGCACAGGCTAATTTTGGTTTTTCTGTATGTATTAAATAGCACTGGAGTTTTAGCATTCTTAAATGATGTATGGGAACTGGTCTAATCAGCAAAGCTGGAAGAAGTAACTACAGGGTCCACACTCGGAACTGCTGGTTGCAGAATTTAATTTTTAAGGTCTGTTCACAAAATTCAAATATATACCAAGTATTGTAACTCTTTTGTAATCATTACAAGTCTATCAACCATTAATAAGCTTCCAGTACAATACAGTCATAAACTTTTACCAAAAAGAATCAATCAATGCACATATATATATATATATATATATATATGTATGTATAGAGAGAGAGAGAGAATCTGTTTTTTCTTTCTCATTAGACCATAAATTACTGTCCCAAAGAGGAAATTTCATTTACTGAGCATCTCTGAGGTAACTACCTCACAAACCAAAGCTGTACAAAAAGTCATCCTTCTGAGGAGGAGGCATATTGATTAAAATTTTACGTGGTTGCCTATTTCCAACTAACCATAAGAAAAAGATGCTGAAGCGGGGCGTGGTGGCACAGCCTTTAATCCCAGCACCCGAGAGGCAGAGGTAGGAGGATCACCATGAGTTCAGGGTCATAGTGAATGCCGGGTCAGCCTGGACTAGAATGAGACCCTACCTTAACCACCGACCCCCGCAAAAAAAAAAAAAAAAAAAATGCTGGTTGAGGGACAATCACTCAAGAATTTTCATAGCACAGTCTCTTAATTTGGAATTACCCCTTTAATTTCATTTTCACATTACAAGTCTTTCACAGAGAAATATATGCTTTCATTCTGATAATCTACTTTACCTCACCAACGTATTTCTGCACAAGTTCAGATCCAATAACTCGAATGAAGCAAGCATCAGTCCTGTTAGCAACCGCTCTGGCACACAGCGTCTTGCCTGTGCCTGGGGGACCAAACAGCAGCACGCCCTTTGGAGGTTCGATACCCAGGTTAACAAACCTCTCTGGCTGTGAAAGAGATATAATGTTACACTCATCATTTTGTAAAAATAAGACTGCTATGTCAAAAAATTAGATCCACAATTTTTATGCTCAATCTAAAATGAATTTTATTTATTATAAGATATAATAGCTACATTAAAATCTTAACACATATGCCTGAATGGCTTTTAAAGGAGCTTTGCCTATATAGTCTTAACAAATTATTTTCCTCATTTAAAAAAAATTACAGGGCTGGAGCCAGGCGTGGTGGCACACACCTTTAGTCCCAGCACTCGGGAGGCAGAGCTAGGAGGATGGCCATGAGTTCAGGGCCACCCTGAGACTATGTAGTGAATTCCAGGTCAGCCTGGGCTACAGTGAGACCCTTCCTCGTAAAGCCAAAAAAAAAAAAGTATACATACATACATATAACAATTAAAATATTCATGAAATGTACCTAAAACCTATCTAATGTACAAGGAATTTTAGTGCTCAATACAAAAAAAAAGACTATTGCATCTTCACACAAACAAATTTAACTTGACACTCAGTTACTCACGTGAAGCAGTGGGGTTTCAACGACTTCTCGCAATTTCTCAATCTGCTCCTTGCAGCCACCAACATCACTGTATGTGACGTCAGGCTTTTCTTCCACCTAAGACAGAGATAAAATTACACATCATAGCCGCTGGCTTTTAAATACAGTACAAATCCTCTACAGGAGGAAATCCATAAAAGTCAGTCTGTGGCAAGTAAGAATTTTAATAACTTGAACGGGAACTATTTGCCAAGTTCCATCCTACGACACCAACTAACTCTGGTGTCCCAGAGCCAGCCGCCTGCTACAGGTCGTAACTCTGGTGTCCCAGAGCCAGCCGCCTGCTACAGGTCGTAACTCTGGTGTCCCAGAGCCAGCCGCCTGCTACAGGTCGTAACTCTGGTGTCCCAGAGCCAGCCGCCTGCTACAGGTCGTAACTCTGGTGTCCCAGAGCTAGCCGCCTGCTACAGGTCGTAACAGCAACAAGTGAAACAAGCAAGGACTCATGAAGATTTTCTCATGTGATAGTTTCTAAGTTTTGGCAACTCTTTGGTACATAACCATATATTAGCAGCTTAAAAATTGCAAACTTGGGCAAGAGAGATGGCTTAGTAATTAAGGCGTTGCCTACAGAGTATGAGGACCCAGGTTTGATCCACAAGAGCCCACGTAAGCCAGATGCACATGACGGCACAAGCATCTGGGGTTCCTTTGCAGTGCTGCAGGCCCTCACACGCCCATTCCAGCACTCGCACGCTCTCACATAAATACAAAATTTGTAAAATTGCAAACCTTTTGGGGATGAATGCGATTGGTTTTTGTTTGCTTTTGGATTACATTATTTATTTTTGTTTGTTTGTACGAGACAGGGTCTCACTCTATAGTCCAAGCTGGCCTCAAATTTACTATGTAGCCCAGGCTGGCCTTGAGCTAATAGCAATCCTCCTGCCTTAGTCTCTCAATTGCTGGGCTTACAGCTGTGAGCTACCCTTGCTGGCCTGCAGTTATAATAAAAGTCATACTGGGCTGGAGAAATGGCTTAGCGGTTAAGCCCTTGCCTGTGTAGCCTAAGGATCCTGGTTTGAGGCTCAATTCCCCAAGACCCACGTTAGCCAGATGCACAAGGGGGCGCACACATCTGGAGTTTGTTTGCAGTGGCTGGAGGCCCTGGCGCGCCCATTCTCTCTATATATATATCTGCCTCTTTCTCTCTCTGTCTGTTGCTCTCAAATAAATAAATAAAAATAAACAAAAAAATTAAAAAAAATAAAAATAAAAATAAAATAAAAGTCATACTGATTCTTAACACCCCCCGCCCCACATTTTCTTACCTGCATCATGGTAACTGTTGGGTCAATCTTAGGAGGTAGTGGAATGTGAATTTGATACTTGTTTCTGTCCACACTAAGAAGATTAAAAAGAAATACACTTATTTATTTACTTGCAAGCAGACAGAGAGAGAGAGAAAAGAAAAAGAGAGAATGAGCACATCAGGGGCTCCTGCCATTGTAAACAAACTCCAAACACATGGGCCACATTGTGCATTGGCTTTATGTAGGTACTGAAGAATCCAACCCAAGCTGTCAAGCTTGGCAAGCAAGCGCCTTTAACTGCTAAGCTATCTCTCCAGCCCCCAAAACCATATATTAAATAAGTAAGAGATATACGGAGTTCTCAAAGTTATTCAGAGAAATAAGCATTAAAATTCAGGACACTTGGCCAGGTGGAGTGGCGCACGCCTTTAATCCCAGCACTCAGGAGGCAGAGGTAGGAGGATCACTGTGAGTTCGAGGCCACCCTGAGACTACATAGTGAATTCCAGCCCAGCCTGAGCTAGAATGAGACCCTACCTTAGAAAACCAAAAAAAAAAAAAAAAAAAAATCAGGACACTAAACCATCAGTCTGAAGTGGCGAATGACTCACGACAGCAATGAACCCTTCACCCGCGGGGAAAGGGGAACCTGTAACTGTACTGAGAGAATTACTATGCATTCCATGGACAGTCACTCACTGAATTCTCAAGAACTGTCTCATCAAGGCTGCTTCTTCCACCTCGCCACACTGTAAGTGGACCAGTAAGCTAAGCCATACAAGTCTGCACTCGTGTAAGTGTGACACTTAAAGCCACTCAGACGGCACACGGGAGCAGAAGTGGCAAAGGGAAGCTGGTGCAAAGTTAGGGGCTCGGGGAGAAGAAAGGATGACCAGTTGTACTAATCACTAATTTGCCCCCTGGTATTCCATGGCACTCTTCACAGGGTCTCACTCTAGCTCACTCATTCACAACAAAGCCACGCTGTGAATATCACCTGGTTTTTACTGAAAGAAAAATAAATAAAATAAATAGAAAACTTACCCAACTCTCATCCCTTCTTCAATGTCAGTAGGTGCCACCTGATCACTGAGGTCCACCACAAACTTGGCAAACTGCTTCACATTGATAATGTATTTTGGGTCCTCCGAATCAGCATTGATTATCTTTGTACACCTAACACAACAAAAGACTTCATTAGAATAAAGAATCTTCCTGAGTGGGCTCGAGAGATGGCTTACCGGTTAAGGCGTTTGCCTACAAAGCCAAAGGACACAGGTTTGATTCCCCAGTACCCACATAAGCCAGATGCACAAGGGGCACATGCGCCTAGAGTTCATCTGCAGTGGCTACAGGCCCTGGCATGCCCATTCTCTCAGTCTGTCTCTCTTCTCTCTCTCTCTGCTTGCAAATAAATAAATCTTCCTGACACTACATAGTGAGTCCTAGGTTAGCCTGGGCTAGAGTGAAGCCCTACCTTGGAAAAAAAAAAAAAAAAAAAGAATCTTAAACCCCCAATAGTGAATTCAAATAACTAAACATTTTGCAGAGGATGCACCGTAGCATTGAGCAATTGTAAACTAGGCCTGTAGAAGAAATTAGACCACTGTGGGGCATTTATTTATTTGAGAGCAGAGAAAGAGTAGGCATACCAGGGCATCTTGTTGCTGCACACAAATTCCAGATGCATGCGCCACTTCATGCATCAAGTTTTACATGGATACTGGGGGAATTAAACCCAGGATGGCAGACTTTGCAAGCAAGTGCCTTTAACCATTGAGCCATCTCTCCAGACCTAGACAACTGTTAAAGATGCTATTGTATGCAAGAGCCAACTCAACTTTAGCCAACCTATAAATTCTCAAATGATATTATTTCCCCAGAAAATTAAACCCAAATATGCAGCATTAGGAAGTTCTCAAGAATGCTTTTCCTAGCTATACTCCTTTATTATTAGTGATATTACATTATATTTTACATTGTTTTCCTTTTCTTTTCCTGGAAGAGAGCCATATGTCATACATCAAATTCAGTAATAAATGTGTTTCCACTTGAAATCCATTCCTTAGCATTTTTAGTTTGAAAGTGTTCCCTTTCTGTGGGACCTGGTGAAGTTAATTTACAATACCAAGTGTACATTATAGTATCTACCCAAGAAAATAAGTCAGAATTTAGAACTTATGTTGAGAAGCTATTACATAAGAGAAACGCAAAAGCTTCTGAAATGCGCGGATGGAGGGCTGGAAGCAGGAATGCCTTGTCCTGATAGCGTAACTCTGAGACAGGGCTGCTCTGTCCCCAGCCAGGGTCTTCAAAGGGAGAAGTAGATTCCTTTTAATCCACAGGGGGCTGTTTGGGATTTTTTGTTGAGATTGGGTCTCACTGTTTGTCAACTGAAGGTAACCTTGAACTTGTAGTGATTCTCCTGCCTCAGTCTCCTGAATGCTAGAATTACAGGAATAAGCTATCATGTCTAGCTAATTCATAGTTCAAAACGTAGGCCACATGTGGTGACCCACACCTATAATCCCAACCCTTGGGAGACTGAGGCAGGAGGACTGCCACAAATTTGAGGCCTGCCTGGGCTACAGAGTGAGACCTTGTCTCAAAACACACACAGACACACACTTCGACTTCCAGATGGCTGAATAAAAGACCTTACTCTTTAAGAGCAATAAGAGCCTGACAAAACATTTTCAGAACCCTGGAAATTAAAGGACAGGAACAATCTAAGGAATATTTGTTCAAGAAAAATGGCTAAATCTCTGTAAGAACAAAAGAATTTCGTTACCTTTTAACTTAATCCAATCTCTTCCTCCTTTCCCCAGGTATGTGTGAAACTTGAAGTCTACCAGCTCCACAAGCATACTACCAGGAAACACTGCCGCCTGAGCCTCACAGCTCCGAGAGGGACAGAACGGGCCTGCGGCTCCCCAGAAGTCCAACCCCAACCAACCGTCAAGCGTTGAACCTGCCCGGCAGCCGCTGAGAAGCACCATTCTCAGAGCGCGGCTGTGAGCAGCTCCACCGGCAGGGAATTCATCCAAAACACGCACCACAACTGTTAAACATCAGTTGAGCAAAGAAGAGGCTGACCAGACTAAATGTCCTTGAAAAGTAACAACAAACAGTAGCTCCGAGGAAAGGGAAACTCTGACTTCAGAACAGACACATAAATGTCTAGTTCCAACAACAACAGATTTTGACTTTTTTCTTCCAGTGCTGAGGATTGAATACCAGATCCTTGTGCATGCTAGGCAAGCAATCTACCACTGAGCCACATGGTCAGCCCAACAACAAATTATGACACATCAAAAGAAACAGAAATTACCAACCCACACATAAATAGTGGTCAATAGAAACCGAGGTAGTTTACGGGTGACAAAGCCCCAAAAATGGAAGAAGGAACATCCTTGAGCCTGAAAGGGAGAATGGTGTTCTTTTTCCCACCCTAGCTCTTTTCCCCCTAAACCTCACAAGGGAAGGTGAATAGGCGTCTCTCCTCTTATCTCTTTCTTTAAGACAATAAGATGTTTCCAAACTATGTAGGTCCTTTGCACGTAGATAAACACAGGAAGATACAAATACAAGAGGATGAGGAGGACCAGCCATGTTCAGCTGTGTTTATGTTTGAGAGGGGCAGAGGGAGAATGAGGAGGAAAAGGAAAAGTTTTCCTGTTTGCCCTGTACCTTTATCATTTGAATTTTTTTTGTTTCTGAGGTAGGGTCTCACTGTGGCCCAGGCTGATCTGGAATTCACTATGTAGTCTCAGGGTGACCTTGAACTCACAGCGATCCTCCTACCTCTGCCTCCCGAGTGCTGGGATTAAAGGCGTGTGCTACCATGCCTGGCAACTTCATGTATTTTCAGAAATTACTTCAGGCACGCTATTTTAACCCCAGATATTTATTTATTGATTGATTAAATATTTTTTCTATTTATTTATTTATTTCAGAGAGAATGGATGCACTAGGGCCTCTAGCCACAGCAGATGAACTCCAGATGCATGCATCATCTTGTGCATCTATCTGGCTTACATGGAATATGGAGAATTGAACCTAGGTCCTTTGGCTTTGGTGACAAATACCTTAACCATTAAGCCAGCTCTCCAGCCCAGCCCAGATACTAAAATAGAAAGTTTTTTTTTTTTTAATTTATGTGGAATTGGGAGTGAAAATTATTTTAAAACTATTGCATTACCCTGAAACTCTAAAATGCACTTTAAGATATAGATCAATATAAACTTCCAAAGAGTGGTGTGCATACCTCGCAACCTGTAAAGGCTGTTCACTCTGCAGAGTTTGTTTATCGGCCGCCAAATCCCAGAGGGCTGGTGGTGCCAGGCCAGTGTCAGACTCCTTAATACCTATGTAGGGAAAGATGACAGGACATGTGATGACAGGTGCATGACCCTAACACAAGCTCAACCTCAGCGCCCACATTTTGGACTGTGCATTTGTAGGCAGCATGGAGCAGCATGCCAGGCCTCAGGCCACTAGATGTCACTAGTACCACCTTCTTTCAAGTAACAAGAATCAACCTCCTCCAGACATTGCCAAATGCCTGTAGGAAATAAATCACCCCAGGTAAAAGCCATGGCCCGAAAGCAGCCATCAAGCCAAAAATTTAATGCTATATTTAACATTTTTTGTTCAGGTCAAACACTGTAAAGCTTCACTACTGAAGTTCCCAAGAAGAAAGTTTCCAGCCACCAGGCAGCAATCTAGTTACTTCAGCTAGACTATGTGGAATCAAACTGTAAATAAAATATTTTAACATATTAGAGTATATGGCACTAGGCTTTGACCTAAAGAATCATCACTTGTTTAAAGGGTGATGTTTCCGAGATCATAAGCATTAAATATGGTTGTGAGAAAGCAGTGAGCAAGACTATTAAATGAGAACCAGTTTCTCAAGTTAGGAAGGCTGCTTCATAAAAATGTGTAACTTGGGGGCTGGCGAGATGGCTTAGCAGTTAAGCGCTTGCCTGTGAAGCGTAAGGACCCTGGCTCGAGGCTCGATTCCCCAGGACCCACGTTAAACAGATGCACAAGGGAGCACATGTGTCTGGAGTTCGTTTGCAGTGGCTGGAGGCCCTGGCATGCCCATTCTCTATATATATATTTGCCTTTCTCTGTCTGTTGCTCTCAAATAAATAAATAAAAATTTTAAAAGTTAAAAAAAAATGTATAACTTGGGCTGGAGAAATGGCTCAGAGGTTAAGGAGCTGGCCTGCTAAGCTTGATGGCCTGGGTTCAATTCCCCAATACCCACATAAAGCCAGACTGTATATACCTGTCTGGAGTTTGTTTGTAGTGGCTGGAGGCCCTGGTGCACTGATTCTCTCTCTACCTCTCTCCCTCCCTCCCTCCCTCTATCTACTGTTTCTCCTTGCAAATAAATAAATGAATAAAAATTTAAAATGTATAACTCATGATGGAAGAAAATAGATATTTAAACTCCACATAATGAACACATTGTTTAAAGAAAGAAAATGGGAATTTACAAAAATACGTACCAGTGAGCTCATTGATCTTTTTGAGAAGTTGTTGAATGTCATCCTCAACCTGCTTGATCTGCCTAGAGTAAGTACTCTGACCCTAGGTGATAAACATTGGTTTAGTTAGAACTTCAGAATATCAACAATTTATCAAAAGTCATGTAAAGCTTTTTAGCAGTTAAAATCTTAGCAGCCTTACTGTCTGAAAGACTGGGAAATGAAAGCAGGCAGAAGTGCATTATTTTCAGAAGTATTCCTAAACCAATTCCACCTCCCAAGCAGACAATCTACCAATGCATAAGATGAAAGAAGAAACTTGCGTTGCTGTTGTTTGAGGCGGGCGCTCACTCTGCCAGGCTGGCCTCCAACTACTCATTGCCATCCTTTTGCCTCAGCCTCCCAAGTGCTAGGTTTAAAGATGTGAGCCACCGTGCATGGCTGAAAAGAAACCTATTTACATGAATTGAAGCTTTCCATTTCAGGGGCTGGGGAGATGGTTCAGTGGTTAAAGGCACTTGCATGCAAAGCCTGCCACTTGTTTTCAAGTCCCCACCCATCCATGTAAAGCCGGATGGGCATTCATTTGTAGTGGCAGGAGACCCTTGTGTGCATATACATGCATGCAAACAAATAAATACTTTTTAAAAAAAACTTTCTATTTCAGCCAGGTGTGATGGCACACACCTTTAATCCCAGCACTTGGGAGGGCAGAGGTAGGAGAATCACTGTGAGTTCAAGGCCAGCCTAAGACTACATAGTGAATTCCAGGTCAGTCTGGGTTAGATTCAGATCTTACCTCAAAAAAAAAAAAAAAAAAAAAAAAAAAAACTTTCAATTTCAGATCTAATTCAGTTACACACACTTTAAATACAGTAAAGATCTGTGTAAATATTTCACATGTCTTTCAATAAAGTATTACTCTTTAATTAGAAATTATATAAATATAATGTGCAAGTTTAAGCATGCTAAATACTCTGATCTCATCTAGACAGAAATTTTAAGTTGGTAACTTCCTGATTAGTATGAACTATGAGACATTCTCTTCTAATTAGTTTATAAGGATGAAATCAAAACTTTTGTTTTAACATAATACTATTTAAAGGACTTACATAAGTTTTCAGCAAGGCAATATCCCCCTCATCCAGAGCTAAAAAGAGAAACAGTATGTGAGATTCAATAAGAAAGAGAAGCTATCAACATCTCTGTTCAATTCGAAAGGTTTTCATTGAGTGTCAAAAGTTGAATAATGGGCTGGGAAGATGGCCCAGTGGTTTAAGATGCTTGCTTGAAAGCCTGCTGGCCTAGGTTCAATTCCCCAGCACCCACATAAAGCCAGATGCACAAAGTAGCACACGCATCTTCAGTTTTGCAGCAGCAAGAGGCCCTATGCACTCAAAACACACACACCTCTCTATCGTGCACGCTCACTCTCTCTCTCTGCTTGCAAATAAATAAAAATATTTGTTTAAAAAGTTGAGGGCTGGGCGTGGTGGCACAGACCTTTAATCTCGGCACTCAGGAGGCAGTGGCAAAAGACCCTGGTGTGCCATTCTGATTCTCTCTGCTTGCAAATAAATAAAAATACTTTTTAAAAAAAGAACTGCAGGGCTGGAGGGTGGCTTAGCAGTTAAGGCATTTGCCTGCAAAGCCAAAGGACCCAGGTTAAATTCCCCAGGACCCACGTAAGCCAGATGCACAAGGGGGCGCATGCGTCTGGAGTTTGTTTGCAGTGGCTGGAGGCCCTGGCGTGTCCATATTCATTCTCTCTCTCCCCCCTCTTTCTCTGTCAAATAAATAAAAGATGAAAAGATAATGAATGTGGATTTTTTTGTTTGTTTGTTTGTTTTTCAAGGTAGGGTCTCACTCTAGCTCAGGCTGACCTGGAATTCACTATGTAGTCTCAGGGTGGCTTCAAACTCATGGTGATCCTCCTACCTCTGCCTCCCAAGTGCTGGGATTAAAGATGTGCACCACCACACCCGGCTTGAATGTGGGATTTTATTCAGCCTTAAGGAAAATGATACTATGAAACCTGAAGGAAAATAGATGTGTCTGGAAATTATTACACTAAGCAAGGTAACCAAGCCTCAGAAAGTCAAATACTGCATATTCATTCACTCATATGCAGATGGTAGGTTTTAATGTTTATAAATATGTGGGTGTGAATGTGATTACAGGTCATGAAACTAGATTAAGACATGAAGTGAGGTGGGGAAAGATGTGGAGGAAGGGGTGGGAGAGGGTAATAGAACACATGTGATATGAAAGCAGAAAAGAGGCTACTGGGTTACAGAGTACAAGAAGGGGGCAGGGAATGGGGGACAAAAAGGGGAGGGGGACCAAGATAAATTGTTTGAAAACACCACAATGAAACTTAATCTTCATACACTAATTTAAAATTTTTAATAATAAGAAGATCTTGTTTTAATTGTTATGTGCATACGAGGAAATGCAACGCTGCCATTAAAAATTGTGGTACACGCCTTTAATCACAGCACTCAGGAGGAGCGCCATGAGTTCAAGGCCAGCCTGAGACTACATAGTGAATTCCAGGTCAGGATGAGCCAGAGTGAAACCCTACCTCAAAAAAAAAAAAAAAAAAAGAGAGAGAAAAAAGAAAAACGATAACCGGGCATGGGGGTGCACGCCTTTAATCCCAGCACTCTGGAGGCAGAGGTAGGAGGATTGCCATGAGTTCGAGGCCACCCTGAGACTCCATAGTGAATTCCAGGTCAGCCTGGCCCAGAGTAAGACCCTACCTCAAAAAAAAAAAAATTAAAAAAAGAAATACTATTAAGTGGAACAGGCAAGTGTGCATTTTGTGGTCATTTGGGGGGGGGGGGCAAAACTGTCCAAAAATAGTGAGCCTGGTCATGCCTGCTCAGTGAAAATGTCAACTGATCTAGTTGTCTAGGGAGAATAACTTTGCACTATCAAAATTGCAACTGTGGCTGGGCATGGTGGCCCACGCGTTTAATTCCAGCACTCGGGAGGCAGAAGTAGGAGGGTCGCGGTGAGTTCGAGGCCAGCCTGGGACTACAAAATGAGACCCTACATTAGGTGGTGTCTGGGCCCAAGGATGGGAGATTTGAGATCTTCTAACTTGAGTTTTGCACCTTGTGAAAGTATTAGCTAGATAATAAGTAATAATGAAATTACTGCTGTCTTAAAGTTTGTTTCTGGATTCTCGCTACACGGTGATAACGCTGAGGGGAGATTAGGGGATGTGGGCGGAAAAGAAGGCCAGGCAACTAAAGTCCTCTAAGGAGGGGAACTTTCTGAAGGCCGGTGAGGCCCAGGAGGGGCCAGAACTTCTCCACCTGAGACCTGAGAATGAATAAAACAGTTGATCAGAGCCCGGCGTGGTGGCGCACGCCTTTCATCCCAGCACTCGGGAGGCAGAGATAGGAGGATCGCCGTGAGTTCGAGGCCAGCCTGAGACTACATAGTGAATTCCAGGTCAGAAGGAGACCCTACCTCGGAACAAAACAAAACAAAGCAAAATCCGAACAGCAGGAAATGAATATAGATCCTGAAGTGGACGAGAAAGAAAAAGAGGGCGGGCCCGGGGGAGCGGGCCAGGGCTGTCATCACTGGGGTCGAGCAGGGACAAGACGCCGAGCGCCCACGGGAATCCAGCTCCTGCGCGGCAGGGCCGGTCCCACCGGGGCTGGGAGCGCCCCTGGGTCGACTGACCTCGGATGGGTTTGTCGTCCTTCTCTTCTTCTTTGGTTTTCCGCTGATCCGCACCGAGGTAATCCGGCATTTTAGAAGATGCAAGAACCTCAGCTCCTGGGTGATTACACAGCACCTTCCCCGCTTCCGGTGGTGCTTGTCCTTTCTCTTCCCCCACCGGAAGTAGACCGGAGCGCTGTGGGAGCTGCGCCCGAGAAGCCCAGGCGCCGGGTGGGGAACGCGTGAGTTCTCTTCTGGGTTGGAAAGGTCCCGTGTTAGGAGGAAACGTTGATCTCTTCGGATGCTTCACTGGCGCTAGGCTTTTTATTTTTTTTTAAGACCAGTGCAATAAATTCCAAGACCAACCCTGCCTCAGTTGATAATGTTTTTTAAACCTGCCTTTTATGTAGTTATTTATTTGGGAGAGAAAGAGGCAGAGAGAGAGAGAATGGGCACGCCAGGGCCTCCAACCACTGCAAACCAAATCCAGACGCGTGCAGCCACCTTGTGCATCTGGTTTATGCGGGCCTTGGGGAATTGAATCTGGGTCCTTTGGCTTTAAGTCCTGATTTAGTCACTGTGCAGTCCGGGGAAACTTTAACCTCTGAGTCTTAATTTCCCCATTCGCCTCACAGGATTGGAAAGACACTAAATAAGTGTTTATAAGATGCCTGGCATTTTCTCACAATAAGTGGTGATTAGATCTGCAAATAGTGTATATCCAGAATATACAAAAAAAAAAAAAAAATACAACTCAACGACAAGAAAACAATGGGGGGGGGGGAGGGCTGCCGAGATGGCTCAGTAACGCTTGCCTGAAAACAATCTTTTTTTTTTTTTTTAATGGACAGAGATAAAAAAAAAAGTAGCTTGGACGAGACATTTCTCCAGAGGAGATACACAAATGCCAACCAGCACATGGAAGGATGTCCAACCTTGGGGAAAAGCAAATCAAAAAAGCACCTCGTATGCATTAGAATGGCTATCATTAAAACAGTGATAGAAGCCGGGCGTGGTGGCGCACTCCTTTAATCCCAGCACTCGGGAGGCAGAGGTAGGAGGATCGCCGTGAGTTCGAGGCCACCCTGAGACTCCATAGTGAACTCTAGGTCAGCCTGAGCTAGAGTGAGACCCTACCTCGAAAAACCAAAATAAATAAATAAATAAATAAATAAAAATAAATAAATAAAACAGTGATAGAAATAATTTTTGGGGAGGTGTAGAAGGAATGCAACCTGTGTGCACAATTGGAGGGTAAAATGATGCACTGGCTGTCGGAAACTGGCAGATCCTCGAAAGTACTGAAACAGAATTGCTGTATAAATCTGCAATTCCATTTCTAGATATGACCTCCAAATGGTTGAAAAGAGGATTTCAGGGCTGGAGAAGATGGCTTAGCGGTTAAGGCATTTGCCTGTAAAGCCAAAGGACCCCGGTTTGTTCCCCAGGACCCACTCAAGCCAGATGCACAAGGTGACACATGCATCTGGAGTTCGTTTGCACTGGCTGGAGGCCCTGGCACACCAATTCTCTCTCTCTCTCCCTCTCTCTCTCTCATTCTCTCTCTCAAATAAATAAATAAAACATTTTTTTAAAGGATTTCAAAGAGATACTTATATACCCACGTTCATAGTTGCACTATTTGCAGGAGGCCAAAGGTGGAACTATAAATATCCATCTACATGTGAATAGATGAAGATGTGCTACATGCATACAAAATTATTTAGCCTTAAAAGAGAAAGACATTCTGATACATGCTACAGTATAGATGAACCTGAGGCCATTCAGCATATTCTAGTGAATTAACCAGTTGCAAAGAGACAATATTATATAATTCTACCTATATGAGCTTCCTAGGGCATGGTGGTTCATGTTTGTAATCCTAGTACTTGGGCGAATGAAGCAGGAAGGTTGCCTGGATTTGTAGGGCAGAATTGGCTGCATAGCCTAGGCAAGTCAGGGTAATTGAACAAGGCCCTATTTCAAAAATAAAATATGGAACTAAGACAAAATAAATGAGGTTCCCAGAAATAATCACATTCAAGCAGACAAGAAGGGAGGCTGCCTGTGGCTTTGAGGAGGGCAACGGCTTGCTGCTCATGGAGTTCTAGAAACAGGTAAGAACTCTGTAGATTGGTTGCACAATGATGTGACTAGTCAACACTAATGAATGTGCACTTAATGATGAAGATGGCAAATTTCATATTATGTGTATTTTACCTCAACTTTTTAAAAAGTCCTTGTGACCTTAAGAATATGGAAAAAGCCAGGCGTGGTGGCGCATGCCTTTAATCCCAGCACTTGGGAGGCAGAGGTAGGAGGATCACCGTGAGATCGAGGCCACCCTGAGACTACATAGTGAATTCCAGGTTAGCCTGGGCTAGAGCAAGACCCTACCTTGAAAAACCAAATATGTGTGTGTGTTTGTGTGTGTGTGTGTATAAAGAGATGTGAGAAAAATTAATATTTAGAAAACAAAGTTGGGCTTGTACCTGGGGGCATATTTATAAGTGTAACTTCATTTTTTGTATGCTTTTTGCTAAACTGGTACACATCAGGTCCATTTTCTCCAACCTGCTCTAGATACTGCTACTGGGAGGAAAGCATTTAAGACTAATTTTGTTTTGCTATTTTTATTTTTTACTTCTGTCTAGCAGGAACCTTAACAGTGGAACTACAATAGATCTCACTACACATTAAACAATTAAACTCTAGAATCCTGCAATTGGAAATATCTTGAAAGAAAATTTCATTTAGATAGAGCAGAGTAAAAAATATTGCTGGCCTTGAAATAGTATTTTATTCTCTGAATGAGTGATAAAATAGATGACGGAAGGGCTAAGGATATAGTTCAATGACAGAGCTCTTGCCTTGCATGATACATACATATACATACATATAAGCCATAGGTTCAATCTCTAGCAATGCAAAGTAAGAATAAATAAAAATAAAACATGATATGTTGGTAAACAGAACAAGAAATGCTAACTATCATTTTGGAAACACAATTCACCATAGGTATACAAACATAATTATAAATGTCAAAAGTACACAAGACTTTTTTTAAAATTTATTAAGTAGAGCTACTGGGGTGGGGGGAAATCAGTGGTTAGGATCAGATTAACATACAAAGTGCTAGGAAAATAAAACTAACAAAAACTGATTGCCTTTTTTTTTTTTTTTTTTGGTATTAAACCCAGGGCCTCAGGCTTGCGGACTGCTCTTAAATTATATTCTGTGCGAATTCCCTGTCAAACGAGGAAAATAATCCTTTGCCCCGGGGGAACTGATGAGCGTAGGAACTCTTCTTCCGCTTTGCAGCCGGTTCCGAGTCGGCGCAGGAAGCGGACGGCCGCGCACGTTGGCGCGCGGAGGCTGGGGGTGGGGCCGGCGTCCGCTCCTCCGAAGACCCATCCCGGAAGTACTTGCGGGTCGCGTCCATGCGCCGGTTCCCGGGCGTCGTAGAGCCGCCGGCGTGAGGCTCAGGCTGGACGGTAGAGCTGCAAGAGACACCGAGGGCCCTGCGCCCGGGACGTGAGCCGCTCCGTCCACGGGACTGGCCCTAGCGCCACCATGCTGCTCCTGCCGAGCGCCGCGGAGGGCCAGGGCACCGCCGTCAGCCGCGCTCTGACCTCCGGTACGTGCCGCCGTCGCAGCCGGCTCCGTCGAAGCCCCGGTTTTCTCGCCACCCTGCAAGCCGAGCGCCAGGCTCCGCCGCGCGCGGAGACCTGACTGGCCCTCCTTTGCTCCCCGGCGGAAAGTAGCCCCGGCCTAGATAGGGTGGGGGTCTGTGAGGCAGCTGAAGGAATGCGGGACCACCTCCCCGGTATCCCGGCAGAGACGTCCGTGAGCATCTCCTTGCCTAGGGCGGAGACCCGCCTGCAGGACCCTTGCCTGGGCCACTGCAGAGACGGCCGTGGACAGACATTTGGAAAGGAGACGTTTCTAAACGTGGAGGCTTGCAGCCTGGCACGTGCGGGCTGCGTGGAGTTCGCTTTCCGTGATTTGCATCATTTTCCCATAGCCGCTGACATGGGCGCCTGTTGAATGTCGTTTTAAATCCTTCCCGCGGCACGTGCTGCAGTGGTGTGTCTGTCTCTCTGCAGTCTTAGAACGAGAGGAAAAAAGAAAAGTCACGTCCCCCCCCCCCACCACCCACCAAACAGCTGGTCCTCACCGTGTTGAACCTCTCCTGTGTCAGGTGGAGGAAACTGTAATGTCTCAACCAATTAAAACAAGAACAACTATGTCAGGTTTTTTTGTTTAAGAAAACTAGCCATTAGATACAAGGAAAAACTTTCATCTGAGATACTGTTTACTGCACACACCCACACACACAAAAAAATGTTTGCTTTCTTAGGGGACATGAAATTAAAATTAGTTCTTTCGTGCTCCAGATTTCCAGCTTTGAATTGTTAATATACAGATGTACAATGGCTTATCCCCACGTCCCAGAAATAGTTCTTTGTTTTTCCCACAAGTTTAATATTCAGGGTCCTTTAATGTACCATGGTACTTGTATTAAGATAGTCTTGAAGGAACTGAAATAGTTTCCATATTACACTTGAAGACAACTCTGATTCATTTCTAGACACACTGTCGACCTAGACTAAACCCCAGAGCATGTAGGCTTATGTCCACAGCTCAGTCCAGCATGACACAGTTGCAGCAGTAACGGCCCCGTTAGTTGCTTGGGAGACTGTTTTTGGAACAGAGAGTTCTGAGTGGAGCCTTAAAATTATCAGCCACTTTATTTTCTTTTATATTTATTTATTTGAGACAGGCAGAGAGAGAGAGAGAGACTATGAGCATGCCAAAGCCTCCTGCCACTGCAAACAAACTCCAGATGCTCGCACCACTTTGTGCATCTGGCTTTATGTGGGTATTGGGAATCAAACACAGGCCTTCAGGCTTTGCAAACAAGTGCCTTTAACTGCTGTGCCATCTCTCCAACCTGATTTTTTTTTTTTTTTTTGAGGCTAGCTCTTGGTTATACTTTCATCGTTGATTGCTTTATTACTATTATTGGTCTAAAATAAAGTATGCAACATGTGTTCCTTACCCTTTTCTCTCACAAAGTATTGATTTATTGTTGATATTTCTAATGGTTTTATTTTGTCAGTTAACTAGGACAGGTTGAAGTCATCATTAGTAAATACTAGAAATGGTCATTTCTTGCCAAGCATGTGAATTGGATATCTACAATTATTTTTGTAATTGATGATTTTAAATTTAAGTTCTAATATTATTACTATTTTGCCCTTCCTACGAAAACTTGTTGCCTTGGAGTAAATGTATGCTGAGTAATCTGTTGAAGTCTCTTACTGTTTTCAATCACAGCCTCTGTACTCTGTCGAGTTGAACCTGTGGGAAGATGGTTTGAAGCTTTTGTTAAGAGAAGAAACAGAAATGCTTCTGCCTCTTTTCAGGAACTGGAGGATAAGAAAGAGTTATCAGAGGAGTCAGAAGATGAAGAATTACAGTTAGAAGAGTTCCCATGCTGAAAACACTTGACCCCAAAGACTGGAAGGTATGTAATATCCAAAACTTTTGGTCATTTAAATCATTCACACAGCAATATTCCCACAAGTTTTCCTATTAGTAAGCAGCATTTCAAAGGATTTCAGCAAGATAGGCATAAGTGAGCCCTTGTTGCTATTGAGTCCAGAGTTGGGGTACACTAGCCATAGTATACTATCTCAGCTGGAGAAAGGTTTCACAGCCAACATAGTGTTTCTGCCTGGTGTGGTGACCCACACGTATGGAGGCTGTAAGAGCAGAACTTCAAGGTTGTGCTCAACTATTTATCAGTTCCAGGACAGTCTGGACTACATAAGGCTCTGTCTCAAAAATAAGTAAGTATAAAACTAAAACAGTTAATCTTCAAAAGGTAAGTGGCAGTTAGTGAAGCAGAGAAGGAAGAAAAGTCATTTTAGGCAGATGGACCAGACATAGACACACACATGAGTCAAGAGTATCTGCCACTTCCGGGAAGACTTAAGTAGAGTAGGCTCCATGAAAGACGATTATGAGGAATTGGGTCTGAAGTAGAATCTAGACCAAACTGGGTCGTGTCTTTTTATTTTATTTTTTAAATATTTTATTTATTTATTTAAGAGAGAATGGGCACAGCAGGGCCTCCAGCCACTGTAAGCAACCTCCAGACACATGTACCACCTTGTGGATCTGGCCTACATAGGTACTGGGGAATCCAACTTGGGTCCTTAGGCTTTGCAGGCAAGCACCTTAACTGCTAAGCTATCTCTCCAGCCCTGTTTTTTTTAAGTGTGTGTGTGTATGGGCATACACATGCCACTACACACGTTTGGTAAGAGGAAAGTTTTTAAAGGACAGGGGTTGGAGCTCAGTTGGTGCAGTGCTCTTCTAGCATCCATGAGGCTCTGGGTTTGATCCCCAGCACAGCATAAACTGGGAATGATGGCACATACCTGCAATCCAAGCTGTATAGTGATTTCCAGGTTGGCCTGGGATACATGACATCCTGTCTTTGGGGATAAGAAAATAGAGGGGGATAAAAAGTAGACAGAAAACATATAAAAAGAAACTGGCTAGTTCAGGAGAAAAGAAATAAAATGTAAACATCAAGCACTCTACTCTTCCCAGAGCTAAGGGAAAATGGTCCTCAAGTAGGAAGAAGCTGCTGCCATTGCTACTCTTTAGAACAACACAGAAAAGTGGTGGGAAGCCCGTGGGTTTGTCAAACAGGAGACTTGGGTGACCTCGCCGGTAGCCATTTCCCTCAGAGGCCTGGAACATAAGTGACTCAGTGATTTGAGGGTACTTAGGAAGTGGCGAAGTGGGAAAATCCTATGTATGAAGCAATCTTTCTCAGCCGGCTTGTAAAGAATGTGAGAGATGATAGTAACATGAGGTGAAAGTACACTTGAGGAATGTTAAGATTTGTAAGAGAGCTAGAGAGATGGCTTAGCAGTTAAGGCACTTGCCTGCAAAGCCTACGGACCGAGGTTTGATTCCTCAGGACCCACATAAGCCAGATGCACAAGGTGGCACATGTGTTTGGAGTTCATTTGCAGTGGCTAGAGGCCCTGGTGCACCCATTCTCTCTGTTGTGCCCCTTTCTCTCTCTTTATCTGCCTCATTCTCTCTCAAATAAATTGGTACTTTTTTTTCAAAGATTTGTAAGAGAAGGAAGAGTAAAGAAAGTCTTGGGTATAGAAAAGAGCAAGGTTGAGGCAGGGAGATGGCGTAGTGGCTCAAGGCACTTGCCTACAAAGCCCAGTCAACCTTCCAGGCAGATGCAGAAGAAACAGACAGAAGGCAAGTGACTGCAATAGAGTAGGTCAGGGCGAGGTAGTCAGTAGTTAGCCATTAGAGAGTTTCAGCGCTGGTCATTTTTAGTACTTGGAGAAAACAACTGAAAACAAAGATGCAGAAGTGTCATCACCTTATTTACTAGAAGATGACCTTTAGGTTAGGATCTGAAGGCTAAGGTGGATGGCAGCCACATGAAGGGGGCTGGTGACAGGCAGCAAGAAAAGCATGTGAAGCCCTGAAGTGGGGAAAGGCACGATGACTTTGGGCAGGAACACCAAGGCAGGAGGTTAGAGCGAGGGAGGTGCCACGTGCCTCTGGGATTCAGGGGATTCAGAGCGCAGGTTTGCTCTAGTTAGTTGGGCAGCCTCTTTGTGTGCAGAGAGCTCTCCTTTAGCCCTGTTTGAACAAGATCTCTGAGCATCTGATGGTAGAATGAGATAAGTGAAACCCCAAGACTGAGCTTCATGTGATCATCAGGAAGTTGGTAAAAATGACTAGAAGTGGCTGTGAGAAGGGGACAATGGAGTTACAAGTGTTTCAGGACAATGACATTTCAAGGATGGAATCTTCTTTGCTGCCACTGGAAGTCCACCTGGGGTGATGGTGGAGATGGATAGTGGAGGAAATAGTCCCAGAGCACCTGCAGTGAGAGTGGACGAAGCAGACAGTAGTGGGCGGATTGGAAAATGGTTGAGAGATGAAATGATGTGGTTATGCTTTGCTTTCTCAGGAAGCATAAACTGTTAGACGGCTATGTACCTGTGTCTTGGGAAGGTTTTCAAAGATGAGAGGTGGCCTAGAGAGATGGCTTAGCAGTTAAGGTGCTTGCCCTGAAGCCTAAGGACCCATGTTCGACTCTCCAGATCCCAAGTAAGCCAGATGCACAAAGGTGAGGCAAGTACAAGGTTTCACACGCCCACTAGGTGGTGCAAATGTGGAGTTTTATTGTACTGGCTAGAGGTCCTGGTGTGCCTATTCATATTCTCTCTCTGTAAAAATAAAAAGATGAGAGGTGATGGCACATTTTATCCAGTTGAAATTTAGGAGAGACTGAAAGATGTGAAATATTTTTAAAATATTTTGTTTATTTGCATGTAGAGAGAGAGAATATGAATAGTCATGCCAGGACCTCCAGCCACAGCAAATAAACTGCAGATTCATGCACCACTTTTGTGCATCTGGCTTTACGTGGGTATTGGGGAATTGAACCCAGGTTTTTAGGCTTTGCAGACAAGCGCTTTAACCACCGAGCCATCTCTCCAGCCCTTAAAGATGCAAAAATTTAAGTCATTTAGTTTTGTTTTTTTTTTTTAAATTTTTTTTTCATTTTTATTTATTTATTTTTGAGAGTGACAGAGAGAGAGAGGCAGCTAGAGAGAGAATGGGCACGCCAGGGCTTCCAGCCACTGCAAACGAACTCCAGATGCATGTGCCCCCTTGTGCATCTGGCTAACGTGGGTCCTGGGGAATCGAGCCTTGAACCGGGGTCCTTAGGCTTCACAGGCAAGCGCTTAACCGCTAAGCCATCTCTCCAGCCCCATTTAGTTTTTTTTTTAATTTATTTATTTGAGAGTGCACGAGAGAGAAAGAGGCAGACACAGAGTGAGAGCAAGAATGAGAGAGAGAGCCAGGTGTGGTGGCGCACGCCTTTAATCCCAGCACTCGGGATGCAGAGGTAGGAGGATCACTGTGAGTTCAAGGCCAGGCCAGCTTGAGACTCCATAGTGAATTCCAGGTCAGCCTTGAAACCCCCCCCCCAAAGAAAAAAAAAAAAAAGAATGAGAGAGAAAATGGGTACGCCAGGGCCTCCAGACACTGCAAACGAACTCCAGATGCATGTGCCACCTTGTGCACCTGTCTTATGTGGGTCCTGGAGAATTAAGCCAAGGTCCTTTGGCTTTGTAGGCAAACACCTTAACCGCTAAGCCATCTCTCCAGCCCAGTTTGTTTTGAGACAAGATCTGGCAACATAGCCCAAGCCGCCCTCAAGCCCCATCCTCCTCCCTCAGCTTCAGCACTCTTTAGAGAGTGTGCCACCACACCCAGGCTAAGATATGTTGATCTTTGAGGAGAGTTGGGATGGATGTTAGCAGAGTAGAAAGCTGGAGTAATGTGTCACTGTCGCAGAGGCTTTCTCATTTGCAAAGGGGTGATGAGAACCCACACAGGTGCAAGAAGACTGGTAGGATGACTCGACTCCTGCATTGGAATAATTTTACCAGCCCAGCAGTTTCGTTGAGGTGTGATTGCCACACGTGTTCAGTGTGTCTGCTTTGATGAGTTTGGGATAGGCGCAGTGAAGCCTGAGGCTGTCAGCTGATGGGTGGAGCTGGGTATGTGAGATGCCAGGAATGACTAGTGAGCAGAAGGGTTGAATCTGCTTAGGGAGCAGACAAGTGAACTGACTGGACCGCCGATTCCAGGCAGGATAAAGGAGCTGAATTTAAAAATTCCAGCTAGTCCTTTTTGAACATTTTCTCCCTGGCTGTATGCCTTTACCTTCTCTTCATGAGATACTGGCCTCCTTGTCCAAGACAAAATACACAATTTGAGTTGAGTCCTCACCCCAGTTGCTAATTGTAAATTTGTTAGTATATTATCCAAAGCAGGAATGAAACAGGTACTTGCTGAGTCATTCAACACCTCAAGATTTCCACTCAGCCTATTGCACATGGATCCTGGTTCTGTGCTATCATTGTCCCATGGCCCAATCCCCTGGAATATTCTAGACTTAGAATGAAAAGCACAGATATTAATTGGTCTTAAGAGGAAAAAGGTTTGTGTGTGTGTGTGTGTGTTGGAGGTAGGGTCTTGCTTTAGCCCAGGCTGACCTAGAGTTCACTATGTAGTTTCTGGCTGTCCTTTAACTGACAGTGATCCTCCTAACTTAGCCTCCCAAGTGCTGGGATTAAAGGTGTGCAGCACCACGCCCAGCTTGAGAAAAGGTTCTTGATTCAAGTAAGTTTAGGAAATGCTGGGTTTTACTGATTTCTGTGCTTGTTTTTGTTTATCTGCAGGAATTCTCAGTCTCCATAGTTATGTGCATACAAACGTGAGGCTATACAGTAGTGTGCATTTCCTAAACTGACATGAGGACTGAGCCCATCTTACATATATCCTGTTACCGAAGTTCTCACTTTATTTTGTTTGCTTGCTTATTTGTTTGTTGTGCTGGGGTTGAACTCTGAGCCTCCTGCATACTGAGCAGGCACTCTACTCCTAGCTGCAACCCCAGCCCAGAAGTACTCAGAAATAAGGAATGGAGTGTATTGCACTAATTGAAACATGACCTGCTTTTGTGTTTATCAGAACCAAGATCATTATGCAGTTCTTGGACTTGGCCATGTAAGATACAAAGCAACACAGAGGCAGATCAAAGCAGCTCGTAAGTAATTAGTTATTTTGAAATAGTCAAATATTTGTTAGAAGAAATGTTAATTGTATTGAAGCTCATAATCTATAACTACTCTCCAGCATGTTTTATATTGTAACAATGTAAAGCTGTGGTCCCCTTTGTTTTCAGAACCGGAGGGGGGAAAAAAAGCAGTGTTTCATGTGTACACTTTCTCATTTAATAAAAAATCAGGGGTGTGCATGTGTGGGCATAAAAATCTGTTAAAAATATTTTACTTCTTATCTGAGCATGGTGGCACACGCCTTTAATCCCAGTACTTGGGAGGCAGACGTAGGAGGATTTTTGTGAGTTTGAGGCCAGCTTGGGCTCAAGTGAGACCCTACCTCAAAATAAAAACGGGGGGGTTGTTGGAGAGATTGCTCAGCGGTTAAAGCACTTGCCTGCCTGCAGAGCCTAATGACTGGGATTTGATTCCCTAGTACCCACATAAGCCAGATGGACAAAGTGGCGCATGTATCTGGAGTTGGTTTGCGGTGGCTGGAGGCCCTGGCATGCCTATTCTCTTTCTTCTCTCCCTCTTTCTGTCTCTGCTTTCAAATAATAAATAAATCAATGTATTAAATAAATATGTATGTATAAAATACGTATGTATAAAATCTTAAGTATGGGCAGCTGTTCTTAGTGAAAGGCTTGTTTTATTACTTTGATTTCTTGATACTAGTTTGCAGTCCTTGGTCATCAGTGCCACTCTTTAGGCAGGGGAGGAGAGAGAGAGAGAGAATGGGAATGGGCGCACCAGGGCCTCCAGCCACTGCAAGCGAACTCCAGATGTGTGCTACCTCCTTGTGCATCTGGCTTACGTGGGTCCTGCCAAGTTGAACCTATTTTAAGTTTTTGTGCGTCTGGTTTTGCAAGTAAGTGCCTATAACCACTGGGCTGTTCCCACTACCCTTGCTTTGGTTTTTGCTTTTGCTGGGGACTGAATTGAGCCTTTGAGCAGTAAGCTGTATCACCAACAGATACTTAAGGGAACAAAATGCCCATGTAAAAATACACCAGCATACTAAATAAATATCCTTGGATGCTAGCACTTTAGCTAGTTGTTCATAGTTTAGTGGCTCTGTAACTTCACATTTAAGGCATGCATTTTCTTCTTGGTGGATATAACACAAGAACTTTAGAGATGGTCTGTGTTTAGCTCATCCTTATGTTTCCTTGTGTTTCGTTTTGTAGACAAAGCAATGGTTTTAAAGCATCACCCAGACAAGCGGAAAGCAGCTGGCGAGCCAATCAAAGAAGGAGACAATGACTATTTCACCTGTATAACTAAAGGTGAGAGATGTTTCTCAATTGCCACGGTTGGGCTTCCTGATCATTTAACTAGGACATGACATTTTATGTTTTATTTTATTTATATGAGAAGGAGAAAGACACAGAGAATGAGAATTGGTGCACCAGGGCCTCTTACCCCTGCAAAGGAACTCCAGTGTGCCTCTGGCTTAAGTGGGTACTGGGGAATTGAACCTGGGTCCTTTGGTTTTGCAGACAAGTGCCATAACCACTAAGCCGTCTCACTAGCTGACATGACATTCCAAAATATTTTAGCTAAGACACATTATTTCTAGTAATTTCTTCAGAGCTCATTGCACAATATGAGTTTGCCCCAACCAACACATCAATACCTGATAGTCTGTTAGAAATGCAGGCCCCTGCCCTAGACCTTCTGATGCATTTTCACAGTTTCCCCAGGTGATTGTTTTGTTCTGTTCTGTTTGGTTTTGTGTCAGCCTCAGTATGTAGCTGAACCTGGCCTTGAACTCTCAGTCCTCCAGCCTCAGCCTGCAGGTGCTGGGCTTGCAGACATTCACCCTCCTGCCTAACTCCCAAATAATTCCTATCAGATACTTCTCCTGTAGTTAGTGCAGATAAGTTTTTTATTTATTTATTTTTTTCCTGAGGTAGGGTCTTGCTCTAGTCCAGGCTAACCTAGAATTCACTCTGTAGTCTCAGGGTGACCTTGAACTCACAGCAATCATCCTACCTCTGGCTCCTGAGTGCTAGGATTAAAGGCATACTCCACCATGCCCAGATGGATCAGATAAACTTTTTAAGGTATGTACATACAGGGCTGGAGAGATGGCTTAGCAATTAAGGTGTTTGCCTGCAAAGCCAAAGGACCTAGTTCAATTCCCAGGACCCATGTAAGCCAGATGCACAAGGTGATTCATGCATCTAGAGTTAGTTTGCAGTGGCTGGAGTCCTTGGAGCATCCATTCTCTCTATCCACCTCTTTCTCTCTTGCAATTAAAAAGAATAAAATATGTATATACATACATTTTCTGTGTGTAGTACTGGAGAATCAAACCTAGGGACCTACACAGGTGAGCGCCCTGCTACTGAGCCTGTGCTCTTTTGTTCTGAAACAGGGTCTCACTAAGTTGCCCATACTAACCTTGAATTCACTATAACTCAGGCAGGCTCCTTCGTTAGGTTCTGTAGTTACTCAGATTATAGGCTTCTACTCTGAAGCCTCGAATAAATGGTTAATGATAAGAACACTAAGCCATTACAGGTTCTTTGTGGAACTGAACTGTTGCTCAGATGTTTTAATAATTTAAGCTGATTGAAACGGGAGGGAGGTATAGTTCAGTAGTAGAACGTTTGTCTAGCATGTGAAAGGTTTTGAGTTCCATCTCTAGTACTGCCAAAAAAAAGTTGTATTATTGTATTTTGGGGTTTTTTTGGGGGGGGGTTGAGGTAGGGTCTTGCTCTAGCCTAGACCAACCTGGAATTCACTATGTAGTCTCAGGGTGGCCTCGAACTCACAGTGATCCTCCTACCTCTGCCTCCCTGAGTGCTGGGATTAAGTGTGCCACTATGCCCGGGGGAAAAAAAAATTAAAAGCTGACTATATCATAGTACAGATTCCATAGTTATTTATGGCTATTTGCATAGCCATGCCCTCATTAAGCAAATTAATTTAGATGGCTACTATTTCTAAATGTAAGTGTGTGTGTGTGTGTGTGTGTGTGTGTGTGTGTGTGTGTGTGGTGTACCTAAATATATGTATTCATGTTTGTGTGTACACCTGTGTGTGTGTGTGTGTGTGTGTGTGTGAAATCCTAATGTCAATGTTGAGTGTCTTACTGCATTAGCATCCATGTTACTGTTTTATTTTTATTTAATTTAATTTATTTATTTGCAAGCAGAGAGATAGAAGAAAGACAAAGAGAGAATGGGCATGCCAGGGCCTCTAGACACTGCAAATGAACTCCAGATGCATGCGCCCCTTGTGCATCTGGCATACATGGGTCCTGGGGAATCATACCTGGGTCCTTTGGCTTTGCAGGCAAATGCCTTAACCACTCAGCCGTCTCTCCAGCCCCCATGTTACTGTTTTTAGACAGAGTCTCTCACTGACCCCACAGCTCAGGCTAACCAGCAAGTCCTAAGAAGCTTCTTGTCTCTACCTCCCAGCCCTGGGATCACATGCATGTGCTACCACAACCAGCATTTTGCCTGTGCACTGGGGATCTTAACTCATGCCCTCATGCTTGCACAGAAGCACCTTACCACACCAAGCACTTCTGAGTAATTACATAGATGCCCCTTCAGATTGCCTCCTTGGCTCACGCTTACACAGGTGCTCAAGAAGCCCAAGAGCCTTCCACTTTTTACAACTTGGGTCCAACAGTAAATTTTTTTAGCTATTTTTTCCTCCAGCCGTCTGCTTTCTTGAAACAGTATTTATGTATTTTGAGGTGAGGGGAGGGGTGGTTGTTGTTCTGTAACCCAAGCTGGTCTGGTACTATATAGTCCAGGCTGGCCCTGAACTATAAGTCTTCCTGCTAAGCCTCTAATGTGCTAGGACTGCAAATACGAGCCACCACACCCAGCTGAGCAATCATTATTTAAAAGTACCAAAAGTACTTAAGAGTTAAGTAAAGATATATCAAATTGTATTTGACTACTGGAGGCCTAAATTAAATCCTGCCCACCCCAGAACACACAAAAGATATTAACTATGAAAGTTAATAACTTAGGAGATATTTTTGTTTCATTTCTCTTCATGTGTGTGTGTGTGTGTGTTTATATGAGATGTTAGTGATCAAACCCAAAGTACTCTACTGCAGTCAGTATTTGTTTTCTCATAGAAAAGAATTGATCAAAGGCTGGAGAGATGGCTCAGTGGTTAAAGGCACTTGCTTGCAAAGCCTGATGACCCAGATTTGATTTCCCAGCACCCTTGTAAAGCCCATTCTATTTGCCTCTTTCTCTCTGTCTCTCCCCCACATTCATAAATAAATAAATAAAATATTTTTTCTCAGCATATGAAATGTTATCTGATCCAGTGAAAAGACGAGCATTTAACAGTGTAGATCCTACTTTCGATAACTCCGTCCCTTCTAAAAGTGAAGCAAAGGAAAACTTCTTTGAAGTGTTTTCACCAGTGTTTGAGAGGAATTCCAGGTGAGTTAAAGTGCCCTCTTTTTTTTTTTTTTTAATTCATTTATTTGGTTTGTTTTTCTTTCTGTCTGTCTGTTTTGGTTTGGTTTTGTTTTTTGAGGCAGGGTCTCTCGTTCTAGCCCTAGGCTGACCTGGAATTCACTATGTAGTCTCAGGGTGGCCTCGGACTCATGGTGATCCTCCTCCTATCTCTGCCTCTCAGGTGCTGGGATTAAAGGCAAGTGCCACCACGCCTGGCCTTATTTTGTTTTTCGAGGTAGGGTCTCACTCTAGCTCAGGCTGACCTGGAATTCACTATGTAGTCTCAGGGTGGCCTCGAACTCATGGCAGTCCTCCTACCTTTGCCTCCTGAGTTCTGGGATTAAAGGTGTGCACCACTATGCCCGGCTAAAGTGCTCTCTTTTTGGCGAGAATGCTCCAATGGCTTTTATGTTCCTCCAGGCTTCTACTGTTTTCATTGTTAAGTTTTTTTTTTTTATAAAATATTTCTAGTGGTTTTCCTTCTTTACAATATTTAGCTGTTCAGGTGAACTTAACTGTTTTTGTTCATTGTTGCCTTTCCCTAACAAAATTCCTTTACAGTTTATAAGCCATGTTAGGCTACATATCCAGACCCTGTCTCAAAAATAAGGGCTGGAGAGGTGACTTAGCAGTTAAGGCCCTTGCCTGCAAAACCAAAGGACCCAGGTTTGATTCCCAAGACCCATGTAAGCCAGATGCACAAGGTGGCACATGCATCTGGAGTTCATTTGCAGCAGCTGGAGGCCCTGCCACTCACATTCTCTGTCTGCCTCTTTCTCTCTCTTTCTCTCTCTCTCTCAAAGAAATAAATTATAGGGACTGGATATATAAATATTCTTATATTTTCTCTCTCTGTGTGTGCCTGTCTGCTTGCAAATAAATATTTTTTTGGAGGGGGGAGTTGAGAGATAGGGTCTTACTCTAACCCAGGCTGACCCGGAATTCACTATGTAGTCTCAAGTTGGCCTTGAACTCACAGTGATCCTCCTATCTCTGCCTCCCAAGTGCTAGAATTAAAGACACAGCTGACCTCTTTTTGTTTTAATTTAAATAAATAAATAAATAAATAATAGAGCCAAGCATGGTGGCACATGCCTGTAACCCCAGCACTTGGGAAGCAAAGGTAGGAAGATCACTGTGAGTTCAAGACCACCCTGAGACTACATAGTGAATTCCAGGTCAGTCTGGACTACAGTGAGACCCTACCTCAAAGAAAAATAAATAAGTAAAATCTGACTTCATATCCTGTAACGCTAAGGTGACAGTATGTTCCTTTCTTTTTTATTTTATTTATTTATTTATTTATTTATTTGGTTTGGTTTTTCGAGGTAGGGTCTCACTCTAGCCCTGGCTGACCTGGTATTCACTATGTAGTCTCAGGATGGCCTTGAACTCATGGTGATCCTATGTTGCCTCCTGAGTGCTGGGATTGAAGGCATGCATCATCATGCCTGGCTGGTTTTTTTGGGGGGGGGGTGACAATTTATTTTCTCTGTACATATATTAACATTGAAGTGCATAGGCCTCACCTTCCTGTGCTGCCAATCTAGGAAGCAGGACAAGTGATCTTGGGGAAAGAAGATAAGTGGCATTTTTCTTGGCAGCATGCCTGGCAAGTGCTAGCTACATCATTGTATTTTACAGTACTGGAGATGACCGGGTGGATAAATTGTTTCTTGCCATCTCCCAGCCAGCCGGCCCTTCATTATACCATTGCTGAACTTCTGGCTCCAACTTTTAGTCATAGAGGTTAAAAGGTGGGGCAGGGTGTGGAATGTATTAGTAAAAGCTGTTGTTTCTAATGAATAAAGTTGTCGGGTAAGCTCTTGTGCAAATTTTTGTCTGTTTTGGTTTTTATGAGACAGTGTCTCACAATGAAGCCCAGGCTGGCCTTCATCTTTTGCTAATACTTTTTTAAAAATATTTTTAAATTTATTTGACAGAGAAAGATAGAGAGAGAGAGAATGGCACACCAGGGCCTCCAGCCACTGCAAACAAACTCCAGATGCGTGTGCCCCCTTGTACATCTGACTAATGTGGGTCCTGGGTAACCGAACCTGGGTCCTTTGGCTTTGCAGGCAAATACCTTAACCTACTAAGCCATCCCTCTGGCCCCGAATCCCATCCTCTTTCCAACCGGTCTCTCTTCTAATTTCATGTCATCATTTCCCAGCCTCCACCCCCCACTGTACAAGTGTTGTCTAGGTCAATGCTATTTTTTTAAAAAGTAGTTGTATTGAGGACTTAAGCCTATTATTAGTTTAATACCAGAAGGGAAAGGGGAGATTATCACTCATGGTATGTAAAAATTTTTGAGTCAGATTTATCTTTTAATATTTCAGGTGGTCAAATAAAAAAAATGTTCCTAAACTTGGTGATATGAATTCATCATTTGAAGATGTAGATGCATTTTATTCTTTTTGGTAAGTGAATACACTACCATGATGCTGTCCCATTTCTAGGGCAAATATAATGTATATATCTTCTATGTGATACTTGGCTTTTCTGATTTTTTTTTTTTCAGTTTGCTTTCTGTTAATGGATTCTAGGTATCAAGTACCCTCAAGCATTAAAATATGAAAATTAGGGATGAATGAAAAATACACACTTTCATCAGACTGTCTTAAAAGTAACTGAGTTCTTGAGGAAGCAATGCTTTTTCTCTCTAATGCACTAAGTGTCAGTAAACATAGTTACCTCAGCATGTATGTACTATGTTTTTTTTCATTGAAAGTCAAATGCAGGGCTAGAGAGGTGGCTTAACACTTAAGGCACTTGCCTGCGAAGCCTAAGGACTCATGTTCAATCTTCCTGATCTCACATAAGCCAGACGTACAAGGTGACAAAAATGTGCAAGGTCACACATGCGCACAACATGACGCACGTGTCTGGAGTTGTTTCAGTGGATGGAAGCCCAGGTGTGCCGATTCATATTCTGTCTCTCATTCTATCATAAAAATAAATAAGCTGGGTGTGGTGGCGCATGCCTTTAATCCCAGCACTCGGGAGACAGTGGTAGGAGGATCGCCATGAGTTTGAGGCCACTCTGAGACTACATAGTGAATTCCAGGTCAGCCTGGGCTAGAGACCCTATCATGAAAAACCAAAAAATATAAATAAATAAATAAAAAGTGAAATACAGAAGATCACTGCAGGAGAAAAGAAATAAGATTTAGTTCTAGCACTTGGAGTAGCTTTTACATTCAGAGGACAGATGAAAAATAAAATGACGATTACTAAAGTCATCTTAAGACTTAATAGTGAATGTGAAGGCAAGGGAAACCTCAACAAATTCTTGGCCAGAGAGAAACCTAAGAAAGAAGAGATGTATCAAGGAGCTGTGAAATTTTTTTTTTTTTTTTTTTTTTTGCCCAGGCTGGCTTAGAATTCACTCTGTAGTCTCAGAGTGGCCTAGAACTCCCGGCGATCCTCCTACCTCTGCCTCCCCAGTGCTGGGATTAAAGGTGTGCACTACTACGCCTGGCTCAGGAGCTGTGAGTCTTTTTTCTTAATTATTTATTTATTTATGAGAGGGAGAGAGAGAGGGAATGGGTGTGCGAGGGCCTCCACTATTGCAAATGAACTCGAGAAGGATGCACACAATGGGTACTGGTTGAACTGAACCCAGGCTGCCAGGATTTGCATGCAAACGCCTTTAACTGCTGAGCTGTCTCCTCAGTCTGGGAGCTGTGACATGGTTGTGATGAGAGTATTTTTCATTCATACCAAAGGCAGTGTAATTTTATTTATTTGTTTATTTGAGAGAGAGGAAACGGGTGCACCAGGGCCTTCAGCTGCTGCAAAGGAACTCTACACGCATGTGCCACTCTGTGCATATGGCCTATGTGGGTCCTGGGGAATCAAACCTGGGTCCTTTGGCCTCACAGGCAAACACCTTAACCGCTACGCCATCTCTCCAGCCCCATGCAGTGTCATTTTTAAAAAGCAGGTGACTGGACTTTCAGCATGGTGTTGGTTTAGTACCAAAAAGGGGAGGGAGATGCATTGAAACAAACTCATTTATTTGCCATTACTTAAAAAAAAAGATACAAAAAACAATTGTATGTATTTAATGTAACTATCTATAAAAGGGTTCTTTTCAATTGTGTCTTGATTTCACTTCTGTCTGTATTTAGGTATAATTTTGATTCCTGGAGAGAATTTTCATATTTAGATGAAGAAGAAAAAGAAAAGGCAGAATGGTATGTATGTAAATCATTAATAAAGGAACATATTTATTTGGGTTTTTTTTTTGATGTTTTTGTTATGATGAAAATATATGCCAATTTTTTTGTGTGTGATGCTAAGACTGAGCCAGGGCTTCATGCATGCTATGCAAATGTCACTGTGACACTCCTTCCCCTGCTCCAAGCCCTTAGAAAAAGAGAGAGAATGGGCACACCAGGGCCTCCTGCCACTATAAACAAACTCCAGATGCATGCACCACTCTGTGTGTGAATACTGCAGACTAATACCCAGGCCATCAGGCTTTGCAAGCAAGCACCTTTAACTGCTGAGCCATCTCTCCAGTCCTAGGATCACTTATTATTAATATTATTATTATTATTATGGTTTTTAGAGGTAGGGTCTCACACTAGCTCAGGCTGACCTGGAATTCACTGTGTAGTCTCATCATGGCCTCAAACTCATGGAGTGTCCTCCTACCTCTGCCTCCCAAGTGCTGGGATTAAAGGCATGCGCCACCACTCCCGGCTTAGAACCACTTTTTTTTTTAACTTTTTAATTTATTATTATTATTTATTTATTTGAGAGAGAGATAGAGAATGAATGGGCGTGCCAGGGCCTCCAGCCACTGCAAACAAACTCCAGACACTTGCGCCCCTTGTACATCTGGCTAATGTGGGTCCTGGGGAGTCAAACTGAGGTCCTTTGGCTTTGCAGGCAAACACCTTAACAACCCCTTGAGCCCTAAAACCACTTTTTTTTTTTCCGAGGTAGGGTCTCACTCTAGCCCAGGCTGACCTAGAATTCACTATGGAGTCTCAGGGTGGCCTCGAACTCACGGCGATCCTCCTACATCTGCCTCCCAAGTGCTGGGATTAAAGGCATGCGCCACCACGTCCGGCTAAAAACCACTTTTTAATGATAATGTAACATAGCATTTTAATCTTCTAAAATATTTACATATGAATTTATAAAATAATGTCTTTTCTCATAGTCATTGGTAAGCATCAGTCTGATTCCAATATTTTATTCTGTGCCCTATAGTCGTGATGAGAGGAGATGGATTGAAAAGCAGAACAGAGCAACAAGAGCGCAAAGAAAAAAAGAAGAAATGAACAGAATAAGAACATTAGTTGGTAAGTATAATTGGGTTTTTTTGTTTGTTTGTTTGTTTGTTTGTTTTAAAGTTCTTTAGCCAGATGTGGTGGTGCATGCCTTTAATCCCAGCATTTGGGAGGCTGAGGTAGGATCGGTGTGAGTTCGAGGCCAGCCTGAGACTACATAGTAAATCCCAAGTCAGCCTAGGCTTGAGTGAAACCTTGCCTCAAAGCAACAACAACAAAAAGAAAAGTTCTATAAACGTTAGAACTTTAAAAGATTAACTTATTTTTTGGTAGACAATGCTTATAGCTGTGATCCAAGGATAAAAAAATTTAAGGAAGAAGAAAAAGCCAAGAAAGAAGCAGAAAAGAAAGCAAAAGCAGAAGCAAAACGGAAGGAGCAGGAAGCTAAAGAAAAGGTAAGATAGGCTTGATGATGTTGGACTTCAAGGGTCTGTTTGCTTGCTTTTAAGAATAATCTGAAGCTGGGTGTGGTGGCACATGTCTTTAGTGACAGCACTGAGAGGGCAAAGATAGGATGCACATGAGTTCAAGGCCACCCTGAGACTGCGTAGTGAATTCCAGGTCAGCCTGGGCTAGACTAAGATCCTACCTTGAAAAAAAAAAAGAAGAAGAAGAAGAATCTGGAAGGAGATAATTGGGCACTGCTGTGCATGACTTTGATGTTTTGTTTTGGTTTTTTTGAGATAAGATCTCACTTTGTTGCCCAGGCTGGCCTTAGACACCCAGCAGTTTTCCTGCCTTGGCCTTCCGAGTGCTGAGACTATAGGCATGAGCCATCACAACCAGCTGGTGTGTGAATCTTAAAAATTAGTTAGGAGCCAGTCATGGTGGCACATGCCTTCTTAATCCCAGCACTAGGGAGGCAAAAGTAGGAGATCACCAAGAGTTGGAGGCCATCCTGAGACTACATAGTGAATTCCAGGTCAGCCTGGTCTAGAAAGGGAGACTCTACCTCAAAAAAACAAACAAAAAAAAGTTAGGTCTTCCTTACCAGCAAATTTTTACTGTTCATAAAACATGATATCATGTGGATTCCTTTAATACTATGTTTATTTCTAATGTATCTGCTTTACATTTTCTATTAAGTGTGGAATTTCTACAGCTGTCCGTAACCTTCAGTCTACAAGTTGATGTCATTCTTCTAAGTTAATCTGCTAAAAAAGTGAATTTTTAATGACTGTAGAGCATTTAGAAGTTGTAATTATTAAGATGATTTTGCTCATGATTTTGAAGCAAAGACAAGCTGAATTAGAAGCTGCTCGGTTGGCTAAAGAGAAAGAAGAAGAAGAAGTTAGACAGCAAGCATTATTGGCAAAGAAAGAAAAAGATATCCAGAAAAAAGCCATTAAGAAGGAAAGACAAAAACTTCGAAATGCATGCAAGGTATGTCATACTGTTCACACAAAATTCTAGGCTAGGTAAACCATAAGAGGACTTCCTGCCCAAATGTAAGGGCCTGAAGGGACCTGAGACCATTTGGCTTCAGTTCCCCCAGAACACACATAAGCAGGCCCTTAGTGGCACATAGTATGGCCACACATGTCTATAAGATATCAGAGAATCACTGCGTCTCACAAAAATGGCAAGCTCCATAATTAGTGAAGAGACTGCACTTCAAGGAAATGAGTGGTTGAGCAGTGGAGGGGGGTATCCTCTGGCCCCTATATGTACATATGGGGTAATGCATCTATACTCTTATGCATACACCACACACACATCCACATACCTACTATACACATACATGCACAAAAAGTCCTCTTATATTATGCAAATGTAATAAGCATACACATTTTATCTTCCAGTGTAAATTTGAGGTTTTGATTTGGTCTTAATTGTTTGGGTTTTTGGAGGGCAGGGTTTCATGTAGCCTACACTTTGAGCATGCTGTGTTCTAAGGGTGACTTTAAGCTCCTGATCCTCCTGCCTCTACCTCCTAAGTGCTGAGGTTATACGTATATGCATCACACCTGTCATAACTTTGTTTTTAATTTTTTTTAATTTCATGTGTGTAAATTTCAGTATCCAACCCTGATAGTTTTTGTTTGCCTTGTTTTAACCATGCCAGGGAGCTGGAGAGATGGTTTTGCAGTTAAAGGCACTTGCCTGGCAAAACCTACTCTGAGGCTCAATTCCCCAGCCATCCATGTAAAGCCAGATGGGCATTTGTTTGCAATGGCAAGAGACCCTTGGTGCATCCATGTGTGTACACACACATACACACACGAGTAAATAAAAATTTAAAAATATATATATTCTTAGGCTGGAGAGATGGCCTAGCAGTTAAAGGCACTTGCTTACAAAGTCTGATGTCTTGGGTTCAACTCCCCAGTACCTACATAAAGCCAGGTGCACAAAGTGGCACCTGTGTCTGGAGTTGGCTTGCAGTGGCAGGAGGTCCTGGCACACCTATAACTCATTCTTGCTCTCTAGCTGCCTCTTTCTCTACTCTCTCAGCCTCAAATTATATACACACATATATAAACATATATTTTTTCCTCATGCTATTACCAAACCAAAAAGTGCTTTAATATTCTGATGCCTAGTCGATATTCAAATCTCAAAACTATCATTTTTAATTAAATAAATTAGGGTCCAAATAAGGTCAATACAAAAATACAAAGCCTTCAGTTATTTCTCCATATTAGGTCTTTTTGATTTAAGACAGGGTCTCACATAGCTTAAGCTGACCTTGAACTTGCCACGTAGCTGTGGGCCATTAGGGTCCTCTGGCTGTGTAAGTGGAGAGTTTAAGAGCAGGATTCTTAGGCTGTCTTGCACATCTTGATGGCACTAGAAACCATGGAAGTAGATGGCCTTTCCCTGGGAAAGTATAGATGGAGTGGGTAGAGGATGGGCCCTAGCAAACACCAGCACTTAAAGGACTGTTAGAAGAGAGAAGCTTGCGAAGTGACAGGAGGAGGAAAACTAGTACTTTTGTAAGCTTTGGAGAGTGTCAGCAGTCAAAGCAGCATTGAGACTGTAGAGGGAACCATATCCCATGGGTTAGGCGAGCAAGAAGTGAGGACATTGTGGACATTCACATCTGAAGCCTCTTGGGAAGCTCATGCTTTGTTGATGTCTTAAAGTATGTGGATGTGTTTTTGAGTGTTGATAGATACAAGATGGAAGTGCTTGTGTTTCTTCTTCTAGATGTGGAATCACTTTTCAGACACTGAGGCAGAGCGAGTTAAAATGATGGAAGAAGTGGAAAAACTTTGTGATCGGCTTGATCTAACAAGGTATGCTTGGGAACTGCTACTGACGTCCTTAGTATCTGGTAAAGTTTCTTGCTTCCCTCACCCCAAGCCCTTGAGGTGCTTAGCAGTGGGGCCCAAGGCTTTGTAAATGCTGTCAAGAGCTATGCCATAGAGCTGTGTCCCCAGTCCTCATCCCTTGTCCTTAGTTTACAGAGCTTGAATGAAGTGCTCACATCATCTACAAAAGAAGGAGGAAAGACTGCTCTGGAAAAGCAGGTACTAGAAAAGTATTCTCCTGCTTTTATTTGCCATCCAGTCACTATTTCTTCGCCTCATATATAGGTCATAAAAGACAAAAGGTCTGATTTTTCTGTGTCTCGAATATGTCTTATTTAAATTAAATTTAGTATGCATTTTTAATACTGTATTTATGTGAGAAAGAGGCAGAGAGAATGAGCATGCCAGGGCCCCAGCCACTGCAAACTCCAGACACATGTGCCACCTTATGTATCTGGCTTTACATGGGTACTGGGGAATCAAACCTGGGTCCTTTGGCTTTGCCAGCAAACATCTTACTCACTAAGCCATCTCTCCAGCCCTAATATCTGTTTTTTAACCATGTATAGTGTTTGATTTTGTGGTACCTAGCACATTAGTTATGATTTTAAAAAATATGTATTTATTTGACAGAGAAAATGGGCACACCAGGGCCTCTAGCCACTGCAGACAAACTCCAGATGCATGCACCATCTTGTGCATCTAGCTTACTTATGTGGGTACTAAGGAACCAAACCTGGGTCCTTAAGCTTTGCAGGCAAGCACCTTAACCATTAAGGCATCTCTACAGCCTCTGATCTTTTTTATTTACTTATTTGAGGTCACACCAGGTCCTCCAGCCACTGCAAACAAACTCCAGACGCATGCACCACCTTGTGCATCTGGCTTACATGGGTCCTTTGGCTTTGCAGGCAAATACCTTAACCGCTAAGCCATTTCTCCAGCCTTCCATTTTTATTTTTGTTTTTTTAATCATTGTTTAGACAGATATTTTGATTATTTGCTGAGTATTTTCATAGGCTAACATTTGTAACCAAAAGAAGTATATTTATTCTATCTATACCTTTTACTTTATAAATGAGGAACTAGGTAGGCCCAGAAACTGAAGTCAACAAGAAACAAATATTATTAGTATGTATGTATCTAATACATACACAGTCCTATGTGGGTGGGGGTGGGGGTGTATTCCTGCCAGGTGTTTTCGATAAATGCCTAATGCTGTTTTCCTAATGCTATTGTTGCCTCAAAGGAATTCATTGAAGTTATGCAGAAAAGAAAAGGAAGACCAAAAGATGGAGGGCCCATCTAAATACAGCTAGATAGGAAGGACCACGTCCACATCTGAGGAGTCAAGGAAGGCTAAGTAAAAGGTCTGAACTAGTCTTGGTAGGCCATCGTTAAAATGAAAATTGAGGGCTGGAGAGATGGCTTAGCAGTTAAGGAGCTTTCCTGCAAAGCCTAAGGACGCAGGTTTGACTCTCCAGTTTCCACATAAGTGAGACGCAAATGCACAAGGTCGCACATGGGCGCTGGGTGGCACACGCATTTGGAGTTTAGTTACAGAGGCCAGAGGCCCTGGTGCACCAATTCTCTTTCTCTTACTCTTGCATAAAATTGAAATGAAAGTTTAGAAATGGTTGAGTTAGGACGAGTAGGAAGTTACAGAGAAAGAGGAGGATTGAGAAGTTAAGTTGGCTACAAAGAACAGAGCCAAATTAGGGCTCTGGAGATAGACAGCCCTGTTAGTAAAGTGCTTGCCACGTAAGCATGAGGACCTGAGTTCACTCCCCAGTTCTCACATAAAATAAACTAGGTATGGTGTAATCATAGCAGTGATGAGGCCAACATAGCATTTATCCTTGGGGTTTGCTGGCCAGCCAGACTAGTCTACTTGGGGAGCTGCAGGCCAATGAGACCCTTCACAGAAAAGGTAGGTGGGGGCTGGGGAGATCTTCACCTGAAGATCTTTTAGTTAGAACATTCATCATTATACGGTGGTCAGGATGCTTCAGATAAATATAAAGTAATTAGTTAATCTTACTGTAAGAATCTGGACTAAGAAGGAAGAACTTTAAGGGATTAGAGGAACGAGTCAAAGGTGACTTTCCTCTAGGTCATATAAAGGTTTCTTTGTGCATATTTGAAGGCAGATGAGAAGGAACAATGTAAAGGGTAGACTTTCTGAGGGGCTGGAGAGATGGCTTGCCAGTTAAGATGCTTGCCGTGAAGCCTAAGGACCCAGGTTCAATTCCCCAGTATTCACATAAGCCAGATGCACAAGGTGGCACATGCATCTGGAGTTAGTTTGCAGTGGCTGGAGTCCCTGACATGTCCATTCTCTATCTGCCTCTTTCCCTCCTTTTCTCTCTCTGAAAGAAAGATTGATTTGAAGTCATTTTGTGTGTGAACTAATGAGAATTTCTCCAGCTAGTGTCCAGGGGCAGGTCAGGCTGTGGGTGGCTCTTGATTCCTCAAGCAGACTTATGCGGCCAGGAAGCCAGAGTGAGGAAAGGCAGATGAAAAGCTGATGGCAGGTACCGGGTTCATCTTTGGGACAGTATAGGGTTCCGAGTGAGGATGATGAGAGGACCACAAAGCCCCAGCCAGAAAGGGAGTGTAGGGAGCAGGATGCTGTAATTCTGACTTGCCTCTGTTCGTGTAGATAGAAGAAATAAATGAGCAAATTAGGAAAGAGAAGGAAGAGGAAGCAGAGGCTCGAATGCGACAAGCATCTAAGAATGCAGAGAAGTCAACTGGTGGGAGTGGGAGTGGCAGTAAAACTTGGTCAGAAGATGATCTGCAGTTATTAATTAAAGCTGTGAATCTCTTCCCTGCTGGAACGAACTCAAGGTACTGGTTTTCATGAGTTTTCAACATGGGCTGGACATTAAGTGCAGAGAGCCACAGTTATGACAGAACTTGCAGTCTAGAGAGGCTGGGCCATAGCAAAAATGTGAAAAGCAAGGCACATCCTGAACTTGCTTGACTTACCCTTTCTATCACCTGCTATGCATGTGCACAGCAAGCTGCTCATCAGTTTCTCGGGGAATGAAGATTATGAGGCCTAAGCCTTAACTGTTAAAATCGGCTTAGTGCCTCAGAGCTTGTAAGAAGGGACCCAGTCTTGTTTTGTGTCCTGTAGTTTCCCTCTTGCAGTCTCGTTTATTTCTTGCATCCCACCTCAAACTAGAGATAAATTCAAAAGCTAGGTTTCTAACTCAAGAGATCCAGCCACCCATATTCTCTACATAAGCAAACTAAGGCTGTTTTCAGTGATTTCTCCTTTTCAAGGATGTGCTAAACTGGCAGAGGAAACAAATGTGTGGTTTTATTTATGTCTGTGGATTTTTACTTAACATCAAGCTATAGATGGTTGACTTAATGTTTAAGTAAACAGTTCAGATAGTAATAATACAGACTAGCAGCATAATTAGACTGATTTAGAGCTCATTCCTGTAGATCTTATAACTTTTATGCAATAAAAATATAATTTTTTGTTACTATATTGGTTTCTAGATGGGAAGTTATTGCTAATTACATGAACATACATTCTTCATCTGGCATCAAGAGAACTGCCAAAGATGTTATTGGTAAAGCTAAGAGTCTCCAAAAACTTGGTGAGTTAATTTTCAGAAAACAACTTGTGACTTTGGATACATATTTTTAAGCAATTTATGCAGTTTAACGTATGACTGAGTTAATCTGTTAATGTGTTATTTGTTTTCCATTTCTTAGACCCTCATCAAAAAGATGACATTAACAAAAAGGCCTTTGATAAATTTAAAAAAGAACATGGAGTAGTACCTCAAGCTGACAATGCAACACCTTCAGAACGATTTGAAGGTAAATGTTAAGTTTATCTGACTGGGAGGTGCGAAGCAAATGTTTTTAAGCCAGAAATAGATTTACTTCAGCTAAGTGCAAACAACAAAAGGTGGCACAAACACTTGGCATTCATTTACAGTGGCAACACTGGCCTGCCCATTCACACACACACACACACACACACACACACACACGTATTTTTTTGTTTGCTTTGTTTTGTTTTTTGTTTTTTCGAGGTAGGGTCTCACTCTAGCTCAGGCTGACCTGGAATTCACAGGCTAGCTGGTCTGACATTCATTTGCAGTCTGGCAGCTCATTTACAGCATAGGTACCTAAAAATTTTCCTCTAACCTTGGCACATACCCCCATGCACACATAATTTAAAAAAAAATTAGTAACTGGTAACAACCAAACCTATTCATAAAAAAGAAAAGAAAAAGACTTGGTAGTGCTCCTCCATTTTCTTTGTGTAATCTTACTTGACCAAATCAGCTTTTCACCATTTCTCATTTAGCCTACAGAAGTGGGCTAATACTTACCATCCTTAGGAAATACATTTGTTTCCGGTCACATGTTTGGTCGTAAAGGGTTTGTATACAGCACTGAAGAACTGCGTTATTACCAGAGGTGCTTGACATTGACTCCACAGATTTTAGCAGACACAGTAAGACTAGCAAACTGTAACAGTGATTGAACTTGTCCCAGTATCAATGAGACCTTGGGTAGTTAGCTTAGGTTTTTACATGCTGTTCTTTCCAGTTGAAAATGAGTGTTTCTATGGGCCTATTCAGCAAGAGTGTGTACCTGTGAGGTAGCTCTATTTCCTGACCTGTAAGGAACAGTCAGAAATCCTACATGACTTTTTCTCTACTAGAGACACTGCCACCCAAACTAGTCTTGGAACTTAGGACGCAAGTGATTTTACCTCAGCCTCTTGAGTAGCTGGAACTATAAGTATGTGCCACTAATCCTTGGGTCCAAAAGCCTAACTGATTTTTTAAAAATCTGCTAAGTATACTAGTGGGTTGTAAGAGACCAGCAATATGAGGCGAGCATTTTCTTTTTTTTTTTTTTTTTTGTTTTTGTTTTTGCTTTTCAAGTTAGGGTCTCACTCTAGCCCAGACTGACCTGGAATGCACTATGTAGTCTCAGGATGGCCTCGAACTCACAGCGATCCTCCTACCTTTGCCTCCCAAGTGCTGGGATTGAAGGTGTGCACCGCACCTGGCCAACATTTTCTATTAATACTGTTTATGGTTCAACTACTGGGATGCAAAAAAAAAAGTCTCTTGGGCTGGAGAGATGGCTTAGTGGTGGTCAAGGCAATTGCCTGTGAAGCCTAGGGACTCTGCTCAATCTCTCTCCAGATCCCATATAAACCAGACACACACAGGTGATGTGAATGCAAGTTCGCACATGCACACTAAGTGGCACAAGTGTCTGCAGTTCAGCTGTAGTGGCTGAGGCCCTAGCATGCCAATTCCCTCCTCTCTCTCACTCTCATTTTGTTATCTCGAAAGAAAAAAAAAAAAGGCTCTCTTTTGTCTCTCCCCCTCCCCCCTCATTAACTTATGTCTTATCTCTGGAAGTTTGTTCAAAAGTACTCATCCTTGACCAGAAAGGGCACTTAGCAAAGACTCATCTTGGAAGATGTTCCAAGACCATCTTGACCATTTAGGCTAAAAATTTTCCAATAATTTTTTTTTCTTAAACAGGTCCATGCACAGATTGCACACCTTGGACAACAGAAGAACAGAAACTTTTGGAACAAGCTTTGAAAACATACCCAGTAAATACACCTGAAAGGTGGGAAAAAATAGCTGAAGCAGTTCCTGGCCGGACAAAGAAGGACTGCATGAAACGATACAAGGTTGTAGACTTTGATTTTCTAGATTCCATTGTCTTTACAATAGAATATGATATAGTTTGCATTCTGATTATGTCTATTATTTTGGTAATAGTGTTTATTTTGATACCACCATATCAAGAGAGCCAACTTTTTTTTGTTGTTTTGAAACAGAATGTCACTGTAGTCCAGGCTAGCCTTTAACTTAAACACATCCATGCACATGAGTGATCCACTTGCTTCATCCTGCCAAGTGCTGGTACTAAAGGAATGAGTCACCATGCCTGGCTTATTAGCCAAAAATTATTACAAAGAAATGGTCAGTCTTAAAAACTTTATCCCTAGCCAGGTGTGGTGGCACACGCCTTTAATCCCAGCACTTGGGAGGAAGAGGTAGGAGGGTCGCTGTTGAGTTCGAGGCCACCCTGAGACTACATAATGAATTCCAGGTCAGCCTGAACTGTAGTGAAACCCTACCTCAAAAAACAAAAACAAACAAACAAACTTTATCCCTGGCAATTAATGAAACCATCATCTATACTACTGTCTGTGATCTTGTTTGGGGTTCAGGGTTTCGCTATGTAGCTCAGTCCACATCGCCTAGCTTCCCATTTGAATTACTTATGTATTTATACACAACACTGGACATAGCTGTTTTCAGAGTGACAACTCTTAATTTCAGCCGTGCCTTTCTTCCCACAGGAGCTCGTTGAGATGGTCAAAGCAAAGAAAGCTGCTCAAGAGCAAGTGCTGAGTGCAAGTAGAGCCAAGAAGTGACAATCTTCGTTGTGTGTGCATTTTTATAATAAAACTGAAAATGCTTTACAATTTTCATTTTCAAAATTACATTACGGTAATAATTTAATGTGCTGCTTCCAGCACAAAGATGGGACTGTTATACAGAATAGTCACCAGGGCTCTCATCCTTTATGTTTTGTACATGTAACAGAATATTCAACTCATTTCCAAATACATTCACCTTTGTCATCCCCCACCCCCGCAGGGACTAATAGTTTTTGTTTTGTTTTGTTTTGTTTTGTTTATTTGAGAGAGAGAGAGAGACGAAGAGAGAGAATGGGCGTGCCAGGGCCTCCAGCCACTGCAAGTGAACTCTAGATGCATACGTCCCCTTGTGCACCTGACTTACGTGGGTTCTGGGGAATCAAACCGGGGTCCTTTGGCTTTGCAGGCAAATGCCTTAAATGCTAAGCCATCTCTCCAGCCCCTAATAGTTTTTTTAAAAAAATTTACAGGTCTTAGTTTTATAAATATATATGTTTAAAATATTTGATTACAAGAACTTCAGTCACGAAGCCAGCACATATTGCTACAAATCTGGTTAAAATCTGGTAGTCTCTCAATGGGACCTATGGATGAAAAAGAAGATAGTTAAAACAGAATTTAAAGTATGAGGCCAAGTTTCTGTGTAGGAAAAAGGGAACCAGGCTTACCAACAGCAGCAATAGCTGGACTTTTATCAAAAATATACTTGGTACATACTTCTCGAACCATCTCAGCATTCACAGCCTGAAACAGGGAAGACACTTTCATCTGGGGCTTTTTGTACTAAAGATAAATTCTATACATGAAACTTACTAAAGCAAGATTTATGACAAGAATCTTTGTACAAGAACCAAAATACCTGAGGACTACTTACATCAATTCTTGCTTCAAGCTCAGGGATGGGAATTCTTCTATTGTAGCATAGCATCTGCCTACCAATGTCTTCACAAATTGGAGTTGAACCTGTTTAAAAAGAAGGAAAAACACCCAGCACTCAGGAGGCAGAGATAGGAGGATCGCCATGAGTTTGAGGCCACGCTGAGACTCCATAGTGAATTCCAGGTCAGCCTGGGCTAGAGTGAGACCCTACCTCGAAAAACCAAGAAAAAAAGAAGGAAAAACAATATTAGAATATAAACCATATGAGGATATTAAACCTTTTGAGGGGGTGTTTTTTGTTTTTTCCTGGTACTAGGGGTCTCAACCAAGCCTTTGAACATGCCAGGCAAGCACCTTAAGTCTATTCTTACCATCAAGCTGCAGCAACATGTTTGTTTTCAGCAGATTTTTCGCTCGGGCAACCTCACTCTCAGTGACGTTTGTGCAGAGTCGCATCCTAAGATACATTATGAAACAGATCTAAAGTAACTGTAAATGTTAGGTAATCTATAAGTTAATGACCTACAGAGAGAGAACATGTTCTGTATAGTATGCCACAAGATACAAGTGATTATAATTTAAATCCAGTAAACAGCTGAATTTACTAATACCAAAACTAAAATAGTATTTTCCCAGGTGCTGTTAACTTCTCAGAAACTATAACTGCTAATTAGCAGACAAAGGTTCAACATAACAATGTAAAAATAAGCTGTTCACATTTTGAGAAATACTCTTTTCCATACATGTATTTTATTTGTGAAACAGAGCACGGGTGTACCAGAGCTTTTTGCTGCCGCAAACAAACTCCAGATGCATGCGTTACTCAGTACACATGGCTTTTAAGTATGTACTGGGAAACTGAACCCTGGGCCAGCAGGCTTTCAAAGCCCTTAACCACTGAGCAATCTGCCCAGCCTGAGAAATACTGTTCTTGAGACTTTACAAATAACCATCTGTTAAGTCTGGTAAGCTGAGGGATAGGTCAGTGGACCATCCTTGGGTTTCTCAAGAGACTCAGCTTTGTTTAATTTAAGCGTGCTAATAATCACATATATCTCAGATGATTAGATTTAGAAATGTAAGCCAATTAATAGAGGAAACAGCTGAAAAGTTCCAAGACACTGGGTTTTTCTTGCTCAGCAGACTGACTCATAGTAGTCACATTTAAAACACTACTATTTTCTGGGGCTGGGTAATAAAACAGTAACCACACAACTATGAGGACCATGGTTCAAATCCCCAGTACCCATGAAAGGCTGAGGCACGGGATTTCTGAGGAAAGCTGATTAGCTACACTCAGCAAGTCCTGGAGTTGAGAGAGACTTTCAGTAAGATGCATAAGTGATTGAGGGAGACACCTGACATCAAACTGGCTTCCATGCATACCACACACATGCAAACAAAACTAGTTCTCTTTAGCAATGGCACGTTCACGTTTATTTTCATGGCCCCTCCTTTCCAGGGGGAGGACAACCTGGAGCCCTGCACGTGCCACTGAGCTACATTCCCATGCCCCCCAAGAACTTTTACAGGTATGTTCTGAACTAGTTGACTTAAATGTTTAGATCTTCACGAAATGCCTGTTTCTGAAAGATCTGAACATTTAAGTCACATGAGGCTTAGAAACAGCTATGATTTTTAAAAGGTGACTGCTTCCTGCTTTAAAACCTAAAGCTGCCATCATCACAAAAAGGACCTAGGCAAGACTACAACTAATTAAGTTGTTCTCCTCACCATTCTTTCTGAGCAACGTATAGCATGTCTGCAACTGTGGCTGGTTCACAAACCATATAGAGTCCCCATAATCCTGTGTCCGTGTAGGACGTGTTGAAAGACTGGAAGCTGTGGCAGAGATTGCCATGACACGTGAGCTGCGCCAGCTTGCTGGATAGATTCTGTGAAGGAAAACAGGAACCCAAGAGGATTGTAGACACAGTTGTCCAAACTGCCATAAGCTAGGTGGCCATTGTGAAGGCCCAAACATGCCAAGTTCCCCAGATTTATCCAGGAACATCTCAATAATTTGAAGATTAAATAAAGAGAATTCTGGTTTATCTGGCCTAATATATGATGTAATATATAACAATGTAAATGCAATGACTTTTTTTAACTTATAAAACAGTACAGTGCTGTTATTAAGCCATTTATTAGAGCTCTTGATTACATACGCTTCAAGATACACTTAAAGATGTGAATGGAGCCTGAGATACTTCTTGTGGAGAATTTTTTCAGACAAATCTATACTCTGTATTTTGAACTAAGTGGACTTTTAATGAGAAATGAATTTTCAGTAACGTCAATAAATACCTTAATTTTAATAGTATTAATTACTATGTTAGTAACTAGTACAGTTACTCTTAATAACTAGTGCTACTCATAACAGTAACAACTAATTCTTAAGTTTGTCAGTTATCCCACTAATTTATGACAAATCATAATTTTTTGATCAGATGCAATCTAGGATCAGTTTATATTTTTAAATCAAGTCAGTACAAAGCTCTATTTTACCATTTCAAAAAAGGGATTCTTACAAAGAATTTATATTCAGAGAAACATGTTAATCTTCCATTACTCTGAAGCTACTTCTAAAACCACTTACCATTCCTCCCCCGAAAGAGCGATCCCAGTTGCCAATCAGTGTGTTTGCAACCATGAGGCAGATTGTGTCTGGGTGCGCCCAACCAACAGCTTCAACAGCAATTGCAAGGTGTGCCAAGGGCATCTTGTCATCCCTCACCCGGATCTAGAAAAGATTACTTTAAAAATCTCTACTTGTGATTAGCACTATATGACATACTTATTAGCAAGAAAGAAAAATCCACAAGTCCTACAAGTTAAAATGCTCAACATGACTGCTTTTTAACCATCAGGCATCATTACACTGTGGTTTAGAAGCATTTCATGAGTTAAAGAATAATTTCTATCAAAAGATCTTCCACTGGGGGCTGAAAAGATGGCTTAGTGCTTAAGGCGTTTGCCTGCAAAGCCAAAAGATCCCAGTTCAATTCTCCAGGACCCATGTAAGGGAGATGCACAAGGGGACGTATACACCTGGAGTTTATTTGCAGTGGCTGGAGGCCTGGCACACCCATTTTCTCTCTCTCCCTCCCTCTTTCTCAAATAAATAAATAAAATATATTTTAAAAAATCTACTTAACCAGCCCTCAAATACTATAGTCACCATTTTATCTGCTCAAAAAGGGTTGACTTATTTCAAATTTATTTATTAGCGACAGAGAGAGGGTGCTTGCTTCAGCAGCACATATACTGAAATCACAAGACAGAGAAAGGGAGAGAGAGTGAGAATGGGTGCGCCAGGGCCTCTAGCCACTGCAAGAGAACTCCAGATGTATGCACCACCATGTGCATCTGGCTTACATGGGACCTGGAGAATCGAACCTGGGTCCTTAGGCTTTGCAGGCAAATGCCTACACCGCTAAGCCATCTCTCCAGCCCTATTTTTAAATATTTTTTCATTTTTATTTATTTATTTGAGAGTGACAGAGAGAGAGAGAGAGAGAGAGAGGCAGCTAGAGAGAGAATGGGCACGCCAGGGCTTCCAGCCACTGCAAACGAACTCCAGATGCATGTGCCCCTTGTGCATCTGGCTAACGTGGGTCCTGGGGAATCGAGCCTTGAACCGGGGTCCTTAGGCTTCACAGGCAAGCGCTTAACCGCTAAGCCATCTCTCCAGCCCTATTTTTAATATTTTTATCTATTTATTTGAGTGAGAGCGAAAAAGCAACAGAGAGAGAAAGAGTATGGGCATGCCAGGGCCTCCAGATGCTACAAGCAAACTCCAGACATATGTGTCACCTTGTACTTTGGCTTATGTGGGACCTGGGGAGTTGAACCTGAGTCCTTTGGCTTTGCAGGCAGGTACCTTAGCCACTAAGCAATCTCTCCAGCCCTACAAGTTAATTTGTACTGCCAAGTGTTACAGTTCTGTGTAGCTGCCAACATCAGACTTCTTTCCATATACTATTATAAGCACCATCCTTAATGGCAAACCAGCCTTGAGGTGTAATGCTATACCTGGTAACTAGCAACGGCTTTCGTAACAATCCCCACAAATATGCTATAGGGCAGAACTTAAGCCAAGAGTAAACCAACTTTTATACACTATCATATATAAAAATAGGGATAGTGCAAAAGGAAAGCACGAAAGGAGCAAATTATGCTTAAAACCTTGCTTCATGAGGGAAGAAAACCAAGTAGTTAAATATGCAATTGTAAGGAATACAAGCAATGAACCTGCCTGCCTTCACTTTTCTTTTTAATTTTTTGTGTTTATTTTTATTTATTTCTTTGAAAGTGACAGAGAGAAGGAAGGAAAGACAGAGAGAGAGAGAAAGTGAGAGAGAGAGAGAGAATGGGCACGCCAGGGCTTACAGCCATTGCAAATGAAATCCAGATGCATGTGCCCCCTTGTGCATCTGGCTAATGTGGGTCCTGGGGAATCGAGCCTCAAACCGGGGTCCTTAGGCTTCACAGGCAAGTGCTTAACCGCTAAGCCATCTCTCCAGCCCTGCCTTCACTTTTCTGTGTTTCAGTATAGACTTTTCCGGCTTATTCCTTCTAGAAACATGTACATTTTATACATTGTTTGTAAATGTCACATGACATCCAAAAGGCTAATTCTAGCTAGGAGGCTTACACCCTACCTCACTTCCTGTGAATTTGCAAGGAGGCAGAGCTGGTATTTCTCCTTTTTGTGTGCACAAAGAGTCTCCAAAATGAAACTTGGCTAACTCAAGCAGCTCATCATGGGAAACACCTAAATGGAAGGAAAACATTTTCATACAATGTAAGTCAGACAACTGACTGCCAATACTTTGCTTTACAGTATATTCTAGATAGTATATTAAGATTACATTACACAACCATTTCTAGCACACCTGCTTCCTAATGCTAATAAAGGTTGGGGTTGTAAAACTTAGAGCAACTGACAGTGTTCCCTACAGAGCTAATGAAAATTCCACTTTATATTAAATCATGTTATGAAATGTTCTAGGATGCAACCTAGCAAAAGTCTCTATATTATTTATAAAATATGAAAGATATAAGGTATAAAGTAAATGTGGGCTCCGTCTCATTTAAAGAAAGCTGTATATAAAGATGTGCTACACTCTGAGTTCTGGCATCAGAAGTCTGATTATCAACACCCACATCACTTTTCCATGTGCTCACTATGTGACATGCAAACCTTAGAGAGAGTTCTTAGATTCTATACCCATCATCCAAATATGAGACCCAAACAACTTCAGTCAGTGAAAGATCCTAAAACACAAATATAGCATAAAATGTAGGTATGTGTAAGTTTTTGTTTTTTTGTTTTTTGAAGATACCATCTCGCTGTAGCCCAGGCTGACCTGGAATTCACTATGTAGTCTCAGGGTGGCCTCAGACTCACAGGGATCCTCCTACCTCTGCCTCCTGAGTGCTGTGATTAAAGCCGTGCACCACCATGCCTGTCAAGTTTTTGTTTTTGAATTCAGTTTCACTATGCAATCCTGCCTCAAATTCCCAAGTGCTAGAAATACAGACATGTGCCATCGCACCCAGCTCATGCCAAGTGCTAAAAAAAACAAACAAAAAAAAAAACCCATTAAGATTACTTTAAATGAAGCCGGGCGTGGTGGCACATGCCTTTAATCCCAGCACTTGGGAGGCAGAGGTAGGAGGATCGCTGTGAGTTCGAGGCCACCCTGAGACTCCACAGTGAATTCCAGGTCAGCCTGGGCTAGAGTGAGATCCTACCTCAAAAAATCAAAAAAAAAAAAAAATTACCTTAAATGAAATATTCAATGAGAATATAAAGCTACACTTTACACCTATATTTTCCCAATAAATCTATGGTTGTAAGACAGCACATGACAGTATATTGTTTATAGAATCAACATGTAGAAAGTCACCTTGGACATCATTCCAGAGGTGAAAACACACTGAAGGGCACAGCAGTACAAGGATGCCTGAAGCACAGGTAAAAAACCACTATGAGGCTGGAGAGATGGCTTAGTGGTAAAGGCTCTTGTCTGCAAAGCCAAAGGACCTCGGTTCAATTCCCCAGGACCCACAAAAGCCAGATGCACAAGGTGGTTCATGCGCCTGTAGTTCCTTTGCAGCGGCTGGAGGCCCTGGCGCGCCCATTCTCTATCTGCCTCTCTGTCTCTCAAGTAAATAAATAGAAAAAAATATTTTGAAAAAACCCACTGTTTGCACCTGTCCCTTCCACCATTTTATTGCCTTCAGAACGACTAACCCTCTTGGTTCAACATGCCAGATATGCAGCTCATGCTTTAATACCCCAATCTAAAAGACGGACACTAACACTTTTCTTTTCTTTTCTTTTCTTTTTTGGTTTTTTGAGGTAGGGTCTCACTCTAGCCCAGGCTGACCTCTGGAATTCACTATGAAGTCTCAGGGTGGCCTCGAACTCATGGTGATCCTCCTACCTCTGCCTCCCGAGTGCTGGGATTAAAGGCGTGCGCCACCACGCCTGGCACTTTTCTTAAAGGATACTGAGATACAAAAATTTAAAGTTACACATCTTGAAAATTAAGAGCTCAATGGAAGCTGAGATAAGAAACCAGCCTATTTCATTGAATTGCAAACACCATCAATTATAAGGCAAGCTAAGCCACATCAACATTTATTAACCACCAAGCATGGCGGCACAAACCTATAAGCCCAGCATTGAGGAGGCTGGGAGAGGAGGGCTGTCTCAAGTTCAAGGCTAGCCCACATTAACAAATTTATAGACCAATAAGATAAAATGTAATCTATAATACACTATTAACTCTACGATATTCCAACTTCAGTAATGTCCAAATGGACATGTGAATCAGAGGAAAAACTGATGTCAGTATCAGCTAATAATGGCAAAGAGATCCTTGAGAGCTGGATTGCTTAAACCCATCTAACCAAGGCAGTTATCATTGTTTAGGTACAGTCAACATTAGTCATTTCAGAAAATGTCACATACATTTCAGATCTACCCACCACACAAAAACGTAATTTAGCAGCGTGTGTTATCACACGCCTTAATCCCAGCTCTCGGGAGGCAGAGGTAGGAGGATCACCATGAGTTTGAGGCCACTCTGAGACTCCATATGAATTCCTAGTCAGCCTGGGCTACAGCGAGACCCTACCTCAAAAAACAAAAACAGGGCCAGGCGTGGTGGCGCACACCTTTAATCCCAGCACTCAGGAGGCAGAGGTAGGAGGATTGCCGTGAGTTCGAGGCCACCCTGAGACTCCACAGTGAATTTCAGGTCAGCCTGGGCTAGAGTGAGACCCTACCTTGAAAAACCAAAAAAAAAAAAAAAAAAAAAAAAAAAAAAAACCAAAAAACAAAACAAACAAACCAAACAAAAAGAAAAAATCAAAGAGGGACCAGTTGGAAAGAGGCGTTCAGTGAAAGGATGACAGGAGGAGGCAAAATAACAACTATGATCAAAATATATTACATGTGTGAAATTGTTAATAAAAGTTTAAATTTATAAATGTGTGTATGTGGGTTGTGTGTCTTCACTGTGCTCTTTACTTGTTTGTGGGTTTTTTTTTTTTGTGCTTTTCTTTTTTTAGTGAGGGAGAAAAAGAGGCAGATAGAGAATGGGCACGCCAAGGCCTCCAACCACTGCAAATGAACTCCAGACACATGCAGCACCTTGTGCATCTGGCTTATGTGGGTACCGGGAGAACTGAACCTAGATCCTTTGGCTTTGCAGGCAAGTGCCTTAACTGCTAAGTCATCTCTCCAGAGAAAAGGAGAGTTGGAGAGATTGCTTAGCAATTAAGGCACTTGCCTGCGAAGCCTAAGGACCCAGGTTCAATTCCCCAGTACCCATGTAAGCCAGATGCACATGGTAGCACATGTGTCTGGAGTGGCTAGAGGCCCTGGCACACCCATATTCATTCATTCTCTCTCTCTCTCTCTCTCTCTCTCTCTCTGTGTCTCTTTCTGTCTCTCAAATAAGTAAAATTATTGTTATTTTTTTTAAAGAGAGAGAAAAGGAAACTCAAACCAATCAAAACATACCTGTCTCTAAATTCAGGCAGCCAGGAAATTTGGCAGAATCTAAAGGGAATTTTCTTCCATTCATAGGCTTCACATGTCCCCAAGGAAATCTAGTGTCAGCTGCATGTCTGAATAGCACACATACTCTCATGACTCCCTAGCTGCTCCCCCTCCTGGGCAATGAGTTGGTTGGTCTACTGAGTGAATGAGCACATCAATGAACATACCCACTCCCCCAGCAAGGATAAAGTTGTTTCTCAAGAAAGAATTCTAGGGTTGGAGAGATACATGGCTTAGCAGTTAAGTAGCTTGCCTGCAAAGCCAAAGGACCCAGGTCCAATTCCCCAGGGCCCATGTAAGTCAGATGCACAAGGTGGTACATGCATCTGGAGTTTGTTTGCAGTGGCTGGCGTGCCCATTTTCTCTCTCTCCCTCCTCTGCCTCTTTCTCTCTCTCAAATAAATATTTTTTTTTTAAAAAAAGAAATTCTAACTTCCTAGTTAACCATCTCCCAGTTCACTTAAGCAAATTCCATTATGTACTGAATCATTCATTAAGTTTTTCTAAAGATGAAACATGAAAACAGGAAACTGGCTTCCGTGCTCCACATTCTAATACAACACAATTATAATTGTATACAGTTCACTTTGTAAATGAAAACTTTCACAGGCCATGTATGGTGGTCCCTTTAATCCCAGCAGAGGTAGGTGGATAGCAGTGAGTTAAAGGCTGGCCTGGGACTACTGAGTGAATTTCAGGTCAGCCTGGGCTAGAATAAAACCCTACTTCAGGGGGAAAAAAAAAGAAAACAAAAACACTTCATACCTGCCAACAGGATCAAGCTGATAAGCACATCACCCCAACAACATGTTTAAAACATTTCTAGGACTTTAAATTAACTAACCTCCAGCAGCAGCAAGCACGATTCTTGGCCCCTTATAATGAGTGGTTATATAATCCACTAAATCCTTACGATTTATAGATCTGTAAATAAATAAAACAGTTTATTTTATTTTTAAAACAGGCTCTCATTCTGTAGCCCAGGCTGACCTGAACTCATGAAGTAACCCAGACTGGCCTTGAACTCACAGCAATCCTGAGTGTTACAAGTAATGTATATGCTGCTACACTCTAAAATAAAGCAACTTTAAAAGGAAATAAGAAGAAATCTTCACATAGTGTGTGTATATATATATATATATAATGTATATATAGTATAGTATAGTATATGTATAGTATAATATAATATAATATAATATAATATATTAAAACTAAGCAGGACCTAAAACCCAACAGGCAGTGAGGATGTACACAAGAAGTATCAAAGAAGTTCAGGGCTGAAGGAATGGCTCAGCGGTTAAAGGCACTTGTTTGCAAAGTCTGACAACCTGGGTTTGATTTTCCAGTATCCACGTAAAGCCAGATGCACAAAGTGCAGCGTGTGTCTGGAGTTCTTTTACAGTGACAAAAGGCCCTGATGTGCCCATACTCTCTATTTCTGGCTCTTTCTGTCTCTGTCTCAAATAAATAAATAAAATTATTGTATTTAAAGTACAATCTTCTTATTGCAAGAAAAAAAAAATAATTGATACCGCTACTTGTTTATTCCAAAAATGGCTAAGAGCCCCAGAGACCTGAGAATTAAGTGAGGTCAATGTACAACCTAATACAATTTCATTCATATTATCAAAAGGGAAAAGTGATTTTTTTCAAAATATTTTATTTGCAAGCACAGAGAGATAGAGAAAATGGGTGTGCCAGTGCCTCCAGCCATTGCAAACAAACTCCAGACACACGCACCTCTTTGTGCATCTGACTTTACGTGGGTACTGGTTAATCAAACCTAGATTATTAGGCTTTGCAGGCAAGTGCCTTAACCACTAAGCCATCTCTCCAGCCCTCGAAAAAGTGATTTTTTTGTTTTAATTTCCTTTCTTAAGACAGGGTCTCACTGTAGCTCATGCTGACTTACTTTGTAGCCCAGGCAGGACTCACAGTGATCCTCTTACCTCAGCTTCCCAAGAGTCACCACACCTAGCCAAAACTGACTGATTGACAAAGTTTTTAAAAGTATGCAAATATAAATTTTGTCCACAAGTTTTCTAAAAAGTAAGAAATATACCTACTTGATATTTTCAGTTGGTCCCAAGATTGTCCGTCCAAGCGCAGTATTCTGATAAGCTGTGGCATGAAGATAATCAAAAACAACTTCTTGTAGATTGGTTTCAACTTCCTGCATCTCTCTAAGGATTACTCCACGCTCACGTTCAATCTCGGCTTCTCCCAATGTGCTGTTTTGTATTATGTCAGCAAGAATTTCCACAGCTAATTGAAATTAAAATATGAGAAACACTAAGACATATTATAACTATTAAAATCTTTTTTTGTTTTGTTTTGTTTTCTTTTTTTTCCTCAACTTTTATTAACATTGTCCATGACTATAAAAAATATCCCATGGTAATACCCTCCCTCCCCCCACTTTCCCCTTTGAAATTCCATTCTCATCATATCCCCTCCCCATCTCAATCAGTCTCTCTCATTTTGATATCATGATCTTTTCCTCCTCTTATGATGGTCTTGTGTAGGTAGTGTCAGGCACTATGAGGTCATGGATATCCAGGCGACTTTATGTCTGGAGGGAGCACGTTGTAAGGAGTCCTGCCCTTCCTTCGGCTCATACATTCTTTCCACCACCTCTTCTGCATTAGACCCTGAGCCTTGGAAGGTGTGATTGAGATGTTACTCAGTACTCCAGTCACTTCTTTCCAGCTTTTTTTTTTTTTTTTTTTTTTTTTTTGAGGTAGGGTCTCACGCTAGCCCAGGCTGACCTGGAATTCGCTATAGAGTCTCAGGGTGGCCTCAAACTCATGGCAATCCTCCTACCCCTGCCCCCCGAGTGCTGGGATTAAAGGTGTACGCCACCACACCCGGCTAAAATCTTTCTTTATTTTATTTATTTATTTATTTTTTTGAGGTACAGTTTTACTCTAGTCCAGGCAGACCTGGAATTCACTACGTAGTCTCAGAGTGACCTTGAACTCATGGTGATCCTCCTACCTCTGTCTCTGGAATGCTGAGATTAAAGGCATGTGCCACCATGCACGGCCATTAAAATCTCTTAACCCAATATCACAAACCACAGCAATGACCACCACTAAATAACAACTAAATAATTAAACAGAGAAAAAAAATGTTCTTTGCATTTGATATACCTACAAGGACAATATTAAAATTAAAAATGGAGTAGGGTATGGTGGCTCATGCCTATAATCCCAGCACTCAAGAGGCTGTGGTAGAAGGATCACTGGGAGTTTGAGGCCAGCTAGAGTGAGACCTTGCCTCAAACAATAATTTAAATAGAAGGCTGGAGAGATGGCCAAGTGGTTAAAGATGCTTGCTTATAAATTAGAAACCCCTGTAGTACAAAACAGCTTGAAGAAAAACCTAAATTCGCTATCACTTTATACTGACATTATTGAATTCAAAAATTCCAGCCAGGTGTGGTGGCACACGCCATTAATCCCAGCACTTGGGAGGCAAAGGTAGGAGGATTGCCAGGAGTTCAAGGTCACCCTGGGCTAGAGCAAGACCCTACCTCAAAAAAAAAAAGAAAAAAAGAAGAGAAAAGAAAACAAAACAAACCCTACATAGTAAAATAGACTATTCAGGCTGGAGAGATGGATCGGTAGTTAAAGGTGCTTGCTTACAAAGCCTGATGGCCCAGGTTTGATTCCCCAGTACCCACATAAAGCCAGATGCACAAAGTGGCATATGCATCTGGAGTTCATTTGCAGTAGCAAGAAGCCTTGGAATACCAATACTCACACACTCTGTCTGCTTCTTTCAAATAAATAAAATATTTTTAAATAAATAAAAATGAAATTTTTTATAAAAAGACTATTCTACATGAAAGGTATGAAGTAGAAAAATCAAATGTTAGAAAACAGGTATGTACACAGGTTTATATCACCTAGGTGTTTTCTACCCATGTTACCATAGCAATAAAGCTGCAACATGAGAAAGAAAAAGAACCACTATAATCCAAAATACACCCCAAGGAAACAGAAGTGTGTGCACTCAAGCTTCAGCTAATGGTAACCTTTATGAGAAAAATCACATACTTCTCCAAAAAGAAACACCAAATTTACTCATTGTAATTACAATCTAAATTTTATTAAATAAACTTGAAATCTTAAGTTCATTGTTTTGCTATACTATATAAGCTTTTGTTCATTGTTTCACATTCAACTTGTAAGTGAGCTTTGTCTGAGCCAATTATCTTCAAATACCAAGAACATGACAAAACAGATTGTTAAGAGAAATCTGAGATTGAGATCATGACCAAAGGGGGAAAACTATAATACAATTCATTTTTTTAGCCTTATTTATTTGCAAGCATGTGCACTTGTGTGTGTGCGTGCATATATATATATATGGGCACACCAGGGCTTCTTGTCACTGCAAATGAACACCAGATACATGTGCACTTTGTGCATCTGGCTTTACATGAGTGGTGAACTGAACAGACCACCAGGTCTTGCAAGCACTGAGCCATCTCTAGCCCATCATTTTTTAAAATTATCAATAAAACCTAGATAGGAAAGCGCAGACTAAAAGGGTGGTTGAGGAAAAGCACCTCAATTACACGGAGGAATTCTTTTGTGAAGACCCTCCTCTATGTGGGACTAGTATTCCACACTAGTTCCCAAAGTGGGAGCGGGGGTCCTACTTTCTAGTACTAGTTCTAATCTAAATCCTTTTGTTGTTGTTGTTTGTTTGTTTTGTTTTGTTTTACGAGGTAGGGTCTCGCTCTAGCCCAGGCTGACCTGGAATTCACTATGTAGTCTCAGGGTGGCGTCAAACTCTTAATGATTCACCAACCTCTGCCCCCCAAATGTTGGGATTAAAGGCGTGCACCACCACGCCCGGCTACAATACATGTGTTTAACATAAACGTTCTATCAGTAAGGCTGTGTAATCTGGTCACTAGCTTAGATGTCTAATTATGTCCCACAACAGATCTGTCCAGCTGAGGAGATAAGTCTCAAGCAACTCTCCCGAGTTGGAGCTGCTCTGGAGAACATGCCCACACTTCTCTGTTCTTCCACCCTCAACAGCAGAGGCTGGTGCACTTCTAAGTCAGTAAGAAAGAAAAAGAGCTAATCCCCCCCCCCCTTTTCTATCTGTTGCTTTCCCTGCTGAACTCTGTGAAACTAAAGAGAAGAAATCTGAATGAACAACTCTTTAAAGACCTCTACTCTTTGAAGAGAGAAAGCTCTGTTCTTTATTTTAAATATTTGTTTGTAAATATTTGTTTGTATGTATTTGAGAGAGGGAGGCAGAGAAACAGAGAATGGGCACTCCAGGGCCTCCAGCCACTGCAAACGAACTCCAGACACATGTGCCACCTTCTACATCTGGCTTATATGGGTCCTGGATAAATGAACCTGGGTCCTTAGACTTCACAGGCAAGCAACTTAACCACAAAGCCATCTGTCCAGCCCTCAACCCTTTGTTCTTAATCCCTAATTAATCCTACAGCAAGAAATCATTAAGAACTTTACAAATAACCCCCCCATTTCTGTTGTCATTTCTCTATTATATTAAAATTTTTACTTACTTAAAAGTGGTGGGGGTTGGAAAGATGACTTAGCAGTTAAGGCGCTTGCCTGCAAAGCCTAAGAACTCATGTTTGAATCTCCAGGTCCCATAGAGCCTGACACACAGTGATGCAAGTATGCAATGTCACAGAGGCACCCAAGGGGGCACATGAGCCTGGAGTTCATTCACAGCGGCTAAGGCCCTGGTGTGACCATTTTCTCCCTCTCTTCTCTCTTTCAAAATAAATAATTTTTTTAACATGGTGAGGGTTTTGTTTCATATTGATTTTATGACAAAACAAATGAACATGGGTCAAAAGACTCAATACAGTCACAGTAAGCCACTTACTAGCCAAGTAATACTGGGCAGCTTAAGAGTCTGGGCCTTTATATCCCAAAACTGCAAAGTGGAAATACTGACTTGACAACTATATATGATACATATCAATAATGTAAACACAATAGTATGGTTTAAAAAAAAGTATGGTAAGCTTTGTTTTTAATTCTTCCACTGGAAAAATGTTTGGTATAACTGACTTTGCAAGATACAAAACACTTTACACAAATTGCTATGCTATCCTGTCAAAGGATGAGCTCACTCTAACCCTCACTAACCTCCTGGAACTCATTCTGTGGCTCAGGCTGGCCTCAAACTCATGGCCATCCTCCTACTTCTGCACCCTGAGCACTGGGACTAAAGCCATGTGTTATCACACACCCAGCAAAATATATATTTTATTTATTTATTTATTTATTTATTTTTGGTTTTTTGAAGTAGGGTCTCACTCTGGCTCAGGCTGACCTGGAATTCACTATGGAGTCTCAGGGTGGCCTCAAACTCATGGCGATCCTCCTACCTCTGCCTCCCCAGTGCTGGGATTAAAGACGTGTCCTACCACAGCCAGCAAAATATATTTTTTACTGATATAAAAACAATCAGCCGAGCGTGGTGGCGCACGCCTTTAATCCCAGCACTCGGGAGGCAGAGGTAGGAGGATCGCCGTGAGTTTGAGGCCACCCTGAGACTACACAGTGAATTCCAGGTCAGCCTGGCTAGAGCGAGACCCTACCTTGAAAAATAAATAAATAAAAACAATTAATCTAAAAAATAGGGCTGAAGAGATGACTCAGCAGTTAAAGGTGCTTGCTTGCAAAGCCTAAAGGCCTAGGTCTGATTCCCCAGTACCCATGTAAAGCCAGCTGCACAAAGTAGCGCATGCATCTGTTGTTCATTTGCAGCCATAGGAAGCCCTAGTGCACCCATTCTCTGTCTGTCTGTCTCTCTCTCTCAAATAAATAAATAAACAAATAAATAAAAATAATAATAATTTTACAAGTGAACATTTGCCAGTTTTGCTCAGGACCAATAGTTTTTGTATTAAAGAATAAAGGTAATTAAAAATATTTTACTGAACAGGTAAGACTCCTCTTTATACAATTCTTAAACCCAATAAATACTTGATATCATTTGTCCTATTTGAAGAAAAAAACAAGAACAGTTGCCCCTCAGTCAGAGATGGTTCATTTCTTTACATTTCTAGAGGTGTTACAACAGACAAAAGCAGTATTAGATTATTTCTGAACCCATGTGAAAATTCCATGATCTGTAGCATAAACAATACCTCGTGGCAAGTCCTTAGAGAATGCCTTGGCATAGTACACAGTCTGTTCTCTGGAGGTATACGCATTAAGATGAGCACCCATATTCTCAATCTCAAGTTCCAGGTCTAACTGGGATCTCTTTTTGGTGCCCTTAAAATAAAAAGAAGAAAAATTATGGCATCTTCCTTAACCCTTCATCTACTCTAAACATATCAGATAATAAATATAGAAGACAAAAACCAATGTCAGTCATGCAAGGACAATTTTAGTTTGTAAAGTACATTAGGTTTCAAAAGATAATATTCATTCAAGATAGCCTTTGTATCCCAAGACAGAGCCCTTGTTTCAACGTTACAAAGAAATTAGCAGTAATTACTTCAGATACTGTCCTGGAAAAATAAGAATAAAACATGCCTTATTATTGAAGTAGTTCTTGCATAAGATTAAGGCATGAGAATTTTGTATTTACTGCCTTTTAAAAATGAATGGATTTTTAAAAAGTATTTTATTTATTAATGAGAGAGAAAGAGACAGAGAGAGAGAGAGAAAGAGAAAATGGGCACACCAGGGCCTCTAGCCACTGCACACGAACTCCAGACACATGTGCCCCCTTGTGCATCTGGCTTATGTAGGTCCTAGGGAACTGAACCTGGGTCCTTAGGCTTCACAGGCAAATGCTGTAACCGTTAAGCCATTTCCCCAGTCCCCAAAAGAATGTATTTTTATAAGATAAATCTCACCACTTGCCTTGAAAGCCATATGTTCCAAGAAGTGAGCTGTTCCATTGTTTTTCTCATTTTCATATCGACTTCCAGCATCAATCCACAGCCCAACCTTAATACAATCAAGATGCTAAGTAACACAACTTTCTTATTTTCTCAGAGGGGTAGGGGACAGTCTCATTCCTTTTTTAGATCAATGCTTTCCAATTTTCTCTCTCAAGCTTTCTTTGACCACAGTAAATTGACGGCCCATTCCTATGAACTGAGACTGAAACTTTCTATCATCAGAACACTCCTAAGAGTTATAAGTACCTACCTATGAGCGTCACAAAAGGACCTAATTATTTACTAATTAATTAACTACTATATCCAGTTCATAACTGTGGTTTAAAAGACAGCAGGACTGTCAGAAAACTCAGGTTCAAATACATATGAACTTGAATACAATCATTCAGCTTCTCTGAACCTGCTTCCTCAATTATAAAGCAGGTAAGAGGATGCCTACTACTAAGAAGTATTGTAAAAATCAAGTAACATGATCTATGGAAAGACACTAGCAAACATATTTCTTTCATTATTATTATTTTATGATTGTTGCTTTGAAGCAGGCTCTCACTCTAGCTTGGGCTGAGCTGCAATGCACTCTGTAGCCCAGGCTGGCCTCTTCATTCATTATTATCAATACCACTAATAATAAATAGTACTGTAGTCTATAGTCTACAAAGAACCGAGGTAGAGAGATATACAGGATTCATATGCAACTGGTTCAAAGCATAACTGGAAGAAAGGTTTAAACTCAGAAACGTAAAGCAAAATAATCATTAGCATTTTTAACTCTTAGATTTAGAATACAGGTTCTGGGATATAGTTTTCTTGGGTTAATAAGTTTATTTTGAATGGACGGGAGAGTACAGAAAGGGAAAGAAAGTTGGGGTGGGGGAATCAGCACGAGAGGCTTTAGTAGGGGAAGGGCCAGGACCGGAATAAATGGCCAAAGGCTGAGGACAGAAGCTCAGAAACAAGGGCTGCTGGGTGACGGGGAAGGGAAGGGAAAACACCAGATGGGGCGAAAGGAGAAAGGCAGGTCAGGGGGGAGCTGGTGGTTTGGGACGAAGCTTCCAGGAGGACTGAAGCCAGTCAGCAGCTTCAGAAGGAACGCTCCAGTTCCGGGAGCCCGCCCCCAGCATCCACCCGGACAGGTGTACAAGAACTTCAGAAGACCTGGGGTGGAACGGCTGGTGGGCAGAAGGGGTGCTGAGGAAAAACTGACTAAATCTGCACCTAGAAGCAGTGCAGAGAGAGGAAAGGAACAGGAGATAGACAAACAGAAGGGAGAGGCAGAGGAAGAATGGGTGCTTCAGAGAGGAGAGGAAGAGGCACAGAGGGAGAGGGCACATAGCCTAGATGAAGCACAGTTACATGAGCGAGAGGAGCGGCTGAGTTCTTACAAATGCTATCTTTGGGGGGCAGGAGAAGACTTGTAGATGTGTGGGCTGATGGTCGGGGAAGGAGCCAGGTTGGCTAGACCCCCATTGAGCCCTTCTGGGGGGGAAGTGAGACCTTTGAAGATTGGGAGCAGGGCGAGGGGAATGGGTACAGGGCTCTGAGACTCTATGAACCACGAGCCACCTACAGTGCTAAAGGCTGAGTTTGCTCTGGGAGGGTTCCCTCAGTCACTCACTGTGCACGTGGACAGCCCAGAGTCTTCAGAGGCCACTCTGAGTCCATTTTCCAAACATGTCACTCGTGTTTCAGGAACATTCAGAACAACTTGGGTGGCAGCCTGTGTACTCCTGAGTCTGTTCCCTCCAAAACAGAAAGGCTGGTAGGGATAGGAGCAAGAGAAAGCACACGTCAGCATCTGCTACTTCAATGTGAATTAGAAATCACATCTATCTCAAATAGACTGTATCAAGCACTTTCCTAGACAGGGGCAGGGGGGAAATAACTCAAACAGCCCAGGCCTATGCAAAAAAACAAAAACAAAAACAAACCTTTTTTGTCAACTCTGGTTCTACAAGGATCTACCCATTTATCTAGCCCAAGAAAAACATCCCTTAACCAACCACTTTCTAAAGCACACAATATGATCATAAGCTTGCTCTTCTCTTAAGGAGCATGGCTACTTCTATTACCCAGAGAAAAGCTAACTTTATTACAGTATCTTTTTTAGAAATATTTCATACTCATTACAGAGAAAACAAGGGTGTGTGTGTGCGGGGCGGAGGGGAGTCGAACAAGAAACGAAGAGAAACGCATAAAAACAACTGCACAGACATGGGACTTGGGTTGCCGCTGGCCACAAAAAGCAACCGTTTTGAAGAGCGTAGAATCGAGAGGACGGGAAGACAAGCAGAGGCTCCAAATAGACTTCGGGCTTTCAGCTATCTTCCCTGTTCCATAGGAACACATACGCACATACATGCACAAGATCCCACATCCCTTTGGAGGAAGCTTACAGCTTTCACACGAGAAAAAAAAGCGAACGATCATAAAAAGTTCTGCTCAACTGTGGAGGAAGCCAATCAGACAGAAAGAAAGAGGTAAGCATTTCTCCTTCGTTTCTCAAGTTTGCAGCCACTAGGGTTTTACTAGTCAAGGGTCACTTTCTAATGACTCCCTTAGCTGGGGGGCGGCGGGCGGCCAGGGTCACGTGGGAGACGGCGGGCCCCGACCACCGGCCCAGGCAGGTCACGTGGGAGGCGGCGGGCCCCGACCACCGGCCCTGGCAGGTCACGTGGGAGACGGCGGGCCCCGACCACCGGCCCCGGCAGGTCACGTGGGAGGCGGCGGGCCCCGACCACCGGCCCCAGGTCACGTGGGAGGCGAAGGGCCCCGACCACCGGCCCCGGAAGGTCACGTGGGAGGCGGCGGGCCCCGACCACCGGCCCCGAGGTCACGTGGGAGGCGGCGGGCCCCAGACCACGCTCGGTCCTGCAGGCGATCCCCGACCAGGGCTCGGCTCGCGGAGCTTCCTGGCGACGCTCACCTGCCCGGCGGCGCCTCGGAGCAGGAGCCTCCCCGGGAACCCCCAGAGCCGCCGCCGGACCGCGGGCCGCAACGCCGCTCGAGCCGCCGCCGCCGTCATGTTTGCTGGGCCAGGTGCAGATGTACTTCCGGGTCGTGACCTGAGGGCCCAGAGCGGAGAGCTGGCAGCGGGCTCCACCCCGTGGCCGGGATGGGAATAACACTCTAACACTGCCTGAAAGCTGGAGTGGAAATTTTTGGCACCTTGGCCGTCACACCCTAGTGGGAGAATACACCAAATATTAAATTGGACAGTCCGTACAAAATTCTCCAGTATTACTTTTGTCAGTCGGCCACAACGTGCAAGGAGGCATAGATGTGGAGAAGTTAAATTACCCTGACATGGGCTGGAGAGATGGCTTAGCGGCTAAGGCGCATGCCTGCAAAGCCTAAGAACCCAGGTTTGATTCTCCAGGTCCCATGTAAGCCAGCTGCACATAGTGGTGCATGTATCGGAAGTTCGTTTGCAGTGGCTGGAGGCCCTGGTGTGCCCATTCTCTCTCTCTCTCTCATCTCTAATACATAAAAATAAAATCTTTTAAAAAGTGAAAACAAAAAGTACCCTGATGAGTTGGTGACGTGGGCTGTGGTGGCGCATACCTTTTAATCCCTGTACTGGGAAGGCTGAGATAGAAGTATGGCCATGCGTTCGAGGCTAGCCTGGGGGTACAGATGAGTCCAGGTCAGACTGGGTTAGAGTGGGACCTTCCTTCGACAAAAACAAACATAAAAAGTATGCCGTGGCAACATAGCATCATAGAATTAATTGGTGAAAGTGCAGTAACACTCCATAACTCACTCCCCTTAAAAGAGGCCCCTAGGGCTGGAGAGATGGCTTAGCGGTTAAGGCGCTTGCCTGCAAAGCCAAAGGACCCCAGCTCGATTCCCCGGGACTCACGTTCAGCCAGGTGGCGCATGCATCTGGGGTTCATTTGCAGTGGCCAGAGGCCCTGGTGTGCCCATTCTTCACCCCCCCCCTTTCTCTCTCCCTCTCTCTCTCTTTCTCTCTCTCTCTCCCCCTCCCTCCCTCAAATAAATTTATTTGAAAAGAAGCCCCTAAGTGGGAGTCCGGTGTGGAGAAGAGAGGGCAGAATGTGTGGGTGTTGGTCCCATTCACTCCTCTGCTGTTTACGGTGAGACTTCTCCCTTCCATAGACATACCCTTGTTGAGCTCTCTCCTGAGAGATGAGCATTTTACAGACCTTACCTTGCAGTCATGAGTGCAGCGCACCTGAAAGGCTCTTCTCGTGACATCTCATCTTTGCCTGTTCTTCCCTTCTTCACTTTCTCGCTCGGGTCCTTCTTTATCCACAGACCCCTCGAGGAAACTAAAAAGTGGCAACACTTCCCTATTTTGCCCTAGAAATGACTTCCTTTGTCTGAATACCTGAGGAATTATTTTATTACTTTATTCTTGAAGTTCAGTCACCTAACTAGGGTATTTCTTAGTGTCATGACTTTTATTAAATTCAGAAACATAGTTTCTTTTAAATTTTTTATTTGCGCGCAGCGCGCATGTGTGTGTGTGTGTGTGTGTGCGCACTCACGCACTTCAGGGTCTCTTGCTACTGTAATCAAACATACACATCCAGGGCTGGAGGGATGGCTTAGCTGTTAAGGTGCTTGCCTGCAAAACCAAAGCACCCAGGTTCTATTCTCCAGGACCCACGTTAGCGAGATGCACAAGGGGGCGCACGCATCTGGAGTTCCTTTGCAGTGGCTGGCGGCCCTGGCTCACCCATTCTCTCTCTCTTTCTCCTCTTTCTCTGCTAAATAAATAAATAAATAAATAAATAAATAAAAATATATTTTTTAAAAAACCATACACATCCAGCCTTTTACATGGGTAATGAGGAATCAAAACCTGGCTGTCAGGCTTTGTAAGCAAGCGCTTTTAATCACTGAGACATTTCTCCAGTCTTGTAGTTTCCGTTCAATTGGCAGATTTGTGTTTTGTATTGTTTTGTTTTGTTTTGTTTTGTTTTGTTTCAAAGTAGAGTCTCACTCTAGCCCAGAATGACCTAGAACTCACTCTGTAACCCCAAGCTGGCCTCAAACTCACTCACTCCTTCGATCTTCCTACCTCAGCATACTGAGTACTGGAAGCATCACCATGCCTCTACTTCTTTTTTTAAAAAAAATATTTTATTTATTTGAAAGAGAGAGAGAGAGAGAAAGAGAAAGAGAATGGACACAGCAGGGTCTCTAGCCACGGCAAGCGAACTCCAGATAGATGTGCCATCTTTTGCATCTGACTTACATGGATACTGGGGAATTGAACCTGGGTCCTTTGGCTTTGCCAGCAAGCTCCTTAACCACTAAGCCATCTCTGCAACCCACCTCTGTTTCTTTATTTGAGAGAAATTCTCAGTATGCACATCTCCTACCACTCCATTCAGTGACTTCTCTTCCTCCGCACTCACCATTACTCTGGTGCTGAATTATTTTATGGCCTCTCTGTTTACCCGCATCTCTGCAGTGTTATTTTACAATTGCATCTGCAGTGCTGGTGACCAAACCCAAAGCCTTCAGGGAATAATACAAGTACCTACTGATAAGCCACAGTATACCCAGTATACCCTCTCTCACTTCTTAAAGCTTTCTTGTGTTCATCTACATTTTTGAGACTATCTTAAGGTGGAAATAGAGCTATATAGATAAACATATATATACAACTAATTTTGACAGGGATGAAATGTAATTCAATGTTGCCTTTTCAACAAACTGCTGTAGCAATTAGAGTCATAATTGAGCCTTCTAAAAGAGGCTAAAGTTAAATATCACACTTTATAAAACAATGCAGAATGAATCAATTTAAATGTGAAATGTAAACTATAGAACTTTTAGAAAAGCATGTAGGTGGCTGGAGAGGTGGTTCCATGGTTAAAGCGCTTGCCTGCAAAACCTAATAATCCAGGTTCAATTCCCCAGCACCCACATAAAGCCAGATGCATAAAGTGGCACATGTATCTGTGTTTGCAGTGTCTGGAGGCCCTGGTGCACCCATTCTCTCTGTATGTCTGCCTTCTCTCTTTCTCTGCTTGCAAATAAATTATTAATTAAAAAAAAAAGAAACACATGTAGGATAAACTATATTGTGTCGAGATAGGCAAAGAACCTTTAGAAATGATGTCCAAAGTATAATCCACAAAAGGAAAAATCAATAGAGACCTCATCAGAATTAAAACCTTTCACTTTTTGAGAGATTCTATTGGCTGTGGAAAAACATTTGTGAACCAATCAACAAAGAGACTGTCTAAATATGCAAAGAATTTTCAAACAAAAAAAGAAAAAAAACTGAATGAGAAAATGGGCAAAAGACTAGGTATTTTATTAAAGAAGAGATACGAAGGGCAAAAAGGACATGCAGAATATATCCAATTTTGCCAGGTGTGGTGGCTCACGCCTTTAATCCCAGCACTCGGGAGGCAGAGGTAGAGGTAGGAGGATCGCCGTGAGTTCGAGGCCACCCTGAGACTACATAGTGAATTCCAGGTCAGCCTGAGCTAGGGTGAGATTTTACCTCAAAAAACAAAACAACAACAACAACAACAATATATATATATATATATATATATATATATATATATATATATATATGTATATGTGTATATATATATATATATATATCTCCAATTTCATTAGTGCTGTGTTTTGGCTATTCAGTGTCCCCCACCTAAATTTGTGTGTTGGGGGCTTGGTCCCCTGGCAATGGTACTATCTGGGATGCTGTGGAAATTGTACAAGGTGGGACCTCACTAAAGGTGGTAGATCAGTGGGGAGAGGTCTGTGGAAGTATTTGTCCCCATGTCCTTCCTGTCTTTCTCTCTGCTTTCTGTCCACCATAAGGTGAAGACACTCTTCTGCCACATGCTCCTACTGCTATGTGATTCTGCCAAGTGCATAGGACCAAACAACTGTGGCATTTGGTCACAGCAGTGATAAAAAGCCAGCCAACTTAATTAGCCATTAGAGGAATTAAAATTGAGATGTATATGGCAGAATGGCCATGTAACAACAGCAATAACACCATATGCTGTTAAGGAAGCAGAGAAACAAGATGGCTCATATGCTTTTGGCAAGAATATAAAATTCCAGACTGGAACAGCCACTTACTCTACAACCCAGCAGTTGTATTCATACACATTTATTGCAGAGAGATGAAAAGTTGGGATCATACAAAAATAACTACATGAGCCAGGCGTGGTGGCGCATGCCTTTAATCCCAGCACTCGGGAGGCAGAGGTAGGAGGATGTCAGTTCGAGGCCACCCTGAGACTACATAGTGAATTCCAGGTCAGCCTGGACTAGAGTGAAACCCTACCTCAAAAAAACATATATGTGTGTGTGTGTGTGTGTGTGTGTGTGTGTGTGTGTGTGTATGTACTGCGTATTCATAGCATTTTGATTCATGATAGCCCAACAGAAACAACCCAAATGTTTTTCAACAGGTGAATGTTAAACAACCCGTGTCTCATCCATGCCATAGATGATTACTCAGCACTAAAAATAATTATGCCAATCTCAAAATAGTATATACTATGATTCCATTTATATAACATTCTTGAAGTAACAAAATTACAGAAATAGAGGATAGATTGGTGGTTTTCTTGTGTTTGAGGGGAAGGGGGAGGAAGATGGCATGCCTGTAAAAGGACAGTTGGAGAGGTCCTTGACATAAAGGAACAATTCTCTATATTTTTGTTTTGTTTTGATTTTCGAGGTAGGGTCTCACTCTAGCCCAGGCTCAACTGGAATTCACTCTGTAGTCTCAGAGTGGCCTCGAACTCACAGCAATCCTCCTACCTCTGCCTCCCAAGTACTGGGATTAAAGGCGTGCACCACCACAACTGGTGAAACTATTCTCTATTTTTTTTAATACTTCATTTTTTATTTTTATTTACTCATTTGACAGAGAGAAAGAGGGAGAGAGAGAGAAAAAATGGGCACGCCAGGGCCTCCAGGCACTGCAGATGAACTACAGACACATGTGCCACCTTGTGCATCTAGCTAACGTGGGTCCTAGGGAATCTAACCTGGGTCCTTTGGCTTTGCAGGCAAATGCCTTAACCACTAAGCCATCCCTCTGGCCCTCTCTATTTTTTTAATATTTTATTTTTATTTATTTATTTAATAAAGAGAGGGTGAGAGAGAGAAAGAGGCAGAGAGAGAGACTGGGCATGCCAGGGCCTCTAGGCACTGCAAATGAACTCCAGATGCATGTTCCACCTTGTGCATCTGGCTTACATGGGTCCTGGGGAATTGAACCGGGGTCCTTCGGCTTTGCAGGCTAGTGCCTTAATCACTAAGCCATATCTCCAGCCCCAATTCTCTATTTTGACTGAGGTATTGGTTGCATGGGTCTATATGTGTGATAAACTGCTTATCATAAAATATATGCAAATAAATCTATGGAAAACCAAAGCGATATAGATAAAATGAATGGATTGTATTGTTTCCAATTTCTTGGTTTGATATTGTGTTACAGTTATACAAGATATTCCTACTGGAGCAGCCTGGACTTTAAAAATGCCTAAGATTTCTTAGTATTACAAGTGTAGGTCAACCTATAGTGATCTCCAAACAGAAACGTTTAAATAAAAGGAGAAAATGAGGTTACATTTAAAAATAAAAATAAAAAGCTAATGGGCAAAGAATATGCCTGCTCTCTGTTGATCATTATGTATTACAGTCACGTATTCAAACATACACACACTGGTCACAGGGGTTCTTAGACAAATTGAAATAGGAAGAGAATTTCAGAATTGTTCATCTGGCCAGAACTAATAAGGTAATAAAAGGACCTGCAAATGAATTGAAGCAAAAAGCTCTTTGCATGTTCCCTAAAGCCTTCTTCATGCAGCCTTATCTCCAGGGGCCCCCTGGTGATGAGGGACTGACTGGCGTACTAGGAGACAGGAGACGTGGAATGTGACAGTTCCCGCAGCTCCCTGCGTCTGGCTGTGGGGCTGGCAGCCTTTGTGCAGTCTGGACTTCAGCTTTTTTCTCTTTTGTCTCTTGCCTCTTAATGGAGGTTGTACTGAGTAGACAGTAGGCCCTGAGCCAAATGTATAATCACCATGGGAACTGAGGCTATAGGCAATCCCTGGGAACGTGGCCCAAGGCCCTCATATGACTATTGTCAAAGTACCTCTTGTGGACTTTTCTGTGTTCTGAATGGTTGAGTTTGAGGAAATGCATGTATATGTCCCAGCGTGTGTATGCTTATAGATCAGCTGATCTGTCCTTGAGGACGAAGCGAACAAAAATGTGGAACACTTCACACAAACAACTTCACATCGTCCATCATGCATCATCCAGTCACTCACTGCCTGGAAATCAACTCTAATCAAGTACAATAAAAAAAATTGCAAATAAGCTACCATATACCTTCTACAGAAAACTAAGCCCAGTATTCATGATGCTAGAAAAATCTTTTGCTTGGGGGGGGGGGCGGATTTTCAAGGTAGGATTTCACTCTAGTACAGGCTGACCTGGAATTCACTCTGTATTCTCAGGTGGTCTTGAACTCATGGTGATCCTCCTTCCTCTGTCTCCTGAGTGCTGGGATTAAAGGTATGCGCCACCATGCCCAGCCAAATCTAACTTTTTGACATCATCTTCATTTCCTTCTGGTCAAAATGACCCAAATTTTAAGGATCCATTATGTTGTCCGTTTAGTGCTTCTTCTTTTTTCTTTCTGGTTTTCCAAGGTAAAGTCTTGCTCTAGCCTAGGCTGATCTGGAATTCACTATGTAGTCTCAAGGTGGCCTCAAACTCACAGTGATCCTCGTACCTCTGCCTCCCAAGTGTGGGAACTAAAGGTGTGCACCACCATGTCTGGCTTTTTTTTTTTTTTTTTTTTTTTTTTTTTTTTAATGAGAGAGAGAGAATTGGCATTTCAGGGCCTCTAGCCACAGCAGTTGAGCTCCAGATGCATGCGCCCCCTTGTGCATATGTGCAATCTTATGCAGTTTATCACTGTGTGTCTGGCTTATGTGGGACCTGGAGAGTCAACATGAGTCCTTAGGCTTCACAGGCAAGTGCCTTAACCACTAAGGCGTCTCTCCAGCCCCATTTAGTGCTTCTTTTGTTAAAAAATATTTTATTTAAGCCATGCATGATGGTACACGCTTCAATCCCAGCACTTGGGTGGCAGAGGTAGGAGGATCACCAAGAATGTGAGACTACCCTGAGACTACATAGTGAATTCCAGGTCAGCCTGAACTAGAGTGAGACCCTACCTTGAAAAACCAAATATATACATATTCATTAGAGAGAGATGAGGGTGGGGTAGATAGAATGACATAGCAGGGCCTTCAGCCACTGCAAAGGAACTCCAGATGCATGCTCCACTGTGTGCATCTGGCTTACGTGGGTCCTGGAGAATCAAACTTAGGTCCTTTGACTTTGTAGGTAAGCGCCTTAACCAGTAAGCCATTTCTCCAGCCCCCTTCATTTGCAGTGGCTGGAGGCCCTGGCGCACCCATTCTCTCTCTCTCTCTATTTCCCTCTGCCTCTTTCCCTCTATCACTCTCTCAAATAAATAAATAAATTTTAAAAAAGAATATGAAATAATTTGTTTTGTTTTATCAAGGTAGGGTTTCACTCTAGCTCAGGCTGACCTGGAATTCACTATGTAGTCTCAGGGTGGCCTCGAACTCACAGACTCCTACCTCTGCCTCCTGAGCACTGGGATTAAAGGCATGCGCCACCACACCCGGCCCTGAAATATTATTTTTGTTGTTTTTTTGAGGGTCTCACTCTAGCCCAGGCTGATCTGGAACTCACTCTGTAGTGCCACGCTGGCCTTGAATTTATGGTGATCCTCCTTCCTCTGCCTCCTGAGTGCTGGGATTAAAAGCAAGTGCCACCATGGCTGAAATCATTTATTTTATTTTATTTATTTATTTATTTTGTTTTTTCAAGGTAGGGTCTCACTCTAGCCCAGGCTGACCTGGAACTCACTATGTAGTCTCAGGGTAGCCTCGAACTCATGGTGATCCTCCTACCTCTGCCTCCCAAGTGCTGGGATTAAAGGTGTGCGCCACCATACCAAGTTTTTTTTTTTGGGGGGGGTTCAGAGGTAGGGTCTCACTCTAGATCAGGCTGACCTGGAATTCACTATGTAGTCTCAGGGTGGCCTCGAACTCACGCAATCCTCCTACCTCTGCCTCCCAAATGCTGGGATTAAAGGCGTGAGCCACCACGCCCAGCTATTTTTTAATTTTTTTATTAGAGACAGAGAGAGAGAGAGAAAGATAGAGAATGGGCACGTCAGGGCCTCTAGCCACAGCAAACGGACTTCAGACACATGTGCCACCTTGTGCATCTGGCTTATGTGGGACCTGTAGAATCGAACCTGGGTCCTTAGGCTTCACAGGTGAGCACCTTAACCACTAAGCAATCTCTCCAGCCCTGATATCACTTTTGACCTAAGAAGCTATTCCTATGACTTAGTTAAAAGACTTTTGCAGAAGGGACTGGAGATGTACTTTATATGGCAGGATGCTTGCCTAGCCTGCACAAAGCCCTGGGTCCGATCCCCAGCACCCCGTCCGTTGTACATGGTGGCAGGTGCATGCATTTGCAGGATTCAGGAGGTGGAGGCAGGAGGATCAGAAATTCAAGGGCATCCTCAGTTACATAATGAGTTCCAAGTCAGCTTGGAATACACAAGACTCTATCCAAATAAATAATAAATTTACAAATATTTCTACAGAATTAGATTGAACTTATTCTATTTTTATTTTTATTTATTTATTTGAGAGAGAGAGAGGCAGAGAGAGAGGCAAACAAATTCCAGTCACATGCACCACCTTGTGAATCTGGTTCATGTGGGTCCTGGGGAATCAAACCTGGGTCCTTTGGTTTTTCAGGCAAAAACCCTAACCGCTAACCCATCTCTCCAGTCCAAGACTGAGCTTGCTTTTGTGGTTCCTGGCCACCCCAGGGCCCCTGCACATCCATTTCCCAGAATCATCTAGGCAACTATAGAGCAGGGACTTGAGTGGCTGTGAGTGCAACGGGAAGAAACACCCAGGAGACTGTGTCAGAGGACAGTTGGTTTATTTGTTGGGGGAACAGGCTTATAAGCATTCACGTAATGGTGGGCAAACGTATGATGTAAGGGTCACAGGGGGATTGGCTGTGTGAAGGCTGCTGGCTGATACCTCATTAACATACAGGGTTAGGGTGGGGGTACAGGTCACATGGCCATGGGGAAACCAAAACTTAAGTCTTATCAGGACGTCCAGGTGCCCCAGGTGGGGGGAGGGAGCGGCCTCACTCCCGCAAGTCTCAAGGCAAGATTATTGGGGTCTAGGCCTGCTGCAACCTCCTGTGGCCTGGGGCCCTTAGCCGTGCCTGACAGCTCAGGGCTGCTTAAACCTCCAGTGGCCCAGGGCCCTCAACTGTGCCTGGCAGTTTTTAATGTCCTACTCACTTAAATCATGGTTGAAAAACAAAGGACAAACATTGCAGAAACTATAGAAATGATGGTTCTCCAACTAACCAATTTACAGCACTGTGTTAGAGTTGAATACCAGGAAGGAGCACTGGTCAAATTGTTTGTGCACCTCGATCTCCAATATGCATTCTTCTCTTCTTTTGGACAAGAGTCTCACTCCGTAGCCCGAACTGGCCTCAACCTCGTTACGTAGTCTAGGCTGTCTCAATCCTCCTGCCTCAGCTTCCCAAGGGCTGGAATGGGATGAAAGACATGAACTACCACCAGTCTGTGTCTTTCCTTTCTTATCTGTGGTTGATTTCAACAAATTTGGGCTGACAGCTCTAATCCTGTAGTATAATAGTAAAGTTATTTTTTAAGCCCTACACAAAACATAAAAGAGTATGCAACTTCTATTATCTATCTTCTTTTTTATTTTTGTTTTTCAATATTTCTATCACACCTTCCAAGGCTCAGGGTCATTGTGGAAGAGATGGAAGAAAACAATGTAAGAGCCAAAGGAAGGGTAGGACTCCTTTCAACGTGCTCCTCCAGACACAAAATGGCCTGGATATCCATGACCTCACAGTGCCTGACACTACCTACACAAGACCATCATAATTGGAGGAAAAGATCATGACCACAAAATAAAAGAGAAACTGATTGAGAGGGGGAGGGAATATGATGGAGAGTGGAGTTTCAAAGGGGAAAGTGGGAGGAGGGAGGAAATTACCATGGGATGATATTGTTTGCAATCATGGAAGTTGTCAATAACAAATAATTACAAAATTTTTGTTTATTTTTATTTATTTGAGAGCAACAGACAGAGAAAGAGGCAGAGAGAGAGAGAGAATGGGTGCGCCAGGGCCTCCAGCCATTGCAAACGAACTCTGTATTCTCAGGGTGGCCTTGAACTCACTGTGATCCTCCTACCTCTGCCTCCTGAGTGCTGGGATTAAATTAAAGGTGTGAGCTACCACGCCCGGCCCGCGTTATTTTTTTTCAATAAATACTTTTTTATTTTTTTTAATAAATACTTTTTTATTTATTTGAGAGAGAGAAAGAGGCAGAGAGAGAGAGAGAGAATGGGTGCACCAGGGCTTCCAGCCACTGCAGACGAACTCCAGATACATGCGCCCTTTTGTGCATCTGGCTTACATGGGTCCTGGAGAGTCGAACCGGGATCCTTTAGCTTTAGCAGGCAAACACCTTAACCACTAAACCATCTCTCCAGCCCTATTTGGATGAGTTTTGAGTCCCCAGCTGTCAGCGCCCGCTAGTGCTGAGTGTGAAGCTGGTTTCCTCTTGGGTGCGCTGTGGTCTCAGCTCATCCGGTTCAGTAGCTCTGCTGGATGGTGTGGGGGGAGGGGTGGTCCAGATCCCTTGGGGCTCTGAGATGGCCAGGTGGTGTTCCTGGTGCTGGGGTATGGAAAGGGGAGGTTGTGGAAAGCTGTCTGAAGTTGTTCTGGGACTGCTTAGCTGGTCCCTGTTACCTCCTCCTTTAGGATGTTTTAGTTTGCGAGGCCAGTGCAAGCGGGAGAGCCCCTCCCTGTAGCTTTGTGGGCTCTCCCTGGCTCAGGCAGGGCCTGGCGAGGAGTAGAAGCATTCTCCAGCAACCCTATTGATCTTTTTAAAAATATTTGGGCTGGAGAGATGGCTTAGTGGTTAAGTGCTTGCCTGTGAAGCCAAAGGACACCAGTTCGAGGTTCAATTCCCCAGGACCCACGTTAGCCAGATGTACAAGGGGGCGCATGTATCTGGAGTTCCACGCCCATTTTCGCTCTCTCTCTCTCTCTATCTGCCTCTTTCTCTTTCTGTCACTCTCCAATAAATAAATGAAAATGAATAAAAATTTAAAAAAATTATTTATTGGAGAGAAAGAAAGAGAATGAGAGAGAATTGGCATGCCTCGTAGTGGTGTGAAAACTATGGTTTAGGGTGTTAGGCCCTTGCTCAAGGCATAAAATAAATTGAGGACTTTCTGATTCTAGAACACATATTTCTTTTCTCCCATTATATTTCAGGGTTTTTCTTTCTTCCTCATGGTACTAGCTTGATTTAATTATATTCTACTGAAATATTTATAAGTAGAATTTCATTTTGTTTTGTTTTTCGAGGTAGGGTTTCATTCTAGTTCAGGCTCAGCTGGAATTCACTATGTCGTCTCAGGGTGGCCTCAAACTCTCAGCGATCCTCCTACTTTTGCCTCCCGAGTGCTGGCATGAAGGCATGTGCCACCATGCCTGGCAGAACTTTTATTTTATTTATTTATTTATTTATTTGAGAGAGAAAGAGACAGAAAGAAGCAGATAGAGAGCGAATGGGCACACCAGGGCCTTTAGCCCTGCAAACGAACTCCAAATGTGTGGACTGCCTTGTACATCTGGCTTACATGGGTCCTGGGGAATCTAACCTGGGTCCTTTGGCTTTGCAGGCAAGAGCCTTAACCACTAAGCCATCTCTCCAGCCCATAAGTAGATTTTTTTAAATTAGTTTTGTACTCAGTGCATAAGTAGAGGTTTTAATATATAAACTTAAGTGCTTGAATAAATGTGATAAGTACTTATAAACCTTAAAATTCTGTTAGTCTTAGGAACCACCATTAGTTGGTATTTTATTGAGCATTTATCATGTGCTAAATAATTATCTCAGTATGAATAAAAGAGAGTAATTAGAGATGTTTTGGTTTCAGTTTGGTTTTGTACTTTTTTTCTGGTTGTTAACAGACTACCTAATAAATTAGGACTCATGTGCTTGATAGTCTATTTTGTGTCTGAGACAGCCATTGTGGATATTTTTGATAACAATATATTTTGTGCATTATTGTTCTTATAGCAGATTCATATATATCATCTTCATTTCTTCTTCCAACTTATCTGTATATTAGTGAGATGGAAAAACATCTTTTAAAAAATGTTTTTTAATTTAATTAGGTCATTTGTTTGAGAGAGCAAGAGAGGGAAAGAGGCAGAGAGAGAGAGAGAAACAGAGAGAGAGAGAATGGGCACACCAGGGCCTCCAGCCACTGTAAACGAGCTCCAGATGTATGCGCCACCTTGTGCAGCTGGCTTACATGGGTCCTGGGGAATTGAACTAAGGTCCTTTGTCTTTGCAGGCAACCACCTTAACCGCTAAGCAATCTTTCCAGCCCCAGAAAAACATCTTTGTAGAAGTCTAGAAATTGGGGCCCTGGCTGACAAAGTGCTTGCCCATGTTCATATAATTGGTACAGGAGAAAGTCAAGACAAGAAACTGAAGTCCGGATTCTGAATTCTGCCATCCTTCACTGCCTTCTATCTTTCAGGGGAAGAAGAGCAGGGTGATGGGAAGGAAGTCTGTTCTGGGGCCCGATGGTCCCTTCTTTAGCAGTTACTTAGTCAGTCAGTGGTGGTGGAACAGAAGATGTGGGTTAGACAGAATCTATGGTCGTCCCCTGTGCTGCTCAGAAGAGCAGTGCTGCGTCAGTCAGGTGCTCTGTCCCTGAAATCAGTGAGCATCATGTTTCTAATTATTTATTTATTTTGATTTTTTGTTGTTGTTTTTGGTTTTTCGAGATAGGGTCTCACTCTAGCCCAGGCTAACCTGGAACTCACTATGTAGTTTCAGGGTGGCCTCAAACTCATGGTGATCCTCCTACCTCTGCCTCCCAAGTGCTGGGATTAAAGGTGTGTGCCACCCTGCCCAGCTTATTTGAGGTAGGGTCTCTGCTCTAGCCCAGGCTGACCTGGAATTCGCTATGTAGTCTCAGGCTTGCCTGGAACTCACGGCGATCATCCTACCTCTGCCTCCCAAGTGCTGGGATTAAAGTTGTGGGCCAACATGCCTGGCAGAGATGTTTTTGTTTTTGAGACAGGGTCTCACTACAGGGCCTAGAACTCACTATGTGGACCAAGCTGGCCTCGAACTTGTGATCCTCTTGCCTCTTCCTCTCAATTGCTGGGATTACAGGGGTACACTATCCTGCCCAGTGATAAAATATTTCGTGAAATGCTTTCTGAAAAGTGCCAAAATGAATAAACCAACAACAATAAAATCCTAGACGTTTAATAAGTTAAAATATTAGTGGCATTATTAAGAAATTATCCTACCAGGCATGGTGGCTCACAGCCTTTCATCCCAGCACTTGGGAGACAGAGGATCACCATGAGTTCAAGGCCACCCTGAGACTGCATAGTGAATTTCAGGTCAGACTGGGCTGGAATAAGACCCTACCTGGAAAAACCAAAAAAGAGAAATAAAAAATATATTAGTCTTTGCACGTTGTTAATTTGTATAAACCAACTGGATTTCTTGCAGGCCCAGTAGTCCAGCTTCACAGCAGGAAATTTTATGTTCTAGCAGCATCTTTACAGATAGAGGATCCTTTCTAAACCATACTGTGTGTGTGTGTGTGTGTGTGTGTCCCCTTAACCCTGGTCCCCATTTCCCTGAGGGCCCTCCTCAGTACAGTTATTGCTGTTCACCTGTGGGGTAATTAGGGCTCCTGCCAGTCTTGGGTTGTGTGTGTGTTGGGGGGGTGATCTGTGCCTTGGGCTATTTCAGCCTACCTTGTGGCTCTTAACAATGTTCCCATCCCCTCTTATGCAACAATCCTTGAGCCTTGGCAGGTTTGTTAGCAGTTTGTTTTAGTGCTGAGTTCTCTGTAGCCTGTGTCAAACCATTTTAGAGTCTTGGTAGAGAGCTCCCTAAATGCATTTGGGAACAAAGCAGAAGCTGGCTATGCAGGCAGTCGAGCCCTAACGGATCCCAGAAGCTTACAACGCTAACAGTGAAGGCTGGGAAGACAAGTGGCCTCCAAACCACCCTTGTTCTGTGACTATCGTGCCCGGGGCGGCATCTGTGATTTGGCCTGGAATGTTTAATAAAAATGCAGCACAGGGCTTAAGAGTGCTTCAGTGGCTCTGCCTAGAGGTTCTTTCACTCGGTGAAGTAGCAGATAACTGAAAAGATAGAGCAAATAAGACAGGAAAATTTTTGTGTGAATTGGGCAGTGTTCTGCTTTCCGCACTCTTATAATGTATATAAGCAGCGTTTTCAATGTGTGCTTCTCTTGCAGAGCCGTTCATTAGTGGGCCATGAATTGCATTTTGATGACTATAAGTTGTCCTCCAACCAATTAAGCTGAAAATAGGGTATTTTTTTTTTTTTTCTCGCTGATTAATCACTGAGCAATAGCCTAAAGAGTCTTCAGGGCATTGAGATTGATTTTTTTTTCTTTTTTTTTTTTGTGCTTTTGGATTGTAAGGAAATCTGGTTTAAAGTAAGACATAATGGCTGCAGACTGCAATGTTGCTCATTAGCAAAGCTGGAGCTTTGGGAATTGGTGATTAGGATTTTCCTTCAGGGAGGATCAGGCTGCAAGGTCTACACAGTTTCTGCTTTTAGACATCAGCTACAAACAATATCGGAAGGCACTAAAAGTGGACCTGTCACTTTGTCTCAAATCATTCAGCTTTTAAGATAAGCAGACCTTTCCAGGCCTAAAGACAGTTTGAATGGTTCATGAAATCTTTTCTCCACATTAAAGATGAAAGGATGAAGGAAATGTGAAGCAAAATGACTCATTTACTTGTAACACATAAATGAAACTTCCTTTGGGAAAATATATGCTTTGTATGTGTATGCACACATGCATATATACACATACTTTTTTTTTTTTTTTTTTTGGTTTTGAGGTAGGGTCTTGCTCTAGCCCAGCTGACTTGGAATTCACTATGTAGTCTCAGGTTGGCCTCGAACTCTCAGCAATCCTCCTACCTCTGCCTCCTGAGTGCTGGGATTCAAAGTGAGCGCCACCACACCCGGCTACACATACATTTTTTTCCGTGTCTTTTTTTATTTATTATTACTTTTTATTAACAACTTCCATGATTATAAACAATATCCCATGGTAATACCCTTCCTCCCTCCACTTTCCCCTTTGAAATTCCACTCTCCATCATATCCCCGCCCCATCTCAATCAGTCTCTCTTTTATTTTGATGTCATGATCTTTTCCTCCTACTATGATGATGTTGTGTAGGTAGTGTCAGGCACTGTGAGGTCATGGATATCCAGGCCATTTTGTGTCTGGGGGGGAGCACGTTGTAAGGAGTCCTACCCTTCCTTTGGCTCTTACATTCTTTCTGCCACATCTTCGGAAATAGACCCTTGGCAGCCTGGCTACACATACATTTTTAACAGAACATGCAAATGCTTTCTCATCTGAACCTCTATCCACCTTTTAATACTGATATTCATGCTGGTGTGCACACCTGTAATCCCAGCACTTGGGAATCAGAGGCCAAAGGACTGCCCAAGTTCAATGCCAGCCTGGTCTTACATAGTGAGTTCCAGCCTAGCCAGGGCTGCATAGCAAGACCTTGTCTCAAAAATTTAAAATCAAACAAAATAACCAGTATATCTGTTGGATTAGATTTAATAACAATCATTTGTCTTGGGCAACTGACTTGTGTTTACATTGAATCTTGTATGTGGATTTAAAAAAAAACTGTTTTACTTTAGAAGCACTGACATGAAACTGATATTATCATTATTCCATATACAACTGATAATTTGTCTCACTATAGGCTACTATGTAAAAATTACCATACGCTGACAGAAAGCTGGAAGAAGCCATTCTACATGTAGTTCAATGGGAGAAAGAGATATCACCAGTGAAGATACTCAACAGTGGACACTGCAAGCCTTATAATTGGCCAGCCAGGCCAAACGAGTCAACGGGTGCAATAGTGGCATGCCTATCATGGTGGAAACCAACTGCCCTCCAATTGGACTGGAGGCCCGCTCCACGGAAGGGAATACATCCCTGATACTGAAAACTTAAAACAGGGGGTAGTCATGAGCCCTAGGAGTGTAACGTCTGCTGATGTCTGGATAAATGTATATACTATGCTTATCAAACTTCCCAGTAAGCATTTCTCTTAATATTCAAACCCTTATATTAATGCTACTATTACTTTTGGTAGAAAATCTTCTCTTTTCAGATGGCAGTGACCTTGGGACGACTCAGAAGGTATCATGGTGCTGGAAAGAAGTGACTGGAGTACTGAGTTATATCTCGATCACACCTTCCAAGGCTCAGGGTCTAATGCGGAAGAGGTGGCAAAAAGAATGTAAGAGCCAAAGGAAGGGTAGGACTCCTTACAATGTGCTCCCTCCAGACACAAAATGGCCTGGATATCCATGACCTCATAGTGCCTGACACTACCTACACAAGACCATCATAAGAGGAGGAAAAGATGATGACATCAAAATAAAAGAGAGACTGATTGAGATGGGGTGGGGATATGATGGAGAGTGGAATTTCAAAGGGGAAAGTGGGAGGAGGGAGGGTATTAACATGGGATATTTTTTATAATCATGGAAGATGTTAATAAAAATTGAGAAAAAAATGTACATCCCCACAAAAAAATATAAAAAACTTACCCTACGCTTAGTGGCTTAAACACTGAAGCATTTATTTCTTATAGGATTGGAGGCTGAGAAGTCCAAGATCAAGGGGCTAGCAGATCCAGTGTCTGGTGAGGGATCATATTTTAGACTGAAATCAGCTGTTTTCTTGTATCCACACAAGAGCACAGAGGAAACTAACTTTCTCTTGTGTTTTCTTTAACAGAGATGACACCACCACACCCACAGTTTCTTGGTCTTTTAGCTAGCATCCTCATGACCTCATCTAAACCTAACCACCTTCCAAATGATGGCACCTCCAAATCCTATCACAATGAGAATTAGGATTTCAACATGTGAATTTTAGGGGGTACACAAACATTCAAGCAATACAGTAATTACTCAATTTATATAGCAGTTTACTATTTTACATATAACCTTTCTCCCTCAATTCCTTTTTTTTTGGGGGGGTGGGGGTTGGAGGTAGAGTCTCACTCCAGCTCAGACTGACCTGGAATTTACTATGAGTTTCAGGGTGGCCTTGAACTCATGTGATCCTCCTACCTTTGCTTCCCAAGTGTTGGAATTAAAGGCATGCGCCACCATGCCCAGCCCTCAATTCTTAAAAAAAATTATTATTGTCAACTTCCATAATTATAGACAATAAACCATGCTAATTCTCTCCCCACCCCCTCAATTCTTATATATAATCTAACAATAACACTAATAAAAGTTGATCATAACTAATCCAAATATCCTAAATCTGAAATGTTCTCATCAGATCTTGAGGGCTCTGAAATAAGGAATGGATTGATCCCTTGATAGATTCATAATATGCTGGTACTATGAAGAAGTGGTAAAAGGAGTGTGTAGGAACTATTAGGAGGAAGCAGCTCACTGAAAGCATGTCCTTGAAGCTATCTCTTGCCATAGCCTCTCCCTGTCCTCTCTCTGCTCCTATCTGGCCATGACGTGACCTGGTTCTTCTCAAGCATGACCTCTCTGCCGTGACAAACTGGCACCTCTGAAAGTGAGTCAAAATAAGTCATTCTTCCTTTAAATTATTTATGTCAGGCATTCTTTATTTTATTTTATTTTATTTTTAGTTTTTCAAGGTAGGGTGTCACTCTAGCCCAGGCTGATCTGGAATTCAATATATAGTCTCAGGGTGGCCTCGAACTCACTGCGATCCTCCTACCTCTGCCTCCCGAGTGCTGGAATTAAAGGCCTGCGCCACCACGCCCGGCTTATGTCAGGCATTCTGTCACAGTTGCAATAAAGTTGGACGTAATTACTGTGGTGGTTTGAGTCAAGTGTCCCCCATAAACACATGGGTTCTGAGCTGTCCCCAACTGATGGCAATTTGGTAATTGGGGCCTTGCTGAAGGAGGCGTGTTGTTGGGGGGCAGGCTTATGGGTATTATAGCCAGCTTCCCCTTCCAGTGTTAGTTTGGCTCACTCTCTTGCCTCTGTTGTCCACTTGACGTTGGCCAGGAGGTGATGCCCAACCTCTGCCCATACCATGTTTTTCCCTGCCACCATGGAGTTTCCCCTTCAGTCTGTAAGCCAAAATAAACACTTTCCTCCCATAGGCTGCTTCTGGTTGGGTGTTTGTCCAGCAACAAGAAGGTGACTACAAGAATGACCTTCAGGGGCTGGAGAGATGGCATAGTGGTTAGGCGCTTGCCTGTGAATCCTAAGGACCCCAGTTTGAGGCTTGATTCCCCAGGACCCACGTTAGCCAGATGCACAAGGGGGCACATGTGTCTGGAGGTCATTTGTAGTGGCTGGAAGCCCTGGTGTGCCGATTCTCTCTCTCTCTCTCTCTCTGCCTCTTTCTCTCTCTGTCTGTCCTTCTCAAATAAATAAATAAACAAACAAAATTTAAAAAAAGAATTACCTTCAGGCTATGTGCATTAAAGTATATATAAAGCTTAAATTAATTTCGTGTTTAGACTTGGGTCCCCTCCCAGAATTTCTCATTGTACACATACAAATATTCCAAAATCCACAAAACTGAAATTTGAAAGACTTCTAGTCCCAAATATTCTGGATAAAGAACATTCACCTGGTGTTATAACTGCTTTCTTTCTTTTCTTTTCCTTTCCTTTCCTTTCCTCTTTCTTTCTTTCTTTCTTTTTGTTGTTGTTGTTTTTTGGTTTTTGGTTTTTTGAGATAGGGTCTCAATCTAGCCCAGGCTGACCTGGAATTCACTCTGTACTCAGGGTGGCCTTGAACTCATGGTGATCCACCTACCTCTGCCTCCCAAGTGCTGGGATTAAAGGCATGCACCACCATGTCCGGCTATAACTGCTTTCTTACAAATGACAAAATGTAGGCTCTAAGAAGTTAAATCTTTCCAAGATTACATAGTTTATACAAGGTCAAGGTGAGCTGATTGAAAAGAATGCAGCATTTGGTTGTGTGGGCGCACACCTCCCCCCTCCCCTCCGCCCCCCCTCCCCCCGACCCCCCCCCCCCGCTGTACTAAGACTTTCTCTCAGAAGGTGACTACTTAAGAAATTTCACTTTCCAGAATAATCTTTTAAATATTTTTATTATTGGTGTGTGAAAATGACCCCACAAGGGCCTCTTACCACAGCAAACAACTCTAGACACATGTAACAATTTGTGCACCTGGCTTTACATGGGTACTGGGAAATATAACCTGGACTGTCAGGCTTTGCAAACAAGCATCTGTAAGCAATGAGCCACCATTCCAGCCTACTTTCCAGAATAATTTTTGTCTTCAATTTTATGATGGCTGAAATCCTGAGTTCAATTACTATAATAAAGAAAAACTTGTTCAAGGAGATTCTGTATCATTTCCTGCCTAAGGGAGTCAATATGGACAATATGGGTGAAACTTTTGTCAACAGAGCACAATTTAGTGGGGCCTGGCTGTAGAAGAGAGTGACTCCTGGTACTAAACCAAGAGTGATTTATGGGACAGTGACACAAGAAAAGTATCTTAGGCAAATAGAGTTTTTAACTGAGTGACTTCACAGGGAAAACTCTGACTGGAAAAGTACACAACTAGGGCTGGAGAGATGGCTTAGTGGTTAAGGCACTTGCCTGTGAAGCCTAAAGATACAGGTTCGATTCTCCAGGTCCCATATAAGCCAGATGTACATGGTGGCACATGTGTCTGGAGTTTGTTTGCAATGGCTAGAGGTCCTGGCATGTCCATTCTCACACACACACATACTCTCTCTCTTTCTCTGATAAATAAATAAATAAATCAGGAATAATAATAAAAATAATAAAAAATTTTTTTAAAGTTAGAACTGCCGGGCATGGTGGCGCACGCCTTTAATCCCAGCACTTGGGAGGCAGAGGTAGGAGGATCGCCGTGAGTTCGAGGCCACCCTGAGACTCCATAGTGAATTCCAGGTCAGCCTGGGCTAGAGTGAAACCCTACCTCGAAAAACCAAAAAAAAAAAAAAAAAAAAAAAGTTAGAACTGCTTATCTGAAGATGCTGGGATACATGGTGATTTTATCTGCTTTTTCATCCTTCAAGGCATTTTTTATAAGTTTCTAGAGTAAACCTGCCCTATCTTATTATATAAAATGTTATTTGGCTGCAGAGATTACCCAAAGTGGTGCGTATATCTGGAGTCCATTTGCAGCAGCTAGAGGCCCTGGCATGCCCATTCTCTTTCTCTCTCCCCCGTCTCTCTTCTTGCTGTCTCTCTCTCTCTCTCTCTCTCTCTCTCTCTGCTTGCAAATCAATAAATAATAAATAAATAAATAATTCAGTTGTCTTCTCTGTTCAGGTTATTACCACCAGGCAGATACAAAAACTACTAAGACAACGATATATACTAGTTATATTTGTATCAATATGACCAGAATACCTGGGGGGGGCACCCTTTAAGTCAGGAATGACCCATTTTAGCTCATGGTTTCAGTCTGTCACAAAAGGGAAGGTATGGCAGAGTGGCCCAGCTCACATCACATCACATCACCCAGGTCCCCCGTCGTAACCCCAGGGTCTTCCTTCCTCCAAATAAGCCCCATCTTCTAAAGATTTACAATCTCCCAAAGCGCTGCCACCAACCAGCAAGGTACCAAGCATTCAACACGATGACGTTTCAGATTCAAACCACAGCCACAGGTACTTGAAAGATTCCCAGATAATGTCATCAGGGAAACAGAGGGACTGTGTCCAATGACTTGCTGGATCTCAGTTGGGTTTGCTTCTGGGAAAGCGTCGACGAAACAGAACCAGCTCTTACTCGTTAGCTCACAAAGGTCACGAGAAACAAGGCGGCAGCTGTGTGTCCTGAGAATCGGCTGTATCTCAACCCAGCCCACAACCCGAACTGAAACTCCGCCTTCAGTGAACTGTCTAAAGCAAGGAGCAGCTGACCTGTCCAGCGCTTTAATATGTGAACAGTCCAGATTCTTTTAAAGCTTCACAGACAAGGTGACTGGTCTGCAGCCCCGGACTGCTTTAATTTCCACTTGCAGCCATTATTACTGTTTGCAAGACCCATGGGTCAAAGGTTAACCAAAGTTTAGGCACCTTAACGCGACCCTCAGTTAAAGGCTTTCATATGACAGTCTTACTCTCCTGATACTTCCACCAGGATCACTAGACAGAAAGAACAAAGAGCATTCAGGATTTAGAACTAAGAGATACTGAGAAAAGACACCAGAAGAAAGGCGTGGTCAAGGCAGCAGGACCTTCTACTCAAGCTCAGTGAGGGAACCTCTAACCTGAAGCCATGTGGATATTCCAGATGTAAGGAACAAGGCTTGGGGGACCAGAGCAGGCACTGTTTGGAAATCTGGGCAGTGGAATTATGAGGGCTTTATAAATTGGTGGTAGGACCACATTGCTCGATGTCATGAACAGGCCCCATTGTCCTCTGTCTTCCTTGTTGATCCTTTACTGTGGAGGTTGGGAGGATTGGCAAGAAGGTCACAAAAACAAAGATTTGATTCTGTCCAGGACACCAAGACTGAGGCCCACGGGAAGAGGGTAGAGGTTCAATTCTCAAAGAAGCAGCAGCTATGCAGGAAAACCAGCCGTTAGGATTGGCTTTAAACACTGTCCCAAGGCTGAGCTGCCTGGTAGGGGAAGGAGTGAGTGAGTGGCAGCATCAGATTTGTGGGAGGAAAAGGAATTAAGGAGTTGTAGACCAGCTAAAAAGTGATAGTAATAAAAATAAAACAACCATTTGCCAAGCACTTACTATGTGCCAGGCACTGAACTAAAACTGCCTACTATTGCTGGGCGTGGTGGCACATGCCTTTAATCCCAGCACTTGGGAGGCAGTGGTAGGAGGGTCGCCATGAGTTCGAGGCCACCCTGAGACTATATAGTGAATTCCAGGTCGGCCTGAGCTAGAGTGAGACCCTACCTCGAAAAAACAAAAACAAGAACAACAACAACAAACCTGCCTGCTACTAAGGTTTAGATCTGAAATGTGTTGAAGGCTTGGGCTCCAACGCAGCAATGTTCAGAGGTGAGGCTTTGGGGATGTGATGGGATCAGGAGAACGCTAACGTCATTAGTGGGCTGATCCATTAATGGGCTCATAATTTGATAGGGTATTGGGAAGTGGTGGCTGGAGTGGAATATTGGGTATCCTGCTCCATGGTTATTCCCTCTGGTCTTGTTTTGAGCCAGTGTATTTGACTGATTCCAGAGCTTGTAGGACCCCTGTGAATACTGGGTCTCTGCTCCTCTGCACTCTGTCAGATGTTTCCCCACTTCTTACCCAATTTCATTTCTACAGTTGTTCTTCCTTTTTTTTTTTTTTGTTTTGTTTTTCGAGGTAGGGTCTCACTCTAGCCCAGGCTGACCTGGAATTCACTATGGAGTCTCAGGGTGGCCTCGAACTCATGGCAATCCTCCTACCTCTGCCTCCTGAGTGCTGGGATTAAAGGCGCGCGCCACCACACCCAGCTTGTTCTTCCATTTTTGTAAGTGGGAAATTGGAGGCTTGGAGAGCAGCCCACAGGTGGCTGAAATGAGGATTTTGCCACAAATTCAATGGCACACTGGTACATGCTTGGCTACTAGGTGACCTGGGGTAAAGGAAGCCCTGGTTTGTACTGTTTGCTGATTTTTATGGCATAAATACATCTATCAAAGTCGATTTTGAGTTCCTTAAACACAGGGTTGGGAAAAAATGCACAAACAGCTCTTCCAACCCAGAATGAGCTAACTCCAGCATACCATTTACTCTCAAGTCCACAGGCTTTCCAACGTAAGTATTATTTCCCAGAGTCACACTTGGTCTCCATGAACCAGAGATGTAATTTGTTAATGCCTTTTGAGACATATGTTTCTTCTTCTTCCTTCTTTCCTCCTCCTCCTCTTCTTCTTTTTTTAAAAAATTTTTTGTTTTTTTTTATTTACTTATTTGAGAGTGACAGGCAGAGAGGGGCAGAGAGAGAGAGAGAGAGAGAGAATGGGTGTGCCAGGGCCTCCAGCCACTGCAAACGAACTCCAGACGCGTGCGCCCCCTTGTGCATCTGGCTAAGGTGGGTCCTGGGGAATCGAGCCTCGAACCGGGGTCCTTAGGCTTCACAGGCAAGCGCTTAACCACTAAGCCATCTCTCCAGCCCTTCTTCTTTTAAAAAAGGATTGTCCTGAGGGGGCCAATTTCCAACAATCCACCAGGGAAGAAGTGTAAGGGAAGGAGATTCATACTTCAGATGAGAGTGGTCAGGTTTCTAAGCTTCACTGCACAGGAGAAAGATCTAGAAAACTTGTTACAATAAGGATAGAGGGAGCATAGCAGAGAGCTTTAAATATGCAATCTCTGGAGCCAGGCGGTTTATGTTCAAATCCAGCTCTGCCCTTGACGGGCATTGTGACCTTGGGGAAGTTCCTTATCTGTTGCAGCTTCCTCTTTGGTAGATGATGATGAAGGGAATATTTACCCCACAGGATTTGGGGGCCGATTTTGCATGTCCGTGAACCACCTGGAGCAGCGCTAGTGCACAGCCGACACTCTGTAAGCACTAGCTGTTGGTATGCCTTTGTTACTGCTGAGGCTTCTGAAGTGAGGCTTAGCTGTCTGGCTGTTGAAAACCTCTACAGTGATTTTTATGCAAGCAGCTGGCTTTATCTGCAGACATCTAAAAAACCACTATACCCTTTTTTTGGGGAGATAAGCAGTCTCTTAAAGGAACCCAAAACAATTTGAAAGTGAATCTCACAACTCAAAAATTTGAGACATTCTATAAAGCCTGAGCTCATTATGGTGGCCTTGGAAAATCTCTCCCAAACTCTCACCTGCCCATCAAAACCTCAGACTGAGGGAACTGGCGAAATTAAACTCAGTGGTTAAGGCACTTGCCTGCAAAGCCTAATGTGCTGGGTTCGATTCCCCACTCTCCACGTAAAGCCGGATTCACAAAGTAGCGCATACATCCGATGCCCATTCTCTTTCTCTACTTGCAAATAAATAAATAAACACACACACACATCAGACTGGGCTGGGCCTGGTAACACACATTTAATCCCAGCACTCCCGAGCCAGAGGTAGGAGGACTCCTGTGAGTTCAAGGGCAGCCTGGGACTACAAAGTGAGTTCAAGGGCAGCCTGGGACTACAAAGTGAGTTCCAGGTCAACCTGGGCTAGAGTGAGACCCTACCTTGAAGAAATAAAAAAAATAAACTCAGGCTGAAGATACCATGCACTTCTTGTAAAACCAGATGAGCAGTACTAAAACCTAATCCACAAAGTTTCATCCCCATTAAGGACAGCACAGAACACTGCTGGGGCTCCTCCTGGGGGAGAAACAGGAGAAAGCTAGCTTCTTTCAGGCAGTTAATTAGCAACAGAAGTCCAAAGAGGGAACAAGGAAATACCATTCTGTCCCTCCTGGCAAAACTTGGACCAGCACAAGGGTGAAGGAGATCAACACAGAGAAAAATCAACTCCTACTAAATCAGAGATCCAGAGAACCAGAGGGCCCCAACACCTCATCACTGAAGCAGACCAAAAATGAACCTAACATGGCTCAGGTCAATTTTGCGGAAGAGGGGGCGGAAAGAATGTCAGAGCCACATGTTGGGTCATGATATGCAGAGACATTTATCCTACCCATAACTGTGGGCTAACTCCACAATGCATGACCCATATACCTCAACAAGGAGGGGCCAGGAGGAGGGGGTAGGACATGGATGAGCCTAACAATGGTACCAAATTGACTGTATTCGCTGAGTACAAAGATAATAAATTAAAAAAAAAAACTGAAACTTGGGTCTGATCCTGTCTCCCCAAGCTGGCTGCCAGGGGCCCGCCCAGCAGGAATTTCCCGCCTCTGCTGCTGCTGCTGAACCCTGGCGGCTCTAGGTCAGCTTGATTGTATGTCTGAACCATGTAAAAAGGAGGTTACCCACATAACCCAGCTCTTCTCTTTTCTTTCTTTTGTCCCCTGACCTGGCCTGAGCACACATGTGACATGTGAGTCTGTCCCTCCTACCCAGCCTGTCTGGGAAGGGGCGAATACTTATTTTGACTTGGGTGTGTTTCTTCTTGCGTTCTATCTGTGTCGTGTGTTGGGGGTACCTTCCCGCTTTGATTATATGTAAGATTTATCTTTGATCTCTGAGTCCTTCACTGCTTCTTAATCCTTCCTGGTCTGTTATTTGAAGGGATCTTTGTGTGTGTGTGTGTGTGTGTGTGTGTGTAACTGTCCCAGCCCTTTCCCCTAAATAAACCTCACAAATTATGATTTTTCCCTAAGTAAAATCACTAATTCAAAATTTATCCTTTTTGAGTCCATTTCATCATTGTTTTGTTAAAATAGGATAAGGACCCAAAATTGGGGTTCACAAGTTTTGGAGACTCCTCTTGAACCCCAAAATCTTGCATCAGTAGGCCAATCTGAATTATTATCCTCCTTTTCTTCCTCCTTTTTCTTTTCTTTTCTTTTCTTTTCTTTTCTTTCTTTCTTTCTTTTTTTTTTTTTTGGTTTTTCAAGGGAGGGTCTCGCTTTAGCCCAGGCTGATCTGGAATTCGCTATGCAGTCTCAGGGTGGCCTCAAACTCATGGCAATCCTCCTACCTCTGCCTCCTGAGTGTTGGGATTAAAGGCGCGCGCCACCTCACCCTGATTGTTCTAATTTTTGTAAGTGGGAAATTGGAGGCTTGGAGAGCAGCCCACAGGTGGCTGAAATGAGGATTTTGCCACAAATTCAATGGCACACTGGTACATGCTTGGCTACTAGGTGACATGGGGTAAAGGCAAGCCCTGGTTTGTACTGTTTGCTGATTTTTATGGCATAAATACATCTATCAAAGTCGATTTTGAGTTCCTTAAACACAGGGTTGGGAAAAAATGCACAAACAGCTCTTCCAACCCAGAATGAGCTAACTCCAGCATACCATTTACTCTCATGTCCACAGGCTTCCAACGAAGTATTATTTCCCAGAGGTCTTCACTGGTCTCATGAACCAGAGATGTAATTTGTTAATGCCTTTTGAGACATATGTTTCTTCTTCTTCCTTTCTTTCTTTCTTTCTTTCTTTTTTTTTTTTTTTTTTTTGTTTTTTTTATTTACTTATTTGAGAGTGACAGGCAGAGAGGGGCAGAGAGAGAGAGAGAGAGAGAGAGAATGGGTGTGCCAGGGCCTCCAGCCACTGCAAACGAACTCCAGACGCGTGCAGAACCCGTAGTGCTTCTGGCTCTAAGGTGGCGTCCTGGGGTATCGAGCTCGAACGTGCGCGTCCTTAGGACTTAAAAGGCAATGAGCTTAACCCACTAAAGACATCTCTCTCCAGCCTCTTCTTTTAAAAAAGGATTGTCCTGAGGGGGCCAATTTCCAACAATCCACCAGGGAAGAAGTGTAAGGGAAGGAGATTCATACTTCAGATGAGAGTGGTCAGGTTTCTAAGCTTCACTGCACAGGAGAAAGATCTAGAAAACTTGTTACAATAAGGATAGAGGGAGCATAGCAGAGAGCTTTAAATATGCAATCTCTGGAGCCAGGCGGTTTATGTTCAAATCCAGCTCTGCCCTTGACGGGCATTGTGACCTTGGGAAGTTCCTTATCTGTTGCAGCTTCCTCTTTGGTAGATGATGATGAAGGGAATATTTACCCCACAGGATTTGGGGGCCGATTTTGCATGTCCGTGAACCACCTGGAGCAGCGCTAGTGCACAGCCGACACTCTGTAAGCACTAGCTGTTGGTATGCCTTTGTTACTGCTGAGGCTTCTGAAGTGAGGCTTAGCTGTCTGGCTGTTGAAAACCTCTACAGTGATTTTTATGCAAGCAGCTGGCTTTATCTGCAGACATCTAAAAAACCACTATACCCTTTTTTGGGGAGATAAGAAAATAAAAACAGTTCTCTTAAAGGAACCCAAAACAATTTGAAAGTGAATCTCACAACTCAAAAATTTGAGACATTCTATAAAGCCTGAGCTCATTATGGTGGCCTTGGAAAATCTCTCCCAAACTCTCACCTGCCCATCAAAACCTCAGACTGAGGGAACTGGCGAAATTAAACTCAGCGGTTAAGGCACTTGCCTGCAAAGCCTAATGTGCTGGGTTCGATTCCCCACTCTCCACGTAATGACCGGATTCACAAAGTAGCGCATACATCGATGCCATTCTCTTTCTCTACTTGCAAATAAATAAATAAACACACACACACATCAGACTGGGCTGGGCCTGGTAACACACATTTAATCCCAGCACTCCCGAGCCAGAGGTAGGAGGACTCCTGTGAGTTCAAGGGCAGCCTGGGACTACAAAGTGAGTTCAAGGGCAGCCTGGGACTACAAAGTGAGTTCCAGGTCAACCTGGGCTAGAGTGAGACCCTACCTTGAAGAAATAAAAAAAATAAACTCAGGCGAAGAATACCATGCACTTCTTGTAAAACCAGATGAGGCAGTACTAAAACCTAATCCACAAAGTTTCATCCCCATTAAGGACAGCACAGAACACTGCTGGGGCTCCTCCTGGGGAGAAACAGGAGAAGCTAGACTCTCTTTCAGGCAGTTAATTAGCAACAGAAGTCCAAAGAGGGAACAAGGAAATACCATTCTGTCCCTCCTGGCAAAACTTGGACCAGCACAAGGGTGAAGGAGATCCCCACCACAGAGAAAAATCAACTCCTACTAAATCAGAGATCCAGAGAACCAGAGGGCCCCAACACCTCATCACTGAAGCAGACCAAAAATGAACCTAACATGGCTCAGGTCAATTTTGCGGAAGAGGGGGCGGAAAGAATGTCAGAGCCACACATGTTTGGTGTCAGATTCTCATCCCCCCTCTCATTAATCCTACCCATACTGTGGGATAACTCCACAATGCATGACCCATATACCTCAACAAGGAGGGGCCAGGAGGAGGGGGTAGGACATGGATGAGCCTAACAATGGTACCAAATTGACTGTATTCGCTGAGTACAAAGATAATAAATTAAAAAAAAAAACTGAAACTTGGGTCTGATCCTGTCTCCCCAAGCTGGCTGCCAGGGGGCCCGCCCAGCAGGATTTTCCCGCCTCTGCTGCTGCTGCTGAACCTGGCGGCTCTAGGTCAGCTTGATTGTATGTCTGAACCATGTAAAAAGGAGGTTACCCACATAACCCAGCTCTTCTCTTTTCTTTTCTTTCTTTTCTTTCTTTTCTTTCTTTTCTTTTGTCCCCTGACCTGGCCTGAGCACACATGTGACATGTGAGTCTGTCCTCCTACCCAGCCTGTCTGGGAAGGGGCGAAATACTTATTTTGACTTGGGTGTGTTTCTTCTTGCGTTCTATCTGTGTCGTGTGTTGGGGGTACCTTCCCGCTTTGATTATATGTAAGATTTATCTTTGATCTCTGAGTCCTTCACTGCTTCTTAATCCTTCTGGTCTGTTATTTGAAGGGATCTTTGTGTGTGTGTGTGTGTGTGTGTGTGTGTGTAACTGTCCCAGCCCTTTCCCCTAAATAAACCTCACAAATTATGATTTTTCCCTAAGTAAAATCACTAATTCAAATTTTATCCTTTTTGAGTCCATTTCATCATTGTTTTGTTAAAATAGGATAAGGACCCAAAATTGGGGTTCACAAGTTTTGGAGACTCCTCTTGAACCCCAAAATCTTGCATCAAGTATTTGGTTTTTTGAGATAGGGTCTCAATCTAGCCCAGGCTGACCTGGAATTCACTCTGTACTCAGGGTGGCCTTGAACTCATGGTGATCCACCTACCTCTGCCTCCCAAGTGCTGGGATTAAAGGCATGCACCACCATGTCCGGCTATAACTGCTTTCTTACAAATGACAAAATGTAGGCTCTAAGAAGTTAAATCTTTCCAAGATTACATAGTTTATACAAGGTCAAGGTGAGCTGATTGAAAAGAATGCAGCATTTGGTTGTGTGGGCGCACACCTCCCCCCTCCCCTCCGCCCCCCCTCCCCCCGACCCCCCCCCCCGCTGTACTAAGACTTTCTCTCAGAAGGTGACTACTTAAGAAATTTCACTTTCCAGAATAATCTTTTAAATATTTTTATTATTGGTGTGTGAAAATGACCCCACAAGGGCCTCTTACCACAGCAAACAACTCTAGACACATGTAACAATTTGTGCACCTGGCTTTACATGGGTACTGGGAAATATAACCTGGACTGTCAGGCTTTGCAAACAAGCATCTGTAAGCAATGAGCCACCATTCCAGCCTACTTTCCAGAATAATTTTTGTCTTCAATTTTATGATGGCTGAAATCCTGAGTTCAATTACTATAATAAAGAAAAACTTGTTCAAGGAGATTCTGTATCATTTCCTGCCTAAGGGAGTCAATATGGACAATATGGGTGAAACTTTTGTCAACAGAGCACAATTTAGTGGGGCCTGGCTGTAGAAGAGAGTGACTCCTGGTACTAAACCAAGAGTGATTTATGGGACAGTGACACAAGAAAAGTATCTTAGGCAAATAGAGTTTTTAACTGAGTGACTTCACAGGGAAAACTCTGACTGGAAAAGTACACAACTAGGGCTGGAGAGATGGCTTAGTGGTTAAGGCACTTGCCTGTGAAGCCTAAAGATACAGGTTCGATTCTCCAGGTCCCATATAAGCCAGATGTACATGGTGGCACATGTGTCTGGAGTTTGTTTGCAATGGCTAGAGGTCCTGGCATGTCCATTCTCACACACACACATACTCTCTCTCTTTCTCTGATAAATAAATAAATAAATCAGGAATAATAATAAAAATAATAAAAAATTTTTTTTAAAGTTAGAACTGCCGGGCATGGTGGCGCACGCCTTTAATCCCAGCACTTGGGAGGCAGAGGTAGGAGGATCGCCGTGAGTTCGAGGCCACCCTGAGACTCCATAGTGAATTCCAGGTCAGCCTGGGCTAGAGTGAAACCCTACCTCGAAAAACCAAAAAAAAAAAAAAAAAAAAAGTTAGAACTGCTTATCTGAAGATGCTGGGATACATGGTGATTTTATCTGCTTTTTCATCCTTCAAGGCATTTTTTATAAGTTTCTAGAGTAAACCTGCCCTATCTTATTATATAAAATGTTATTTGGCTGCAGAGATTACCCAAAGTGGTGCGTATATCTGGAGTCCATTTGCAGCAGCTAGAGGCCCTGGCATGCCCATTCTCTTTCTCTCTCCCCCGTCTCTCTTCTTGCTGTCTCTCTCTCTCTCTCTCTCTCTCTCTGCTTGCAAATCAATAAATAATAAATAAATAAATAATTCAGTTGTCTTCTCTGTTCAGGTTATTACCACCAGGCAGATACAAAAACTACTAAGACAACGATATATACTAGTTATATTTGTATCAATATGACCAGAATACCTGGGGGGGGGCACCCTTTAAGTCAGGAATGACCCATTTTAGCTCATGGTTTCAGTCTGTCACAAAAGGGAAGGTATGGCAGAGTGGCCCAGCTCACATCACATCACATCACCCAGGTCCCCCGTCGTAACCCCAGGGTCTTCCTTCCTCCAAATAAGCCCCATCTTCTAAAGATTTACAATCTCCCAAAGCGCTGCCACCAACCAGCAAGGTACCAAGCATTCAACACGATGACGTTTCAGATTCAAACCACAGCCACAGGTACTTGAAAGATTCCCAGATAATGTCATCAGGGAAACAGAGGGACTGTGTCCAATGACTTGCTGGATCTCAGTTGGGTTTGCTTCTGGGAAAGCGTCGACGAAACAGAACCAGCTCTTACTCGTTAGCTCACAAAGGTCACGAGAAACAAGGCGGCAGCTGTGTGTCCTGAGAATCGGCTGTATCTCAACCCAGCCCACAACCCGAACTGAAACTCCGCCTTCAGTGAACTGTCTAAAGCAAGGAGCAGCTGACCTGTCCAGCGCTTTAATATGTGAACAGTCCAGATTCTTTTAAAGCTTCACAGACAAGGTGACTGGTCTGCAGCCCCGGACTGCTTTAATTTCCACTTGCAGCCATTATTACTGTTTGCAAGACCCATGGGTCAAAGGTTAACCAAAGTTTAGGCACCTTAACGCGACCCTCAGTTAAAGGCTTTCATATGACAGTCTTACTCTCCTGATACTTCCACCAGGATCACTAGACAGAAAGAACAAAGAGCATTCAGGATTTAGAACTAAGAGATACTGAGAAAAGACACCAGAAGAAAGGCGTGGTCAAGGCAGCAGGACCTTCTACTCAAGCTCAGTGAGGGAACCTCTAACCTGAAGCCATGTGGATATTCCAGATGTAAGGAACAAGGCTTGGGGGACCAGAGCAGGCACTGTTTGGAAATCTGGGCAGTGGAATTATGAGGGCTTTATAAATTGGTGGTAGGACCACATTGCTCGATGTCATGAACAGGCCCCATTGTCCTCTGTCTTCCTTGTTGATCCTTTACTGTGGAGGTTGGGAGGATTGGCAAGAAGGTCACAAAAACAAAGATTTGATTCTGTCCAGGACACCAAGACTGAGGCCCACGGGAAGAGGGTAGAGGTTCAATTCTCAAAGAAGCAGCAGCTATGCAGGAAAACCAGCCGTTAGGATTGGCTTTAAACACTGTCCCAAGGCTGAGCTGCCTGGTAGGGGAAGGAGTGAGTGAGTGGCAGCATCAGATTTGTGGGAGGAAAAGGAATTAAGGAGTTGTAGACCAGCTAAAAAGTGATAGTAATAAAAATAAAACAACCATTTGCCAAGCACTTACTATGTGCCAGGCACTGAACTAAAACTGCCTACTATTGCTGGGCGTGGTGGCACATGCCTTTAATCCCAGCACTTGGGAGGCAGTGGTAGGAGGGTCGCCATGAGTTCGAGGCCACCCTGAGACTATATAGTGAATTCCAGGTCGGCCTGAGCTAGAGTGAGACCCTACCTCGAAAAAACAAAAACAAGAACAACAACAACAAACCTGCCTGCTATTAAGGTTTAGATCTGAAATGTGTTGAAGGCTTGGGCTCCAACGCAGCAATGTTCAGAGGTGAGGCTTTGGGGATGTGATGGGATCAGGAGAACGCTAACGTCATTAGTGGGCTGATCCATTAATGGGCTCATAATTTGATAGGGTATTGGGAAGTGGTGGCTGGAGTGGAATATTGGGTATCCTGCTCCATGGTTATTCCCTCTGGTCTTGTTTTGAGCCAGTGTATTTGACTGATTCCAGAGCTTGTAGGACTCCTGTGAATACTGGGTCTCTGCTCCTCTGCACTCTGTCAGATGTTTCCCCACTTCTTACCCAATTTCATTTCTACAGTTGTTCTTCCTTTTTTTTTTTTTTTTGTTTTGTTTTTCGAGGTAGGGTCTCACTCTAGCCCAGGCTGACCTGGAATTCACTATGGAGTCTCAGGGTGGCCTCGAACTCATGGCAATCCTCCTACCTCTGCCTCCTGAGTGCTGGGATTAAAGGCGCGCGCCACCACACCCAGCTTGTTCTTCCATTTTTGTAAGTGGGAAATTGGAGGCTTGGAGAGCAGCCCACAGGTGGCTGAAATGAGGATTTTGCCACAAATTCAATGGCACACTGGTACATGCTTGGCTACTAGGTGACCTGGGGTAAAGGAAGCCCTGGTTTGTACTGTTTGCTGATTTTTATGGCATAAATACATCTATCAAAGTCGATTTTGAGTTCCTTAAACACAGGGTTGGGAAAAAATGCACAAACAGCTCTTCCAACCCAGAATGAGCTAACTCCAGCATACCATTTACTCTCAAGTCCACAGGCTTTCCAACGTAAGTATTATTTCCCAGAGTCACACTTGGTCTCCATGAACCAGAGATGTAATTTGTTAATGCCTTTTGAGACATATGTTTCTTCTTCTTCCTTCTTTCCTCCTCCTCCTCTTCTTCTTTTTTTAAAAAATTTTTTGTTTTTTTTTATTTACTTATTTGAGAGTGACAGGCAGAGAGGGGCAGAGAGAGAGAGAGAGAGAGAGAATGGGTGTGCCAGGGCCTCCAGCCACTGCAAACGAACTCCAGACGCGTGCGCCCCCTTGTGCATCTGGCTAAGGTGGGTCCTGGGGAATCGAGCCTCGAACCGGGGTCCTTAGGCTTCACAGGCAAGCGCTTAACCACTAAGCCATCTCTCCAGCCCTTCTTCTTTTAAAAAAGGATTGTCCTGAGGGGGCCAATTTCCAACAATCCACCAGGGAAGAAGTGTAAGGGAAGGAGATTCATACTTCAGATGAGAGTGGTCAGGTTTCTAAGCTTCACTGCACAGGAGAAAGATCTAGAAAACTTGTTACAATAAGGATAGAGGGAGCATAGCAGAGAGCTTTAAATATGCAATCTCTGGAGCCAGGCGGTTTATGTTCAAATCCAGCTCTGCCCTTGACGGGCATTGTGACCTTGGGGAAGTTCCTTATCTGTTGCAGCTTCCTCTTTGGTAGATGATGATGAAGGGAATATTTACCCCACAGGATTTGGGGGCCGATTTTGCATGTCCGTGAACCACCTGGAGCAGCGCTAGTGCACAGCCGACACTCTGTAAGCACTAGCTGTTGGTATGCCTTTGTTACTGCTGAGGCTTCTGAAGTGAGGCTTAGCTGTCTGGCTGTTGAAAACCTCTACAGTGATTTTTATGCAAGCAGCTGGCTTTATCTGCAGACATCTAAAAAACCACTATACCCTTTTTTTGGGGAGATAAGCAGTCTCTTAAAGGAACCCAAAACAATTTGAAAGTGAATCTCACAACTCAAAAATTTGAGACATTCTATAAAGCCTGAGCTCATTATGGTGGCCTTGGAAAATCTCTCCCAAACTCTCACCTGCCCATCAAAACCTCAGACTGAGGGAACTGGCGAAATTAAACTCAGTGGTTAAGGCACTTGCCTGCAAAGCCTAATGTGCTGGGTTCGATTCCCCACTCTCCACGTAAAGCCGGATTCACAAAGTAGCGCATACATCCGATGCCCATTCTCTTTCTCTACTTGCAAATAAATAAATAAACACACACACACATCAGACTGGGCTGGGCCTGGTAACACACATTTAATCCCAGCACTCCCGAGCCAGAGGTAGGAGGACTCCTGTGAGTTCAAGGGCAGCCTGGGACTACAAAGTGAGTTCAAGGGCAGCCTGGGACTACAAAGTGAGTTCCAGGTCAACCTGGGCTAGAGTGAGACCCTACCTTGAAGAAATAAAAAAAATAAACTCAGGCTGAAGATACCATGCACTTCTTGTAAAACCAGATGAGCAGTACTAAAACCTAATCCACAAAGTTTCATCCCCATTAAGGACAGCACAGAACACTGCTGGGGCTCCTCCTGGGGGAGAAACAGGAGAAAGCTAGCTTCTTTCAGGCAGTTAATTAGCAACAGAAGTCCAAAGAGGGAACAAGGAAATACCATTCTGTCCCTCCTGGCAAAACTTGGACCAGCACAAGGGTGAAGGAGATCAACACAGAGAAAAATCAACTCCTACTAAATCAGAGATCCAGAGAACCAGAGGGCCCCAACACCTCATCACTGAAGCAGACCAAAAATGAACCTAACATGGCTCAGGTCAATTTTGCGGAAGAGGGGGCGGAAAGAATGTCAGAGCCACATGTTGGGTCATGATATGCAGAGACATTTATCCTACCCATAACTGTGGGCTAACTCCACAATGCATGACCCATATACCTCAACAAGGAGGGGCCAGGAGGAGGGGGTAGGACATGGATGAGCCTAACAATGGTACCAAATTGACTGTATTCGCTGAGTACAAAGATAATAAATTAAAAAAAAAAACTGAAACTTGGGTCTGATCCTGTCTCCCCAAGCTGGCTGCCAGGGGCCCGCCCAGCAGGAATTTCCCGCCTCTGCTGCTGCTGCTGAACCCTGGTGGCTCTAGGTCAGCTTGATTGTATGTCTGAACCATGTAAAAAGGAGGTTACCCACATAACCCAGCTCTTCTCTTTTCTTTCTTTTGTCCCCTGACCTGGCCTGAGCACACATGTGACATGTGAGTCTGTCCCTCCTACCCAGCCTGTCTGGGAAGGGGCGAATACTTATTTTGACTTGGGTGTGTTTCTTCTTGCGTTCTATCTGTGTCGTGTGTTGGGGGTACCTTCCCGCTTTGATTATATGTAAGATTTATCTTTGATCTCTGAGTCCTTCACTGCTTCTTAATCCTTCCTGGTCTGTTATTTGAAGGGATCTTTGTGTGTGTGTGTGTGTGTGTGTGTGTGTGTAACTGTCCCAGCCCTTTCCCCTAAATAAACCTCACAAATTATGATTTTTCCCTAAGTAAAATCACTAATTCAAAATTTATCCTTTTTGAGTCCATTTCATCATTGTTTTGTTAAAATAGGATAAGGACCCAAAATTGGGGTTCACAAGTTTTGGAGACTCCTCTTGAACCCCAAAATCTTGCATCAGTAGGCCAATCTGAATTATTATCCTCCTTTTCTTCCTCCTTTTTCTTTTCTTTTCTTTTCTTTTCTTTTCTTTCTTTCTTTCTTTTTTTTTTTTTTGGTTTTTCAAGGGAGGGTCTCGCTTTAGCCCAGGCTGATCTGGAATTCGCTATGCAGTCTCAGGGTGGCCTCAAACTCATGGCAATCCTCCTACCTCTGCCTCCTGAGTGTTGGGATTAAAGGCGTGCACCACCATGCCTGGCTATGTTCCTCCTTTTTCTTGAGGCAGGGTCTCACTTTATCCTAGGCTAACCTGGAAATAACTCTGTAGTACAAGTTGGCTTTGAACTCATGGCGTTTCTCCTACTGCAGCCTCCTGAATGCTGGGATTAACCACTCAACCCATATCTGAATTTTTACACAGCATTATAATTCGTTATTTCCCCTTCAATGTATATTTTTAATATTTTATTATTAGTAGTAGTAGTATTTATTTATTTATTTGGTTTTTCGTGGTAGGGTCTCACTCTAGCTCAGGCTGACCTGGAATTCACTATGTAGTCTCAGGGTGGCCTTGAACTCATGACAATCCTCCTACCTCTGCCTCCCAAGTGCTGGGATTAAAGGCATGTGCCACCATGCCCAGCTTATATTTTATTTTTATTTATTTATTTTGGGGGCCATAGAGAATGGGCATGCCAGGGTCTCTAGCCATGCAAACAAACTCCAGACACATGTGCCACCGTGTGCATCTGGATTATGTGGGTACTGGGAATTGGAACCTGGGTCCTTAGGCTTTACAGGAAAGTGCCTTAACCACTGTAGTAGTGAGCTTCAAGTTGCTGGGATGAACTTCCAAACCAGGCACAGTTATGGAGGAAGGGATTTATTAAAGATAGAGGGCAAGTTCCATAATGGTAAAAGCTGGACTACTTTCAAAGGCCCAAGAAGAGGTGGAAAAGCCCCAAACCATCACCAACACAGGCAAGCAAACACGCTTTAGGGACTCCAGGCAAAGCTCAGGCACTTTGCGTATCTGTAGACTGGAACTCAAAATCCACCTCCACACTTTAGGGCTGAACCCTAGGATCCACCCACAGTGACACCTCCTCCAGCGAGGTGGCTGCAGATCTAACTTACAAACTTTTAATAAAATCCTGAATATCTATATCCCTAGTCATCAGGGAAATGCAGATTAAAACTACATTGAGATTCCATCTCACTCCTGTCAGATTGGCTACCATCATGAAAACAAATGATCATAAATGCTGTCGGGGATGTGGAAAAAGAGGAACACTTCTACACTGTTGGTGTGCAATCTGGTCCAGCCATTGTGGAAATCAGTGTAAAGGTTCCTAAGACAGCTAAAGATTGATCTACCATATGACCCAGCTATAGCACTCTAGGCATATATCCTAAGGACTCATCTCATTTCCTTAGAAGTACATGCTCAACCATGTTTATTGCCGCTCAATTCATAATAGCTGGGAAATGGAACCAGCCTAGATGTCCCTCAACTGATGAGTGGATAATGAAGATATGGCACATTTATACAATGGAGTTCTACTCAGCAGTAAGAAAAATGAAGTTATGTGGTTTGCAGGAAAACGGGTGGATCTGGAAAGGATTATACTAAGTGAGGTAACCCAGGCCCAGAAAGCCAAGCGCTGCATGTTCTCTCTCATATGTGGATCCTAGCTACAGATGATTGGGCTTCTGTGTGAGAAGGAAAAACTCAGTAGCAGAGGCCAGTAAGCTAAAAAAGAGATATAAAGGGAAGAGAAAGGAAGGGAGGAGGGTACTTAATAGGTTGGTATTGTATATATGTAAGTAGAAGAATAGATTAACTGGGGTGAAAAGGCCCAAAGTGAGGTCAGGGGAAGAGATTGAGTAAAGGAAAGGTGGAGGGAGGGCTAATCAAAATCTAAGAGGATATAAATAAATCATATGGACCCCTCTGGTTTTGGGCAATGGAATTCTCAGGAGCTGTAGATCGTTGCTAGAAAATTTTCAGTGCCAGGGATGGGATACCTTCCAGAGAGTTGTTGGCCAGGGAGGTCCCTGATGCCCCTGAAACATTATAGGCCATTGCCGAGGCCCTTGGCTTCCCACCAGGAATAGATGGTAAAACCCTATTGCTGAAGACTCCACATACTTGGGCTGCAAAGCCACTGAGAAATCCTGCTGGAACTGAGCTGATAACCTCCTCCATGTAGACCAGCTGACAGAAAGCTGGAAGAAGCCATTCTACATGTAGTTCAATAGGAGAAAGAGATACCACCAGTGAAGATACTCAACAGTGGACACTGCAAGCCTTATATTTGGCCAGCCAGGCCAAATGAGCCAACGGGTGCAATAGTGGCATGTTTATCATGGTGGAAACCAACTGCCCTCCAATTGGACTGGAGGCCCGCTCCATGGGGGGAGGGAATACATCCCTGATACTGAAAACTTAAAACAGGGGTAGTCATGAGCCCTAGAGGTGTAACATCTGCTGATGTCTGGATAAATGTGTATACTATGCTTATCAAACGGCCCAGTAAGCACTTCTGTTAATGTTCATACCCTTATATTAATGCTACTCTCACTTTGGGTAGAGAATCTTCTCTTTTCAGATGGCAGTGACCTTGGGACGACTCAGAAGGTATCATGGTGCTGGAAAGGAGTGACTGGAGTACTGAGTAACATCTCTATCACACCTTCCAAGGCTCAGGGTGTAATGCGGAAGAGGTGGTGGAAAGAATGTAAGAGCCAAAGGAAGGGTAGGACTCCTTACAACATGCTCCCTCCAGACACAAAATGGCCACTAGGTGGCACAAGCATCTGGGGTTTGATTTCAGTGGCTGAGGCCCTGGGCACCAATTCTCTCTCTCTGTCTGTTTCTATCTCTAGCTCTCTCTGCCTCTGTCTCTCTTAAAAAAGATATGAACCACTACAACTAAGTTAGGCATCAGTTTTGTCTCTGTATTTTATAGCCTGCTGCTCTCAGGAAAGTTAATTGTCTCTCTAAATCTCAGCTTCCCCCTCTACGAAAAGTGTGCAGTAAAGCTTAGTAACTAAAGTTGTTAAGGCTTAAATGAGAATTGTAAAGCACTTAGCCCCGCTGGAAGGAGGTTTTTAGAGTAGATTTCTCTTTTTTTTCCTTTGCCTCAAGAAAAAGGAAGATTGTCTGAATCTCTCCAAGGGTTTGGAGGGTATCTTTTTTTTTTTTTTTTAATGCTCAAGAAGGAAAACTGAATGTACAGTTTTATGAGTTGTTCCTCAGAAAGATCTATAAGGACAGAATTGTTAACTAGCTGCTATAAAATTCTAAAGTTGTCAGCCTCTGCCTAGAGCTGACAAATCCTGTGTGGCCGCCTGCCATCTACCCAGTTAAGAGCTTCTCATCAGCAGATTGCTCTGCGAGGTAGCTCATGGTGCTAACTCCACTTAGATGCTGACTTTGAGGCAAGGTCGGGAGAGATACTAAATCGCATGTACAATGAGGGTCTGAGGATAGTAGGCAACTGAATCAGCACACAAATCAGCTTCGTCTATGAATCCTTGGCCTTCACCTTGATCTCTTCCTACTTTCCACCCTCCCCACCCTAACTAAGCTCTTCAGAATTCAGGGAATAATCACTCGTCTAGTTATTCAGTCTGCAGACGTGAGTGTCTGTGCCAAACACGGAAGTAGGTGTAGAGGTATAAATATGGATCAGAACATTAGCATACAAGTAGCCCACATTTTGGTTTGAGAGGCAGAAATGAAAAAATAGCCACAGTATAACTTAATAACTTTAAAAGATTTGTGACTAGGCCAAGGCAGAAATGACAGTGGCATTTTGGGAATATGGGAAAGTCTCTTAAAGTCAACAATTCTTTTTTAAAAATATTCTTTTATATTTTATTTATTTATATTTTAGAGAGAGACTCCAGACACATACACTACCTTGTGCATCTGGCTTTACGTGGGTACTGGGGAATTGAACCCGGGTCCTTAGGCTTCACTGCTAAGCCATCTCTCAGCACAACATTTTTTTTAAATATTATTTATTTGTTTATTTGAAAGTGAGGCAGAGAGAGAGAGAGAGACAGAGAGAGAGAGACAGAGAGAGAGAATAAATGAATATGGGTATGCCAGGGCCTTCAGCCTCTACATACAAACTCCAGAAGCATGCACCACCTTGTGTATCTGGCTTATGTGGGTACTAGGGAATTGAATCTGGGTCCATTGGCTTTGCAGGCAAGTGCCTTAACTGCTAAGCCTGGCAACTATATATATATTGGTTTTTCGAGGTAGGTTCTCACTCTAGCTCAGGCTGACCTGGAATTCGCTATGTAGTCTCCGGGTGGCCTCGAACTCACGGCAATCCTCCTACCTCTGCCTCCCAAGTGCTGGGATTAAAGGCGTGTGCCACCCACGCCCAGCTATGGCAACAATTCTTGATTTGAATGTTGACGGGGTAAAGCCTGGGAAGAAAATTTCACACAGAAGTGACATGTGAGCTGAAAAAAGTGGTTAAGGCACTTGCCTGCAAAGCCAAAGGACCCAGGTTCAATTCCCCCAAAACCACATAAGCCAGGTAGGTGCACAAGGTGGCGCATGCATCTGGAGATCAATTGCAGCAGCTGGAGGCCCTGGCATGCCCATTCTATCTCTCTGTTTCTCTCTTTGGTGAGAATTGGCTCACCAAAAATAAAATAAAAAAGAAGTGACATGTGCATAAACTCAGATGTTTGCGTCATTAACAGATAAGCTTCACGATGGATAGGGAGGCTGGAGAGAGACTAATAATAAGAACATGTGAACATAAAATTCAAAGTAAAGCCATTTGGGAGGCAGAGGTAGAAGGGTCACTGTGGATTCTAGGCCACCCTGAGGCTATATAGTGAATTCCAGGTTAACCAGGGCTAAAGTGAGACCCTACCTGGAAAAACCTACCAACCTAACAAATAAAAAACCCTAAATGTCATGGTTTGAACGGATGTTCCCTAATAAATTTAGTTTATTAAAACTTGTACTTTAGAACTCCAGCCACCTGGCTGGAGGAGGTGTCACTGTGGGCAGATCCTGGGGTCCAGCCCTAATGTTTTTGGGGGTGGATCTGGATTCCAGGCTAAAGGTATGAAGAATGCTTGAGCTGTGCCTGAAGTTCCTGGAGTGGGCTTACTTTGTGGTGCTGGTGGTGGTGTTTCTCTCTGTGTGGACCCGTGAAAGGGGACCAGCTTCTTCTGCCATTATGGAACTTCCCCTGGATCTGTAAGCTTCAATAAATCCCGTTCCTGCCATTAACTGTGTCTGGTTTGAAGGTTCATCCCAGTGACTTGAAGCTGACTGCGATACTAAATAAAGAAAAATTAATGGCTGGGCGTGGTGGCGCACACCTTTAATCCCAGCTCTCAGGAGGAACAGGCAGGAGGATCGCTGTGAGTTCGAGGCCACCCTGAGACTACATAGTGAATTCAGCCTGGATCAGAGTGAGAGCATGCCTTGAAAAACAAACAAACAAACAAAATCTATGAAAACAAATAACGAGTGATTTGGACAGAGGTCCACGTGTTGTATGGTGTTTTTACTGTGGGCACATGAAGCCATCTTGAGGTAAAGTATGCTTTGGCCGGGTAACCATGGCAACTTTGGAGCAGAGCAACACTGTGATTCAATGCCTGCAGTAATGGCAATGATACTATTGACAACTCCCTAATAGATGAAGGGCGGGTCACAAGATCCTCACCTAAAGTTCCCGCATTGGTTCCCAGCTGCTCTCCCTGCAGCTGCAAGTGATCTTGGGCGAAGCCAGACTACATAAAAGGTGGGACTCCGCGATGCAGCGCCATGGGGTCGCCGTCCAGGAGGGAGTGGGACTTTGTGATGATGCGGCTGCCCTCGAGTCACCCGCGCTCCTGTAAGTCACTCCAATAAAGTCACTGGCTCACCAAAACTGGTTTTGCTGTAATTGTCCTTTGATCTTTTGTCTGTTCCCTATCTGGGTGAGAAGACCTGTGTTTGCGCGTCCCAGGAAAAACGTTTCCCATGACACCACTGATAAATAAACAAACGTGGTAGATACATACACTGGACTATTTTTCTTCCTTCCTCTTTCTTTCTTTCTTCCTTTCTTTCTATTTATGTTCTTTCTTTCTTTGTCTTTCTTTCTTTTTCTTTTTCTTTTCTTTTCTTTCCTTCCTTTCTTTCTTTCTTTCTCTTTCTCTCTCTCTCTCTCTCTCTTTCTTTCTTTCTTTCTTTCTCAGTACAGTCTCACTCTAGTCCAGACTTTCCTGGAATTCACTATGTAGTCTCAGGGTGGCCTCGAACTCACAGCAATCCTCCTACCTCTGCCTCCAGAGTGCTGGGATTAAAGGCATGTGTACTATGCCTGCCTTCTTTGGAAAAGGGGAATCTAATGGGTACAGAACTTCAGATTTTCAAGATGAAAACAGACTGCACATTTGTTTCACAGTAGTATGACTATTGTACATATAAGATGGTTAGGATGGGTTGCAATGTTGAGTGTTCATATGTTTGTTTTTTTTTTTTCTTTTGGTTTTCTGAGTAGGGTCTCAGTTTAGCCCAGGCTGACCTGGTATTCACTCTGTAGTCTTAGGGTGGCCTCGAACTCACAGCAGTTCTCCTACCTTTGCCTCCTGAGTGCTCACTTTAAAGGTGCATGTCACTATGCCCAGCTCTTTTTTCTTTTCTTTTTAAATAATTTATTTTACTCATTTATTTATTTGCAAGGAGAGAGACAGAGGGGGGGGGAGATAGAGAGAGAGAGAGAGGGAGAATGGATGCACCAGGGCCTCTAGCCACTGCAAATGAACTCCAGATGCATGCACCCCCTTGTGCATCTGGCTTATGTGGGTTCTAGGGAATCAAACCTGGGTCCTTTGGTTTCACAGGCAAGTGCCTTAACCATTATGGCATCTTTTTTCTTTTTCACATTAAAGCATTGCTATAATGAATGTTAAAACTCTATATTTTAGGGGCTGGAGAGATGGCTCAGCGGTTAAGTGCTTGCCTGTGAAGCCTAAGGACCCCGGTTCGAGGCTCGCCTCCCCAGGACCCACGTTAGCCAGATGCACAAGGGGGCGCATGCGTCTGGAGTTCGTTTGCAGTGGCTGGAGGCCCTGGCACGCCCATTCTCTCTCTCTCTCTCTCTCTCTGCCTCTTTCTCTCTTTGTCTGTTGCTCTCAAATAAATAAATAAATAAATTAAAAAAAAACTCTATATTTTAAAAAAGGTGCTTGAGAGCTGGAGAGATGGCTCAGTGGATAAAGAGCTTGCTGCTGAAGATGGAGTATCTGAGTTTGATCCCCAGACCCCATGTAAAAAGCTGGAGGCTGTGGCAGGCTTCTATAATCTTAGTATGCTGAAACTGATGAGGAGAATTTTTTTTATTTTGTTTTGTTCTTTGAGGTAGGGTATTGCTCTAGCGCAGGATGACCTGGAATTCACTACGTAGTCTCAGGGTGGCCTAGAACTCATGGAGATCCTCCTACCTCTGCCTCCCGAGTGCTGGGATTAAAGGCATGTGCTGCCACGCCCGGCTAAGAATTTTAGTTTTGAGGGCAGGAGAGATGGCTTAATGGTTAAGGCACTCTCCTGCAAAGCCAAAGGCCCCAGGTTTAATTCCCCAGGACCCACCTAAGCCAGATACACAAGGTGGCCCATGCATCTGGAGTGCATTTGCAGCGGTTGGAGGTCCTGGTGCTCTCTCTCAAATACATATATAAAGTAAAAATTATTTTTGACAATTTGATACATGTATATAGTATATTTTGTTCACACTTACACTACTCCGCCAGAAAAAAGGTTGCATTAGCCTTAGCCACTTTCAGGGAATTTTGTAAATTTGCCCTGTTTATGGCATTAGTATTAAAAAGTAAGTAGCAACTTAGATGACAGCTACGTTATATTCCATGCCCGACTTCCCAGGGACAAACAAGAAAGAGAAATAAAGCCCAGTTCGGCAGGTCAGAATCTAAAATTAAACCCAGAGTAAAATGCTTAGGGTGCAATGTTCATTTTGTTCTGCACTGTGAAGCAGGGTGAGCTACACAGGTTTTGCCTGGCACAGTATAAATTGTTAGACTGAATAGCTTCTTTTCATTGTCCAGAAAAACACAGCCAACTGATTCTTACACAGTTCTAAAACTTACATAGTATCTCATGATTTAAGAAAACATAGATTACTTGCCATAGTTTTCATCACAGTGATAGTGTTGTGTTAGATTATTCACTCCTCTTAGGCTCTCCTGGCATGCGTGAATAAAGATGTGCTTATTTACAGCACCAGTTCTCATGATAAACATCTTCCAGAGAGGCTCTTTTTTTTTTTATGATAGCTGTATGATATTGTGAAAGAAAGTTGACTCCATCTGCTGACCCCACACACTACATATTATGAGCTTGCTGACATGTCAAAGGAAAGTTCAGACTCTTTCTAGAAGCTGGTTGGTGCTGGACTAATGAGCCATAGAAGTAAATTGTTTCTCCAACCATCGTTCTTTTTTTTTTTTTTTTTTTTTTTGGTTTTTCGAGGTAGGGTTTCACTATAGCCCAGGCTGCCCTGGAACTCACTGGATCCTGGATCCTCCTACCTCTGCCTCCCGAGTGCTGGGATTAAAGGTGTACGCCACCACACCCGGCCTCTGTTACTTATTCAAATGCCATAAAAAAAGTATATATTTGAAACTTCTACATAATGACAGGTAGGAATTGGGGAAGAATGGCCTCTTTAAAAATTCCTTAGCGAAGAGTGCTGTGAAGAACTTCTGGGCAGTAACAGTGTCTTTAACCTTCCATTTGGGTTTATAGTGCTGTTACTTTTCTGATCTTTAAGTTTTGCTAATGCGTGCCACGTATTATTCAGCCTGTGCAGGCTCAACGTCACTCAGGTAGCAACGGCTTTTGTTTTTGTTTTTAGTGTTTTCAAGGTGGGGTCTCACTGTAGCCCAGGCTGACTCGGAATTCACTGTGTAGTCTCAGAGTGGCCTCTAACTCATCGCGATCCTTCTACCTCTGCCTCCCAAATGCTGGGATTAAAGGCCTGCGCCACCATGCCTGGCAGCAGCGGCTTTTTTTTTTTTTTTAAAGCAGTGGCTTTTAATCACACTAAAGTCAAAAGAATTCAGCAACTGGAAGCTAGCCTGCCATGAAAAGCATGCAGGCACCCTAACCTGGAATTCACTATGTAGTCTCAGGGTGGCCTCAAACTCATGGTGATCCTCCTGCAGCCCCCCTTCCCCCAGTGCTGGGATTAAAGGAGTTCGCCACCAGACCCAGCTCCATCATTGAATACTATCTGCCCTTGCAAGTTACTTAAGTATCTTTATTTATTTGTAAGGAGAGGGAGAGCGAGAGTAAGGGCATGCCAGGGCCTGCTGCCACTGCAAATGACTCCAGAGGCTTGTGCCACTTTGTGCATCCGTTTACAAGGGTACTGGGAGTTGAACTCTGGATGGCAGGCTTTGCAGCCAAGAGCCTTCAGCCACCGAGCCGTTTCTACACCTCATTAAGTTACTTCTTGAAATAGCTAGTTTCAACCTATAGTTTTTTTTTTTTTTTAATTATTTACTTGACAGAGAAAGAGGGAGAGAGAAAATGGGTGTGCCAGGGCCTCCAGCCACAGCAGACGAACTCCAGACGCGTGCGCCCCCTTGTGCAGCTGGCTAATGTGGGTACTGGGGAATCGAACCTGGGGTTTTGGCTTTGCAGGCAAATACCTTAACCGCTAAGCCATCCCTCCAGCCCTCAACCTAGTTTTTTTTTTTTTTTTTAAAGCAAATCTAATAAGAGACTCAGAATCACAATTTTGTTTTGTCCCTATCCAGCTATTTTAGACGCTGATTTCGAAGAGAATCCCATTGGACCAGGAGGCTGACATCACTTTTTTTATTTGTTTTTTTTTATTTATTTGAGAGCGAGAGACAGAAAGAGAAAGAGGCAGATAGAGAATGGGCGTGCCAGGGGCTGCAGCCACTGCAAATGAACTCCAGATGCATGCGCCACCTTGTGCATCTGGCCTACGTGGGTCCTGGGGACTCGAGCCTCGAACCGAGGTCCTTAGGCTTCACAGGCAAGCACTTAAGCGCTAAGCCATCTCTCCAGCCCTGACATCACTTTTAAAAGTAACAGCACACTGTGACACTGCTATTCCACACCTACTGAAAGCGACGTATGAATAACCTCTTTGCAACCAAACGCTTGGCGCTCAAGTCTGTACGTCATTACTTTTCTATGCTGGACAGGCCATAACTAAGAAAGTGGGATCTGCAAGTTAGCTCAGGCTGGGGACAGGGAGCCAGGAAGGCCACAGCTGGAAGGGTCACTGGGGGAGTGAGCCGCGGGGCATCCTGGGAGCTGGCTGGCAATTCCCCCCCCCCAGGGGCCTACCTTACCAAGATGGCTCGGGCGCCTCGGCCTGCGGGACCAGCCATCTTGGTACAGGCCCGGCAGCGGCGTGCACGGGAACAGCCCCTGTCCGGGATGCCAGACTCGAAGGTCATCACCCATGAGTGACCGGACAAGGGGCGGGGGAGAGAACCCAGCCGCAGCCCGGGGGACGCGAGCGGCCGAGGCCCACGGCATGGCGAGGCGGCGAGCGCTGAGGCGCTGCCTGCAGTTGTTGGCGCCTTCGGCGGAGGCGGCACGGCGGGGCCATGGGCGGAGGGACGCTGGCGGCGTGGGGCCCGGCGGCCGCTCCCTGTGCGCTGGGCCCAGGACGTGTCCGGAGGCGGCGGGGGAGCAGCGTCGGCGCGGGCGCCCGGCTGGATCCCGCGCAAGGTGAGCCAGCGCCAGGCCCCGCCCCCGCCCCCGCGCCCAGGCCCCGCCCCCGCGCCGTGCGCCCCTGCGATTGGCCCCGCCCCTGAGCCTGGCCCCGCCCCTGAGCCTGGCCCCGCCCCCTGCGCCGCGCGCCCGGGGAACCCCAGCGCCCCGCAGTCCCGCGTTGGTCCGGTACCTCGCGGAAGGCGGTTCGCGTCCCTGCCGCGGTTGTGTCGGGCGGCCTTGCCCCTGGTCCTCCTGGGCCTGTGTGGAGCAGTCCGCACGTCCCTGCCCGGGGCTGTTTGGGCTTCCGTGCGAAGTACCGCAGCTTGCGAGTGGGTCTCTCGGTCCCCAAGCCCTCGCCTCCTCCCGGAGATGCTGCCCTTGTGAGCGGCAGGCTGCCTTGGAATTTGCGCACCTCGGGGCTCGCGGAGCCTGCATCTCCGAAGCCGCCCCGGGTGAACCCCCTGCGGGGAGTGTAGCTGTCTTTGGGCTTTAAGACCCCGTCTTTCCTGCACATTACCGGGTTGCATCCTCACCGATCGGAATACAAGTGGGTGTTATCTTCTTTTAGTTTTATATGAATGTGTCCACCACTTAACTCAGAACAACTTATTTAGGCTTCATCTAGTATTTACCTTCTGAAAATCCATTCCCAAAGGTTTCCTCCCTTTTTATCTTGAAATACCGTGTACTTATTTAACCACAGAGTAGAAAAGAGGAGCAAAAACAGGAGTGGGGAAGATTTTGGTGGGAGGAGGGCTATGAGTTAGTTCTCTGTGCTCAGGTTGCTTCTTAAATTATTAGTGAATGCTCTTTAGAACAAGAATTCAGGTAGAACTCCTTCCTCCTTTCCCCTTCCCGCTTCCCCTTGGAGCTCAGTATGGCTCTGAGAGTTGGGAATATTCTTCCACGGGGCTCCAGGAGCTGATGCATATGCATTACACCTCAGTTGAACTTGCACAATAGTAAGGGGATGAGAAATACCAACAGTCTTCAAAAGTCATTGAGTCCTTGCCTTTGTCTTCACTGTGGGTTCCTTTATGTATATTATACCATGACTTCCGTGAGTAGTTTTGGCTTAGCATGATGTGTTTGGTATTTAATAAGTCTGGTTAATTTCTTCAGAAAGTCACTCTTCAGAGACAAGTCTCTGTAAATTAGGAGATAATTTTTATCTTTGTTAACAAATGGACATTTAATAACTTTCTATTTTGTCACACAGGCTATGGGTTAGTAAAGACATTTAAAGAGAAGTTATGTAATCTTAAAAAAATGATTATCTGTATCCCCCAATAATCCAGTTTTGTTGCAAGAAATAGTGGATCTGTTAGAGAAATTTAAGGTTAGGTGTATTTATTTAAAATCAGAATTTAAGAGAAATTGAGGGCTTAACTCAACTGAAAATGATGATTTTGTTTACTTTTCCAGCTGCAAGAATTATAGTTAAGTGTCTTAGAGACAAAAATCCTCAGTATATTTTTCATGCCATTATTTCCACACACAATTCAAATTAGATTGGACAGAGTATACATTTCAAAATTGAATTTTTTTAAAAAAAGTATTTGTTTATTTGCAAGCAGAGAGAGAGAGAGAAAGATAGGGAGAAGAGAGACAGACAGGGAATGGGCACGCCAGGGCCTCTAGCCACTGCAAACGAACCCCAGACGCATGTGCCCCTTGTGCATCTGGCATACGTGGGGCCTGGGGAATCAAACCTGGGTCCTTTGGCTTTGCAGGCAAATGTCTTAACCACTAAGCCATCTCTCCAGTCCCCAAAATTGAGTTTTTAAGCTGCTCTATTTATGACTATAAAGACATTTTGACATAAACATTCCATCCTAAGGTTTTTGGTTATACTTTATTTGATAAAGTTTTTGTGGTACCTTTATACAACAGCAATCTATCTGCGAATTTAGGAAACTAAGGAGATTTTTATGAACATTTAGTTTGTATTTGGAGAAGTAAAGTTTCCTTTAATTTTATTGTTTCATTTTGCTTTTTCGTTGTAGTTATGCATAGCTGTGGAGAGAGAGGGTTTTTCCATTGCTTTCTACTCTGAACAATATGCCTGTGTGGAATGCTGTGTTCATCTGGGGATTTTAGATTGAAAGCATACGAGTAAAACGTGTTTCAGTTGTAATATTATTAGGTAAATGAATTGTGCACATAGTTAATTGCTAAAGAACACCTTCATCCAGAAAATCTGTGAAGGCATGCATAAAACTGGCATTAAAAAAAAAAACAACTACTAGCTGGGTGTGGTGGCACATGCCTTTAATCCCAGCACTCCGGGAGGCAGAGGTAGGGGAGGCAGAGGTAGGAAGATCGCCCGATTCTCCAGGCCACTCTGAGACTGCATAGTGAGTTCCAGGTCAGCCTGGTCTAGAGTGAGACCCTACCTCAAAAAACCAAAACCAAAAACAAAAACACTGTGACTTCCAGCATGGGGTTCAAATAATATTTCATTCTAACTCCGGACATCCTGAAGAATTCTACTTAGTCTATGATTTGTAGTGCTTTGCTTGACTTGTCTTTTGAGTTTAGTAACCATTTATTGTGTATTTATGTCATTAATAGACTTTTGTGACAGATTATATATACAGATATCCTCAGAGGCAATTTCGTTTATTTTTATTTATTTATTTGAGAGCGACAGAGAGAGAGAGAGAGAGAGAGAGAGAGAGAGAGAGAGAGAATGGGCGTGCGCCAGGGCCTCCAGCCACTGCAAATGAACTCCAGATGCATGTGCCACCTTGTGCATCTGGCTTACCTGGGTCCTGGGGAATCAAGCTGTGAACCTGGGTCCTTAGGCTTCACAGGCAAGCACTTAACTGCCAAGCCATCTCTCCAGCCCCCTCAGAGGCAGTTTTATGGCATAGATACAATCTTTATCTTTACTGTGTTGACAATCACACTCAGGTATTTCACATGCTAGGTAAGCACTCTACCACTGAGCTACACTCCCAAGCCCTACCTTCAGTTCTTTTTTTTTTTTTTTTTAAAGCTCCTTAAACTTCTCAGTTATGATGGTTGTATCAGGTAGGAGTCCTCTGGGTCCCTTTGGCTGATTGTGCAAATATGTTTCTCCTACAAGTGGAGGAGTGCAGAGGTGGACTGTTTTGTCTTAGTGGGTTGGCCTTGAAGTCCTCATAGCTCTCTGCATCATCACAGCCTAGGATGCGGCTGCAGATGGTTCAGGAAGGAGGGAGGATGCAGGCATCGTGTGGAGAGTGCCTTCCTTTCCCTTAGGGAGATTCCTGGAAGTGTTAAGTACGACTATGACTCATGCTTATATCAGTCAGTCAGAGTCTCACCAGCATAGCTATCCCTTGCTGGGAGGCTGGGGAAGTAGTGGTTACTTGGTCTCTATACCCTAAGCAGAACGGAGGAGATTAGATTTTATGGTAGACTTCTTTTAGTCTTTACCGCTGTATAGGCATGTTCTCAATGACTTCTCAGTTTTTATTTTCTGCAATTAGTTGGGGTGCCTTTTGTTGACATTTTCCGTCTATTTTAGTTTCTCATATTGTTTGATTTCCAACAGGTGTTTTTTTTTTTTTTTTAATAAAAAGAACTCTATTCTCATGAAGAGCAATTAGGAGGTTAAACTGTTCTTCATTTGTTCATTCCATAAATATTTGCTGAATACTTGTGTACTGGCCACTAGGAGGTGTTATAGGAAATATGACTATTACTGTTTGTATTTGGATTGTGTTTCCTTTATTACTATTTTTTTCTGCCTTGCCTTGGCTTCCTGAGAGCACAGAGTTCCATCTGGGACTCCTATGGATTGAGTATAAACCTGTGATTTGTTAAATTTTACACTGGGCAAGGAAGGTACTCATCCCAGTCTAGTGCTGTGTAGCCATCTCAGGATTATGCCACTTCTGTACAAGAGAAGCTTCGTGGTGGGCATCTGCCAGGTCAGCATAAATGCTGTGGTACCAGAAAGACCTTTTGTTTTAAATTATTTATTTAAAATATTTATTTATTTGAGAGAGAAAGAGGCGGGGGGGGGGGGGGAGGAGGCATGCCAGGGCCTCCAGCTACTGCATGCACCTCCTTGTGCATCTGGCTTACATGGGTACTGGGGAACTGAACCTAGGTCCTTAGGCTTTGCAGGCAAGTACCTTAACTGCTAAGCCATCTCTCCAGCCCCCCAGAAAAACCTTTTTAGACTTTCCTAAATGCCTGAACCCCCTTCATGCCGGTGACTAATGACTTAAAGCACAGTCATGGTTCTCATCCTTGCCTTGTCCAGCAGAATCACCACGGAGCTTTTACAAGCTACCTGCAGGGGCCCCATTTTCATTCAGCAATCTCAGGCATAGTTTACAGAGCTCCACAGGTACTTCTGATGTGGGTCTCCATGGAGAATCAAAAAGGTTAACTTTGTACCCTCTAGATTTAGAAATACTCTAGGAAGGATTGTCATGCTGGAGATCAGATCCTTATTTATTTATTTCTTTATTTGAGAGAGAGGAAGAGGCAGATAGAAAGAGAGGATGGGCATGCCAGGGCATCCAGCCAAGGCAAACAAATTCCAGACGCATGTGCCACCTTGTGCATCTGGCTTACATGGGTCCTGGGGAATCGAACTGGGGTCCTTAGGCTTTGCAGGCAAATGCCTTAACTGCTAAGCCATGTCTCTAGCCCTCAGATCCTTTCTTTTCTTTTTAAAAATTTTTTTGTTTATTTTTATTTATTTATTTGAGAACGACAGACAGAGAGAGAAAGAGGCAGATATAGAGAGAGAATGGGCATGCCAGGGCCTCCAGCCACTGCAAACGAACTCCAGATACGTGCGCCGCATCTGGCTAACATGGGTCCTGGGGAATCAAGCCTCAAACCTGGGTCCTCAGGTTTCACAGGCAAGCGCTTAACCGCTAAGCTATCTCTCCAGCCCTCAGATCCTTTCTTGACAACCATTGTGACCACAGAGAGGAAGTCCTAGGTACTGAGATAAGTCGTACAAGAGGCAAGACACTGACATTCTTTTTCTTTAAAAAAATATTTTATTTTTGCTTTTATTTGAGAGAAAGAGACATAATGGGCACACCAGGGCCTCCAGCTACTATAAATGAACTCCAGACACATGTACCGCCTTGTGCATCTGGCTTATGTGGGTCCTGGGGAATCAAACCGGGGTCCTTTGGCTTTGCAGACAAGTGCCTTAACCCCCTAAGCTATCTCTCCATCCTGATACTGACATTCTTTAGAGGCAAACTTAGTTACTTATACTTAGTTACTCATGATTCTTCTGTAGTTGGCCTTGCTTGACCGACCAACCTACCTGCCTTCTTTCCTTCCTCTCCCTCCTTCCCTTCCTCCCTTTCCCTCCCTCCCTCCCTCCCTCCCTTCCTTCCTTCCTTCCTTCCTTCCTTTTTCTTTTTGGTTTTTCGAGGTAGGGTCTTGCTCTAGCTCAGGTTGACCTGGAATTCACTATGTAGTCTCAGGGTGGCCTCGAACTCCATGGGGATCCTCCTACCTCTGCCTCCCCGAGTGCTAGGGTTAAAGGTGTGCGCCACCACACCCAACCCTCCCTTCCCCCTCTCCCTCCCTATATCCCCTTCCCTCCCTCCCTCCCTCTCCCTCCCCTCCTTCCTTCATTCCTCTTAGGGTCTCACTATAGTTCAGGCTGACCTGGAATTCACTATGTAATCTCAGGGTGGCCTTGAACTCTTGGTGAACCTCCTACCTCTGCCTCCTGAGTGCTGGGATTAAAGGTGTGTGCCACCACGCCCTGCTTTGCTTGACTTTTTGCCTGTCCTTGTGGTAGAAATTTTTGAGCAAAAGAGTCTCCTTAGCTGGGGCTTTAAGCCCTGGGGGAAGTACTGTGTATTTGTGGCCAACATTAGTACTGAGAGTTTAGTTTTTACTTCCTGGCCAATGAAAGCAGATGAAAGGATGGTGTGGAGTGGACAGGATCATTATTTTCAAAACCAGCAGACTCTCGAGTTTAATGAGCACCTCCTGCAGAATCTAGAAGGTTTAGAGAGGCCACAAGGAGTCATGGGGTTGGGTAGGAATCTTGGGGAGAATTGTCCTTTCCTATTTAGAATTTGTGAATTTCAGGAACACTAGACCTTCTCTTATTCAAATATGAAAACAAAAACACTTGCCAGAATTGATTCCATTTCAGTTCATTCATACCATTGTCCTTAGCTCACACATATCAGTCTGCAAACTTAAAAGTGATATTTCCTGCTAACCTTTATCAAAGTGGTTAGAATGTTACAGAACAGTGGTTTAGGGTTATTGAAGGCTTACTGAGCTAAGAACTGAGCAAGATACTGAGCTAAGAACCATAACATTGAAGCTTAGAAAGAAAGGAATAAAAGGAATAAATTTGGGAAATATTTATTTTAAAATATTTTTAAAGTGGGGCATGGTAGCACATGCCTTTAATCCCAGCACTTGGGAGGCAGAGGTAGGAGGATTGCCATGAGTTCGAGGCCACCCTGAGTTGACATAGTGAATTCCAGGTTGGCCAGAGCTAGAGTGAGACCCTACCTCCAAAAGCCATGTGTATATGTATATATATATATATATATATTTTTTTTTTTACTGCATGTGTATGCAGGTGCACATTCATGTGTGGTCATGTTGTATGGAGGCCGTGGTCAGCATTGGGTGTCGGCCTCAGCTGCTTTCCACCTTATTCTTTGAGGAAGGGTCTCTCGCTGGACCTGGCGCTCACTGATTTGGCTAGGCAGGCTAGCCAGAAACTCTTAGGGATCTGCTTATCTCTGCCTCCCCAGCTCTGGGATTGTAGGCATGTGCCATCATGACTGGCATTTGATGTGGGTGCTGGGGATCTGAACTCAGGTCCTCACATTTGCATAACAAACGCTTTACCCACTGAGTCATGTTCCCAAACCCTTGATTACTTAAAATTTTTTTTTTTTAATTTATTTACTTGGGAGAGAAAGAGGGAGGGAGGGAGAGAGAGAGAAAAAAATGGGCATACCAGGGCGTCCAGCTGCTGCAAACTCCAGACGCACGTACCACCTTGTGTATCTGGCTTTCGTATGTCCTGGGGACTCGAACCTGGGTTCTTTGGCTTTGCAGGCAAGTGCCTTAACAGCTAAGCCATCTCTCTAGCCCCCCTTGATTACTTTTTAAAAAAAATTTTAAATTCATTTTTATTTATTTATTTGAGGGAGAGAGAGAGAGAGAGAGAGAGAATGGGCGCGCCAGGGCCTGCAGCCACTGCAAACGAACTCCAGACGCGTGTGCCCCTTGTGCATCTGGCTGACATGGGTCCTGGGGAATCGAGCCTCAAACTGGGGTCCTTAGGCTTCACAGGCACGCACTTAACCGCTAAGCCATCTCTCCAGTCCCCCTTGATTACTTTTAAAAATAGTTTATTTATTTAACAGAGAGAAGGGCAGAGAGAGAGAGAATGGAGTCTCCAGCCACTCAAACACACTCCAGATGCACGTGCCACCTTGTGCGTCTAGCTCATGTGGGTCCTGGGGAGTTGAACCTGTGTCAGTCCTTTGCCTTAGCAGGTTAAGTGCTGTATCTGTTAAGCCATCTCTCCAGTCCTTGGTTACTTTTTAAAAGTTGTCATGACTTCTGTCTCGTGCGTTCCTTGTATAACATTTCTATTTGCCTTTTCCCCTTTTGCTTCCTAGCAAAATAAAGTAAGTTACAAATGAAATTCCGTGGTAAACAGTGCAGCACTTTCTTGGGCCGTGTATGTTGTGTCTACTTCCCACAGAACACTGTCCCTTTTCATCCTGTAGCATTGTTCCCATGTGTGGGCATAGCTACCCTCCTGCCAGCCTCCTCAGTGTCTCTCCTGGAGGCTTAATGAGTATGCAAAATGAGAACAGTTTAATTTTACTCTCCTGAAGTCCTTTGTAGACATTTCAGTGAATTGAGATGGTTTTCTTAGCTACTTTATCTACGTTGTAGCAAAATGATCCTTCCCTTTAAGTAAAGAGAAGAACAAATATGCAATTGCAAATACGATGTTATTCACTCAGAGATATTTGAAAATATAGTTCTGAATGTTTTCTAAGTTTGTTGTCAGTGTCTTTATTGTTATGTTAATTACTCATTTATTAAGTGTCTACTGTAGGAATGCTAATCTGCTACTTCATAATTTATGAGAGTTGAAATCTCAAACATATATTGTACTATTGTGATTTTTTTCTTTAACTTTTAAAATTATAAGTCAGTACAATTCTAGGGAGCTGGCACATCTTAAATGTCAAAGAAGGAACGTATGAAGCATTTGCCTTTGGAATAGAGAGTTCCTGTTTTGGAAGGCATCTTACCCATGTGTGCAGTTATTGAAGTAAAATATTTGTACTTGGCTGACTTGTCGTCACTAAATGTCATGGCTCCAACCTCCCTGTACTTAGAGACCTGTGACCTAAGCCATCCTGCTATTAATTAGGCAATTAATGTTTGAAGAAATGTAGAGAATGCGCTTGGTAATTACTAGATGGAATCAATGTCATCATTTTAGTGACAAATTGAGTCTGAAAAGCTTAAGGGTAGTTAGTTCAAAACAAGACCGTACACATAATTCTTTTTTTAAATGGATTTTCGAGTAGGGTCTCGTTCCAGCCCAGGCTGACCTGGAATTCATTGTGTAGTCTCAGGCTGGCCTTGAACACACTGCGATCTTCCTACCTCTGCCTCCCAAGTGCAGGGATTAAAGGTGTGCGCCACCATGCCTGGCTAGTTTTTGATGTCATTTTATGTGGTATTTAATGACACTCCTTAGGTGATTGTTGCTGTAGCTCCCACCAGTGACTAGAAGACTGACACTTATGAAGAGCTTTCTTGGATGACCTGGCTCTCAGGAAGGTTCCATCTGTCTCCATGTTATGAGGCTCAGGTTGTCACTGGCACACCTGGTGGCAGAGCATGTCATTTTGCACGTAGACTGAGTGGATGTCTCCTCGAGATTGTCGAGGTTCAGTTTTCCTAATATTTTATTTTTATTTATTTATTTGATGAGTGGGAGAGAGGGAGAGAGAATGAGAGGGAAGGGCGCGCCAGGGCCTCCAGCCATTGCAAATGAACTCCAAACGCATGCGCCACTTTGTGCATCTGGCTAACGTGGGTCCTGGGGGATTGAACCTTGGTCCTTTGGCTTTGCAGGCAAATGCCTTAACCGCTAAGCCATCTCTCAGCCCGGGGTTAAATTTTTTTCCTCCTCCCATATTTTGAGTTGCTGGGAATTGTGACTACTGCATCATTGCATCATCATTTTGTGTTGGCTTGACATCTTTCATGAAAATCCATATTCCTGTACCACTTGATTTCCACACACCCCTCTTCCCATTCCACAGCTATTTAAAAAACCATCTGCAAAGGCCTGTGCAGGCATTGCATCTGAGCCAATGCATCTGAGAAAGTAGGTTAAGGACCAGTGTTTGGAGGAGAGGATAGAATCCCATTCCCTTTGGAACCACCTTATGACTTTCGCCCTTAAGGCAGAAGAAACCCTTTGGAGGTCTCTCCCTTTTGTTTTGTTCTGTTTGTGTTAGATCTGTCTTTAAAAAGATCGTCCTCCCCCCCACTAGATTTTGGGTGTGTCCTTGTGTAGGGGCCGCAGGAAGGTGTAAAGCGGATGGTTGTTAGGTTTGCAGATCCATTTTCACCGATGGAGGCGAAAGCTCAAGTGGATGGGAGGTACACAGTTCAGTAGACACATTTCCTTCCTTTGTGTATTTTTTTAAAAATAACTTTCATAATAAGGCTGGAGATAGCTGAGTGGTTAAAGGCTCTTGCTTGCAAGCTTACCTACTGGGTTCAATTCCCCAATACCTAAGTAAAGCAGATGCACAACGTGGCACATGTGTTTGGAGTTTATTTACAGTGGCAGGAGGCTCGGGCATGCCCACACTTACTTTCTTTCTGCCTCTTAATCTCTGTCTCTCAAATAAGTAAATAAAAAAAAAATACATAATACACCACGATCATAATCCTTTCCCTCCACCCTCCTTTGTGCCCTCCCCACTGAAGCCCTTGTTTTCTTTCTTTTTTTTTTTCAAATTTTTATTAACAACTTCCATGATTATAAAAAATATCCCATGGTAATACCCTCCCTCCCCCCACTTCCCCTTTGAAACTCCATTCTCCATCATATCCCCCTCCCCATCTCAATCAGTCTCTCTTTTATTTTGATGTCATGATCTTTTCCTCCTCTTATGATGGTCTTGTGTAGGTAGTGTCAGGCACTGTGAGGTCATGGGTATCCAGGCCATTTTGTGTCTGGGGGGAGCACGTTTTAAGGAGTCCTACCCTTCCTTTGGCTCTTACATTCTTTCCACCACCTCTTCTGCATTAGACCCTGAGCCTTGGAAGGTGTGATAAGAGATATTACAGTATTGAGCACTCCGGTCACTTCTTTCCAGCACCATGATGCCTTCTGAGTCATCCCAAGGTCACTGTCACCTGAAAAGAGAAGATTCTCTACCAAAAGTGAGAGTAGCATTAATATAAGGGTATGAACATTAAGAGAAGTGTTTACTGTGAATCCCTTCTTTTCAACTAGTTCCTGGGACATTTTTGAGAAACCTGATTAGGGAGAAAAGAAATCACTCCATCCATTATTTCCTATTCTCATTTTTCTTTCCAGACACTTCTCTACCTTTGTTCTTGACTACCCTTGAAGCAGTTTGGAACCCAGGGTCATTCATTCTCATGGGGTGTATTGACCTATATGCTCCTGGAGTCTTGCTTTTCCATGATCTCAAATCCTGCTTCAAATTTGTTGGTTAAGATGTTGACATTGATTAGGTGCTGCCAGTACTGAGTTTTCCCACTTTAGTACCCCCCCCCCCCCGATCCAGAATTTGCAGCCATTGAGATACTTTCAAATATTACTGATTCAACTTTTAAAAATTAACTGATTTTCTTTTTTTTGCAAGCATGGAGAGAGAGAGACAGAGAAGACACATAGGGAATATGAATTGCTGTGCCAAAGCCTAGTGCTACTGCAAACAAACACTAGACACATGGGTTACTTTATGCATCTGGCTTTATGTGGGTACCAGGGAATTGAATCCAGGCCATCAGGCTTTGCAAGCAAGTGCCTTTAACTGCTGAGCCTTCTCTCCAGGCCTGATCCAGCTTTTTTTTTTTTAACTTGATTCTTGGATGCATTATTTATCTTTTTTTTTTTTTTCGAGGTAGGGTCTCACGCTAGTCCATGCTGGCCTGGAATTCACTCTGTCGTCTCAGGGTGGCCTTGAACTCACAGCGATCCTCCTACCTCTGCCTCCCGAGTTCTGGGATTAAAGGCGTGCGCCACCATGCCCAGCTCACAGTATTTATCTTTTCTTACATTTCCTCATCTTCTATTGACCGGGATGCTATCTGCTTGGTGCTTTAATTAAAAATTGGAATTATAATATTAACCTTGAGGACTTGCTAAGAAGCTTAATTTAGATGAGATGTATGAAATTATATAGCCTGGCACCTTGCTATTATTGGGTGTTCTAAAGCTTCTCCCGTTTCCTAGTCAATAATCCATCTCTGTGGCTCGGGTTTTTAGCCCGTCCTTTATAGTTCACCTTCAGTGTTCCCCCATGGCCCACCGTGTGGACAAACCTTCCTAATACGGCAACGCACTCCCGCCTGCCTGCCTTTCTTTCTTTTTTCTTTTTTTGGCATTTTGAGGTAGAGTCTCACTAGTCCAGGCTGACCTGGAATTCACTATGTAGTCTCATGGTGGCCTCGAACTCACAGAGATCCTCCTACCTCTGCCTCCCGAGTGCTGGGATTAAAGGCGTGCGCCACCACACCCGGCTTCACACGCCTTTCTTGCTTCTGGTGCTGTAGCTACGTGAGACTAGCAAATATACCAGTACTACTTACGTCGATGTTATTTTGTTTTCTCTTTAAAAGAAAATACTCATTTTCTTTTCTCCCTTACTCTGTTGTTTAAAACCATGTGGTAGTTAGAATGGATTTCCCCCAGTAGATTCAGGAGTTTTATTCAAGCTTGTAACTTGGTATCACTGCTTGTGAATCCTGGGGTCTGAATTCCAGTCTGAAGGGATGCAAAGTGCTCGAGTTCTGCCTGGGGTTCTGAAGTGGCCTTGCTTGGGCTGCTGGTGGTTGCTTCTCTCTCCCTCCCTCTGTCTCTCTCTCTCTCTCTCTCTCTCTCTCTCTGTGTGTGGACCTGTGAAAGGGAGAGCCAGCTTCTTCTGCCATTATAGAACTTCCCCTGCACCTGTAAGCTTCAAATAAATTCTATTCTTCCTATAAAACGTGCCTTGTTTTGAAGCTGACTGCCATAAAACCATGAGCTAGAATTTTCATATATTTGATATAATTATATATGTGTTTGAATATATGTGTAAATGTATACACATGTATATGCATATAAAAAGTGCACATATCTTATAAGCTATTTATTATCACAATGGGTAGCATAAGGCCAGCTCTGCCTGTTAGGCTTATCATCTTGCTGGAAAGTAATTTAAACTGTCTAACTTGTGTGTTTTCATCCGTTAAGTGAAGAGGAGTTTAGTGGATAGTCATTGCTTTCATTACTTTTGCTTTTGTAAAGGTTTCAGCCTATGCTTAAATTATATCCTATAATTATAACAGCTGAGGCACTTCACCCAGAATGTAGGCTGTAGCAAAAACTTAAAGAATCTGGGAGCTGGGCGTGGTGGTGCACGCCATTAATCCCAGCATTCAGAAGGCAGAGGAAGGAGGATTGCTGTGAGTTCGAGGCCACCCTGAGACTCCATAGTGAATTCCAGGTCAGCCTGGGCTAGAGTGAGACCCTACCTCAAGAAAAAAAAAGAATTTGGATATTTGGCCAGGTTATTGGGTTAGAGAAAAAGGAGTTTGCATTTATGTGTGTCAGATACGTCATGTACGTTATGTCACTTGATCCTTTGAGCCTCCACAGGTAGGACAGGAAGCCTGTTGCTTTCACTCTGCCCCGCTAAGCACTGCTGCAGACAGCGGGCCGAGCGGCCAGCCGTGAGTGTGTTAGCTTGTGTTAGCCATGGTTCCTCGTCATCATAGCGATTGTTTTCCAGACTCTGGGCTATTTACTCTAACATTCGGGGACAAAAGTTTGGTGTCTGTGTGGGTTTGTGTTCTTTCCTTTTCTCTCCCTTGTCGCCATGAAGATAATATTTGGCTTTCTGTTATTTTTGCTTTTTTTTTGAGATAATAAAGTGTGTTATGGGTATGCGTTATATTTAAACCAATTAGAAAGAAAACATTTGCTTAAACAGTAGGAAAGAAACTGAAGTTTATGGCAGATAAATTCATACTATGAATGCATTATTTCCCACTTGAAAATATTTTTATTTATTTATTTATTTGAGAGAGAGAGAGAGAGACAGAGGCAGACACAGGTAGTGAATATGGGCGCACCAGGGCCTCCTGCCACTGCAAACAAATTCCAGATCTTGCACCACTTTGTGCATCTGGCTTTACCTGGGTACTGGGGAATTGAACTCAGACCACCAGGCTTTGCAAGCAAGCGCTTTTAACCGCAGAGCTATCTTTCCAGTTCCTGTTTATCACTTTTATGCATCAGTAGTGTTGTACAGTTCACAACCCAGGAGTTCTGTGCCTCGAGTTAAGCAGCGTGGGTGCTGGTAGGTGCCCTCACAAAGTCGTTGGCAGCAGCCAAGGCTGGTGTGGCTGATGGATTTGTTTTAGCAGGTTTCAGGGGCTCCCATTGCCTTAGACGTTTCAGCCCTCTCAGTAACCCTAGACACAGGTAATGCTTTTACCTTTTCATCTGCGCGTGTGTTCACGTGTGTGCGGATGTATGTATGTATGTGGGTGCAAGTGCATGCATGTGCATGTGGAAGCTAGAGGGCAGTCTTGGCTGTTGCTATTCAGGAGCCATCACCTTTATGAGATGGGGTCTCTGAATGGCCTGGAGCTCACCAAGGTGTTTAGACTGGCTGCCCAGTGAGCCCCAGGAACCATCGGGCTCGGCCTCCCCAGCCAATATTAGGATTGTAAGTGTGTGTGATCACACCTAGCTTTTTTTTTTTTTTTTTTTTTTTTTTTGCTTTTGTTCAAAAATTATTTTTATGGCTGGGCGTGGTGGCGCAAGCCTTTAATTCCAGCACTTGGGAGGCAGAGGTAGGAGGATCAAAATGAGTTCAAGGCCACCCTGAGACTACATAGAGAATTCCAGGTCAGCCTGAGCTAAAATGGGACCCTACCTCGAAAAACCAGTACACACACACACACACACACACATTTTATTTGAGAGAGAAAGAATGAGAATGGGTGTGCCAGGGCCTGCAGCCACTGAAAACAAAGTCCAGGCGCATGTGCCACCTTGTGCATCTGGTGTATGTGGGTCTTGGGGAATCGAACCTGGGTCCTTTGACTTTGTAGGCAAGCGCCTTAACTACTAAGCCGTCTCTCCAGGCCTACACCGGACTTTTTTTTTTTTTTAATATTTATTTATTTGCAAGCACAGAGAGAGGGAGAGAGAAATAGAATGGGTGTGCCAGGACATCCTGCCAGACACATGCGTCACTTTGTGCATCTGGCCTTGTGTGGGTACTGGGGATTTGAGCCTGGGTCTTTGCAAGCAAGCACCTTGAACCATTGATTCGTCTCTCCAGCACACACCTGGCTTTTTTTTTTTTTTTTTTTAATCTTTTGGTTTTTCAAGGTCTCACTCTAGCCCAGGCTGACTTGGAATGCACCCTGTAGTCTCGGGGTGGCTTTGAACTCACCTCTGCTGCCCGAGTGCTTGGATTAAAGGTATGTGCCACCACACCTGGCTCACATCTGGCTTTTTAAAAAGTGTGTTCTAGTTGAGCGTGGTGGCTCACACTTTTAATCCCAGCACTTGGGAGGCAGAGGTAGGAGGATCAGCATGAGTTCGAGGCCACCCTGAGACTACAGAGTGCATTCCAGGTCAGCTTGGGCTAGAGCGAGCGAGACCCTACCTCGAAAAACCAAGAAAAAAACATGACTGTTAATGGCATTATGTGTAAATCACTTGAGTGTTGCAGTCAGCTCCACGTTGCTGGGATGAGCTCCAACCAGACAGTTTATGGAAGGAGGAGATTTATTTCAAACTTATAGATCCAGGGAAGTTCATCAATGGCAGAAGAAGCTGGCTCGCTACCTACTGTTCACAGATCCAAGCAGAGAGAATCCCATAGCCAGCAAACACCAATGGCAGCCAGCAAGCACAGCTGGAGGTCAAACTGTTCTCCCCATACCTTTAGGTTAGCATTTAGATCCATCCCCAAACACCTGCTTGGGGCTGGATTCTACACTCCACCCCTAGTGACACACCTGCCTGGTAGGGGCTGAAGTTGCAAACTCAATTTTTTAAAATAATTTTTATTTTTTATTATTTATTTATTTTTTTAAAATATTTTTTACTTTTATTTATTTATTTGAGAGCAACAGAGAGAAAGAGAGAGAGACAGAGAGAGAATGAGAGAGAATGGGCACGCCAGGGCCTCCAGCCACTGCAAACGAACTCCAGATGTGTGCACCCCCTTGTACATCTGGCTAATGTGGGTCCTGGAGATTCCAGCTTCGAACCGGGGTCCTTAGGCTTCACAGGCAAGAGCTTAACCGCTAAGCCATCTCTCCAGCCCTGATTTTTATTTTTTTTTATTGACAACTTCCATAATTGTAAACAATATCCCATGGTAATTCCCTCCCTCCCCCCACTTTCCCCTTTGAAACTCCACTCTATCATATCCCCTCCCCCCTCTCAATTAGTCTCTCTTTTACTTTGATGTCATGATCTTTACCTCCTGTTATCGTGGTCTTGTGCAGGTAGTGTCAGGCACTATGAGGTCATGCATATCCAGGCCATTTTGTGTCTGGAGGAGCACATTGTAAGGAGTTCTACCCTTCCTTTGGCTCTTACATTCTTTCCACCACCTCTTCTCAGTAGACCCTGAGCCTTGGAAAGTGTGATAGAGATATTTCAGTGCTGAGCACGCCTCTGTCACTTCTTCTCAGCACCATGGTGCCTTCTGAGTCATCCCAAGGTCACCGCCACCTGAAAAGAAAAGCTTCTCTAACCAAAAGTGCAAGGAGCATTAGTATATGGGTTCGAACATTAAGAGATGTGCTTACCGGGCCGTTTGGTGAGCATAGCATATACCTTTACCCAGACAGCAGCAGACATTACACCCCTAGGGCTCATGACTGCAGGATACTCTAATCTCAATGGTTGTAATCTCTCATACAATTGCAGCTGAATGGGCAGAAGTTTCGGCCCAAAGGCTTCTCTTTTTTTTTTTTTTTCAATTTTTTTTAGATTTATTTTTATTTATTTATTAGAGACAGAGAGAGAGAGAGAGAGAGAGAGAGAGAGAGAGAGGAAGAGAGAGTGAGAATGGGCACACTAGGGCCTCTAGCCACTGCAAAGGAACTCCAGATGCATGCACCACCATGTTCATCTGGTTTAAGTGGAACATGGAAAACCGTACCTGGTTCCTTAGGCTTTGTAGGCATGTGCCTTAACCACTAAGCCATCTCTCCAGCCCCAAAGATTTCATTTTCTTTTTTTTTCTTTTTCAAAGATTTCATTGTCTTCTGTGCCATATACCTCTGTTCACACCAGGCCATTTCTATGCAATACAACCCTGCACAAATTCTCAGGACATGGCCATAACAGCAAGCCTCTCACACAAACTGCTTCTAGCGCAGTGCAGACAAAACTCTTTCTCACCTTCACAAGCCAAACCTAACAGTCCATAGTTCTTACTGCATTCAGGTCTTTCAACTCTGACCAGAATAGTTCATTAAGCTATACAGCACTGCAAGACATCTCTTAGGCCAAGGTTTCAAATCCTTCCACATTCCTCTTAAAAATCAGCTCCAAAAGGCCAAAGCCACACAGTCAGGTGTCTAGCAGCAATCCCACTCCTTGGTACCAGTTTACTCATGTAGCCAGGTTCTCATTGCTAGTAGAAATCACCCAACCAAGAGCAGCTTGTGGGAAAAAGGGTTTATTTTGGTTTACAGAAGCTCCATGGTGGCAGGGGAAACAATGGCATGAGTGGAGGGTGGACATCACCCCCTGGCCAACATAAGGTGGACAACAGCAATGGGAGTGTGCCAAACACTGGCATGGGGAAACTGACTATAATACACATAACCCCTCCTCTGACAACACAGTCCCTCCAGGAGGTGTTAATTCCCAAATCTCCATCAGCTGGGAACCTAGCATTCAGAACACCTACTTATGGGGGGACGCCTGAATCAAGCCAACACAAACTCTTACTATGTGTTGTTAAGACTTTTTAAAATGCATATATGGAAATATTATAGATGCATTTGTCTGGCTGTGATCAGTGCCTGAGAGAACAGTTACAAAAGCTAAAGGTGTATGGTGGCCGTGACAAATACCTGAGAGGAACAGTTGCAGAGGGGAAAGGTGTTTGGTGGCTCACAGGTTCAGAGGTTTCAGCCCGTGGCCGGCTGGCTCCAGGTTTCTGGTCTGTGGGACGCTGCAGCAGAAGGAGCAGAGCTTCCACCCCTTGGTGGCAGGAAGAGGTCTTGAACAAGGTTTATCCTCTCAGAGCACATCCCCGTTACTCACTCTCTCCACCCAGGCCCCACCTTTCATAATTAGACCACCTCCCAGTAGTCTGCTCATTGATGAAGGAGCCCTTGTGATCTGTGTCTTCTTAGAAGGTCCTCCTGTGTACACTGCTTACCACGGAACGAAGCCTTCTACACGTGAACGTCACATCCAAACCACAACAGTGCTTCAGTTCACTCTAGACAGTCACTGAATCTGAAAATTCCTACATTTGAGAGCTGTTTAGGGAAATATGTTGTTTTACTTTTTTTTTTTTTTTTTTTTTTTTTTTTGAGGTAGGGTCTCACTCTAGGCTGACCTGGAATTCACTGTGGAGTTTCAGGGTAGCCTCGAACTCGTGGCAATCCTCCTACCTCTGCCTCCTGAGTGCTAGGATTAAAGGCATGCACCACCAAGCCCAGCTCAAAATGTGTTGTTTTATATTTATTTATTTGTGAGAGAGAGATCGGCAGATAGAGAGAAAGAGAGAATGGGTGTGCCAGGGCCTTTAGCCACTGCAAACAAAGTCCAGACGCATGCGCCCCTCCCCACTTGTGAATCTGGCTCACGTGGGTCCTGGGGAATCGAACCAGGGTCCTTAGGCTTTGCAGACAAGCACCTTAACTGCTAAGCCATTTCACTCTGCCGAAATGTGTTATTTTAGATTATAGCAGTGAAGGGATTTTTGAGACCGGAATGCTAATAGTAAGGCAAACAGTTTTCTTTGTAGAATGCATTAACACTGGATCCTAAAATTTTATTTTGCAGGAAGAAAGTTTGAGTTCATAGAGACATAATATTTGGGGAAATAGTATTGGCTGAGAAACAATACTGTGTAAAATGTTTTACTGCCTTTATGTTAAACTCAGTAATCTCCTCCCTTCCTCCCTCTTTTTTTTTCCCCCTAAGTTTTTCACCAAAGGACATGGATGAAAATGAAAACAGCCAGCCTCCAGTGACAAGCAGCCAGTACCCTAAAGAGGCAGTAAGAAAACGCCAGAACACCGTGCGGAATTCGGGAGGAAGTGATTCTTGTAGGCTTTCCAGGAAAAGCTTCAAGTTGGATTACAGACTAGAGGAAGATGTAACTAAATCCAAGAAGGGAAAAGACGGAAGATTTGTTAACCCGTGGCCAACGTGGAAAAATATCTCGATTCCAAATTTTCTTAGATGGCTAATAATGGAGAAAGATCACAGCGGTGTCCCAAGTTCCAAAGAGGTAGTCCTTGGCTTATTTGAGTGCTCTGTAAATACTCTGGTGCACATATTCCTTGGTTTTTCTCTGAGTTAAGACACTCTACTTAGCCAGCCGAGCCTTTTTGTGTGACGAGGGGACAGTGATAGGGTGTGCAGAGACAAAGTGAATTCTGTAGCCGTGCCCTCAGGTTTCTAGGTCAGCAGCAAAGAACATGTGTAAATAATCCCCGCTGATCTGTGTAACTAGAAGCAGGAACAGAGTGATTTAGCGGCCCAGGGAAGGAAGGGATCCATTCCGACTGCGTGGCTCGGAGGTGGCTCCAGGCAGAGGTGATACTTGTGCTGGGCCTAGAGAGCCAGGCAGTACGTTTGCAGTAACTTTTCAAGGAGGTGATGGCATGAACAAGGTCCTGAAGGTGAGAAAACGCATGTCATGTTCCAGAAAGTGGTTACCTGCTAGGAGTTTGGAATGTGGATTGTGAGAAGTAAGGCATGGCCACCTAAGCTATAAAAGAAATCTTTTAGCTAGGCCTTTAATCCCAGCACTTGGGAGGCAGAGGTATGAGGATCAGCCCGAGTTCAAGACCATGCTGAAACTACATAGTGAATTACAGGTCAGCCTGGACTAGAGTGAGACCTTACCTTGAAAAAAAAATTTTTTTTTTGATGACCTCTCAGGAGCTTTAAAGATTGAATATAGGACAATTGTCCATTGAATGCAGTAGCATAACTAAGGGTGGAATTGGCTAACATTTGGCATAGAGATTATTAGATGGATGACATACACTATGGCATGGGTGGATGGTTCCCACTGTGGCGACACTTTATTTTACTTTCTTTTTTCTTAGTTTCTCCCCCATCCTCTTTGGCTTCTTGCCCCTCTCCTGCTAGGGTTTGTGGAAGTTGTGGAGTAGGGAATCTAACTTTGGGCATCCTGAAGGCTTTGGTCTACAGTGGCAAGAGGCAGGGGAATAGTGGGCATGGGTGTTGTTCTTAGATGTAACTGCTAAACATGCTTGCTTTTCTTTAAACTCTGATACCATTTGATGCTAGGAATGGTCATAGTATTACTTTTAATTATCAGAATTGATTAATGTAGTATGAATTACATACATATGCACACATACACACGCATGTCCACACTTAAACTCCTGGGGATCTAATCTAGGACTTTTGGAGGTTGTTTTGTTAGCTATTGGGAAGCTAGCACTGATAAACTGCTCACAACTTTAAATCATTATTTTGGAAAGAAAATGTTATATAGAATAATTATATATTACGCTAGTTACCTCATTTTATGGTGTTATTTAGCTACATAAATATGAAGGCATTTTAGAAGAAGCATATAATTAAAGTATACCTTCATTGACGGGTCTAAATGAAATGGGTCATAAGCAGGCTACACAGTTCAGTGGCCTGGTGAGAAAAAAGTGTTTCTTTCCTTGTGCCATGGCTAATATTTGTCTCTTCTGGGTCATTAGTGCAGGTACCAGCTCACAGCTATCAATCATTACTTTGTGCTGTTGGCATCGTGACCTTGTCTGGTCATTACTGTGACTCACAGTCTCCAATAGGGAAAAGAAACAGTTGGCAGAATTTCAAGGAGGGAGGGAGGCAGGTACCTCTGAGTTTCACTGGTCAGGTGACCACTATGAAAGCATATTTAGGGCAGTCACATTGGAGGTGAGGGGCACACAGAACAGGCTGCCACAGCGTGGCCATGTGAGGGACATGTGGAACGGGCTGAACGGGCTCCCACAGCGTGGCATGAAGAAGTGGGGCACCAGGAATTTGGAGCCAGGCGTAGGGTTATGCTCTTCGCTGAGTGTGAGGCCTTATTTCTGTGATGACCTCTGTGGTGGTTTGAGTGGGAAAGTATGTCCCCCATAGACTTGGGTGTTTATTGTTTGGGTTTTATTTTTTTGAGGTAAGGGCTCACTCTAGTCCAGGCTTACCTGGCACTCATTCAGTAGTCCCAGGCTGGCCTCACACAGTGATCCTCCTACATCTGCCTCCCAAGTGCTGGGATTAAAGGCAGACACCACCACACCCTGCCTGGTTGTCTTTTAAGTTTTTGTTTTTGTTTTTTTTCAAGGTAGGATCTCTCTCTAGCTCAGGCAGACCTGGAATTCAGTATATAGTCTCAGGGTGGCCTAGAACTCATGGCAGTCCTCCTACCTCTGCCTCCCAAGTGCTGGGATTAAAGGTGTGCACCACCACGCCTGGCTTGTTTTTGTTGTTTTGAGACAAAGTTTCACCATGTAGTCCAAGCTGGCCTCAAACTCTCTGGCCTTTCTTCACTTCTTAAATTCTTGGATTACAGGTTTGGACTATCACATCCAACTTACTTTTTTCTTTTCATATTCATAAGCAGAGACAGTTGAGAGAGAAAGAAAGAGAGAGAATGAATATGGGTGCACCTGGGCCTCTTGCCACCATAAAGAACTCCAGACATGCGCACCACTTTTTATATGTGGCTTTATGTGGGTACCGGGAATTTGAACCAGGGGCTTTCAGGCTTTGCAGGCGAGCACCTTTAACTGCTGGGCCAGCTCTCCAGCCCCACATGTAGGTAATTAAAAAAAAAAATTATTTTCATTTATTTGACAGAGAAAGAGGAAGAGAGAGAATGGGCACACCAGGGCCTGCAGCCACTGCAAAGGAACTCCAGACGCATGCGCCCCCTTGTGCTTCTGGCTAATGTGTGTCCTGGGGAATTGAACCGAGGTCCTTTGGCTTTGCAGGCAAACGCCTTAACTGCTAAGCCATCCCTCCAGCCCCACACTGTAGGTAGTTTCTAAACAGTACTGGAAGGACAACCAGGAGCATGTTAGTCTTCTGTCCCGGGCGGCCCAGTCCCCTTAGTGGAGTCAGGACTTCCTCTGCAGGTCGGCTTCCTGCTTCTGAAGCCAAGGGACATGTGCCATCCTCTGGCAGCTCGCTCTCATTTCTGATTTATCAGATTTAACTCAGCTTAACCCTTGTGCTTCTCCTTGATCTTTCTCTGCTCTGCTACCGTAGATACAGCATGAATTTTCTTCTTAAAGAAACAGGATCTGGCTGTGGTTCTTAGGCTGGTTTTGTCTCCTAAGTTGAAGTCATTCCCTTGCCTCTGCTACCCAAGTATCTGGAACATATGCCTGGTTCTTTAATTTTAATTTTATTTTTTAGTTATTTTTAAATTGATGATGATCATTATACATCTTTTGGGGGCATAGTATAATATTTAATAACATTCACATGATCAATAGCAACTCAAAATATTGAGATTTTTTTTCCCATCTCTCAAGTACTTTTTCATTTCTCAAACATTTTTCCATTTTTGTGATAACAATATTCATTTCTTTCTACCATCTGTTTTGAATTGCATAATCTAATATTGTAATTACCATCATTGTAGAGTTTACTGTTAACATTATTATGATCATATCAATATTTTTATTTTTAAAATATTTTTATTTATATTTGAGAGAGAAAGAGGCAGATAGATGGAGAAAGAATGGGCATGCCATGGCCTTCAGATGCTGCGTATGAACTCCAGAAGCATGCGCCACCTTGTGCATCTGGCTTACGTTGGTCCTGGGGAATCCAACCTAGGTCCTTTAGCTTTGCAGGCTAGCACCTTAATCTCTAAGCCATCCCTCCAGCCCCATATCAGCATTTTTTTGGGGGGGTTTTCGAGGTAGGGTCTCACTGTAGCCCAGGCTGACCTGGAATTCACTACGGAGTCTCAGGGTGGCCTCGAACTCAAGGTGATCCTCCTACCTCTGCCTCCTGAGAGCTGGGATTAAAGGCATGTACTACCACACCCGGTTTCATGTCAGTATTTTTCATCTATGAATCAATTAGTCATGGATACTCTGGCTGTATCTCCTTCCTTCCTTTTCCTTTTTTTCCTTCCTTCCTTTTCCATCCCTCCTTCCTTCCTTCCTTCCTTCTCTCCTTCCCTCCCTCCTTCCCTCCTTCCTTTCCTTCCTTCCTTTCCTCCTTCCCTCCCTCCCTCCCTTCCCTCTTTCATGGTTTTTCGAGGTAGGTTCTTACTCTAGCCCAGGCCAATCTGGAATTCACTATGGAGTCTCAGGGTGGCCTCGAACTCACGGCGATCCTCCTACCTCTGCCTCCCAAGTGCTGGGATTAAAGGCGTGCGCCACCACACCTGGCCTGTATCTTCTTTCTTACAAGCACTTCTCCCACAGTACTACTCTTTCCAGCTGCTTGACTTTCTGTGTCTTATTGGCCATTATTCCCTGCCTCTCTTGGCTTCTTGTGCCGTTTTCCTAAGGAAAAGACCCTCAGGAGGCCGCCAGTGCTAGCCTTCAGCAGTATTTCTGGCAGCTTCTGTTGCAGAGTCGCTTCCATCATCCTGGGCTTCTTTTTCTGCTCTCTGTTGGCCTGGGAATTCTGTATCCCACTTGTTCCACTTTCTTGAACATTTTCTTATTTTGGCAGAGCACCTTCTTTTTTAAAAAATATTCATTTTTATTGATTTATTTGGGGGGGGGCAAAGAGAGAGAGAGAGAGAGAGAGAGAGAGAGAGAGAGAGAGAGAGAGAGAATGGGCATGCCAGGACCTCCAGCCACTGCAAATGAACTCCAGATACATGCGCCACCTTGTGCATCTGGCTTACACTGGTCTTGGGGAATCAAACTTGGGTCCTTTTGCTTTGCAGGCAAGTGCCTTGACTGCTATGCCATCTTCATCCCTAGGGCACCTTTTTTTTTTTTTTTTCTTTTTATCCGAGGTAGTGTCTCACTCTAGTGCAGGTTGACCTGGAATTCACTCTGTAGTCTCAGGCTAGCCTCGAACTCATGGCGATCCTCCTACCTCTGCCTCCCAAGTGCTGGGATTAAAGGTGTGCACCACCATGCCCAGCTTCCAAAACACCTCCTTAATCAGATTCCTGAGGAAGGATACATGCATGGAAAGGAGAGATTTTTCTTTTTAGTTTTTTAATAGTGTATTATTTAGTTTCCATGATTTTGTGTATGCTCTATAACTTTTCTTGCTATTGATTTGTAGTTTGATTCCATTGTGATCAGATACAGTACAAGGAATTATTTCAATTTTTCTGTGTTTGTTAAGATTTGCTTTGTGTCCTAATATATGTTCTATCTTAGAGAATGTCCCATGTGCTGCTGAAAAGAATGTGTATTCTGCAACATGTGGATGAAATGTCCTGTATATATCTGTTAGATCCATTTGTTTTATGACCGCATTTATCCAGATGCATCTCTGTTTATTTTTTGCAGGGATGACCAGTCAGTTGATGAGAGTGGGGTGTTGAAGTCACCCACTCCAACTATGTTCGGTGTTATCTGTGACCTTAGTTCTAATAGCATTTGTTTGATGAAGTTGGGAGCCCCCATATGAGGTGCATATATGTTTAAGATTGTAATGTCCTTCTGTTGGAGTGTGCCTTTAATCAATATAAAGTGACCTTCCTTATCTTTCCTAACTAGTGTTGGACTGAAGGCTACCTTGTTAGATATTAGGATAGTGACTATTGCTTGTTTTCTAGGCCCATTTGCTTGAAACACTGTTTTCCAACCTTTCCCTAAGAGAGTGTCTGTCCTTTGTAGAAAGGTGAGCTTCTTGGAGGCAGCAAACTGAAGGATCCTGCTGTTTAACCTAGTCTGTAAACCTATGTCTTTTGGTTGGGGCATTGAGGGCGTTGATATTAAGAGTTATTATTGAAAGGTATTTATTTTTGCCATCTTTTTTGTTTTGTAGTTCTTCTGGTTTTACCTTTGCTCTCTTGTATTAACTAGTATTTGAATATGGTTTGTTTTTTCCAGGTTCTTTATATGTGTGCTTTTCTTTCTCTTCAGCATGGAGGATCCTTTCAAGTATTTTCTGTAGAGCTGGTTTTGTCTTAAAATATTTCTTTAGCTTACTTTTGTTGTGGAATGTCCTTATTTCTCTGTCTATTTCAATGGATAGCTTTGCAGGATAAAGTAACTGTGGTTGACAGTTGTTATCTTTCAGAACTTGGAATACATCACTCCAGGCCCTTCCGGCTTTTTTGTTTGTTTGTTTGTTTTATTTTGTTTTTTGAGGTAGGGTCTGGCTCTAGCCCAAGCTGACCTGGAATTCACTATGTAGTCTCAGGATGGCCTCGAACTCACAGTGATCCTCCTACCTCTGCCTCCCAAGTGCTGGGATTAAAGGCGTGTGCCACCACGCCCGGCTCCTTCTGGCTTTTAAAGTTCGTGTTGAGTAATCTGCTGTGATCCTGATGGGCTTGCCTTTGTATGTGACTTGATTTTTCTGTCTAACTGCTTTCAACATATTTTCTTTGGTTTGTATGTTTGGTAGTTTAATTATAATATGGTGAGGAGAGGTTCTTTCCAGGTTTTGTCTGGTGTTCTAGAGGCTTCCTGTATCTTCATGGCCTCTCTTTTCCAGTTTGGGGGAAGTTTTCTTCTATGATTTTTGTTGAAAATGCCTACTATGCCTTTGGTGTGAAATTCTTCTCCTCCCACTATACCCTGAATTCTTATGTTTGATCTTTTCATAGGGTCCTGAATATCTTGAAATTCCCACTCATACTTTCCTATTAGTTTGTCTTCCTCTTTGTTGGACTGTATTAGATCTGCCACCTGGTCTTCTAGCTTAGATATTCTGTCCTCTCCTTCATCCATTCTACTGGTGAGATTCTCTACAGAGTTTTTTATTTCATTGACTGTGTTCTTCGTTGCTAGTAATTCTGACTGGTTTTTCTTTATTATTTCTATTTCCTTATTTATGTCTTGTATTGACCTCCTTATTTCATTAAATTGATTTCCTGTATCTTCTTTGATTCCTTTAATTTCTTCTTTCATTCCTTTGATTTCCTCTTTGAACATATTTATAATCATTCTTTTGAAATCTTTCTCAGGCATTTCCTCTAAACCAGTCTCGCTGGATGTCATTTCTGATGCAGTAATAGTTTTTGGTGGATTTATATTGTCTTGATTTTTTGTGTTTCTTGTGTTATAATGCACATACTTTTGCATCCTGGATTATTTAATGCTTGGATTTTCTAATTATCTGCAGTATTATTAGATGTATCAATCAATCTGATGTTATACATCTTCAGGGTAGGATCTTAAGATGCTAGGTGTGGCTCTTAAGACTCTCAGAGTAACTACAAAAGTGACCCTAGGTGTTGGGTTTGCCTGCTATGAGAATATTCAAGTAGGCTGAGTGGAACAAAATACAGGCAGATTCTAAAATTTAACTAAACAGTGTACCCATTCAATGAGAAACAGCACAGAGTATTTATGTGAGAGCAGGTATTATGACAACCAGATCCTCTAACAAAGTCACAGTTCCCACAGCTCATGTGGGTCTTGGGGAATTGAATCTGGGTCCTTTGGCTTTGCAGCAAGCACCCTAACTGCTAAGCCATCCCTCCAGCCCTATTTTTCGTTTTTTCAGGTGGGGTCTTTCTCTCTCTAGCCCAGGTTGACCTGGAATTTATTATGTAGTCTGAGGCTGGCCTCAAATTCAAAGTGATTCTCCTACCTCAGTCTCCCAAGTACTGGGATTAAAGGCATACACCACCATGTCCAGCAGAGAGATGGAGAATGGACCCAGTAGGGCCTCTAGCTGCTGCAAACAAACTCCAGAAGCATGCGCCACTTTGTGCATCTGGCTTTACGTAGGTGCTGAGGAGTTGAACTCGGCTTGTGAGGCTGTGCACATGGCTGCTGAGCCATCTCTCCAGCCTAGAAAGCATTTCTGAGACCTTTTTTGTCTGAATATCTTTATTCTCACTCTTAATTGATTGGTTGGTATGAAGTTTAGTTTGTTCTTAGAATTTGAAAGCATATCTACATGACTTTTTCTTTGATATTTCTTTGAGGATGTTCAGTATCACTCTTAATTCTTCATACATGACTTATTCTTTCTCTAGAAATGTTCAGGGCCATCTTTTTGTTCCTAGTGTTTTGAAATTTCACAGCAATGTATTGTTATAGGAGTTTTGGGGCTCCTTGCTAATGCCAACAAACCAGTAATTCTTGTCTTATCAATTTGGAGAAATCTATAGACCAAAGGGTAAGGTTTCAAGAGACTTTATCAGATTAAGAGAAGAAAAGAAGCCAGGCATGGTGGTGCACGCCTTTAATCCCAGCACTCGGGAGGCAGAGGGAGGAAGATCGCCATGAGTTTGAGGCTACCCTGAGACTACATAGTGAATTCCAGGTCAGCCTGAGCTAGAGTAAGACCCTACCTCGAAAAACGAAAACAAAACAACAACAACAACAACAACAAGAGAGAGAGAGAGACAAAAATGTATAGAGAGCGCCTGCCATGTGGTAGGCAGGAAGGGTTAGAGAGCTCACATGGAAGTAGGGCCTCCCATCTCAGCCCAGCAGAGCCAAGATGACCGGGGCTTACCAGAGCAGGGACCTGGAAGTTCAGGAAAGGTGGAAAACCAAAGAGGCCTTATCCATCTGGTAAGTTCAGTGAAAGACCTTGCCCCCCCAAAATGAGGTGGTGGGCTGGAGAGATGTCTTAGTGGTTAAGGTGCTTGCCAGTAAAGCCAAGGGACCCAGGTTTGATTCCCCAGGATCCACGCAAGTCAGAAGCACAAGGTGGTACATGTGTCTTGAGTTTGCATGGCTGAAGGCCCTGGTGTGTCCATTTTCTATCTGCTCTTCTCTTTCTCTCATAAATCAATAAATAATAAGAAATTAAACTGCCAAAACTATTTAGTTTACAAATCTGAAACTGGAAAAGATAAGGTGGAGGGTGAATGAGGAAGACACCTGATATTTACTTGTCGTCTTCACATGCATGCTCACACGTGTGCACACATGAACACAAACATGCGTGCACATACAAATACATGCAAAAAATCTAGAAAGTATGAAAACTAGAATTTTAACTATGAATAAAATAAGACCATGAGTAAAGGTAGCATAATGTTAATACTGGTTATAATCTCTGCTTACTTTCCTTTATTTCCATATATTACAAAAATCATTTATTTGCAAGCAGAGGGAGAGAGAGAGAGAGAGAGAGAAAGTGAGAGAGAGAGAAAGCGAGAGAGAAAGGGTGTGCCAGGACCTTTTGCTACTGCAAATGAACTCTAAACACATGCGCCATTTTGTGCATCTGGCTTTACATGGGTTCTGGAGAATCAAGTCCAGGATTTACAAGCAAGCTTCTGTAACCACTGAGCCATCTCCCTAGCTCATTTTCAAATACATATACAATTTTTTGTTTGTTTATTTTTTTTGAGGTAGGGTCTCACTGTAGCCCAGGCTGATCTGGAACTCACTTTGTAGTCCCAGGCTAGCCTAGAACTCACAGCAATTCTCCTACCTCAGCCTCCTGAGTGCTGGGATTAAAGGTGTGCCCCACCATGCCCTCCTCACTTCTAAATATTTTACAAATCTGTTTCACTAAATCCTGACTATCTCCTTAGCATTCATTATATAACTTGTATTAAAAGTAAACAAAGCTGGATGTGATGGCGGACACCTTTAGTTCCAGCACTTGGGAGGCAGAGGTGGCAGGATTGCAGTGAGTTTGAGGCCACCCTGAGACTACATAGTGAATTCCAGGTCAGCCTGGGCTACAGCAAGACCCTACCTTGAAAACCCAAAACTAAATAAAATTGAAAATAAACAAAGTACACGCTGACAGCAGCGTAGATGCTTCTGGGAATGCAGACCTCTTTCATCCCACACGGCAGTAGACGTGGGTGGCTATTTTATAGGGAATGCCAATTCTGCAGTGCTCTGCTGGTTAGTGTGGACAGCAGACATCACTTTAGCCGTCCAAATCCATCCCATGTATAGAAAGACTCATGGGATGAGCTGGGCATGATGGTGCACACCTTTAATCCCAGCACTTGGGAGGCAGAGGTAGGAGGAGTGCCATGAGTTCGAGGCCACCCTGAGACTCCATAGTGAATTCCAGGTCAGCCTGGGCTAGAGTGAAACCCTACCTTGAAAAACCAAAACTAAATAAAATTAAATTTAATTAAAAAAATCATTTTTAGAAGGAGAAAGTGGGGGAGGGAATTATCACGGTACATCTGGCTAACGTGGGTCCTGGGGAATCAAGCCTTGAACCAGGGTCCTTAGGCTTCACAGGCAAGCACTTAATTGCTAAGCCATTTCTCCAGCCCGGTTTTGAGTTTTTTAAAACAGTTTTTAAAAATAATTTTATTAACCTAATACAAGCTCCACTTTTAAAATGTGTGCTTTAATGTTTTAACATATATACCCAGAGCTGATCACCACAATAAACATGATGAACATCAATCATATCCATCATTTCCAATGTATCCTTGATCTCTCCTTATTCTCCACACTTGTTCCACAAGCTATCACTTTAAAAAGATATATTAGGACTGGGCGTGGTGGCGCACACCTTTCATCCCAGCACTCGGGAGGCAGAGGTAGGAGGATTGCCATGAGTTCGAGGCCACCATGAGATTCCATAGTGAATTCCAGGTCAGCCTGGGCTAGAGTGAGACCCTACCTCGAAAAAAAACAAAAAAAAAATAAAAATAAAAATAAAAAAAATAAAAGAAAGAAAGATGTAATAGGGCCAGAGAGATGTTTCAGTAGTAAAGGTCCTTGTGTGCAAAGCCTGATGACCCAGGTTTGATTCCCCAGTAAACACATAAAGCCAGATGCCCAAAGTGGTACGTGCATATGGAGTTTGTTTGTGGCAGCAGAAGGACCTGGCATACTCATTCTGTCTCTCTCCCAAATAAATACTTTAAAAATGTATTGAGGGGCTGGAGAGATGGCTCAGTGGTTAAAGGTGATTGTTTACAAAGCCTGATGGCCCAGGTGCAATTCCCCAGTACTGACGTAAAGCCAGACACACAAAGTGACAGACACAATGTGACTGGAGTTCATTTGCAGTGGCAGAAGGCTCTGGCACACCTGTACTTTTTCTCTCTCAAAATAAAAAGAAATATATATATATTTTAAAAGTCTACTAAGTATGGACTGGGGGTGTGTGGCTCAGCATGCCTGAGGCCCTGGATTCAGTCCTCAGCACCACACTCAAAAAGTTAATATTTGAGAATAAGTTTGGTGATGAGAGGCAGTAAACATGGAGACCAGTTGGGTGATCTTGTGTGAGTTGTAGTTCTTTGTTTTCTTATCTATAAGATGAAGATAGTTAATAGAGTAAACAGTATTCACCTCTAGTGTTTTTGGTCAGTATTAAACATAAAAGCTTTTTATGAATTACAGTGGTATATAAACATAGTAAAAGCTCAATAAAGATAGCCATAGATAATGTCATTTTGTTATTTATAGTAAAGTACTTGATGCGCTAGCTACGTCCTCCTCCTCATTACTATGTGACCAGTATTTTGCCTGGCACATAATAGATACTGAATTTATGTTTATTCCTTCCTAATTTCAGGGGGTTAGTTTGGAGATTAGGGTCTCACTCTAGCCCAGGCTGACCTGGAACTCACTCTGTAGTCCCAGACTATCCTCAAACTCACAGTGATCCTCCTACCTCTGCCTCCTGAGTGCTGGGATTAAAGGCATGCATCACCATGCCCATCACCTTCTTAATTTGTTTATATTTACTTATTAGAGAGTGAGAGAATGAGAATGGGCATGCCAGGGCCTCTAGCCACTGCATACAAACTCCAGACACACGCACCACCATGTGCATCTGATTTACATGGGTACTGGAGAATCAAACCTGGGTCCTTAGGCTTCGTAGGCAAGCACCTTAACCACTAAGCCATCACCCTTAATTTTTTTTCTTGCTCAGGCTGACCTGGAATTTATTATGTAGCCTCAGGGTGGCCTTGAACTCACTGTGATCCTCCTACCTGTGCCTCCCAAGTGCCTGGATTAAAGGCGTACACCATCACACCACACCCAGCTGATTTTTAAAAAATTTTTTTTGTTCATTTTTATTTATTTATTTGAGAGTGACAGAGACAGAGAGAGAGAGAGAGAGAGAATGGGCACGTCAGGGCTTCCACCCACTGCAAACGAACTCCAGACGCGTGTGCCCCCTTGTGCATCTGGCTAACGTGGGTGATTTTTTAAAATTTATTTTTGTTTATTTTTATTAATTTATTTCAGAGTGACAGACAGGGAGAGAAAGAGGCAGATAGATAGAGAGAGAATGGGTATGCCAGGGCCTCCAGCCATTGCAAACGAACTCCAGATGCATGTGCCACCTTGTGCATGTGGCTTATGTGGGTCCTGGGGAATCAAGCCTCAAACGGGGGTCCTTAGGCTTCACAGGCAAGCGCTTAACCACTAAGCCATCTCTCCAGCCCCCCAGCTGATTTTGATAAGTGCATTGTTGGACATTTGTTCTTTAACCCTTACTACCAAGCTAACATTTGTTTATTCATTCACTCAGCACATTTTCTTGAGCAACTGCTGTGTGATAGTCTTCGAGCCAGGAACTGTGAGTGATTTCAGGTTGCATAAGAAGGGATAAGCCTACATGAATGCAGCTAGAATGTATAGAGGATACACATGGCCAGAGCAGTATGGAAGCCCAGGTCTGGGGTGGGAGTGGCGACTCAGGGATGATACCTAAAGGATGTACGGTTTGATCCCGGTCTCACAGGACCAAGAGGGGGAGACAGTCGGAGCAAGGGGATTAATAGCACACAGGGTGATCAAGCGCAGTCCAAGAGTAGGAAGTAGTTCCATGTGTGTGAGACACAGCCAGCATTTGTATGTATATACATAGAATAAAACCCGGATGGAGAGGAGGAAGGGCAGCCCACGTACACTTACCATTGGGCCCACAGGGTGAGATGGGTTTTGTCAAGCAGTGGAGACTGTCCGTCAGGGAGACTATGCCTTAAAATGTAAGTACAAGCCAGGCGTGGTGGCGCACGCCTTTGGTTGAACTTGAGATTTTCCTGTGTCAGACTCCCAAGTGCTGGGATTATAGGTGACTGGTCTGAGTCCTGGGTGTGGGCTGAGCAGTCAGGAGGAGCTTAGAAGTGTCTGGATGCTCCCTGCAGTCGGAAGTTGGTTAGTGGCTGTGCCCAAGCTCACGACTGGGTTCCGGTTGGAGCTTGCAGTCTTCTCGTGGGGTGCTTGAAGGGTGTCCCTGCTGCGCCTGCTATTCCTCGTTCAGTTCCCCCCCACAGCAGTGAAGGGTCAGTGCCGTCGTTATACGCATCTTCCATATGGGAAAACTAAGGCTTGGAGTGGCTAAGAGAAATCGCTTCTCATCCTCTACTTCTCTTCCCTGGCCTGGCCTTCTCCCCATTGAGACTGTCCCACGGGGCTCTTAGTTTCCCTCAGTAGTGTCTCTGCCATTTGACTTCTCTTGGGAGTTAGCCCACCCCTCAGGGCTGAGGAATGGGGAGAGCCACCCACAAATGGGATTTTCCCAGGGGTCATCACTGTGCTCCACTTGAACTGTATGTACTCAAAAAGTCAGATTCATAGTTGAGGTCCAAGAGCTAAAAGTCAAACTGTCATCGGCTTTCTTCCCTATCTGTGGGACTGACCTTCTTCTGAGGCCATTTTAGACAGCAACTACATCAGCCCAGTGAAGGGCCAATGGCGGGATGGCCGCCTCTAGGCCAGCCTACTTCTGGCATTTCAGAAGAGATCTTAGAAAAAAAAAAAAATCAGCTGCATTCAAAGTTGTAAATTTAATTTCCCCATTACCTATTGTACTTGGGATTAAGAACATTTCTAAACTGTTGGTATTACGTGAGATCTAGAAAGAGACTAAGTGTGTATGGACATGAGAAAAGCTAGCCAAAAATAGCATTTTCACTGCGATTTAGGTCAGTGCACAGTCTGTGGTGATGGAACACCGTCCTCCTAACCGCTGCTCTCTCTCTCTCTTTATATGCATAGGAACTCGACAAAGAACTCCCAGTGCTTAAACCCTATTTTGTCAGTGACCCAGCAGAAGCTGGAGTGAGAGAGGATGGCCTGAGAGTCACGTGGCTGGGGACACGCGACCCTGCTGGTGGAGATGGATGAGCTCATCATGCTCACAGATCCCATCTTCAGCTCGCGGGCTTCTCCCTCACAGTACATGGGTCCCAAGCGCTTCCGCCGTCCCCCCTGTACCATAAGCGAACTGCCCCCAATCGATGCGGTCCTTATTAGCCACAACCACTACGACCACCTGGACTACAGCTCCGTCCTCGCTCTGAACGACCGATTCGGCAGCGAGTTGAGATGGTTTGTGCCTCTGGGTCTTCTCGACTGGATGCAGAAGTGCGGCTGTGAGAACGTGATTGAGCTGGACTGGTGGGAAGAGAATTGTGTCCCTGGCCACGATAAGGTCACCTTTGTCTTCACGCCTTCCCAGCACTGGTGTAAAAGGACCCTGATGGATGACAACAAGGTTCTGTGGGGCAGCTGGTCCGTGTTGGGGCCCTGGAATCGATTCTTCTTTGCGGGGGATACCGGCTATTGCCCTGCTTTTGAAGAGATAGGAAAAAGATTCGGTCCTTTCGATCTTGCAGCTATTCCCATCGGAGCTTACGAGCCCAGGTTGGTATACATGTGAAGAAAGCCTTCCTGCTACGTGATAAGTAACTGAGCTTTACATGAACTCGATGTGCTGTTTTTATGCAAGAGAGGGAGAGAGGGAGAGACAATTGGTGTGCCAGGGCCTCCAGCCACTGCAATTGAACTCCAGATGCATGCACCACCTAGTGGGCACGTGCAACGTTGCATGTGTTTGTCACTGTGCATCTGGCTTACGTGGGACCTAGAGAGTCAAACATGCGTCCTTAGACTTTGCAGGCAAGCGCCTTAATCCCTAAGCCATCTCTCTAGCCCTTGATGTACGTTTTTGTGGTGATAAACCAGACACAATTGCTTACCTACCTCCCCTTTTGGCTTGCTGTACTGCCATCTTGTCTCTAAGATGTGAGTACGGGGTGGACATTTGTTTGAAGAGAGTTAAACTCAGTACAGTATCTAGCTTGTACTTTGTAATCATCTCTTTGATCAGAACTAACAACTGTAGAAATAAAACGCCTATTCAACAAAACTTGGGAATACCTTGCACATGTAAGCTGATGACACAGCTTTTAGTAATGCGCTTGGAATATTTCATGCTTACTTTGGGTCTCGTGCCACCAGGCATTATAGCTAAGTCAGGTGGGGTTTAATATTTCCCTTTTTTGTTCTTGCAGAGCTGGGAGCCAAACTCAGACCTTGCATATTCTAGGACAATTGCTTCACCACTGACCTACATGCCCAGCGCTAACATTTTAATTTTAATTGTGAGAATGAGAAATTAACTGTTACTGTGAGAATAGTAAGGAAGTAGAATTTGCAGTAAGCTTTTTCAAAAAAGAAAATCAGTAGAAACTCCAAGAACTGGTTACATTTTGCCATGAATCCTGAGTGTCTGGACATATGGCAGAACAGAGCTTCTGTAAGCTGTTGAGAACACAGTGGCTTTGTTTTTGGGCTCCCAGTAAATAAGGGCCTCTGGCTGTCACAGATGGATGAACTTCTCCTGATGTGTTCTGTGAAAGGCATCAGCACCTGTGTGGAATCTGTACCCATCAGTCTCTGAGGCATTAGCTGGCAGTGGCAGACTAGAATGTAAATAACATGAAGATGTTTTTTCCTCAATGAAACTGATAGCTTGAAAGCAAAATATGTGCTTGAACATAGTTACAGTATCTTCTTTTCTTTTCTTTTCTCTTTTCTTTCTTTCTTTTTTTTTTTTGAGGTAGGGTCTCACTAGTTACAGTATTTTCTTTGTGTCAGCAGTAATTCCTACTTTTATGAAAGTGGTTTTGAAAAAATATTTTATTTATTTGAGGGAGAGAGAAAGAGGCAGCTAGAAATGGAGAGAGAGAGGGGGCCGGGAGAGAAGAGAATGGGCATGCTAGGACCTCCAGTTACTGCACCATCTTGTGCATATGGCTTTACGTGGGTATTGGGGAATAGAACTTGGGTCTTTCAGCTTTGCCAGCAAGCACTCCTTAACTACTAAGCCCCCTCTCCAGCCCATGCAAGTGGTTTTTGTCAATCCTTGATTATTTTCTGGGAGAATGCTATGAAATAGGTATTGTATTTTATCCTTTTATAAACCAAGTCTTATTTAATCTTCACAGCACTCGTGCAGGGCGGGTTTGAATTTATTCTTCACAGTCATGGAAATTCAAGCTCAGAGAACTTGAAAGGCCTTTCCAAAGGTATTCCTGTGGCTGAGAGCTAGGACTTACAGGAAGCCCTCTGTGTCAGTAGAAAATTGTCTTCGAAGGAAGTCAGAAGGCAGCCTTTCATTGTGTCCTATCTTTAGTCACTCACCCATTAGTCCTTCTTTTGCAAAACCCCAAACACTCTTCGGTTTTATGATGCTTCATTAAAACACCTTGAATCGTAGTGGCACTTTCTGCCTCCAGTCTTTAAAGCGTATGCATGTTTGTTTTGGGAAAGAGTCCTGATAACATGCCAGGACTTATACCCTAATTTTTGTTTGCTTATCTTACCAAGCTTAAAACAGTTTGTTTCTGTGGGATATTCAGATTCTTTTCTAAGTGGAATTTGAGCTTACAGGGTTTTTTTTAAAACCCACTATTCAGTTTCTTTGATTCATACCTAGAATTTCAAAGTACTTGCTTTTTAAAGTAGTAAGCCATTTCTTTAGACTATAACATTAGTAAAAATCAAAATATATGGTATTTTATTATTGAGAGAAGCGTGTTGCTCAAGACTGACTTGTTTAGCTATTTGCACACACAGTTTTTGCATCCCCAGAAAAAAAGTGGGCTCAATGGAGATATTTTTATCTATTGTATCAAATTTGCCAAACAGCTCTGGTTTTATTTCCTTTTGAGAATCTTTCTGTTTTATTTATTTTTTATGTTTTTGGTTTTTCGAGGTAGGGTGTCACTCTAGCTCAGGCTGACCTGGAATTCACTATGGAGTCTCAGTTCGAGGCCACCCTGAGACTACAGATGAATTCCAGGTCAGCCTGAGCTAGAGTGAGACCCTACCTCGCAAAACAAAAACAAAAGCAAAAAAAAAACAAAACAAAACAAAAAAATGTTCTCTACATGAGTCTAGTGTGAATCCAGTGGTTGAAAATAAACACTATTGCATGTTGCTATTTCTCTTGGCAAGCCAGCACAGTTTTCAGGAGTACTGATGCTACACATAGGATTTTAAAAGTCAAATGAAGGGATAGAAAAGGGGAATAAATGAAAACTTACCACTGCGAGGTGCTTTTTATTTCTCAGACTCCACAGTCCTGTGAGGAACCTTAAAGACTGACTTAGATGATGCAGTAGTTAGAATATATTCCAAGGGTGAATGAATACATTACTGTGTTCTACCAGGTGGTTTATGAAATACCAGCATGTTGATCCAGAAGATGCTGTAAGGATTCATATCGATGTTCAGACAAAGAAGTCTGTGGCAATTCACTGGGGCACTTTTGCACTAGCAAATGAGGTGAGTTTGATTTTAATTTTAAAAAAATGGCTTTGAGCCAGGCGTGGTGGCGCACACCTTTAGTCCCAGCACTCGGGAGGCAGAGGTAGGAGGATCGCCATGAATTCGAGACCACCCTCAGACTCCATAGTGAATTCCAGGTCAGCCTGGACTAGAGTGAGACCCTACCTCGAAAAAACCAAAAAAAAAAGAAAAAAGAAAAAAAGCTTTGATTATGTGTTTGACTCATGGTAGGAGTCGGGCATCACCATTCCCTAGCAGTGTATTCAGAGACTACCCTGTGGAATCAGACCCCGTGTATACTTGTCCTAATCACATGAACGTAAAGCATCTTAACCAGTATAATAGTACTCGAACCGAGTGGGGAGAATACCCACATTGTATGCCATTTCTCAAGGACATTTCTTTCTTTTTCTTTTTTTAAAATTTATTTATTTATTTGACAGAGAAAGAGGGAGACAGAGAGAATGGGCACCAGGGCCTCCAGCCACTGCAGACAAACTCCAGACGCGTGCGGCCCCTTGTGCATCTGTCTGGCTATCTGGGTTCTGGGGAATTGAACCTGGGTCCTTCAGCCTTGCAGGCAAAGGCCTTAAATGCTAAGCTATCCCTCCAGCCCTCAAGGACATTTCTATAGTTAATGAATTATGTGTTTATATATCTAAAAATCTGTTTGTGAGTGGTATTGGGCATAGAAAAGTAAACCACAATGTGTTCCCTCCTCCAGGTGGCTGTTATTTTATCTAGTGGAGGCTAGAAGACGTGCACATGCCTCCTATATTAGAGGGAGGCAGTGCTATAATGTGGGGCAAAATGGTTGGCCTCAAAGTCAGGGACCATTGTGGAAGGAAGGAATCAGGATAGCTTCATGGAGGAATGACCTTTAAGCTTGGCTGTCAGCAAGGGGGAAGCATTTCCGTGGGAGGGAAGGGCAGAGCACAGGCTGGGAGGCAGCAGCCTGGGAGGGGTGGGGGGTTTGTTCGGCAGGAGCGTGGATGGCACGGAGGCCAGTGGAGAAGAGGGCTAGAGCGTGTGGTGCTCTAGACACATGTTAGTCACCTGACAACCTGGATTTAGTGCTTGTCATGTAGTAGAACAGAAGAGCTGATTTAGCTTAGGGGAGCTGAACCCTGAATCTGGGATAAGGGGCAGTGGAGTAAAACGTTCTCTTCTTTCCTGGATCCAAGCCTTTCCCTAAGCAAAATTTAGAAAGAGGCAGTTGGAAGCTGGCTTCTCTTGCTTTACTCTGTAGTGTCCTCATACCCAAGGGCCGCTCTGTAGAAGCCTCATGATTTCTTGCTCTTTTTTTTAGCTCTCTCTGTTTCATTTCTGGCCTGCTCTCTTCCTAAGTTGCAGCTAATACATTCCTGGTAATTTTTCTGTCCCCTATTCAAAATGGTCACCCTGTGTCACAATAGCCCTGAGTCATGATGCTGCAACTCTTCAGAGAGGCTGTTGTGTCATGGAGTGGAATGAACACATACTAACTATAGAGGGTGGGGAGAATGCATGAGAGCGTCAGTGTGTATGTGTATTTGGGAAGAGGCAAACTGCTGCTTTTGCATACTGCTGTATTTGATGGCAATATCCTATTCTGTATAGATGTAGATGTTCCATGTATATTACTTGCCAGTGACTTAGGTGAAACAATAGTGCTTTATTAAACCTGTGCAAAGAAAGCATTGAAGGTTTTTATTTTGAGTGATAAGGTAGACAGTTGAGATGGGAAGATGAAGAGAGGATACAAACCACTGTCATCAACGGTTATTTCTTCTGTTGGTATTTTATTTTTATTTATGTATGAGAGAGAGAGGGGGAGGAAGAGTATGGGTATGCTAGGGCCTCTAGCCACTGCAAATGAACTCCAGACACACGTGCCACCATGTGCATCTGGCTTATGTAGGTTCTGAGGAATTAACCTGGGTCCTTAGGCTTCTATAGGCAAGTGCCTTAACCACTAAGAAATCTCTCCAATGTAAGAATTTTTTTATTTTTTTAAGAGAGGAGAGAGAGAGAGAGAGAGAGAGAGAGAGAGAGAACTGGCATAAATACCAGGGCCTCAGCCACTGCCATTGAACTCCAGATGTTTGTGCCACCTAGTGGGCATGTGCAATCCTTGCGCTTGCCTCACGTTTGTGCATCTGGCTTATGTGGGATCTGGGGAGTAGAACATGGGTTCTTAGGCTTCGCAGGCAAGCACCTTAACTGCTAAGCCATCTCTCCAGCCCCTAAGAATTATTTCTTATATAGCCGTCAAGAATTATTTCTGTGATGGGGAGATGATTCAGTTGGTAATTTGTTTGTCTTTTGAGCATTAGGACATGAGTTCGATCCCTGAAAATCAAATTTAAAAAGCCAGGTGTGGTGGTGTGCACTGGAGAAATAGAGACAGGTGGATCTCTGCTGCTCTCTGGTCCTCCAGTTTAGCCCACTTGTGAGGTTCCAGAACAGTGAGAGACCCTCTCTCAAAGTAAGGATGCTACCAGAGGTTGTCCTCTGGCTTCCACACACATGCACACATTATTCATGTTGACAGCTAGGCCTACCTGCATTCAGGAGGCCGTCAGCAAGATGAGAAAAGCATGTTAAACCTCTGTCTTTACTTCTTATTAAGACTTTAAATAAATCTTGGTGTAGTGGTGCACACACGCCTTTAATCCCAGCACTCGGGAGGCAGAGGTAGAAGGATCACCATGAGTTCAAGGCCACCCTGAGACTACGCAGTGAATTCCAGGTTAGCCTGGGCTACAGCGAGACCCTACCTCAAAACCAACCAACCAAACAAACAAAAAACCGTAAAATAAAAATTTATCTGTTCTTTCACCATTTGGGAGTTTTCAAATGTATTTAACTAAACATAAAACTGTGAACCACTATGAGTTTGTTACATTGTAAAACTGATGGGCTCTTCAGAAAGGTTTAGCCGATGATGCCTAAATACTTTAAAACTATTTGTGTGATTGGGGAGATTGTTTAACGGTTAAAGGCATTTACTTGCAATGCATGTTGGCCTGGATTCATTTCCCCAGCACCCATGTAAAGTCAGACACAAAAAGTGACACAAGAGCCGGGCGTGGTGGCGCAAGCCTTTAATCCCAGCACTGAGGAGGCAGAGGTAGGAGGATCGCCTTGAGTTCGAGGCCACCCTGAGACTCCATAGTGAATTCCAGGTCAGCCTGGGCTAGAGTGAGACCCTACCTCAACAACAACAACAACAAAAAAAAGTGACACAAGCATCTGGCGCTCTCTTGTACTGGAAAGAGACCCTGGTGCACTCCCACTCCACATAAATAGATAAAAAACTATTTGCATAAAAGCAGGTATAATAGCTGCTCATTGTTATCTAAGCAGAGTAGGGATGTCCCTAACGTGGCTGCACAGTAAAATCTTACAGATGTAGCAACATCTGCTTTTCTAAGGAATGATGAGTGCATTCCTAGATGATTTATTCACGTTGTTAAAAAAAACCCGCTAGTTTTGATGGACAGTTTTTAAGTATTATATAACACATAGATTAACCTTTTAACTGACCTAGGTCTTTAGCTTGAAGAGATTCTGTTGTAAGTTGATCATACAAACAGGCATCCTGAGCTGGAGAAATGGCTTAGAGGTTAAGGCACTCACCAGCAAAGCCAAAGGACGACCCAGGTTCAATTCCCCAGTACCCACATAAGCCAGATGCAGAAGGTGGTGCATGCATCTGGAGTTCATTTGCAGTGGCTGAGGGCCCTGGTGTGTCCATTCTCTCTCTCAAATTAAAAGCAAAACAACTGGGCTGGAGAGATGGCTTAGTGGTTAAGCGCTTGCCTGTGAAGCCTAAGGACATGGTTCAAGGCTCCATTCCCCAGGACCCACGTTAGCCAGACGCATGTATCTGGAGTTTGTTTGCAGTGGCTGGAGGCCCTGGTGTGCCCATTCTCTCTCTCTGTTGCTGTCAAATAAATAAATAAAAATAACAAAAAAAATTAAAACAAAACAAAACAAAACAAAAAACCAACCAACCAAACAAAAAAACCCAATGATCCCCTCAGGCGTTTAGGAGCTGTCCAGGGCTGGTGGCTTTGCATTAAACAAAGTGCTGGGTGCTCGTCTGCTCTCTGCTCTCCCACAGGTACAGGTTCTGACCTCTGTTGTACTATCTTCCTCTTAAGCAGTTGTTGATTTCAAGGCTGGGGTCACTTTTACCTTTGTGTATTATAGTACATGGATCATGAGGTAGTATGTAGGTCACCAGAAACCTTTCATCTTTCATACCTACTTCTTTTTTAAAAATTAAAAAAAAAAAGCCGGGCGTGGTGGCGCACGCCTTTAATCCCAGCACTCGGGAGGCAGAGGTAGGAGGATCGCCGTGAGTTCGAGGCCACCCTGAGACTCCATAGTGAATTCCAGGTCAGCCTGGGCTAGAGTGAGACCCTACCTCAAAAAAAAAAAAAAAAAAAAAAAAAAACCAAAAAATTAAAAAAAAAATTGTTTTTTTTTTTTTCAAGGTAGGATTTCACTCTAGCCCAGGCTGACCTGGAATTCACTATGGAGTCTCAGGGTGGCCTCGAACTCACAGCGATCCTCCTACCTCTGCCTCCCGAGTGCTGGGATTAAAGGTATGCGCCACTATGCCTGGCTTTTCATATCTAATTCTAAGGTTATCTTCTTTAGCTAGAAATATTTGCTGTGGCATTTGCTCTCTCTCTCTCTCACACACACACACTCATACACACACACCCCTCAGATTTTCATGTTTCCCAAACATTGTTAATATTCAGTTCTCTAATACCATTTTTGGTATTGATTCTATTTACACTGAAATTGCATAGGCTGAAGTAGGGATCAGATTTTATCTAGGATGGCATTATAGCTGACATACAGATGTTCGGATAGATTGATTTCTACCTAGCGATAGACTTCAGTTGACTTCACAATTTTTTAAAATATTTTATTTATTTACTTGAGAGAGAGAAAGAGGGAGAGAGAGAGAATGGGTGCACCAGGGCCTCCAGCCACTGCAAATGAACTTTCAGATGTGTGCGCCCCCTTGTGCATCTGGCTTACGTGGGACCTGGAGAGTCGGACGGGGATCCTTTGGCTTTGGCAGGCCAATGTCTCAACTGCTAAGCCATCTCTCCAGCCTCACAATTTTTGACTCATATTAGAAAACATTGACTAATTTGTTCATGGTTCATCTAATAGGCCTTGTTTGATGTAGGCACCTGTTGGTTATTTTAGGTTGAATGCTGATTTGAAATATTCTCCAAATACATGTACTGATAATGTTTCACTTTTCTTCCTTCTGCCATTTGCCAGCATTACTTGGAGCCTCCAGTGAAACTGCGTGAAGCTCTAGAAAGATATGGACTTCGGACTGAAGATTTTTTTGTCCTGAAGCATGGAGAATCAAGATACTTAAATACTGATGATAAAGCTTTGAATAAATATGAACATAGGAGCTTTTAATAAAAAAGGCATCATTTGATATAAATTGGAAAACAAATGAAAAGACTAAGAAATTCATGAATATTACCACTTTTTACATTTGGAAATAACTTCTGCAAGTGTGTCTGTGTGTATATTTTTAAAAAAGTGTTTTTTGATTTGTGTAATAACTTGCTTACTAATATGATGAGCAATGTATATAAACTATGAAAGAGTTCAGGGATGGTCACGTATCACATTGGCCAATGTAGATTTAAAACCTATAACAATGATGTCAACATTGCAACATGATATTTTTACTAAAGCATTATCCTTTAGTGGTGGTAGAATTTTCTGAGGTTATGATGAACTGATATTAAAGACTCATTTGTAGTTGGGTGTGGTGGCTTACACCTTTAATACCCCTACTTGAGAGGCTGAGATAGTAGGATTGTCATGAGTTTGAGAGGCTAGCCTGGCCTACAGAGTGAATTCCAGGTCAGCCCAGGCTAGAATGAGACCTTGACTCACCAACCCCCCACAAAAATAAAATAAAAAATGACTGGTTTGTTTTCTGTAGGGGTCTCTGCAAGGGGAACCGAGGTTATCTACCCACTTACCTATACACACTATACACTCACACCCCTTTCTTATATTCACATGATAGCTAATGATAGAATAGTCTCCACCATGTTGATCAAACATGGCACTTCTAGCTGGTGCATGGCCGTGCGTGCCTTTAATCCCAGCACTCGGAAGGCAAGGGTAGAATCCTGGGAGTTCAAGGCTACTCTGAGGCTACATAGTGAATTCCAGGTCAGCCTGAGCTACAGTGAAACAAACAAAAACCCATGGCAGTTCTTACTTTATCAAGATTAGTTGGCAGGGTGGAGGTGTATGCCTGGAATTCCAGCACTCTGAAGGCTGAGGCAGAGAGGATCAGTAGTTTAAGGTCAGAGCTACAAGTGAGACCTTGTCCCAAAAGAAAAAAATATAGTATATATGCCAGATGTTAAGTGGTTATTTTATTAAGCATAAAATCAGGAGTTTGAGCTAAGTTATCATTTTAAAGATATTTTTATAGTGGTAAAATAGCATTGCATAAAATTATTATTTAAAACATTAAAAAAGTGTACAACTCTTTGGCATTCAATATGTTCACATTCTTGTTCAGTTACACCCACTATCAAATTTACTAAGAGGAGAACAGTATACTCTGTTGTGCATATACAATCGTCAAAAACTGATGAGCAGGGAGGGCTGGAAGGATGGCTTAGTGGTTAAAGCATGTGCCTGCAAAGCCAAAAGACCCAGGTTCAATTCAACAGTATCCATGTAAGCCAGACACACAAGATGCACACATCTGGAGTCTGTCTGCAGTGACTGGAGGTCCTGATGTACCCATTTCTCTCTCCCCCTGTCTCTCTCAAAAAAAATAAAAAATAAAAACTGATGAGCAAAGATAGGAATAATGTGGTTATGAAAACCATGACTTAGGGAATACTCTATTTTTATTCTGAAAGTAGACCTGCTAAGCACAAATAGAGCTACAATGGAATATTTTAAATGAGTGAAGATCTTAAATATAGAATGTGGAAATAAATTTTATTGTGTTCATTTCCATTTTCTCTACATGCACTCATTTTTTTCTGATCTTCCAGCTTTAACCCTAAACATAACAAGGTTTATATTTTGTTTTACATGACTTGGATGTGTTATATATATTTTTATATTAAACGACCTCTAAGCACAATTGTACCTTTTATTATCATTGTGGAATACTAGTGACTTTAAGGAAGAATCTGGTGTGTGCTGACCTGAGCTCTTGTCTCTGTCTTACAAACAGGCTCTGAACCTTCAGGGAAGTGATCTGGGCTGACTGGTACTGTAGACACCACGTTCTGTGTCCCTGAGCTATAGACTCAGCGACTACACTTTATTCATACCGAACCATCAAAATAGGTTTTCTATACCAAATGCTACCCTGGTAGTGCCCAGCAATCTATGTGCACATGTGTATTCATGCCATGTTAACCAGTAATTCTGAGTTTTATTACTTGATCATGAATTTTCTGCTTAATATGAAACAAGTCACCTATGTTCACAGTGCCTGTTTCCTCTTACACAAGAGGATAATTGTGACCTACCTCCAAAAGGTGTAAAATAATACTTTTTTTTTTAAAGCACTTTAGAAATATAAGGGGGGGAATGATTTAAGCATCACTACCTAATATAGGTAAGTCCATTAGAAAGTTGAAAATAGACTAATGCATTTGCTAATGTTGCAGATATAAGTGTATACATTAGCACTAAATACTGGAGGTTAACCACCTTACCCCACTTATTTTGTGAATTCAGAGAATAAAAGCCAGTAAGTGATCATGACATTTTTTTTTAATGTAAACATTCAAACAAATCAAAGGGAAATGTGTATTATTGTAGTAAGTGTGTAATGCATGTGATTTGGAGGTACTAAAGCACAAAAGAGATTCCCTGTAAAATAAGCTTTGGGGGAAAACCCAAACAAGCCTAACCTTCTACTGCAAGCAGTTTGAGGATCATGGGGGGCTAGCTGGGACTCCTGCAGCCCTCTCTCTTGTCACTGCTGCACATCAGACTGAATTCCATGTTACCTCCATGAAGGAAGCCAATGGGGACTGAGGGTCTCTCCTCATGACTGGCCTTATTGTTTCTGTCTCCACACACACTATTTACCTGAGGGTATCCAAACAGTGGTCTAGCCCCGTCTAACTGAGCCTGCCTCGTTTCCCCAGGTTTCCTCACACTCTTCTATGTTGATGCTCCATTCATTAGGAAGTACAGCAAAGTACACATTCCCTACCCACTCTAATAAAGTGTTTTGAAGGGTGTCTGTGTAGCCTGTCAGGTGTTTTTTTCTTTTAATCTGTTCTCTTGCTTAGTTCACTCAAATACACAATGTAATACGGTCTAATCAATCTTCCGGGTCAATTCCACTTTCCTCTTTGACCACTGAGCCTCTTTGCTGAGGAATGCTGCTGTCAGTGAAGGTGGGCTTGCCAAGCAGGACAGCGAATACCTACTAAAAGTGACCGTGTGTCATGACCTACCTAAGGGATCACAGTGAGTTCTTTCCAGGTCGCTGAAAATGACTCCTGCTTCTGGCATTTTGACGTTCCAGAACCAGGGCTGTGGTCATAGGAAGAATGGTTATTCATTCAGACCAGCGATCAAGGCAAAGGTGATACGGAGTTTCAGAATCTAGTGCTGACAGAACACACTGAAAACAAGACCTGTTTTTGTTGTTTGTTTTGGTTTTCAAGGTAGGGTCTCACTCAAGCCTGTTGGCCTTGAACTCACAGTGATCTTCCTACCTCTGTCTCCCGAGTTACTGTTTGCACCACACCTGGCTCAGGTCCAGGGTGGCCTCGAACTAACTGCAATCGTCCTACCTCTGCCTGAGTGCTGGGATTAAAGGTGTGCGCCGCCACGCCCTGCCTTCAAGCCCTGTTTTTTTTTTTTTTTTTTGGTTTTTCGAGGTAGGGTCTCACTCTAGTCCAGGCTGACCTGGAATTCACTATGGAGTCTCAGGGTGGCCTCGAACTCACAGCGATCCTCCTACCTCTGCCTCCCGAGTGCTAGGATTAAAGGCGTGCGCCACCACGCCCGGCAAGCCCTGTTTTTTGATGCATGCACATCTGGGCACTTCCTTTCAGGAAGTCAGGAGGCAAGTTTTTAAAAAGCTGTTATAAAGAAATGTGGCCCCATCTGGAGTTTGTTTGCAGTGGCTGGAGGCCCTGGCATGCCCATTCTCTCTCTCTCTCTCCCTCTTTCTCTCTCTGTGTCGCTCTCAAATAAATAAATAAATAAATGTACAAAAAATATTTTTAAAAAAATGTGCCCCAAAAAACATGCCTTTGGGGAAACGCTGTGAATTTTGGTTGCTAACATAAAAATTATTCTCTGCCATAATACTATAGTACCTTTTCTCTACTGTGAAACTGTTCTTCAGAGTCATTTTCTACACAAGGCTCACCCCAAGAACACATTTTTTTCAATTTGAGGATTTGTGACTTCTATGCAAACAGTCTTGAAACCATGTATTTAAAACTGACTTTTCAAGGACTCTTAAAGCTTTGTCTAAATACATAAGCACTAAAGCTTGTTTGCACGTTGATTTCCTTAACGCTAAGCATGACGGTGGGTGAGAACTTGAACACTGTAGAACCTGGCTGAATTCAAATACACCAACTATTGTATCTTAACAGGATAACAAAAATGACTTAAAAAGGCAGTGACTGAAAAATTCATATACTATAATTTTAGTTAAGTAAAATGTGAATGAAAATAAAGTCCTGTCAACGAGGGGGAGAAAATACAACCTTTAAAGTTTTTCTTTTTATTAAAAAAAATTATTCAATTTATGGTCATAGTAAAAAAACTCAAACAATAGAAATGGACATACATAGAAAAGCCATATCCCACACCCCAGCCCCACTCCCAGGAGCATGAGTGTCTTTCTAGAAGTGTTCCATCTAGATAGAAATGGAAATATTTCTCATAAAAAGACACGGGATTATACCACATACTATTAGAATGTGTTTTTAAAAGCCACCATTTCATGGGTATATTTCTACATCAGTACAGTCAGATTCACTTCAGTCTTTTCAAAGAGTGGTTACATAATTGTAACTAGGTCTCTACGGATGGACATTTTGGTTGATTCCCAGTATTCTATATGTCACATCTTTACACAATGGCACACTTACAGAGGTGAGTTCGAAGAACATTTTTCCTGAAAAGTTTACTTTTTAAAAGAACTGATTAGAAATGATAGAAGAGTTTTTGATGATCGAAAAAGACTTGAAAGCAGTATGGGTGGCTGGCAGGTGGACTGACAGAGAGAGATCAGTGCCCTAAAGAACAGGTGGTTCCTGGCATCCAATCCACCAGGTCCCCAGCGGTCTCTCATGAGTAACTGCACATCACTTCCAGGAGTCAGAAGGGTGATTATATACATATGCATGCCACACCATGTCTTGTGGAGGAAATCACTACGGCAGTTCATAAATAGTGACATAATAGTTCAGTACAATCTCATACTCATCTGGTACCAACAAGACGGTCCAAAACTAGCCTGGAGAGCATGACGAGTACAAGATCTCGTGGGCTTTTCAGAATGGAGTATCTTCACAGACTTTACTGGCTTAGCATAACACACCTAGTCCCAAAACCCTGAATCTGAAATGCTCCAAAATCCCAAACACTGACCATCATGTTGGATCAGGAATGCCTAACCTGAACTGTGTTAAAGATGAGATATGGTAGTTATTGTTCAAATTCAGTGGCTAAAACAATCCTTTTAAAAGAAGATGAAAAATAACTGTGTGATAACTTATAGGCTGCATTACTCTCTGGAAAAATATGATCAACCAATCAGAATTTTGGTATTATTGTTACCACTTTTTCTTTCACATCCTCATCATGATGGTAGACCAAAGCTCTCATTTTCTGGGCACATTCTTCTCCATATAGCAGGGAAAATAATGACCCTTTAGCAAAAGAAGGCTGGTTAGCTCCATGGCCTTCCACTTGGAGGCAGTTCTTTATATTCTGAAAGAGGGTAAGTACTCGAAGAAGAATCTCCTTAGCCATTTGGCCATCATAAAGGGACAGGAATGATGGATCCACCTGGAAGAGAAAACAGTGTGTCGTTTTCTTATTTTAAAACTGCATTAACTAGTTTCCATTTTTCAAATTCAGTCACAGAAACGTACCCTTAACTACATAACTTAAATGGATAAAATTTTATCCTTCCTCTGTTATACACTAATGGAAATAAGGTTTTCTGTTCTAGCTAAGAAATAAGGTTTCTTTGGAATCCCCAAGTATACTCGTTTGGAAAACCATCCACCTCCTTAGGCTCCATTATATGGTTTTCATGAGAACTCGGTCCTTCAGCAGACATTGCTGTCTCCCAGTGCAGGGCCCAGGGCTGGGGGAGGGGACAGCAGATGGCCCTTCCTCTCAGGTGAGCTTCATTTCACCGCAGACCTTCCTTTCTACTTACACTTCCTTCAGCACATTCACAACAGATTTTAATTACCTCGGTCCTTTGTTACGTGATCTTTTTGTTTCTCTCTAGAACACAAGTTCCAGGACAAAAATCACCATGTACTCACTGGTCTGGGCACTCAGCCCAGCATCGAGCACACACTGGGGACTCAGTCCTGCTGTTGCCCTGGATACTAAAACAAGCCAAGTCGAAAAGACATGGTGACATAAGTGTACCCCGACTGGGCAGACATGGAAAATGTTGCTTCAGAGATGTTTAAAATGAAAATGGGCTTGTTACAGGAAATTTAAGAAATTCATATATGCAAAGATTAATGAGATAACACCTTAATCACCTGAATGTTATTATTCAGAGATAATTCCTGTGAACATTTTAGGATAGGTCTTTACAGATCTGTCTACATTTATAAAACAAATATGTAATCTATTTACTTGGGCACTGAGTAGTCCTTCTGTCATGGCTGGATTTTCAGACAAATTCAATAGCAGCTTCAACACTTGAACCTGAAAAGAATATTGGTTTATTTCAGACCAGCAAACAAGACTTCTCTCCCTAACGTGCTGGCCTTCCACAATGTCTCCCTGTAAAGTCCTGCCTGAGTTTCAAGGCTCAGCTCCCATTTTCTCTACTCCATGAAGCCCCATCCCCACACGCTAACGCTTCTAACACCCCATACCATTATAGCAGCAGTATCCACAGATCAGTGCCATTGAAACCTTCTTTCTGATAATGCTGTGGAGACTAAGCGGAATCTGATCTTCAAATAAAAAATGAAAATCTCTCAAAGCTTAGTTCATGTTTGATGAAAGTGAAAATTTTGAAAAGGTTTGGTTCACAAGGCTAAATAAATAATAGGGTCCTTTTAATATGAATCTTGGAGGTTATCTCTCCCTTATTTAAATTGGTTTTTTGAGGTAGGATCTCCCTCTAGCCCAGGGTAACCTGCAGTTCACTATGTAGTCTCAGAGTGGCCTTGAAGAGCTCTTGGCGATCTGCCTACCTCTGCTGGGATTAAAGGCGGGTGCCACCATGCCCGGCTGAAGCTCTCTCTTTTGTGTTTTGCACTCATGTCAATAAGGCACAGGGGTACAAGAAAAAGAGCAAATCCAGTTTTTTTCATTAGACCTAGGAAGGAACTTGGATACTCAGATATGAATATTTTATAGGACTTTTTTTTTTTTTTTTGGTTTTTCGAGGTAGGGTCTTGCTCTAGCCCAGGCTACCTGGAATTAACCATGTAGTCTCAGGGTGGCCTCAAACTCACGGAATCCTCCTACCTCTGCTTCCCGAGTGCTGGGATTAAAGGCATGCGCCACCATGCTCAGTTTGTTTTGTTCTTTTGAGATAGGGTTTCACTGTAGCCCAGGCTGACCTGGGACTCTGTAGTTCCAGACTGGCCTCCAACTCACCGTGATCCTCCTACCTCTGCCTCCCAAGTGCTGGGATTAAAGGCGTGCGCCACCATGCCTGTCTTATAAAACTTTAAAAAAAATACTATAAAAGCAATAGATAGCAACTTTAGAATCCCCCTCCCCCCGCTTCTGTAGTGCTGGGATCAAAGCCAGGGCCTTATGGGGTTGGTTAGCACTCTACCGAACTGAGCACACCTCCAGCCCTGGAACCGTTCTAAATACAGGAGAAGGACATTCCTCATACTTCACCGGCAGACTGAGTGAGCACCGCAAAGTTTTCACGTGTCTTCCAGGTCCTTGTGTACACACCTAACACTGCACGAGGGCGCGTGTACGACCAAGGAGCCGGAAGAACAACAGCTAGTTATCGTCTGGAACTAAGATGCAAGGTTTCTGTCCTCTGTCGAAGGGAATTAAGAATGTAGGAAAAATATAAGGTCAGAGGACAGATAAGGATTAGACAAAATATGGGCTGTAGTTTGGTTTGAAACCCTGAGTCCTGTTTTTCCCTTTCTTGTTCCACGTGCCATCTGGTGGTGACTGCAGGACACTGATCTTAAGCTGTTGGCTCCATTACTGCGGACGCAGCAGGCGGTTTGCCTGTTAGTGCTTTCCACTGCGCTGTGAAGCAGTGATGCGTCTGCAAATCGTCCCAGCGCGCTGCCACTAGCGAGCAAGCGCTTTTAACAGCTGAGCCAGCTCGCCGGCCTCCCATGTATTTTTCTTTCAACTGTCCCAGAAAACACAGCTAAATATGGTAAAACCCTGAGGAATAATAAACCCAATTTATCACAGTGAATGAGTATACATTCTAATTTGTGTTCTTTCTGGTTTGCAAAAACAAGGCACTCATATACACTGATAAGGGGGGAGGGATTTGTTTAGTAGAAAAACTTTCAGAAAGTGTCCCCTGGTACCCTGTTGAATTCAGCTCCATATTTGGTGCCTCCTACAACTGTATAATTAAGACAAAATGATGCCTTAACACATCTCATCCCCTTCACTTCTGCATAGATGTGGTCTTAGAAGGTTTTCAACAAATAATGGCTGAATCAAAACAATATTTTGTTAAAAGATTAATAATATATGTAACATAAAAGTGAAAAAGGGAATGTGTGGGGAAAAGGGTATAAGCAGGGGCTGGATTCTAGGCAAGAGGAGAAGGGGAAGAAGAACGCGTGATCATAAGACCCATTGTTTTGTATGCTACTTAAAAAATATTTTTTTGTGGGCTGGAGAGTTAGAGTCAGCAGTTAAGAACACTTCTTGCGCAAGCATGGGAACCTGAGAAGGCTGGAGAGACCCCTTGAGTTTGATCCCCAGGACCCACATAAATAGCTGGGGATAGCTTCATGTGTCTTTAACCCCAGTTCAGTAGGGGACTAGGGATCTAAGAACAGCTTGAGCTTGTAAAAAAGAGTTAAGCTCTGGAAAAGAGACCCTGGGCTCAAGTAAGAATGGTGGGAAAATAATGGTGTGAGGCACCCAATGTTCTGCTCCCACCACTGCAACTGAGGGGCCTCTGCCACAGGCAAGTGGGGTACTGCAATGACACATACCCATGCACACCCCTCCCCCTACACACACATTATATCACATATACACATAAGCAATTTTTTTTTTTTTTTTTGTAAAACCTGAAGTAAGCAAAAAATTCAGCTGGGGGAGCTGGAGTGATGGCTCAGCTGTTAAAGGTATTTGCTTGGAAAACCTGCTGGACCGGGTTTCAGTTCCCCAGCACCCATGTGAAGCCAGATGCCAAGCGTGGCACAAGCATCCGGTGTGTGTTTGTAGCAATGCGAGACTCTGTTGTATGTGTGTGTGCACACAGACACAAATTAATTAGTTAATTTAAAAAAAATGCAACCAGGGACGGGGAGATGGCTCAGCGGATAAAGTGCTTTCCGTGCAACTGTGGTGGGCTTCTGTCATCCCAGCGTGCCCACGGCAGGAAAGGAGGCGAAGACAGGAGGACTTTTTCATAACTTCATAAATGTAATAGAATGGTGAACAATGAGACCCAGCCTCAAAGCAGGTGGAGGACAAGGACCTATCTGACCTCCACACAAGCACCATGGCATGGATGTGCTTGTACCAACACAAACAAACGCATATATATGAAATAAAAAAAAAAAACACCACTATTATAAACCTGAACTGTAGGTGGCCTGGAAGTTCAACTTCAATCTTAACAAGTTTGATGTGATAGCTCTTCACCCTTCAGTAACTGTTTCAGGGCTGGGGAGATGGCTCAGTAGTTAAAAGTGCTTGCTGTGCAAGTTGATAATCTGAGTTTGGACACCCAGACTCCACATGAAGATGGATGCAGGTGGCACACACCTATGTAATTCCAATGTGCCTATGGCAATGGGAGATGGAGTCAGGAGAATCCTGAAGCTTTTGGGCCAGCTAGCCTGGTGTTTGTGGCAGCAAAAACTAGGAAGACCCAAGCTGGGCATGGTGGCGCATACCTTTAATCCCAATGCTCAGGAGGCAGAGGTAGGAGGATCGCCGTGAGTTTGAGGCCACCCTGAGACTACATAGTGAATTCCATCCAGGTCAGCCTGAGCTAGAGTAAAACCCTACCTCAAAAAACAAAAACAAAAACCTAGGAAGGCCGGTGGTGGTGGCGCACGCCGGTAGGAATTTGCTGAAGAGGCAGAGGCAGGAGGATCAGGAGTTCGAGGAAAAACCTAGGAAGGACCCTGTCTCAAACAAGGTGAAAGGACACCCAGAGGTTGGCCTCTCTAGTAGTTTGAATCTCATGTGCTTGTGATTAAGCCTCACATGCCATCCCCAGCTGGTGGAACCTTGCTTGGAGGTGTGTTGGGGGGGAAGACCCAGACACTGACTAGCCCCACTGCAAGCCCAGCAGAGACTGCTTCCACCCGGGGCGGTGACAGGAGGTGATGCCCTGCTGCTTCCTTGCCATGCCTTTCCCGTCACGGTGCTGCATCCCCTCAAAGCCGTGAGCCGACATAAACCCTTTCCTCCCATCAGCTGCTCTTGGTCCAGTGTTTTGTTTCAACAATGAGAAGGTTACTGCAACATCCTCTGACCTCCATACACACACTGTGGCTTGCACACGCCTGTACATAACACACACACAATTGTCATTGTGTACCTTGGTGCTTCCATTTCCAGTAAGTAGCAGGTGGAACAGGTCTGTAATGTAGTTGCTCAGCATGTGCTGGTGGTCATTGGTAACAGTCATGTTGGTCAACAGCCTCAGTCCAGCCAGCTGCACAGCTGAGTTCGGGGTATCAGAGATGACGTCCTCACAGACTTGATTGACGTAGATCTGAAATCAGCCAGGGAAAAGGTGAGCATCTTGGAATTTCCAGAAACTTCGGTTTCATAGCCACTTTTCTGCATGATGGAGTACGGTGACTGCTCAGGATGGAACTGACTCCTCAGGAAGATGTCATTACTGTTTGGTCCTCAAATTGGCAACTCAAAAAAAAAATGTGTATGCGTGTGTATGTATGTAGGTCTATATATATGGGCATACACACGTGGAGGTCCAAGGACGACCTCAAGGTACCCTGCTCTACTTTGGCACAGGGTCTATTGCCACTGCAAACAACCAGTCTAATGGGCTTTTGAGATCCAGATTCTTCTGGCTCTGCCCCTCACTGCTGTAGGCATGCTGGGATCCCAGATGCACGCGTCACCTTGCGTCTGGCTTTATGTGGGTGGTGAGGAGGACCGCAGTGGATCTAAGTCACATCAGCAGGATTTTCAAGCAAGCGCCCTAAACTGCTAAGTCATCTCTCCAGCCCATGGTGACTTTAAAAACACTTCCTTTGTTTAATGCCTGGCATAATGCTGAGAATGTTAAAAATGAAATAAATCACTTAATCCTCCTGAGCTAACTCTGAGGTGAAAAGTATGACGGCCGTCTCATAGCCAGCAAATTCAAAGTCTTCAGCCAGGAGGTGGGGGAGCAACGCCCAAGTGGAGAGATCAAGGTCTCACTACCATGGTTCCTCTCTCATAGGCCTGGGTATGGGATCAGGGAAGCTGTGTGAGGCCACTGTGTCTTATGGCAGGTACCTTAGCAGTGTGGTCTAGAGAACTGTATAGTGTTAGAAGTAAAGAATGGGAGGGCAAGATGAAATGGAATTTCTCTTTGGCATTAATTCTATCAAATGCAAGCAGATGGCTGGAGAGATGGCTTAGCAGCTAAGGTGCTTGGCTGTGAAGCCTAAGGACCCAGGTCTGATTCCCCAGGACTCATGTAAGCCAGATGCAGAAGGTGGACCATGTGTCTGGAGTTCGTTTGCAGTGACAAAAGGCCCTGGCGTGCCCATTCTCTATCTGCCTCTTTATAAGTCACACCTTTTTTGTAAATTGTCATTTAAAGCATTTATCAAAATATGTTGACCATTTATACCCTTATTATAACTGAATCTTTTCAGTTTCAGTTCTAACAATGTTTTAACTGGGCCAGCTTGCTTCCTCCTGCAGCTGACCCCACCTCACCTTCTTCCATTGTCTTGAAATTGTCTCCTTCATCAACTCTACCCGTAGAAACCTTAGTTAATTTTTTAAGAACGAGGTCAGATTCTATTAGTTACAGGAACTTCTGGATAGGCGTACTCAACAATGTTTTACCTCTTTTCTTAAAGCACCTCATCAATGTTCCACCTTGCCTCGCCCTAGCCTTCCTTACCTTGTTTATAGTAGCCTGCTCACATCTGTACTCTACCCCCCAGTCAAGAGCTTATAAATGTTGAACAGAATTCATTTAATTTCTTAGTTTATTGAGGCTTCCTGCTGGTGTTCTTTGATTCGGGTCTGGTTCTTTTAGCACCCTTTTTAACTGAAGTGACCTCCAACTACAAAAGTCCATTGCACCAGGTCTAGCCCAGGTCTCTTCCTCCTCTGCATTCATCTCCATTTTCCTTTTATTTCTTTTTTCCCCAGAGGTAGGGTCTTGTTCTAGCCCAGGCTGTCCTGGAATTTACTACCTCTGCCTCCCATGTGCTGGGATTGAAAGCATGCACCACCATGCCCAGCAATCTCCAATCTTTTAAAGGTAATTCTTGGCTATTAAGTTACAAAGTATAATTTATTAGTTTCACTGCTTACCTTATGATTACTGGTTCGTATACAGAGAACCTTATACATTTTTAATTTCAGACAACTTACCTTTATCTTGATTTGGTTTTCAACATTCACACTCAGGTTATTGAGTGCATTTAAAGCTTTCTCTTTAATACTGTCATTTAGACTGTTGATTTTGCTTCCGACAATGGGAATACCGCCCAATTCACGAATAATGGCCTGTGGATGGGGGAAGGCGGAGAAAAGGACCATAACTTCAACATGCAGCTCCTTTACTGAATCCTGCCCACCTACAAACACAACTACAAGTTCATCACTTTTAAGAAATACTCTTTACACACACACACACGATATTCTTCTCACATACAAATTTTCCTATTAAAAAATCAATATAATTTAAAAAATGAATCTATTTTTAAGCTGATATATAAAATACAAAATTTGTATACATTAATGGAGAACTTTGTAATGTTTTGATAGAAGTATGTTATGTTATGTAATCATTTCATATGTATCTACGCAAACATTTTTCCCATTTCATGGCAAAAACATTTAAACTTGTTTTAGCTTTTTGGAATATATGCATAGTACACAATTGTTACCTTTAGTGATCTTACTATCTACAATTCAGCATATAAAGGGAATCAATTGAAAATATTATTCAGGGCTGGAGAGATGGCTTAGCGGTTAAGCGCTTGCCTGTGAAGCCTAAGGACCCCAGTTCGAGGCTCGATTCCCCAGGACCCACGTTAGCCAGATGCACAGGGGGGCACACGTGTCTAGAGTTCGTTTGCAGTGGCTGGAAGCCCTGGCGCGCCCATTCTCTCTCTCTCTCCCCCTCTTTCTCTGTCTGTCACTCTCAAATAAATAAATAAAAATAAAAAAAATATCATTATTCAAAGTTATACAAAAAAAACTTGCAGATATACTATAATGATCTTAAAGCAATTTAAAAATTATTTTCCTGTGAAATGTGTTGTATGACTTCTCTACTACAGACAAATAGACTTGGAATACAGCGCTAAAATAGTGTGTCAATAGTCATTGGAACACTAAAACCTCAAGATATTATTAGATGTCCAATTCAAAAAGGGGGAAGGAGTCCCATGGTCAGATAAGTTTGGGAAATTTGGGTTCTAACAAGAGTAGACATGTTTCCTTATTGTAAAGCACTAATATGCTCATATGCATTGGTATTCTCCAGAAAGAGAACTGACTATAGTATTTGTCAACTATACACAAAAAATTCCTTTCTTCAGTAGTGGGAGTGAAGAGAACTCATTAGCAGCTTACAGAATTAGAGGTCCACAGAATTTCAAAAGTGGTGCCCAAAATTTCAAAGAAAAAATAATCTGAGAATTCACACAATTGCAACACAATGTTACCATGCATTTTTGATTTCAACATGAAAAGAAGTAGCCGTTGCCTTAATTCTTATAAGAAAAATAAGCTGAAAATCTTCTGCATTTACAGAATGGCCAATAATGCCACAGAAAATGGCTCCCATCTTCTACTTTCTAAAACCAGGCATGGCATTAAGCAATGTAAACTCAAGGGACGGCCATGATGATCTATGCAGCATGTTGGCAGATGCAGACTGAGGCACTGTAACTGATGTTGGATGCACTGATCCTCGCTGCTCAAGAAAGCATGTGTGCACCAGGGACCAATGACCCACTGGACTCTTCCAGAGCAACAGAAAACTAGAGTATCAGCCGGGCATGTTGGTGCCTGCCTTTAATCACATCACTTGGGAGGCAGAGGTAGGAGGATCACCGTGAGTTCAAGGCCACTCTGAGAATACAGAGCGAATTTCAGGTCAGCCTGGACTAGAGTTAGACTCTACCTCGAAAAACCAAAAAGAAAACTAGGGCATCAAACATGCTCCATTATGGGCAGATCTGGCATCTGGTGTGTTCCACATAGTTCCTGGTTTCCCTGTTTTTTATCTTTTTATTGAAAACTTCCATAAGTATAGACAATAGACCATGATAATTCCCTCCCACCACTCCCATTTCCTCATCCCAAATCCACCCTCCATTGAATCCCTCTTTCCAATTGGTCTCTCTTCTATCTTGATGTCAACCCCCCCCTTCCATTATGAAGGTCTCATGTAGGTAGTGTCAGGCACTGTGAAGCCATTTTGTGTCTGCAAAATAGCATGTAAAGGAATCCTACCTTTCCTTCGGCTCTTTTATGTTCTTCCCACCACCTTTTCTGCAATGAACCCTGAGTCTTAGAGGGTGTGACAGAGATGTTCTTGTTTTTTATTATTATTTTTAAGAATTTTACTTGGGATGGAACCCAGCACCTTCTACTGCTGAGTCTAAATCCTCCTCCCAAACAAATGTAGTCCCTACTAGGACTGTTGGCCAACACTGTTTACATCTACTTCTGTTCTGTGGCTGTAGAATGTGTGTGAGCCAGGGCCATGATTCCTTGCCTGAGATTGACCCAAGGGGCTTGGTATTTGATCCTGGAACACACTACTTTTGAACATAGTACTTTTTTTTTTATCGTATCTTTTAAAGCACATTTCTTTGTGGCCAAAGACTGGTCCCTAAGAAGCAGGCACAAGCACAGCCAAAAGATGGGGAAGGGAGAACGAGAAGGAGAAAAAGAAAGCTTGGATAACTCTGCAACCTTGAACTGGATTCAGCTATGCCTGAAATCCATGCTATTCTTAGATGTTCAAGTTAGCTGATCTCAATATTTTTCTCTTTGGCTTAAAATAAAGTTGGATTCTTAGAAAAATGCACAAGCATTTTGAATATCTCCCTTAAAAAAAAATCTTTAAAGCATTACAGCATACTTTTGCCACTAGTCTGAGATAAAGTATTTTTATGCTCAAAATAAATTTGCATTAATGGCAATTTAACAAAGGGCATGGCTGAAAAATATTACAAAAAAAATGTCTTCATTTGTTCTCCATGCTTAAGAGCTTAGAAGGGGAGAGAAGGGAACATCTAAGTTAAGACCTTTAGTCTTAGCGTTAAGTTTCTACTTGCAGGAACCACTTACATTGATTTGGTGGCTATCAGGGTGTGGCCCGGGAACCACTTGCATCAGGACCACACTTGCAAGATCAATGACGATCTGACATAAATTGTGTACTTACATGTAGATGCTTTTTTTTTGGGGGGGGGGTTATTCATTTAATTTTTTTTTGTTACTGTTTTACTATTTTATTGAAGCACTGTTTGTCTTTAAATAAAAAGCCTATTGTTGCATAGACGCACTTCTGAATGTGACTCCTGTGACCAGCTTCAGAGAGCTAGGAATATATTCATAATCTCAGTGCTATGTGGCTGTGCTTTACTGTAACATTGTATTGTAGGCATCCATGCATGAGGAACATACATACAGGCTCTGAGAGAAGTTAAGTCACGTATCCAAGGTCAAAGACTAGGAGTTGGTTTGTTGAATGAGGACACTCACTTGGTTAGCTGAAAAGGCTGCATTGTTACCCAGAGTGACCAAGGCTTTTTCAATAATGACAGGGTCCTCAGTTGACTCAAGCAGGTAGAGAAGTTTCTCCAGTTGTTCTGCGTTTAGGACCTCATCATATGAACCATCGGTTAAATCTTCTGAATAAAAAGAAAGTCATTTCGTGTTCAACTACAATCAGTATCAACGAGTGGATTTTCTTAGTTTTTGAAAACAATTTTTGATGCTTGGCACATTTTTAGGCCATTTACACGTTTTTAATGTCATTTAGTCTTCAAGCATCTGTAGGGAAAGAGGCTCACAGACATCAAAGTATTAGGCAATGGTCACACCTGGCTCTCGCTCTTTACTCAGACAGGATCTCCCACTTGAACCCAGTTTGCCATTTGCTAACTTGGTTAGTCTAGCTAGCCAGCTTGCTCTGGGAATCCAGTCTCTGTCTCCTCAGAGCTGGGATTACTGGGCCACAACACCCACCTGACTTTTTTTTTTTTTTTTTCCAGGTAGGGTCTCACTCTAGCTCAGGCTGACCTGGAACTATGTAGTCTCAGGGTGGCCTTGAACTCACGGTGATCCTCTTACCTCTGCCTCCCAAGTGTTGGGATTAAATGCGTGTACCGCCACGCCTGGCCCACCTGACATTTTACATGGTGTGGGGATCTGAGTTCCTGTCCTCAAGCTTATGCAGCAAGTGGGTTATCCACGGAGCCATCTCCCCAGGCCTGTCTTCTTGTTGTCTCTGCACATGGGTCAGCCCCTTCTCCCCACTGCCATAGTGTGGTGGGAACGCAGATACATGGGTCACTTTGCACCTGGCTTCACGAGTGCCAGGGAGCAGAACTCAGGCCAGCACCTTTAACCACTGAGCCATCTCCCCAGCCCCAGTAACTTATTTTTAACACTGTCTGATGTAAGTTAATGATAACTGTGGGAACTGGTAGTTTCAAAGTTAGACTGTCAGGCCAGGTATGGTGGTGCATGTCTAATCCCAGCACTCAGGAAGCAGAGGCAGGAGAGTCCGTTCCAGGTCAGTTTGGGCTATATAGGGAGATCCTATCTAAAAAAAAAAAAAAAAAAAAATGTGTCTAGGGGGTTTGGAGATGTAGCTCAGTTGGTAGAGTGCTTGTCTGGAACACAAGAAGCCCTGGGTTTGATCTCGGGCACTACATAAAATCAGGCATGGTGGTACACGCCTGTAATCCCAGCACAGGGGAGGTGGAGGCAAGAGGATCAGTTCAAGGTCACCTGCAGCTACATAGTGAGTTTTAGGCCAGTGATACGAGAGACCTTCTGTCAAGAAACAAAACAAATAAACAACAAAACAACGTTCAGACTGTGAGCTTTCATCAGGTGGAGGTTACATGAGAAAATGTTTGTGTCCAGGTCCTTCCCAATTAATTACACAGAAACATCTGACACAGAGAAAGGCAACAAATTAGGCTTTGTGAGTATACCTTTAAAAACCGTTTCCTTGGGCTGGAGAGATGGCTTAGCGGTTAAGCGCTTGCCTGTGAAGCCCAAGGACCCCGGTTCGAGGCTCAACTCCCCAGGACCCACGTTAGCCAGATGCACAAGGGGGCGTACGCGTCTGGAGTTCGTTTGCAGTGGCTGGAGGCCCTGGCGCGCCCATTCTCTCTCCCTCTCTCTATCTGCCTCTTTCTCTCTGTCTGTCGCTCTCAAATAAATTAATAAAAATTAAAAAAAAAACCCGTTTCCTTGTTACAAAAGGGAAAGAGGCTGTGTGCCTCCCTTTTCTTGGAGCATTTCCTCCAGCAAACTTGAAATTACAAATCCACTGTCTGCCCGTCTGGCATAAAGTGTAAGAGCCAATTTTATAAACGGAAGATGTTTCCTTCAGGGCTCGAGAACCCTCTTTGAAACATCACTGCCTCAGTCTAGGTTCTGTCGTTTAGCCTAGGCTCCTAGTCCCATTTTAAAGATGTCTTTATTTTCCTTTGGATAAGGGCAATTAGCTAACACAACTGCTCGATTTCCAGTGAATTTGGGACGAGTTATATGTAGCAAGTCTCTGTCTTGAACTGCATCTTTGTAGTTTTTGTAGTGCCATTAGCATAATGCCTACGATGTCGTAGTCAAAATAGTTTAATGCATACTTAATAATAAAGCTACTTAATTTACCTCTGTGAAAGGCATATTTATTTTTAATTACTTTCCTAACAATTCCTATGACCTGAAATCTCCTTTCAGAATGTTCAGCCGTTAGGATTCTGGATGTGCCAATCAACACTTGGACAACATCGACAGCTGGACGTTAAGGTCCACCAGGAGGGCGTGTCTCTGGCAGGCTGCGTTTTCAATTTCGAGCACACACTCAAGTCGAGAGATGCTACGGTGGCTGTCGGGTACCTCCCCGCCGGAGGCCCGGCCAAATGCAGGCAGCAGAACGTCGACTCCGGCTACGTGCAGAATGCCATCCCGGGCTCTTGGGCCCGCAGCCGCCCTCCCACAATCAAAGGTATCCCTTTGGTAACACAAAGGCCCAGAGCAAGCTTTAACGTGAGAAGCAGTCAACAGGCCTTTTGAGGAAGCGCAGCCCTCCGCTGTGACGCTCGCTACGTGCAGCTCAGGAAAATTTGGGCGACATCTTAACAAAGAAGTGGGGCACCCTGAGCAGCAGCTCAGGACCCCACAGCCACACAACATGATCCAAGGGGCGATCCGACCTCCCCCGTCATCTGAGCCTCTCCTCCCTCCTCCGCTCGGCCCCTCGTTCTGCTGCAAGGACCGGGGAGCCGCGAGCGCCCGTGGGCTGCGGCCCCGAGACGGCACCTGCCGGGCCAGCCCACCTCCTCACCTGCGGAGCGCGAGGGGCGCAGCCGCCGCCCACGGCACCCTCGCCGCCGGTCGCGCGTCAGCCGGTAGATGCAGTAGCAGGCGCCGGCTCCCAGCACCAGGCCCGCCGCCACCCAACCCACGTCCCGTGCGCCCCCCATACCGCCCGGAGAAAGGAAATGGGCTCTGAGCTCCGCCTTCCGGAAACCGCCCTGCTGGCTACCAGTCCTAAACCCGCCCACTGCCTGCGGCTTCCACCCGGCAGGCTGGGAGCCCGACTCCGGAACGGCTACGTAGACGGTGACGCCTGGAGGGGTCCGGCCTCCGCCAGCAGAGACAGCGGGACACGGGGCCCGCCCCGGCCCCGCCCCTCCTCCAGCCCCGCCCCTCTGCCCACCATGTTCTGCCCCGCCCCCTAGCCTCCAGCTCCGCCCCTCTGCCCCGCCCCTCCCCTCTGCCCGCCATGTTCTGCCCCGCCCCCTAGCCTCCAGCCCCGCCCCTATCTGCCCGCCATGTTCTGCCCCGCCCCCTAACCTCCAGCCCCGCCCCTCGGCCCCGCCCCTTCCCTCTGCTCGCCATGTTCTGCCCCGCCCCTCTAAGCCCCGCCCCTCCTCAATGTCCCATCTCACCCACCTCCAGCCCCGCCTCTCTCCGCTATGCCCCGCCCCCTACCTACCCCGCCCCGCCCCTCGCCTGACGTCACTAAGCTCTGCGTCCTGCCCCCTGGTTGCCAGGCAACGCCTGACGCGGCCCTTCCCAGCCCGGGCGCAGTGCTGCGGGCTTAGCCCACTTTCTCTGTCCTATGTCCGAGCATGGCTTCGCTACACGACGCGCCGCCGAAGCTGAAGAACTACTTCAAGGACAACTACATTCCTCAGGTCTGCGAGGTACTGAAGCCTCGGGGCGTGGCGCGGACACACCGGAAGCCGTCAGGTCGAAGGGGGCGGAGTCACGGGAGAGTCCCAGGGCCCGAGGAGGAGGAGGAGGCGCCTGGGAGGCGGGAACTGGGCGGAAGATACAGAGCGGCGGGGCTGGCTGAAGCGGGCGTGAGGATGAGGCCGGGGAGTAGGTGACATTCCCCAGGAGGACGAGCGTAGGGTCGGGTCGGAAACTCCCAGCGCCAACTTTGAAGACTTGGACCAGGAAAGCCTGGGAGCAAGAAGAGAGAGAAAGAAGTAACCGAGACAGAGGAGGAGAGTGTGGTATTAGGGGAGTGGGCAGTGACCCGCCTAAGGGGCCTGCAGGGCTTCTCTGGAGGACCCTTCCAACCATCCTGCTCACCCCCATTTTAACAGGCGGGAAGGACAGTATGTGGGTAAATAGTGAAAGGATAGAAGAGATCTAAGGCAAGAAAAAAGAGAGGAGAGGAGAGGAGATCTTAGGGAAGGAAGGAAGAGAATTTGGCTAGGAGCAGTAATTTCCCCCATGCAAATGCGAAAGCAGTTTTCTACTGCCCTCCTTTTTCTTTTCTTAAATCTCTACTTATTTGCAAGCAGAGAGAGAGAGAAGAGAGACAGATGAGAGAATGGGCGTGGCAGAGACACCAGCCTCTGCAAATGAACTCCAGATGCATGGGGCAATTTGTGCATTTGGCTTTGTTGGTACTAGGCTTTGTAGGCAAACGCCTTAACCACTGGGCCATCTTTCCCGCCCATGCCACCTTCTTAGATGGCAATTTGTAAACATTAAAATGTTCAATACATTGTCTAAATGATTTTATCCTGTGGAGTTCTTCACTCACCTCCCTCCCACATTACCAAGAGAAGCCCTGGGCCCCATACATGCACCTCAATTTCATCACCCCCCTCTCCTAATTGACTATTAAAGTGAATTATATTCTTCCTGGTATCACTGTTCATCTATTTATCAGATTCAGTTTTCCTGGCCTTTCCCTCTTCTAAAAGCTATCTTCTGCAGATACATGTAAAAATATAAATACCCTTTCATCACAGATTTCCGTGAATATTTAACCTCTTCTGAATGTCTTCTGTGTGTCTAAGAAATACCTGATTGTTCACTTAAAATTATTATTTCCCTACTAACTGAGGACATTCTGACTTAATAAAAGGCCTAGCCTTGCCCATGGTGCAAGACCTCTAGTCCTACTTGCAAGGGATCCCTGAGGTGGAGGATTGCTTAAAGTCTAGAAATTAGAGGCTAGCCTGGGAAACAGTGAGACCCACTAAAAATAAAAACCTCTTTCACTGTTCACCAGTCTCACTGAATCTGATCTGCTGACTGATACTTATTTTTTTCCAGTTTTAGAACTGGCCATTTCAAAATAGTGCTTTATCCAATTCTCTGTTTTAGGCATCCAATTATAAATAGTGTGAACTTTAAACTTAGTCTTTTGTTCTGTTACTATTTCTTTCCCAACCCCTGGGCTTAACTGGGGTTCTCTTCAATGATATTAATTCTGTTTTATGCTACATCTCATTCATCAAATATATCAAATGAAACTATAATTTAATTTAAGACACTATGCTTTTCAGCCCTAGAGTGCCCATTCATTCTTTTAATGTGTTCCATTTACTAAAATTATGTATCTTTTCATCCATTTTGCTTTTTTTTCCTGTTTTCTTTAGCATGTTAATGTTTGTTATTTTAAAGTCATCGTCTGTAAAGCTGGTGGGGTGGTGCATGCCTATAATCCCAGGACTCAAGGAGGCTGAGGCAGGAGGCCAGCTTAGGTAATTTAGTGAAAGTGTGACTTTAAAAAAAAGAAAATAGCTAGGCGTGGTGGCACACGCCTTTAATCCCAGCACTCTGGAGGTGGAGGTAGGAGGATTGCTGTGAGTTCGAGGCCACCCTGAGACTACATAGTGAATTCCAGGTCAGCCTGAGCTAGAATAAGACCCTGCCTTGAAAAACAAAACAAAACAAAACATAACAAACAAAAAGAAAAGAAAAGAAAGAAAGAGCTGGAGAGATGGCTTAGTGGTTAAGGCACTTGCTGGCAAAGCCAAAGGACCCAGGTTCGATACCCATGTAAAGCCAGATGCACAAGGTGATGCATGCATCTGGAGTTCATTTGCAGTGTCCAGACACCCTGGTGTGCCCATCTCTTTTTCTCTCTATCCCCTTTTCTCAAATAAATAAATAAATATTTTTTAAAACCAAGAAAGAAAAGAAATAAGCATCGATACTTTGGATATCTGGATTCATGAATGGGTCTGCTTCTATTGCTTTCTCTATTGATAATATTTCCTGTCTTTGTCCATATTGAATGATTTTATTGGATCAAAAGACACTCCACATGGTATGTTCTTTCACCAAAGTGTTCTCCCTTTCCTTTCTGTAGTGAATTGTTGGTGACCTCAATACAAGCCAGATGAAGCTGGGTTGAGACTGGTTTACAGGATTCCTCCCTGTGAAAGACACATGCCTCTCAGGAGTAGCTGTGCTGGCTCTCCAGCTTCCTGAGTGAGCGGTCCCAGTGCCCAGCTCATGTCTTATGGGAGAAATAACCACATGAGGGCACCTCATCTTCTAAAATGTCAAGTCAGCCCCATGCTGCCACCCAAAGCCAACTGAGTTCTCTTACTCTGGGCCCAGAGCTGGGAAAGAGAGCTGGGCTTTGTCAGTTCTCTGCAGAAGATCCTTCCTCCTCTGGAACTTTGTAACTCTCCAGTGTCTTTTTTTAAAAAAAATTGTTTTTGTTTGTTTTCCAAGGTAGGGTCTCACTCTAGCTGAGGCTGACCTGTAATTCACTATGGAGTCTCAGGGTGGCCTCGAACTCACGGCAATTCTCCTACCTCTGCCTCCTGAGTGCTGGGATTAAAGGCGTGTGCCACCATGCCTGGCTCCAGTGTCTTTATTAAATGTGATTTTGGAGTGATGGCTTTGTAGTTAAGGTGCTTACCCACTAAGCCAAAGGACACAGGTTCTATTCCCCAGGACCCACATAAGCCAGGTGCACAGTGTGGCACATGTATCTGGAGTTTATTTGCAGAGGCTGGAGGCCCTGTCATGCCCATTCTCTCTCTCCCTCTCTCCCCCTCTTTCTCTCTCAAATAAATGAAAATTTAAAAAAGTGATTTTAAAAATAACACCTAGGTGCTTTTTTTTTAAAAGTTGTAGCAGGATCAGTGGACTAAACTGATTTTTGATCTCCTTCTCAGAAGTGACATGCTGTGAAGACTGTTTCACTCCTCAGTTTGCTCAGTTCCAGATCTAGATTCAGGTTGATGTCCTCCTTGGCCTCTTCCTTCATTGCCACTTGCAAACTATACATCTTCTCTCCTTTTCTAAAACCCCAGCTCTTCACAAGTTGATAACATCAGTCTGAACACTCACTGTTTATCATACACCAGGTTTTTGGCTACTCCTCATGTTTCATTGATGACTTCAGTACCTGGCTCACCCACCACTTTCCTTTCTGTCTCTACTTCTCTCTTCACAGGGGTGCTCCACTTAGCATCCTTGACCATTCTTTCAGCTATCTTTGCTTTCACTGTTCCTCAGCCTGGGGGCATACTCTTTTTATCTCAGTTGCTGTGCCATCTCTGAAGTCTCCATTTCTCCATCTCATTACCCTTGTAACATCCCAGCTCACTCACCCCAGAACATCTAGCCTGTCACTTCCTCAACCTGATTGGCACTACCAGTTCATCCATTTAATCCTCTCTGCGTTATCACATATTCGATGTCTTTATCTCTCTTTTCTTTTCTTTTCTTTTTTTTTTTTGGTTTTTTGAGATAGGGTCTCACTCTAGCCCAGGCTGACCTGGAATTCACTATGGAGTCTCAGGGTGGCCTCGAACTCACGGCGATCCTCCTACCTCTGCCTCCTGAGTGCTGGGATTAAAGGCGTGCGCCACCACGCCTGGCTTTTCTCTCTTTCTTAATGTAACACTTTACACTTGGCTCCTCATGTGTAGGAAATGTAATCCCCAGTGCAATAGTGTTGAGAAGTGGATATGTGTGTGCGCATGCACGTGTGTATGCAGGCCACAGAACAATCTTGGTGTCATCCTCAGGAATACTAGTTATATATAAAAATATAGATAGATAGACAGAGAGAGAGAGACAGACCAACCGACAGACAGACAGACAAAAAAACAGGTTCTTTGTCAGTGTTCTGGAGCTCACCAATTTATCCTTAGAAACACCATCTCTCTCTCTCTCGATATATATATATATATATATATATATATATATATATATATATATGTACATATATTTTTTTTTTGTTTGTTTTTTTGAGGTAGGGTCTCACTCTGGTCCAGGCTGACCTAGAATTAACTATATAGTCTCAGGGTAGCCTTGAACTCTCGGTAATCCTCCTACCTCTGCCTCCTGAGTACTGGGATTAAAGGTGTGTGCCACCATACCCGGCACCATCAACATTTTTGAGACAGTGTCTCTTATTGGCTTGGAGCTCACCAGTTAGGCTTGATTGGCCAGTGACCCAGAGGATCCTTTTTTCTCCCCCATAGCATTGGGATGACTGGTGTGTGCTACCATGCCTGGTATTTTTATGTGGCTACTAGGGATTGAACTGAGGTCTTCATGCTTGCGAGACAAGCTTTTACCGACTGAGTCATTTTCCCAGCACCTGTTAGTAGGATTTTGGCATGTCAATTAAGAAATCTGTATGTCTCCTTCAATTTTCTATTAAACAGAAGTCATCATATTATTATATATATATATAAAAAGCTGTCCCAGAGAGACCAAAGAGGAGTTATATATGATGGATATAATGTCTATAAAATTATCAAGCAAGGGCTGGAGAGATTGCTTGTGGTTAACATGCTTGCCTGCGAAGCCTGAAGACCCAGGTTTGACTTCCCAGACCCCGCCTAAGCCAGATGCACAAGGTGACACATGCGCACAAGGTCGTGCATGCACATACCACGACTAATGTGTCTGGAGTTCAGTTGCAGTGGCTAGAGGCCCCTGGTGTACCAATTCTCTCTCTCAAATAGAATAAATTTAGAAAAATCTTATAAAAATTATCAAGCAGAGGAGGCTGGCCCGGGAGGCAGCATGAGCCGGGCTGGTGGCCACGGCTGCTCAGGGCGGCATTCGGAGCCCATCGACAGTGGCGTCTGCAGCTCGCTTCAAGATGGCCGCTTGGCTCACGTTCATTTTCTGCTGAACGACTTTTAACTTTCATTGTCTTTTCCGCCCGTTTCGATCGCCTCTCGCAGCTGTTTTTCCGGTATCTTTGATCAAGCAGAAATGCATCGAACAACGAGAATGAAGATCACTGAGTTAAATCCCCTCCTCATGTGTTGCTTTGTGGAGGGTACCACCATAATAGAACCACCATAATAGAATGTTTACATTCCTTTTGTAAAACACGTATTGTGTACTATCTGGAGACCAGCAAGTAGCGTCCTATCTGTGACGTCCAAGTCCGCAAAACCAGACCACTACTGATATAAGGTCAGACAAAACTCTTCAAGATATAGTATACAAACGAGTCCCAGGACTTTTCAAAAATGAAATGAAGAGAAGAAGGGCTTTTATGCAGCTCATCCTTCAACTGATGTCGCCAATGGCTTTAATGAAGATAGAGGAGAAGTTGCAGATGAAGATAAGAGGATTATAGCTGATGGTGAGGTAATAAACTTATCAACTGAATTCTTTGACCAGAACAGGTTGGCAAGGTAAACAAAGACAAATCTAAGGAAGAGGTGAATGATGAAAGATACCTGCGATGCTGAGCAGCACTGAAGTAAGATGGATGTACCTAACACCTTCCAGATTGATGTCATGTGTGAAGAGGAGCCCTTGAAGGATTACGAGACACTAATAGATATTCCCTACATTTACACTTGGAGAAGGAATGGTCCACTTCCTTTGAAATACAGAGTTCGGCCGACATGTAGAAGAATGAAGATCAGTCACCAGAGAGGTGGACTGACAAATGCTGGAGAACTGGAAAGTGACTCTGGGGGTGACAAGGCCAACAGCCCAGTGGGTGGTCTCCCCTCCACCTCCTCTTGTTTGCCCAGTTCCAGTACTCCAGTGCAGTCTCCTCATCCGCGGTTTCCTCACATTTCCAGTACCATGAATGGAACCAGCAACATCCCCCGAGGTGGTAACCACCAGTCTTCCTTTGCCAGTAGACCTCGAAAATCATCAAAAAATGGGTCATCAGCAACTTCATCTGGCTGATTCCTGAGACCGTTGAAGAAAACAGTTTTAAACCCCTGATTTAGAGATCTCCACCCATTACAGCTTTATAGACTATCGTCCAATTTGATTTCTTTTGTAGTGACATTAAATTTGGCTATAAAGATGGAATAAATGTGATAGTCATATGGACGTTAATTGAACAGAACTATTCTTTCTATAAAGAATTGGATTCTGAGAGGCAGGCAAGAATCTTTTTCTGTGTTAGGAAAGATGTCAGATGCTTTCTGTAACCACTGTTTGGATTTGGAAATACTCTGCAGCATTGGGCCATAGTTTGTTACTCTCAACTCACCCTATATCACATTCTCCTTGATTGTTCTTGTCATGCTGTTTTGTGAACCTGTAGGAAACAAGTGCTGTTTATCTTGAAATTCAACAAATGGAGAGAATAAGCATAGAATAATGCATTCTGTGTAGCCATGTCACTGTGAATAACCGTTTCTTGCATATTTAGCCATTTTAAGTTATTTTTTGATTTTCACTTCTCTGTTGCTACACAAAGCCAATCAAAGGAAAGTAAACCAGTTTTGCAATGTGTATGCCTAAAAGTGGGTACTACCATTTATTTTACTGGCTTGTTTAAACGGTTCACTTCTGTAAGAATCAGGTGGCATTATGCTCGTTATACAATTTCATATTGGTATATGACATAACAGGAAACAGTATTGTATGATATAGTTATACATACTATAAAACTATTGTGTTTCATGCATTCAGAAACCGTTGTTAAAATTCTCCCAACTGGGCCGGGTATGGTGGCGCACGCCTTTAATCCCAGCACTCGGCAGGCAGAGGTAGGAGGATCACTGTGAGTTCGAGGCCACCCTGAGACTACATACTGAATTCCAGGTCAGCCTGAGCTAGAGTGAGACCTACCTCGGGGGAAAAAAAAATTCTCCCAACTGGTTCAACCTTTGCAGATACCCACACTATACTATATGTTGAACTGTACTTACCAACATAGAATCTTTTAGTGTGGATAACTAATTTCAAATTCTTTTTCATTTGGAGGCTATTGACAGATCACTATAGTTCTGACTTTTCTCTGATAACATATGTTTACTTTTAATGTTACAGTAAAGAAAAATTTAACCGAAGTAAATGGAAATATCATCTTAATTTTCCATGGTTATGATGGAACTAATGTGCTTAATACATATTTATCACTGGAATTCTAAAATAAAATTTTAAACAAACCAGCTAATTGCTGGAAGAAGTTATCTAGTTATTTTAGTATGTGGTGTAATAGTAATTTTAAATTTAGGAGTTGCTTTAACAGTTAACAGAATATGCCTTCTCTGTAATGTGTGGAAGTAGAAGCAGTTTATTAAGAGTTTCTACAGGTATTTTTAAATAGACCAAACATGTTGAATTTAAAATATGAACAACCTGGTCAATTTTCAGTTTGTTTTGCTGTGGTTGAACTTGGTGTGTGTTCATCTCCCATCAGTTATTTTGAGGATGTTTATTCTAAATGAATATTGTTTCATGTTTGTTTGGGAAAATGTAGGTAAACATTTCACTGTCCCAGTCTGCAAAAAAGCATAGTTCTTTATTATTACTATTATTTTTTATAAACAACTTCTATTATTGTAAACAATATCCCATGGTAATGCCCTCCCTTCCCCTACTTTCCCCTTTGAAACTCCATTCTCCATCATATCCCCTCCCCCTTTCAGTCTCTCTTGTTTTGATGTCATGATCTTTTCCTCCTATGATGATGGTCTTCTGTAGGTAGTGTCAGGCACTTTGAGGTCATGGATATCCATTTTGTGTCTGGAGGAGCACGTTGTAAGGAGTCCTATTCTTCCTTTGGCTCTTACATTCTTTCTGCCACCTCTTCTGCAATAGACCCCGAGTCTGGGAAAGTGTGATAGAGATATTGCAGTGCTGAGCACTCATCTGTCACTTCTTTCCAGCACCATGATGCCTTCTGAGTCATCCCAAGGTCACTGCCATCTGAAAAGAGAAGCTTCTCTACTAAAAGTGAGAGTAGCATTAATATATGGGTATGAACATTAAGAGAAGTGCTTACTGGACAGTTTGATGAGTATAGTATATACATTTAGCCAGACAGTAGCAGACGTTACACCCCTAGGACTCATGGCTACCCCTGTTTTAGGTTTTCAGTATCAGGGATGTATTCCTTCCCATGGAGCAGGCCTCCAGTCCAATTAGAGGGCAGTTGGTTTCCACCATGACAGATGTGCCACTATTGCAGCCATTGACTCATTTGGCCTGGCTGGCCAAATATAAGGCTTGCAGTGTCCACTGTTGAGCATGTTCACTGGTTATTTCTCTCTCTCCCATTGAACTATATGAAGAATGAAAAAAGGCACAATTCTTGCCAGGTGTGGTGGCGCACACCTTTAATCCCAGCACTCGGGAGGCAGAGGTAGGAGGATCACCGTGAGTTCAAGGCCACCCTGAGACTACATAGTTAATTCCAGGTCAACCTGGGCCAGAGTGAGACCCTATCTTGAAAAAGAAAAGCACAATTCTATTGCTTTGTCTTGCTTATAGTCATTAAATCATTACTTTTACATAGGTTTCTGTTACTTCTGCTTTCTTTAAAGATTCAGTAATTGATGTTTTATGAAGCCACAAAATACATATATTTTTATTTTGAACTAAGTTTGTAGAGTCCCATTGTAAGTGTTTTTTCTGATTATAAATGTAAAGTGAAATTTCATTTTTAATTGGAAAAATCCAATTAAAAGGATATTTAGAAAATAAAAAAATTATCAAGCAAGTAAAATAGCAATTGTGTCAGAGCATGGTAAGTACGCTTCAGATTGGGAGCTCAGATTTCAATGTATTGTCTAGGAAAGATGAAAGGAGTTTGTAAAACTAGATTTGCCCAGCAGAGGGCAAGCTTAAATTACAAATCATAATTTTAAAGGCACTTCTAAAGTTCCTCATTTTATGAAGTTTTTATGATTTATGTTTCTTTCAAGATTTAGTTGTTAATCTGTATTTTTTTCAGATGGAAGGTGTCACTCTGTAGCTTAGGCTGTCCTGGACTTACTGTGTAGACCAGGGTAGCCTTGAACTCATGGTGATCTGCCTTCCTTAGTCTGAGTGCTAGGATTATAGATGTGAGCCAAGACACTCAGCTTTATTTGAAAAATAATGCATTTATTTCTAACTCAAATGGACTCTTATCATTATCATTTCTTTGGTTTAGGGAGTAATTACAAATGTTTTCAGAGATATAAAAGGCAGACACAATGATTTATAGCTCTACTCCAAGCTACTTGGGAGGCTGAGGCAGGAGGATTCCTTGTGCCCATGAGGCCAGCCTCAGCAACATAACAAAACCCTTTCTCAGAAAAATAAAAGAACAAAGTACATTTTTTTCCATAGTTGAAAGAAACAGGAATTACTATGTGTCAAGGGACTGACTACCTGGCTGATTCAGGAGAAGAGGAATTAATTACACTAACTCATTTCACTGAACCTTGTGAGGACAGGGATGATTATTTTTGATGAGTTCCTTGGCCCAGTTAGCCAGTTTGCAGATGCAGCTCCTGGGGGCGTCCACAGGTCACTAAACAAAAAGAAAGTTGGGCATGGTGGAGCACACCTTTAGCTCCAGCACTCAGGAGGCAGAGGTAGGATCGCTGTGAGTTTGAGGTCACCCTGAGACTACAAAGTGAATTCTAGGGCTAGAGCTGACCCTACTTCAAAAAACACACACACAAAAAAACATCAAACAAAAAGAGCAGGATCCATTATTTCTCCACGACTGCTTTGTCTAGGGCTACTTCCCCACTGGGTGGCACAGTTGGCAAGTGTCCATATTGTCACCTAACTTCCGCCTCACAGTCTGCTGCTCCTCTCCCTTCTAGTCTGCCTTAGAATTATGCAGTCTGAGGTAAGCGTGGTGGCACTCTTCTGGTCCCAAGTACTTGGGAGGCTGAGCCAGGAGGATAACAATCCTACAAGTACCAGACCAGCACAACACTAGCTTAAAATAGAACCCTCCACTGTGTTCCCAAGGCGTGTTTTCTACTGCCCGAGATTCCTTCTGTAGGGAATTTCAGCAATCTCAAGGATACTTTCATGTATAAAATTTCCTAAAGTAAAAAACAAACAGGAAGTTGTCATATATTTAAATGTTGAAGACATAGCAGCCTTTTTATTTGCGCACTTCTATTATCATGAGTATAAAATAAGACATCCCTTAAATCAACAGTATGATGACCCCATCTCCACCCCAGATGGGGATAGCAACTATTTGGAAGACTTTTACTTTGCCTTGTTTCAGGGGATTGGGAGTAGGGGTCGAAGGGACTGAGAACAGTATTCTAAAATAAAGTGGTTTCTGGAACTGGGTAATTCTGACATTGCATTTGAAAATGTCTCGTGTGTGTGTGTGTGTGTGTGTGTGTGTGTGTTGCGCAGAAATGGACAAGGAGAGCTGCCGGGCGTGGTGGCTCATGCCTTTTAAACCCAGCACTCGGGAGGCAGAGGTAGGAGGATCGATGTGAGTTGGAGGCCGCCCTGAGACTACATAGTGAATTCCAGGTCAGCCTGGTCTAGAGCGGAAACCCCCTAACCTTGACCTCCCCCCAAGCTCATGTGTTGGGATGTCAGTTTCCAGCGCAACAGCCTGTATGGAGAGGTGGTGATAACAGTCATGGGGTGTCAGCCTCTGGAGTGGATTGACGTTAACCTCACTGGAGTGAGTTCTCACAGGACAAGTTGTTATGAGGCAGGTCCAGCTTCCTCAGTTCTCTCTTGCTTTTGCCATGTTGTGAAGCAGCAAGGCTCCCAGCAGAAGCTGAGTAGCTGCTAGCATGCTCTTGGACCTCCCAGCCTCAAGAACTGTGAGCCGTAATAAACCTTGTGAATAACCAGCCTGTCATGTTCTGTTGTTGCAGCAGAGAATGAACAAAGACAACAGCCTGCTGTGTCTGGAGGGGGCGCAGTCCCAGATCCTGGAGCAGGATTCCAGAATTCTCACAAAGTGACCCCATCTGCTGACCCTACTTCAAAAAACACACACACAAAAAAACATCAAACAAAAAGAGCAGGATCCATTATTTCTCCACGACTGCTTTGTCTCTAGGGCTACTTCCCACTTGGGTGGCACAGTTGGCAAGTGTCCATATTGTCACCTAACTTTCGCCTCACAGTCTGCTGCTCCTCTCCCTTCTAGTCTGCCTTAGAATTATGCAGTCTGAGGTAAGCGTGGTGCACTCTTCTGGTCCCAAGTACTTGGAAGGCTGAGCCAGGAGGATAACAATCCTACAAGTACCAGACCAGCACAACACTAGCTTAAAATAGAACCCTCCACTGTGTTCCCAAGGCGTGTTTTCTACTGCCCGAGGTTCCTTCTGTAGGGAATTTCAGCAATCTCAAGGATACTTTCTTGTATAAAATTTCCTAAAGTAAAAAAACAAACAGGAAGTTGTCATATATTTAAATGTTGAAGATATAGCAGCCTTTTTATTTGCGCACTTCTATTATCATGAGTATAAAATAAGACATCCCTTAAATCAACAGTTATGATGACCCCATCTCCACCCCAGATGGGGATAGCAACTATTTGGAAGACTTTTACTTTGCCTTGTTTCAGGGGATTGGGAGTAGGGGTCGAAGGGACTGAGAACAGTATTCTAAAATAAAGTGGTTTCTGGAACTGGGTAATTCTGACATTGCATTTGAAAATGTCTCGTGTGTGTGTGTGTGTGTGTGTGTTGCGCAGAAATGGACAAGGAGAGCTGCCGGGCGTGGTGGCTCATGCCTTTTAATCCCAGCACTTGGGAGGCTGAGGCAGGAGGATTCCTTGTGCCCATGAGCCAGCCTCAGCAACATAACAAAACCCTTTCTCAGAAAAATAAAAGAACAAAGTACATTTTTTTCCATAGTTGAAAGAACAGGAATTACTATGTGTCAAGGGACTGACTACCTGGCTGATTCAGGAGAAGAGGAATTAATTACACTAACTCATTTCACTGGACCTTGTGAGGACAGGGATGATTATTTTGATGAGTTCCTTGGCCCAGTTAGCCAGTTTGCAGATGCAGCTCCTGGGGGCGTCCACAGGTCACTAAACAAAAAGAAAGTTGGGCATGGTGGAGCACACTTTAGCCCAGCACTCAGGAGGCAGAGGTAGGAGGATCGATGTGAGTTGGAGGCCGCCCTGAGACTACATAGTGAATTCCAGGTCAGCCTGGGTTAGAGTGAGACCCTACCTCAAAAAATCAATATATATATATATTTTTTTCTTCTAGTTTTGAGAAATTGAACCCAGGGCCTTACCTGTGCTAGTCATATGCTCTGCTGCAGGTGTCCCCCTGGCCCCCCACCTTCCAGGTAGGGTTTCGCTCTAGCCCAGGCTGACCTGGAATTCACTATGGAGTCTCAGGGTGGCCTTGAACTCACAGCGGTCCTCCCACTTCTGTCTCCCTAGTTCTGGGATTAAAGGCACCCTGCCATTTTTTTTTTGTTTTTTTTTTTTTTTTTTGAGGTAGGGTCTCACTCTAGCCCAGGCTGACCTGGAATTCACTATGGAGTCTCAGGGTGGCCTTGAACTCACAGCGGTCCTCCCACTTCTGTCTCCCTAGTTCTGGGATTAAAGGCACCCTGCCATTTTTTTTTTGTTTTTTTTTTTTTTTGAGGTAGGGTCTCACTCTAGCCCAGGCTGACCTGGAATTCACTATGGAGTCTCAGGGTGGCCTTGAACTCACAGCGGTCCTCCCACTTCTGTCTCCCTAGTTCTGGGATTAAAGGCACCCTGCCATTTTTTTTTTGTTTTTTTTTTTTTTTTGAGGTAGGGTCTCACTCTAGCCCAGGCTGACCTGGAATTCACTATGGAGTCTCAGGGTGGCCTTGAACTCACAGCGGTCCTCCCACTTCTGTCTCCCTAGTTCTGGGATTAAAGGCACCCTGCCATTTTTTTTTTGTTTTTTTTTTTTTTTGAGGTAGGGTCTCACTCTAGCCCAGGCTGACCTGGAATTCACTATGGAGTCTCAGGGTGGCCTTGAACTCACAGCGGTCCTCCCACTTCTGTCTCCCTAGTTCTGGGATTAAAGGCACCCTGCCATTTTTTTTTTGTTTTTTTTTTTTTTTGAGGTAGGGTCTCACTCTAGCCCAGGCTGACCTGGAATTCACTATGGAGTCTCAGGGTGGCCTTGAACTCACAGCGGTCCTCCCACTTCTGTCTCCCTAGTTCTGGGATTAAAGGCACCCTGCCATTTTTTTTTTGTTTTTTTTTTTTTTTGAGGTAGGGTCTCACTCTAGCCCAGGCTGACCTGGAATTCACTATGGAGTCTCAGGGTGGCCTTGAACTCACAGCGGTCCTCCCACTTCTGTCTCCCTAGTTCTGGGATTAAAGGCACCCTGCCATTTTTTTTGTTTGTTTTTTAAAGGTAGGGTCTCACTCTAGCCCAGGCTGACCTGGAATTCACTATGGAGTCTCAGGGTGGCCTTGAACTCACAGCGGTCCTCCCACTTCTGTCTCCCTAGTTCTGGGATTAAAGGCACCCTGCCATTTTTTTTTTGTTTTTTTTTTTTTTTGAGGTAGGGTCTCACTCTAGCCCAGGCTGACCTGGAATGCACTATGTCGTCTCAGGGTGGCCTTGAACTCACAGCGGTCCTCCCACTTCTGTCTCCCTAGTTCTGGGATTAAAGGCACCCTGCCATTTTTTTTTTGTTTTTTTTTTTTTTTGAGGTAGGGTCTCACTCTAGCCCAGGCTGACCTGGAATTCACTATGGAGTCTCAGGGTGGCCTTGAACTCACAGCGGTCCTCCCACTTCTGTCTCCCTAGTTCTGGGATTAAAGGCACCCTGCCATTTTTTTTTTGTTTTTTTTTTTTTTTGAGGTAGGGTCTCACTCTAGCCCAGGCTGACCTGGAATTCACTATGGAGTCTCAGGGTGGCCTTGAACTCACAGCGGTCCTCCCACTTCTGTCTCCCTAGTTCTGGGATTAAAGGCACCCTGCCATTTTTTTTTTGTTTTTTTTTTTTTTTTTTTGAGGTAGGGTCTCACTCTAGCCCAGGCTGACCTGGAATTCACTATGGAGTCTCAGGGTGGCCTTGAACTCACAGCGGTCCTCCCACTTCTGTCTCCCTAGTTCTGGGATTAAAGGCACCCTGCCATTTTTTTTTTGTTTTTTTTTTTTTTTGAGGTAGGGTCTCACTCTAGCCCAGGCTGACCTGGAATTCACTATGGAGTCTCAGGGTGGCCTTGAACTCACAGCGGTCCTCCCACTTCTGTCTCCCTAGTTCTGGGATTAAAGGCACCCTGCCATTTTTTTTTTGTTTTTTTTTTTTTTTGAGGTAGGGTCTCACTCTAGCCCAGGCTGACCTGGAATTCACTATGGAGTCTCAGGGTGGCCTTGAACTCACAGCGGTCCTCCCACTTCTGTCTCCCTAGTTCTGGGATTAAAGGCACCCTGCCATTTTTTTTTTGTTTTTTTTTTTTTTTGAGGTAGGGTCTCACTCTAGCCCAGGCTGACCTGGAATTCACTATGGAGTCTCAGGGTGGCCTTGAACTCACAGCGGTCCTCCCACTTCTGTCTCCCTAGTTCTGGGATTAAAGGCACCCTGCCATTTTTTTTTTGTTTTTTTTTTTTTTTGAGGTAGGGTCTCACTCTAGCCCAGGCTGACCTGGAATTCACTATGGAGTCTCAGGGTGGCCTTGAACTCACAGCGATCCTCCTATCTCTGCCTCTGGAGTGCTGGGACTAAAGGCGTATACCACCACACCTGGCAAGGACCTATTTTTTTTTTTTTTGAGGTAGGGTCTCACTCTAGCCCAGGCTGACCTGGAATTCACTATGTAGTCTTAGGGTGGCCTTGAACTCACAGCGATCCTCCTATCTCTGCCTCTGGAGTGCTGGGACTAAAGGCGTATACCACCACACCTGGCAAGGACCTATTTTTTTTTTTTTTGAGGTAGGGTCTCACTCTAGCCCAGGCTGACCTGGAATTCACTATGTAGTCTTAGGGTGGCCTTGAACTCACAGCGGTCCTCCCACTTCTGTCTCCCTAGTTCTGGGATTAAAGGCACCCTGCCATTTTTTTTTTGTTTGTTTTTTCTTGGTTTTGATTGTTTAAGTTTATACTAAGAAGTCTAGCAATAAAGTTTTGATGTACAGTTTTGAGAGTCAAACATTGATCTTGTGGGAATGTTTGCATATTTAGCTTTTGTTTATAATGTGGACTAAGTTAGTGGTTTTGTAACTTTATTTTCCCCTTTTTTTTTAAAAACCCCCCTTTTTTTTTTTTTTTTTTTTTTTTTGGGGGGGGGTTTTTTTTTTTTCCCCGGGGGGTTTTTTTCCCCCCCCCCCCCCCTTTTTTTTTGGGGGGGGGGGTTTTTTTTTTTTTTTTTTGGGGGAAAAAAACCCCCCCACCCCCAAAATTTTTTTTGGGGGTTTTTTAAGGGCCCCCCCCCCGGGGGGGGGGAAAAGGGGGGGTTTTTTTTTTTTTTTTGGGGGGTTAAAAAAGGGGGGGGGGGGGGGGGAAAACCCAAAAAACCCCCGGGGTGCGGGCAAAATTTTTTTCCCCAAAAACCCCCTTTTTTTTTTTTTTTTTTCTCCCCTTTTTCCCCCCCTTTTTTTAAAAAAAAAAAAAAAATTTTTTGGGTTTTTTTTTTTTTCCGGGTTTTAAAAAAAAAATTTTTTTTTTTTTTTTTTTTTTTTTTTTGGGGCCCCCCCCCCCCGGGGGTTAAAGGGGGGTTTGGGGGGCCCCCCCGGGCCCCTTTTTTTCCCCCCCCCTTTTTTTTTTTTTGGTTTTTTTTTTTGGGGGAAAAAATTTTTTTTTTTTTGGGGGTTTTTTTAAGAAAAATTATTTTGGGGTTTTTTTTAAAATTTTTTTTTTTTTGGTTTTTTTTAATTTTTTTAAAAAGGGTTTTCCCACCCTTTTTTTAAAAAAGGTTTTTTTTTTTTGGGGAAATTTTCCCCCTTTTTTTTTTCCCCCGGGGTTTTTTTGGAAAAAATTTTTAACCCCCCTTTTTAATTTTTTCCCAAAATTTAAAAAATTTTTAATTTCCCCCGGGGGGGTTTTTCCCCCCCCCCCCCCCCCCCCCCCCCCTGTTTGTGGGGTTGGGGCCTTTTTTTTTTTCCCCCCCAAAAAAAAAAAAAGTTTAATTTTTTGGGGGTTTTTTTTTTTTTTTAAAAAAGGGGGGAAAAAAAGGAAAAAAAAAATTTTTTTAAAAAAAAAGGGGGAAAAATTTTTGGAAGGGGCCCCCTTTTTTTTAAAAAATTTTTTAAAAAATTTAAAAAGGGGGGAAAAAAAAATTTTTTTTTAAAAAAATTTTTTTTTTAAAATTTTTTTTTTTTTGGGGGGTTTTTTTTTTGGTTTTTAAAAAAAAAAAAGGGGGGGGGGGGGTTTTTTTTTTTTTTGAAATTTTTTTTGGGGAGGGGGGCCCTTCCCCCAAAAAAAAATTTCCAAAAAAAAAGGGGGGGGGTTTTTTGGGGGGGGGAAAAAACTTTTTTTAAAATTTAAAACCCCCCACCCGGGGGGGGGGGGGGAAAGGATCACCAGGAATTCAAGGCCAGTTTGGAGCTACAGAGTGAGTTCCAGGTCAGCCTGGAATAAGAGAAACCCTACCTCAAAAACAAAGGAAGGAAGGAAGAAAGAAAGAAAAGAAAGGAAGGAAGGAAGGAAGGAAGGAAGGAAGAAATTAAAAAATGAATAAATTGTACTATGCAGATCCAACTAGAACAAATTTTCTTGTTTCTTTTTTCCACTGTTTTCTTTTTGGAGTGACGCTATGAGAACTGCTAAGCCCCTAGGCCTAGGTCTGCTGGCACTTGGCCCATGGTGGTGGGCAGAACTGTTCTGTGCAGCTCTAGGGATGGGAATATTATTTCAGGAATAGAGGCGCCAGGAGAAAACCACAATAAGTGACTTCTAGGTGGGAAAAAAGAAAAAAGGGGTGGGGAGTGTAGATGGCTCAGCAGTTAAAGATGCTTGCAAAGCTGATGACCAGGTTCAATTCTCCAGTACCTATATGAGGCCAGATGCACAAAGTGGTGTTCGTATCTTGAGTCCATTTGCAGCAGCAAGAGGTCCTAATGTACCCATACATTCTCTCTCTCTCTCTCTCTCTCAAATAAATACAACTTTTTTAAAGGCCTCTTCCACCTGGACACATATACACAGTAGACCCACAAGTAGATGGGAGCCAGGAAGGAAAAGATCAATACCTAAGGAGATTTCCTGACAGTTTCTGGAGTTGTGTGCTATAAGCCCCTTTCTCTCCACCTTACATGAGGAAATTTATGTTTCAGCAATACTTGTAAATGGGAAGTCCTTCTAATGCAGACCTGAGAGAGGAAAACGACACAGCAATAGCTTTCAGAATTCCACACATGTGCTGTAAATATTATCTTTGATCCAGTAAGCCATTTGTTTCCCACCTATCTGAGCTATGATTTCCAGTCTATGTACTCTGTGGGTGCTGTGGATAATCAGATGCAAATGAATTTTAAAGAGGTTTTTCAATTCACAATATATATATATATATTTTTTTCTTCTAGTTTTGAGAAATTGAACCCAGGGCCTTACCTGTGCTAGTCATATGCTCTGCTGCAGGTGTCCCCCTGGCCCCCCACCTTCCAGGTAGGGTTTCGCTCTAGCCCAGGCTGACCTGGAATTCACTATGGAGTGTCAGGGTGGCCTTGAATGCACGGTGATCCTCCTACTTCTGCCTCCTGAGTCCTGGGATTAAAGGTTTGCGCCACCATGCCTGGCTAATTATTGCATATTTTATCAGTCACTTTTATGGGTCTAAGGAAAATGTTAACTTAAAAAACTGCAGAAACCATTGACCTAAGTGTGGCATCTGGCTTCAGATTTATGCAGAGAACTTTTCACATAATGCAAAATCCTGTAGAGTGACGTCTGTTGTGTCATTTAGGGTGGAATTTTACATTTTGATTTGACTGCAGCAAAATGTTAACACTGAATAAATGCAGAGCGGTACATGAAAAGCATGTTTACTTGAGACCTGTCACATGATTGGACTTTTTCAAGTGCAAAGCCTTAATCACTGGGCAATCCCTGCTACTCATTACTGGACTTTTGGTTGTATTGGGGAAAGTCCATGTGCTCAGAGAACATATGAATTCAGAAACACTAATTCTATTTCTTTTACTTAAATTTTTTTTTTTCAGGCACTGTTATGCGGTTTACTTGTTACATGTCCGGAGGACCCGTTGAAATATTTAGAGGCAATGATCATGATGATTATGGAGCATGGTCTTGAAAGACTTATTTGGTAAGTGTTGTTTGCGTTTACAAAAGGGAAATACTTTGAAGGTAAAATGCTCATTGTATAGTGTCAGAATAAGACCTGGCCCCTGGCCCATAAATATTTCCAGAAGTCTCAAGCTTGGTAATGAGTCCCTCCCTCCATTGTCAGGTCTTGAAGACTGGAATGTGAATCATGTACACATAGGTTTTCAACTTAAGAAACACGTGGTATCCCCTTCAGTAACATGGAATCATAGGGCAGATTATTTTAAATTGAGCATGGAAAAGGTGAGACAAACCCTCCCCTAGGTCTCAGCAATGTTTTGGGGAGGTGGTGTAAGAAATCCTTTCCAGCAATTCTGCTGTCTCCCCAGAGAAAGTAACTGTACTTTCCCTCCCCTCCCTCCACCCGCCCAGAATCACTGACTCAGTTAGGGAATTACTAAGAAATTACTTTAATTTTGACTTTTGCATAAATCTTTATTCAAGGGATATGTGCATTCATCCATCACTGAAGCCAAAAATTCGGAGATTGTCTGAAACTTACTTGGAGCAACTGTTTGGGCTGGATGATCAGTTGGTAATTATTATTGACCAAGTGCTATAAGATAGAGATATTAAGTTCTTTTTCTTTTCTTTTTACTAATTTATTCGAGAGACAGGGGTGGGAGAGGGCAGAGAGAATGGGCACACCAGGGCCTGCAGCCACTCTAAACAAACACCAGGTGCATGCACCACCTGTGCATCTGGCTTATGTGGGTCCTGGGGCATTGAACCAAGGTCCTTTGGCTTTGCAGGCAAGAGCCTTCACTGCTCAGCCATCTCTCCATCTCAAGTTCTTTTTCTTTTTGTTTAAAAACTTTTTATTGACAGTTTCCATAAATACAGACAATAAAACCATGCTAATTCCTTCCTTCTACTCCCATTCCCCCAAATTCAGGGATCTGCTGGAAATTCCCAAGTAGACTTTAGATTTTATAGGAAGTGTATAGGAGAAAAATGAAATTATAACACACACACAGTCAAATTCGTAGTAAACCCTGGGATTTTCATAAAGTACTCTGGTATTTGTTTCTGTTTCTGCCTTTCTCCGTTCTCCTCTTCCTCTCATGCATAGAAATAGCATTACAAAAGCTACAATAACGACAGTTAGGAGGCTGAGGTAGAGGGATAGAAAATTTGAGGCTAACCTGGCCTACGTAGCAAGATCCTCTCAAATATCAATCACTCAAGTGCCATTACAGAACTCTTTTAAGGCAAGTATTTTCTTTCCTTCTGTGTTTCACCCTCCCTTCTCAGTGAGGATAAGGGAACTCATGCTCAGAAGGATGTGGACAAAACATTAATGAGCTTGAGTTTGAAAACCTGACTGCTCCTGAAAGGAAGCACCTGCTCCAGCAGCTGGTTTTATTTGTTTGTTTGTTTGGGAAAGTGGGGAGGCAGGGGCAGAGCGCTAAACTCATTAGTCAGGAGGCGGATTATGTTGATTCAGTTTACACACTCTCTCTATTCACTCTTCACACATGTTAATTAAGCCGGTTCACTTTTTCCGTATCTTCTCAAGTACCCTAGCCTCCTGGCCCCAACCCCCTGCGGCACTCACGGGCAGAGGCAGGGTGGCAGTGTCCGGGATCCGGGCCTTGCTCCTCTGGGCGCCTGGCTGCCCAGGGGCCCGCGGGCTGCTGCTTCTCCTTGCGTGGGGTTGGCACAGAGAGGCATGGAGTCTGCCTGTCTGAGTTGAGTGACAATTTCCTGAGCTTTTGCTGGGGTTCTTATACCCGTTTTTTTGCTCAGTCATCCTGGCTAACCTTAGGGTGAGCTCATTCGCCTATCAGCTGGCACAGGGTCTCCGGTCTTGGCCCCTGGTTGCCATGGTGATCTTGTCCCTGCTGAGTGAATGCTCCATTTCTACTTCTAACTATTGCATCTATCAGTTCCCATTTTTACTTCTAACTATTGCTCCTAACACACACACACACACACACACACACACACACAGAGAGAGAGAGAGAGACAGAGAGAGAGAGAGAGAGAGAGAGAGAGAAGGAAGGAGGGAGAGAAGGAGAAGAAAGGGCATGTCAGGGCCTCCAGCGACTGCATATGAACTCCAGATGCATGAGCCACCTTGTGCATCTGGCTTACGTGGGTACTGAGGAATCAAACCGGGGTCCTTAGGCTTCACAGGGAAGCACCTTAACTGCTAAGCCATCTCTCCAGCCCCAACAACTGGTTTTGATCCTGTAACAGGCCCAAAGAAGAAATTCAGGAGATGGAGTTTCTTAGAACAAACTGTGACTATGAGAAGCTAAAATGGCAACAACAACAAAAGCACATGGGAGAAATGCAAACACAGTGTGATGTCTGTGGGATACCTGGTGATCCTGGGGATGCATACGCGTGAGCCCAGCCAGGGCTTGGGAGTTGGTAAAGTTGAGTGTTGAAAATTGGAATCTGAATCATGTTCAAAGTAGGTGCCAAGAGCTGGGAACACTTTGAGGTATTCACTTACAAGGATGGATGGAGAGTTAACACTGGAATCTGATCTGTGCTCTGCAAGAGAGAAACAGAATTCAAGGGTTGGGATGACTTGGCCAAGCCTGGGATGACCTGGAGTCATCGATTTGCTACACAGACCCACAGCTCTCATCAAAGTTGCAACGTGGTGTGTAGATTAATGCCTACGTTTTACCAACCACAGAGTGTTGATCAACTAGAGTAAAGTTATTTGCTCATAGCATTCTTGGAGAGGTCTAGGGCAAGACCGGGAAGTAAAGGAGAGGTCCAGGGGACAGGATTCGGGCCCTCCTTTCCTATTTCTTCTTTCTAGAATGATTTTGCTTTTAATGTAATTTTGTTTGGAAAACAATTTTAAAGCCGTTATGGAAAGATGCTAAAATTGTTTAAAAACCACAGATTTACATGGGGTAGAATTTATGGTCAATATATTGACAGGGCTTTTAGAAAATATCAAGTCAGATTTCATCCAATGTTTATAGAAACCCCTATGGAATCATTAACCCACTGCATAGAATTCCAAGAGACACCATCACAACTTCAAACCTAAACTTTATTGGAAAAGGAATCCTGTCTGTGATGTTGAAGGGCAAAGGATAAAATGATGGAAGCCAATTGAGGCTTTGGAAGGAATGTGACAGTTTGCCAAGGTATGGAAAAGATGCTTACTCCATAGGTTGAAAACAACAGAAATAAAACTTGACTTTGCAGCATCAATGAGGAAAATAGTTCTTGAGGTTAGTTATGAAAATGTGAACGTAGCTGGGCATGGTGGCGCACGCCTTTAATCCCACAGTACTCGGGAGGCAGAGGTAGGAGGATCACTGTGAGTTCAAGGCCACTCTGAGACTATATAGTGAATTCCAGGTCAGCCTGGGCTAGAGGGAGATCCTACCTTGGGAAAAAAAAAAAGAAAAAAGAAAAAGAAAAAGTGAACCTTCAGGGGCTCTGGACCGCTTCACTATAGGGCTTCTTCAACAGTCTCAGAGGAAAATGCAGGCTGGTTTTGTTTTTGTTAGTTTGGATAAAAGAAGACATTTGTCTAATCCTTGGTGTGTTAGACATTTTAAATTTAAATAAGCATACTGATAGTATCTTTATTTTAAAAATTCCATCCCAGTAGTTTTCTGTATGGTTAAAATTGACAGTAAAAGAGTATTTAGTGTTTAAAGAAAAAAAAATTGGCTAGTGGCTCATACCTTTAACTCCAGCACTTGAAAGCTGGAGTAGGAGAATAGCCATGAGTTCGAGGACAGCCTGGCCTTCAAAGTGAGTTCCAGTTCAGCCTAGGTTAGAGTAATACCTTGCCTCAAAAAAAATTAAAGATCATAATTATAATTGCTCACATTAAGATTGCTTTTTGTAGATTATAGTCTCAGTATACAGTCCGGCACAACAAGGCCACCTATGTGTGGCTATTTATAAAGTAAATATGTCTTATTACTTAGAAGAGTGGATGTAGTAAAATGAACAAGATAAATGCATTTGTTTTTAAGTAAGAGTTGCTTTCATAACCGTCTACAGAAAGATAGATTAATTGTGTGATCCAAGATGAAAGAATCAACCGTTGTAAAGTAACTTTACAGACTTGATTCGCATATAAGAAATAAAATCTCCAGATGAACCTACTAATGACAGGAGAAGGCATATTTTTTTTTTGTTTGTTTTGTTTTTTGTTTTTTGTTTTGTTCTGTTTTTCAAGGTAGGGTCTCACTCTGGTCCAGGCTGACCTGGAATTCACTATGTAGTCTCAGGGTGGCCTTGAACTCTCGATGATTCCCCTACCTCTGCCTCCCGAGTGCTGGGATTAAAGGCGTGCGCCACCACGCCCGGCGAGAAGGCATATTTTAAAGATGTTTTCATGAAGAAAAAGTTGAAGCACAGGACAAAAGCAAGAGAGAATGTTATAATTATCAGCCATTATCTAGCTTGAACAATAACCGACATTTTGCTAGTCTTGTTAAGTTTTCCCCCTTCTACCCTTTTGCTGGAGTATTAAAAGGCAGATCCCAGAAGCTATTTTACTAGTAAGCATTTTTTTTGTTCTGAAAATGAGTTTAAAAAAATAATTTTTATTTTTATTTATTTATTTGAGAGACAGAAAGAAAGAGAGAGACGGGGGGGGGGGGCTGGAGAGATGGCTTAGCAGCTAAGTGCTTGCCTGTGAAGCCTTAGGACCCCGGTTCGAGGCTCAATTCCCCAGGACCCATGTTAGCCAGATGCACAAGGGGGCGTACGCATCTGGAGTTCATTTGCAGTGGCTGGAGGCCCTAGTGCCTCTCTCTATCTGCCTCTTTCTCTCTCTGTCTGTCGCTCTCAAGTAAATAAAAGTTTTTAATTAAAAAGGGAGAGAGAGAGAGAGAGAGACAGAGAGAGACAGAGACAGAGAGGGAGAGAGAAGAGAGAATGGGCACAACAGGGCCTCCAGCCACTGCAAATGAATTCCAGACACATGTGCCACTTTGTGCATCTGGCTTATGTGGGTCCTGGGGAATCGAACCTGGGTCCTTTGGCTTTGCAGGCAAACACCTTAACTGCTAAGCCATCTTTCAAATAAAATCATAAAGAACACAGGGGTTTAGAAAAATCATTAAATTTTTTTTTTTTTTTTTTGAGGTAGGGTCGCACTCTAGCCTAGGCTGATCTGGAATTCACTACGGAGTCTCACGGTGATCCTCCTACCTCTGCCTCCCAAATGCTGGGATTAAAGGTGTGTGTCACCATGCCTGGCTTAAAATGTTTTAAATTTGGCTTTATAAATTTGTGTTTGTTATTTTTAAAATTTTATTTATTTCTTTTCATAGATCCCTTTTATAGTTCCCTTAGATCCCTTTTCCTCTGTCCCAGTTCTGCTGAGGTTCTTCTTTGGTGGGGTTGTTGGTGGTCATTGTGGGGACCAAGAGGACTCCGTCAGTGTCTGTGGGTGTGGGGAAGCCCAGGGTGGGAGGGAGGAGATGTGGTGCGATACTCCCTGTAGCACAGCTTCAGGTTCCTTGAGATGAACTTCCAGACCAGGCACAGTTACGGAGGTTGGGATTTATTGAGGCTTACAGATCCAGTGAAAGTTCCATAATGGCAGAAGAAGCTGGCCTGCTCTCAGAGGACCAGGCAAGAGAGAGAGCGAAGCCCCAAGCCCCAAAGCCAAAAAGCCACACAGCACAGCACACTTCAGGAACTCGAGGTAGGCACACTTTGCATACCTTTAGATTGGAATCTCAAACCTACCACAACACCTTAAGATCCACCCAGTGACATTGCCTCCAGCCAGGTGGCTGCAGATGCAAACTACAAACTAATAAAACACTGAATATATTGGGGTCCATCTATTCAAACTACCATACTCCCTGAGTCTTGTCCTGGTGGGGCAAAATAGAGATCTGATTTAGTGTTGTTTTCTCTGTAGCCTCTAGGTCTCCATTTTGATGAGGTTTGAGTGACCACAGTGTCTGTTGTCATTTCCCAGTAACTGGTTTTCAGGTGAGAGCAGTATTCATGTCACACTTTGTAATGACTTCTGGGCCTCGGTAGATGAGGTGGAGGTGATGCACCTCAGTGAAAAATTGACTCTCTCTTCTTGATGTATTGCTCTCACCCCCATTCTCCTCCATCTGTAAGATAGATTCTCCAACCAAAAGTGAGAACAATTTGAATTAAAGGGGATAAGTCTGGTTATTAAAAAGATTTATTGATATATATCCACTTATTTATTTATTTGGTTTTTAGAGGTAGGGTCTTGCTGTAGCCCAGGCTGACCCAGAATTCACTATATATTCTCAGGGTGGCCTTCAACTCATGGAGATCCTCCTACCTCTGCCTCCCTACTGAATGCTGGGATTAAAGGCGTGCACCACCATGCCTGGCTATTCACTCTTCTTAATTAAAGAGCAGTGGAGGTTCTCTATGGAGCCTATTGGTACCAATTTTCGACAGGAAATGATGGTTTTAGAGAATAGAAAAGTGCCAAGGGTGGGACAAGATGGCTGAGTAAGATCCCCACAGGCATATCAAGGTGAGCACTTGTTCCCACCCCAAGCCACCTTCACAAGGCTGGGGAAGCCAGGTGAGAGTCCTCAGTGCTGCCTTCGGTGTAATGAAATGAGAAGAGGAACTGAAGGCAGGAAAGACATGGTTGCCTATATTACTCACCTCCTGAACAAGCAGCCCAGGAGAGAGAGAGAGAGAGAGAGAGAGAGAGAGGCCTGTCCTATTGGTGAGGGACAGAGAATAAAGTTTAAGCCTTTAGACTTGAAACTCAGTACTAAGTCTTGCCTCAGTGAAGGCTAGTGCTGGGCAGTTTCATGATCTCTACTTCCAGGCCAGTACCTCAGACAGGCCAGCGTTTGACTATAACCACTCCCCCCCAACCTTGGGCAGCCCACCAGGGAAGAGGATGCAAAAGCTAGCACCTTGTCTTTGAGCTCAGTGCCAGGCCTACCATAGTGAGACCTTGCCCCGCACAGAAGCTGAGGGCTCCATACACATGCCAGGCCTCATAGATTGAACCTCCTGACTGCCCTGGCATCTGACGGAGACCTGTATATCAGTGGAACTGACTCCCATATTAGCCGGCACCATTTTCAACCCAGGACTGGCCTGGGGCATTACTCCCGTTCTTCAAACACTGAGCAGGTCCCCGTAGCTGTGAGACCAGACAGGACTGTTTCTACCACCTGTCTCCCAGTCTCAGGCAGCATGGCCATTGTCAAACAATGCTTGTAAATCAGGGTCTGGAACTTTCTGGGTGGCAGGCATGGTCCTGCACCCCATTGTTTCCCTCTATCCTTTTGGCTTGCATCACCAATATGTGCATTGTGGGCCTTAGTGCATCTCTGAGACTGAGCCAGATCCTTGTGGCTGTGAGACTCAGATGTGAACCGGCTTAGCATCAGGTAGGGTGATAAGGAACTGCCTCACCAGCACTACCCAAAGCTTGGGCATCATCATAGCATGACACGAGACCCCAGTCACTGGGAGTTGGACAGGGCGGTAAACAATACTTGTCCCTAGAGCTGAGTTAGTTCCAGGCTGGTGAACCCTAACACTGGGCAAAACCTAATGGCCTCCCTTCCTGGCTCTGCCTGTGAATGGACCTTGTACAATAGGGAAGAACAAGCTGCCTCAAGCTGTCAGACCTCTAGTCAGCTAGCATCACGTGGCTGGCTGCAGTGGCCGTGGTCTTAGACCAGGAATCACCTCAGCCATGGACAGTCCATAGCAGTGTGGACATTGGTCTTACTCCAGTGTTGGGCTGGTCTTGACAGGCCGTGGGTTCAGGCTGGGATAGCTCATTGCCATTGGTGGCCACAAGTGTGACATTGAGGCCTGAGATTGGGCTATCCACAGCGTCTCTGCCCAGAGCTAACCAGAGTCCTGTGGTGCCCAAGCACAGGCTGCTAACAGGGGATAAGGATCTGGGCTGCCTCACCCTAGGGAAGGGCTTATGAGCGAGGATTGCCTGCCCTCTCTAGGTATGCTCTTGGCCTCTTTGAAACAACACACCAACAGTGCGTTTTAGATGGTGTGTTCTAGACATGCCCAACTCTTCAATGCCCAAATAATGTCTCCCACCCATAAGTACCAGGAGCTTTTAGGAAACTACGGCCTCACTTAAACAATGAGACAGAAACTGACCGGATGGGAATCAGTATGGGAGAACTCTCAGAGACTTAAAAGCAGCTATTTGAAGGAAACAATGTACTTGAAAACAGAGAAAGCGTTTCAATGCTGTAAAGAAACTTAAAGAGCCAGGCATGGTGACACATGCCTTTAATTCCAGTACTTGGAAGGCTGAGGTAGGAGGATGGCTGTGAGTTTGAGGCCAGCCCAAGACTACAGAAGGAATTCCAGATCAGCCTGGGCTAGAATAAGACTCTACCTCAAAAAAACAAACAAAACCCCAAAACTTAAGTGGATAGAAGCAAGTAACAAAACACCCAGACTTTTAAAAATTAGTAGTGTTTAAATGTGCATACAACTTGTATTGGTTCTTTCTTCTTATTGGTACAAAGTACCTGACCAGAAGCAATTTAAGGAGGGGTTCAGCCAGGTGTGGTGGTGCACACCTTTAATCCCAGCACTCAGGAGGCAGAGATAGGTGGGGGGGGGGATCGCCATGAGTTCAAGGCCACCCTGAGACTACATAGTAAATTCCAGGTCAGTCTGAGCTAGAGGGAGGCCCTACCTCAAAAAACCAAAAATAAAATAAAATAAAAATAAAAAAGAAGGAGGGGTTCACTTGTTCATTTTGGCTTACAGGCCAAGGTCATAGTCCATCAGGGCGGGGAAGGCCTGGCAGCGGGAGTTTGAGTCAGCTGCTCCATTCAGTCCACAGCGAGGAAGCGGAGTGATGCATGCTGCTCCTTAGCCCGCTTTTCCTTTTTATTCAGCCTGGCACCCCAGCTCATGGAATAGTACTGCATGCAGTTAGGATGGGCCCTCCTGCTGCAATTCACTTGTATCTAGCAGATTCCTCACAGGCATTCCCAGAGACTTGCTTCCATGGTGATTCTAAATCCTGTCAAGTTGACAACCAGAGATTGATCACCACATTGTCCAAAGTAGTCTAAAGATTCAATGCAATTCTGATGAACATACCAGTGGTATCTCCCCCAGAACTAGAGGAAGCAATTCTTTCCTTAAAAAATGTTTTATTTTATTCATTTATTTGAACGACAGTGAGTGGATAGAAAGAGGCAGATATGTAGAGAATGGGCGCACAGGGCTTCCAACCACTGCAAACAAACTCCAGATGCATGCGTCACCTTGTGCATCTGGCTTTATGCGTGTACTGGGAAATTGAACCTGGGTCCTTTGGTTTTGCAGGCGAGTGCCTTAACCACTAAGCCAACCCTCCAGCTCAGAGAAGACAATTCTCAGATGTATATGAAATCACAAAAAGTCCTGGGTAGCCAAAGCCAATTTGGGCAGAAAGAAAAATAAAAAAGCAGGAGGCAGAACACTAGTTGATTTCAAAACATACCATAAGGGCTGGGGAAATAGCTCAGCAAGCAAGTGCTTATAGTGTAAGCTTGAGGCCCCGAGTCTGAGTCCCAGCACCTACATGACAAGCTGGGCATAGTGGCACATGGCTATAACTGCAGCACTGGCAGGGGTGGGAACAGGAGGATGGATGGCGCTCCCTGGTCATCCAGTCTAACTGAGGGAAAAATAGAAACAAAAACAAAACAAAACAAAAAAAAAACCTTGCAGCTTTAGGTTCAGTGAGAGACTAGGGCTTGGGCAAACAAGGTGGAAAAGTGATAGAGGATGGCACTGCCATCTTCCTTTGGCCTCCATGTGCTTGCACATGGGGTGCACACTTCTGCACACACACGTGTTTACACAGTACACACACCACATAGTATACAACACTGTGAAGCTGTAGCAAACAAAACAGCATGGTATTGACATGAAAATAGACACACATATCAATGGAATGGAAAAGGATCTAGAAAAACCCACATATATATAATAAAGGTGCTAAGAACCTGTCCTAGAGAATAAGCAATTCTTTTCAAAAAGTGGTCCTTAGAATTTCACTTGCAGAACAAAACTATACCCCTGCTACCACGAATTAAAAATTAACTCAGGGCTGGAGAGATGGCTTAGCAGTTAAGGCTCTTCCTGAAAAGCCAACGGACCCAGGTTCAATTCTCCAGGATCCACATAAACCAGATGCACAAGGTGGCGCATGTGTCTGGAGTTTGTCTTCAGTGGCTGGAGGCTGTGGCATGCCCATTCTTTTTCTTTCTCTCTCTTTTATAAATGAATGAATGAATGAATGCATAAATAAATAAGTAAACAAACAAATAAATTTAACTCAGCCTACAACTACCAGAAACCATAGGGCAAATACTTTAATAGTGGAGTGGACAAGAATTTTCTTTTTTTTCTTTTTCTCTGTCTCTTTTTCCTTCCTTCCTTCCTTTCTTCTTCTCTTCCTCTTCTTGCTTTCCTTCTCTCTCTCTCTCTTTCTTTTTTGCATTGACCTCAAAAGTAAAGGAAACAGGGAAGGAAAGCTGGCTTAGTGGTTAGGGTACTTGCCTGAAAAGCCAAAGGACCCAGGTTTAAGTCCCCAGGATCCATGTAAGCCAGATGTACAGGGTGGCGCATGTGTCCAGAGTTCATTTGCAGAGGCTGAAGGCCCTGGTGAACCCGTTCTCTATCTGCCTCTCCATCTCTCTCAAATAAATAAATGATAAAATCTAAAAAAAGTAAAGGAAACCAAAGCAAAAATATTCCAACTGGACTATATCAAACTCAAAAGTTTGGTTTTGGAAAGGAAATAAGCACGACAGTGCAAGGACAACCTACAGAATGGGAGAAGATATTTGAAAACGATGTATCTGCCTAGACATTGGTATCCACAATACACAAGGAACTGTAAAAGTTTACTAGCCCATGGAGAGACAGCTTTGCAGTTAAGAGTGCTTCCTGCGCTAGCATGAGGGCCTGAGAGACTTGCTTTGACTTCAGTTCCCAGGACCCATGTGAATAGCTGGCCATGCAGTGCACATCTGTAAGCCCAGTCCCTTAGAGGAGCAGAGACCTGAGAATTGCTGGGCCTCATGGAAAAATGGTGAGCTCCGGGATCAGTAAGAGACCGGCTCAAATAAGAGCAGGCGGAAGAGCAATGGAGTGGGTCGCTCAGTGTTCTGCTGCAGACACAGGCGAGTGCCTGGGGTACCACATGAACACTTACATGTGCATACAGCACCCCCCACAAAACAAAATTTACTAGCCCCAAACCCAAATAATCTAATTTAAAAATGGGCAATAGGTCTAAAAAGACATTTCTCAAAGGAAGACATACAAATGGCCAACATGTACAGGAAAAATATTCAACATCACGGATTATGGAAATGCAAATAAGAACCACAATGAGATAATACCACACTTCAGTGAGAATGGCTATTATCAGAAAACATAAAAATAAGTTTTGGGAAGGATGTGAAGAGAAGGAAACCTGCACACTGTTGTAGCCATTATGGAAAACAGTATGAAGGTTCCTCAAAAACAGAAAAAGAAACAAGAAAGAACAGAAAAGAAAAAAAGAAAAGAACCATCTATGATCCATCACTGCTACTGCTGGGCTCATACTCAAAGGATATGAAATCTGTATGTCAGAGACATCTGGAGAAGTGGCCATGATGGCCTTTGTTTTACATAATAAATAGCAATAACTTTTGAATATCCTCTGGTGCTGATTATATGCAGATATAATTGCTCCATTTTTATTTGAGCTTCCCAAATTGTCTGAACAATGTCTTTTTTATTTATGGCTCTGTTCAAGTCAGAATCCATGCATGGTCCACATGTTGCCCTTGGTTGTTATGTATCTGGCTTTCTTGTAATTGACAACAGTTCTCCTTTCTTCTTATTTTTCCCAAGCCAGCCATTTATTGAAGGAAACATAATGTGTCTTGTAAACTGTTCCACATTCTTGTTCTTTCCTCTGCTGTCGTTTCCCTCAGCAGGTTTCTTGTATTTCCTGTGAAGTTGGCAGTTGCATGTAGAAGGTTAACTTCATTGATGTGCTTTTCCCGCCTTTTGTCTTTGGCTTGCAAGAATACTCCACAGGGGCTGGAGAGATGGCTTAGTGGTTAAGCACTTGCCTGTGAAGCCCAAGGACCTCGGTTCGAGGCTCAATTCCCCAGGACCCATGTTAGCCAGATGCACAAGGGGGCACACACGTCTGGAGTTCATTTGCAGTGGCTGGAAGCCCTGGCGCGCCCATTCTCTCTCTCTCTCTGCCTCTTTCTCTCTCTCTCTCTCTGCCTCTTTCTCTCTCTGTCTGTTGCTGTCAAATAAATAAACAAAAATAATTAAAAAAAAAAGAATACTCCACAGGGGTGTTGAGCATCACATGAAGAATCCAATGTGGTCCTGTTGACTGACTTTTAGCTCATCTTAAATCATTAAAAGTTCTATAGATTTTAATGTAAAAGTTCAATTAATCACTGTAATATAAATTGTATTAGTAAACTGTAATGTGGTACAGTTTGTTGAGAGCTGATTCTGGGACTGGGGCCAATCCCCCTCCTCCCAGCTTGTTTGCCCAAGCTTGTTTAGAGCCTAAGGATGGAAAACACTGCACCCTTGAGAACAGTTGGAAGGTAAACCCTTTTCCAGACAGTCGGGTGCCATTCCCCACCCCCAATCTTAAGGCCTGAGCAGAGCTGACTATCACTTATCCCATGTATAAAAACGCCTGTGGTGGGAACTGCTGACCCGAAGCCTCTCTGGAGGAAAAGACCTCTGCCCAAGACCCGTGATCTGTGACTCCTGCTCACTTCTATGAGGCTCTTCCAGTCATTTCTCCCATTTCTTCTTTTGCTTGCTCTATCTTTTATAAACTCACTCATTTGAAACTGTAAGTATAGCTATTATACTTCATTTTTCTGAACAAAACAGTGACCAATGATCATAGTTATTACTCATGATAGTGACTTGAATCATTAAATATCCTATATACATTATCATAATTATTTATTATTTTTCACCCTACAATGTGCATAATGATTTCAGAGAAACAATACTATAGAACCACTAACATTAAAAATACTGACTATGAGCCGGGCATGGTGGCACACTCCTTTAATCCCAGCACTTGGGAGGCAGAGGTTGGAGGATCACCATGAGTTCGAGGCCAGCCTGAGACTACAGAGTGAATTCCAGGTTAACCTGAGCTAGAGTGAGACACTACCTTGAAAACAAAAACAAAAACAAAAATACTGACTATGCACATTCATGCCCACCACATACACGCAAAAAAAAAAAAAAAAAAAAAAAAAAAGAAGAAGAAAAGAAAAGAAAAAGAAAAATACTGAGCACAGTTTAAGGAAATTACACAATTCTTTTTGCATCTAAGATGTATGTAACCTACCAGATATTTTCAATGAAAGTAACAATTTTCATCGCCTAAGATGATTATTATTCAATGTTGGTGTCATGTGTTTTTGTTTTTGAGATAATTATGCTTCCAGTTATGTGCAATATCACATCAACAGAATGAGCACTGACAGAGACGCTTCTTCCATTCCTGCCTCTTTGTCATCTGTCCTATCCCTCCCTTCAGGTAGTCAATTTCAGTAGCTTTTTGCCTATTTTCCCATCATTTCTATTTGAAATCTATGAGCAATTATGCCACATTCCTCTCCTCTGTGAGTTCTTATAAATAAATTGGAAATTATATACAATTTTCCTTATCTTTTCTCGTTCAGTATGTCCTGAAGATCCCTCCCATCTATAGCTTTTTTAAATGATGTCATGGGGATTACTATGTGACAAAAATATAAAAAAAACTACAGGGGAAATGTTCTCAAGTGGTCTTAAAGATGTATATAAAGATTATGACAAAGAAACTTAACTTTAAAAATATATATTTTATTTATTTATTTGAGATAAAGAGGCAGAGAGAGAAAGAGAGAGACAGAGAGAGAGAGAGGGAGGGAGGGAGAGAATGGGTGTGCCAGGGCCTCCAGCCACCACAAACAAACTTCAGATGCATGCACCACTTTGTGCATCTGGCTTACATGGGTCCTGGAGAATCAAACTGGGATCTTTTGACTTTGCAGGCAAACACCTTAATCACTAAGCCATCTCTCCAGCCCCAAAGAAACTTTACTTTAAGACTCTAGGGCCTTGGGCTTTAGTTCTCTGGGACAGGCAAACAGGACTTATGGCCAAGACAGGTTGGTAGGTAGACACATCCTGAATCTTGCTGTTTGCCATGGTATTTCTTTCCTTTTGAGATTGAATAATTATTATTTCCTGAGAAGGCATCAAAATTAAGCACTACTATTATTTGTAATGAAGTGGAGGAATAAGGATATGAGTTAGATTTATGCTGCTTACTTTTTTTTTTTTTTTTTGGTGTTTCAAGGTAGGGTCTCACTCTAGCTCAGGCTGTCCTGGAATTCACTATGTAGTCTAAGGGTGACCTCGAACTAATGGCGATCCTCCTACCTCTGCCTTCCAAGTACTAGGATTAAAGGTATGTGCCACCAGGCCCATCTTATGCTGCTTACTTTTAAAGAAGTTTAAATGTAACTCAGGGCTGGGAAGCTGGCTCAGTGGGTAAGAGCACTTGCTATACAACCATGAGGACCTGAGTTTAGTCCCCAGAACCCATGTAAAAAACTGGGCATGGCTGTGCATGCCTAACCCCCTGCATGCGTGCACAAGAAGCATACACATCTGTAGACACACATGTACACCCTCACCACTCATAGTACACACAAACACACTAAACGCAACAGTAGGAAAGCTGGCGATATGGTACTTGTATATACAGTCTACTATTTATGAGATGCTCTAGAGAATGTCCTTATCAGCACTCAGGGGCTTAGCCAGGAGGGTCTTGAGTTCGAGGTTGTGGTGGTTTGATTCAGCCATAAACTTTGGCTTTGCAGGCAAACGCCTTAACCACTAAGCCATCTCTCTAGCCCTAGATTTCACTTTTTATCTCTCTTCCACTCTTTAAAAAAAGTTTCCTTGACATTAGTTTGCAGAACTATATTGTTAGAACTCAGCTTAAAACAGTATTTCAGGAGGTTGGGGAGGTGACTTATTGGCAAAGTGCTTGCTACACACATATGAGTATCTTAAGTTCAGATCCTCAACACTTATAAAAGCCAGGTTTAGAGGTGCATGAACGTAATCCAACCCCAGGGGAAGCTGAGGAGATAGGATCCCTGGGGCTTGCTGGCCAACTACTCTAGCTAAATTCTTGAGCTCTGGCAGGTTCAGTGAGAGGCCCTGTCTTAAAAAACTAAGAAGGGGACTGGAGAGATGGCTTACCAGTTAAGGCACTTACCTGTGAAGCCTAAGGACCTAGGTTTGATTCTCCAGGTCCCACGTGAGCCAGATGCACAAGGTGGTCTATACATCTGGAGTTTGTTTGAAGTGGCTAGAGGCCCTGGTGCGCCTATTCTCTCTCTCTCCCTCTCTCTGTCTCTAATAAATAAGTAAAAGTTAAAAAAATTAAAAAAGAAAGAGAGAGAATGGGTATACCAGGGCTTCCAGCCATTGCAAACAAACTCCAGATGCATCAGCCACCTTGTGCATCTGGCTTATGTAGGTACTGGGGAATTGAACCTGGGTCCTTAGGCTTCACAGGCAAGCACCTTAACTGCTAAGTTATCTCTCCAACCCCCCATGGCTGATATTCATGTTTTTATCTTACAACTGTATTCTCAGAAATCCTCTTGCAATGTACTTGCTCCTCTCCACTCACTTTAGTTCTAGTCAGCACGTGTCTGAGGACAGCAGCATATGGTGTGTGTGGGATGCGAGGCTCTGGAAGCAGGGCTGTCCTCCAGGCCCTCTTCCACTTGTCTTCTCCAGCATCTTCCCCCTCAGAGTTGTTGCCAGATTCCTGTACCCTTCATTGGTAGTAATCAGATGGCAGAGAGTTGGCCTGAGGCTAGGCAGTTTTTAAACTATTTTTTGTTGATTTATTTGAGAGAGAGAGAGAGAGAGAGAGAGAGAGAGACAGAGAGACAGAGAGACAGAGTGTGTGTGTGTGTCAGGGCCTCCAGCCACTATAAACGAACTCCAGATGCATGCTTTGTGCACTTTGTGCATCTGGCTTACATGGGTCCTGAGGAATCAAACCTTGGTCCTTTGGCTTTGCAGGCTGCGGTATCAGTAGATGTTTCTGTCTAACTTACTATCTTCTTTTTCCTTCCTCCCTCCTTCCTTTCCTTCCTTCCTTCCTTCCTTCCTTCCTTCCTTCCTTCCTTCCTTCCTTCCTTCCTTCCTTCCTTCCTTCCTTCTTTTTGTCCAATGTAGGGTCTGAGTCTAGCCCAGGCTGACCTGGAATTCACTCTGTATTCTCAGGCTGGCCTTGAACACACAGAGCATTTACAGCAACGTGCAAAGGAGAAAAACATTTATGCCTGGAAAAAGTAGTATTTAGAATTTCTGGCAATTCATGCAGATTTGAATCACCTTTTTTCTCCACCAAATAGATTTGACCATATGTTTGTATATATTTATGGAAAACTTGGTAACAATAAAATGTTAAAGCATCCTCAATAGTATCATGTGTATATGATAAATGCTAATATAATCCCTTTACTCATTAAAGAGCATAAGGAAGGTACAGACTTGAACAGTCCTCAAATGTTCCCACATTTATTATGAATGATTGCACATAATAAATTTGCGTCTCTTTAAACACATTCCACAGTTTAGACGTCTAATTTGCGTGGTTTTATTATTCCTGGAATCTCATTTTACAGCCTTGATAAGAAGAGCAAATCAGTCGTATAAGTGATCAGCAGATACACTTTTTTTGGTGCGTGTGTGAGGCCAAGTTTTATTGGGTAGAAAGAAAGAAAAAGAGGAAAGCTGGCACCTTTTTTCTTTAAAAAAATTGTTTTTCAGGGCTTGAGGGATAGCTTAGTGGTTAAGGCGTTTGCCTGCAAAGCCAAAGGACCCAGGTTTGATTCTCCAGGACCCATGTTATCCAGATGCACAAGGGGGCTCAAGTGTCTGGAGTTTGTTTGCCTGGCTGGAGGCCCCAGTGTGCCCATTCTCTCTCTCTCTCTCTCTCCCCCTCTTTCTCTGTCAAATAAATAAATAAAAAATGTCTATATATATATATATATATAAATTTTTTTTTTTAAGAGAAAGAGAGAATTGGCATACCTGGGCCTCAGCCATTGAAATTGAACTCCAGACGCTTATGCCACCTAGTGGGCATGTGTGCCTTGCACTTGCCTCACTGTGTGTCTGGGTTATGTGGGATCTGGAGAGTCAAACAGGATCCTTAGGCTTTGCAGGCAAGCATTTTAACCGCTAAGCCATCTCTCCAGCCCTGTCCACTTATTTTTTTGAGACAGGGTCTCATGCCTGAGGCTGACCTTAAACTCTAGACAGCCGAGAATGACAATGAATTGATAATCTTCCTGCCTTCACCTTCTGAGTGCTGGAAACACAGGCATGCACCACTGTGCTCAGTCTATGCAGTTCTGGGGTCAAACCCAGGGCCTCGTGCATACTGGTCAAGCATTCTACCAACTGAATGGCACCTCCAGTCCTGAAATTGTATACACTTCTAAATATTGCTAATAGTAACACTGCCATAATATTTAGCTTAAAATAAGTTTGGATGTAATGAGATGTTTTTGAAGATGATTCTAATTTAAAAAGCAAAGCTGGAGCCGGGCGTGGCAGCACATGCCTCTAATCCGAGGCAGAGGTAGGAGGATCACTGTGAGTTCGAGGCCACCCTGAGACTACAGTGTGAATTCCAGGTCAGCCTGGGCTAGAGTGAGAACCTACCTCGAAAAGCCAAAAAAGGAAAAAAAAAAAAAAAAAAAAGGTGATAAGCATACATAAATGTAATTCCTATACGTCTATCTGTCCTTGTGTCCAAACTGCTTTCTTCCTCTCTCTAGAGGCAGCCATTGCTCTTATTTCCTTGTGGATTTTATGTAGGTAACCTGTATATTCCACTGATTCCTAATGCTTGCTTTAATTGCTTATTTTAGGTGACTCCAGAACTGATGATAAAAGCATGTACCTTTTACACTGGAAATTTAGTGAAGAACCATTTTTAGTAAGAATGTGGTTTTTATATACTATTATTTCTTTTTTTTTTTTAATTCTGATATTCTATATACAAAGGAAACTTTACTTTTGGCCTGCTATGGTACTTACTTACTTATGTTCTCAACATTGTGTATTATTTTTTTTGTGTTGTTTCTTATTCTTTTTATATTTAGTCAACTTGTATTTCATTAAAATATTACCTTTACTTCTTTGAGATACAACTTATTTAAAATCTTTGGGACCGGATATACTTTGAAATTTCAGTTCCTTTTTATTATTTTAAAGTCATCACTAGGACAATTGTTTTGGTAAACTAAAGTTATGACATGATGTCTTTATTTTTATCTAAAAAGAAATATGGCCATTATATAATATTCATTTTTCTCTATAACTATCAGGAATTCTTCAGGCTATGCCCAATTTTAACAGTTTCTTCCCCCCCCCTTTTTTTAAGGCCAACCTGGAAGTCACTGTGTATGTCTCAGGGTGGCCTCAATTATGGTGATCCTCCTACCTTCGCCTCCCGAGTGCTGGGATTAAAGGCATGTATCACCACACCTGGCCTTTCTTTTCATGCTGTAATTTTGAGGGAAAAAAGAAATACAATTTCTTTTTCTTTTTTTGTTTTTGGATTTTCGAGGTAGGGTCTCACTTTAGCTCAGGCTGACCTGGAATTCTCTATGTAGTCTCAGGGTGGCCTCAAACTCATGGTGATCTACTCACGCTGATCTTCCTACCTCTGCCGCCTGAGTGCTGGAATTAAAGGTGTGTGCCACCATGCCTGGCAGAAACACAATTTCTTATTCCTCTTAACTTATTTATAAACTCCTTTTACCCTAACTTCAAAATCCTTTTCTTTATCTTTTGCCTGTAGCTCTTGGAAAGAACTAACCATGCCTCGTGCAAATGAAGAGGCTCTCAAGGCTGAAAAACTGTCAAGAGCAGTAACACATGACAGGTTTCGATGTCAAAGATTTTATCTTCTTCTCTGGCACAACTATGTGCAACGTAACAAAGAAAGGCTCAAATGTAAGTGTTTACACAGTAGCAATTAGTTTTATATTTATTCACTTATTCAAAGAACCAACAAACTAACAATTAAGCACAAATTTAGAGAACTTACAATATTTATGTTTAGAGACGTGCCATGAAATAAAGGCAGAACCACTAACTTAAAATACTAGGGCTGGAGAGATGGTTTAGTGGTTAAGGCACTTGCCTGCAGAGCCTAAGGACCCTGATTCAGTTCCCCAGTACCCCTGTAAGCCACATGCACAGGGTGACACATGTATCTGGAGTTTGTAGTAGCTAGAGGCCCTGATGTACCTATTCTCTCCCTCTCTCTAATAAATTGATAAATAAAAATAAAATTAAAAAATTAAAAAAAAACTTAACTAAAAGCCAAGCATGGTAGTACCTGCCTTGAATAGCACTTGGGAGGCTGAGGCAAGATGTTTGCAGTGAGTTCAAGGCCATCCTGAGCTACATGGTGAGTTTCAGGTCAGACTAGGCTATAGAGTGAGAACCTGTCACAGAAAAAGAAAAAAAAACAAACCCTTAGGATTTATTTAAAAAAATTATAGTAAGAGAAAATAGGCATATTTGAAATCCAATCCTTTATGTATTTGTTATTTGCATATATGTATGCATAACTATAAATAAGGATCTGTTTTTTTGTAATTCTTGAGATTGAACCAAAGACCTTAAACATACTGAGCAAGCACTCTACTACTGAACTATATTTATAGTCTTTTTTCCTTTTTATTTTGGCCAGGACTAGCCAAAAGTGAAGTTTTATTTTATATGCTACCTATTATTTTTATTTTTGCAGGCTCTTGCTAAGTTGCCCAGGTAGGCCTTGAACTTGTGATCCTCCTAACCTCAGGCTCCCAGGTAACTGAAATTACAGGACTGCATCACCTGGCCTGGCTACGCTAGCTTTACATGTAACAAAGAGCTAGTCTATTATGGGTAGGCACCAAAAGTGACTGCAAGGAGCTCTGGTTTCCTTACAAATATTTCTTTTGGTGTATAGCTGAGAAAGCTTAAGAAAAAAGCTGGTTTCTCTTAGGGTCTTAGTGCTTGTGCTGAGTGCATAGCAAATGATGTATGATTCTGGGATCAGGAACATGGAACTCTGCTCTTTTGCTTAGGTTTGTTGCAGCTCTCTGGATACGGACTCATTTATGGCTAGCGTAAATCAGAAAAATAGCCCTTCTTTCTTTTTTCTTTTTTCTTGTTTTATTTTTTGTGGTCTCTTTTTGGTTTGGGAGACAATCTATGATTCTCAGTGGTACCATTACAATGAGTAAAAACTAGAAAACATAACCAACATTCCTTCCTTCCTTCCTTCTTTCCTTCCTTTCTTTCTTTCTTTCTTTTTGAGGTAGGGTCTCACTCTAGCTCAGGCTGACTAGGAATTCACTATGTAGTCTCAGGGTGGCCTCAAACTCATCCTTGTACCTCTGCCTCCCAAGTGCTGGGATTAAAGGTGGGTGCCACCACGCCAAGCTTCATAACCAGTATTTCAATATTATGTATTTGTACGAGACTATGAGGAAGTCTTAAATGTCTAAGAAATATTATTATAAGCTTGTTTTACTTAGGAGTTATATAATGTAGTACATTAAGTGATATGCAAATATGAGTTTCAGATGTCAGTATACTAATTCTCCCCACAATGTTTTTACTTCATACTTGATATACCTCAAAGGATAAAAGTCAAAGTTCACCTAAACATTTACAGGTATGGAAAGCTATGTCATGGAAAGCAATTCAAGCCAAAGGCATTCCACTGAAAATAATTAGAAAAACTTATTATTTTATAGAAAGCATTAATTTTTGAGCCAACATTTGAGTTTCAGTTCAAAAGTACTGACTTTGTAAGATAATTGTCCTTACAAAGATCACTGAAGTGACTTGTCAGGACTACTTTTGATTGTTCCTCTGCTTGGGAGTTGATCTTAAAACTGGAATCGTTCAGCTCTTCTGGCTGAGCCCAAATCACATCAGCACATGAAGAAACAAGAGCTATCAGATGAGTTATACAAGCTAAGAGAATGGCAGGTGCTTATTCATTTCTCATTTACTTAACAATGGCTCAGTTTGGGAACTATGAATTAGCTAAGCTAGTTGAGTTCTAGGTGCCCTCTAAGTGGAAGGTCACTGAGGCTGCACAGAACCCACAAAGGCAGATCCAAGGGAAGGCAAAGGTTTCAGTTCCAACAGTGGTATTGAAAACTGAAAGCTGACATGTTTTGCTGTTTGTACAAGATTCCACAACTTTATTTAAATTGTTGCCAAAGTTTAATGTCAGTAGTGTAGTCACAGAAAATCCAGATACCTCACTTTAGTTGAACATAAAAACAATACAAAACTCCACATTAAAAAAATAAATGAAAGATAAAGAGAAAACATAGGACCTCTACTTCTGAAAGAAGGAGCCAGGCCTCTCCCGCAGTCTGTGTTCCTCTTGGCCTTGTATTTGAGCTTTGGACCCCAGTTAACATTTACAAGGCAATACATTTAATCTCAGGGGATATAATTCAAAGGCATTGGATCTGAAATTACCTCATAATTATATTGTATTTCTTATGAAAAGTTGAGAACTACTGTTTTTTTTTTTGTTGTTGTTTTTTAAAATACCACATTTTATTCAGATTTTGCAAAGGAATGCAGAAAGGGGAAGGCTGAGGTGTACGGGGAAAGAAAATGGGAAGAAGTACACCATGTGGAGCCCAAAAGCCCATGTCATGTAGCTCAGGAGTTCAGGTGACCAGATAAGGATCTGGGGGAAAAAAAGTGGAAATAAAGAGAAAAGAAAGTTCAAGGAGCTTCTGCCACGTGGGGAGCTGGAGGGGATAAAGAACCCATGCGAAGAAGAGTAAGGGCTAGAGGGCCTCCCAGCTGAGCCTGGGCTAGGGCCTAGGCTACTGGCTGGGCCTGGGCCAGCAGAGGGAAAAACTTACCCACAGTTGGAAGTTCCCAAGTGATCAGAGAGCCAGAAGTTCTGGTTTTATAGAGAATGGATTTGCTTAAAAATGTCATATACCTTGACATTTCTGTTATACATATTTTTTAAAGGCAACAAACTCTTGAGATTAATAAACTCTTGAGGGTACTATCAAATGCTGTCAAAGGTAATTAATTTGGGGTATGATTAAAACCAAGCAAAAACTATTAGATCCAATGTCAGCTCATAATATATGTAAGATAGAGTACTAAACCATTTTGTGTTAATTTGGAAACATCTTTAGCCACATATAATGTCCTAATACATTTTTTTTTCAGTTACACTATTTCGGATGCAAAAGATGTTCTGTGTCCACAGGCAAAAAATTATCCTGGCAAGATGGAAGGAAATAGCACGGCATAGGGGTAAAATAAGAGAAGATGATTTGGTATGATATATTACACTATTTTTTAAAGAATCTGTTTCATTTGTAATCATGCTATAGCCATGGAAATCCTGAATATTGTGTGCATTTGGTGGAAGCCTTGTTCTATAATAACTTCATAGTTGGGGCTGGAGAGATGGATCCATGGGTAAGAGTGCTTCCTTTGCAAACATGAGGGCCTAAGGGGTTCTGAGACCACATGAGTTTGATTTGCTAGCGGCCATATAAACATCTGGGAGTGGCCATATACATCTGTTACCCCAGTGGTGTAGGGAGCAGAGACTAGAGAATTACTGGGGCTTGAAAAAAAAGAAGGTAGCTCTGGAGTCTGGAATTAATGAGAGATTTTGTTCAAGGAGACACGCGGATGATTGCTGGAGGGCAAATGCCAACATTCTCTGGCTTTTGCACATACATGGGGCATGTGCATTTGCACACACTTGTACATATACCACACAATCTACACACCACACATACTATGTGCATGCACATACAAGAATAACTTTGTGGCTTAAATTTCACATTAGTTACTCCAAGTGTCCTCTAAGAATTTCTATTGCTTCACTCAAATATAAACAAGGGAAAAGCAATCCCAGCATCCAGCAAGAGACTATGAAGTCTATTCCTCACATTGTGCTTGGAAAGTACTAGAGTCTGTGGAGGGTTCTCATTAAGCTGGCTTCCTTGTAGTCTATCCTCTGGTCTTTCCCTTCTAGTGACAGCCATTTCAACATTGTCAGTTGACTACTTCTGCTTTGGGTACCAGTGTGCATTTCCTCTCACGCATTGCTTGCCACTACTTGCTGTACTAAGCTGGTGTTTGGCTTGCTGCCCTTTGCCTCACCACTGATTGTCTAACATCTGTCCCCTTTATACCTTTCGGTGCTGAGTGTCCCTGAGAACAAGTAAGTGTTCTCCGAGGCTTCCCCATACACTAAGCATTGTGTTTTGCATGCTCAAGGTGATGTAATGTGTATAATACAGGCACAGCAATATCATATCCTTAATGTATAGAATAGTTAGTTGGGTGTTTAAAGAAATCTTTTCCTTCCAGTCATATAATTTCTTGGCCAAAGGTCATTCTTAACTCACTCAGGAAGATTGAGGATGGCGGGTGTGTGCTGGGAACAAAGGCAAGGGACACCTGTGCATGCTGGTTCTCCACCATGTGCTCTTCCTCAGACCCTAATATGAACATATCTCACACTGAAATTGTCCATAGGGGGGCTTGGGAGTGTGGGAGTAAAATATTCATTTACCCATAGACCTTCTGTCTTATTACCCAGTTTTTTCAGAATGTCTAAAGTTAAAATGGACTCCTCTTCTTTTTCTTCTTTTCCTTATTTCTACTAGTTCTTCTCCTCCTTTCTTAAGCTCGCCATGCTAACCACCTTCCTTCCATGCCATAACACCAGTTCTATCATTACCAGACCTTTCTTTTGTGGACCTCAATTTCCTCATCTATACAGGAGAAGACTGGACCAGATCTTTTACGTGGTGGCTGTGTCAATGTTGCATGACATCTAATGGAGATGATATGTAAAGCTATGGCCCCCAGAATGATGTGCATGCATATGGGAAATCCATGTAATAATGATGATGCTGATAAACTGTGTTTAACTGCTACTGTCGCTACATCATGTGCTTACACTGGTCATTGCATGCTATCCTAAGGACAATTGAATTGGCTTTGTAAATTATTTTCACTGCAGATGTCAAAACATGAGCTTCAGTTAAAAAAATGGAAATTCAAGTTAAAAGTCAAGAAAACAGAAGAAACAATTACTCCTGAGAAAAGTTTGTCTGACGTAACTATTGAAGAGGTGCCTATTGAATTTGACATTTCAGAGTTACCTGAACGAGCAATAGTACAGGTATGTATGAATTTATTTAATACTATATATAATAATTTACATAATAATTCATTCACTACCATATAATGTCTTGCTATTTATATGAAGCTTGGAGTTAGGATAAGTTTGCTTTTGCTCATTATTTCCTCCTTTACAGATTTATCTGCTCATGTCCTGTTCCTATTGTATTTCCTATAACCACCTTCATACTGACTGGCAATAGCTCTTTATATATCATGGTGACATTAGCTCTTTGTGTAAAATGTATTTGAACTGTTTTTCTCCCATACTTAAAGTTCGCACTATGCTTCTGGAGTCTTTGGAGGACTGGAATTTAAAACTGAGACCAGCACATTTTTATTTACAATAGTCTCAGTCTTACAGAAAAGTTATGGACATAGTACAAAGAATTATTTTTCTAAAAAATTCGGCAGTAAACTGCTGAAAGGATGCCTTATCACATGTAGTAATAATTTTTTATTCCTATAAAGGCATTTTCTTCTAGTTAATAATCATGGTCCTCAGAATCAATTCAAGTTTGTTGCAGTTACAGTTTAGCTAGAAGATCTAGTTCAGATAACACGCTGTAGACGTGCTGACTGTCATGTCTCCTTGAGCTTCTTTAGCCTGGAACAGTTCTTCAGTCTTTCATTTTTGTGATATTGACATAAAATTATGCACTTTTTAATAGACTATCTCTTAATATGGGCTCATCTTGTTTCCTCCCGAGTAGACTGGTGTTACAGAGTACACAGACATGACTCTCCTGTGTTCTCTTTGCATCCTCTTCCTGGCATGGGATTTGGCTTGGGCAGATGTCTTCCACTTGCTTTGAGCTCCCTTATCCCACAATAAAACATACTTTCTTGCTTTGCCTTTCTTTTCCTTACTTGGATCCATTAAAATGCACAGTAATATGGCTTTATATGATAGTGCAAAATCACAACTGAATTTTTCTGACACTAATTTGAACAATTGGGTCTGTTAAGCTTATTTATATAATGGAGTTATAAAGTTACTTTTAAAATATTTTTTTTCTATTTAGTTATTTGAGGGAGAGAGAGAAAGAGAGAAAGAGAGGCAGATACACACACACACACACACACACACACACACACACACACATATATATATATATATGTATATATATATATATATATATATATATAGAGAGAGAGAGAGAGAGAGAGAGAGAGAGAATGACACGCCAGGGCCTCTAGACATTGCAAATGAACTCCAGACGTATGTGCCACCTTGTGCATCTGGCTAACATGGGTCCTAGGGAATCAAACTTGGACCCTTTGGCTTTGCAGACAACTACCTTAACTGTTCAACTATCTCCCCAGCCTTTAAAGTTACTTTTTTGTTTGTTTGTATGTTTTTTTCACGGTAGGTTCTTGCTCTAGCCTGGACTGACCTGGAAGTCACGCAGTAGTCTCAGGGTGTCATCAAACTCACAATGATCCTCCTATGTCTGCCTTGCAAGTGCTGGGATTAAAGGCATGCACCACCATGCTCGGCTAAAGTTACTTTTTTAAAAAAATATTTTTATATATTTGTAAGGAAGGAGAGAGAGATAGAAATGAGCGAACAACGGCTGGAGAGATGGTTTAGCAGTTAAGCGCTTGCCAGTGAAGCCTAAGGAGCCCGAGGCTTGATGCCCCAGGACCCATGTAGGCCAGATGCACAAGGTGGCACATGCATCTGGAGTTCATTTGCAGTAGCTAGAGGCCCTGGTGCACCCATTGTCTCTCTCTTTGCCTCTTTCCCTCTCTGTCTGTTGCTCTGAAATAAATAAATAAATAAAAATAAACAACCAACCAAAACAAGAAGAAATGAACAAGTGCATGCACTCGAGAGAGAGAGAGACACAGAGAGAGAGAGAGAGAGAGAGAGAGAGAGACAGAGAGAGAGACAGAGAGATAGAGAGAGGGGATGGGCACGCCAGAGCCTCTAGCTGCTGTAAATGAACTCCAAATGCATCTGGTTTTTCATGGGTACTGGAGAATCAAACCTGGGTTGTTGGGTTTTGCAGGCAGTTGCCTTAGTCACTAAGCCATCTCTCTAGCACCCTGTAAAGTTACTTTTTAAAATCATGTATCACAAATAACATTTCTTTCTTTCTTTCTTTCTTCTTCTTCTCTCTCTTTTTTTTGCTTTTTCAAGGTAGGGTCTCACTCTAGCTCAAGCTGACCTGGAATACACTATGTAGTCTCAGGGTGGCCTTGAACTCGCGATGATCCTCCTACCTCTGCCTACAAGTGCTGGGATTAAAGGTGTGCGCCACCACTCCTGGAAAACATTTAATTTTGTGACTTCTCTGGCTAACTAATTCTCAGGAACTTGAGATAAAAGATATAGAAGCCATAAGAATATAATTTGAGTTAGGCCTAACTTTATGATTCTTTTGAAAGTGCTAGTTTTAAAACAAATTCAGATTTAAACATGTAGACTACCCAAATTTATTTATTTATTTTATGAGAGAGAGAGAGAGAGAGAATGAGAAGATAGACATGTGGACATGCACATGCCACAGCATGTGTATGGAGGTCAGGGCATCTTCCACCTTCTTTGAGACAGGCCTTCTCTTGCTGTTTTGCAGCAGTGTGTTGAAAGGCTGACGGACCCACGAGCTTCTGGATTCTCCTGGCTCTGCCTTGGATAGGTGCATTGGGATCACAGTCACATGGGCTACTTTCCCACTTTGCATCTGGCTTTATGCGGGTGCTGGGAAGGATCAAACTTGGATAGGCAGGCTTATGAGCAAACAAGCATCTTTAACTGTCGAGCCACCTCGCTAGCCCTGCCTAATGTTTTGAAGGGATAATTGAGAATGGCTATTTGGAAATACAGTTTGAACTTACTTGGAAAACATATATAAGCTTCTTAGGTCCAATTATATCAGCTCATGGAAAACAAGTCAGGTTCTGTTTTGCCATCATTACCGCAGCACCATTCACCTGTGAGGGCCGGGCTGCTGCTTAGTGCGCAGATGGTAGGGCTCATGTACGATCAGTGAAACTGCTGGTCAAACCCACCGCCAGCGGCTGCGTTGGCAAAAACTATTTTCTGTGAAAATGCAAGTTTCTTTTTCCCCTTCTATGTAGTTTGTCACACATGGAGAAAAGTCTTATGTTGATGAATTTGGAAAGTCTAAAGAGTGTAGTTATGTAATGTAGTTGTTTAATTTGACGATTTAAGTGCAGCCCTAGGGTTGTCTTTCATTGTAAACAGCTACGAGGCTTGATTTGTTTGTAAAGATATAAAGCATGGGGACTTGCAAAAGCAGTTGTAAAATCACCTTCAGATTTTACAGTGCTGTTGACTCATCCTCTCACGTGGGACAAACAAAACCTAGAAAGCTATTAAAACTATTAGCATGCTGTAAAGAACCAGATGGCCCTAGCTTGTTTGATTAGATTACTTGGAGTTGTAAATCCAAAGAGTATACATTCAATGACTTCCTAAGTCCATGTTTTGATAACCCTGTGGGTCAGTCTGTCCTTAACGAACCAAAGCAGAGAGTAATTCCAGGTTTTTTTTAGCTACGTACTGCAGATAAGGGAAGGTTCTAAAACCACATTGCCCTACCAAGGAACTATGTGTATGTTGGCTTGATTTGTGCTGTGGATGAAAAAGCAGTCAAAACAAAACATTTCCAAACAGCTTCAGAAACAGTTTATTTCTGACAGAGATTGTTTTACTCCAAACTTCACTTTCATCACTCCTGCCTTAATTGGTAATGCTATCAAATTAGAGTTCACAAGTGATCTTAATCTAAAATTCCCATGACTTTTATAGCTATGTTAATTTCATCAGGAACCATGCTTGCAAAAATGAGAGGCTAGCTGGGTATGGTGTCGCACACCTTTAATCCCAGCACTCAGGAGGCAGAGGTAGGAGGATTGCCATGAGTTCGAGGCCACTCTGAGACAACATAGTGAATTCTAGGTCAGCCTGGGCTAGAGTGAGACCCTACCTCAAAAAACAAACAAACAAACAAACAAACAAACAAACAAACAAACAGCAGCCAAGTAAAGTAAAGTAAAGTAAAGTAAAGTAAAGTAAAGTAAAGAGGATGTGTTCTGGAGTCTGAGTGCTGATTGTGTTATTGGCTATGTGACCCGTGAGTGCGTTGCTTAGCCGTTTGATTTGTAGGTTGTCTTGGTGGTAAAAGGAAGATGGAAATGAAGAGGGCGGTGGTGATGATAACGATGACACTATCATCATCTGCATTTGCTCTTGTGAGTTGTTAACTCAGGAAGCACTTAGAACAATGCCCAGCATGCAGTCATTTCCCAGTAGAAGTTACTGTTATTACCATTTGAACTAAGGAGGTTGAATGGTGGGGAAGCTTCTAGAAGGATGTCAGGAGGACTGGATTTTAAGCTCTGCTGGTTCAACAGCATATTAACCTCCCACGAGGAAGTCAATTACTCTTAACCTCAATCTCAAGGCTGAAAATCGCTAAGAGCATGTGGGTATATTTTCTCCTACAAAATGAAGATGGGCTAAATATGTCCAGGATCATTTCTAGCTCTATATATCTATGGGTCTGAGATGGAACTGAGTATCACAGCAGAGGAAAATGTCCGGAGCAAATTCAGAAAAATCTAGAGGGGATTTCATGTGTGTGCTCATTCCTGCCCAGAGTCCCCCACCCCACCATTAGCTTGTCTGGGACACTCTCTCTTCAGGTCCCTGTGTATATGTTGTACAATCTTGATTCCCTTCCCCCCTCCGCTTCATAGAACCTCTTGCCATTGTCAGTAGTTACCAATTCTCTAAAATATTCTTGTTTCTTATCTGTTTCTCTCACTATATTTAATTTTGGATTCAGGTGTCAAATCTTTTTTTTTTTAATTTAAAAAAATTTTTTTTGAGGTAGGGTCTCACTCTAGCCCAGGCTGACCTGGAATTCACTATGTAGTCTCAGGGTGGCCTCGAACTCATGGCGATACTCCTACCTCTGCCTCCTGAGTGCTGGGATTAAAGGTGTACGCCACCACGCCCGGCAAATCTTTGTTTTTATTTCTCTTTTACATCAGCACCCAAGAAACTGTTACAAGTAGGTACTTGATCAAGAGTTGTTCATTTAACTAGTACCAATGTACAGATGCCTGAAATATACAATATACAAGGTTCTATTTTAGGTGCTAAGAAATAGTAGTGGATTAGATAAATAGTAGCTTATGCAGTTATACCTTGTGGTAACTGAATCAGACAACAAACAAGTCAACAAACATGTGAAAGCATGTATAGAGAATTAAATAAGAGGAGAAGTGTGGATAAAGAGTGAAAACCCACTAGGGTATGCTACCATAGACAGTGCTGTCAGGGAAAGGCCTCTTTGTCAAGGATATTTGCTGAAAGAATTGAGACAATTAAAGCCAGGGAAACGAGATAAACATTTTAGGGGTTGTTGAGTTTGGCTGGAATAGGGGAATTTATATTGGGAGTAACAGCACCTAAGTTTGGAAAGATATGTTGGTATTGAGGCTCTAACCAGCCAGCTGGTAGTGAGGAGCCATCATCAGGAACATGAGACAGACTTTAAAAGCTTCTTTTCCCCATTCCTGGTTTTCCTTTTCCCCTTCCACTGACATAGATAAGTTACGGGATAGTGGGAGTGAGGCCTGGAAGTGGAAGTTTCCTATGAGAATGAGAAATAAGGCAGCATCAGTGGGATTGAAAGAGAAAGGACTTGTGTGGGAAGGAAAGCATGAAGAGAACCCGAGGCTGGCATGTGCAGTGAAAGGGAGAGTGAAGCTGTCAGGGCTTTGACAGAGTGGTATTGAGAAAGCAACTGGAGGGGTGACAGGCCAAGGAGGACTGCCACCAGGAGTACAGCCAGCTTATTTGTTGATCTGCATGCATGACTCACACTCCTCCTCACTGTTCCTGACTCATACTTCCTGTCTGGCCAAATGATTTTCTTTCCATACCATACAATGGTTCATTTAAATGGATGAAGGAGGCTAATTCATTTCAGCAGTTTACCATCTGTTTCAGGTGCCTCATGATCTGCACTGAAGAAATTTATCAAGTAACTCCCAAGTCTGTGTCTTAGGTTCAGAATATAATCCTCCTGTTATTTCACTGCAAATGAACACTGACTAGGAGAGAACTGTCAGCACACCTCCTACCATTGTCAGTTTCTATTAGTTTATTTCTTTATGTCTATGAATGCGTTCAACTGACTACTATCCTAAAAAATAAATTTCTCAGTCTGATATGTATTGTCAGATTTCTTGACACCACTTTCCCACCTGCCCACTGAGTCACTCAAAGACAGCTTTGAAGAGTCTCTACCTGGGTGTTCCAATGGTACAAACCAGCTCATCCCTTCTAAAACAGAACCCATCACTTCCTTCCTCCATCATTTTCTTTTTCCTGTATCCTGTCCAACCCTCTAGTTCTCATATATCCTGCTTCTAAATGAATGCTACCATCATGGACTCAGCTGATTCAGCCAGAATTTGGAAATTGTTTTGGCTGTACTCTTACTCCCTGTTGCAGTCAGGTTCGCACTGCTGGTAGAAATCACCCAACCAAGAGCAGCTTGTGGGAAAAAGAGGTTTATTTTGGCTTACAGGCTCAAGGGGAAGCTCCACGATGGCAGGGGAAAATGATGGCATGAGCAGAGGGTGGACATCACCCCCTGACCCACATAAGGTAGACAACAGGAACAGGAGAGTATGCCAAACACTGCCATGGGGAAATTGGCTATAATACCCATAAGCCTGCCCCCAACAATACACTGCCTCCAGGAGGCATTAATTCCCAAAGCTCCATCAGCTGGGGATCTAGCATTGAGAACACCTAAGTTTGTGGGGGACACCTGAATCAAACCACCACACTCCCCTTTGCAATTTCTTTTCTTTTTAGCTGGTAACCTCCCCTCTTCTTCATTCTCTCTCTTAACTTATTATCATAGATATTGTTGAAAGTCCTTAATTGGTCTTTCAATATCTGCCCTTACCTTGGACCTTTCCCAACTTACTTTTTGTATTCCAGAGTTGTTCTTCAGTGACATGTGTCCTTGTTACTTCTGTGGTTAAAAGTGAAAAATCTGTCCTGGGCTCCCCACTGGCTTTCCCATGCTACGGGGGCTTCTTAGGTTTGTCATCCTGCTCCGCCTCTGAGCTTCAGTCTCGTACGTCCCACGGCAGCCCTTGCCTCTAGACTTGCGGAGATACTCTACGTATTGTCTCGTTCGCCATTGCTGTCAGCAACACCTGGGCAGACGCAATCTGTGGGTTTAACCTAGTTTACAGTTTCGAGGCTGTTTCTTCATGGTGGGGAAGGCATGGCAGGTCAGAGCAGGAAGCTGATGTCATGGTGCAACACAGGAAAAAAGGGACAGCATAAGAAGCTGGGCTGTAACAATCAAGGTCCACCTTCCTTGACACACTTCCTCCAGCAAAGTTCCACGTCCTGCAGCATCCACCATTGTCCTGAATAGCTCCGCCAGCTGGCCATCAAGTATTTAGACACATCTGCTTACGGGGTGCATTTTAATTAAACTACCATGTTACCCAAGTACAAAACCTGGTCGCTGGCCAGGTTACTTTTCCTGCTCTGCCTTCTCTGTGTAAGGCCCTTTCCTGTTTCCTTGGGCTTTCCTGCACAGACCCAGATGAGATGCCAGTTTTTCCAGAAGAGCTGTCTTTGATCTTTGTTCTCCCCCTCAGTCTTGGTAAGTTAGTATCCTTTCCTGTGTACTCCCAGAGCCCCACAGGCATTTCTTAGTATCTGTTACGATCATCTATTTTCTGTTTTATTTTCTTGGACTGTCTATGTTTTGAGGCTGACTCTTGTCTACCTTGAATTCATAGACTCTAAGTGCTTGTGGCTTATGGTTTTCATCCCCTTTGATTCTGTTTCTTTCTTGAGATACTCTTAAAAAAAATCCTTGATGATATGACATTTTCTACTTCTTTTCTCTGGAAATTATTTTCTATCTTTATGACATCTTCTTTTCTCAAAAAGCTTTTAACTTGACAATTTCCATAAATATAAACAATTTAACATGATCATAATCTCCTCCTACCATCCTTTCTTCTCCCCCCTCCCAAATCCCTACTCCACTGAATCTCTTCTTCTTTCCAACTAGTCTCTTTTCTATTTTGATGCCATCATTTGTTTTCCTCCTATTAGGCAGGTCTTGTGTAGGTAGTTTCAGCCACTGAGGTCATGAATATCAAGGCTACTATGCGTCTGGAAGACAGCATTGTGTGCATTCCTCCCTGTCCTTTAAAAACTATTTTTATTTTATTTTATTTTGAGAGAGAGAGAGAGAGAGAGAGAGAAAGGGGGGGAGAGAGGAGAGAGGAAGAGAGAGAATGGGTACACCAGGGCCTCCAGCCACTGCAAACGAGTTCCAGATACATGTGCTGGAGAGTTGAACCTAGATCCTTGGGCTTGGCCAGGCAAGTGCCTTAACTGCTAAGCCATCTCTCCAGTCCCCTCCTCCCTTTCCTTTGGCTCTTACATTCTTTCTGCCACCTCTTCCACAATGGTCCCTGAGCTTTGAAGGGTGTCATAGAGATGTCTCATTTGGTGCTGAACACTATGTGGTCATTTTTCAGTACTCTAATGAATTTTGAGTCACCCCAGTGGTCTTAGACATCTTTAAAAAACATTTATTTGACAGAGAGAGAGAGAGAGAGAGAGAGAGAGAGAGAGAGAGAGAGAATGGGCATGCCAGGGCTTCTTGCCATTGCAAACGAACTCCAGACAGATGTGCCAGTTACTGCATCTGACTTTACATGGGTATTCAACCCAGGTTGTCAGGTTTTGCAAGCATCTTTAATTGAGGAACCATCTTCCCAGCCCACAGCAATCTTTTGGGGTGACTTTTTGTCTCACTTATGTTGAGTGATGTGTTTCTTAGCTTTATGACTGAGCCTCCAGATGTTGACCTTGGACCTGTCTTTTGTTTCTATAATTTCAGTAGTTCATGGTAGGTACAGTGAGGCTTTCAACTAACACGTTATGATGTTGGTATTGATTTTGAACTATGACTAGGGAAATTTCTAGCTTCTTCATCATTTACAAACTTTAATCATTTAAATCTCCATTAATATGAGGCCTGAGATACTTCTGAGGTACACCACCATCTAGAAAACAAACTTTTTTATGGTGGTGGGGGGGAGATAGTTTAATTTTAGAAATACTGAATTTGAAATGCCAATGAGAAATTAAGTTAGAAAGTCTTAAAAGCAGCTGAAAGGTCAAAAAGTCACCGAATTCCCCATATAGGACAACTTTAGAGTTTTATGTCCCAACTCTTTTCCAGGACAGTATTCTCCATAGATATTCTTAAAGTTTCAGAGAGCGATATAGCATCTTCTTCCTCATCTGATTTGGAACCAACTGAGTAGCAGCCAGCCAGAGACCAAAATATCAGGTAGGAGATGATGCCTTAGCATCAGTGACCAAGATGAGTGCTTCATTCTTTTGTTCTTAAGTCAGATAGATTCACCCCTTAGTCACTGCACAGCAGAACACATGCAGATCTCCCCTGTGCTATGGAGAACAGGCCAGAATACATTCATCTTACATTCAGATTAGGGCAGGATGGAGCAGGAACTAAGGTGGAGATCTGGTCCTTCCTCTCAAACTTCCCAGGCCTGTTGTGAGGAATAAAGGGTAAGAGAGAAGCCCAGAGGGTTAACTGAATTGTTTCCAGATAAGGATATGAGGCTAACAGAATGAAGCATTTCCATTAAAAGTAATGTTTACCCAGTGCCTGGTGCATTGTTTCCTAGGCTGGAGAGTCAGTCCACTTTGAGATATGTTCTGTTCCATTTTGGGAAGGATTAGCTAATTAGAAAATTGTTTCTAAACCGGGCGTGGTGGCGCACGCCTTTAATCCCAGCACTCAGGAGGCAGAGGTAGGAGGATCACCGTGAGTTCGAGGCCACCCTGAGAGTACATAGTGAATTCCAGGTCAGCCTGGGCTAGAGTGAGACCTTACCTCGAAACCCCCCCCCCAAAAAAAGAAAATTGTTTCTTATATTGAAGCAGATGAAATATCTTCTCAGTATATTTTTCTCAGTTGCTTCTGCTGCATCCATAGGGAATAAAACCAAAGTTGTCAATTATTTAAGCACAGTTATTACTCTATTTTCTGGTTTCTTCTGGTTAGTGTTCCCAGTTTACTTAGTTATTCTGTGATAGTTTCTAGTTTCAACTTTCTGTTTCCAACCCTGGCACTCTTCTAAGAATTACCTATTTCTAGGCTCCTGAAAGTGGACTGTACCATGTTTTACTGCATTCTGGATGGGCCCGGCCCTCTGAAGGGCAAGGGAGATCTCTAGGAGATAGCTTGCTTGGATCACTTTTTGGTCTTAGTCTGAGCTCCCTCACTCCTGTCCTGGTTTTGAAGTTTTTTTTTTCAAGTAGTAATGTGAGAGAAAACTACATAAGACAATGGAAATCTGTAACCTCATGACTAGTTATTTAACAGAGACAGAGTCAGTTCGGTCAGAATCAGTGAGAGAAGCAGCCCCCCGGCTGTCTCTTGGTTACCCAGATTCAAGTTAATGCTTTTGTATGGAAAGTGCTCTGTCCCAGGCGGTGATACCCAGGTCACTTAAGTCTTAGCACCTGTAATGGTTTGTTCATTGCTGGAGGATTTCCCCATAACGATGTTTGCAAAATGGGATCCTTTGCCAGAGCAGTGGGACGGGAAGCGTGACTGTGCTGAGACTCTTAAACCTTTGGGGTCTAGTTTCCCCTGGGCTCTCACTGTGTTCTTCACTACTGTCACTTTGTGGCTAAAAGAATTTCCTGTCCCTCTTTTTTTTCTCTCTCTCTTCTCACAATGTGGCTGACCTGCTTGGCTTTTCTAGTATTTTCTCACTTGTCTTCTATTTCTATTACTAATGTGGATGCTGGTGTGTTTCTCCTAGCCAAAGGTCTCCTCCTTCAATCCAAACTTCATACTCAATATTGCCTAGAACTAGAAAAATGTTCTAAGTGTGATGTGATTCATGCTGTGTCCTGTGCAAGTCTCATTTCCTTGAGAGCAGACATTCACACAGTTCTCCTTTACCACCCCTCCCCCCGCCCTTAAGCTTGTGGCCAGGCTCATCATTGACCTAGTGAGCACATTGTGATCCATGATCTTTCTGTGATCTGACATGACGACACCTTCAACATGAAATCTTTTTTGAAATACAGCCTCAATGACGACACTTCCTTTGAGTGTCCAAAGACGTCAGACCATTTCTCTTATGATTCCTTCAGTGATGATGTATCCTCACCGACTCGTGGTTGTGTCTGTGTGGCCTCCATTGGTGTTTCTTCATTCTTCTCACTCCATGCTTAGTCCCTGGGTGATTTTAATACATGCTGTTGTTTACTTATAACTCTCAAATCTACATAGCTCTAGCCAGTTTCTGACTCCAACCTCCTCACAGTGGGCCTCTCTGTGGTCAGTTGCTGTTGCTTCCTGACAGCACCCGTTAGAGACCCTGTGACCTTTTAGGACTGCATGGCAGTGTAGCACAGGTATTTGCCGCAGCCTTCATTCTTTCTCTGTCTCAGAAAGCCACTCAAGGCTGAACCGATTGATCCCATTCCTCTCTCATAAAGCCAGGTATTTTTGTGGATCTGCTTTGGCTTTTAAGGTAATTAAATTATCCAATTATTTGAGGACCATGATACTTCTATACTCATCCACATTGAAAATGTTGATATCCTATCTACTCCCCCCCCTGTAGGGGTGTCTGCCCCTGAGCTATGAAATCCCTCTCTGGGTTTTCTGTTTTTGTTACTTATCTGTCTGCATTTATCATGCATGTAAATACCATTAAGGGTCTCAGGTATTAGTACACACCTTAATGCATTCTCACTTTTCCTGGCATTGTGTGACAACCATAACCAAACAAAACTTAATGTTTAAGTAGATTGCCCACGATTGTCAAATGCTGTTATCTTTCCTAGTAATCATATTGGTGGTGGGTATTATGCCAGATGCTAGGAGATGGGCTGTGGAACTATTGTGCTGAACACCTCCCATGTTCTAGGCATCATTTAGGCAGGTTCAGCACGTGTTACCCTCTCATGATTCAGTGTGTTTAGTATTGGAACCAAGTCATGCTAAGGAGGAAGAGGCTTGATTCATTGCAGTTTACTGGTGAGATCTGCATTTGCTGTAGGGTTTGTTTAAATCTAATCTTGTCTCTCCTTTAGGTATATGATGTTGCCAATGATGAACCAAAATGCCAAAATTTTGGGCCATTGCTATTCTTAACCTAACCACAACAGTTTCAGTTCAATTTCAAGTTGTTTATTTTGGTTCTGACTCCAATATTCAGTGAGTTAGGCATGTTTTCTAGCCTTGCAGAATCCAATTATTTGAGGACCATGATACTTCTATACTTATCCACATTGAAAATGTTGATATCCTATCTACTCCCCCGCTGTAGGGGTGTCTGCCCCTGAGCTATGAAATCCCTCTCTGGGTTTTCTGTTTTTGTTACTTATCTGTCTATATTTTCAACCTTCACACAAGATTTTGTATGTGGGTAATGGGGGAATAGTTTGTATGCTGGTGGAATACCCAGTCAGAAGCAGGGCCACCAGAGTGGGGCAGATTCTGGGTAGAGTATGGGGGAGGCTGTGTCCCAGCTAGGTGTGGCCTGCATAGCAAATCTGACTGTAGCTCAGGGGTTGGCATGTGAGATTTTGGCCAGAATGGGGGAGTTTCTTGCTTTGTAGAAATCCTGAAGGAGCATAACCCACAGCAGTGTGGTATGGGAGCTGTCAATATACAATGATCTTGTCATCAGCTGGGAACCAAGCAGTTAAAACACATGAGCTTATGGGGGACATTTGTTTCAAACCACCACAGAGTGTTAGATTGCTCATTTACACTGGTTCCCTCTACAGGGAACATGTAGAAGACATATCTTTCACTATTTCTGAGAGGTAAATTTGTTAGGGGTACCCCAGAATCCTTAAAGGGTTTGGATATAGCATACTTTTCCTAAATTAGACACAATTTATGCATCACAGTACTATAAGAATTAGGTGATGTGGGCACCAGCAAGTCACAATGGCAATGGCTCCCTAGTGACTGCATGGCATGTGGTCACAGGAGCTTTTTATGTCTACTGTCCATACTACCAGGTCATTCTACCAGGACTAAGCACTCAGCCACACTGAAGAAAGGTCGCCTACCAGTTCATGATGTCTAGATTTCTTAAGGCCTGCAGAATAAGAAAAAGAGGAAATGATAAAAGCATTCTTATGACAGGATGATTTTCTTTTAGCTAAATCAACAATTTCCTTCTGGTACCCCTTATCCAGTGACTGAAAAGTGGGTGGGCCCACTAGTGAATCATTAACCAGGAGACCATTTCTTAAAGTTGGAGAGATGGAAAAGAACCCCTTTCTTGATGGAATAGAAAATGTAATAAAACATTAAAAGGTCAGTTTGTTCTCTTTATACAATTTGGTGCCTACATCAGAGTCCTCAGGTAGGCCTGGTGTTCTTCCAGGAACAAAACAATGGCATTGCGAGGACCTGGGTCCCTGCCCCATCTTAGAGCTTGTAGACAGAACTGAACACAGAAGGTACCTACCACAGATGTGGGTAATGAACCAAAGAGGATGTCAGGGCCCAAACAAAGTGAAGAGACTGTCACCATAGGAGGTTGTAGGTCCACCTAAGATGGTGGGCACATGATATGGAATGTGGCAGCCAAACGGCCTGAGAAGGCTGGTCTGGAATGTAAATATGGTGTAATCCAAGAGTATCCACTCTAGAAAGGGGATAAGTCAGGTAGTCAAATGAGGGATGATGGTAGAGCTTGTGAGGTGAGGTGTGAATTTACATGTGGGATGTGGACTGATCTAGGTTGAATGTCAGAAAGAAAGAGAGCTAAAGGGTCATTTGCAGAAAGAGAAAGTAACCAGACAATGGAAAGTTGATACTTATGGGGGGGGGTGTAAATCAAATAAGTGAAACATTAGGAAACTGAGAGTTGTGTTTCTTACTCTAGAAATTAACTACAAGTACAGAAAGAACACTAGCATGAACCGTGTGGTATTAGAGTTCGGGTACTGGGTTTTCCACATACAGCTAGCAAGTGAAAGTGCAGAATGGAGAAAACTTCGCTAAAGCTCATGCAAAGTAGGTGTGTGAATCAAACCAATGTTCAGTTAGCAAGGAAGAGTGGAAAGGCTCACTGTAAAGTAGCCAACAGCTTTCCATATCACTGCCAAATAGGTTCCAAAGTACGGAACTAAGAATGCCCCGAGCTCCAGAACAGAGCTCTTGCTGGTTCTTGGTTGACACCATGTTTTCTCCAGCCTTGTGGTTTCCTGAATCTTGAGTATCTATAGTATATCTAGATTAGTGACACTTGGCCAGGGCTAAGAAACTTTTTCTTAAAATGGGTAGCTAGTAGGCTACATGAAACCGTGCTTCAAAAGGCTTTAATCCCAGCACTCAGGCAGTTGATATAGGAGGATCACCGTGAGTTCGAGGCCAGTCTAAGATTGCAGAGTGAATTCCAGGCCAGCCTGGGCTTCAGTGAAACTCTACCTTGAAAAGCCAAGAAAAAAGTATAGAAAAAAATCTAAACCATTCTCATTTTAAGGTCCATACAAAAATAGCTGGAGGGGTAGTGGTCAGATTTGTCTCATAGGCTATAGTTTGCCAACTCCCAGCAGCCCCATGGTGAGAGCGCAGGCTAAGACTCTTCTGGAACCTAATTTTCTTTTTAAAATTTTTTTTTGTTTATTTTTATTTATTTATTTGTGAGTGACAGACAGAGAAAGAGGCAGAGAGAGAGAGAGAGAGAGAATGGGTGTGCCAGGGCCTCCAGCCACTGCAGATGAACTCCAGATGTGCACACCCCCTTGTGCATCTGGCTAACGAGGGTCCCGGGGAATTGAGCCTAGAACCGGGGTCCTTAGGCTTCATGGGCAAGCGCTTAACTGCTAAGCCATCTCTCCAGCCCCTAACTTTCTATGCTATGGCATCTTTAAGATCCCTCAGAACAAGGCAAACACAGAGCCTTGTTCCCTTCTTGACATCCATATCCACAAGACCACCTGTATCATCAGAACAAATAGATTTTTTTTGTGACATTGCATCCATCTCAAAATGGCCAATTTTCAAATTTTCCAATGATTAAAAAGAGTTCTGTTCAGTATATTTAAACATTCTATTGTAATTTAGGTCCCTGTCAGGCAGCTTGTATGTATTTTTAACTACCACAGCAAATCTTGTGGGTCCATTCCATCACTGACTGTCAAACTACTGGTATTCAGTATTGCTTCAGTCATGTCTGTATTTGTAGGCTTACAAACATTATCATTCACATCAGCCTTACCCACATTATGAATTCAGAAAACTGGAGATTAGATGAGGTTACATATTAGGGATTATAGTGTTCTAGTTATCTCAGGCAAACATACCAAACACTATCAACTGGGAGGCTTGAACAACAAACACTTGTTCCACAGAGCCCTGGAGATGGTGTCCACAGGTTGTGTTCTCAGTGAGCTCCTGCTTTCCTGGCTCGTTGATGGCTTCCTTTCCTTTTTACTAAAGGAAGCTCTGGAGACTCTTCCTGCTCTCACAGACACCAATACCATTATTGGGTCTCTACCCTCAGGCCTCATCTAAACCTAATTACCTCCAAAAGTCCCACCTGCCAATATTACTCAATTGGAGATTATGTTTTGGGGAGGAATGGCACAATTCAGTCTAGGTTCCACAGTTATATAGAACTAGGATTCATACTTCTAGTTTTGTACTCTTATTACATATTTAGAGAAAGAGAGAGAGAGAGAGAGAGAGGGAGAGAGAGAGAGGAGAGAGAGTATGGGTACACTGGGGTCTCTGGCCACTGCAGGAAAACTCCAGATACATGCATCACTTTGTGTGCTCAGCTTTATGTGGATATTGGAGAATCAAACCGAGACCAGCAGGATTTGCAAGCAAGTGCCTTTGACTGCTGACCCATCTCTCCAGCCCCTCTCATTTTGTGCTCTTAGAATTTATTTCCCTACACAGTCCACAGAGATACAGTACTGTGTTCTAGAATGGTACATTGAAATCCTTCCCAGTAAAGAATATGTCTAATAGTTTATATCATAGCTCTAAGCATGAAATTAATCCTCACTATAAAAATGCTGTCGCCAGATGTTTTCTAATGTCATAATGATTGGATTGGACCTTTTCCATCATAACCTATTTGACAGTACATAATGATTTCATCAACTTTCATGACAAATTTTCCTAGGATATATTTGTGTCGAAATTTTACAAAAATTCATTTATTTGAAGGCAAAATTTGTTCAAAAGTAAACTTCAGTTGTTTAATGAAGTCATTATTTTCACTCAAAATTAAAATGGAACCTTGACAACTATGCGGTCAAAAGTTTCCTGTTTCATGTTTAAACTAACCATTCCTTTTTACACAACATTTGATGTCAAAAAATATAACAACACTTTGACTCCCAAACAGAGGGAAATTTAACATCTCATTAGAAATAAAACTTCTAAGAATAAAGCACTTAATAATTAATATGCCCTATAATTCGATGGGTGTTCTTTTTTAAAAAATATATTTTATTTACTTATTTGAGAGAGAGAAAGAGGGAGAGGGAGAGGGAGAGAGAGAGGGAGAGAGAGAGAGAGAGAGAGAGAGAGAGAGAGAGAGAGAGAGAGAGAGAGGAAGGGAAAGAGAATGGGTGGGTCTCCAGTCACTGCAAATGAACTCCACTCCACATGCATGTGCCCCCTTGTGCATCTGGCTAACATGGGTCCTGGAGAATTGAACCGGGACTCTGGCTTTGCAGGCAAATACCTTTACCACTAAACCATCTCTCCAGCCCCAAATGGGCATTCTTTTTGAGGTTAATCTTTTAAAGATTAAAATTGATATAACACCTGGACTATTCTTAGCAATTGTTTTGTTTTGTTCACCTAAGCTGGGACATTCTGTAAAGGTTATTCTTTTTTTTTTTTTTTTTTTGGTTTTTCGAGGTAGGGTCTCACTCTAGCTCAGGCTGATCTGGAATTCACTATGGAGTCTCAGGGTGGTCTCGAACTCATGGCGATCTTTCTACCTCTGCTTCCCGAGTGCTGGGATTAAAGGTGTGTGCCACCATGCCTGGCTAAAGGTTATTCTTTTAATGCCATATTACTGAAGCATAAATGGTGTTCCAATACTATAACTAATGTGAGCTTCTTCTCAGGCATATGACCTTAAGAGGAAAACTAAGAGTTAGTTCCTGTGAGGGTTACTCCTGGTTGCCAACCTGACAGGATTTAGAACCATCATGAAAGCAAATAACTGGGCATATCTGTGAGGGTTAATTAAGGTGGTAAACCCACTGGACATGTAAGTAGCACAACTTCACAGCTTGGGTCCTGGACTGCATAGAGGAGAACGACAGCGGAGCACCAGCGCTCATCTCTCTCTGCTTCCTGATGTCAGAAGCTGGGACCGGCTGCTTCATGCTCTACTGCTAAGCTTTCCTCACCACTGTGTGCTGCTGAAACAAATCCTTCCTTCTTAAGTTGCTTTTTTTTTTATAAGCTTATTTTTATTTATTTATTTATTTGAGAGCGACAGACAGAGAGAGAAAGAGGCAGATAGAGAGAGAGAATGGGCGCTCCAGGGCCTCCAGCCACTGCAAATGAACTCCAGGTGCATGCACCGCCTTGTGCATCTGGCTAACGTGGGTCCTGGGGAATCAAGCCTCGAACCGGGGTCCTTAGGCTTCACAGGCAAGCGCTTAGCCATCTCTCCAGCCCAAGTTGCTTTTTTCAGATGTTTTGTCACAGCAAGGAGAAATGTAATTAATTATCAATGCCTGAGTCACCACTCTACATTTATCTGTTTTTTCTTCCCAATTAGGCTTATTTCAAAGACATGTTTTGTCTGTATCCTAAAAACATTCCACTGTCTTAGTCCATTTGACCTGCTGTAGCAGAATATCATAGACTGAGTGGCTTAGAGACAATAGAACTTTATTTCTCACTGTTCTGGAGGCTTAAAAATTCAAGATCAAGGTGTTAGTGGGTCCAGTGTTAGTGAGGCTCCTTCCTTGTCCTCATTCAACCATATTCCTATGTATGCACACATCACAGATGTGGTAAGGAAGATCACTGGAGTCCTTACTTATAAAAACACTAATCCCATCATCGAGAGCTCTGATTTCATGACATAATTGTCTGCCAAAGGTATCGCCTCTGAATTCATCACATGGATATTAACATCTATATTTCTGGGGAATAGAAACATCCCATCTATAGCAATGTTGTCTCCCAGGTGTCATCAAACATCAGAATATTCCTTTGAGGTGCTGGGGAGATAGCCCAGATGGTACTTTGTATGCAGGAGGACTTGAGTTTGATTCCTAGTACCCATGTGAAGATGCCAGGCGTGGTGGCCCATGTGTGTAATCCCAACACTGGGGAAGTGGAGAAAGAGGTTCCCTGGGGCTTATGGACCAGCTAGTCTAGCCTCATTGAAGAGCTCCAGGCCAGTGACAGACCCTGTCTCAACGGAGGTGAATGGCATTCCTGAAGATGACATACAAGGTTGCCCTTTGGCCTCCACTCATGCATACACATGTGCACATGCATACATGCACCTGAAACAAAAAGCATTGCTTTGAGTATACATTCCATAGAGGTTCGACCCATAGTGATCATAACTCAACATTCAAACACTGGATTCTAGAGACCAATATCTCCAGAAATATTTCTTAAAATATTTAAAAAATTTTCTAGTAAGAAGTAATAACATGGCCAAGTAAGTTTGGGAAATTCTTGCCAAAACACAATAAAAGTTTATTCTGAAGCATGTAGAAAATGACAAATTAATAGAATATGTACACATTAATCATACTTAATAAATATCACCTATTTCAGGAACTTTTTCTTTAAGATTGCCTTAATCTCCAGAAAGACATTTACTGTGTATCCTGGGATCCCCCCTGAAAATTATTCTCCTAACTATAATGAGTCACATTACTCACCCTGGGTCTCCTGATTCCCCATTCCTGGTTATCTATGCTGTATATTGTGTCCATTTGGGTTCTTCAGAGAAACAGAATTTGCATATGTATTTGTATTTTGCATATGAGATATCTTTCAAAGATGTGTTTATTGGAGACTTGGTCCCCAGCATACAGTCTTTAGAATGAAGCCTTGACAGGTGATTAGATCCTGAGGGCTCTAACGTCATCGATGGAACTTAATGGACTATTCAGAGTTGCAGCCTAGGAGCTCCAGAGGCGCAGTCGGTTAGCGTGCGGTACTTATACAGAGTTGCAACCTAGTTGGTGGAAGTAGGTTATTAGGGGCATGCCTTTCAAGGGTACATTTTGTTGTCTCTGTTCCCCTCCTCCCTCTCCTTTCTGGCCATTTGTGAGGTGAGCAGCTTTCTCTAAAACCCCCTTCTGTGATGTCCTGCATCAGCAACAGCCCAGAGACAACAGAACCAAGTGACCACAAACTGACAATGTGTGAGGTAAATCTCTCTTCAGGTATTTTGTCACAGTGACAAGAAAGCTAACCTACAAAACCAGTGGTGTGTACATGTGCATATACTCTAAGAAACTGACTCCTGATTTATGAGGCTAAGAAACAAGATCTTTCAGTTATGGGATTGGAGACCCAGTAGAGTCAACAGGCCCTAGAACCAAGAGAACAAAGCCTTTGGTATAAATTCTACCTCAAATACAAGTCCAAAGGCAGAAGACTCATGTCCCAACTTTAAGTCAAAGGCACAGAGAGAAAGCAATTCTGATTCTTTCTTTTTCCTTTTTAATATTTTTTATTTATTTGCAAGGAGAGAGTGAGTGAGCACACCAGGGCCTTTCACCACTGCAAACTAACTCCACATGCACATGTTACTTTATGTATCTGGTTTTACGTGGGGAATTGAACCTGGGCCACTAGGCTTTGCAAGCTAGCATCTTAACTGCTGAGTCATCTCTCCAGCCCAGCAATTCTTTCTTAATTCAGTCTTTTTTCTTCAGTCTAACAGTGGGTTGGATGAGATCCATACACATTCTGAAGGGAAATCTTGTTTACCCAATTTACTGATTCAAATAGTAGTCTCACACAGACATACTCAGCATTAATGTATAAGTGAATATGCAGGCCTCATGACCCACTCAAATTGCAACACATAGATTAACAGTTATACATGTTCACTTAGATAGCTTGGCACCCATAAACCTCTTCTTAAACCATACTTAATCTCTAAAGACAACAAAGTCATAATTCTGGCTAAAATGATATGACTGTCCTACGTATAACTAGAAATGTAGCAACTTCTTTCCAGACTAATAGAGAAAATAATTGAATATGTTTACTTTTCTCCTTAATACTATCATACAGAATTAATGGCATAAAGTCAGTTTATCTTATGTTACACAGTATGAAGAAACAGGAGGAGGAAAGGAAGGGTACTGCTGTGGACAATTTCATGTATGTTCTTAAAATAGCATTGTAGTTAGATGTGAAGCTCCCCTCAAAAGACTCACATATTAAAAGCTGATTCAGTCCACCAGTAGTTGAAACTTCCAGACATGGGGCCAGTGCTACACTTTGTCCTGGGCCTCTCTGTCCCTCTTTGTCTCTCTCTGCTTTGCAGTCACCATAAGGTGAGAACCTTTGCTCCACCATATGTTCTGCCTCGCCACAGGCCACCAGCAATGGATGGACTGAGGCCTCTGAAACTGTGGGCCATGCTAAATCTTCCACCTTAAGTTGTTTTCCTTGTGCATTTGTCACAGTGATGAAAAGTCTAACACACAAAATAAGGAGTCACTGATCATGCAGCTGCAGCTGGTATTTTACAACGTAAAATGACCTATTTTGCAATCCTACTGTCTTCATTAAGCACCTCAGGTGGTCCTGGTTCCTAACCCAGTACAGTGATCCAAACCTTAATAACTCCTGAAGGGTCTGGGCCATTTGGAGTTGTACTTACATTGGGTTATTGTAGCTTTCCTTCATATTACCATTGCACAACATGGTGACACTGGAGATGTCCCAATGCGTCTCCTGTGTTCCAGGTATACTTTTCCCTACCTTTATCATTGAATGATAGTCCACTTTCTTCTTCTTTTTGTTTATTTATTTATTTTATTTGAGAGTGACAGACAGAGAAAGAGACAGATAGAGAGAGGGAGAGAGGGAATAGGTGTGCCAGTGCCTCTAGCCACTGCAAAGGAACTCCAGATGCGTGCGCCCCCTTGTCCATCTGGCTAACATGGGTCCTGGGGAATCAAGCCTCAAACCAGGGTCCTTAGGCTTCACAGGCAAGCGCTTAACCGCTAAGCCATCTCTCCAGCCCCCACTTTCTTCTTGATAGGCATGACCAGTTAATGCAGCACTCCCTTCTTTGCCCATTGATTCTGAGACTTGAGTGGAAAGGTGGTAATAAGTTATCAAATTCAGTAAATCATCATTTTACATCCTGGTGGAACTAATTCTTGTTTTTGAATGAAGACCTATAGACAATATTTATAGGAGTATTCCTTATATAATAAGCCAACTGAATAAGGTTAGAGGAATAGGAAGCAAAATTTTTGCTAGTGGTTTACAACTCTCTGATTCCTCGACCAGTGTATCCTGACTATGGGAGAAACACATTCAACTACAGTGTGAGATGCTGGCCCAGGGCACATAAGGTCTTTTGGGGAACACTGCCAGCCCTATAACGTATTATCACCTATGTTGACACTAGAACTGGGGCTTCATAATCTCATTCTACTGTTCTGTAAAACTAGCTGCTTCAGGGTGCTGGAGAACATAGACCAGAGAATTTTCTGAACCTGTGGCCATTGATACATTTCTTTGCTATGAAGTGATTTCCTTGATCAGAAGCAATTCTGTGTATGTTAAAAATCACAACTTCCCACCAATACTCAATTCCAGCCCTTTTCAAAGTCCATTACTTCAGACTTGTATAAGTATCCTGCTCCTAATTTCCTATTTTTTTCAATTTTCTAGTATTTTTATTTATTTGCTCTATATGGCCTGGTTATATTTCCTATGATAATCACTTTTACTACTCTCTCTTTCTCACATACAATAGAGGCTGGCCTCTCAGCATATAAGGAAATTCACTCCTCACCCATCTAAGCTAACCCCAGTATGGCACCCTGCTTAATCATCTTTCTGGGTATTCTGGGTCCCCTTTCTTTGATTACATCACTTTTCTGTTTACATAAGCTTTTGCCTCTATGGTGGTCTGCATGAAGTTTGGCTGCCATATTCTATGCCATGCCCAACACCTTGGGTAGACTTGCCTCCTTCCATTTCCACTTGGATATTTGTACTGTGCAGCCTCCTAAGGGACAGTCTCTTCACTTTGCTTGGGCCCTGACACCCTCCTTGGTTCATTACCAACACCTGTGGCAGGTGCCTTCTTTGTTCAGCTCTAATACCTCTAAGAAGGGGCAGGGACCCAGATCCTCTCACTGTCATTCCTGTCAGAGGATCAAGCCTACCTGACCATTGTGACATAGGCACCTAATGTGTAATGGGCCCAAAGTAACCTTTTAATGTCTTATTACATTTTATATTACATCAAGCAAAGGAATCCTTTCCCGTTCTCCCACTTTGAGAAATGCTCTCCTGGTTGCAGAACTCACTAATGGGGCCCCACTCAGCCACTGGATAGACAGAGGCACCAGAGGAAAGTTGTTGATTTAGTGGAAAGAAAATCAGCTTTTTACTGGAATGCCTTTCTTGTTTCTTCTTTTCCTTATTCTACAATCCTCAAGAAGTGTCGGTATCTTGAGCTGAAGGGAACTCATTCTTCAGTTTGACTGACATTTGCTTTAGAGCTTAGTCCTTGCAGGATAACTTGGTAAGCACACATTTGTGTACTTAATGCTAGGCAATTGCTGAGGAGGAAGTGCAATTGGTATTTGTTGGTGCCCACAGTCACATTTTTATGTGATACATGACTCTTGTCTAATTTTAAATGTTTATACTGTGACTTGATTCCCTCCACAAGGCCAGTTGTGTCTGGTCTTATTTCTGTTTGTTTTTCATTGTGTTTATAAGCAAGAATTTCCACATGAAGTGCATTATTATCCAGCTAACCTAACAAATAAATCCAGAGTGCTGGCTTGGCTAGAGAACAGATTTTGTTCTCATGAAGTTCTTCTACATTGTGGGTACTAACCCTTTGTGGTCAGCTTGTCCTCCATTCTTCTTCTTTTTTTTTTTTATTGACAACTTCCATAATTGTAGACATTAAACCATGGTAATTCCCTTCCCTCTCTCTTTCCCCTTTGCAACTCCACTCTCCATAATACCACCCCCCATCAGTCTCATTTATTTATTTATTTATTTTTGTTTTTCGAGGTAGGGTCTTAATTTAGCCCAGGCTGACCTGGAATTCACTATGGAGTTTCAGGGTGGCCTTGAACTCACGGAAACCATCCTGTCTCTGCCTCCCAAGTGCTGGGATTAAAGGCGTGCACCACCATGCCCGGCGAGTCTCTTTTATTTTGATGTCATCATCTTTTCCTCCTACTATGAGGGTCCTGTGTAGATAGTGTCAGGCACTGTGAGGTCATGGATATCCAGGCCATTTTGTGTCTGGAAAAACACATTGTAAGCAGTCCTACCCTTCCTTTGTCTCTTATTCTTTGCTCTTCCACAATGGACCCTGAGCCTTGGAAGGTATGATAGAGATGTTTCAGTGCTGAGAACTCCTCTGTCACTTCTTCTCAGCCCTATGGTGACTTCTAAGTCATCCCAAGGTCACCACCATCTGAAAAGAGATGCTTCTCTAACCAAAAGTGAGAGTAGCATTAATATATAAGAAAAGTACTTACTGGGAAGTTTAGTGAGCAATATATATATATATATATATATATATATATATATATATATATATATATATATATATGGGCTCATGACTTCCACCATCATAGGTTTTCAGTATCCCTCCCATGTATTCCCTCCCATGGAGTAGGCCTCCAGCCCAATTAGAGAGCTGTTGCTTTCCCCCATAACAGACATGCCACTGTTATACCCATTGGCTCATTTGGCCTAGCTGTCCAAATTTAAGTCTTGTAGTGTCCACTGTTGAGTATCTTCACTGGTGATTTCTCTCTCACACATTGAACTGCATGAAGAATGGCTTCTTCCAGCTTTCTGTCAGCTGGTCTACATGGAGGAGGTTTTCAGCTCAGCTGCAGCAGGATTTCTCAGTGACCTTGCAGCCCAAGCATGTGGAGTCTTCAGAAATAGGGTCTTACCATCTATTATTGGTGGCAAACCAAGAGCCTTGGCAAGAGCCTGTAATGTTTTCGGGCATCAAGGCCAACAACTCATTGGAAGGTATCCCATCCCTGACACTGAAATTTTTCTAATAACAGCCTATGGCTTCTGGGTGTGCCCACTATCCAAAAAAGTAGGTTATCATATGGCCTATTCACAATATCCTGAGTTTTGATTAACCCTCCCCCTACATTCCCTTTACTCAATCTCTTCCCCTGACCTTGCTTAGGTCATTCCACCCACAGTAATCTGTCTACTTACATATATAAAGTATTATCCTCTTAAGTCCACCTCTCTTCCCTCCCTTATAGCCCTTTTCTAGCTTATTGACCTCTGCTACCAATTTTTACTTCCAACTTATACACTGGTCTGAACATTTGTAACTAGGATCTACATATGAGAGAAAACATGCAACGTTTGGCTTTCTGGGCCTGGGTTACCTCACTTAGTATAATCATTTCCAGATCCATCCATTTCCCTGCAAATTTCATAATTTCGTTTTTCTTTACCGCTGAATAGAATTCCATTGTATAAATGTACCACATCGTCCTTATCCATTTATCAGTTGATAGACATCTGGGAAGGTTCCATTTCCTAGCTATTGTGAATGGAGCGGCAATAAACATGGTTATGCAAGTATCTCTAAGGTAGTGAGAAGAATCGTTGGGATATATGCCTAGGAGTGCTATAGCTGGGTCATATGGTAAATCTATTTTTAGCTTTCTCAGGAACTTCCACACTGATATTCACAGTGGTTGTACCAGACTACATTCCCACCCACAGTGTAAAGGGCTCCTCTTTTCTTTTTTTTTTTTTTTTTAAAAAATTTGTTTATTTTTATTTATTTAAGAGTGAGAGAGAGAGAGAGAGAGAGAGAAAGAGAGAGGGAATGGGCATGCCAGGGCTTCCAGCCACTGCAAACGAACTCCAGACACGTGCACCCCCTTGTGCATCTGGCTAACATGGGTCCTGGGGAATCGAGCCTCGAACTGGGGTCCTTAGGCTTCACAGGCAAGCGCTTAACCGCTAAGCCATCTCTCCAGCCCTGGCCTCCTCTTTTTACACATCCTTGGCAACATTTATTGTCATTTTTTAAAATATTTTTTTCTTTTTTTTTATTAGTTAGTTTTGTATTCAGCAAGTACAGTCAGTTTGGTACCATTATTAGGCTCATCCATGACCTACCCCCTCCCCTTGACCCCTCCTTGTTGAGGTATATGGGTCATGCATTGTGGAGTTAGCCCCAGTTATGGGTAAGATAAATGTCTCTGCATATCATGATCCAACATGTGGCTCTGACATTCTTTCCGCCCCCTCGTCCGCAAAATTTCCCTGAGCCATCTTGGGTTCATTTTTGGTCTGCTTCAATGATGAGGTGTTGGGGGCCTCTGAGGCTTTGGCTCTCTCATTTGGTAGGAGTTTATTTTTCTCTGTGTTGATCTCCTTCCCCCTTCTGCTGGTATCCGGTTCATCAGGAAAACAGTACCCTTGCTTGTTTCGCCAATTTTTCTTAGTTTCGGCCGGGGCCCTTTGGAGGTATGATGGGGTGGCTCTCTCCTTAGGATCTACATCTATCTGAAAAAGAGAAGCAGATTCTCCAATGGAGAGGAAGTTAGCACCAGGACAAATGAGATAATCCTTACTTTTATTATAGAGAATTTAATAGGTGTAGGCCCTCTCGTAGCCCATGATTGATGGTAGCTTGATATTGGAGAGTGGGCTTATGTTTGGATATGCTTCTGACTTGTTTCCCAGCTCCAGCTATGGGTCCCGTACCACTGAGGAGATCAGTTAGCCAAATTAAGAGCAATTGGTTCCCCACCATGGCTGTGTGCCACTATTACACTTGTGTGGGCATCACAACAAGTTATTTGCTGCTAAGTAGGTTAGACCATGAGTTGCTTGGACAGATGTTGGTCATTTTCCCCCAGTTGCCCATGTAGCACCTTCTGGCACTAGATGCGCTGACTGTCTGGGGACTGACTCTATTCCAACTTCCAGCCATGCCATTCTATTTTGCATGTCAACCACATAAGGTGTCTTCAGCAGTAGGGTCTTACCACTAACCCTTGGTGGGTCATCAAGTATGTCATTTGTTTTCTTGATGGTAGCCATTCTGACAGGAGTGAGATGGAATCTCAAAGTGGTTTAACTTGCATTTCCCTTATGGCTAAGGACATAGAACATTTTTTTTAAATGTTTATATGTCATCTGTATTTCTTCTTTTGAGAACTCTATTTAGTTCCTTAGCACAATTTTTTTTTCAAATTTTTATTAACAACTTCCATGATTATAAAAAATATCCCATGGTAATACCCTCCCTCCCCTCACTTTCCCCTTTTAAAATCCATTCTCCATCATATCCCTTCCCCATCTCAATCAGACTCTTTTATTTTGATGACATGATCTTTTCCTCCTCTTATGATGGTCTTGTGTAGGTAGTGTCAGGCACTGTGAGGTCATGGATATCCAGGCCATTTCGTGTCTGGAGGGAGCATGTTATAAGGAGTCCTACCCTTCCTTTGGTTCTTACATTCTTTCCACCACCTCTTCTGCATTAGACCCTGAGCCTTGGAATGTGTGATAGAGATATTACAGTACCGAGCACTCCGGTCACTTCTTTCTAGCACCATGATACCTTCTGAGTCGTCCTAAGGTCACTGCCATCTGAAAAGAGAAGATTCTCTACCCAAAGTGAGAGTAGCATTAATATAAGGGTATGAACATTAAGAGATGTGTTTACTGAGCAGTTTGATAAGCATAGTATATACATTTATCCAGACATCAGCAGACGTTACACCCCTAGGGCTCATGACTACCTCTGTTTTAAGTTTTCAGTATCAGGGATGTATTTCCTCCCATGGAGCGGGCCTCCAGTCCAATTAGATGGCAGTTGGTTTCCACCATGATAGACATGCCACTATTGCACCTGTTGACTCATTTGGCCTGGCTGGCTAAATATAAGTTAGCCCAATTTTTTTATTGACAATTTCCATAATTGTAAATAATATGCCATGGTAATTCCCTCCCTCCCCCCACTTTCCCCTTTGAAACTCCCATTCTCCATCATATCCCCTCCCCCTCTCAATCAGTCTCTCTTTTATTTTGATGTCAAGATCTTTTCCTCCTATTATGATGGTCTTGTGTAGGTAGTGTCAGGCACTGTGAAGTCATGGATATCCAGGCCATTTTGTGTCTGGAGGAGCACGTTGTAAGGAGTCCTACCCTTCCTTTGGCTCTCACATTCTTTGTGCCACTTCTTCCACAATGAACCCTGAGCCTTGGAAGGTGTGATAGAGATATTTCAGTGCTGAGCACTCTTCTGTCACTTCTTCTCAGCATCATGGAGCCTTCTGAGTCATCCCAAGGTCACCACCATCTGAAAAGGGAAGCTTCTCTAACCGAAAGTGAGAATAGCATTAATATAAGGATATGAACATTAAGAGATGTGCTTACTGGGAAGTTTGGTGAGCATGGTATATACACTTAGCCATATACCAGCAGACATTACACCCCTAGGACTCATGGCTACCTGTTTTAGGTTTTCAGTATCAGGGTTGTATTCCCTCCCATGGAGCAGGCCTCCAGTCAAATTATAGAGTGGTTGGTTTTCCCCATAACAGATGTGCCACTATTGCACCCATTGGCTCATTTGGCCTGGATGGCCAAATATAAGGCTTGCAGTGTCCACTGTTGAGTATCTTCACTGGTTTCTCTCTCTCCCATTGAACTGCATGCAGAATGGCTTCTTCCAGCTTTCTGTCAGCTGGTCTACATGGAGGAGGTTTTCAGCTCAGCTCCAGCAGGATTTCTCAGTGACTTTGCAGCCCAAGCATGTGGATTCTTTAGCAGTAGGGTCTTACTATCTATTCCTGGTGGGAAACCAAGGGCCTCGGCAATGGCCTATAATGTTTCGGGGGCATCAGAAACCTCCCTGGCCAATAACTCACTGGAAGGTATCCCATCCCTGGCACTGAAAATTTTCTTGTAACAATCTATGGCTTCTGAGTGTTCCATTGTCCAAAAAAAAAAAAAAATAGATTTCCACATGACTTATTTATATCCTGTTAGATTTTGGTTAGCCCTCCCTCCACCTTTCCTTACACAATCTCTTCCCCTGACCTCACATAGGCTTTTTCACCCCCATTAATGTGTTCTTCTACTTACACATATACAATACCATCCTATTAAGTCACCCTCCCTCCCTTTCTAATTCCTTTGTTATCTTCTTTCTAGCTTATGGCCTCTGCTACTGAGTTTTCTTCCTACTCACGCAGAAGTCCAATTATCTGTAGCTAGGATCCACATGTGAGAGAGAACATGTGACGTTTGGCTTTCTGGGCCTGGGTTACCTCATTAAGTATAATACTTTCCAGATCCATCCATTTTCCTGCAAATTTTATAGCTTCATTTTCTTTACTGCTGAGTAGAACTCCATTGTGTAAATGTGCCATATCTTCATTATCCACTCTTCAGTTGAGGGACCTCTAGGCTGGTTCCATTTCCCAGCTATTATGAATATAGCAGCAATAAACATAGTTGAGCAAGTATCTCTAAGGTAGTGAGATGAGTCCTTAGGATATATGCCTAGGAGTGGTATAGCTGGGTCATATGGTAGATCTATTTTTAGCTGTCTCAGGAACCTCCACACTGATTTCCACAATGGCTGGACCAGATTGCATTCCCACCAACAATGTAGAAGGGTTCCTCTTTTTCCACATCCTTACCAGCATTTATGGTCATTTGTAATCTTCAGATTTCTTAACTTTGCAAGAAGGCAGATGAAGTTGAAAAATTCCCTTGTTTGGTCTCTGATGCAGCTGCTTGGTGCGCCTGGTGGGGCAGTGCCGGGTGGGTGCATGAATTGTGAGGATTGGTGGGCTGCAAGCACCTCAGTGGGATTCTGGCCATTTTCCTTCTTTCTGGTGGATCTTGGTCTCTCCAGCTTCTTCGTTGTGTCTAAGAATAACCTATATGCTTCCACTTTTCAGAAGAAGAGTGTATTTTGCTGTGGTTTTGCTTAAATTCCTCCCTAGGCTGGTTTGGTGTGGCTCCTATGACACCACCTTACCCAGAAGTCCAGCAAGTTTTTAAAAAAATATTTTAGTTTTATTTATTTATTAGAGACAGAGAGAGGAAGAGAGAGAGTGTGTGTGAGAATGGGTGCACCAGGGCCTATAGCCATTGCAAATGAACTCCAGATACATGCACCATCATGTGCATCTGGCTTACGTGGGATATGGAGAATCGAACTGGGGTCCTTAGGCTTCACATGCATGTGCCTTAACTGCTAAGCCATCTCTCCAGCCCTCCATGGAGGTTTTTTATTTGACTGACTGTGTTTTTCAGTGCTAGTATTTCTGCTTGGTTTTTCTTCAGTATTTCTATTTCCTTACTCATGTCTTGTAATGACCTCCTTATTTCATTAGGTTGGTTTCCTGTGTTTTCTTTCAGGAGCTTGTTTTCTTCTTTGATTTCTTTGGGTATCGATAAAATCATTTTTTTTTTTTTTGAAAACTCTTTCAGGCATTTCATCTGAAAGAGTCTCATTGGGGGTCATTTCTGATGGATTTATAATTTTTGGTGGGATTATGTTGTCTTGATTCTTTGTGTTTCTTGTATTATAATGTAGTGATTTTTGCATCCTGGCTTGATTTGATGCTTGGGTTTTCTATTTACCTGAAGTTTTCTTAGATGTGGAGATCCAGCTTTATGTGCATTCAGGATATGTGTTTAAGAAGGCAAGTGTAGCTCTTGTACTCTAACCCAACCATAGAAGTAATCCTAGGTGTTGAGTTTGCCTGCTATTCAAGTATTCTACTGGGCTGGATAAAAAACTTACTGGAAAATCCTAAACATCAACTGAGCAATATACATATTTAATAAAAACCAGCAAAGAGCTTGCAAATGTGGGGATTAAAACAAACAGATAACCTTATAAAGCCAAAACCCTTAATGGTGTTTGTTGCTCTACACCCTTAATCCTGTCAGCTGGGAGGTTGAGAATTCTGTTCTGAATTGGGTTCCAGGTCAGCCTGGATCTGAATCTGATCCTGCCCCCAGTAATGACAGAAGCAAAAGACAAAGACCCTATAAATCTAAAGCATCAAAGGCAAAAATAGTCAATCCCCAAATACAACTTAATTGGGCATGGTAAAGCCAACCACAAATAGGTACCCCATAACCTGCCCTGACATGGAAAGAGAGATTAGAACTTCCAGTGCAGGCCTATGTACCTGCTTTTTTTTTGTACCTACTTTTTTGTCAGTTGGCTTTGTTACCTTTTGGGGTAGCTCCCAATCTCACCAGTGTTGAGTGCCCACCTCGATCCCTCTGTGTTGTGCTGTGGACCTGGTGTGCTGGATGCCCTGCCACTGGGGGCTGACTGCATTCTTAGGAGTTTGTGGTTCTGATGTTTAGGGGATGGGAGAGTGCAGGAAGCCTGGAGGTGTACTGGAACTGCTCAGTTGGTCCCACCTGTGTCCCTTTCAGCAACTTCCTAGCTGATCTCCACTCTCTTTCCTTCAGGTTTCTTGACTTTACAAGGAGGCTGATGAGGTTGGAAAGTCCCCTTGTTTGGTCTCTGCTCCTGCAGCTGGGCACCAGGCAGGCACATGGGCCGCATGGACCGGGACTGCAGGTGCCTTGGTGGGATTCTGGCTGTTTTCCCCCTTTCTGGTGGACCTTGGTCTCTCCTGCTTCTCTGCTGTGGCTAATAAAAACCTATACACCTTCACTTTTCAGAAGATTGTATATTGCTGGGCTTTTGCTTAAATCCCTCATTAGGCTGGTTTGGCATGACTCCTATGCCACCATCTTACCCGGAAGTCCCTCTGTTTCTTATTTCAGTTGGACAATTATGAATTTTTTGCATGTCAGCTACTATTTAAAGAAATCACTAGTTTTCTACAGAATTCCTCCTTCATACATAAAATAAACATTCTTATTTCCTCACCAACTTTCAACTATTCACTAAAAGGACCACATGATCATGTTCCAAGATGTTTTGAAACTCAGTACTAAACAAAGGTTGTAGAGAACTACAAAAAGAGATTGTATTATAGAGTTTATAGTTTGGTACTGTATTCAAATCATGGTCAAAGCACAGTTTACATGTAACTTTTAAGAAACATTCTCAGATTTACATTTATAAGATGTCTTAAACTTATAATCATCCTTTAACTGGTGTGGTAGGAAATGACTATAGAGAACCATGAAATAAACTGCATTACAGAACTCTTGATTCAGCAAAGGGTTTAGCTGCTGTAAGAAAAGCGCACAATGTATCTTTTTTTTTTTAAGGATCATTATATAATGTGAAAGAAGGCTTCAGCATATAAATTCCTGTACTTCAGATGAAATTCCTACCTTTAGATAAAATTGGAGCATTAAACTTGTAATTTCATAATATATGGATTATGTTGCCATTAACACACCCTGAAGGTTAGTGAAAAAGCTTCATCAAAATGCATGCATTATTCAAAATTGTATTTTTCTTTTTTTGCATTTAGATTTTCTTGTACCTGAGTTTAAGAGATACAGTAGCATGTGGTCAGGTTAACCGCTCCTGGATGTCGATGATACAGAGAGGCTCCCTGTGGAATTCTGTAAGTTGTTACACACTGAATTGAATATGTGACACTTTATGTGGTTCTTAGTGGTGAATGGACTGCCTCCTTCCCTGCTCCTTGCTCTTTCCCTCTCCCTTCTGTGGCTGCCAGTAGTAAGTGTTGCTTTCTGTGTGTGTGTAGGCATAAGCCTAGAGGAAGAAATAAAGATAATATATTATTTTAAGGGATACATTAATATTTCAAAGTCTAGATGGTAAGATATAAACTGAATGTTATTTTTGGATTGAAATAAAACCTCATTTTATTGGATAGTTTATATCTTATACTGGTTTCATCATTACTGTGTACCTGTTTCCTGAGCACAGACTGAATGTTGAATCCTTGACTATGAGAAAGAAAAAGTCTGGAATGTGTAGTTTATAATGACATTTTCTTTTTCTTTTCTTTTTTTAAGGCAGGAATGGTGGATCATGCCTTTATTTTATGTATTTATTTATTTGAAAGAAAGAGAGAGAGAGAGAGGGAGGAAGAGGCAGAGAGAGAGAGAGAGAGAGAGAGAGAGAGAGAGAGAGAGAGAGAGAATGGGCACACCAGGGCTTCCAGCCACTGCAAACGAACTCCAGACACATGTGCCCCCATGTGCATCTGGCTTATGTGGGTCCTAGGGAATCAAACCAGGGTCCTTAGGCTTTGCTGACAAATGCCTTAACCACTAAGCCATTTCCCCAGCCCTTTTCATATGTCATAATTTATGAGAGTTGATTCTAAAATGAGAAAGAATTACCCAAGTTTACTTGGCTGATGGTATGTAAACTGGATGAAGCCTGGAGTTTATATGAACTCTGAGTGTGCAAGGCTAAGTGATAGACTATAACATTGATATCACAATGGTGATAATATATTTAGCCAAAAGTTTAAGCTTTTAAGATTTTAGTCTTAACTAATTTTTATTTGACTATTTTATCAATTTATTTAAGAGAGAGAGAGAAAGAGAATAGGCGTGCCAGGGCCTCCAGCCACTGCGAATGAATTCCACACACGTGAGCTTGTGCATCTGGCATATGTGGGTACTGGGGAAGCAAACCTGGGTCCTTAGGCTTCACAGGCAAGCAATTTAACTGCTAAGCCATCTCTCCAGCCCTTAGCCAATTAAAAAAATATTTTATTTTATTTATTTATTTGAGAGCGACAGACAGAGAGAGAAAGAGGCAGAGAGAGAGAGAGAGAGGGAGAGAGAGAGAATAGGCGTGCCAGGGCTTCCAGCCACTGCAAATGAGCTCCAGACACGTGTGCCCCCTTGTGCATCTGGATGACATGGGTCCTGGGGAATAGAGCCTCGAACCAGGGTCCTCAGGCTTCACAGGCAAGCGCTTAACCGCTAAGCCCTCTCTCCAGCCCCCCTTAGCCAATTTTTGAACATTCATGTTCTCATTTCATTTAAATTTCTCCATGCCTTATGATTTTGTTTTTTTCGGGCGGGGGGGGGGGGAGTAGGATATCTCTCTAGCCCAGGCTGACCTGGAATTCACTATGCAATCTCAGGGTGGCCTTGAACTCACAGCGACTCTCCTACCTCAGCCTCCAGAGTGCTGGGATTAAAGATGTGTGCCATTACATCTGGCACAAAGCAATTATTTGTGCTAAAATGCTTCTTATCATTGTGCTGCATTTGAAGGCGCCCAAAGGCAGAGAGATGAAGGCCACATACAGCGAGGGAGTGGGAAATTCACTGAACCAGAGGAGTGTCCTACTCTGACTTTGTTCTTTACTGCCATGTGCTTATATTCTGTATCTCTTTTTCCAGCAACATCTCTGGGCACAAGTTCTGTCTTTTCTACTTCTTGTCAGGATCCTGCATGGTCTGCCCTAGTCTTAATATTGCAATATTATTTCTCCTTCATAGCATTTGTGTTCATTTTCTCTCCTATATGGGTTTTCCAAAGGGGTGGGGAACAACAACGCCAAACATCTGTCACATAAGTAAGCGATTTAATACTTGAAACCAGTGGCCCTCTGAGTGTGGTCCTGGGAGCAGTAGCATCAGCAACACTCAAGGAACTTGTTGGAAATACACATGCTCAGGCTCCCCCCGTGGCTTGCTGAGTCAGATACTCAGGGAGTAGCAAGCAGTAATCTGTTTTTAAATCCCACCCAGACAGTCTATTACAGGCGCAAGTTGACAATAACTTCCTTAAACTAAAAATGAAAGATACATATCTAATTTACTTAGGGTGGAAATCAATTCTCTTCTTGCCCAGTGTCATACAGAGCAGGAACAGAACAGTATAGTCAAGGATTGGATGGTACTCTGGTGAGATATAAAGATGCTGAGTTGACTTATGGATCCACAGCCCCTTCTTAGCCTCCGCTCCTTCGTTTCTATGCGAAAGTTTTAGAGATTGGATAAATGGTGCCAGGCCACCCATGCGCAGACCAGTCTTAGCAAAGGATGTCATCACTTTTCAAATCATGATCAATAAAGTGGGATGATGAAATTGGATAGTGACTAACCTTTAGATAACAGGGAAAATGACAACCACTGAACACTGGTGGCATAAATAATTACAGTTGTTAGAGGTCATAGTCTCACTCAAGAAACAAGTAAATTCTTGGGGGACAATGCATGCTTTTTAAAAAAAAATTATTTATTTATTTATTTGACAGAGAAAGAGAGAGGGAGAGAGAGAGAAAGAAAGAATTGGCGCACCAGGGCCTCCAGCCACTGCAGATGTGTGTGCCCCTTTGTGCATCTAGCTAACGTGGGTCCTGGGGAATTGAACCTGGGTCCTTTGGCTTTGCAGCAAACACCTTCACTGCTAAGCCATCCCTCCAGCCCTGCATGCTTTTTATTGTTGACTAAATTCTCTTCCCAGTGTCTCTTTGGAATGAAAAGCATAGGCATATTGGAGGTAATAAAAATAGTACCAGGAAAAGAATAGCAAAATAAAAGCATAGAAGTTCATATTGGAAAATACCAGAGTGTATGTGGCTTGTGTGCATAGAGATATGTTGAGTTTCTAACAGGCTTTGATTATGCATTGTGCATTTTTGTTCTAGGAATACCAAGTTTAACGTTTTTCTTTACTTATATTTCCTCAACTTATCCCTGTTACTATCTAAGCTAGAAATGGTTAGTTTTCTCCTAGAGATGAAAAAAAAAAAAAAAAAAAAAGCTTAGTTAAATAATGGCCCTCATTGTTAAATGGCTGGGTTAGAATTCAAACTTTAACCTGTCTTAGTGTATGTGCTCTTAATTACTAAATATTTATAAGGAAATGTCAGATCTGCTGTTTGCTTTTTCCCTAAATGGCAGCACAGGATTTCTGCTTCTTTTTAATAGTAAAATTCTGAGTCTTAGTAAGCAACTCTCACCAAAAAGACTGGCATCAAGAAGTAATACTCACGAAGGGTTGTTCAATTCTCTAGATTTTGGGAATTTTGTTTCTGGATTTAGTTAGACAGTAATAGTTGGGCTCTGTTGGTTTAGGTTTTGTTTTTTATCTAAGTTGGTTTTTCTTGACTAAATTTAGTTTCTGCCCAGGTTATATTATTATGAAGTCCATCAATACTAAAGTCACTTTGGACGACATTTTGGTTGTTTCCTCTTCTTGTTATTCAAATTCTGCAGTGAACATCTTGGTCCTCATTCATTCATATACATGTATGATTGTTAGTGCCTACAGGCAAATAGGAGAAAGGTAAATGGTTTATAGTCACAAAATTATGTGGCGTTATAGAATACTTTTTGTTCCAGATTTCCTTAGCTTTCTGTTTTTTCATCTCATCACACTGTTTTTTTTTTTAAAGAATTAAACATATTTTATTTATTTGAGAGAGAGAGAGAGAGGAAGTCAGAGAGAATGGGCACACCAGAGTCTTTAGCTATTGCAAACGAAGTCCAGATGCATGCACCACCTTGTGCGTTTGGCTTACGTGGGTCCTTAGGCTTCAGAAGCAAGTGCCTCAACAGCTAAGCCATCTCTCCAGCCCTGATATCATCATACATATGGTCTCACAGACAGACTGGATGTTAGCTCATGCACCAAGTCTCAATGGAATCTGTGAGAGAGTGTTTATCTAGCATGCATAGGGCTTTGATCCACAGATTTTTTGAAAGCCTTTAATGTTTCTTTTTTTACCTTAATGTACTATACTGTTTTGTTTTTTAAATTGAGGCAAGCCCAACAGACTGGCATTTTTTTGTAGGTAACTTAAATGTTCTTTAATGTTAATGTTTTAAAATTTATCAGTAGTGCTATGCACACAGTAGGTGTTCAACAAAAACTGACGCAGACGTTACTACAGTTGACAGCAATACATAGTCATTCTTTTATAACAAATGCATTGTAGTAAAGATAAAAATGAGATAATCAAAAAAATGAGATGATCATTTTTTCATGATAGTTAATGTTTTCAGAGAATGCTGAAATGCTTACATTTCCCCATAGTCAGAAGAAATAGTAATTTAAAATCCAAGTATGTTGTTTTTTATATTGTATGCAATTATTACAGAATTCCATACTTTTTGAGTACAGTTTATAATAAAACTGGCTCCAAACCTAAAATGACTTGACATTCCCCTCAGTTTTAAAAATATTTTATTTATTCATTTATTTGACAGAGAGAAAGAGGGAGAGAGAGAGAGAGAGAGAGAGAGAATGGACGTGCCAGGGCCTCCAGGCACTGCAAACAATCTCCAGAGGCATGTGCCACCTTGTGCATCTGGCTAACGTGGGTCCTGGGGAGTTGAACCTGGGTCCTTTGGCTTTGCAGGCAAATGACTTAACTGCTAAGCCATCCCTCCAGCCCTCCCCTCATTTTAAACTTAACTAGATACCTCTTTTGGCCAAAATGTGTATTTAGGAGTGGTATCATGTAAGCCAATAAAGGATGCTTTGGGAGAAATCCCCCATGTCACCCCACCAGGGCCATCTTACGACACTCAGCGTACGAACTGAATGTGTGGCGGCCCTGAAGCGCAGCAGCCGTTCTCCACGTGGCATTCCATCAGCCCTGGGCACGGCGTGCAGGCCCTGCCGGAGGCGACCAGGACGACGTGCTCCCTGCAAGACACTAGCCTAGAGAATTTGTGTTTCACAAATGCTACCCTAAAAAGAAGCAACACACTTTCCAGACGCATAACTGAGGCACATTAACTTTCTTAACACTGAATGTATAAAAGGCATTTTTGGAATAAGCTTCAATATCTTAAAAAAACAGTATACAGTTCAATCTACTTTTCTGAGAACATGTGAATATTTAAAACAGCTGGTTAATTCATTCAGACACTTTGATGGTATTTTATGCTCAATGAAAGTTTTTTATGAATGATGTAAAGGGTTTAATTTATGCACATGGAGAGACCAAAGAAGAAAGTTACATTGTGATAGGGCAGTGAGATCTGTTACTATAAACACAAGTTTTAATGCTTCAGATCTGAATTTTATAGTGTTGATACATACTATATGTATGGAAATGCAAATACATGTATAAACAGGACTGGAGCGCAGGTGAATCATATCACCATCAGTGGGATAATGCATGAGTTCTAAGGCGTAAGGTTCAGTTCCTGTTCAAGACAGGGCCATCTGATCCTGTGGCCTTGAGAGCAGCACCCATACAGTTGGGACCCCATCATCAAGAAATGTAGGACTACAAATTTAGACATGAAAGTAATGTTGGAATTTTGAGATCAAAATTCATTCTCAAGACTTCAGTTATAATATGGAATTAAATATCTGGAGTTCAAAGGATTAGGTGGCTGGTGCTTGGTTATTAGAGCACAGAATTTGTTGCTCAGTCACATCCTTAGTTTCTCGCTCAATTGTCTATTATAAAAAAATCAATATATGTTTCTTTCCTCTTCTTAATGCTCTTAAAAGACTTAAGTTTTGTCCTGGCAAACAAAAAATGTAATGTTGCTAAGGAAAAAAAAAATGTAGCTAAAGGAAATAATTCAAGTGCCAGTTTCTCATTATCTTGTAACAAACAGGCTCTGTAACAACCCTTGCCTTTATTAGGCACTTAAATTTATGACTGAATGAAAATCTCTTCTATTGAAGTAATCATACAGGATGACTCCAGAGATGAGCTCTTCCTAGGAAAATTAAGTTGGTGTTAAGCAAAATGAATCTTTCTTCCACACTGGCCACAGTCATTGTTGCTGTCTACATGTTTTAATGACGTCCATCTAATTTCGGCTCTCTGTAGGCAGCTCATAGTTTTAAGGGTTGTACAGCAGTTATGACTGCAGATCCCCAAGTATATTTTTCCACTCTTATAAAGCATTATTATACATTAAACAAGAGGAAAAAGGAGAATAATAATGGAACCTTGAAAATAGTGGGTCTACAATTCCCCACTGTATATTGCTTAACAACTGACTTCACCAGATGGCTGTACCTGAACTCACAAATGTGAAACATAGTCAGGACAAGGCTTGCTGTCCTGTACTGCATGACGTACACAGTTGACTGATGCCGCCAATACAACATCACACTGCAAGGATGTGCCGTATCTGGTGGCTTGATCCGAGGTAGTTTAGCTGTCCTGGGAAGTACCGTTCTGGAACTTTGGAAATGTAGAACAGGAAAGCAAGAAGAGCGATCACATACATCATAACTGCACGTGGTGCAAAATCCTGTACAATAGGAGCACTAATTCCTCCATTGAGCCAGACCCAGTGAAGAGTAGGGATGAGGCCATATCCCGAAACAGAACAGAAGATGACTGCTGTGTGAGGTGGATGAATCTGCACAAAGAACACCGCCAGGATCATAGCCAGCATGGCGATCAAGTACACCTGGCGCAATAATTATTACAATAAAATGCATAAAATACTCCTGAGACATAGCAGCCCAAAATTCCAATAGAAATTCCTGCATAATCTAATGCCATCCATCTTCGACACGTTTTTTCTGACCGATGGCAGGAAAAAAGGTGATAGCCCACTGAACACAGCAGACCTGGAAGCAGAAAAGACAAATAGAACAAATTACAAAATCTTCTCTGGATGCACTTGCTGAGGGTAACACCGAGGTCATGTCATAGATTCCCAGGGTGAAGAAGAGAAAGAAACCCAGCAAGTGACTCCAGATGTTTACTGTCTTGTTAGATAAAATAAACAAGCTTTTAATGCACAGCCTGGAAGTTCAGGTAGGCCCGGTAGCCATCTGTGATGTTCGGGTTGTCTTTGAGGGACACAGGGATCTGCTCGTAGGTGTACAGGCGGATGCCGCGGGGCACTAGGACTGGCCAGTACTGGTAGCTGCCCAGCTCGATGTAGTGTGTGCTTTTAAGCAGCTTCTGATGCATGGTTCCCCGCCAGGGAGCGCACCCCCAGAGGCAGGGACCCGGCTTCCTACAGCCGCCATTGCCTGGCCCCGCCCGGCCCCGCCCACAAACGCCCGACGAGGAGCCATGCCTAGGCCCCCCACCCTCTGCTGCAAGCTGCCCCAGACTGGCATTTTTAATGTGAGAGAGTGCGCAAGCAAGTGAGAGAGAATTGGCATGCTAGAGCCTCCAGCCACTGTAGTCAAATCCCAAATTTGTGCACCCCTTTGTGTGCATATGTGACTTTGCATGCTTATGTCACTATGTGTCTGTCTTACATGGGACCTGGAGAGCTGAACATGAGTCCTTAGGCTTCATAGGCAAGCGCCTTAACCGCTAAGCCATCTCTCCAGGCTTGTACTATACTTTTTATTCTCCAACTCTGGTAATTTTTGGAAGTATGTTTGTATATTCTTTATTTTATGAAATTTGCATATTAAATAGAACACCTATAATAGTTTAGTTTCTTTTTCTGTGCTTGAAAATGATATGATAAAAAGGTTTTAGTATTTGATGCTTTAAAATATTTAAGTTTTTACATGAAAAAAAACTTTCTCATTTTTATTGACCCGTACTTATCCTTTGTAGATTGATTTTTCCACAGTGAAGAATGTTTCAGATAAATGTGTGGTGTCAACCTTGCAGAAGTGGCGTCTAAATGTGCTGCGACTGAATTTCCGTGGTTGTATTTTCCGTCCCAAAACACTAAAAGCTGTCGGTAAGTCTGTTTGTTATTGTCTTATTTTCCTGTACTTGAATACAACAAACATTAAGAAAAGCAGGGCTGGAGAGATGGCTTAGCAGTTAAGGAGCTTGCCTGCGAAGCCTAAGAACTCACATTCGAATCTCTGGGTCCCACTTAAGCCAGACACACAGTGATGTAAGTGTGCAATATTGCACATGTGCACAAGGGGTGCATGTATCTGGAGTTCGTTTGCAGTGGCTGAGGGCCCTGACATGTCCATTCTCTCTCTCTCTGTCTCTATCTCTCAAATAAATAAAAAAGAAAAGCATAAATTGTCTGGAGAGGTGGGTCAGAGGTTAAGGCACTTGCCTGCAAAGTCTAACAACTTCAGTTCTATTCCCCAGTACCCACATAAAGCCAGATGCACGAAGTGGCACATACATCTGGTTTGTTTTCAGCAGCTGGAGGCCCTGGAGCACACATTTTCCTGTCTCTCTTATCTCTAGCTCTCTCTGAAAATAAATAAGTGAAATTTATTTTTTAAAAGGGGGGCCTGGAGAAATGGCTTAATGGTTAAGGTGCTTGCCTGCAAAGCCTAAGGACCCATGTTTGACTGTCCAGATCCCACATAAGCCAGACACACAAGGTGACACAAAAGCAGAAGGTCGCACATGCACACAAGGTGGTGCATGCATCTGGAGTTCGATTTCAGTAGCTGGAGGCCCTGGTGTACCAATTCTCTCTCTCTCTCTCTCTCTCATAAACAAAGAGAAAAGCATAAATAAAATGGGAAATTCAGTGACACTGGGTTGTATGGCCTGGAAACCGGCCTTGTCCATCCTTCTTGATCACTCTTTCTTCTGTGTCCTGTATTTACGCATGCATCATCAGTTTATCTAGAAATACATAACGCAAAGACCTCAGTCACAAAAATCTAACAAAGATAGTAAAAACAGTCCCTGTTACCTCCCCCAAACCGTTCATGCACTTACTGAAAGGTGCACAATGTTAACACTTTTTCTAAAAAGCATTTACTAACGTATATGACTTCAAAATGAATAGATTATGCTCTTCTCGCTCCCATTTTGCTCTTCATTGTTAAACCTGTGTGGTTTCAAATACATAGTTTCAACTGTTAACATTTACAGGGTGATACTGTTTGTATTTTATTTTGTCTTGGAAATCTTTCTATATCATTGCACATAGATTTCCTAAATTCTAAGTAATATAAAATCATCTTTGTATTATAGCTATGCTATAATTTCCTCAATTTCTTACCTACTGATGGCCACTGAACTTATTTCCAAGCTATATTGTGCTAATACTACGATACTTGTCTTTAACCGTGTGCTCCTTGAAATGTAGTTTTTACTTAACATATATGTTCCTAGAAAAAATGATGTATTTCAAAAAAGTTCTTTAGATTGATTAAAGGAAGGGTGGAGGGAGGGAGGGTTAATTAAAATTTACGAGGGTATGAATAAGTCATATGGAAACCTACTTTTTTTGGACAATGGTGCATCAAGAAGCCATAGATTGTTACTAGAAACTTCTCAGTGCCAGGGATGGGATACTTTCCAGTGAGTTGTTGGACATGGATGTCCCTGATGCCTCCAAAATATCAGGCCATTGCTGAGGCTCTTGGTTTCCAACTAGGAATAGATGGTGAGACCCTATTGCTGAAGACTCCACATGCTTGGATTTTCAAGGTTACTGAGAAATCTCTGTGGAGCTGAGCTAAAACCTCCTCTGTGGAGACCAGCTGACAGAAAGCTGGAAAAACTATGCTGTATGCAGCTCCATGGGAGAGAGAGAAGTCATCAGTGAAGATAAACAACAGTGGATACTGCAAGCCTTAAGTCTGACCTGCCAGACCAAATGAGCCAATGGGTACAACATTGGCATGTCTGTTATGGGGGAAACTAACAGCTCTCTAATGGGACTGGAGGTCTGCTCCATGGGAGGGAATACATGCTTGATACTGAAAGCCTATGAAGGGAGAAATCATGAGCCCTAGGGGTGTTGTGTCTGCTGGTGTCTGGCTAAATGCATATATTATGCTCACCAAACTGCCCAGTAAGCCCTTCTCTTAATGCCCATACCCATATATTATGCTACTCTTACTTTTTGTTAGAGAAGCTTCTATTTTCAGATGGCAGTGACCTCTGGGATGACTCAAAAGGCACTATAGTGCTAAGAAGTGACAGAGGAGTGCTCAGCACTGAAATATCTCCATCACACCTTCCAAGGCTCAGGGTCCATTGTGGAAGAGGTGGCAAGAAGAATGTAAGAGCCAAAGGAAGGGTAAGGTTTGCACTCTTCCAGACACAAAATGACCTGGATATCCATGACCTCACAGTGCCTGGCACTACCTACACAAGACCAGTATAATAGGAGGAAAAGATGATCACATCAAAATGAAAGAGAGACTGATTTAGAGGGGGAGGGAATATGATGGAGAGTGGAGTTGTGAAGGGGGAGGGAATTATGGTTTATTGTCTATAGTTATGGAAGTTGTCAGTAATAAAAAAATAAATAAAAAATTTAAAAGTTATTTAGCTATACTGCTTCCAAATAATGAGAAAGAACACCATATACATGTGCAAATATCTTACCTTTGGACAAGTCTTAACACAGTATTGTGTAAATTCAAGTTACAGAGTGATATACATATATTTACATCCTATATAATCTATATTTATATGAAAACTTTCAATGTGAAAATAATGTATATATATCTTATTTTTTATTTAGAAATAGTTATAATTATATGCATATCTATTAAAGGACATACACATATGTGGTAATACTTAAAAGGCATACCTAGAAATGAAACTCCAGATGCATGGCAGTGCCTATAGAAGGGGCTGGAGATAGTTCAGTGAAATGAGGAAGAAGTACATAAGGAACTTCAACTACATCTGTACATTATTAAATTCAAAATATAAACTGTGTGCAATGTCATAATTTGCACTGGGCACTGGACTTTTATATATGATTGATTATATCAGACCACATAGTAAACTCTCTTACTGGCTTTAATAATTTTTCAGTTGATTCTCCTGAGTTTTCTAGATGGACAGTCCTATCTTCTATACTTAATAATTTAATTTCCATTCATTCCTATCGTTTCCCACCTATTTTTATTATGTTGCTTAGAACCTTCATTACAGTGTTGAAAAGGAGCAAGAATAAACAGCTATCTTGTCTTGTTCTTGGCTCCTTATTGTACTTTTTTTTTTTTTTTTTTTTAGGTAGGGTTTCACTCTAACCCAGGTTGACCTGGAATTCACTATGTAGTCTCAGGGTGGCCTTGAGCTCACTGTGATCCTCCTACTTCTGTCTCCTGAGTGCTGGGATTAAAGGTGTGTGCCACCATGCCTGGCCTTCTTGTACTTAAAAAATTTATTTATTTATTTATTTATTTACTTGAGAGATGGGAGATGGGGGAGAGGCAGGTAGAGAGAGAGAGAAAATGGGCACGCCAGGGCCTCTAGCGACTGCAAATGAACTCCAGATGCATGCACCTCTTCTGCATCTGGTTTATGTGGGTCCTGGGGAATTGAACCAAGGTTCTTTGGCTTTGCAGGCAAGCGCCTTAACCACAAGCCATCTCTCATCTCTCCAGCCCCCTTCTTGTACTTCTTTTTTTTTTTTTTTTTTTTTTGGTTTTTCGAGGTAGGGTCTCACTCTGGCCCAGGCTGACCTGGAATTCACTATGTAGTCTCAGGGTAGCCTTGAACTCACTGCTATCCTCCTACCTCTGCCTCCCGAGTGCTGGGATTAAAGGCGTGTGCCACCATGCTTGGCTTCCTTCTTGTACTTTTAGTGAGAATAATTTCCATTTTTCTAAGCAACATTGTGCTTGTACTGTGATGCTTGTCTTTAACCTGTTTGCTTTTTGACATGTATTTTTTACTTAACATATATGTTCCTATAAGAAATGATATATTTCAAAAAACTTTTATGATCACATCTCTTTACTTCTGGGACATACTCCATGGGGCATTAGAATGCTAGTTTCACTTCCAGAAGCTTATTCCTCATTCATTGTAGTCACATCTGCCTTTGGGTTTTCAGTAACTATTGATTTCTGATCCACCACTACCATTCCTGCTTTGTCTTCCAAGCATGAAATTGATTTTTGAAAAAACATTTGTTTTGGACTTTAAGATGGAAAGGGAAACTGAAATCCATTTATTGTGCCATTGTGGACCAATTATTTTGATAGTCTTAAAAGGTTAATAAAGTAATTATAAGCTTTAATGTAGTAGACACTCAAACTCTGTCTCTGCTTCTATCTCCTTCTGTCTCTACACACACACACACACACACACACACACACATATACATATGTAAAATATACATGGAAAAATTTACTATTCACTAAATTTAAAATTCTTAAAGAGAATGGATTCAAGATGTGACATTCAAGGTTTCAGCTTAACCTAAAATTCTTAAAACCTTTTTTATTGAAAACTTCCATAAGTATTGACAATAAACCATGATAATTCCCTCTCACCACCCCAACTCTTCCCCTTCCAAATCCACCCTTCATTGAATCCCTTCTTCTTTCTGATTAGTCTCTCTTCTAAGATGATGTCATCATTTTTTCCTCCTGTTATGAAGGCCTTCTGTAGATAGTATCAGGCACTGTTACGTCATGAATATCAGGCCACATTGTGTCTGGATGATAGCATTGTAAATAGTTCTACCCTTCCCTTGTAAGAAAGTCTTACCTTCTTTCACCACCTCTTCTGCAGTGGGCCCTGACCCTTGTGGGGGTGTGGTAGCCATGTCCTACTTAGTGCCGACTACAACACTGTTACTTCTCAGCACTGTCGTGCATTTTGAGTCACTCTAGTTCACCTAAGATTTTTTTTTTTCTTTTTTGAGGTAGGGTCTTGCTCTAGCCCAGGCTGACCTGGAATTAGTTTCAGGCTGGCCTCAAACTCATAGTGAACTTCCTCCTTCAGCCTCCCAAGTGCTGGGATTAAAGGTATATACCACCACGCTGGGCACCCTTTTCTTTCTTTTACTTACCTAATTGCTCAGACCACAACTTCACTGTTGATCATAAGTAGTGAAAATAGACATCTTTGTCTTGTTCCTGATTTCAGGAAAAATGTTTTCAAAATTTTACATTAAGATATTAGCTGTCGGGCTGGAGGGATGGCTTAGCAGTTAAGGCATTTGCCTGCAAAGCCAAAGGACCCAGGTTCGATTCCCCAGGACCCACGTTAGCCAGAGGCACAAGGAGGCGCATGTGTCTGGAGTTCGTTTGCAGTAGCTGGAGGCTTTGCATGCCCATTCTCTCTTCCTCTCTTTCTCTTTCTCTGTCAAATAAATAAATAAATAAAAATAAAATAAAATAAAGGTATACTAGCTGTCCATTGTATTGAGGAAATTCATTTATAGTCCACCATTTATATAATCCACCATTGTGGATTCTTTTATTCTCATAGAAGTGTGTTGGGTTTCATCTAGTGCCTTATCTTTATCACATGGGTTTTGTTTTCTTCATTCTATTAATGTGATATATGTTACATTGATCTTTTTTTGTTGTTGTTTGTTTTTTTGAGGTAGGGTCTCACTCTAGCCCAGGCTGACCTGGAATTCACTATGTAGTCTCAGAGTGGCCTCAAACTTACAGTGATCATCTTACCTTTGCCTCCTGAGTGCTGGGATTAAAGATGTGTGCCACCACGCCTGGCTACATTGATTGATTTTTGTATGTTGAACCACTGTTGCATTTTTGGGATCCATCTTGTCCATTTTGTGTATTATCCTTTCAATATGCTTTTGTATGTTATTTTCTAATGTTTTCTTAAGGTCTTTTGCGTCTATATTAAAAAGAAGCATTTGTCTAAAATTTTCTATTCTTGTGATGTCTGCCTGACTTCCTTATTGGAGTAATGTTGGCTTTGTACAATGAGCTTAGGAAACATTTTCTCTTATTATTTTTTTCTTGACAAGTTTGAGAAGGTTTGATGTTAATTAGTCTTTAAATGTTTGGTTGGGTTTTTCAGTGAAGCCATCTGGTCCTAGACTCTTGTTTGTTGGAGGTTCTCCCTCATTTATTTAACATCTTTACTTACTGTGGACCTATTTAGATTTTCTTTCGTAAGATAGTTTTGATAGTTTTAGTGTCTCTAGAAATTTGTCGATTTCATGTAGTTGTGGTGTAACTTCATAATATTCCTTTTTTAAGACAACTTTAAAAAAATTCATTTTAACTTTTAAAATTTTATTTTTATTTGTTTATTTGAAAGTGACAGACACAGAAAGAGGCAGAGAGAGAGAGAGAGAGAGAGAGAGGGGGGGGGGGAGAATGGGTGCGCCAGGGCCTCCAGCTACTGCAAATGAACTCCAGACATGTGCGCCCCCTTATGCATCTGGCTAACGTGGGTCCTGGGGAATCGAGCCTTGAACTGGGGTCCTTAGGCTTCACAGGCAAGCACTTAACCGCTAAACCATCTCTCCAGCCCTCATTTTAACTTTTATTTGAGACAGCGGGAGAGAGAGATAGAGAGAAAGAATGTGCACACCAGGGCCTCTAGCCAATGCAGAAAAACTCCAGATGCATGCACCCCCTTGTGCATCTGGCTTATGTGGGACCTGGAGAATTGAGCCTGGGTCCTTAGGCTTCACAGGCAAGCAACTTAGCCATTAAGCCATCTCTTTAACCCCATAATATCCTTTTATAATCCTTTTTTATTTCTGTAAAGTTGGTACCAATGAAATAATTTTCATGGCTGATTTTAGTAATAGTAGTTTCCTCTTTTTTCTTGGTCAAACTAGCTTAAGTATTATTAATTTTAATTATTTCAACCAGCCAAATGTTTGGTTCTTTTTTATTGGGGTAAGACATACATAACATAAAAGTACCATGCTAACCCCCATATTCATGTAGTTTGGTGGAATTATGTATATTCACATTGTTGTGAAACTATTACCATCTACCTCCTTAACTGTTCCATCATAGAAAAGCTGGATTTCTACCTAATAAGCAGTAACTCCTCCTTTCTTTGGCTCCTGGCAACCACCATTCTGCTTCCTGTCTCTTATGAATTTGATGCCTCTGGGTACTTCATATAGGTGGAATCATAGAATAGTTATCTTTCTGTGACCCATTCACCATGTCTTTAGGGGTCACACGTTGAAGCTGCTATGTATGTCCATGTGGAGTGTTTAGCTGTAGACATGTGTTAGCTTTCTGTTTCTGTGGCAAAATAATTGAGGTGACAGGAAATGTTTATTTTCACTCATGGTTTCAGAGGTTTTAGTCCATAGTGTTAGGCCCATTGCTTTTGGACCTATGGTGAGGCGGTGCATCCTGGAAGAAGCAGGCAGCGAAGAAAGCTCTTTCTTTATGATGAGCCAGAAGCCAAGAAAGGGAAGAGGCTGGGGCTCTAATAACCAGACTTTTCTTCCAGAGTGGCAGTGCCCTGTGTGTCACTGTCAGCATTCAATCGGAGGTCTTGTTGCTTGACATCCTCTCCAGCGTTCAGTGCTGTCTGCGCTCTCAATTTCAGCCATTCTAATAGACAGGTGGTCGTTTCTCACTGCTGTTTTCACATTTCCCTGATGACACATGATGCAGGGCATCTTTTCATAGGCTTAAATCTTTTTGGTGAGGTGTCTGCAAAGGTTTTGGACCCATTTTAAATTCAGGCTGTCTCCTGTTGAGTTTTAAGAGCCCTTTGTATGTTTCAGGTGATGGTCATTTGTCCGGCATGCAGTGCAAATACATCTTCCCAAACTGTAGCTTGTCTTCTCATCCTCTTGATATGTCTTCTTTTTAAAGATGAAGATTCACAGCTGTAATCTGCACTTGGTATTTCACTTGCTTCCACATAAAGACCAAAGACCACTGGGAAGTTTGGTAGGGAGAGGAAATGGACCACACTGTTGTAACTTTTGCAGAGTACAGAGAGGGTCAAATAATGAGAATGCATGGGTCAAATTCTCTATTGTGCAATTATTGAACATGCATGCATTATATTCAAAAATGATATATGTTATAGTATGACTTTACTATAGGTAACAGTTTATACCTGTAACTGAGGTCATGATATCCCAAATATATTTTCTTGCTTTAATTGTTTTTTGCTGTATACTTTAAAAGCATTTTATTTAGTATTCACCTAGAAGTATAATTCTTGGTTTAAATGTTTTTATCATATCAACAATGAAGTATGCAAGCCTGAGTAGACCTTGAGTTTTTAAGGGATCCTTTTAATTGGCCACATATTATTTAATAAAACTAGTTTAAAAATTATTCATTTGAGCGAGACAGAGAGAAAGAGAGAGAGAGGAGAGAGAGAGAGAGAGAGAGAGAGAGAGAGAGAGAGAATAGAGAGATGGAATGTGGGTCCACCAGTGCAATTTGCCACTGCAAACAAATTCCAGACACATGTACCACTCTGTGCATCTGGCTTTATATGGGTACTGGGGAATCAAACCCAGGTCATCAGGCAAAACAAACACCTTTAACCGCTGAGCCATCTCTCGAGCCCAGTTTTAATTTTGCAACGTTGAGGAGCTGAAGGTAAAAGCCATTCCCAAAGATTTTGTAACTTTTCCATTCCTTGTTCCCCAGGTCATCTATTGGTGTGTCTAGAATTACACACAGTTCTGGTAAGAAGTTTGGTTTTCTGAATTTTAGATTCAAGATAAATATTGGCTGAACTTCTGGGCTGTTTGGCTGACCGGACACAACAGTCATAATCCTCATGTTAATAAAAACTTTAGAAAAAAAATTAACCTTAAAGTGGGGTCTTAAAATGCTTAAAAGGGAGATGCTGGCACAGGCTTATAGGCTTCAGGCAAATAGATTGTCATTATCGAATCACTTCTATTTCCAGAGAAGGAGGCTAGTTCAGACTTCTTGGAAAAAAGACATGAATTCATAGAGGGTCTAGGCTTCAGAGGAGAGAACTGCTCATAAATTAAATAAAGAAATAACATAAAGTTAAATAGCTTTCCCAAGTAACCTAGCACTAAGGTGGTCTCAGCTCTGAGTAAATTTTGTTTACTTTAGAAAACTCAGAGACCCCTATGTGTAGCAAGTATGATTTTTAAAAACTTATTTTATCCTAATTCTCAAGTGATAAATATATTTATTTGTTTAAATGTTTATACTTCAGGATTATTAGGTTCTTGACTACCATGGAGCAGACATACTTTTTAATCTGAATTTTGTCATCTACTGAACATAAAGGCGAGTCCCAAGTCAGGTTTCTGAGTGTCAAGTATAAGAAACTGAGGCTGGAGAGATTTCTCAATCGTTAAGGCATTTACCTGCAAAGCCTAAGGACCTGGGTTTGATTCCTCAGTACCCATATAAGCCAGCTGCACAAAGTGGCACATGCATCTGGAGTTCATTTGCTGTAAGCCCTACTATTTCCCACCCCCACACTATCTTTCTGCTTGCAAATAAATAAAATATTTAAAACAACAAAGAGGGCTGGAGAGATAGTTCAGCAGTTAAGGTCCTTGCCTGCAAAGCCTAACTATCTGGGTTCCATTCTCTAGTACCCTTGTAAATTCAGATGCACAAAGTGGCTAGAGGCTCTAGTGTACCCATTCTCTCTCTCTCTTTCAGTGAGAAATTGGTAGAGGCCTGTAGTTCCTCATTTCATCATGGATCTACTCCACTTCCCTGCAAAGAAAAATCTCTGATACAGAGAAGGGGTCAATTGTAAGCTTTCAGAATTGTGCTTCAATGTAGACACTGAGAGATATTAGCAATTCCAGCTGACTTAACTTTTGGATGGTCTGAATTAATTTCTATTTCAATGTGTTCCAGAGTTTTATTTCTTTTTTAAAAATTTTTATTTATTTGACAGAGAGAAAGAGGTGGGGGGGGGAAGAGAGAGAGAGAAAAGGAAGAAGAGAAAGAGAGAAAGAATGGACACACCAGGCCATCTAGCAGCTGCAAATGAACTCCACATGCATGTGCCAACTTACGTGGGTCCTGGGGGAATTGAACCTGAGATCTTTGGCTTTGTAGGCAAGCACCTTAACCGCTAAGCCATCTCTCCAGCCCAGAGTTTTATTTCTAAATAGATAGGAGGTGCTCGTAAGTCCTAAAATCAACCAATAAAGTCCCTGACTAACCCCTAAAAATTAAACCAGAGAAAAATTTAGACCCTTTCTCTGAATCAGATTAAATGTCCCTTCATTCTAGAGACCTTTATACCTGGGATGATCCTCTGTCACCTATCAAAGCAACACCTAGATTTCTCCAACACCAACTCTTAGCTGTTTCAGGCCCCATGCTGTTAATCATTCTTAGGAAGATGGACAATAGTAAATGGATTTGTTGTATCTTTCTGGTAACACTTTACAGTTAACAGCTGTCTTTAATGACTCATAGTGAGTAATGTGGGATATTTGTTGAGAACAAGGTTCTGTCAGTGATCCAAACACTGGTAAGATGAGCAGGGTAGTCACCTGTCACAGTCCGGACTCAGTCCTGGAACCAGCAGCATTCTGAGCTCCTCCAGCTTCCTGTGTCATCTTGGTTTCTTACACATATGCATACAGCTTTAAATGCCTTAGACCAAAAACTCTCCTGCCAACTGCTTTCATGGGTGTTCTTGGAGTCAAAGGCTTAATGTATGTTCCAAATACTTTTTATTTTATTTTTTGGTTTTTCAAGGTAGGGTCTCACTCTAGCCCAGGCTGACCTGGAATTCACTCTGTATTCTCAGGGTGGCCTCGAACTCATGGCGATCCTCCTACCTCTGCCTCCTGAGTGCTGGGATTAAAGGTGTGCATCACCATGCAAGACCCAAATACTGTTTTAAAAATGTATATATTTTTATTGACAAAGGCTATACTTACAGACAATAAGACATGATAATTCCCTCCCCCACTTTCCCTTCACAACTCCACTCTGCATCATATCTCCTTCCTCTCTCTCTCCATTAGTCTCTCTTTAATTTTGATGTCATCATCTTTTCCTCCTATTATGAGGGTCTTATGACGGTATTGCTGGGCACTGTAAGGTTGTGGATATCAAGGCCAATTTCTGTTTGGACAGTTGCATTATAAGGAGTCATACCCTTTGGCTCTTACATTTTTCCCACCACCTCTTCCACAATGGAACCTTTAGCCTTGGAGGGTGTGATAGAGATATTTCAGTGCTGGACACTCCTCCATCACCTCTTCTTAGCACTATGTTGCCTTTTGGGTCATTCCAGTGGTCAACACCATCTGAAAAGAGGAGCTTCTCTAGCCAAAAGTGAGAGTAGCATTAATGTATGAATATGAACATTAAGAGTAGTGCTTACATGGCGGTTTGGTGAGCATAATATATGCATTTAGCCAGATAAGAGCAGGCTTTATACCCCTAAGGCTCATGACCTCTCCTGCCATAGGCTTTTGATTACATTTTCAGTACCAGACATGTATTCCCTCCCATAGAGCAGGTCTCCAGTCCCATTAGAGAGCAGTTGGTTTTCCCCAGAACAGACATGCCACTATTGCACCCTGTTCAGTCATTTGGGCTGGTTGGCCAAACTTAAGGCTTGCAGTGTCCACTGTTTTCACCGCTGATGAGTTCTGTCTCTCCTAGGACTGCATGCAGTGCAGTGTTTTCTAGCTTTCAGTCAGATGGTCTACAGGGAGGAGGTGTTCAGCTCAGCCCCAGCTTGATTTCTCAGTGACCTTGCCTCCCAGACATGTGAAGTCTTCAGCAATAGGGTCTTACCATCTCTTTCTCATGGGAACCAAGGGCCTTGGCAATAGCCTATAATGTTTTGGAGGCAACAGGGACCTCCCTGGCCAACAACTCACTGGGAGGTATCTCATCCCTGGCAGTGAAAATTTTCTGGTAACAATCTGTAGCTTCTGGATGGGCCATTATCCAAAAAAGTAGGCTTTCATATGTCTTATTCAGAATATCTTGAATTTTGACTGACCGTCCCCCCCACCCTTTTGCTTCCCCTGGCCTCTCTTAGGCCTTTCCACTCCCTAATATCTGTTCTTCTACTTACATATATACAGTACCATCCCCTTAAGTCCTTCCCTCTTCTCCCTCCCTTGTAGCCTTTTTATAGCTTACTGGCCTCTGCTGCCAATTTTTGGTTCCAGCTCACACACAAGTCTAAACATTTGTATCTAGGATCCACATATGAGAGAGAACATGCAATGTTTGGCTTTCTGGGCCTGTGTTACTTCACTTAGTATAATCTTTTCCAGATCCATCCATTTCCCTGAAAATTTCATAATTTCATTTTTCTTTACTGCTGAATAGAACTCCATTGTGTAAAGGTACCACATCTGTATTATCCATTCATCTGTTGAGGGGCATCTAGAATGGTTCCATTTCTTAGCTATTGTGAATACAGCAGCAATAAACATGATTGTGCAAGTATCTCTAAGGTAATCAGATGAGTCCTTAGGGTATATGCCTAGGAGTGCTATAGCTGGATCATATAGTAAATCTATTTTTAGCTGTCTTAAGAACCTCCACACTGATTTCCACAATGGCTATACCAGACTACTTTCCCACCAACAGTGTAGAAGGGTTCCCCATTTTGTGCATCCTTGCCAACATTTATTGTCATTTGTTTTCTTGATGGTAGCCACTATGACGGGAGTGAGATGGAATCTGAAAGTAGTTTTAATTTGCATTTCCGTGATGGCTAAGGATGTAGAACACTTTTTTAGATGTTTATATGCCATCTGTATTTCTTCTTTTGAGAATTCTGTATTTAGTTCCTTAGCCCTTTGTTTTAAAAAAATATAATTCTGAGCCGGGCATGGTGGCACATGACTTTAATCCCAGCACTCGGGAGGCAGAGGTAGGAGGATCGCCATGAGTTCGTGAGTCCAAGGCCACCTGGGGACTACATAGTGAATTCTAGGTCAGCCTGGGCCAGAGTGAGACCCTACCTCAAAAAACAAAAACAAAAAAATATAATTCTGAGGTACATTTATTTGCCGAGTGGAATACTCTTGCTTCTGCGAAGAAAAAGGGAAAGAGGAATGACCTTCAATAAGGCAGATTTTCTGCACACGTGGTTTTTGGATTGTTTTTCCTTCTCTTTAAATTGCTGCTGCTGTTTGGTGGTCACCACGTAAGAAACTAGAGTTTCCTGGGGACTGTGAAGAGTCAAGCTGTAATCCCAAATGCGTTCCCTCACCTCCATAGACAAGCTGCTGCTCTCACGGTGGTGGTGTTATAGCATGGTGCCTACGGTCTTTCAATACTAGATTTATATTTAGTACATTTTCAATATCTGTAGGGTCCTGCAGAGTCTTCCAAAAGGAGGCTGCCTTATGATAGCGGTAAGCAACATCTCCAGTAGCTGAGACACCTCATCCAGGGCTGCACTGAGCCATTTCCACAGCGCAATCATAGATGAGTTTCTCCACTGTTACACGGTTGTTCTTACCAACAAATCTCTGTTTATCGGAGAAGAAGCAATTCACCTTTCCTGTAAGTTTCTTGCACATGGTGATACAGAATTAATGTCGTTCATTCAGATTTTTGACGACTTGTTTCACAGCCGTGGAGGGGCTCAGCCTCCCCGACTTGATCTGAGCTTTGTGAGATACAGGAAGGCTGCTGCCAGCTGTGCCACACCAGCTGCTCCACCCGCCCCAGTCTCAGCTTAGCTGTGCTGCTTTCGTGTGCAACACCAGCTGCTCCACCCACCCCAGTCTCAGCTTAGCTGACTGGTCTGGTCCACTACTGCGCTCTCCTGAGTCTGGTACAAGGACACAGCAGATGTGCACAGCTCAGGGTTCCCAGGCCGTCTTCTCGCTCCACCAGTGTCTCCTCTGGTAGTTCAGGAGTTCAAAGTGATGAGCCCTTGCAGGCTGGGTGGCGAAGCACCAACAGGCACATATCTCAGGCTGGGAGCTGCCTCTGCTCCTGGTGGGAGCACACACATACACAGCCACTGGCAGAACACAAGAAGCCTCCCGAGCTGCTGGACCCCACTGAGGTGGTTCTTGTTCGCAGACCGTCTGGGTACAAGTGGCACTGTGTGGAGGAGACCCCACGGTGAACAGGACAGCCCTGGGACTTGCTGCTGCTCCTGAGGCTGGTAGCAGGACTAGAATGACACCACAGACTCCCGCAGGATCCATGTCCATTGGTCGTTCTGTATTTAAACTGTCCATGCTGTTAGTTCTTCCGTGAAGGTCTGTTAAAATTCACCAGTGAATCCATCTGGGTTTGGACATTTTTTAGTCGGGGGATTTTTTTTTTTTGAGGGAGGGTCTTGCTCTAGCCCAGGCTGACCTGGAATTCACTATGTAGCCTCAGGGTGGCCTTGAACTCATGGCGATCCTCCTACCTCTGCCTCCCAAGTTCTGGGATTAAATGTGTGCACCACCATGCCCGACTAGTTGGGGGATTTTTTATAACTGCCTGGATCTTTGTACTTGATATAGGTCTATTTAAATGGTTTATCTCATCTTGATTTAATTGTGGTAAGTCATATAAATCTAGGAAATCTTCCATTTCTTTCAGATTTTCTAACTTTGCTGATTATATATTCTAATATGTCCTTATAATTCTCTGAATGTCTTTGGTATCTGTTGTAATGGTACCTTTTTCATCTCTAATTTTATTAATTTGTGTCTCTTCTCTATTTATTTTGGTCAAATTTGCTAAGGGTTTATCAGTCTTGTTTAACCCTTTCAGAGAACCAACACTTTGTTTCAGTGATTCTTTGTATTTTTTTGGGGGGGGTTATTTCATTAATTTATACCCTAATCTTTATTTATTCTTCCTATCTACTGATTTTTGGTTTGCCTTGTTCTTCTTGTTCCAAAGCCTTAAGGTGAAGCATTAAGTTGTTTACTTGTGACCTTTCTAATGTCTTAATATAGGCACTTAAAGCTATAAATTTTCCTCTTAGGACTACCTTCATTGTGTCCCATTAGTTTTGGTATGTTGTGTTCTATTATCATTTGATTCTATACAGTTTTTTGATTTCCTGTTTGATTTCTTCAATGACTCATTCATTATTCAGTAGTGTACTGTTTAGTCTCCATGATTTTGTGTATGCTCTGTAGTTTTTCTTTTTTCTTTCTTTTTCTTTTTTTGTTTTTGTTGTGAGGTAGGGTCTCACTGTAGCTCAGGCTGACTTCGAATTCACTATGTAGTCTCAGGGTGGCCTCGAACTCACAGCAAACCTCCTACCTCTGCCTCCCGAGTGCTGGGATTAAAGGCGTGCACCACCACGCCCAGCTCTGTAGTTTTTCTTGTTGCAGATTTGTAGTTTAACTCCATTGTGATTCAGTAGAGTACAAGAAATTATTTCAATTTTCCTTCATTTGTTAAAATTTGCTTTGTGTCCTAATATATGTCTATTTTAGAGAATTCTCCATGTGCTGCTGAGAAAAATGTATATTCTGTAGCATTTGGGTGGAATGTTCTGTAGATATCTGTTAGGACCATTTGTTCTATGACATCATTTAATCCAGGTGTCTGTTTATTTTTTGCTGGGATGATCTGTCAAATAGGTGAGAGTAGGCTCCCACTACAATTGTTCTTGGTGTTATCTGTGACATAAGGTCTATTAATGTTTGTTTGATGAAATTGGGAGCAGCCCTTTAGGTGCATATATGTTTAGAATTGTAATGTTTTCCTGTTGAATCTTCCATTTAATCAATATAAAATAACCTTCTTTATCTTTCCTCACTAATGTTGGTTTGAAGTCTATCTTATCAGATATTAGGATGGCAACACCTGCTTGTTTCCTAGGTCTATTTGCTTGGAATACTGTTTTCCATCCATTCACCCTAAGATAGTATCTATCATTCATGGACAGATGAGTTTCTTGGAGGCAACAAACAGAAGGATTCTGCCTTTTAATCCAATCTGCAAGCCTGTGTCTTGATTGGGGCATTGAGGCCATTGATATTAAGAGTTATTATTGAAAGGCATGTATTTGTGCTCACCATTCTTGTTTTGTAGTGCTTTCCTTTTTTCCCTTTCCCCTTTCATATTAAGTGTTTTTCAGGTATGATTTATTTTTCCCTGTTTCCTCCTATGTGTGTTTTCCTTTCTCTCCAGCATGGAAGATCCCTTTAGGCATTTTCTGTAGAGCTGTAGCCTGTTTTTGTTGTGGAATGTCCTTATTTCTCCATCACTTTGGATGGATAGCTTTGATGTATAAAGTAATCTTGGTTCATAGTTGTTGTCTTTCAAAACTTGAAATACATCATTCTAAGCCCTTCTGGCTTTTGAAGTTGGTGTTGAGTAATTTGCTGTTATCCTGATGGGCTTGCCTTTGTAAGTGGCTTGCTTTTTCTCTTTAATGGCTTTCAATATATTTTCTTCAGTTTGTGTGTTTATAATATGGTGAGGAGAGGTTCTTTCCAGGTTTTGTCTGTTTGGTGTTCTAAAGGCTTCCTGTATCTGCATTGGCATCTCTTTCCCATTTTGGGGGAAATTTTCTTCTATGATTTTGTTTAAAATACCTACTATGCATTTGGAATGAAATTCTTCTCATTCTACTATTACCTGAATTCTTATGTTTGATCTTTTCATAGTGTCCTGGATATCTTGAAATTCCCATTCATGCCTTCCTATTAACTTGTCTTTTTTTGTTGGACTGTGTTAGATTTGCCACCTGGTCTTCTAGTTTATATATTCTGTTCTCTCCTTCATCCATTCTACTGGTGAGACTGTCTATAGAGTTTCTATTTGATTTACTTTGTTTTTCATTGCTAGGATTTCTGACTGGTTTTTCTTTATTATTTCTATTTCCTTATTCATGTACTGCATTGACCTCCTTATTTCATTAAATTGGTTTCCTGTGTCTTCTTTGATTTCTTTGAGCATAGTTATAATCATTCTTTTGAAATATTTCTCAGGCATTTCCTCTAAATCAGTCTCACTGGAGGTAATTTCTGTTGGATTTATAATTTTGGGTGGAATTATATTGTCTTTATATTTTGCATTTCTTGTATTATAATGTGGAGATTTTTGTATCTTGGATAAATTTTATGCTTGGGTTTTCTAATTATCTGCAATATTCTTAGATGTATCTATCAATCGAATGTTATATATCTTCAGGATAGGAGCTTAAGGTGCTAGGTGTTGCTCTTAAAAGACTCTCATAGTAACCACAAAAGTGACCCTAGGTGTTGGGTTTGCCTGATATGAGAGTATTCTAGTAGGATGGGTGGAACAAAATACAGGCAAATTCTAAAATTTAACTGAACAATATACACATTCAATGAAAAACAGCACAGAGTATTTATGCAAGAGCAGGTATTAAAACAAATAGGTCCTCTAACAAAGTCACAGTCCCTAAGGATGTGTGGTGCCCCACACCCTTAATCCTGTCAACTGGGAGGCTGAGATTTCTGTTATGTAGAGGGTTCCAGGGTCAGCTTGTGACTGAGTGAGACCCTGTCCCAATGAATGATGGAAGAGGAGACAAAGGCACTATAAATCAGGAAGCAACAAATGACAGCCCCAAAATATATCTTATTTAAGAATGGCACATCCAACCATCTGTCAGATTTAACACATAGTTTATACTGACATGGAAGGTGCAATTAGCCCTGATGATGAAAGCCTATTGGTCTTTTTTGGTGGGTAATGACATGGTGTTAGCCCAGTTACCTTTTGGGATGGCTTTGGTCTCAGCTATCTGTGCACCTGCTTGGGTCCCTCTTTGCTGTGCTGTGGCTCAGGTAGGCTGGTTGGGTGGGTCAGTTGCTGCTCTGATCCCTGGTGTTATGAGCCATGTAGGTGAGCTCCCTTCCCCAGGTCTCTGGTGTTTGGGCTTGTGGTGGGGAGGGCAGAATGTGGATGTTGGCTGAGGTTGTACTGCTGGACCCTCTTGCTCACTAGCTGCTTCACTGGTCCCTGCTGTTCTCCCTTTCAGGTTTCTTGAGTTTGCGAGGAGGCTGGTGTGAATGGAAAATCCTCTCACCTGGCTTTTTCTGTGGCTCAGGCTGAGCCTGGCAACCACAGCCACAGGGATCTGGTGCTGCCACTGCTGCTGGAGCCGCTTCTCCTGCTTCTGTGGTCTCTAGACCTCTGGGTCTCTCCTACTTCTCTGCTGTGGTTAATAACTTCTTATACACCTTCACTTTTTAGTAGAAGAGTGTATTCTGCTTGGATTTTTCTTTCTTTTTTTGCTTTTTCTCCCTAGGCTGCTTTGGCATGGTTCCTATTCTGCCATATTAACCGGAAGTCCTCCTAATACTTTTATTCATGTCCCTTATTGTTCCTCTTTTGGGGTGTTGTTCTATAAATTCTGATGTCAGACTGTCAAGGCCAGGGGCCATATTGCCATTATCAATAGGAAAGGTTTGTGTGGACTTGAATCCTGCCTCTGCTCCCTGCCAGCTATGTGGCTTTGTCCAAGTTAAGGAAACTCTAAGCCTTCATTTATTCATCTACAAAAGGCAGATAGCATTCTCTTCCTCAGAGGGACCTTGTGGGAATTGCCAGAGTAATGTATGAAACTTTTTGGCCCAGTGATCAGTATCTGCTAAGTAGTTATAATTGCTTAGTACTGTGTATCATGTGCCATTTTCTATGCTTTGGCAGTTTGTACGAGTATTGAGTAAGACCAGCTGCTCAACTTTGTACCAAACACCATGACACAAGAGATGGACTATGTTCTAACTGTGTAGAAGGGAAACCTGCATAAATAGGAAAAGTAGTGTTTCACTGAGGATGTGTATGCATTCCTTCTCGTTATTCTCCCTCTGTGTAGAGTATAACCCACAATGTCAATGAAAGCTGATGGATCACATTTATAGTCTCTATGCATTACCTCTTTTTCTCATCTTTCAAGATGAGCTCATTTTAACTTGAAAACATAAATCACAGGTCTTATTTTAGGTATCATTCTTTCCTTCAGTTGCTTCTGACATGGTATTTTTTAATTTTTTTGTTGTTTATTTATTTGAAAGCGACAGAGAGAAGGAGGGAGGGGAGAGAGAGAGAGAGAGAGAGAGAGAGAGAGAGAGAGAGAATGGGCATGCCAGGGCTTCCAGCCACTGCAAACAAACTCCAGATGCATGTGCCCCCTTGTGCATCTAGCTAATGTGAGTCCTGGGGAATGGAGCCTCGAACTGGAGTCCTTAGGCTTCACAGGCAAGCACCGTTAAGCCATCTCTCCAGCCCTGACATGGTATTTTTTTTATTGTATCTTTCTTCATACCATATTTTAATCCCAAATTTTAATTTCATACTTTGCTTTATGGTCCTTGTCTTACTAGCTTAGCTATAAGTCCTCGGGCCCTTCACCCATGACAGGTGGCTTTGTAAACACGGATAAAAGCCAATGAACCAACAACTCTGTTTCCACATTCTCTAGTGGTTATTTCTTTTCAGGCTCTTGATTCATACCATCCCATACCTGCTTCTCAGTAGTCTTCTTCTGATCTGCTTCCAATAATGTAATCCTCATATTCTTTACTTGCTTATTGTGACAATTGTCCTTCAGGCCTGGCTTTACAATTTATGTGCAAGAGTAGAGCAGTGAAAATGTGAGTCTAGCAGTACCTCATTTTGGAATGTACAGGCATCCAAAGTGCAAATTTATTTAATGCAGAAGTTGATTTACTGAATAAAAGTTGGGGGAGGCAGGAGGAGGGAGGATGTTTGATTATGGCTAAGCATTTGTGTCATTGCATTTCCATCATCTTTCGGTATGTACAAAGAAATACATGCTTTAAGGCATATAAAAACATACCAAATTTTTAATTTTATTTTAAGAAAGCAGTGAAAATATACACAGGACACTACAAAATTCTAAAGCCATCATTAGGATCCAGCCCCTGCGGAATATCAGTGTGGTATAGTTTGGTTTTGTTTATTTTGAGCAGTGTCTTCCAGGTTCACCTGGAACTCATGATCTTGCGTCAGCCTCTGAAGTGCTGTGATTACAGGCGTGCACCATCATGCCTAGCCCACTGTGGAGTTGCGGATCATCAGAGGCTCTCCACAGAGGGATAGTAGGCAAGCAGGAAAGAGAATTCTCTTTATTACTAAAATTGTCACAAAATAATAATCTTTACAAAATTATTAAAGATTCTGGTAGCTAGATGACCCTGTATAAATAGGCAATGCAATTTATCAAAAAATGTAAACATGACTTTCTGAGACCAGTATAGAAAATACACAAACGAGTTACAACAGGACCAGTTCCTAAGCTACCCCACAATGGTGACTCTTACACGTTGCTTCTTCGCTGTGTGATCCCTGTGTATTTTTTCCCACTCCTCATCCTCTGCGTCCTGGTCAAATGTTTCGGGGTATTCAGGTAACTTGTCTTTAGGGCATTCTTCATAGTAACTTCGCACATATTTCCCCACAGACCACCCTTTGTATTCTTCAGGCATTTTGCATTCCAGGCCATTATAATGGACATTGTAGTGGTGCTTTAGCCAGTAATAGAGGTAGTGGATGCTATAGTCACATCTCCAGGGGTTGTCTCTGAGCCACAGAAGTTTCAGAAAATACAGGTCTTCTAATACTCCATAATCAAAGTTTTGAAGATTGTTATTTGATAAATCTAGCTCTTCGAGATGGGTGAGTCCTAAAAAGGCAGCTAGAAACAGAAAGTATTTATTGACTAGTGAGTAATTGAATTATGCAGCTATATACAAATGAACAATAGGAGCATTAATTCTCCTTGTTAAAAATAAAGGGAGAGATTTCCTTCCCCTCCTTTTTCTCAGAGCATTGAATTTAGAAAACACATAATTGTATATACTTTCTCCTCTTTTTGAAATACCTTTAAATCATTTTGAAGACTAGGCAGGCTATATCATGGGAGATAGAACCTCTGTCTCCCAGGTTCTGTGTAAAGGCAGGGGCCTAACTTGGTTGATCTAGTTGTAAAACTAGGTCTCTCCTCGCATCATAAAGAAGTATGGTGTTCTCTGTATAGAGTCAATGAACTAAACCAGATGCTCGATTAATCAGGTAAAGTTAGGATGAGCTGTGTGTGATCAAAATGCATCATGAAGTCATTTTCCTTGAGAACTAGTTGTTTGTTCTGCAAATGTGTGTGGAATGGATAGTATCTGAGGGACTCTGTAAGGGGTGAGACTCCTTCTGTCTTTGCAATCTGGTAGTCATTGCCTGTGATGTTCATCACATTTTGGTGTAATGTTTATAGTAAGGTTTTCTTTCTCTGCTACCTCTGTGGAGAGGATTTCTTGGTTGGAGGTTTTGTTTTCAATTATATCTTCCCACTGGGTATGTGTCTAAATGCAAAATCTCTGAAACATATTTTTAGTCAAACAAAGCCTTTCTCTTTTAGATAGGATAGCATGCAAAATTTTATTTAAAAATCAGCTTTTAAAAATGCCTTTTTCTGATGTATATTTTTTGTACTTGAGAAAAGCTGCAGAGAGAGGCATGAATGAAGAAAATAAATCAATGTGAGACTTGGAGAAAAACATCCAAAGTGTGTCTGGTGATGATTTGACAGCTTCTTGGGTTATCAGTGAATTCTAAAAATGCCCAGAAAATAATCTTTCCAAGTTTGGCGGTGATGTATCTATTCGTATAGAATCCCAATCCAAACAATTTCTACCAACATTTTAAAAACATCTGATTGTGTTTGGTAAGCTGTGGTAGCTATCAGCTTTGATTCCCATATGCACTGGATTTTGCTAGAGGCTGAATAATTAGAACAATTTTCAAACACATAACAAAATAAAATAACAAAAGTCCCCCCATCTCCAAGAACAAAGAAATCTATCATGGATTGTTCCTATTTCAGTAGATGTGGATTGACCAGATAAAACAGAATTTACTGGCAAACACTGATTTCTTTTTTTTTTTTTTTAAATTTTTTTGTTCATTTTTATTTATTTATTTGAGAGTGACAGAGTGAGAGAGGCAGATAGAGAGAGGGAGAGAGAATGGGCACGCCAGGGCTTCCAGCCACTGCAAACAAACTCCAGATGCATGTGCCCCCTTGTGCATCTGGCTAACGTGGGTCCTGGGGAATCAAGCCTTGAACCAGGGTCCTTAGGCTTCACAGGCAAGTGCTTAACCGCTAAGCCATCTCTCCAGCCCAAAACACTGATTTCAAATATTTTGTTTCAGGCTGGAGAGATGGCTTAGCAGTTAAGGCATTTGCCTGTAAAGCCTGATGACCCAGGTTCGATTCTCCACTACTCACATAAAACCAGATGCACAAAGTGGCACATGTATCTGGAGTTTGTTTGCAGTGGCTAAGGCCCTGGTTCACCCATTCTGTCTGCCTGTCTCTCTTCTTTATCTCTCTGCTTGCAAATAAATAAATAAACAAATGTTTAGTTTCTAACATTTTCTCATTCTTGTTTCAAAATACCCTTGTAAGAACATAATATTCTTATTTTGAATTTGGAAAATATACTGTCATGCCAGTACCATAAACTATTTTCGTATCATCTATTCTTGGACAAAACCCCTAAAGTTTTGGTAGGAGGGGTGAGGGGTGGGACTAGGAGACAGAAGGTCAGCTATTGTGATGATAGTTCTGAAGACAATGCAGCTTTTTTTTTTCCATTTACTGAAATTTTGTGACTCACTGCTGTCACAACTATACTTTTCTTAAAACAAGTCAGTTCTTCAGATTGAAAGCATGTGTAAACATTCCTAGATTTTTCTTTCTAAAGTGCTATAGTTGTTACTTAAACCACATGTACTTAACCCCTTAAGCCCTTGGTAAAGCTATTACTTGAAGGAGGTAAAACTCCTAGCAGGTGGTTTCTTTCCCTTCACTGTGATGAAGCCTGGCATCTATCAGGTTGTTGTTAATGAGTCTGGCACTTCACATTGTGTTTTCTTTTTGTAAAAAAATATTTTAGGGCTGGAGAGATGGCTTAGTGACTGGGGCACTTGTCTATAAAGCCAAAGAACCCAGGTTCAATTCCCCAGTACACACGTAAGCCAGATGCACAAGGTGGTGCATGTGTCTGGAGTTCATTTGCAGTGGTTGGAGGCCCTGGTGTCCCATTTTCTTTCTCTTTCTCTATCTACCTCTCTCTCAAATAAATAAATTATTATTACTATTATTATTGGTTGAGGTAGGGTCTCACTCTAGCCCAGGCTGACCTGGAATTCACTATGGAGTCTCAGGGTGGCCTTGAACTCATGGCGATCCTCCTGAGTGCTGGGATTAAAGGCGTGCGCCACCATGCCCAACTACAAATAAATAAATTATTTTAAAAAATATTTTGTTGTTATTTATTTATTTATTTGACAGAGAAAGAGGGAGAGAGAGAGACCAAGAGAGAGAGAGAGAATGAGGATGGGCACACTAGGGCTTCCAGCCACTGCTAATGAACTCCCGATGCATGCACCCCCTTTGTGCATCTGGCTAACGTGGGTCCTGGGGAATCGAACCTGGGTCCTTTGGCTTTGCAGGCAAATGCCTTACCTGCTGAGCCATCCCTCCAGCCCTAAATAAATTATTTTTTTTAAAAAATGTTTTATTTATTAAATTGAGAGAGAAAGAGGAGGAGGCACATGGGGAGAGAATGGGCATGCCAGGACCTCTAGCCACTGCAAATGAACTCCAGATACACGTGTCACCTCGTGCATCTGGCTTACATGGGTACTGGTGACTTGAACCTGGATCCTTCGGCTTTGCAGGCAAATGCTTTAACTGCTATGCCATCTCTCCAGCCCTCACATTGTCTTTTCAAATTTAACAGCATCAATTATTATTATTTTATTTTTGAGGTAAGGTCTTACTCTAGCCCAAACTGACCTGGAATTCACTATGTAGTCTCAGGGTGGCCTTGAACTCATGTCAGTCCTCCTGCCTCTGCCTCCCTAGTGCTGGGATTAAAGGTGTGTGCCACCACACCTGGCAAGATTTTTGTTGTTGTTGCTGTTTTGACATCAATTGTTAAAGTCTACTCTGAACCTTCCTGAAATAAAGTAGGACTTTTATTTTATAACTCTTTATTTTGTCTTACTGAAATACTGAGATACTTTTTTTTTTTTGTATACCAAAAAAAATCTTTGGCATTTGGTAGGGACTCAATATATATCTGTTAATTAATATTATATATATATATATATATATATATGTATATATATATATATATCTGTTAATTGGAGATGAACTAAACATGGGGAGGGAGAAGGGAGGGACAGATGGGATGTCAAATGTCAGCAAGGAAAACTACTGGATGAACAACATTAAAAAAATCCTGAGGATGAAAAGGAATCCTTGAAATGATGTGATTGCTATAACTAAAGAGGGGGAAATTTCTGTGGGAAGTAAAACAAATCTGTTCTGTAACTATTATCTCTCTGTGTACATTGTCTTCTTTCATTTTTTCTAATGTCCTTTATATACTGTAGTTCTATCGTAATTGCATCATCCATTGTTCACTGCTTTTATATAATTCATGTAAGCCATATAATAATTGACAATGTATTTTTATTTAATTTTTTTAGCAAAAGCTCTAGAATTTGACTTTATCTATTTTGGGTGTGTGCCTGTGCATGTGCGTGTGCATGTGCATGTGCGTGTGTGTGTGCGTGTGCGTGTGTGTGTGTGTGTGTACCTTGCACATATGCTAAGCAAATGCTAGTCCTTGCATCCATACTTCTGACAGTTGGTAAGCTGCAGCTTTGAATGATAGCATCAAAATGGTATCAGATATTTGTCCAGTGACATGGAACACTTGTCCTGTGGGTCTTTGATTTTCATGGGAAAAGGAAAGGTTCTGTACCTCAGATTCTTCAACCTGTGTCCTGGATTTGCAGAGACTGGACCACCAGTGACTGACTTGCACACTCTTGTAATGATCATTTCATATGAAGGGAACATTTCTCTATAGTGTTCTTAGTTGTTGGCAAATGAAAATTGCTTTTAATTTTGCCATTCAAAGAAGAAGCCTAAGAACCTAGGTTCTACTCCCAGAACCCATGTAAGCCAGATGTACAAGGTGGCACACGCACCTGGAGTTCTATTGCAGTGGCTTGAGGCCCTGCTGCACAAATTTTCTCTCTCTCTCTCTCTCTCTCATAAAAATTAAAGATAACATTAAAATATGCCTTTGTGGCCCCAGAATGTTCATCTTAATTCTATCATGTTAGAATTCAAATGTTACCTTAATGGCATTAGATAACCACTTAGAAAAGTATGAGAAACAGTTGCACTCAAAATGTTTATAACATATTGCATTATGACAGTGTAGAAACCATTTCTATGGCTAGGACTTTTCAGTTGAAACAGCAGTGTGTGTGTGTGTGTGTGTGCATTATAAATCTTACCAATATTACAGTAATTCTCAGTTCTTTACAGATATTATTTACCAAGTTCATTTTTTGCAGAAGTTTGCTTATACAGATATATATCTGTATAATATTGCATTATTGCAGTAATTCTCAATTCTTTATGAATATTATTTACCAAGATCATTCTTTCAGAGGTTCTGCTTAGGAAATATAGAAGAGCTTTGAAGAAAACAAAAGTGAGCTAGATGGAGGGTTAGCTGTAGCATATCTTACTGTGATTTGAGCACAGTTTACCTCAATTTGTAAACTTGGCATTTAGAAGCTAGTTTTAAAAAATATTTTATTTATTTACTTATATATTTATTTGAGAGAAAATGAGAGAGAAAGAGGGAGAGAGAGAGAGAGAGAGCAGAGAGAGAGAGAGAGAGAGAGATTGAGAGATTGAGAGAGAGAGAGAGAGAGAGAGAGAGAGAGAGAATGGGCACACCAGGGTCTCTAACCACTGCAAATAAACTCCAGATGAATGTGTCACCTTGTGCATCTGGCTTACATGGGTCCTGGGGAATTGAACCTGGGACCTTTGGTTTCGCTAGCAAGCACCTTAACTACTAAGCAATCTCTCTAGCCCTAGAAGTTAGTTTTTTAAATTTACTATTTAAATGTTGGGGCTTAATAATCTCTCAAGATGATCAAATCTGAATTTTCACTTAAAATCGTTACATATTCAGCATACTACTGGTCACTTGGATATATTCCTATTTAAAAACATCTAGATAGGTATGCTGGTATTGCACCTGTAATCTCAGCACTTGGGAGGCCACAGCAGGAGGAGCATGTTTAAGGCCAGTCCCAGCTACACATGAAGGCCCTTTCTTAAAAAAATACACTATTATACAAATAATATTTTTATTGTTTTGGTTAATTGAATAGATATTGCTTAGCAATATATGATCAGGGTTCTGTACCTGCTGGTTCTATATTCATCTAATCAAAGATTAAACAAATCTGAAAAGTGACATCTGTACTGAACATGATTGTTTCTGAATAGACTTTTTTCATGTCATTATTCCCCACACAATACAGTGTAATAACTATTTACATAGTTTTTTTTAAAAGTTTTAAAACAATTTTAATATATTTATTAGAGAGAGAGAGGGAGAGAAGCAGATAGTGAGAGAGAGAGAGAATGGGTGCACCAGGGCCTCTAGCTACTGCAAAGGAACTCCAGATGCATGCATCACCTTGTGCATCTGGCTTATGTGGGTCCCGAGGAATCAAACTTAGGTCCTTAGACTTCAAAGGCAAGACCTTAACTGCTAAACCATCTCTCCAGCCCTAAAAATATTTTTATTTATTTATTTGCAAGCAAAGAAAGAGAGAGAGAGAGAGGAGACAGAAAGAATAGGTGTACCAAGGCCTTCAGCTGGTGCAAACAAACTCTAGAGGTCTGTGCCATTTTGTGCATCTGGCCTTAAATGGGTACTGGGGGATCAAACTCTGGTCATTAGGTTTTGTAGGCAAGTGCCTTAACTGCTAAGCTATCTCTTCAGCCCACTTTTTGCATTGTATAAAATTTTGTGGTAGTTTGAATGTATGTCCCCTGTAGACTCGGGTGTTTTATTAATGCTTGTAACTTATGCCTCCAGCTGCCTGGCTGGAGGAGGTATCACTGGGGTCAGATCTTGGGACCCAGCCCAAAGGTGTGTTTGGGAGAGGAACTGAATTCCATCCCAAAGGTATGCCGAGAGATCTGAGCTCTCTGCCTAGGTTCCTGCTGCTGCATTTTGGTGTTTGCTGGCTGCTGGTGTTTTCTCTTTCTCTTGGACTTGTGAATGGAAGCTAGCTTCTTCTGCCATTGATGGAACTTCCCCTTGGGTCTGTAAGCTGAAATAAATCCAGTTCCTCCCATAAACACTGCCTGATTGGATGTTCATCCCAGCAATGTGGAACTGACCACTATAAACATTATCAGAGAGATGAATTCAAGCATAAGGAAGGATGTGCCATTTTACACAAAGGACTTAAGCACCTGTAGATTTTGGTATCCAAGAAGCATCCTGGAACAATCACCTGTGGACCCTCAAGGGGTGAGTGTTTAATACCACATGCTCCAGAAAGCAACATATTGTCAATATTTCTGAGTGCCAAACAAGCCCTAGTTTAAGTGTCATGTTTTTTTCAGCTTAGTTTTTAAAAAATTTTTAAATAAAAAATTATTTTATTTTAGACACACACACACACACACAGAGAGAGAGAGAGAGAGAGAGAGAGAGAGAGAATTGTCATGCAAGGGCCTCAGCCACTACAATTGAACTCAGATGCTTGTGCCATCTAGGGGGCATGTATGACCTTGCACTTGACTCACCTTTGTGCATCTGGCTTATGTGGGATCTGGAGAGTTGAACATGGGTCCTTAGGCTTTGCAGGCAAGTGCCTTAACCGCTAAGCCATCTCCCCAGCCCCTTAGTTTTTTTAAACATAAATGATGTTTACTATAAATATTGCCATAGCAAAAAAAAAAAAAAAAATCACAGAGCGCCTATCAACCACTTAAAAGACTATTCAGTAGAACTTACCAGGATCTATGAATTCAATGCCATTGCTGCTGAGGTTTAATTTCTTTAGTTCATGAACATCTTCAAATTCCTTGGGTCGAAGTTGGCTGATTTTATTGTGTGACAAGTCCAGCTTAACAATGTCTGGAGGGATGTTGTTTGGAACTTTCTTCAACTCTGGGAAAAGGAATTGTATTTAGGTTATACTCTTCCGGCTCCTGTCTTCTCATCGCTGTTACACCAGCTCTCAATAAGGGAAGGGATATCTAAAGCCAAAGAAGCCTGACGTAGATGAGCCTTAGCATGTGCTGAATTCTGTCAAAGCCCAGCAATCAAATGCACCACTCCTAGAGGAAGGGGTGTCACTCTCTGCTGAGCTAATCAGAGAAACTTCTAGCTGTAAAGGCAGGAACTCAGGAGGAAGAACTGCGGGTAGTGCAGCTAGGTGATTTAATCATCTGGGAAGCAATGGGACTCCGTCTGGGTGACCCAACGGACTCACCAGGGAACATTTTGACTGTCCAAGCATGGGGTTGAGGAGATTGTTCAGTGGTTAAAGGCACTTGTTTGCAAAGCCTGCCAGCCTGGGTTTGCTTCCATAGTAGCCATTTATGTAAAGCCAGATGCACAAAGAGGCATATGTGTCTGGCCCTGTAGTACCCAGCTTCTCTCCCTTTCTCTCCTCCTCCTCCTCCTCCTTCTTCTCTCTCTCTCTCCCTTAAATAAATAAATAAATAATATTTAAAAAAGAAGAGTCTTCAGGCGTGGTGGCAAATACCTGTAATCCCAGCACTTGGGAGGTTGAGGCAGAAGATTGTCACAAGTTTGAGGCCAGCCTGGCTATAAAGTGAGACCTTGTGTTAGAAACAAAAACAAAAACCAAAACCAAACAAACAAAACACCCTCATAGATCAAACTGCTATGTATGCCCTCTCATTATCTTCCTACTCCTGAGTAGTTTTCATGATCATATTGCTCCTTTATTGCATTCTCATTCTATCCATTTTTTAAGGCTCTTTGCCAACAATTGAGCTTAGGTCTCTCCATGCAAATAAAAACAAAACAGCACAAACAAACAAAAAAAAACCCTACTGACCTTCATGATATCAGCCTTTGCAGTAACAACACCTTATCCTCAGGAGAAACAACACCCCAAGACCCCCAGTGCATGCCTGAAACCACATGTAGTTCCAAGCCCTATACATCCATGCTAAGGGTAAAGTTTACTTTGTAAGGCATGCGCAGTGAGAGATGAACAACACTAGAAAGTAAAATGGAGCAAATATAATTGTGTGCCAATCTATCATTTTAACCTTATGAATTATCCTGATTGACATCTGAGAAACAGCATGAACTGAGGGCTTTCTGAGGAAATAGAAATCCTTCATACCGGGACTGTAAAATACATATATGACTGTGGTATGATTTATAATTATAATGACTTGGGTGAAATTATTTGTCTTCTTACTAGAAACTGTAAGACTATTCATGAGACTTGAAGTGGCAATGGTCACCAAAGAGGAATCCTCTCTTTAGGGTAGCAAGACCCTGCCTAAAGAGCTGTATTGTCTTAGGCACTACTTGTAAACAACGACTTGGAGATTTTAGCAGTATTTGAAAACCACGGACAATGAAATCTGAGGACGCATAGAAGCAATAGTTTCCTGACATTCAGCATTTGGAATTATTGACAATGGCAGTGGTATCTCCTTACAGAAGGCTTGAAAAGAAAGATGAGAGGTTTATTTCAAGACATCCATGATCCCACATCTCCTCCCTTCCCCCACTGTTACCACATTGCACCAAGCCACCATCACTTCTTGTCTGAGTTATGGCAGTGGTGTGCTAAGCCTGTGATCCTGTTAAGACACAAGTCAACCCAGGCCACTTTTCCAGATGGGAGAATCCTACTGTGGCTTCTCATCTCACTGTGAACAGAAGCCAAGGTCATCTCTGATGCCTTGAAGAACTGTAGGGCATTTTTTTTTTTTTATTACCAGAGTTCCTCCTAGGTTATAGAAAGCCTGTTTATCAGAACTTGATGAACCTATATCTTGGGCAGAACATGAGGGTGGATAATAGAGGAACCACTGTAAGACGAGTTAAAGTGGGCTAACCACAAATCAATGGGTAGAAAAATGTTTATAAGAAATCAAGTTAAAGCAGTGGAGTGCGGGTGTTGGAAGGACCTCTGGATGTTTGCAAAAGAGTATGAATTGTAGAATTAACTTTGGGGTTGTCAGCCCTAAATAAAAATAGCACCCATAAAAAATAGCACCCACAAGTAGCAGCAGGAAACGCAAACCACAGCTTTTCCTACCATGGCCTAGAAAAATGGAAAAATCTTACTTGTAGTAATGAGTAAAAATGGTTCTGTTTTTTCAGATCTTGAATGAAAATTGCAAATATAGATGCAAAATGTGTTTGTCTTTGAAAGGCAATATATAAATACATATTTCCTCAGTTCAAAAGTCAAATTTCATCAGTGTCCCCATTTCTAGAATAGGCACCATATGGTATCCATATTTCATATTTACTGCTAATCAAAATTCTTTTTCTTTTCTTTTTTTAGACAGAGTTTCATGTAGCCCATCCTGGCCTCAAATTTGCTATGCTAAAATTGACCTTGGAGTCCTCCTGATCCTTCTGCTTGGATTACAGGCATGTGTCAGTACACTCCTCTCAAAACTCTTGGTAAATGCCTTGATGGGTACTGTATTTGCTTAACTGTCATCCCTTATAAGCCTTACCCCTCCTCCAACCAAACTCTACTGACTTTGAGGAGGAAATTGGGAAATTTTCTACACATGATTTTCTCCATTCAGTAGGCTATCTTGGTTGTCAGCAACCTCAGACCTAAATTGAAGGTTTGGTAGTAGTCAAAGAGACATAAATGTGCCCCCCCTTTTTTTCGAGTGAAAGAATACTTAACTGTTCAAACCAAAGGCAATATAGTACCCCTAACTTCAGAAGCAGCTGGGGGTAATTTACCTTTATAATTCTTCCTAGCCTGACCTTAAAAGTAAGAATGGTAAATTTTTATGGTAAATAGAAAGCTAAAGGCAGTTTAAAACTTACTTTCATGTCTTCTTGGCAAGTCCATTCACCTCAATATGACATAAATGTGCCTTTCAACTAATCCCACATTTATTTTCTTTGAAAGGCTAAGTTTTATTGGCAAAGTTCCTGTGTGTCAGTGAATAAACCCATTATTTTTTTTTTCTTGCTGTCAGATATTTAAGGCAAAAAAAAAAAAAAAGTGATCTTTGAGGTCTGTGTGGTTGAATTGGCACACTCTATGCATACCATCTGGGTCACTGCGAGTCAGCTGGGAAAGGCTGAACTTTCAAGTTGGAAGAGTCTGTATTGCAGGTCTATATGTGATCATGTGTGTGGCATTCTTGTACAGAGCTGAGGTGGTTTGGTTATGTGCCCCCATAGACCCATGTTAGTGGTGCTGTTCAGGAAGGTTGTGGAGCCTTTGGTGGAGACTTGCTGGAAGAAGTGTGTCACTGGGAGTGGCCTTGAAGGTTTATAGTCTAGTGCTGCTTCTGGTTTTCCCTCTGTCTACTTCTTGTCTGCTGGTGGGACAGTGTGACCCAGTCTCCTGCTCCTGCCAGGCTTTCCCTGCTGTGAGGAAATCCTTTGAAACTGTGAGCCGAAATATAATCTTTCCTTCCTTAAGATACTTTGTTTTTCTTTTTAAAAAAATTTTTTTTGTTTATTACAGAGGGGTAGATAGAGAATGGGCATGCCAGGATCTCCAGCCTTTGAAAGAAACTCCAGATACATACACCACCTTGTACATCTGGCTTACACGGGTACTGAGGACTCAAACTTGGGTCCTTTGTGGCCTATTTATGGAAGATTGCATTTAGATAATGGTAATTTGAGAAAAGAAAGCAATAAAATATGTTTATTGCTGGTGCTTGTCAAGAAGAATTAGTAACAATGGGGCAAAAGAAAAAAAATAGAAATAGGTTCATTGGCAGAGGGTCAGTAGCACAACAGTAAAAAGAAAAGATACCTTAATGCCATCTCTTCCTGGAGTACAGTATAGTTTCACTGAAGAAGGTTTGAATTTTGGTTTGATGATATTTTTCTCAGATAGCTAGTGAACTTAATTCTAATTCATTTTCTCTTTGAGACCCAATGTAGCAAGTGCAAATTCACCTAAATTTGAGGACAGAACTTCAGCAGTACCAAATAATCTAGCCCATGTTTAGTCTAGTCACTTCACCTTTTTTTTTGGGGGGAGGGGTTTGAGGTGGAGTCTCACTGTAGCCCTGGCTGACCTGGAATTCACTATGTAGTCTCAGGGTGGCCTCGAACTCACAGCAATCCTCTTACCTCTGCCTCCTCAGTGCTGGGATTAAAGGCGTGCACCACCACACCTGGCCCTCACTTCACCTTTTTTTTTTTTTTTTTAAACCACATAGGGAAGCTTAGTAAAACATGTTCTTTACAAAAATATCAAGTGAATCCCACCCAAACAGGAAAATTACTACACCTACCAATTCTTCTGGAATTCTCTAGTGCTTCCTTGCTGAGGCAGCAGCTTATTTGCACATGCTCAGATTAATTCTGGAAGACAGCGAGAGCTGGCTTGGGTAGACCAAGGTTTACATCTTTGATTTGTTGATTACCTGTGAGACCCTGGCCATGTGACAGACCTCCGTGATGCCTGAAGGCTGGCAGAGCATGTGGGGTGGAGGGCTAGGCTTTCGATTACTAAGCACTTTCTTTTTAATTCAGAGGACCCCAGCATAGCAAGTCCCAGGTTTTGAGGCTAAAACTACTCCACTATAGTGTGGAATTACAGGGCATCTTGGTAAGGTAACCTCTACATGCTACCTGGCTCTGGTGTGATCTGACCAGGTGACCCCTTCACTGAAGTCAAGGGGAATGGCAAGTCTTGACTAAAACTTTGCTAAAATGAACTAATTTACTCCTGGCTCCAGTTTCCTGCCTATTCAACATTAACAAATTCATGTCTTCAACTCTCTTGAGAGGATCTACTAAGAACCTTTAGTCTATCCTGTCTTTTTTCCTTAAAGCCAAAACAAAGCAAATAAAAAAAAAATCCAAAATGGACGAATAAAATTATACCATGCTTTATGACTCTAATCCAATGACACCTGGCTTTACCATTATAAATAAATTATTACAGCATGCTAGGAATGACGCACATAGACGTTGTCACATGGCTTGTTATCATAAAGTAGCTTAGTTTTTGGACAATACTTTGACATCTTCATCTCCATCTCCATCTCTGCTAACATGTTAGGAGCACTACTAAAATCTCCCATCTGTTTTCTTAGTTCATGTCTTTATCTGTACGTGCCAACCCTGCACGGCATGAACACAAGATCATGTGGGTTGTAAAACCCAGTAATGATTTGCTGAAAGTAGGCGTAATCCTAGAAAGATTTCCCTCATCTCGCCTTTCTTGGATTAGATACTGTAAATCTGGTTCTATTTTTTTTTCTTATTCTGGATAAATGGGAATAACTAAGATGTAGGGCACTGTTGAATGTTTGTAAAAACCTTGGGACTAACTGATACAAAATATAGCAGCCCCATTGCTACACCAGTTGGCCTCCATCTCAGAGTGCTCTCCCGTGTGTGTTTTGCCCTGGAAGTTGTCTTCCAACAGATGTAGGCCTTGTTTTAACCTTTCATTGACCTAAGTGGGGCTGTGTAAAGGGCATTTGTACTTATTTGCACACTCACTGATCTACATTCAGAAGCTAAACTGGATTTAAGATGAAAGGAATTCCTTATACCCACAGCTTGCCCTAAATAAATAGTAATATGCAAGCACAGCTGCCACCACAGCCTCCTCTGTCGAGGCCACTTCACTTCCTGTCTCCTTTTGTTTTCCTTTTCCCCCTTCAGACGAAGTCTCATTCAGCCCAGGCTAGCCTTGAACTCACCAAGTAGCCACGGATGACCTTGAACTTCTGATCCACTGCCTCCACCTCCTGAATGCTAAAATCGCACCCACCCAGCTTATGCAGTGTTGGGGAGAGAACCCAGAGGTTGGTGCACGCGCGGCAGGAACGCTACAGCTCAGCTACCTATGTCCGCTCCTCCTGTTTCTAGCCACCAGACACCTTGGACTGGACTCCAGAAAAGTTTGGAATGGATTCCATTTTCATGGGAGAAAGGCTTTTGGGGAAGTGACAGCAATCACAAGGCAAGCATGCAACTCAAAGCGCTTTCCCAACAGTGCACGGAAATGAAGGAAAAAGCACACACCTTTCCTCTTGCAGTCCAGCGTTTGTATGGGAAACACGTAATTGTGGCACAGGGTGGAGTCGGCCTCGGGCCTGATGAGCGGGGGTCTCCCTGACACCTGCGGCCTGGGGTCCAGCTGATCCTTCTCTTCGTCATCACATAGCTCTTCGGATTTTAGCTCCAGCAGTTTTTTATTTTTTAGACCTCGCGGACTTTCACACTTGGCATAGTTCCCCAAATTTCGGTTCCTCGGGATCTGCAGCATTGCCACGAGCGTTTCCAGCTGGCAGGTGCAGTGCCAGGGGTTGTCGTAGAGACGCAGGTAGCTCAGAAGCGGCGTGTAGATGAACACCTCCTCCGTCAGGACCTTGATCTGGTTGTGCTGGAGCAGGAGGGTGGTGAGCTTGTTCAAACCGAAGAACGCCTCGCTCTCCACCTTGGAGATCTCGTTCTGCTGCAGGTCCAGGCTTTTCAGCCTTTTAAACTTGGCAAACATGTTGCTCTTTAACACACGGATTTTGTTTCTCGCCAACAGCATGTGCAGCAGGTCCTGAGGCCAGTCAGGTAACACGTAAACTAACTTCCTTTCTTGGCAGTCCAGGTACTTCTCGTGGAGATAGGTGTACACGTCACAGGGGAGCCCTGGCGCATAGCGCTTGACCGGCTTGGCCCGGCCTCTGCCCGGGTGTGCCCGGCTTCTCGCGGCGCCCGGGCCCGGGCTCGCCCTGCGCGGCTCGGCGGCGCTGCACAGGCACAGCAGAATTGCGATGGCCACCGCCCGCATCCTGGCGTCCAGCTGGCCCCAGCTCCTCGGCGGGACAGATGGGACAAAGAAAATATTCCTTTGAAATCCAAGTTTGGGTGCTCTTAACTAATGCGGTTCGGGAACGAGTAGACCCAGCTGGGGTACGAGGAGGAGTCCCTAAGTGGAACAGAAAAATAAATAAATAAATAAATAATAGAAACAAGAACCTTCCAGTTTAAACCCGCGCTGGTGGAAAAGTGGAGAAGACGCCTCACCGTTGTACCTGCCTGCTTCGGTGTGCAGATGTTTGGACCCCGAGGTTGAACCAAGGCTCTCTTGCCTGCTTGATGGTATCTAACCCCGTGTTCAGCATCTGAAGGTGACATGGAGGATGTCTCCTTGTACAAAAAGGCCTCAGGCAGGTAGACTGCTTCCCAGAGCCTGGCCCGGGGCAAGTCTCCACAAACATTAGTTAACAGTCAGCATAATGAAAACTGGACACATGTTGGGTCATGATATGCAGAGACATTTAGCTTACCCATAACTGTGGGCTAACTCCACAATGCATGACCTGTATACCTCGACAAGGAGGGGCCAGGGGGAGGGGGTAGGACATGGATGAGCCTAACAATGGTACCAAATTGACTGTATTCGTTGAGTACAAAACTAATTAATTAAAAAAAAAAAAACTGGAGCGTGTAGAGCACCTTACCGCGTGGCATTTAAGAAAACTAATTGTGACAGCCCTGGACTGCTTAGCCAAGAGTCGGATTTGGCCATCCTCAGCTATTTTTTTTTGTTGTTGTTGTTTTGGTCTCCCAATCACCCGTGTTGATTTTGGGATTCACAAGTGCCCAGTGAATGACCGTCTCCTTCCTAGTCACTTCCCGCAGACCTGGCTTAAGGGTCACCTTGTCAGTGAAGCCTTCTCTGTATCCTTGCCAGGCCCTCCCAACTTGCCTTTCTTGTTTTGTTTATCTCCGCAGTCTTTATCAGCATCCCAGCAGTAGCCTGGCTTACTGTCAGCCCCTTACCTAGAAATACCCCCCGCCCCAAGGCAAGACATTTTGTTTGTTTTGATCCTCACTGTAGTACCTTGAGAAATATGGTTTGAATGTAAAAATTATTGTCATGTAAATATTCTGTTCTAGAGAGCAGTTATCTCACAAACTAAAGTTAGAGAATTGATTTTTTTTTTCCTTAAGTACTAGTGATTACTTCTAAGATCTGCATGTTGTTTTGCACGTATGTGTATAGCATGATTGGTGCAGTATGTGTGGTGTGTGCGTGTACATGAGCAGATGCCCATGTTCCTGGGCACACATGTATGGAAGGCAGAGGAGAATGTTGGCAAATGTCGGGTACCTTCTTGTATTGCTCATCCATACACTTCTTTGAGACAGAATCTCTCATTGAATCCAGAACTGACAGTTTCAAGAATGCCAGCAATTCTCTAGTTTCCATTGCCAACAGGACTGGGGTTCCAGTCATGTGTGGTCATGTCCAGCCATTTACATGGGTGCTAGGGAATTAAACTCAGGCTGAATCAGGCCTTCTTGGGCCTTAATGATTGCATGGCAAGTGCTCTTATCCACTAAGAAATTGCATATTTTAAAGAATTTTTCATATATATATATTTCTCTCAAATAAATAAATTATATGTATATGTTTATATATATATAGATTTGTTTTTGTTTTTGCTTTTATATGTGTGTGTTTATATATTTCTTTAAGTAAGAATGAGGGACACATTAAGAGATGAGATGAGTATCCATGTGACAAAGCCAATACAATAAATATAAACCATAACCTACGTAATAGAGACATAGGCGCCCATAGTATAGTTCTTTCAATTTTGTGTTGCGTATTTGCGAATTTTCATAATAAAATTTTAATAGGTAACAAAAATGAATTAAAAAGGCATGCATCAAAAAGATTTGTTTTCTTCAAGTTCTTTTGAGCTAAAAGCTCTAGGTGTGTAGTATTTTTACCAAAATAGTACTTTTCCCTTTTCCCCTTCTTCCTGAAATCCTCAAGTAATAATAAGTATGTGTATATATTTTACTTTTTAAGCCAAAATTCGTCATTTGCTTGGATAGAAAAACTCATGTACTTAGAACATGCTACTTGCCAAGGGGTCTATTTACTTTCTAATGAATATATTGCATTACATGTAGGATGGAAAATTTTAGATGTTTGCCATATGTTGTTCAGTGATGTTTGGTTTGTTTGCTTTAGGCCACTGTAAAAACTTGCAGGAGTTGAATGTCTCTGACTGCACATCGCTCACAGTGAGTATAAGTAGCTTATTCTGCTGTTGTTTATACATATCCAGACTCCTTACACTGGAGAGCCAGTGTGCAGAGGCCACACTTTTGTGTGTATTCGGGGTTGAATGAAGAAAAAAAAAGCAGATTGTATTAAACATTGGCAAGAACTTTTACTCCATCTGTACAATGTTATTATTAATCTTCTAGATATCTGCCCAATACTTGAGCTGCTGGCAATGAAAGCTCTAACAATTATGCAGAAATGGACTGTGTTTATGTTTCATGCATATGTGCGTCAGGCAGACTAAACTGAGCCCCAGCAGGGATGGTAGGCTCATTTTAGTAGTTTTCATGACTATAACCAACCATACCAAAGAAGATGGAAATGAACATGTGTCCCCAGATGCCTCCTTTCTGTCCCTTGGGTCCCTGTCTTTCCCTCTGTCCCCAATTTGTCTTCCATTCTCTGATCACATACTCCCTTTCTAAAAGGCAGATCGGACAGATTCACCCTCATTCTCCATCACCCACACACTACTAGGCAAAGGCAAAGCACCTTAACATTACTGCACCCTGGGAGCTCTCTGTGGTCTTGCTTCCACCACTCTTGCCCTCATCTTGTTCCAGTCCTGTGGACAGCTGAAGTTTCAGTGACCATATACCAAGCTACCTTTGGAGTCTTGTTTTTGCTCATGCTGTGTTGTTTGCTTGAAAGCCCTTTCCCCTTGTTCTCAAGGACCATGCTTTCTCTAAGGTTCTCACACACATCATCTTCTCAACCATGACATTACTGGCGCCCAGGGTTGGGTTTACTTCTGCCCCTCCTGGTTCTTATATGTTAACCCCCAAGTATGGTGTTTCTGCCTCCTGTACTAGCCTAAGAGACCCAAAGGGTAGGGGATGTGTCTTATTCTTTGTGATAGTCGTAAGACATGGTATAGACTTTGATGTATAATAAATGCTCACTGGGCAATGTGGTACTGTCCTGTAATTCCAGCTACTCAGAAGGTCAAGGCAGGTAGGAAGATGGCAAGTTCAGGTCTACCTTAGAAACTGAGTGAATTTAAGGATGGCCTGAGTAACTTAATGTGATTCTGTTTTAAAATAAAAAGGAAACAAGAAGGGCTAGGGAGGGCTGCAGCATAGAGGCAGAGAAGCCCTGCGTTTGATCCTAATACCAAACACATATGCGTGAAAGTATCTGCTAAGGCCGAATGCATGCCCATGCCACTGCATGGAGGTGCCATGTAGGCAATGGACAGTAGAGAGCTGAACCTAATTCCATCTTTTGTTGAAGTGCAGATATAAATCACAATTTACACTACGTCAGTAAAAAAGACAAGCTAGGGATAACATAAGAGAATGACTCAGGGGTGTCTTGGGGATACTGACTTTGAGGAGTAGGTAGGAGGTATGAAGAACTAGCAGGAATGGAAGTGGGTGGTGGTGGAGAATGCAAACCCGAGGCGGCAAAGGCTCGTAGGGAGAAGTGGCCACAGTGAGTGGGTAGGGCCAGGATGGAGCCTCACATTCGGGATGTGAGAAATAGATGAGGGATTACTTTTGTTTTGGTGGATATTGGAGCAGAAATATAATCATAGTAAATTGGGAAGTCGGAAAGATGAAGGATAGTTAGGTCTTAGTTATAAACTGATCTTTCCAGAAAAATGACTAATGGGATAGGAAGAAAAGAAGATGCAGACATAGGGGCTAGGGAGATAGCTCAGTTAGTAAAGGGCTTGCCACACAGGCATGAAAACCTGGGTTTGACCCCCAGAATCCACATAAATGTTGAGCATAGTGATGTGCATCTATAATCCCAGCACTGGGGAGGCAGAGACGGGAGGGTCCCTGGAGCTTACTGGCCACATGTGCACACACACATATGAACATGTGTAAATACATGAAACACACACACACACACACACATACACACACACACACACAGAGCAAATAGGTTTATAGAAGCTGTGGAGACTCAGTCAAAGCCATGAATGGAGCAAGTCTCTGAGGAGACGGAGGACAATAGAAGGCCTGATTATGGAATGCCCCTTATTATACACTAACTCCATGATGAAAGTCAAGGCCCCTTGGCACAGGTGAAAAGACATTTTCAATTGACTAAATTCCCAGCATCATTTTTATAGAGCCTCATGCCTCATATTTATTTTCTTGCTGAATCACTTGAAGTTCCAGTGAATGTCACATTCTTTCCTTGTGTCCTTGAGCCCATTTTTCTATCTGCCTAAATGATAACCCTCACCTCCCCAGTGGCCATGCCAGGCTGGCTAACACTTGATCATTCTTTGAAACACTTTTCAACTCAATTGGGTCTTTCCATTCACTTTTTTTTTTTTTTTTTTTTAAGGTAAGGTCTTGCTCTAGCTTAGGCTGACCTGGAATTCACTATGTAGTCTCAGGGTGGCCTCGAACTCATGGCAATCCTCCTACCTCTGCCTCCTGAGTACTGGGATTAAAGGTGTGCGCCACCATGCCCAGCTCCATTCACTTTTTAAAAATTTATCTTCTGGGATGGAGAGATGGCTTAGCAGTTAAAATGTTTTCTTGGGAAGCCTAAGGACCCAGGTTTGACTCTCCAGACCCCATGCAGGCCAGAAACACTAGGTGACACAAGTGTGTAAGGTTGCACATGCACATAAGGTGATTACAGTGGCTGGAGGCTCTGGTACACCATTCATTCTCTCTCACTCCTGCTCTCATAGAAACAAGGCCAGTCGCCGGGCGTGGTGGCGCACACCTTTAATCCCAGAACTTGGGAGGCAGAGGTAGGAGGATCATTGTGAGTTCAAGGCCACCCTGAGACTACATAGTTAATTCCAGGTCAGCCTGGGCCAGAGTGAGACCCTACCTCACAAAACAAAAAACAAAACAAAAAGGCCAGTCTATTGGACTTGCCTCAAAAAAAATGTTGTTTTAAATATTATCTTCTAAAATCAGCATTGTAGAGATATAAATAAATTTATGTTAATATTGACATTAAATCATACCCAAAGCATACAGTTTAATAATTTGGCATATCCATAGAATTTTGTACCCATGGCCACAATCAATTTGAGAAATTTTCCTCAGTCTTAAGGAACCCACATCCATTAAACTATTTCTCACATTTTTCCAGTTTTCTAGCCCCCTACAATTCCATTTGCTTTTAATTAATTAATTAATTAATTAATTTGAGAGAGACAGAGAGAGAAAGAAGCAGATAGGGAGAGAGAATGGGCATGCCAGGGTCTCCAGCCACTGCAAACGAACTTCAGATGCATATATCTATATCATCTACATCTATATATTATATGTAGATATACCTATAGATAGATATAGATGATTATATATAGATATATAATATATAGATATATCTATAGATAGATATAGATGATATAGATAGATATAGATATATCTACAGCCCTCAGGGCTCTTCAACTCTTTTTTGTTTTTTGGTTTTTCAAGGTAGGGTCTCACTCTAGCTCAGGCTGACCTGGAATTCACTATGTACTCTCAGGGTGGCCTCGAACTCATGGCGATTTTCCTACCTGTGCCTCCCGAGTGCTGGGATTACAGGTGTGCGCCACCATGCCCGGCTTAGCTCTTGACCCCAATACATAAATGAAGCATTTCCAGTAGTTTTCTGGTTTTCCCTCAGCAGCCATAGAGCACCGTGCTAGACTAGGCCAGCCAAGCGTCTTGTCGGTGGCTTACGCTTCAACAGGAGCAAGCTGCTGCTTTATGTTCAGCAGTAAGCCCAAGAAAGGGAGGGTAGACAGACATATGAAAGACCGCATCACGGAAGAAACGCTCGGCTCTGTTCCCCCAGCGCAGTGAACACGGGCTCCTTCGTTAGGACAGACGTACATCTTTGCTGCCATAGTCTTCAGCTGTCTTCCTGGGAATTTTATATGCTATAGATTCATGCCTCCCCACCACACCATGGATTTTTTTTTTAAAGCACCTATTATGTTAAAGATATCCTGTTAAACATTACAGGTAATTTTTAAAAAAATATTTTATTTATTTATTTGAGAGAGAGAGGAAGGGAGAGAGAGAGAGAGGAAGAGGCGGATAGAGCATGGGCGCACCAGGGCCTCCAGCCACTGCAAATGAACTCCAGACGCTTGTGCCACCTTGTGCATCTGGCTTATGTGGATAGTGGGGAATCAAACTTGGGTCCTTAGGCTTTGCAGGCAAGCGCCTTAACCACTAAACCATTTCTCCCACCCATTTGGGATAATTTTAATACAAACCAATTTTCAGTTCTTGCCGTCATGCAGCTTTGGTTTTGTATATGAATTTAGTCTTTCAGTCTTTGAATTTAGTTTCTAATGGGAAAGTCAACATGAAACCATCTGCATTGTATTTGTGAACATGAAAGTCTGATCCAAGTTTGGAATCTATAAAGGGCTAGTAATTTTATCCAGCTCCATTTTACTATTGTTTTCCTCTTTAAGACCCAGGCTGGGAGACAGGCTTATATTTAAGAACTTGAGTAACATCCGTTCAAAGGGCTTTGATGTGTCTGAGCTTGTTTTATGGAATCTTCTATATTTAGAAGAATTTGAATACTATATGTTAGACAAATTCACAGGCCATTCAGTCCCAAACTGTTCTTGCATTTCTGTGTTCAGACGTTTGAAGATTCAATCTTGAGCTCTCTTAAATATTGAGAATAGGAATGGTCTAAACTTGTTAGGATATCCAAGCTCCTCCAGATAGGAAAAAGCAGAGGCTGGGTTTTCCCCTTAGCTCAAAGCAAAACCAGATTCCTCCCTGGTACACAGAGCACAGAGCATCCTCTGTCTGACTCCGTCTCCTCTGTGGCCTCTCCAGGGTAAGCCAGCTTTCTCACACCTCTTCGCTCCGCCTCTCTTGCATTCTCTCCAGGCCTTTTCACAAGTGTTCAAGCACTGTAACTGTCATTATCAGCATTTTTTTGTTTGTTTGTTTGTTTTTCAAGTCAGGGTCTCACTCTGGCCCAGACTGACCTGGAATTCACTGTGTAGTCTCAGGGTGGCCTCGAACTCTTGCCTCTGCCTCCCTAGTGCTGGGATTAAAGGCATGCGCCACCACACTTAGCTATTATCAGCTTTTTTGTTTTGTTTTTGTTTTTAAGGTAGGGTTTCGCTCGAGCCCAGGCTGTCCTGAAATTCATTTTGTGGTCTCAGGCTGGCCTCGAATTTACAGTGATCCTCCTACCTCAGCCTCCCCAGTGCTGGGATTAAAGGTGTGTACCACCATACCTGGCTATTATCAGCATTTTTAAAGACAGATTTTTCACTTGGTAAAGTGTGGCATCACATATGGTGCTTGTTCTCTGCATTTTTAACCACTGAGCCATCTCTCCAGCCCTTATTCTCTGCATTCTTTTCAGGAAAATTGTACTGTTTGTTTTATCTGTCCGCACATATCCAAATTGTCTACTTTGTGATGGAATATCTAGAAAAATTGTAACAGCTTGACTTCATGTTAAGAGGACAGTGCTTCTCAAAGGATTCACTCGCACTCACACAGTCCTGACACACCAGAGAGACAGCTTAACATAGAAACTTGACTGGTTTACAGCATGGCTTCCTGCTGCCTTGTAGATAAGTCAGTTCCTGCCAGAAAGCAAAATGCACACTGACCCTCAGGGTTTTGTTACTTTAAATATCCAAGAGTCTTGGAAGTAATGGAGGAAATGGAGGAATGGAATGTTAAACTGATCCTGATTCTCATGAAAACAAACTTGCCATGTCAAGTGTGTTACCGGTGTTCTGACCATGCGGAGTTCTCCAAATCACATCTCCTAGCCTCTTGATGACGTACCTCTTCCAGTCAGATACCTATAGTGGTATCTTTTGAGGACAGATGTGGGGGAAAACATTGCATTAACCACAAACACTTAAAACTGGCTGCCTTATGGGTGTTCTGGGGAGATTCACCAACCACCATTAAATAAATAAAAACCCACTGCTCCTATAATTCTCCCTTCCCCCTCCCGTCCTCCACCCTCCCCTACCTTCCTCTCCCCTCCTCACCTCTTTCCCCTTCTTCCTTCCTTTCTTCCTCTCTCCCTCTCTCTTCCCTCTTTTTTTCTCTCTCCGTTTCTCTCCTTTTCTTTTCTCTTTCCTCTGAGGCTCACTGTATAGCCCAGGCTGGCCTAGAATTCATTGCATAGCCTAGGTTGCTCTTGAATTAGAGGTGGTCCTCCTACCTCCATTTCCAGAATGGTGCAATTATAGGCATGTACCACCATGCCTGGCAGGTACTGTATTGTCTGTAGCTACTTGCATGAGCAGTAGCTCATTGCAATCAAAGCTTGAAGTTCATGTGCTCTTTATCAATTTCAATTTATGTCCAGAGCTTGAAATCACTGTTTCTCTGTCTCTCTCATGTGGTAGTCACATAATTTGTTTATCTCAGCTTCAGCCCTCTGGGGAAGGTCTCTTGGAATTCTTATTTTTCCTAACCCTAGCCCCATTATTGGATTCATGCCCATATTATATACTCCTTTTGTGTTTACTTCAGACTATCTCAAACTTAGCATAACTGTCAAACATTTAGTCAGCTGTTTTAATATATTCATTATCAGAACCACTGAAGTTTAGCCACACGTAGAGAGATACCTGGGTATAAATATACGTATGTAGACATGGATTCGTTTTCAATAAGTCTGGTTGTTGAGAATGTTCACTTTCCCACCTTTCAGAATACTAGGCTGACCTGGAACTCACTACGTAGTCTCAGGGTGACCTTGAACTCACAGCGATCCTCCTACCTCTGCCTCCTGAGTGCTGGGATTAAAAGCGTGCGCCATCACGCCCGGCTCTCAGAATACTTTTCATGTCTTAGAATGGCTCAGTTTGCAACCTCCTTCCTGCATCTACAGCATCAAGAGTGCTTCACACTGTGACATTCTTCCTCAGATTTCCTGTCACAGGCCGAAACTTGCAAGAGTTCATCCTTTTTTAAAAAAAAATTTTGTTTATTTATAAGTAGAGAGAGATAGGAGAGAGACATAGAGGCCTCTAGCCTCTGTAAATGAACTCCAGATGCATGGGCTACTTTGTGCATCTGGGTTTACATGGGTACTGGGGAAATGAACCTGGGTCATTAGGCTTTGCAGGCAAGCGTCTTAACTGCTCAGTCTTAACTCTCCAGCCCAAGGGCTCATCTTTGAATGAAATATCATTGTGATGCAGTAGGATTTTATTTACAAAGAAAGACAAAAGGAGGGAACAATGAAATTCCAAACAAAACCGCTAGCTTCTTTTAAAAAAAATATTTATTTATTTATTTATTGGAGGGAGAAAGAGGCAGATATATAGAGAGAATCAATGTGCCAAAGTCTCCAGCCACTGCAAACTAGCTCCAGCTGCATGCACCACCTGGTGCATCTGGCTTGTGTGGGTACTGGGGAATCAAATCTGGGTCCTTAGGCTTCACAGGCAAGTGCCTTAAGTCCTAAGCTATCCCTCCAGCCTAAGCTTCTGTTTTTCTTTTTAAAGAAGTGAAACCTCTTTTTTAAACTTTAAAATTTTTATTTATTTATTTACTTACTTCAGAGAAAGAGAGGAGAGAAAGAGATAGGGAGAATTGGTACTCCAGGGCCTCCAGCCACTGTAAAAGAACTCCAGATGCATGTGACACCTTGTACTGTCTTCACGTGGGTACTGGAGAACTGAGCCTGGGTCCTTAGGCTTTGTAGGCAAGTGGCTGAACTGCTAAGCCATCTCTCCAGTGACTATTTTTTATTTGAACTAGTATCCAAGAATATGAAGAGACCAAGTGTTCTGGGGCAAGAAGGGAGAGAATGGAGAAGCCTGTTGGGGTTTGATAAGGTACTTCTGTTTCTTTGTGCAGGACGAATCAATGAGACTCATTTCTGAGGGCTGCCCCGGGATCTTGTATCTCAATCTGTCCAACACAACCATCACCAACAGGACAATGCGACTCCTGCCCAGGTAATGCTGTGAATATTCGTGTTTCTTTGTTTTAAATGTACTCCATGCTAGCCCTGAACTTGTAAGCCTCCTGCCTCTGCCTCCCCAGTGCTCGCTCTTCTGTCTTTAACAATGAAAATCACTGTGCTCCTCCCCATGCCCTGGCTGTTCTAGCATTCCCTGAAGCTCATCCCTTCACCAGCACCCTGCCATGGCCGCACTGCGAGGGGACTGCCGCTGTCAAGTCCCCAACCTGATAGCTCCACTCTCCCTACTTGACCGGAGCAGCTGGTCACTGGTTTACTTTGGCTACAGTTTTATCAGGTTTGCAGCAATGCACCCAGAAGCTTGAACTGAGCCTTATCTTCTCTTTCTGCCCTCTTCCCCTGCCTGGGCATTTGAGTCTGGCCCCCAACTTTCATCTGGTGTCTGGAACCTCTATAGAGCAAAAATCCTGCCTCCTGCTTCCTCAGACTGTGGGCGTTGCTGCCCAGGTTCCTGGTGACAAGACCTGGCTGCCTGTTGAGAGGCCACTAGCTGTAGGGAATCTGACACTGGAGGGTTTTGACTTTCTGAGGACTTTACCGCGGGACCTGCTTCTCCTTAGCACTTCCGTGGAGAAGAAGGGATGGAGGAGCAGAACTGGCAGGATATTCAACTAAATTAAAATGCCTCTTATTCAAGTTTTCTTTGTTTTCATTCTGGAAAGACTGATCAGGATGAGTATCTGATAACACTGGGAGACATTCAAATTTGACTTTGGGAAAATATTTTTCAAACTATTGTGAAAGATTGAACTAATTTTGAGAATATAACTTTTTGAGATCCTTTGAAAAGTAACAGTGAGATGTTTGGAAAAGCTTAAGCAGAGAAAATTCTGGGTGGCAGTTTTCTTTATGTTCTGACTCTAACCATTTTCCACAAATGAGCACGTCTCAAAAAAGTGTCACTCCATTTCCTACTTAGTCTATTGATTATCATACCTCATTCAGTCAGGTCTACAAAACTTTACCTTTGAAATTTCTTTGGATACTTTTAGACCTAGAGCGTCTTCCCCCTGCCAGGCATTTATTTAACAGTTATGTCCTTTTTCTATCTTACAGCTTTTTTTTTTTCCGAACATATAATCAATTTAGAATTTACTTTAGTGCTGAGTGAAGCCATGATTCAAATGAGAGGTCAGTCAACTATGCTGTACTTGGCATGCCAATTTCAGCCAAGGAAGTTTCCTACTCTCACTTGTTAAGGCACTAATCAGTCATCTAGCATGACTCACTGACTAAACAATCAAGTGCTATGTGATTCTAGAATTCACTATGTCATCTCAGGCTGGCCTTGAACTCACAGTGATCCTCCTACCTCTGTCTCCTGAGTACTGGGATTAAAGGCATGCACCACCACGCTTGGCAGTGTGATTCTCTATTCTGAAATTCTTAGACAATAAGTACTTCAAACACATTACTTCCTAATACTTCTCTGCATGTAACTTAGTCATGCTCTTGAGGTTTCTGTGGTGACGGTATCTCTCTGGTGAAAATGTTTCCAAGTGGGGTGCTGATGCTCAGTCCTGCCCAGCTCCTGCTTCACCCCCTGTCCTTGGTACCTTAAGAAGGGCCACTGGGGAGTATTCCACACCACGGACATGGCAAACACAACTAGTCAGGACTTGATGTACTGTTTTTCTTTTTCAAGTTTTTATTTTATATATTAGAGAGAGAGAGAGAGGCAGATAGAAATATAGGGAAAGAATAGGTGTGCCAGGGCCTCCAACCACTGCAAACGACCTCCAGATGCATGTGCCATCTTGTACATCTGGCTTTACATGGGTCCTGAGGAACTGAACCTGGGTCTTTTGGCTTTGCAGTCAAGTGCCTTAACTGCTAAGCCATCTCTCCAGCCCTTTGATGTACTATTTTATGATTATTTACACTCAAATGATGCAAAAAGATGATGACTGAAGCAGATTAAATTTGAAAATGTCATGTCTATAGCTACCATGTTATAAAATGAAAGAAACAAAGAAATACTTTTTCAATTCTTTTAAAATGGTCTGATTCAGCAAAGGTGTTCATGTCGTTGATGGGTGAGTGAGGCCTGGTCATATATGGTCCATCTAAGTCTTCAGTGTAAGTGGATGTAGGAGTACCTAGGTGTCAAAATGCAGCTCGTGGGACTAGACTCACGCCTCAGTTGTAAATGTTAGTTGGCTGGCTGCTTCCATAAGAGCTCGGCCAGAGTCAATGACAGTGTTGTAGGGGAATCTGGAGTGGAAATATAGAATACTGTGTGGTTTATTACTATTTGCAAAGTTATGTCACATAACGTTTGTGTTTGTAAGATAGTTAAGATATAAAATCTATAGTAAATTTATATATCTAGGTGCCTTTTTGGAGAAATAGAGATTTACCATTATACCAATAGTTAATGAAGAAACAAAGTAAACTGATTCATGTTTTTATGATACTTAATCTATCAGGAGCATAGTATATTTCTTACATTTTTAAAGTTCTTAAATATATCATTTTTTATTAAAATAGATAATTTTCATGTTATTTCCTTTTTTTTTTTTTTTTTTTTCGAGGTAGGGTCTGGCTCTAGCCCAGGCTGACCTGGAATTCACTATGTAGTCTAAGGCTGGCCTTGAACTCATGGTGATCCTCCTACCTGTCCTGAGATTAAAGGTGTGCACCACCACGCCTGGCCCTAATATTTTTTAACTGATGCTATGAATGAAAGCCTTTCTGATTACATTTGCTGATTGTATTTTACTTTCAGTTATTAGCAAAGAGAGAGAAAGAGAAGGAAGAGAAGGAGGTGAAACAGGAACTCTATCCACTGCAAATAAACTCCAGAGGCACGTGCCACTTTGTGCATCTGGCTTTATGTGGGTACTGGGGAATCGAACCTGAGTTGTTAGGCTATATGCAAATGCCTTAACCACTGCGCAATCTCTCTAGCCACTGATTTTATTTTCTAAATGGTAATTTTTGGACTTAATATGAGATATAAGTATGTCTTTAAACTTTCATTTGAATTACTCAGTATCTGTTCCTTTTCAAAATAATTAGGGCTATGAAGTTATTTCTAAATCAGAATCAAAGCAAAGTTTGTAAGACTTGTTAAGTATTATTTCCATTTTCTAAAAAAAAAATCCTAGTCTGTATATGCTGCTCTTTTTGACTCAAAAGTTATTTAGAAGAGAAGTTTCTGTTTCAAGTGGTTGACGTTTCTTTGATTAAACTTCTGTTTTTAATTTTGCACTGTAGTCAAGAAATGTGGACTGAATTATTTCTACTTTTTGGAATTTATTAAGGTTTCTTAGAGGACTAGTTTGTAATTAATTTCAGCATATCATGCATGGATGTTTAAAAACAAAGAGAGTTTGTTTTAGTGAAAAAATTCTGCATGCATGTGTATATTTATGCATATAATTTCTTGAAATGTCATAACATAGTGATCTATTAGTCATCAATTATAATCACATTTCTAATTTATTTTGATGCTTTATACAAGATGATTAGTAAGTGTAACATTTATTATATTCTTTTTCCTGGTTGATGTTACTTTGTGATTTTTTTTTTTTTTTTTGGTTGCTGGTGTTGTCTTGAGATAGAGTCTCAGTATTTAGCATAGGTTGTTCTTGAACTCATGATCCTCCTACCCCAGCCTTCTGAGTGCCAAGGTTACACACATGAACTACCACACTCAGCTTGAATTTTTAAAAATCTGCTATTAATAAGCTTGCTTTTGCTTTCTTCTGCCTGTGCTCTTTGTGAAATAACTCTATATCCCTGTGTAGGAAACCTTTGTGTTACTAGGTTTTAGTTTTGCCTTTTATGTTATATGTAGGCAGCTTGCTTCTGTTAAAAGGCTTATTTTCTTTGTCTATTGAAGAGAGAAATTTATAAGGCAAATATTCCTTCCTCCCTCCCTCTCTTCTTTCCTTCCTTTTTTTCTTTCTTTCTGAGGTCTCACTCTAGCCCAGGCTGATGTGGAATTGTCTCTAGCCCAGGCTGGCCTTGAACTCACAGCAATCATCCTACCTCAGCCTCCTAAGTGCTGAGATTAAAGGCATGAGCCATCATGCACCGTCTGGGTCTGGAGAGGGGAGTTGAGACAGAGTCTCATGTAGCACAGGCTGACCTCAAAACTTGTTGTATAATTGAGGTTGGCCATGAACTCTTGATCCTTCTGTCTTTCCCTCCTCTATAACACCCAGCTTAAAGATGAATATTTCTTTTAGAAATGATGCATAGGGTCTTGTATCATCTTGTTCTATGTTCTGGCTTCTATATTAGTACACTGCACTCAGTGTTTCTGACTTTTGCTATAGGAATTGCATTGTTTACTTTTATAACATTTTGTTGCCTGTTCTAATTAGTGCAATTTGCTGGACTGCAGGAATGCACCACCATCTCTAGTGTGGTGGTTTGAACTAGGTGTCCTCCAAAAACTTTTGTGTTCTGAATGCTAGGTCCCCAGCTGGTGGCAATTTGGGAATTAAAGCCTCCCGGGGGTGGTGTGTTGTTGGGAGGTAGGCTTATGGCTGTTTTAGCCAGCTTCCCTTGCCACAGTGTGTGGCACACTCTTCTGATGCTGTTGCTGATGTTGGCCAGGAGGTGATGTCCAGCCTCTGCTCATGCCCCATTTCCCCTGCCTTCATGGAGCTTTCTTAGTGCGCAAGTCAAAATAAGCCCTTTCCTCCCATCAGCTGCTTGTGGTCGGGTTCTTTGTGCCAGCAATGAGAAGCTAATTGCGACAGCTGTCCTCCCACGATTTCTTTAATTCTTAAGCCATCCTATGATGTCTAGAGATATAATCTTTAAACCTCTTTGCCTTTAAGCCCAGCACTCAGGAGGCAGAGGTGGTGAATCGCTGTGAGTTCGAGGCCACCCTGAGACAGCATAGTGAATTCCAGGTCAGCCTGAGCTAGAGTGAAACCCTACGTAGAAAAACCAAAAACAAACAAAACAAAACAAAACAAAACAAAACAAAACCCTCTTTTTGTTAGGAAAAATTCATGAATGTTAGATTTTCAGCCACTGATTTCTGCAAATGACTGCTATCTTAGAGTTTGAACACTAATCCTGATATTTAGTTCTCCAAGTTTTCTTTTAATATCTTGTTATATCATTTTGTTTTGTTTTTGAGACTGGATCTCATGTAGCCAAGGCTGTCTTCAAACTTGCTAACTGAGGATGACCTTGGACTTCTGATCTCCTGCTCTACCTCCTAAGTGCTGGGATTACAGCCAGGTACCATCATACTTGGTTTATGTGTTACTGAGGATGGAACCTTGGGCTTCGTGTGTGTTACTTAAGCACTCTGCTACTAAGCAACACGCCCAGTCCCTTTGCTTTATTTATTTATTTATTATTTTTGCTTTATCTTTAAAATTCTACACATGTGGCTCCAAGTTCAGGATGTTTTTTTTCCCTTTATTATTGACCTATTTTTTTTTCCTGCCAAGATGTTTACAAAACTTTCCTTTTCTCAGAGAAATTGAAGACATTTTCCAAGCTTAATGGTGTTCTTTCAATTAATTTTTCCTGGTACAGAGTAAACCTTATAAACATTAAAACCTGAGCCTTTTCCCCAGCTTTGGAAGGCTTGTTCAGGATTTGCCTGGAAAAAAATCCCTTTTTGTTTTATTTTATCCCTGTTTGTTTATTTATCCCTGTTCTTCAAAGCTGCTGTCTTTTCTGTCACCATTTTGCTATAGATACATTTTAACTAGTACAGGTCACTTTCTCCATATCACTAATTCTTAAAGTATGTTCCAAATGTAATAGCATTCCAGGAAATATTTACCACATGGCTGGGTAGGGAGAAGCTCTGATTTGTAAGATTTTCTGATTTCTGTGGAACAAATAATCCCACTATGACCAATTTTAATCAGTCAACATGATGGTCACTTGATTAATGTGCCAAACATTGGGCTCATGAGTTGGTTCATACCACTGTGGGAGACCTGTGAGGGGCCCCAAGACCTTTGCAGGAGTTTACTAAGGTTTTCTAGTTCTATGATATAAAATCTCATTTAGGGGCTGGATAGATGGCTTAGCGGTTATGATGCTTGCCTGCAAAGCCTAAGGACCTAGGTTCAATTCCCCAGTAACTACATAAGCCAGATGCAGAAGGTAGCTCATGCATCTGGAGTTTGTTTGCAGTTCCTAGAAGCCCTGTCATGCCCATTCTGTCTCTCTCTCAAATAAATAAATGAATATATATTTTTAAAAATCTCATTTAGCAGCCAGGCATAGTGGCACACGCCTTTAGTCCCAGCACTCAGGAGGCAAAGGTAGGAGAATCACCATGAGTTTGAGGCCACCCTGAGACTCCATAGTGAATTCAAGGTCAGCCTGGCCTAGAGTGAGACCCTATCTCGAAAAAATAAAACAAAACAAAAATCTCATTTAGGACTTTGCTTAGACATTCTATACTAAGATACAAGTAAGTTTAATTGTGCATATGTGTACATATGTAAATAACTCTATGTTAATTATTTCCACTTTTTAGAATTTATTGAGGCTATCTTGGGGTAGTTTTACAATAATAGTTACATGTAATAGTATAAAACATATTTAGTATATAATAGCATATATAAATATATAAAGAGAATATTAAGAAATACATAGTTCATATGTGAAAATATGAACTTACAAAGTAGATGATTTGATAGTAGTTTATATCACATTATGAAATTGTTTTTTGTCTTATTAAGTTTTATTTTTTTGAGATATGTTCTTTGTAGCCCAGGTGGCCTGAAACTCACTGTGTGGCCCATGCTGGCCTTAAACATGTGCAGTCTTCCTGCCTCAGCCTTGCAAGTGCTGGGATTACAGTGTGAGCCAACCATGTTTAGCTACCAAATATTATTGCAAATCATACTTTGAAACAGCCTTTTTTTCTGAGGATATTAAACTTATTAGTATAATTATGAATTATTTGTTAGGAACATTTATTTTACAAATGAAGTTATACTTTTAGTGGCAGAGATAGAAAAGGATGATTCCAAAAAAGAATTTTGTTTTGTTCTTAACTTTTCGTTCTTGCCACTGAGTGAACATTCAGAATAAATACTACTTGACACTAATTCTTTTTGTCATATAAAATGTACACTGACTTCTCTATGATTAAAAATACATTTCATAATGAATTCCTATTTTGTGCTGTGTTTTCCATTGTTTCCAATATGCTTGGGTGTGCAGAGCTATTCTCTGAAGTAAAAATAACCAGAGATGTTGGTCATTGCTGCTGTCATTTCTCCTTATTGCCGTTAGTACTGCTTTCCAAATAAGCCCATTGCCAGAAAAAGTTCTAATGTGTTTGCCCTTCTTGGCAATATTGATTTGCCAGATTTTTTTAAAAAAAATCTTTTTCTTCACTTCCTTGGGGACTTGGTCAGCTTTCTGAAGATGAAAATGCAGGATGTCTGTAGCTTATGCCCATTCCAGCAACTTTTTGCTTAGTATTTCCTGACTTTTTACCTTTTACAGCTATTTCTGTTTACCACCACCTTGATGACACTCTCAGATCCTTATTTTCATAGCATCATAGCATCTTCCCTTCAACCTGCTTTATTTCATGCCACATAGGAAGAATCATCCTGGAACAATCTTCTTATGATGTCTAGACTCTTCCCTTATGGTCCCTAACATTACCCAACCAATCTCACCTGTCTAGGTTGCCCAAGAGAAGCCCTTCCCTCTAGGCATCTGATCGCTTCATGCTTCCCTTCGCTGTGTCTGGGAAGGCCTTCTCCCCTCCCCTCTTCACTTTTTAAAAATTTCTCAGCCTTTTACCCCTTTAAGTCATGGCACTTGCCAGAAGTCCAGTGGTTTCTCCTTTCTCTGCATTATAATACCAGTACATATTCAATTATTTATCAAGTTTTGACTTTTTAAAAACATTTTATTTTTATTTATTTAGAGGAGAGAGAGAGAGGAAGAAAGAGAGAGAATGGGCACACCAGGGCCTCCAGTGGCTGCAAACAAACTCCAGATGCATGTGTCACCCTGTGCATCTGGCTTACGTGGGTCCTGAAGAATTGAACCGTGGTCCTTTGGCTTTGCAGGAAAGTGCCTTAACCACTAAGCCATTTCTCCAGCCCCATTTTTTTTCTTTATTTGAGAGAGAGAGAGAGAGAGAGAGAGAGAGAGAGAGAGAGAGAATGGGATTGTCAGGGCCTTCAGCCACTGCAAATGAACTCTAGACATGTGTGCCCGTGCTCCTTTGTGCACACGTGCAACATTACATGCTTGCATTGCTGTGCGTCTAGCTTATGTGGGACCTAGAGATTTGAACATGAGTTCTTAGGCTTCACAGGTGAGTGCCTTAACCACTAAGCCATGTCTCCAGCCTTATTTACCATGTTTTAATCAACTGTAATGGGCAAGACCTTCTGGACATATAGTCAGGAGTAACACTAATATGTTTTTATGCTTGTTTTATATGAGGACTTGTTATGATTGTCTAGGGTGATCTTAAACTCCTAGACTCAAGAGATCCTCCCGCTTCAGCCCCAAGTAACTGGGACTACAGGTGTTCATCACTGTATCCATACTTGATCTTTGTTCCTTAATAGATCCCTCATATTCCATAGTGATTTGGTATTTTTTTTTTTATCATCATCATCATCATGTTCATCATTAGCTTTTTTGATGTAGTTTCTTGCTCTAGCCCACGCTGTCCTGGAACTCACTCTGTTGTCACAGGCTGACCTTGAACACACAGCAGTCCTTCTACCTTTGCTCCTAAGTACTAGGATTAAAGGTGTCTACCACCATGCCCAACATTAATTGTTTTCATATAGATCCTTTAATGAACTTGGGCATTTCTTATTTACTAGGATTATCTTGTTATATACTCTCACCAATGTCCATCAAAGAGGGTCAGAAAAGGCAAGCTTCTGTGCTGATTGGACAGCTAGCATGTATAAAGCCATGGGTTCAATCACCAGTATGTCATAAAATCGAATGTGATAATGTATGCCTGTAATTCCAGCACTTGGAGGTAGAGGTAGGAGATCAAGTTTATCTTCAGCTACATAATGAGTTTGAGGCCAGCCTGGGATATATAAAACTTTGTCCTAGAAAACTAAAATATGAATAAACAAAAATAGATTATAATGTCTTAAAGACTATAGTAGTAACATAAAAGTTAGCAAATCATAGAATATCCTTACACCCGATAAGAAACAGTTAGCAACAATTACGAAAAGATAAAATGACTGAAGACACTTTGGCTCAAAGCAGAATTAGAATTGTCAAGTGATCTCTGTGCTAGGCAAACGGTGAATCAGAGCTCACTCATACAGGCAACGCATTTTGTTGTAAAAAGTTTTTTTTAATAAGAAGTAACAGCATTGCAAAAAAAATTGCCAAGTGTGATTTCACTGTTAACTAGCACTTGCCTGACGGCAGCAGTTTTAAACCTGCAGCCCTGTCAATCCCTACACAAGCCACAAGGCCACCAAGATCACCGAGCTCTGCTTTCGAACTCCTGATGGTTCCCATGAGGATCCACATTGGAGGGAACTGCCCAGGACCTTTGAACTCAGAAGCCATTTCATCAAACGAACAACCTTTTTGTCAGAACAGAGGTTCCTAACCTGGGGCTGCTGGAACCTTCCAAGGGGACCAGGATGAAATTCAGGGTCCATCAGTTTTGATGGAGCAAAAGTTCTCTCAATTTTCACAAAACTCTACTGAAATACAAGGAAAAATCAGAGTAGTAGCTCTTGGTAACTTTTCACCTATATAAATCTTGACAACCATGTTATATATTTTTTATGTTATATGTTAATGTTATAGTTGATATATATATATATTTCTATATAATACTTCTCTATATATTTTTATACATATATGTATATATTTCTCTCTCTGTATCTATTTCTATATCTCTCTATATGTAGTATCTATATTTCTATATATATATTTCAAAATATCATTGGTGCTCATTATTGCTTCACAATCACAGTACTTAGTAGAACTGCCAGTAGATCTTATTATGACGTATTGTTAATAAAGAAGCACATATATTACTGTTTTACCCATTTGGTATTTTAAAAATATTTTGATAAGTGTATATTTAAATCTTCTTGGCTGCCTTTGTCATCTTATTCTATCTTTATTTTATGCATTTAAGAGCATTATGCTAAGAAAGGATATGTAGACCTCACAATAACCCAGAGTGTCCGTGATATAAAGGAAGTTCAAAGTTCCGCATTGAAAGACGTGGAGTGGTAGGCGTGGACAGGGGTGGAGACCTCGTCTGATGTTCTTTGCGCTCTTGGAATTATTTATATGCACCGCTTTTGTCAAATGAGTGTCCACTCCATTAACTGGAAGATGACAGGACAAACTCCACAAAACCAATTGCTATGCTGTTATTATTTGGGAGCAGTAGTGGCAGTTGTAACAATGCATACATCCTTAACGCTTCGATGATGTCCCTACTCACAAAAATGGTCTTACATCTGGGTTCTCGGTGAGAAAATGCATATGGAATCACATCACATGACCGATAAGAAAACCCAGAGTCAGCTACAAGGCCTATAGTTGGTCAGAGTTCATAAAAAGAGATGTATTATTCTATTCACTTTGCAGATGGGAAAACAATTTGTAAGACGTTAGGGAATTTACAATGTGTCAAGGATAGGGTTCAAATCCAATTTGGCATATTCCAAACTCTTGTGCTGCCTACCTCCCTATTCCTCTCTCCAAATTATGCACAGAAAATCACTGAATCACAGGACATCCCCAAAGGAGAGGACGAGAGAGCATTTCCAGAGCTTTGGCTCCATTCTTAGTCCACTGTGGGGCCTGGAGAGAGGGGCGTGTCTTTGGGAGGTTTGTGCGCAATCTCGCGCTCCTTCCAGGCCCCGCCCACTACCACTGTGGTCCAAAGGCTTCCCTCGGTCTTCTGTGAAATCTCATGTACAGCCATTCCCAGAGGGGTATGTGTGTTCTGAATTAGTAATTCACTGTGGAATAGGATCGTTAAATCATATAGACATAATTTGCAAGTTTTAGGACTAAATCTAATTCATAGGCAAGGCTTGTATACCTTATTTCCCATTTACGAGAAAGTTAAACATGATCATTTATTATCTGAGAGGCAGGCAGGCTTTTTTTTTTTTTCCCCCTCACCACTTCTCATTCTTTGTGCTTTCTCATTTGCTCATTTGTAGATCACAAACCCAGAGCCTGTTGTTAATTCCATGTGGAGACCAGGCAATAGTGGGAGCCCTGCACTTTTTAAATGAACCACACTTAAGAGTTTGAAAACTTCTCCAGGAGTTCTCCACTGTTCTCCGAATGCCAGGAGTATAGGTTTATCCTAGTTACCCTCTTTCCCCTCTCTGAAAGCTCTCGTTTTGGTCATTGCGATAATTGCATATTTCTTCTTTAGTGAGGTGGATAGCCTCTGATGTAGTTTTGATTCTCACGGCTTGCCCACTCAGAATTACACAGTATTAACCCATGCTTAACCTCTGCTCATCAGTCTTTTCATTCAACTGCCAGGATGAAACCATTACTTAACCAAGCCGTGCAAATCTAAATCTTCATTTTTCAAGCCATTTGTTTGTCAGATCCATTTTAAGTGCCTGCCATGCTTAACTTTGCCTTCCTTTTTATCCCAAATCCTCACAATCATGAGACAATTTATAAAAGGTTTATCTTTCTTAGCATTTTGCATTTTAGTTTAGGCGGTCCAAAGATAAAAACCTAAAAATAATAAATTCTTTACTTTGGTTGCAGAAACAATCTAATTTTCAAACAATACATATACAACCCCCCACTTCCAAAAAAAAAAAAAAAAAGGTTTACCTCAGTCAACTTTCTTTAAAAATCTAGACAGATACTGTCTATTTCTTTTCACTTGAAATCTAAGCATGCATCATCTGGTGTATTATTAGAATCTCCTTTAATTAACCGGAAGAGAATTAACCAAGTTAAACTGTTGAGCATCTGATCTGCAAGGCGTCAGGACTAACGTACAGTTTTAGTTCTCTTTGCCTTAGCTCTCAGGGAAGCTGTGAGAACAACGCTTTTCTTGCTCTCTCCTCCCACCCTGTCTTTTCAGGTGCTTCCATAACTTGCAGAATCTCAGTCTGGCTTACTGCCGGAGGTTCACCGACAAAGGTTTACAGTACCTGAACCTGGGGAAAGGATGCCACAAGCTCATCTATCTGGACCTCTCCGGCTGCACCCAGGTTGGCCTCTGAGTCTCCCCCGTCCTGCAGCGGGCGTGCTCTGGAGAGCCAGCTGCATCCAGCCCTCGTGTTGCACTAATGCTGTGCGCAGAGCAGCACACTCTGCTTCGGAGGTTTTAAATTACATGGCCACAGCTGCTTAAATTTTTTCCCCAGGATTGCTACTATAGGCGCCTGGCGGCGGTCCACAGGCGTGTCACATTGACAAACAGGCACAGCTCATTGGATGATGAAACAGAGCTCTTCTGTGCGGAGACTGAGCGCAGTCCTAAGGGCAGAGTCCAAATCTCGAAAACTCTAGAGCTGCTAAGATACAAACAAAGGAAAATCTTTATGGGAGAGGGGGAGGTTTGTGTAGGATTCCTGAAAAGTCACCTCTCTTGTGGGATTTCTGGGTGGGGGGTGGGAGGCAAAATACTACAAGTAATGAATGTGAGAACGGAAACTCACCCAAGAAGGATTGTACTTTTCAAAAGTGCATTTAAACCCAGGCGCTAAAATAAGTAGCAGGAAGATGTGAAATACATGTGGGAGAACACTGTAAGTTTGTGGGAACAGGGTTGGGAAAACTGGGTACGCGGTCAGGTAAAGCTGTGGATCAGGCATGTGGCCTCAGACGTCCATAGTTCTTTCTGCTCTGGTTTTAATATATTTCAGCTATCATTTGTTTTGACTAATTTTCTTCCACTTCACTGTGGATTTTATACATATTGATGCCATAGTATGCTTCTTATTCTATAATAATCATGTAAGTGCACAGGTGAGAACTAGCTGAGAACCAGTTGCCTTTGCTTGAGTGCCTTTCCTATGACAGGCCAGATGCAGCCCCTTACAGCGAACGTCGTGTGTACTGCGCCCGCTCAGGAAGAGACAAAGGCACACGGTGGTCCAATAAATTGTCCAGGGTTGCACAGCTGGTGGAAACCCACGACACTGGTCCAATCACAAGCATCTGTTGTGAACACCAAGGCAGACAGACCCCCCCCCCCCGGGTGTGAAGAGTACAGATTACAAGGGATTCTCCTGTATGTTCCAAATGGATAGAGTTCTTCTTTTAAAATTGACAGCTTTAATATATGAACATGCAGTAGTTTGATTATGTTGCTATCCCTTAATCCTCTTTTGTTCCCTCTCCACTGTCTTCCCATCCCCTGAGAACACTCCTCCCTCAAGGTAGTCCTTCCTCTGTTTTGTGGTCTCATTCTTTTTATCCTCTATGCAAAAATGTCGATGGGCTCAGCACCATGCTGGTCTTGAGGGGGGGTACTGGTGACCACTGTGGGGTCATGAAAGCGCCTTTGGTTCATGTTGGGAGGACAGTGCCTCAAAGTACGCCTGTGCGCCCTGTAGCTCTTACAATCTTTCTGCCCCCCTCTTCTGCAATCTTCCTAGAGCCTTGGAAGGTATGGTAGAACTTGCCTTTAATATTGGGCTCTTAACAACCTTTTCTTTTCTGCTTTGATGAGTTTTGAGTCTTCTCACTGTCTACCACCATCTCCATAAACATGGTTCTCTGGCTGTAGGTGAGAGCAGCACTCATTTCTGAGAGTACCTCTGCAACAATGTCCCTTAAGCCCTGGTGGGAGTGATAGAGATGTCTCATCCAGTGCTAAGCCCTGGGCATTTTCTTGCCATTTTGATGAGACTTGAGTCTCCCCAGTATTTGCCACCATCTGTAAAAAGAAGGTTCTCTAGCCAAAAGTGAGATCAACATTAATTAAAAAACGTGTGTGTGTGTGTGGGGGGGACTGGACAGATGGCTTAGTGGTTAAGGTGCTTACCAACAAAGCCAAAGGACCCAGGTTAGACTCCCCAGGACCTACATAAGCCACATGCACAAGGAGTGCATGCATCTGGAGTTTGTTTGCAGTGACTGGAGGCCCTGGTTGTGTCCATTCTCTCTCTCTCTGCTTATTTCTCTATCTCTTTCTCTCAAATAAATAAATAAATAAATAAATAAATAAATAAAAATATTTTTAAAAAGACTTAGGGGCTGGAGAGATGGTTTAGTGGTTTGCTGGAAAAGCCAAAGGACTCAGGTTCAACTGCCCAGAACCCACATACAGCCAGATACACAAAGTGGTTGTATGTATCTGGAGTTCGTTTGCAGCAGCTAGAGGCCCTGGAGTGCCCATTCTGTCTGTCTGTCTCTCTCTCTTCTCTCTATTTCTATGTGCTTGCAAATAAATAAATATTTAAAAATGACTTATACATACACACTTAGAAAGCTTTTTGATGGGCATAACATCCCTGTTTAGCCAAAAAACAGTTGAAGCTTCCCTCTGGGGTCTATGACTTTCCAAGCCATAATTTTTTCACTCAGTTCTATCAGGCATGAATTTGCTCCCACTGAGCTGGGCCTCTTATCCAATCAGAAAGCAGTTGATTATCCTATAACTTGTGTGCCACTATTGTACCCGTGGGTACATCTTGCCTGGCTGGTTAGTTTTGTAGCTTGCAGGATCCATTGCTTGTTTGGGCTGTAGATGACTTTTTCCCCAGAAGCTCACATAGCACCTTCCAGCACTAAGACACCTGACAAATGGGTAGAATTCTTGCCTAGCCATTACTACTGCCTGAACACTGTTTCTTGGTGTTCTAGGTATAGAGGGAAGGAAGAAGGACTCTTCTGTGATTGACATTTCTTTTCTTTTTTGAAAAACTGTATATGTGAGTGTGCCAGTGTGTGTGTGGAGGTCAGAGGATAACCTTGGGGTGTTGGCCTCCCACCCTGTTTTGAGACAGTCTCTCTCTTTCTCTCTGTATTTTTCTCTCTCTTTCTTCCGCTCTCTCTTGCTACTGGCATTACATACACCATGTGTCACTTTTGCTTCTGGCTTTATGTAACTGATAGAATCTGAATTCCTATCAGCAGGCTTGCAGAGCAAATGCCTTTAACTGCTGAGCAATCGGTCCAGAACCAAGAACTGACCTCTTTTAAAAGAGGCCTACTGACATGTAGCATGCTCAATAGCAACATCTACCATGCCATGCCTTAAGATGCAGACAGCCTTGAAGTCTTCCTCAGCCGGGCTAAGCTTCAGATGTCTTCCCAACTTCCCTTTTCTGGGAGCACTAACTTTAGAAAGCTTGAAATGAACATTCTTTCTCTACCTTCTTTGAGATGGGAAAAAAAAATTTTTAAACAAACTTTTAGCTAGATTTTATGGTCCAGGAATGTCTTCCTCCAGGATCTGGGAGCCATCCCTTTGATAATAATCATCAAAGAAGATACTGCCATATCCCCATTTTTTTGTGGGAGGATAGGACCCTGACTTTGATGAACACCAATTAGGAAACACAGATGGCCTTATCACAGAAAAAAGTATTTCAACATCCAGGGATAGCTCAATAAATTCCATTGGCCAACCTCCTCCAACAACAAATCCTCTCTACTTGTTCATTACTTAACCTCCCTGTTCTTCTCAGTTTCCATGAGAGATTCATTGTAGCAATAACACAATTCCACACACACACACACCCACACACGTATGCATGCATACATGTCCCAGGGATAAATATTTTCAGACACAGTACAGGCTAACTCTAAAGTTTTGCATTGTGTTCTAGTGCCTAAATGTGCATGAAAAGCACACATAGTCTGTCTTTAAAATTTGAGCCAATATTTAAATTTTTTAGCACTATGTACACACCAAAACCTATTTTTTTTTTTGGAAAAAAAAGAAAGAACTAGCAGAAGTGGGCCTGCACCCCAGTTATGATGACAGTAGGCTGTAGTTGAGTCAGGCTCATCCCCTTGAGAGGAACATGCTGTCACTCAGTTAGCAATGTTGCCTCTGCTCATACATGTGCATGTGTGTGTGTTTATGGGCAGTTACCACCTAATTTATTGCCAGCCTTGGCCTGCCAGCATTTAAGTGTGGTCTGCATGTATAAAGAATAAAACTCCCCAATTCTTCTTGAATTTGTAAATGTTAAGCCACAACAATAACAGTTTCTTTTAATCATCAATTCCTCCTCTTCCATTTGTTTCATAATTCAATAGAGATTTAACTATAGGGGTCAACACACTGCTTCAGGCCCTGGGAATCAAGCTATTTAAACTGGAGCCCGTTAGACTAAACAGGAGGAAGAAATGGGCTAGTCATGGAGCACAGATGAAGTCGGGGGTGCTGTTGTAGCTCCCAGAGCCCAGGAATCCGACATGTTGCAGCTCTTGACTTAAATCCTCTGGGAGGCTCTGCATGTCAGCCTCTTCAGCTCTAGTTGCAAAGGAGGAATGTGGTGATTCATAGCGTTTCAGTGTTTTCCCCTGTAAGAAAGAGGGCCTATCTTGGACACATTAATCTATTTTTTGAATTGGAACTTTATACTAGGAAGTGATATGTTAATATATTCCAAGAGTAAAGGTCCCTATAAGACAATAAGCTTGTGAATAGGAGCTTACCCTCAAATGCTTGTCACTGGTGTTTGTTGAATACCTGCTACATGGCAGGCACAGTGAAGGAGAAAACAGCACCTTTTCTCTCAGAAGTTCTCAAGTAACATGAACAAAATACGCCTAGAATGATACTTAAGTGCAGCCTCTACTGCCCCCCAAAGAAAATCATATCTAATATTGTGAAAGAATTTTAACCATCCTCATTAGAAAAAAATAAATCCACGATTGAGAACTGTGAAGAGGGGAAATAAGTTCCATGTTTTAGCAATGTTCTTCATTCTTTGAACATTGGATCAGTATTCTAGGTACATTAAGTAATGTGTCTGATATTTTAATAAATACCAGAATTTACTCATGCATATGTGTGCCATCCTCTTTGCTGTGATAGAGATGACATCTCCACTCAGCTTCTCATCCAATAAGTCTCCTCTTCTACTCATCCCCAAATCAGGATGAGGCCTCTCTGGAGACCTTTCATTACCCACAGCAAATCTCTAGCTTCATATATGTTATTTGAATTATCACTGCTTTGCTAAATGAACTGACTTTTTTATTAGATGTTAAATGTACAAAAATTTGAAAATAGAGGGAAAAAGAAATGTTTTTAAATTACCTGAAATTTCACCACTGCAATAATAAACACTGTTAACATCTCATGACATAGATTTCTGATCTTCTTTCTGTATATGTCTATTATTTAAATTAAAATGGATTGTACAGTACACAATCTTTCATTTAATATTCTATGAAGTGCACGCCTTTATATTTTATTAAATGTTTTCTATAACTTTAGTAACTATCTAGCATTATATTCTATCAAAATATCAACATATATTTAACCATTCCTCATTAGCCTGTAAATAGTTGTAATTATTATTAATAATAATGAAGAAAAAAACTTAAGGAAAGAATTATTTTTCGTTCACAGTTTTAGAGGTATCAGTCCATCATGGTGGGGAGGGTGTGACATAGCAGAGCAGTTGAAATGAATCATGGAAGCCAGAAAGAAGAGAAAAGGGTATATAGAATGACTCCAGGGCAAAATATAGCCCTAAGTGATCTACTTCCTAAACCAGACTTCGTACCATTTACCACTTCCCAATAATGCTGTGTTATTATAAATCCATCAAGGGATTAATATGTTCATAAAATCAGGATCTAATCATCTCTGGAGAGGCCCTCAGATACAACCAAAGGTGTGTTTCACTGAATTCCTAGGTGTTGGTTGATCCAATCAAGTTGACAATCAAGATCAAATGTCATATCACCCTTAGCTACTATTCTCAGATTACTGATATTAGTATTTTCCCATAGCTACTGGTCATATGAACCAGTCCTAGCTGATCATAAATTCTGTCCTGAGTAACTCAGGATGTCCCAGGGAGGGCATGTCACCCTAGCAGAACCATTCATATTCCTCTAATGATAATTAGCATTGGGAAAAATAAATTCTGTGTTCCCTGAGATTGCAGGGTCTGGAGAATGCATATCCAAGCTACTCCATAGTTCTCATCCCCCAAAGCAAGGGAGAAATTTGCAGGTAGGAGGGAATGAAAACATCACAAAGAAGCCAATCTTTGAGAGAGTGAGATAATGGATTGTTTAATCAGCTTTTCCGTTGGACACTCCAGGATTTCCCTAATTCTATAGCAAATAGCTTATGTTGGGTCTGCATCAGTTGAACTGAAAGACACTGCTACATCTCAAGTGAGGCTGTGGTTCCTATACATCTTTCAGTTGTACTTAAAAAGAATATTTCTTGTTGGGCTTTAAGGAGAACCATCCTCAAGAATAAAACTAAGGCTCAGGAGAGAACACTGTGAAAGTTCTTCATAGTTCTTCATGCACTGATATTCTACCATCCACCTAAATATTGCTTTGAATGTATCTATGACTGTTATGGTTTGAATATAAAATGTTCCTCAGGCTGGAGAGATGGCTTGGTGGTTAAGGCACTTGACTGCGAAGCCTCAGGACCCGGGTTCAACTCTCTAGATCCCACATAAGCCAGAAGCACAAAGGTGAGGCAAGTGCAAGGTCACACATGACCACTAGATGGTGCAAGTGTCTGGGGTTCCATTTCAGTGACTGAGGCCCTAGCGTGCCAATTCTCTCTCTCTCTCTCTCAAAAACTTAAAATATTCCTCACTGGCTCATGTGTTTGAACACTTGCTTCCTGGATAGTGGGTGCTATTTGGGGGAGATTGTGGAACCTTTGGGAGATGGAGGTTAATTGGAGGAAAAAGATTTCTTGGAGGCAGGCCTTGAGATTCACAGCTCAGTCTTCCTCATATTCTGGCTTTTTTTTTTTTCCCTGTTCTGCTGAAATGTAAGCAAGTAGCTGTCACACACTGCTTCTGTCACTGAGCTGCCTGCCACCATGATGGGCTGTATTCAGACTTCACAATACGAGCCAAATAAGCTAAGTTGTTTCTTGTCAGCTATTTGGTCATATAGCGAGAAAACTAATTAATACAGTGACTGGCCACAAAGCCATTCCTCAACACCCAAGAGCCAGATTAAAGCTGCTTCCTGTGGTGCTGGCACTGAGAATTGGACCTAATAAACAAAGGAACTTCCCTAACAACTAAAAAAAAAAAAGGTTTGCCAAAGTATACCATATGCATCGAAACGTGCATATTTGTGTCGAGCATACACAGAGGAGCCGTAAGGTGCATCATGCACACTGTCCGCTCAGCCTCAGTTGGTGTCGTTAGTATTCCAAATCGGGTTGGGCCATCCTGGGGACAGTTTCACGACGTCGACGAACCACAGAGATGGGGTTTTTGCAGCACAGCTGAAGCGGCTCCCCTGGTTACTCGCTGTGTTTACTCAGTCATTTGTCTTCATAGCAACATTACAATTAAAGCGTCTTCTGAGGAAAGCAGGAAGGACAACATTCAGACGTAGAGTGGGTTGCTTTGCTAAGCGTTCTTTCCTTTTCAGAAACCGGCAATAAATATTCCAGTCATCTGATATTCTCTTCCACAGTAAATAGGTTTCACTAAAGTCCTGTCTTTTCAAACATTCATCAAGCTTTCAGAACCAACAGAGACTCTGCTTCTTGCTCGTGACTGGTCTCAATAAGAAAAATTAAGAAGGGAGGTTTAACATGTAGCTTTGCATAGTGGAGAAAAAGTACTCAAGGGAAGAAACAGAACTTTTTTTCCAGATCGGGTCTCACTCTAGTCCAGGCTGACCTGGAATTTACTCTGTGGTCTCAGGGCGGCCTCGAACTCATGGCAGTCCTCCTACCTCTGCCTCCCAAGTGCTGGGATTAAAGGCGTGAGCCACCACGCATGGCAGAATGTCTACTTTTATTTCATTTTCTATTTGTTTTACTTTGTTTTGTTCATTTTGGAACTCCGGTACCAAGCACAGATTTAGTCATCTATCTCAGTTCTGGCAACTTCCTTCATCTGTCTATTGATGGCCCGTGTCTTGTTGACTTACTGCCTTTGCCCACATTTCTCAGTCCCACCCTCTCCCCAAGCAAGCTCTCAACTTTATTTGGTTTCTTAAATCCTGTGTTCTTATGTTCTTATTTTGTGGTTCTATTGTGTGTTTCAATACTCCTAAATGATACTGTACTTTAGCCCTTCTAGCAGTTGTAGATGAGAAGAGCCTCGATTACTCTTCTGACCCCATAATCATTGAGGGACCCAGGGTTTAGACTTGGGTCTAGGCTAGGTGATCTTGTCGCATGATGTTATATCAAGACAATAGTGACCACGCATGTATGTATATATGTATGTATGTAATTATAAGCACACATATATACATATAGCTTCTCCACATGTATCTATAGTATATGTAAATATATGTTTTGTATTTATAAAACTATATGTAACTTATTTGAGAGAAAGAGAGAAAGGGGGGAGAGAATGGACATGACAGGACCTCTAGCCACTGCAAACAAACTCCAGACACATGCATCACCTTGTGCATCTGGCTTACATGGGACCTGAGGAATTGAACCAAGGTCCTTTGGCTTTGTATGCAAGTGCCTTAACTATGAAGTCATCTCTCCAGCCCTCATATCTTTTTATTTTGTGGATTCTTTTGTTTATTTATTTATTTATTTGAGAGCAACAGACAGAGAAAGAGGCAGATAGATAGATAGATAGATAGATAGAGAGAGAGAGAGAGAGAGAGAGAATGGGCACACCAGAGCCTCCAGCCACTGCAAATGAACTCTAGATGCATGCGCCCTCTTGTGCATCTGGCTAATGTGGGTCCTGGGGAATTGAGCCTCGAACTGGGGTCCTTAGGGTTCATAGGCAAGCGCTTAACTGCTAAGCCATCTCTCCAGCCCTATTTTGTGGACTTTTGTGGGGGGGCAGGGGTTCACTCTGTAGGCCAAACCAGCCTTGAACTCATGGTGCTCCTCCTGCCCCAACTGCCCAAGTGCTGAGATTACAAGTGTGAGCCACCATACCTAGCTTGGACCCCAGTAGCTTAAGAAAAGAATTCTGCTCTAAAAAAATAATTATTCCACCACAGCCTTCCCAATCACAGTTAATGGCAGCTCTATATGATTACTTAAGGCCAAGGTTTTTAGTGTAATTTACATTGTAAATTACAATGTAATGTAAAATTACAAAATTGTGTGTCCCTTGAATTTATGTTGACCCACCACTACCTCAGAACATGACCTAAGTTGGAAACAGGGTCATTGTAGTTACAAGTAGCTAAGATGAAGTCATTAAGTGTAGGCTCTAATCCAATATGACTAGTATCCTTATAGAAAATGAAAATATTATCACATATTTATAGACAGGGATAGCACTGTGTGATCATGAGGATAGTCACAAGTAAGCCAGGGAGAAAGGGCTGGACTGGAACTGTTTCCCACACTTTCTTCTCCAACCTCAACTTCTAGAACTGTGAGAGGATAAATTGTTGTCATTTATGTCACTCGGTTTGTTAGAGCAGACATCTCAAACCACAATGTCATGCTTGACTCCCCTTCCTCCTCCTCTCCTTCCATTCCTCCCTTGCTTTTTCCTTTCTTCCCTCATCAGCCCCGTCAGAAAGTCCGGCTGACTCTTCACCATCTCTGTAGCCACCAGCCCACTCCAAGTTGCCCCATCTCTTCCCTGGTCAGCATGATTGCTGGTCTCTCTACTTTCACCCTTCCTCCTACACGTCGACCATCAACGGTGTTTAGAGTCACCTTTTAACAGCCGAAGAAACGTCCTCCCTCTGCTCCACTTCCTGGCAAAGCTTCCTATTGACTCAATAAAAGCAAGCAGCCTTGGAAAGACCCGGGCGGCCTGTGCGCTGCTTTGTCCTCCAGTTGCCTCTCTGACATCATTCCTCTGACTCTCCCCCTTGCCAGTTCTGCTCTAACCACACTGGCTGCCTTGCTGGTTTTATTTTTTTTTATTAAATATATAAAAAGAGCTCCTACCCTAGGGTTTTTCACTGGCTGATTTCCCTGCTTGGAACGCTCTTTCCACAGATATCTGTGTGCTTAACTTTATGTCTTTTCTCAAATATCCCCATGAATGACTGAATAAATGGATAACAAGACATCAGCCAAATGCTCCAGAAAAAATAAATCTTCCTCCCTCTTCATTTCAGAACTCACTCAGATATATTCTGTCAAAATATCAGCATGGAAAAGATGGTTAGATTGAGTTTTCCAAAAAAAGATAAAAAATAAAAAATAAAGTAAAATAAAGAGGGCTGGAGAGTTGGTTTAGCAGTTAAGGTGCGTGCCTGCAAAGCCTAAGGACCCAGGGTCGATTCTCCAGGTTCCACATAAGCCAGATGCCCATGGTGACACATGCGTCTGGAGTTTGTTTGCAATGGCATGCCCATTCTCTCTCTCTCTTTCTCTCTCTGTCTCTAATAAATAAATGAATAAAAATAAATCTTTTTTTTTAAAAAAAAGAGTTTTCAAGGTGAGGACAAAGCTATTCTACTTGTGCATGAAAACGTGCCGGTTGGGAGGACGGTGATTTCTGGATTTCCTTTCTTTCCCTTTCCCTTTCATCCACAGAGTGTAACTCCGGGGACTCTCCTGGTGGTGTCTCTTCAGGGGGACACTTGCTCTACAGCTGTGCATAACAGGGTTATGGCATCTTGCTGGACGCCAGACGGGGACCAAGTGCAGACATGCTGGGAAGAAGGCTGTGACCCAGCCAGTCTCTAGCTGAATCCCAACTTCTTGGAAACCAGCTGCTTAGAACCTAGAGTGGAGAAGGAGCCAGAGAAGGAATGGGGAGTTCAGACCAAGACTCTGGTTTCCATGCATAGATTTACAATAGTTAAATGGACGTAAGTGAGCTTGACATGGGATATGTACCCCTGTCCTTCCCCCCCTTTTTCTAAATTTTTAGCCTTAGTTGTTAAGCTAGCCTCACCTTTTGCTCTTTGACTAGACACCACATACTATTCCTGTGTTCATTCTCCTGATGAGCTAGCATTTGCCCTTCAAGGTTCTGCTCAGTGAGAACCTTCTCTAGGAAGCTCTTGATGACCCTTCCTTGTCTCACCCTGCCCTGGGTTATGACTTCTTCTGGGCAGGCTTGTTTTGTAACTCACTAAGGATTTTCTATGTATTCAATAGCCCAGTGAATTCTCTGTTCATTCAGGCTTGCTTACTCTTCGGCTCCATTCTCTATCGTGAGTTCCCAGATGACAGGGTTTTCGTCTTGTTAATCTGCATATCTGTATTCTTAGCGCATCATATACTCATGACACAAGTAACATTTTGATCAGTATTTGACAAATCAGTCAGTGAGTGAAACTGAGGTCAATTTCAGGCCTGTGGCTGGTCAGGCGTTTCAGGTGGGAGCTCGGGAGGTCTGTAACCTAGCCGAGGCATTCGCAGTTCACTGATGCAAGGCTTGATAAGCCGATTCTGATGTGTCTGCGATTTGCAGCCAGAAAAGAGTCAGGAAAATATGAAATGCTATAACGAAAGTATTTTCCCCAGTTGTATTACACAAATCAACCAAAATGAAATGAGACAGTGTCCCAGCAGTGTTCAATCAAGTGTAATACTCAAAGCTATAGTAATGGTTTAGAAATAGTTTTTTACGCTGGTAAACCTCTCTGGGGCCCCTGAAACTTAAAGGAAGGTTATGCACATTGCAAACTGGAAGATTCCAAGGTCGTTTCAGTTCTCTGGGCTACAGCAATCCCAGACTCCTCTGTTAGAGAGGCCCAAGTCATGGAAGGTCTTATTCGCTCAGCCCTGGGACTGGTGGTGGAGGTGACAGAGAGCTACAAAGCCACGTTCAGGCATGGATGTACTTAGCCAAGTTGAATGGGTATTGCACGAGAAAAGCAAGACCGAGAAGGGAATTCCCTTTAATTCTATTCTTGTCACTTATCTCTCCCTCCCTCCCTCCCTCCCTCCCTCCCTCCCTCCCTCCCTCCCTTCCCCTTTGTCCCTTTCACTTTCCTTCTCTCTCTCTTCCTTCTTCCTTCTCTTTCTGTGCATCAGAAGGCAAGGGGATGGTGAAAGGCGTTCAGACTGGAGACTCGAGACCTGGAACTCTAGCTATCTTTACTGCCACAACCCTTTGGGTGACCATGGACAGTTATTTTGCTTTTTCTTTCTGGCTCAGTTCCCTCATCCTTGGTATAGTTAGGCTGGGCTAAGTAATCTTTAACCACCGAGCCACCTCTCCAGTCCGAGGACGAGATCATCTTTAAGGTCTTTTTCGACTTTTGAATTTTATGCTTCTAAATATAGTGAGTAACCAAAATAGACAAAGAAAGAGCAAGACTGAAAGACTGAGGGAAGATAATGGATTTTATTTTAACTTTGTTTTTTTTTTTTTTTGGTTTTTCAAGGTAGGGTCTCACTCTAGCCCAGGCTGACCTGGAATTCACTATGGAGTCTCAGGGTGGCCTCAAACTCACGGGGGTCCTCCTATCTCTGCCTCCCGAGGGCTGGGATTAAAGGCGTGCGCCACCACGCCCGGCTTGGATTCTATTTTAGAAAGGATGACTTTGAGATTCTTAATATTGAGGTTATATTCAGGTGTAAATGACAAGAATTACTTGAAAGAGGAAGTCTCATCCTAGAACAGAGAGTTTAGGTATAAATCTGTGTCTAGCAATAAAGGCTAATTAGAACCATGAAGAGTCTGCAGATTTTTCTATCAGAATGAACTGGTAAGAGTTAAATTCAGAGTCAAATGCAATGATATTTGGTTGGTTCCACTTTCCTATATTCTAGGGAATAGCAAAGGTTGGGAAAATACCAGACTTGTTTGTGTTTGCTGCATTTGATGGTCTAAGTACCCTCACCATGGCCTAGTTCAAGTTCCCAACGAGAGGTCAGTGGACAGGGAGGAGGAAAGAGAGGAACAAAGGTCCCCTGGCCCCAGTTATGTGATATTGTCCACGTGGAGAACAATAGACACAAGCAACCTCACAAACAGATAATGGTAACATGTGGCAAAATTCTAAGAAATGGCAGGTTTAAGTATATCTCTGATCTTACTATACTTTAAGTTTATATGATTTAATTTTTTTTTTTGAGGTAGTCTTGCTCTAGTCCAGGTGACCTGGAATTTACTGTGTAGTCTCAGGGTGGCCTCGAACTCATGGCAATCTTCTACCTCTGCCTCCTGAGTGCTGGGATTAAAGGCTGTGCACCACTGCGCCAGCTTAATTTTTTTTTTTGTATCATGTGTGTACATATGTGTGTGGATGTGTATGACCAGGCCATGTGCATGCCTCAGTGCGAGTGTGGAGTTCTGAGGACAACCTCAGGGGGTTTTTCCTCTCTTCCCATTTTGGCTTGAGACTGAGTCTCCCTTGTCTTTTGTTTTTTGCCACTGCTTGTGTACTAGTATAGCTGGCCCATGAGCTTCCACATCCTACTGGCTCTGCTTCCTTTTGCACACATTGGGATTACAGATGTGTGTGCCGCTATGCATCTGCCTCTACATGGGTCCTGGGGGAATGGAACTTGCAATCAAGTGCCTTTTACCACTGAGCCATCTTCACAGGCCCTCATGTAATTTTTGTTGTCATTGTTTTTTCAAGGTAGGGTCTCACTCTAGCTCAGGCTGACCTGGAATTCACTATGTAGTCTCAGGGTGGCCTCGAACTCACGGCGATCCTCCTACCTCTGCCTCCCGAGTGCTGGGATTAAAGGTGTGCACCACCACGCTCAGCTGATGTAATTTGCCTGTGGTTAATAGCCAACTTGTAGGATTACTAAAAATATTAAGTTTTAACAATCTTTCATGTGTGGTATATGTGTGTGTACATTTTTATGTGTTTACATGTTTGTGCAGGTCTATGTGCATGTGTGCGTGCGTGTGCGTGTGTGTGTGTGTGTAGGCCAGGGGTTTATATTTGGCGTCTTCTTCAACTGCTCTCCACCTTATTTTTTGAGACAGGGTCTCTCATTGGCTTGATCTCATAGACTAGGCAAGGCTTGTGGGCTGCACCTTCTGTCTCTGCCTCTCCAGTCCAGCTTCTTACGTGGGTACTGGGATTTGAACTCAGTTGCTCATGCTTGTACAGAAAGTGCTTTACCAACCTACCTCCCAAGCCCCAACAATCTGTGCTTTAAAATAAAATCTCCATTTATAAAGGATTCACAGCATTCAATTTGCTCATTTACACAACCCAGTGGTTCTGGGTACTGTGTACTCAGACTGTGAAGCACCATCGCTGTATATGTTGGAGCATGTTTTGACAATTTCATACATGCACACAGTGTACTGTGAGCATATTCCACCCCTCCCGTTGCTGTTGTCTCCCACCTACCCTTGCTGGCCCCTCTCTCCTTCCCAGTTAGCCCCCTTCCACTTTCATGTCTTTTCACTGGTGTGTGAGTGCAGGGCGTGTGGAAGTAGCCACGCTGCTGTGTGTTCAGGATTTACGACAGCCATGTCACATCCAGAAGATGGCATTTTAGAGCACTCTTCCCATCCTCTGGCTCTAGCAATCTCTCCATTCCCTTTTTCCACAATTTTCCTCGGGCCACAGAGGTGGCCATCTTGATGTTTTGTTTAGGGCTAGGCACTCTATAATCACTTAAGTTCAGCACATTCACCAGTCAAAGGCCTCTGCATTAACCGTCACCTAACTGCAGAAAGAAGGTTCTCTGACCAAGGCTGAGATCACTACTAGTCCATGGGTATAAATATCAATATTTAGCAGGCAATTTAACTCATTTGTGAATAGTGAAAAAAATGGTTGTATTTTGTATTTGGAAAAAACGTCATATGTCATTTAACAGAGGAATCCTAGTGAAAACATAGTCACAGGTCAGAAAATTCACAGGGCTATTTCTTCTGTTGTGACTTAGTTCTTGCATCTGTATTTCCCTGTTGAAGAAATGTTTTAACATAGTCCTTTCTGCACCACACCTCAATTGTATTAAAAAAACTACAGGATTATGAAAATCTTTTATCTTTGTTATAAACAGGATGTGTATAAAGTTAAATGTTATCCAAGTATTAACTTAAATGTGACTATACTCTGGCTATATTGAAAAGAAAAAAAAAACACTTATTTTTAACATCCAATGCTTTATATAACCTCTTTGTAGGCAAAATGTATAGGGATTTTTATTATATTAGGTAGTGAAAATGAAACATCTGGCAATAATTTTTAGATCTTGAAGAATCAGATTGCAAAATGATGAGTTTCAGGGGACTAAGATCATGTTTCCCACTCCTGAAAAAAGAAGTTTGGAAAAAATTTGTATGCTTTCTGAAAAGTACACTTGCTTATGTTTCTCCTCTACTCCATACCTTAGAAGTGATTTATACTCATAATTTCATGAACTGCTTACAGAACTCTCTTTTGGTTTTGGGCCCTGGGTAAAGGCTCGGTGTTAGTGGTAGGCGGGAAGCTGCTAGCCTCGGAAAGCGAGGAGCAGCTCAGGACACCGCTGCGCTGTCGCAAGGAGACGCGGTGGCTGTGCTTCCCCAAGTTATGGAAGGAAGCTCCTATCATCCAGGGAATGGCCAGTGCTTGAGGGAAAGAACAAGATAGCATGTGCTAGACAACAGTTACAAAAGTTCAGGATGGGCCAGCCTGCTTCTGGCCGGTTGCAACTCTGAGTCACTGGATGGCGAATGCGGAGCTGGCAAGCCTCCTGCCTTCCTGGCATCTGCCGGCGTCGCTCTTCTAGTTCTTAACTCACACTGGAAAGTGAAGCTCTGGTTTTTTTTTTTTTCTTCCAGTTTGGTTGTCCATTGCTTCTAGATAAACATGACAATCTTTAACAATTGGCCATATTGTCAGCTATACTGTAGTTCTAATTTACTGTACAGACAATCTGTTCAATAGCTATTCATCCTATTAAAAAGCTATTGTGGTGGTGGATCACACTTTTAATCCCAGCACTCAGGAGGCAGAGGTAGCAGGATTGCCATGAGTTCAAGGCCACCCTGAAACTACACAGTGAATTCCAGGTCAGCCTGAGCTAACGCGAGACCCTACCTCGAAAAACAAACAAACAAACAAAACAAAATAAACAAACAAGAAAACTGTTGTTATGCCAAACTGCTATAGTCTGCAACAGGATGGCTAAGATCCCTCCTTAGCAGGGATATTATACACAAGGTGTGGAGGGTCCGGAAATGCAGAATGAAGGCTGTGGGCTTGAGAACTTTGATATGTAAGGGAAGGAATGTCTCTATCTGAAATGTTGAGAGAGAGCTAAGTCTAGAAGGGTACTTGTAAACAGATATGATTTTAGACTAGAAGTGACCAGGAGGAATATGTAGACTTGGAAACTATAGGATCATCCGAAGAAAGAGGTTGGCAGGGTCTCAGGAGAATGACCATCAGGTCTCTTGTTAATCTGAGAAGCCATCACACCCTATTAGCCCAGATTCCGGGCAGCGCTAGGATGGAAGATCCTCGCGGCACAAATGTGCAGTGAAGCGGATGGAGTACTTCATGATGTTCGGGTGGGGGCTGGGGAAGCTTTACTTTCCTCCCGCACAATTCCTTCCTCTTGCTAGGCCAGGCTCCTTTGAGATCACTCGGAGCTCCTGAAGGATATATGGATCTGACTAAAGTTATCACATGACCCATTAGTCATCGCAGGCAATCCTGTTAGAACGAGAGAAACAGCTGGAGATACAGAGACACATCTTGGGCCATGTCTACGGGAGAGGAATATTTCAAACTACCACAGAGAGCCTGGCCCTACACACCGATCTTTCCCGCGTTGCTCAGCTGTCTGACGCCAAGACACGGTTGTAGAGAAGGTGTGGACATGGAAGCTTGGTAAAGAGGTCGCTCTTCCCCCCACTGTGCCTTCCTGGAGTGACAGAGCGGGATCTGAGCTTGTTCCTGGGACTCAGCATTTTAGTCCGTATCTCATGCGGCTCACAGACAACTCATTTTCTTCACAGATAGCTCTGTCTTATGCAGATGGTTTTCTCTAGACACAGCCAGAGAGAATTTTCCCTGTGTTACCACAGCTCCTCTGTCCCCGTCAGTAGCAGTAGCTATCTGCTAGGCTTGAGATTGGAGCACACCAAGGAGGCCAATTTCCCCCAACTTCCCACCCAGCACTGTGGACTGGCTCCAGATGGTGTCAAAGGGAAACCAACACCACTTCACAACTTAAATGAGGGACCAGATCCCAAGCATTACGGGAAAGAGTCCATTTTTTAAAAATTTTATTTATTTAAGAGACAGAGAGGGAAGGAGGGAGGGAGAGAGAGAGAATAGGTCTACCAGGGCTGCCAGCCACTGCAGACAAACTCTAGATGCATGTGCCACCTTGTGTATCCGACTTACATGGGTCCTGGGGAATCGAGCCTGGGTCCTTTGGCTTTGCAGGCCAGTACCTTAACCACTAAGCAATCTCTCCAGTCCAAAGACTTGAATTTTATCATGGTAAAATATCTTGCTTTTTTTTTTCCAAGAGAAAATCCTAATTTCACATTCATACCCCCCCCCCATTATTTCAGTGAATAGAAAGGACAACTAATATTGCTTGGCATAAAGCATTCTGGCAGGAATCTTTGAATCATAAAATACTCGCCAAACATCTTTTTGGATATTATAATATAAACACTGTGAGGAACTAAGCACTTCATGCCAGGACAGAGCGAAAAGTTTCTTCTCAGAGGCTCCCTCCCACCCCCCTTCCCCAGAGACTAATGTGTTTGGTTGATAGTGCCAAGCTTTTTGGCTGAATTGCAAGGAACCACCCAACTGGGCTGCTTGTGGCTATTGCTCCCCACCCCCCGTCTTAGGAAATCTTGTCATACATGTGTTTGCAAAACAACACGGAAGAAAAAGTTGTTTATTTGCACCGTGGAAGGCATCATTAGAAGCAATCGTGCGACGGGTATGGACTCTGGTCTGCAGTAAAGGGGTGGCCTCAGAAGCATTGGCACAAGCAACAGTTCTCCGTGTCTCATGGAGATGGGTGTCGTAGTAGGAAGAGGTGGCCTCGAGCCCAGGGCCTGACGTTGTGAGCCATACGCCTTTGCTTCATTCAGCTTCTATGGAGTTCACACTCTGAGACACGTCACGGGGAGTAGATAAGTGATCTGTTCTCAAATCCGCGTACCGTGTCTATGTTTCTGCAATGGGAAGAATGGCCTGTGCTGCGTTCTAAAGGCTCTCTCTACCTCTACCTCTTTGCTTTTCTGTGGGAACAAATTGTGTCCAGAGCACACTAACAGTTGAGACATTGCACTAACACACACACACACACACACACACACACACACACACTGCTTCATTCTGTTTCCTCAAGAATCGTCAAAGATGCATATTATGTCCATTTTACCAATGGAGAAATTAAGAATCAGAGGAGCCGAACTCCTCAGCCACAGTCAAGCCCAGCTTGCTGACTCCAAACCCAAATAATTTTCTCCTCTGTTCTCCACATGTCTCCTTGTTCCTTTTCCTCCCCTGGACTTTTCTCTGGGAGTACTCACAGAAGATTCCATTAAGAATCTCTGGCAGAACAATGTAAAATGTCTCGCTCTTGCTTTAAGGCAATCGCTCCCCTCCTCGTCTACTCTAGTTATTCATGTGAGGGTGATCTTGTCCCTGGAACCAAGGGCAGCACTCCTATTGCTTTGTCCTCATCTGAAGCAAAGAAACCAAAGCTCTATAGCAGCATGTAGACTGTCTTGCCTTCCACTCAGAATCCTCCTCGGTCTTGCCGATAGTCAAATGTGTTCTCTTGTCCAAACCTTACTCCTAAACTTAATTCATTCAGTCCATCATATCTGCCAACACAGTAGGAACATTTAAAAAGAGCACATGAGGGCTGGAGAGATGGCTTAACAGTTAAGGCACTTGCCTGCAAAGCCTAAGAATGCTTGTTTGAATCTCCTGGTCCTATGTAGCCAGACACAAAAGTGAGGCAGGCATGCAATGTTGCACATGCCCACAAGGTGGCGCATGTGCCTGGAGTTTGTTCACAGTGGCTGAAAGGTCCTGGCACTCACTCTCTCTCTCTCTCTCTCTCTCTCTCTCTCTCTCTCTCTCCCTCTTTCTTCTTTTCTCTGTCTCTCTTTCTCTCAAAAAAAAAAAAAAAAAAAGAGTACGTGAGCTTCTCTGGGAGGAACTAAGATATGCATGGATTATGAGGGTCACAGACCAAAATAGCCAAAATAAAGACTTATAGGCCATTTACTCTCCCTGCAAGGAGAGGTTCATGGCAAGAAATGACTCAGGAACTTTCCAAGAGCTTCTTTATCTTCCTTTCCATGCTCTTCTCTCTCTCTCTCTCTCTCTCTCTCTCTCTCTCTCTTTGGTTATAGGTGGTCATGGTAGAGTGCTTGAAAAACAAAGACTACCCCCTTTTTAGAAATAATTACTGTTAATATTTTCCTCTCTCTTCATATAGCCTGCTGGTTTTATTTCGCTGAAGAACTCTGACATTTTTAAAAAATATATTTTATTTATTTATTTGGGGGGGGGGAGAGAGCACAAAGTGGCAGATAGAAAGAGAGAATGAGCGTACGGGGGCCTCTAGCCACTACAAATGAACTCCAGATGCATGTGCCACCTTCTACATCTTGTGTTACGTAGGTACAGGGGAACTGAACTCCAGTCCTTAGGTTTTGCAGGCAAGGGCCTGAACCTCTGAGACATCTCTCCAGCCCTGAACTCTCGACTTTTTGTTACTCATTTCTCTAACTATGCTGTGCATGTGAGTGACCCAAGGGTTGGAGACTTGTTCAGCCACAGACTCCAAGTGGTTCTGTTCTTCTTTTGAGCTTCCAGATGATGCTGCTGGCTTGTGGGTATTTTCAGCAGGAAAGCTTTATGCAACCAACCTTTTTGAACCATACCATGACCTCAGTTATTTTCCTAAAATGTTATTTATGTTTTCTGTATTACACTCCATCAACTGGGTCACCATAGTCTAGGTAACCCTTTGTTAATTGTTGTTACCTTAGTTTGGTATCAGTTTTTCATTATTACATATAGAATTCTGTGATAAATATAGCCTTGTTCACCATAATGATATCTTGGTTGATAGTGGACTACATATAGGGTAGTGATCCCATAGGATTATATTTCCTCGTAATATTGAAGTATCTTCTTTGCATGAAAAATCACTTTATGATGTTTGTTTACTGTAAAAAATATTACCCACCAACACATTTCACAGAATGTCTTCCTTTTATGCATGGCTGTATTTGTACATACATAAATCTCGATGTGCAGTTCTATTTTCTTAAGATAATTTTGTGAAAGAATTCTTGGCCCAAGACACATTGTTGTTCAGGCTTTAGAAATATATTTCCCAAATTTTTTATAAAAAATGTGTAAAGTATACCTACATCTAAAGTCTTCTTATAGCACTTAACCTGCATGCTCAGCTCTTGGTTTCAATACATTCCTGGACTTTGACTGGGTGCTTGCATTGTGTCTCTTAGGAAGGAGCATCTACTGAATAGAGTTTTCTGAATTCATTCATACATTGTCACGTTTGCTCATGTAGTAATATTGCTTGATTTTCTACTTAGGTGATGCCATAGGCACCCTGCTAGGAGAGAGGATAGAGAAGCGTTGGTTCAATAGCTATTCATAAATTAATGTTAGTTATGATATTACATGGTACTCTTAAGTCTAACTTAAGGGTGAGGGACACTTCCCGAGGAAGTGAGATTCGAGGTGAGCTCTGGTTGTTTTGAAAATGTTCTTCAACTGTTGGCTAGTCCTTTTCAAATAGGCGAGGCTTTGTGACCGATCCTGGGGAAGTCACCTGTGGGAAATGATATACATGAAGTCTCCAAAGTTCTCATAAAAGACCTTTGTAGCTATGGCTCCATATTCTTCCTGCCACACCAGTGGAAATGACACCTCAGAAGAGTTCTGTGTACTCCTGGGTGGTCTGTTTCCCATTAATAAAGCTGCACACTACTTGATTTCTCAACCTAAAGAACAAGTTATTTTATTTTTTGTTTATTTATTTTTAAAAAATTTTTTTGTTCATTTTTATTTATTTATTTGAAAGTGATAGAGACAGAAAGAGGCAGAGAGAGAGAGGGAGAGAGAGAGAGAATGGGTGCGCCAGGGCCTCCAGCCACTGCAAACGAACTCCGGATGCGTGCGCCCCCTTGTGCATCTGGCTAACGTGGGTCCTGGGGAATCGAGCCTCGAACTGGGGTCCTTAGGCTTCACAGGCAAGTGCTTAACTGCTAAGCCATCTCTCCAGCCCAGAACAAGTTATTTTAAGGTAATTTATCATAAGCAAATATTTTGATCTTCGAGTCAGTTATTATTTTGAACAACTTCCACTACTACTGTCTCCATTAGTGTAGATTAATGACAGTGCTCCTATAAAAAAATATGGTTTCACCGGGCATGGTGGCACATGCCTTTAATTCCACCACTCGGGAGGCAGAGGTAGGAGGATCACCAAGAGTTCGAGGCCACCCTGAGAATACATAGTGAATTCCAGGTCAGCCTGAGCCAGAGTGAGACCCTACCTCAAAAACCCAAATATATATATATATATATATATATATATATATATATATATATATATACATATAGTTTCTTTTAAAAGTTGAACTTATAATTACCATATGCCAGCAGCAGTTCCACTCCCCTGTATGTACCCTCAAGTTGAAAGCTGATACTCAGTCAAACAGGCTTGCATGCATGTTCACACCAACACTATTCAAACTGTGAGAAAGATAGAAACAATCCGTCAACAGACAAATGGATACACAAAATGTAGTATGTCCAGGTGATGTTATATAAAGAAATAAAACCATGAAAGGCGATGGAACACTGATACATGCTACAGCATGGATAAACACTTTGTTAAGGGGGAAAAGCCAGGTTAAAAAGGGCCACATATCATACAATTGCATTTATGTGATTATTCAGCATAGGTTGCATCCACAGCGGCAGGAAAGACTGGTGATACCAGGGGTTTATAAGGGAAGGAGTATGACAAACAACTGTGTAATAGGTCATCAATGAAAATGTTTTGGTACTAGATAAAGGCAGTGGTTCTATGATATCATGAATGGCTCCATGGGTTATTCAGGTAGTTAATATTTATATTATGTGAGTTTCTTTAAACCCTAAAAAAAGTGAAGAAAGTCCAAGACTGGATTCTTCTCATTTTATGTCAGGCCCGCTTTGCGGTTTTAGTTTTAAAACATAGTAACAGAAAACCAGGTGTGGTGGCGCACCTAATCCCAGCACTCGGGAGGCAGAGGTAGAAGGATTGCTGAGAGTTCAAGGCCAGCCTGAGACTACATAGTGAATTCCAGATCAGTCTGGGCTAGAGTGAGACCCTACCTCGAAAAACCATAAAAAAAAACAAAACACAACTTTGGTCATTACTGCCTTTGGGCTTTTGTGAGAGGCTGTGCTAACCAACTCTGCCATGTTTCTCGTCCCCGGTGCCATCAGATCTCCGTCCAGGGCTTCAAGAACATTGCAAACAGCTGCACTGGAATTATGCACCTGACCATCAACGACATGCCTACTCTGACAGACCGCTGTATGAAAGTAGGTAGTGCATAAGGGCTCCCCCCCCCCCCGGTTCTGTTAGAATAGAAGTAGACCCAAAATAAGAAGCATTTCTGAAAAACAAAAGAGGAAGCAGATACTAACTTCAGATATCTTGAAGAACAATGTGAATACAGGTTCAAAAAATAATTAAGAGACCCTGAAGATACTCAACACCTACCAAAGCAGAGATCCAGAGGCTCCTAAGAGCTCATCACTGAAGTAGACTTAAAACTCACCCACCACGGCTCAGGGAATTTTGCGGAAGTGGGGGCAGAAAGATTGTTAAGAGCCACAGGTTGGGACATCATGCCCAGAGGCATTCCCTCCCCCCCCCCGCCCCAATAACTGACTGCTGCTCCCACAAGGCATAAACCACAACCCCATGGGAAATACCTGCGACCCCACTGAGGAGCATCCCCAGTGGAATGGGGGCAGGGGCGAGGGAAAAGAGGGAACCAACACATGAAGTATCCATATAAAACATCTTGTTAATAATAATAATAATAAACCACAAATAATTAAAGTTTCCAGAAGACTACCTAGGATTGGGCTGATAATGTAGCCTATCATTTCAAGTGAATCTTTAGTTACTAAACATCAGTTTGCAAATAACATGATCATTTTTTTTTTTTTTTTGAGGTAGAGTCTCGTTCTAGCCCAGGCTTACCTGGAATTCACTATGTAGTCTCAGGGTGGCCTCAAATTCATGGCGATCCTCTTACCTCTGCCTCCTGAATGCTGGGATTCAAGGTGGGTGCCACCATGCCTAGCTCATCATTTTTTATGCCTTTATGAAAAGGGAAAATTCTGCCAGGCATGGTGGCACATGCCTTGAAAATCAGCACTCAGGAGGCAGAGGTGGGAGGATCTTTGTGAGTTTGGGGCCATACTAAGACTAGATGATGAATTCCAGGTCAACCTGAGCTAGAGTAAGACACTACCTAAAAACAACAACAACAACAACAACAAAAAAATCTGAAGACAGAAAATCTGTCTTCAGTCTATGGAGGTGATAGTGGGGAACTAGAAAAGAACAGTCCAATGAGGGCTGGGGAGATGACTCAGTGGTTAAAAGCATTTATTGTTCTGGGTTCAATTGTCCAGCACCCATATAAAGCCAGATACACAAAATGGCACATGTATTTGGAGTTCGTTAGCAATGGTAAGAGGTCATGGTGTGCCTGATCTCTCTCTCAACTGCCCTGTCTCTCTGCTCACAAATAAAAGTCAAACAGTTCCATGCAAATATCACATTTTTCAAATGGAAGAACTCCAACTGGACTAGAAGTTCTGATTACTAATATACCTTTCATTGCAGTGACAAACACATGCATCAAGGTGGGAGCAACAAGGAAAGATATTCAACATCTGCCTGTGGCCTCCGTGTCCGCATGGCTCATGTGCACGCACCCCGACACGTGTTTATGCACCCCACACGTGAATGTACACACGTATACCACACACATACATAACTAAAAGCTTAAAAGAAAAACTTATACATACATACACGTGTGCACTTTTTAATACACTTCAGTAGTTAAGTATCCTATGAAACTTTGTTTTCATAGTTAGGATTTTTTGGTTCAGTGATATGATAGCTAAAGTACAAACCTTAAAATGAACTTGGAAATCATAAAAAGTGGGTGGGGTAGAGAGTTGGCTCAGCAGTTAAGGCACTGCCCTGCAAAGCTTAAGAATCCATGTTTGATTCTCCAGATCCCGCGTAAGCCAGGTGGCCATAGAGGCGCATGTGTCTGCAGTGGCCAGAGGCCCTGGCATGCCCATTCTCTCTCTCTCTCATAAATAAACAAAAATAAAATAAGAAATTGTAAAACTAATTTACCCCCTGACTACTGCAGGCCTGGCTCTGCTGGGCTGAAATTTAATTCTCCATGTCAAGCTGCCAAGTGATTTTTTTTTTTCAGCATTCCAATTTCTCATGTTTTCCGATATTCTTGTTATATGATTTAATTCTCATTCCTCGGCATTATTCAAATGTGAGCATATGAAAATATATTGAAAAAAATCCCATTTTCTTCAAATTTAGAAAAATTTATAGTTAGCATGACTTTCTATATTGAGGGGAAAAATTATATCATTTCTTTGCTATTTGTTCTATCTCTAGTTAATTTAATTACCTTTTTTTCCCCAAAGGTTTTGGTTGAGAAGTGCCCACGTATTACATCAGTGGTCTTCATTGGCTCACCACATATCTCTGATTGTACTTTCAAAGCTCTTTCTACTTGTAACCTGAGAAAGATCGATTTGAAGGTCTGTGATATTCACAATGTGATTCAGTCTTACTTTTTTTTTTTTTTTAATTTTCACTCTTCCGGCATTTAAATGCAGTGCTTGTTTTTCCCCTTTAACAGGAAATAAAAGAATTACTGATGCATGCTTCAAATACATCGACAAGAATTACCCAAATATCAATCACATTTATATGGCAGACTGTAAGACATTAACAGACGGTAGCCTCAAGTCACTTTCACCTTTGAAACAACTAACTGTATTGAATTTGGCAAACTGTGTAAGGTAAGGAGTCATTCTGTATGTCAACTCAGTGTTCAAGAAAGACTAACTACCTAGCATGTGACAAGCCCTCTCGCCAAGGTTAGTGTGATGAACACGAAAGTCAGGGGTCTAGGTGCTGCTGTGAAAATAGGTGCAGGGTTCTGTGGTAACATGAAGGACGGCCACCCAACCTAAGCTGGGCATGTGGGGTGCGGAGAAAGTGCATGATACGAGGAATCACGTGCTCTGGTGAGACTAAGTAAACTTATCGGTTACCTTTCATGGTTGTTTTCACGGCTAGTTCAATGAACAGGTTCAGGTCCCGCATGGGCTTTCTGATATGTTTCATATGCTTCTGGGGAACTAGTCTGATTTATAATTTATAATTTCACTTTGTTTTTGTTATTATTTTATTTTGAATATGTTTCATACAGATTATACTTTGGGTTTTGTTAAATTAGTTTGAGGGCTAGGGAGATGGCTCAGTGGACAAGACACTTGCCCCTCACAAATGTGAGGACTGGAGTTTGGGTCCCCATCACCCACATAAGATGCTAGGTGGACGTGGCAGTGTGCCTAGAACCCTAGTGCTCAGGAGGCAGAGACAGGGGATCCCAAAAGCAAGTTGGTTAGCTAGACTAGCTGACTTCATGAGTAAATAAGATGGAAAGTGATTGAGGAAGACCCTCTGCACTTCAGATACATGTATATACTCCCCATGTGCACCTAGACACGTGGACATGTATATACACACTACACTACACACAAACATGCAAAAAAAATTCAATAGTTTGAGAATCTTTTTTTTTTTTTTTCCCCAGGGTAGGTCTTGCTCTAGCCCACACTCACCTGGAATTCACTATGTAGTCTCAGGCTGGCCTTGAACTCACCTACCTTGGCCTCCTGAGTGCTAGGATTAAAGGTGTATAACATGCCTGGTGAGAATCTGGTGTTTTTTTTTTTAAGAACTCTTTTTAATATTTTATTTTATTTATTTTTTACATTTTTTTTGTTATTTTATTTATTTGAGAGCAACAGACAGAGAGAGAAAGAGGCAGAGATGGAGAGAGAGAATGGGCGCACTAGGGCCTCCAGCCACTGCAAACGAACTCCAGACGCGTGGGCCCCTTTGTGCATCTGGCTAACGTGGGTCCTGGGGAATCAAGCCTCGAACCAGGGTCCTTAGGCTTCACAGGCAAGTGCTTAGCTGCTAAGCCATCTCTCCAGCCCTATTTTATTTTCATTTATTTATTAGAGAGAGCAAATGGGCACACCAGGGTCTCTAGCCACTACAAACTCCAGACACATCTGTCACCATGTACATCTGGCTTATGTGGGTAGTGGGGAGTCGCACCTAGGTCCTTAGGCTTCACAGGCAAGCACCTTAACTGCTAAGCCATCTCCCCAACCTGAGAGCCTTTTATAAAAAATATTTTTATTAGTTTACAACCAGAGAAAGAAGAGAGAGAGAGAGAGAGAGAGAGAGAATGGGCATGCCAGGGCCTCCAGCCACTGCTAACGACCTCCAGGTGCATGCACCACTTTGTGCATTTGGTTTTATGTGGGAATTGGGGAATTGAACCTTACCATTGACTAATCTAGTCCATTTAGCTACAACCTTTTGCCTCTATTGCTCTTCTTTTTTGCAAATCTAACCAAACATAGGTAGAAAAGGTACAATCAATCAACCCAGACTGCCCTTAGTGCTCCTCCTGGATGCATACTACCCACATACTTGTGTGCACAAGTTCCTCTCGGGCTTGCTTTACTTGCTGAAATACCATTTCTAGAGGAATTGGTAGTCTCCAAATGGAGTTAAAACTGAAAGCCCCAGGGCTGGAGAGACAGCTTAGCTGGTTAAGGCGCTTGCCTGCAAAGCCTAAGGACCCATGTTTGACTCTCCAGATCCCACTTAAGCCACATGCATAAAGGTGAGGCAAGCACAAGGTCGCATATGACCACTAGGCGGCGCAAGTGTTTGGAGTTTGATTGTAGCAGATCAGGCCCTGGCGTGCCATCCTCCCTTTCTGTCTGTCCCTGTCCCTTTTTCTCTCTGGTTCACTGTCTCTAAAATAAAAAAATAAAAATAAAATAAAATGAAAGTCCCATTGGAAGATGAGGGCATGATGGGCCCAACCAACTTCCAATCATCAATGCAGCAGGAGCCATGTAGCAGAAGATGACGCTGACATTCTGATGTTTTTTATTGGGAAAGTGTGGAGAGGCTGAAGTTGAGGTCTTCCTCCAAGTCCAGGGGTTCTCTAGTGTAGAAGGAGAGGTTCCATACGTCACTATTGGGTTTCCAGTCCAGGTGAGCTGACCTTGTATTGAGTGGAAATCCATCCAAAACCCTTCAGCAGTGTGTAAGCTGTGGTTCTCCCTCTCCCAAATTTTGGCATCTGTCTTTTGTAGATCATATTAGGGATTACTTAACCTGAATAACTTTTAATCAGGGAGAAAGAGAACACCAGTATTACTATTAATTGTACTATCTAATTAAATACAAAAATGAGTAAAAATAACATTTTTTTATTAGTGCCGCTCTCATTGCTATCATTTATAGTTTTATTACATTAAGAGATATGTACTTTGGAAATCTATTGGGCATATAAACCATTATGTAACTTCCATTCTAGAAGTTTCTATATCATATCATATGTGGCACTTTTTCATTCCTTCCTGCAGGATTGGGGATACTGGTCTAAAGCACTTTCTTGATGGACCCGTGAGCATGAAGATAAGAGAGCTCAACCTGAGTAACTGTGTGCTGCTGGGCGACACCTCCATTGTGAGACTGTCGGAGCGGTATGATGAAACAATACTCTACCTGAGAGCCTTTTATTGTATTTGTATTTTTGCTGATAGAAAATTGGAGATAGACTTAAAAGCCACAATTCCAAGGACTTAGGAGTACATTGGGGATGTCTGCAAGCTGGTTCAACCCTCAGTTGAACCAAATGAAAGACACTGAAGTCACAGATTGAACTAATCTCTTTTTAACTTTTTAAAAAAATATTTTATTTTTATTTATTTATTTATTTATTTGACGGGGGGGGGGGGAGAGAGAGAAAGAATGGGTGCGTCAGGGCTTCCAGACACTGCAAACCAACTCCAGACACATGCGCCCCCTTGTGCATCTGGCTAACGTGGGTCCTGGGGGCTAGAACCGGGGTCCTTTGGCTTTGCAGGCAAACGCCTTAATTGCTAAGCCATCCCTCCAGCCCTCTTTTTAAATTTTTTTTAAAAAATTATTTTTACTTATTTACTTGAGAGAGACAGAGAGGGAAAGGAGAGAGAGAGAGAGAGAGAAAATGGGCACGCCAGGGCCTCCAGCCACTGCAAACAAACTGTAGACATATGCACCACATTGTGCATTTGGCTTATATGGGTCCTGGGGAATCAAACCTGGGTCCTTTGGCTTGGCAGGCAAGTGCCTTACCCACTAAGCCATCTCTCCAGCCCCTGAACTAAATGTCTTGATCACACCTGAGATGCTTATTATTATTGTCACCTAAGGGAAAGTTTGAAATGGACTCATGACTTCTGTGCTTCTCAAGGACGCTAACTGTCTCTAATGTGAACCCTCACTTAGCATGATTCCTTAGCATGATCCTCGCTGATTGGTTTGTTCTTGACATTCCTGGCTTGTCAGAGGCCTTGTGTTCAGTAAGGGTTGAACCTAGTTGCTGCAGCAAATTTGTAAGCAAGCACCTTTAACCACTGACACATCTTCCCCGCCCGTGCTGCCGCAAATTATGTAAAAGGATAAGTGCAGAATATGGCCTTGCACTTTTAGTGGTGATTTATCATGACGTTGGCCTTTTTGTTAGAAACTTCAATATGATGCCAAATCAAACTACATTCCTTTCATCCAACTAAATGGGAACTTGTGAGCCAGGTGTGGTAGCTCACAGCTGTTGTTCCAGTACTTGGGAGGCTGGAGGCAGGACGGTTGCCACGAGTTTGAGGCCAGCCTAGGTGCTACAGTGAGTTCCAGGCTATTCTAGGATATACAGTGAGACCCTGCCTCAATGAGCAAAACACAAAACAGCCAAATTATTTTCTGATTCTAGGCTGCCATTTAGGTTGAGGAAAGGAAAATCCTTTCTTCAATGCCATTTGTTCCCTCAGATAGTTTTTACATGAAGAAATTGACACTGATGTGTGACCGTGAGCTAAAATTCATTCTTCATACTACTTTCTTTCAGCTGCCCTAATTTGCACTACTTGAGTTTACGAAATTGTGAACATTTGACTGACCTAGGATTTGAATGTATTGCAAACATCCTTTCGTTGATATCAGTAGATCTCTCAGGAACAGTAATCACTAATGAGGTAAAAAAAAAAGTGTTTTAAATAGTTCAATGACTTTTTAAAAATATAATATCGTGTTTTTAGTTTGTAAATAATGGAGAAAACAGTAATCATTTGTATTTCTTAAATGATTAGATTATAAATGGAAAATTTAGGAATATTATTCCTAGCATTGTGTTAGATGGTATTATTTATAAATTGTCACACACTTCTTTGTTAGAAAATGACAAACTTCAGTATTTTAAAGAAAGGCTTTACAGATCAAAGCAATGCATGCACATGTGAAATCTGTTTTATCATGGAAGTTTGGTCCATATCGAGAAGACCTATTTTAGAAGGCTGAAGCATACTTTTCCTGTGAATTACATATTTCATGAATTACCTAAGTGCCCTGAGATCTAAGTCCCCATGAAGGCTAAAACCAAATACCACGTGTCCGTGAAGCCTTCTTTGAGAAGTCCTGCCTGGAAAGCAAGCATTGGAGCCCCTCTCCATGCATGTCTACTTGCAAGGCATCTTTTACCAGGATCTATGTTTGTTTCCTGCCTGCAGCACAGGTGTCTGTGTCAAGTGTCCATCCTTCCCCAACATTCAGTGGGGCTTTCAGAGGAAGGATGTGTCTGTTCATTGATCTAGTTTCTTCTCTCTGTCTTTTTAACCTGTGAGTGCACTCGGATTCACCCTCCAAGAATGCAGAAGTTGGATGGTCTTGTCTGCCCTTCCTGGGGTCAGTGTTTGGTCTTCTCAATGTTGACTTCTGTTTTTAAAACACTTTAAAAAGTATATTGATTTATTTGCAAGTAGAGTAAGATAGAAAGAAAAGAGAGGGAATGGGCACGCCAGGGCCTCTAGCTGCTGCAAATTAACTCCAGATGCATGTGTCACTTTGTGCATCCGGCTTTATGTGGGTACTGGAGAACTGAACCCTGGTCGTTAGTCTTTGCAGGCAAGCGCCTCAACTTGCTGAGCCATCTGTCCAGCCCCAATGTTGTCTTCTGTCCAAGCTGGAAGGTGCTGAGATGTCTGACAGCCCATCTGGGTTTTAGTTGCCGATCTATATTCCTAATATATCTTCACCATTCCAGCTTCAAGGCCCCTTTTCAGGGTGCCGGAGTGTGGAACCCTGTGAGGTTCTTAGGCCCACTGTCCCAGATAACCCTGTGGGCCTTCTGCCCCCTGGCATGCATGTGTTTGTCCACAGACCCATACTTCAGCCTCCCCTTGCTCCCTGCAGAGTGGTTGACCCGTTGTAAGCTCGAGTCCAAATTGAGCTTGGTCCTGGTAAGGCATCTCTTGAGTGGCTAGGGGGTCTCTGGAAGGGGGAGGCTAGGGCCTTCCTCTCCCTTTCTTTGCCTTGTCATCATTATCTGCACCTCTTCTGTGGCCTCCTCCCTCTGAACAGCTCTGCTGTGGTTTCAGCTCCCTTGGGTCACCTTGGCCCCTGGGCCTTAATAACATCATCTTTCCTATTTTCCTCTAAGCATAGAAACAGTGGTGACCTCCTACTGCTGTTAATGTTTAGATTGGGCCATTCTAACTTGTTACGTTCTCTACCACCTGTATGGCCAGTTGTCTGTTAAAATTAAATTCCCTTAGTTTTGAACACTTAAAAGTTGTTTCTGCGGGCGCATGCCTTTGATCCAGCATTCGGGAAGCAGAGGTAGGAGGGTCGCTGTGAGTTTGAGGTCAGCCTGGAATGAGAGTGAGTTGCAGGTCAACCTGGGCTACAGTGAGACTGTACCTCAAAATAAAAAAAAGTTTCTGTTTTCCTCATTGGGTCTTAATGGATAAAAATAGCGAACACAGAAACTCTGATGTCTGTTGCTGATTTCAGCCCAACCGTGGAAATGGGGAATGACAGGGTTTGTTCTTAGATCCAGAGGATCTGGTTTCTCTCCAGCTGAACAGACGTGAGAGGTCTGGGCAGGCCCCTGTGTGAGGACTCCCCCAGCCTTGGAGTGTTAGCTTCCCTCTGGCTCCTGCCTCCTCCCCTTCCCTTCCTCACGCTTCTCTCCTTTCTACTTTTCCTTTCCTTTCTCCCTGTCTTCCTCCCTTCTTCTCATCCTAGCTCCTCTCCTTTTGGGTGTGTGTGGGGTGGCATGAAATCTTCCTTAAATCTAGAGGTGAAAAAAAAGATTCTATGGTTTTCATAAGTGTTGTGCCCCAAGTCTTTCAGGACTGTTGGCTCTTAAAGCTTAAAAGCCCAGGAACTTTTCCTCCTGTATCCTTTGGTAAGAATTCTTTTCTTGGGGCTGGAGAGATGGCTTGGTGGTTGAGCACTTGCCTATGAAGCCTAAGGACCCTGGTTCAAGGCTCGGTTCCCCAGGACCCACGTTAGCCAGATTCACAAGGGGGCACACGCATCTGGAGTTCGTTTGCAGTGGCTGGAAGCCCTGGCACGCCCATCCTCTCTCTCTCTCTCTGCCTCTTTCTCTCTCTGTCTGTTGCTCTCAAATAAATAAAAATAAACAAAAAATATTTTAAAAAGAATTCTTTTATTTTTTAAATTTCTTTTGTTTGTTTATTTATTTATTTGAGAGTGACAGAGAGAAGGAGACAGAGACAGAGAGAGAGAGAGAGAGAGAGAATGGGCATGCCAGAGCTTCCAGCCTCTGTAAATGAACTCCAGATGTGTGCGCCCCCTTGTGCATCTGGCTAACGTGGGTCCTGGGGAATCAAGCCTCGAACCGGGGTCCTTAGTCTTCACCGGCAAGCGCTTAACCGCTAAGCCATCTCTCCAGCCCAAGAATTCTTTTCTTGACACATGGGAGTATAGTGCCTGGCTGTTGTCTGAGGGTGTCAGGGTAACAAGAACAAAGCAAGTCAGGACACATAACGGAACATCAGCAATTAGGTGCACCACAGCACTCACACAAGCCTGAAGTGCTGCTGAATATCTACTGAGTAATGGTGCGAAGGCAGAATGCTATGTCTTCGAGTTTCTAGCATTTGGAAAACCCAGTTTTCATATCCAAAGGCCTTGCATTAAATTGTTACCTACGGAGAGCAAGTTAAAAATGTAGGGTTATACCCTCAAGTTCCATTCTGTTTTTATTTTCCTGTGAAGACTGTACATGATTTGAGAGAGCTATAAGTAGATACCCATGGCAACAACTAAAAATAATGTTAATTATTTTTGGCTAAATAGTTAATAAGTAATCCACTTAAGGTTGTTATTCCCTTCCTCCGGGTCATTTGTACTCTAAGAGGATATGATTGACAGTAACAGTGGTTCACCAGCTGTGGGCGCTAACCTCAACCCCTCAACCTAAAGTGAGTCAGCTGAGATGTCGCCTGGGCAGCTGAACCCCAGCCTGGAATGCAGGTCTGATGAAGTGCAAATCTGACGGCAGACTTAACATTCAGAATTTAAATTCTGGAATGTGGCAGATATTTACCAGAGATCCAATATGACCAGTTGGGCCTTTGGGGGAAAATTTTGTCTTGTGTTTCCTAATAATTATGTCTGTTCTCAGTTCTTCTCAGTGAGTTTTCCGTTAGAACCACACTGCTCAGTCAGTTAGCAATCATTTATCCTGACTCTTGCACCAGGGATACCAGGATGAGTAAGACAGACGCATTCTGGCTGGCGGGTGGGTGCGCGGGGAGCTGGGGGGGGGGGTGTTTGTAAACCGTAATGGACGTGGGAAACAACAAGGAAGGAGAAGCCTTACTTGGCTCAGAAGGTTGATGAAGACCTTATTCTATAAGAGATGGACCAAGGCCATATGAAGCTGCAAAGGAACAGCCTGCTCAAGGCTGTGGAGGGTTAGAAGTGTGATAGTGTTGAGACATTTACACATTTGGGCTTGGCTTGCTGTGCTACTAATCAGGGAGCCGAGGGATATGTGTGTGTGTGTGTGTGTGTGTGTGTATCTTTATAAATCTTTAATCTTCTATGACTTTTTAAAAATGTCTAATTAAATGTGATTATGTTCATTTTCCCCCAAGTATTGAGTATGCCATTATATCTTCATGTATATGGAAAATGTTTCCTACCGGTTAAGAGAATTGTGATTTACTAGAGACCACAGGATCCACAATTAGGGTCCTTCAATCTGTTGTTAAGTTGCCTGAGTCACCGCCATACTTGTAGTTTAAAGGAGAAGTGAGTCAGAGCCGTGTTCCAGACGGAACGCTCAGACAGTGGTTTATGCAGACTCTTTCATTTGCCCCAGCTTCAAAACGTTTCAGGATGAGTCCTAGATTGTGACTGCCTGTAGCGTAGGCAGTGGCCTCCTCAACCACGAGATCCACGAGGAGCGAGACGTGGGTCTGTCTGCTGCAGCACGACTTGCGAGGGGCTGAGCGAGTGAAAGAAAGCTCGTGGGCAGCGCGACTGGAAAGGAAGGCATGGGTGGTAGGGGGCAGTGCCCCTTCACTCAGCCTGCCCAGCACACCGCACAGGCTCGCTGGAGGAATCCACACAGCTGAGCTGTCTTCGAGAGAGCCACGCCGAGAGAACTTGACCTTGATGAACGGGAAGGAATAGCATCTAGGGGAGTTACAGTCGGTCTCCCACGTTGGGATGTTGAGGTGTCTGGGGGAATCGGCCAGAGGCGAGAAAGACTAAAGAGAGAGAGGGGCCAGTAGGAGGTGTTTTAGGAGTTAAAGGAGATGAGGAGTTCTTGAACGAGGTCAGAGGCTAGAACAGATGTGGAAAGGACTTAGTCAAGAACACTTAGCAGGTAAAACTGAAGGAAGTCGGCAATTGATTAGTTGTAGAAAATGAAATGTGAGGGTGGAATGGGTAAGTAAGAATGATTTTAAAAATTCGGTTTTGAATGGCTGAAGTCCTATTACAAAAAAACAAATTAGGGGGGCCGGAGAGATGGCTTTGCAGTTAAGGTGCCTGAGAAGCCTAAGGACCCAGGTTCAATTCCCCAGGACCCACTTAAGCCAGACACACATGGTGGTGCATGCGCCTGGAGTTCATTTGCAGTGGCTAGAGGCTGTATCAAGCCCATTCTCTCTCTCTCTCTGTTTTAAATAAATAAAAATAAAATGTTTTTTAAAATTTACGTAATGTGAGCAATGTGAGCTTTAAGGAAAGACTGGAGTCTAGAGTTTGTGAGCTACTCAGGTGGAAGGCTTGAGAGAGATGCCGAAAGGCTGTAGGAGGGCAGTCATGGGCACGGGCTGGGGCTGGGTCTCCCTGGGGGGAGAAGCATACACCCAGGGGAGCATGGCAGAGTGTCAAGGTTACAGGGTAGGAAGAAAATGAATCCACGGAAGTGGACTAAAGAAGGAAGGTCAAAAGTTGTCTACTTAGAGAGTGTAGTCAAAGGTGGAGGGGAATGGAGTGGAGATAACCAACTGTGTCTATGAAACGGAGAATGTCACCAGGAAAAGAGCAGAACGTGAAGAACCTTCCACGACTGGCACTGTGTTGGGCCCCTGCTTGGCTCATTTCTGTCTCTCCTGCCCTACAGCCTCCTTCTAGTTCCTCAATCCAGTCATTTCCTACCACAGGGTCTTTGTACCGGCTGTGCCTGCCTGGAATGTGCCTTCTTCCGTTATTCGTGTGCTTGGTAGGTGCGCGAGAAAGCACTTACCTGATGACAGCACTTGAGGGAACGTGGCATTGCTAATTGTGCCTGATGAACATATGTCTTTGTGCGTTCATGTGTGTGCATGTTCCCACGTGTATGCAGACGTGCATGGAGGGCTGAGCAGCCTCGGGTGTCGTTCCTCAGGTGCCATCACCGTTTTTGAGACAGGTTCTCCTTGGCCTGGAGGTAGTCAAGGGTAGACTGGCTGACCAGTTAGTCCCGTGGATCCTGCTGTCTCTGCCTCCCCAGTGCTGGATATAAACTCACCCCGCCGTGTTTGGCATTTTTCACCTATGTTCTGGGAATTGAACTCAGATCTCATGCTTGCAAGGCAAGCACTTTACCATCGGAGCTATCTCTCCAACTCCTGTTAATATTTTTGAAATAATTATTCTATAATAGGCATTGTTAGTACTGTCCACAATAATCAAAAAAATCATAATATAAAATTTATTTACTTATTTGAGAAGCGGGGAGAGAAAGAATGGGCACCAGGGCCTCCAACCACTGCAGAGGAACTCCAGACGCATGTGCCACCTTGTGTATCTGGCTTATGTGGGTCCTGGGGAATTGAACCTGGGTCCTTAGGCTTCGCAGGCAAATACCACAACCATTAAGCCATCTCTCCAGCCTAATTTTGTATTATTGATAAATTCTTCCTTTCTTTTATTTGAATTTTGAGTTTGCCATTCTGGAGGCTGAGTTAAGGGCCTGTTGCCTGCTAAGGCAAGTTCTGTCCACGGAGCTACTTCCCTACCTGTTCATCCTGGCTGTGAGCTCATGAGCCCAAGCTGCTTCAGCCCACTGAGTAGCTGGGATTGTAGGCCTCTTGGTTGATGCATTCTTGCTTTTCTCTTTTGTTTTAGTGCGTGTGTGTTTATGGTGTGTGTGTGGGCACATGTGCACTATGGAGTATGTGTGGCGGTCAGAGGCCAACTTCATGTTGGTCCTCACATTCTGCCTTATTTGACGTAAGGTCGCCTATTGTTTACCACTCCAGTCACCAGGCTAGCTGGCCTCCAGGCTTCTGGAGTTTTCTCTTGTCTCTGTCTTCCTTCCTACCCTAGGCTTTCTGTGGGCTCTGGGGATCTGAACTCAAGTGCTCACACTTGTGTGGGAAGTACTTCAACCACTAAACCTTTTCCCTAAGTCAGATGTACTTCTTCCTTAAGAAAACAAGTCAAGCCAGGCACGGTGGCATATGCCTATCATTCCAGCACTTGGGAGGTAGAGGCAGGGGATCAGTAGTTCAAGGCCATCCTTGGCTACATTGCGAGATACATGAGGCCCCGTCTCAAAACACCACACACAAACAGAAGTCACAGTAGTGTTATTTCTCTAGAAGTTTTCCGACAAGGCGTTGTTTCCTTCCTAACATGTGCTGCTTTACAGCGCAGGCCCATCTGTCCTGTGCTTAACTTAGAGTGCATCATGAGATCCGTGACACACATTGCTTTCGGACTGAGATGCAATAAAAAACATCAATCCTAATTGAATATTGGCATTCAGTTTTCATCTTAACTTTAATCATATATGTCATAAGGCTATCCAATAAAAACCCTATGATGAAAACCATGCACTAGAACGGGAAGGAGCCAGTGTGGAAAGTGGGCCTCTTTGGTATAGTCTATCTCTTTTCTTTGCCCATTTTCTTCCCCATCTCCATGGCCACTGTTTTGGGGCAAGTGCTGGTCATCTTCCTAACCTCTCCTGTCTCAGGTGCCCTGTCCTCTAATCTAGTTGCCACCTGCTGCAGTGTGACCATGCATCCTGCAACCCAGAGCCTGTTGTCTCACTGCTCACAGTCCCCGGGTGTCCCCATTCTGCTCACAGTACCAAGTCTAAGCAGGCTAGAGGGTGGGCCGCACTCTCCCAAGTGCTGCCCCTCTGTGCCTCACTTCCGGCTTGGGCCCACCTCTCAGCTTCAGCTCCCGAGGCCCAGCGCTAACCCTCCTGTCTCCTCACACACACCATGCTCTTCAACTGTGCAAGTTATTCTCCCTGTCAAAGATCCTACCTCCCTTGTCCACCCAATAAACATGTGTGTTGTTGTTGTTGTTTTCGAGGTAGGGTCTCACTCGAGCCCAGGCTGACCTGGAATTCACTATGTAGTCTCAGGTTAGCCTCAAACTCACGGCGATCCTCCTACCTCTGCCTCCCGAGTGCTGGGATTAAAGGCATGTACTACCATGCCCGGCTCCAATAAATATCTTGTTTGTTACTTAGCTGCTGCAAACAAACTCCAGACACATGTGTCACTTTGTGCATCTAGCTTTATGTAGGTACTGGAGAATCGAATCCGAGGCCATTAGGCTTCGTACACCAGCCCACCTTCTGGAATTTCTGAACAAGCTTAGGATCTTCTCCATGTTTCTACTGCACATTCTGTATTCACTTCTACCGAAATGATCAGTCACTATATTTAATATTTGTTCTGTACCCATTCCTCCCCACGCCACTGTAAGCTCCCTGAGGCAGAAGTGGGCCATCTTACCTTTAGGCCGCTTGGCATGCAGAATGTCTGATAGGTGAGTGAGCCAGTGAATAGATGGCTCTGGTACCATTTCCTTCCTTTCAACCAAACCTTCAAGGTTTTTTATTTTTTGTTTTATTTTTTTTCAAGTTCCACACTTCCTCAGCTACATTCTGAGCTTGAGTGGGAGTGCTTACAGCTGCATGCCTTCATCTCACCATACGCCTGCAAGAGACCACCCATCTGCATGGGACACACACAAATGAAGCCTGACGCCCAGGGAAGCAAAACCTCCAAAGCAGGAAATCCAAGAAACCACTTGGGATTCAAGAAATGGGAAGAATGAGAGTTACAAGGAGGCAGGGTGGCTCAGAGACAAGTGAGCTTGTCTTAAATTTTCAAACAGCACAGCACCTTGAAGCCAGCTGTGGTGATCCCTCTGGATCTGGGCCTCTCCTTCATTCCTCTCCAGCCAGTGGTCTTATGGGAGTGTCCTCACCCCGCTCTAGTGACAGTGGTTTCTCCTCACAGAGGTGCAGGGCCTTATCTCTCTGTTTCCAGCTAAGTACCTACTGCGAACAGTGCAGAGTCAAGCAGTGTGAGCCTGTCACTACCCTCAAAGAGAAGTTTTAGCAGCCTAACCCTCTCCCTGAGCACATGCTGTAGGGGACAAGCAGTCTCTTGACAAGCTGTCCCTAGTCCCAGGTAGCAGAGGTGTCTGTCTGTCCCTCCACTGACATCGTGTATGGAGTGTGTGTTTCTGCGTGTTCAGCACAGCCTGCTTTTCTTCAGACTTGTAAGTCAGTAACTTAGGTCACATAGGTTGGTACTTTAAAAAGTATGATTACAGAGCTGGGTGCGCCTGTAATTCTAGCATTCAAGAGGCTGAGTCAGGAGGTATCACTACAAGTTCAAGACTAGCCTGTGCTTCATAGCAAGTTCCAATACAGCCTGAGCTGCAATGTGAGACCCTGTCTCAAAAAGTGTGACTGCTGGATTCATGCTGAGAAGTAAATATAAATGAACCAAAATAACTGAGAAGACAAGGGCAATTGTCTTTGTGAAATTATCTTTGCTAATGAGAGTATAAAAGGGAAGGTAGTTTGGAACATAAGATAAATGGTCAGTAGTTTTGTGCAGGATAACAGTAGAGATTTTAGAAAGAAGCTGTTCCCACTGAAACTACAGATTTCCAAGAACAAGGCTTCTTTATTCCTCACATAAGAAGCAGATCAAAATTTTCAAAAAGAAACATACGGACTGTCAGCACAGATTCAAACAATTCCAAAGGGGGAATACGTTCCAGCCAAGAATTCTTAGAATATTCCAGCAAGATAAGAGAAAATTGAGCTCCTAAATAACAGATAATCTCCATGACTATTCATACAACCAACAAGTATTTATTCACAAAGTGTCCTTCCTCCTAGTGACTTTATCCTCACACCCACAGCACATCTGTCCACTTCTTTCTTAAGACTGGCCCTCTCCTTGAACTTGGAACTTACTGTTTTGTATAGATTGAATGACCAGGGACCCCCTAGCAATCCTCCTGACTCCTCCACGCCTCTCATAGCTGGGATTACAGGTGTACGTGGCATCACCTGTCTTTTGCACAGGTGATGGTGGTAGACCTTGGATCCTCCTGTTTGTGTAGCAAACACTCTTACTCATGATACTGTCTTCCCAGCCCTAATGAAGAGGGGTTTGGGGAAAGAAGTGGGAGTTGGGATGACAGCTGTCACAGGCAATGTCCAAGTTTTTGGCCATGTGTGGACGTGGTAGGTCATTAATCAGGAAAGGACCTAGGAGAAGCATTAGGACTTGGAGACACGATACTGGATTCGTCGACATGCTTAATACTAGCACCGTGGGCTATGCTGGCACTGGTGACACAGGAAGACAAGCACCAGTCTGAAATTGGGGATCTTCATCATGGCTTTGTTTTGTTTTGCTCTGTTTCCTTTAGGTTGTCTGAAGTCGTGGGAATTGTGTGTATTCCAATTCAAGAGTTACTGAAATAAACAAAGCTTACACAATTATTTTCACTAATCTCTGTACCCTACTTCTGTGCCTTCTATTACAACTTCCATCCCATCTTATCTACAAAACAAATAAGTGAATCAATAGTCAAGGATGCTTCTTGTATTTTCTGACTGTTGGGGGATCTTTTAGGTTTCCTTGTTCTATTCCCCCAAGAGATATGAGTCATTCTAGACTCCTGGGTCCCCCATTCCATTTTATTTTATACCGTATTTCCTTTGTGTGGTGGTTTGATTCAGGTGTCCCCCATAAGCTTAGGTATTCTGAATGCTAGGTTCACAGCTGATGGAGATTTGGAATCAAAGCCTCCTGGAGGGAGTATATTGTTAGGGGCAGGCTTATGGGTATTATAGCCAGCTCTCCCTTGCCAGTGTTTGGCATATTCTCCTGTTCCTGTTGTCTACCTTATGTGGGCCAGGGTGTGATGTCTACCCTCTGCTCATGTCGTAGCTTTCCCTGCCATTGTGGAGCTTCCCCTCAAGTCTGTAAGACAAAATAAACCCCTTTCCCCCCACAAGTTACTCTCGGTCAAGTGTTTTCTGGCAGCAATGTGAACCTGGCTGCAACAGTAATGTTGGTACCAGAGGAATACTGCTAGACACCTGACTGTGTGGCTTTGGCCTTTTGGAGCTGATTTTCAGGAGGAATGTGGAAAGATTTGAAACCTTGGCCTAAGAGACGCCCTGCAGTGCTGTAAGTACAGCTTGATGGACTATTCTGGTCAGAGTTGAAAGACCTGAATGCAGTAAGAACTATGGACTGTGAGGTTTGGCTTGTGAGAGTGAGAAAGAGCTTCCCTGGACTGGGCTAGAAACAGCTTTTGTGAGAGGCTTGCTGTTGTGCCCATGTCTTGAGAATTTGAGCAGAGTTGCATTGTGTAAAAATGGACTGGTGTGAGCAGAGAGTAATGGCACAGAAAGGAATCTTTAGGCCAAAACTGATGCCTGTTCAGCTGCAATTGAGAGATTACAACCATTAAGATTGGGCCAGCTGACCTGCACGGGGACAACAGAAAGGATGCAGACTTTTGAAGGGCCCTGAATGCTGAAGAAGTGTCCTGTTCTTCAAAGTCCTCTTTAACCCCCACCCCCCGATTAATAAATTGGCACCCTACCTGCTATTATGGCATATAAGAAATGCAGGAAAGAGAGGATCATTGAATTTGCAATGTGGTCTTCTGTTGTGGAAAAGGCCATGGGCAGTGTGAAGCAGGATTGCTGGATGCCTGCATGGAGACCGATGAAGCCATGAAGATGGACCGTGGGTTGCAGTGGAGACCCAGTGGAGATGCTGGTACCATGAGATGGCTGCCAAGGAGAGCTGCCAGCCCTGGATGAAGTTTTAGTATTGTGAGTAGCCTAGCTGGAGGGGCAGAATTAAAATTTCAGAGTCTTGTTGCTAATTAGGATTATTGGACTTGGAGATTTGTCACTGACTAGAGTTGTTGGACTTGGAGCTACAGTTTGATGTCTGCCCTGGTTGTTTTAAATCTTGTATTGGTTGAATATTTCTTTGCTATGCCCAGTGCCATCTTTTGCAGTGTGAGTGTTTATTCTGTGCCATTATGGTTTTGGGGGGCATTTTTGGCATTATGGCTCATTTAAAAGACCTTGGATTATGGGGATGTTTGAACATCATTAGGACTGATAAAAAATATGGGGACTTTTAAAGTTGCATGAATGCATTGCATTTTATGTCATGTATGGTTATCAGTTTATGGGGGCCCGGGGATGGACTGTAGTGATTGATTCAGGTGTTCCCTATAAACTTAGGTGTTCTGAATGCTAGGTTCCCAGCTGATGGAGATTTGGGAATTAACACCTCCAGGAGGCAGTGTATTGTTGGAGGTAGATAGGGAAAGAGAACAGAGTGGTGTCACAGGGTCCAAGGAGTGTGGTATTTCAAAAAAGCAAGGGCTGGTTAGCAGGGTTACATTTCATAAAGTTAGAGGAGCAGCCATTCATTTTTATAAAAAGAAACTGGTTTTTGCAAAAACATATGCATAGAATACTTGCACATTGCCATTCATACCTTAGTACTTTGCTTGAATATTGGTACATTTGTATTAATATAGCTTGTTTAGAAGAGAAGATAAATTAGCCAAAATCATGGCTCTGCAAAGAAATAAAGCTTAGAGTTAATATTTTACATAATTCTTTGTTAATTTACAAAAGTTTTAAAAATTATTTATTTATTTGCAAGCAGAGAGACAGAGAGAGAGAAGAGAGACAGATAGAGAGAGAATGGGCATGCCAGGTCCTGTAGCCACTGCAAACAGACTCCAGATGCATGTGTTCCTTGTGCATCTGCTTACATGGGTCCTGGGGAATCGAACCTGGGTCCTTTGACTTTACAGGCAAATGCCTTAACCACTAAGCAATCTCTCCAGCCCAACTTACTAAAAGTTTTAATAGTAATTTACATGTTGGATTTTCTACCATATTGTTTTAAATAATCTTTCATAGACATTTCTATAACACTGAGAGAAATGTGGGTTGCCAACACTAATTTACTTCATATTTCTGAGTGTGTTTTTATTTTATTTGTAATGTATACATTGTATATGCACATATTCACTGGTGCAATTTTGAATTTGCTTTTTAAACCCAAACATGTTGCTGCATATTACTTATAACCATCATTTTTATGTTTCCAGAATATTCCACTATACCATTACCTATAATTTTCCATTCTTGAGAAATTTACTCATTTACTCATTGTTTTCTTACTCCTCTTTTTGCACACATACATGTGTGTGTAGACTATGTGAGTGGTGTAGTGTGGGTGATGTATGTCATGTGTGGTAAATGCATGTGTGTGAAGAAGCACTTCCTGTCTGCTTGTGAGTGGAGGCCAGAGGAGAACATCCATCCTATGTCCTCTTGTTGCTCATCTGTGTATTTCTTTGAGATGAAATCTCTCCCTCAAGCTGGAGCTACTGTCCATCAGTGAGCCCCAGCAAGTCTCCAGTCCCTCCCTATAACACACTAGGGTTCCAGATGTGCCTGGTTGGGCTCAGCTTTTTAGGTGGATTCTGGAGAGTCAAACTTGGGTGGCTGTGGCCAGAGAGGCTCTTGTGCTGCAGCACTAAGTGCTCTTAACTAATGCCGTCTCACCAGCCTCTTCTTTTTAATTTAATTTTTATTTATTTATTTATTTATTTATTTATTGGGGGGCCAGTGCCAGGACCTCCAGCCACTGCAAATGAACTCCAGATGCATGGGCCACCTTGTGCATCTGGCGTACATGGGAACTGGGGAATGGAACCTGGGTCCTTACCCTTTGCTTGGGACTTAGGGTCCTTAGTGCCTTAAGCACTAAGCCATCTCTCCAGCCCCCTCCTAGCCCTTTCTTACTTCTTTCTTGTTCCTGTTATACTTAAGGCAGTCATCTGGGCTTGAGTGTAAACATAGGAATAAGATTCTAGGCATTCCCTAAAGTTCTAAGAATCCTCACAATTTTCCCTCCTCAGTTGTCCCCTTTGGTTGAACAGGACATTGTTGTTCTTGTTGGGGGGCCAGTTGCTCTTTCCCAGTGAGTTTGCTGTGGTTTGTCCCTCCGAAGAGCACATTCTGGAAAGGTGGGCTGTAGGGTGGCGGTGTCGAGGTGATGGAACCTTTAGGAGGAGCAAAGGAATGCAGCCTCAAGGTCTCCCTAGGCCCTGGCCTCTTGTGCGTGCAGTCAGTTCCCTCTCTGCTTGCTGGACTCCACCAACGGGATCTCCACCGTGGTTTTTGAACCATCCAGCCACTTTTTAGCCTTATGAAGTCCCCAGCCCAGTGTTCTCTTGCTTTACAACTATGGAGGAGAGCTTTGTATTAGCATGTTTGTTTTAAAGTCCACAGGCTACTCCTCAAAGACTGTTGAAAAAAATGAAAATTGAATTAAAAACTTGACAAACTATGCAACTTTATGTAATCAAATAGTTTTCAAAAAGAGCAATACTTTAATCATGTGCAGGACAGATTAATTAATTTCTACACATTTACTTGTCTAGAGTGGCCCTGTATGAAAGTGTGTTGCTAGCCAGGCATGGTGCCACATACCTGTAATACCAGCATTCTGGAGGCTGAGGCAGGAAGATGAGGAGTTTGAGGCTCCATAGTGCTACCCTGTATCAAATGAATAAACAAATATGAAAAATTAGCAAAATTTGGAAATTAAAATGTATGTTTCTAAGCTGAAACAAACTATTAACAAAGATAAATTATACAAATGTGGCTGCCAGATAAATTACATTATAATTTTGAATTCCACAATGCTTTTTTCATTTTCCCAGAATTTTTCTAAAATAAAAAAGAAATCTCAGAAGAAAAGCTGTATGCAAGTTGTAGAAATTTTTCTTTCATAATGTTAAGCTCTCCTTACCAAGGTGGTTTCATCCACGCCATCTTCATATATAAAACATGGTTTGTTTGAACACTTGTGTTCAAACGTTCAGTGTTATAATACAGCAAGGTACTGGTGTTCTTTTTGTTTTCCTCAGTATGTTGTGCTTTACCAAGAAGTGGCATAAAGATAATAATCCATTTTGTAAATTCTCACAACCAGAATTTGGGAAAGTTAACAGCTAACAAAAAAGTTACAGCACTTAACAAAAAAAGTTAACAAAAGGCCTGGAGTATACTCAGTGGTAGTGTATGTGCTTAGAAGAAGTGAGGCCCTGTGCTCACTCCCAGCATGAAAGCAAAGATTTAGTAGGTAACACACACACACACACACGAATTGTGACAGTTTCTATTCCAACAGTATCTTACAAAGCATCTCTCAAGTTATTAAGCAGAATTAAGGGAAAGGGTTACCAAGAAACAAGAGGTTTTTGAGTGCTAGCTAACAAATGTAAAATGGAGGGTAGAATTTAAAGGTAAGTATCTTGTAGCTCAACGTATTAACTGATTTAGGCAGGGATCACAATGAATACTGAAGCCATTGAGAAAAAGATTGTTGTGAAACAGTATTCTTACACCCTCAAAGAATCATCCCACAGATTATTTATTAAATACGAAGAAAATTTTCTTCTAATGAAGGCAGTAGTCACCCTGAACCAAGGGACCTGAGAAATCATCAATAGTGGGATGGCATGACTATGTGCCTCTTGGCTGGTGGGGCAGGGGGAGGGATAGCCGCACTCTGGGTGACATTTTTTGGAAAGAAAGAAGAAGTATAGCTTGAATCTATTATAAAGAACTATCAGAAAAATGCAGAATGTTAGACATTCTGCATAGTAACTGCCTTAGGCTCTTCAAGGAAGTGTTTGGAAAACAAAATTTAAAGAAAGAAAGCTAAAAAGTATCTGATTGGATCTTTGTTACAAGAAAAAAGTTATCTTCATATGATCTGTTTAAGTATTATTATTTTCCTTAAGTGTGGTATTACTGGACATGTTCATTCTGTATGTACATAATACTATACAGCAACATAGGCAGCCCCTTATTCCTAGGCAGATGCATACAGTGTTGAAAGGTTTTTAGATAGTCTGATATTTACCTTTTAGTAACATGTCCAAGGTATAATCAGATTTTTCATAGTATCTGTTATGGCATTGTTATTATTTTCCATAAGCATGATAATAATGTACACAGTAATTAAGCAAATATGACAAAAAGCTTATTATGGATAAAGAATATGTAGTTATTCCTTGTAGCATTCTTTAACCATTTCTGTAAATTTGAATGTTTTCAAAGAGTAGGAAGAGGGTGTCTTACATTTCCCTTGGTGATGTTCCAAGCCGAGGGCAGTGTGGCTCAGCTGTAGTGTGTCTACCCACCCACCCATGACATATGCGTACCCCTGGCACACACACACACATACACACATGCCCCGTTGCAACATCTGGTAACCAATTCATTGCTGAGATCTAGCTACATTAGCTAAACAATCCCAGATGTAAAATTGTGGGGGAAATGTTTAAGAATTTTTCATCTCCCAAATGTCTTATGTGCATGGATTTGTTTCTGACTGTATTCTGTCTTCCTTCCCATGAATCCATGACCCCAACCTGAATTATTCCCAAACAATTCACACTTTCCCAATCAGTCTCTGCTCATGCCATCCTCAGCCTGAAACGTAGATCCCAGTTCATGGCTTGTCAAAGTCTGTAATCTTTAAGGCTTAACTGAAATTTTTCTTCCGTTTTGAAAGTTTATTCTAGGCCACCATCTTACCTTCCAATTGGAAACAGTCATGCCCTACTGAGTGGTCCCTTTACTTCTCTTGAAACATAACCCATTCATCTTGCATTTTGGTCACTATATACAACTGAGATTTGCTAAAGAGAATGGTTCCTCTTACCTCTTTTGCATAGAGTGAAGTCCAGATTTCTTAAGCTTATGTACAAAGCTCTTGTGACTTGAGGTCTGCTTTCTTTAGGACCTTATGTCCTCAATGAACCTGATGCAGTAGCTACAATATAACCCAGTATTCCACTAGGAATTCCTGGGCCCCTTGGATGCAGGTTCCTCAACTCTGTGGGCTATGGAGGAGCAAAGTTCTGTTCAGGTTTGCTGGGAATTCCTGGAGCCTGGTATGCTCACACAGCCTGCTTCACTGGGCTACCACACCATCTGTGTTCCATCTGATAGCGAAGTTTAACCTTCTTACACTTCAGGAAAATAAATCAAGACCACTCATTTTCAAAAGTCTTTGTGAGTTTGGCCAACTTCTGGAGATCACAGCAGACTTCTGTAGCAATACTGCCATGGCTTCCTTGGAAGGAGGCACACCCTGCCCATGGTCCCTGGGGCCAGGCCACACCGTTATGAGACTTCTCATCTCACTCTACTTTCTCAATCCCCTCCCCCCACCACACAGGTCAAACCTTGCCAGTGGCCAGTCCCCAGAACATCTGTCTCAGGGTATTAAACCAGACAAGCAAGAACACCAACAAGCCCAATTGTTTCCTCATTCGGAGGAATTCTATGACCAATGGTTCCAATAATTTAAAAAATGTCCACTGTAAATCTGGTTACACCGTGCTATATAGTTCCATCCATGCCACTTTGTTTCATGCTGCTGAGGATCACTGTGCTCCTTGCATAACAGCCACTACTGTTAATGAGAGCAACTGCAATTACTACAAGAGGCCCATCAGCTCGGGCCTGTTGACATTCTCTCAAAGAAAGAGAAGGTGGGGTTGGTCATCAGCCCCTCACCTGAAGTTCCATCCACTCTCTTCCTCCTGCACCCCTCTGCCAGCTGGATGTAATTCCCTGCCCCCATCGCATGTGTCCCCTGGAAGTGGCTGAAGTATGTAGAGCGTGGAGGGTTGGGCTGGAGAGATGGCTTAGCGGTTAAGGCACTTGCCTGTGAAGCCTAAGGACCCATGTTCTACTCTCCAGATCTCACGTAAGTCAGACACACAAAGATGAGGCAAGTGCAACATCTCAGATGCCCACTAGGTGGTGCAATTGTCTGGCATTCGATTGCAGTGGCTGAGGCCCTCTGTGTGTGTGTGTGTGTGTCTCTCTCCCTAGCGCTCTCTAAAATAAAAAAAAAAAATTAAAAGAACAAATAAAGATGGGCTGGAGAGATGGCTTAGCAGTTAAGGTGTTTACCTGCAAAGCCTAAGGATCCAGGTTCAATTCCCCAGGACCCACATAAGCCAGATGCACAAGGTGATGCATGCATCTGGAGTTTGTAGTGGCTGAAGGTTCTGGCACACCAATTCTCTCTCTCTCTATCTGCCTCTTTCTCAAATAGACAAATAAATTTAAAATAAATAAATTAGGAGACTCTGCAAAACGTTGTAACTGCCATTTGTTTCAGAGAATACCTCCTAATGTGGAAAGGAACATGTATGAAACTCACAGTGCTAAATAGAACATACCTAGTCACCTCAGATATTCTTATGACCAATAATATGAAAGGCTTCTGAGACAAACAACAGCAAAAAGAAAACCAACCAACAAAAGCTATTTAAAATGGACACTGTTGGCTGGATGAGTGCGTCACACTTTATCAGAGAATCTGGTCTCCCGGCACGTGCAGGAGACAGTTCTCAGCATAGGTCTGGTCTCCTCCCCTTCGCGCTTCTTAGTTCCGGTGTGTTTTCTTCCAACAGCCAGGCTGCATGATAACCTATCCAAAAATTAACATGACGACATCTCTCTCACCCTGTTTTAGTAATGGATCGATCCTTCAGATTTAATGTTAACAAAAATGTACTCACCACCGGGATCCCATCTGAATCTGAAGGCTGAAGGTTGTCATGGAAATATTCTCTGATTTTATTTCTATGATTATTGTGTCATCTTTATCAGATTAAAGACTCTCAAACTGTACAGTCTAATATTTTGTTTTCTTAATATAGTCATGAAGTTATATAACCATACCACATCTATTTCCAGAACATTTCCATCTCTCCAAAACCAGACCCCTTTCCATGAGCAGTCACTCCTGTATTCCTGTTCCACCCTCTGTCTAGTCCTAAGCAGCCCTGAATCTGTTTTCTTGCTTCTATATATTTGCTTATTTGGGATTTTATATATCAGTAGAATAATATAATATGCATCTTTTGGAACCTGGCTTCTTTTGCTTGGGGTAATGTTTCAAGGCTTAACCTATTCTTTCTTTTATTTATTCTATTTGGTTTTTTGAGGTAGGGTCTCTGGGGTTCCTGGATCCTCGGGCGTGGCTCCCCGAAGGCATCCAGGCAACCATGGAGAGCAGGGTCTTGAGAGGCCGTGAGCGCCATGAAAGAACCACTTTCTGGAGGCAATGTCAGTGAACAGCTCGTATATTTGTCAGGGAAATGGGTTTATAAGCAGTTGGGAGCGGGAAGAGGGTCCTAAGGGCATTGGTGGGTTCAAAGGTTGCTAGCCAATGCCTAGGGACGTTCATTTCAGCATGTAGGGAGACAGTCAGGGGCAGCACTTAGTGAGAGTCACATGATCTACATAGTGGTGGGAAGCGGGTCACGGGGATGGGCTGTGTGAAGGCTGCTGGCTAATAAGGAGTTTCCTAGGCAACTGGCCAAAGGTCACAGGGCTATGCACAGAGCCTAAGTTAAGGTGTGCCAGGCTTGGAGAGGGAGTGGCCTCCTATAGCCCCGGGGGTCCTTAGCCTTGCCTGGCAGCTCAGGCCCCTTTCCTGAAGGCTCCAGCCTGTGCCTGGTAGTGTGGGACAGGTCTCTTCTAGCCCAGGCTGACCTGGAATTCACTATGTAGTCTCAGGGTGGTCTTGAACTCATGGAAATCCTCCTACCTCTGCCTCCCAAGTGCTCGGATTAAAAGTGTGTGCCACTATGCCCAGCTCATTTCTTTATACTACAAAACTACTGTTTATTTTTTAACCGTTTTTTTTACTGATAATTCTCACACATGTATAATGCATTTTAATCATAATCCCTTACATTCCCTTCTTTTGCTAACCTCTTCCACTGAATCCCTTCTACTTTCCAACCAGTCTGTCCTCTATTTTGATGTCTTTCCCCCACAACTCCATCATCTATGATGGAATGTTGATGGGTCAATATTATGTAGGCCCTGTGCAGGTAATGACAGTCATAATGAAGTCATATGTGTAATGGCCACTTCATGTCCAGAAGGCAGCATTCCCAAGCATTCTTCCCCATCTTCTGGCTCTTAGATTCTTTCTATCTCCTCTTCTGCAATGTTCTCTGGGCCTTGACGACACAACAGAGATGTCTTATGTAGTGCTTAGCACTCAACAGCCGCTTATCCTCAGTGCTTTCATGAGTTCTGAGTCTTCCATGTACCAACTATTGCAGGAATATAATACGCGTTATTTACTTTTTCATCTGTCAATAGATACTTGGATTGTTTCCATTTCAATATTATGAATAATGTTGCTATGAACATTCATGTACAAATTTTCATGTGGATATATGTTTTCATTTGTCTTGAGTATAAGCCTAAGAATAGAATTGCTGAGTTATGTGGTAACTCTGTTTACTTTTTGAGGAATTGTCAGACTGTCTTTCAGAGTGACTGGTTCATTTTTCGTTGTTGCCAGCACAGCATGAGGGTGCCAATTTGTCCACCATGTTTTATTCTCTCTCTTCTTAATTACAGTCTTCCTTGTATAGATGAGTTGTGAGCTTATGCAATAGCCAATGATGTCAATCATTTTGCTTTTCAGTCCATATGTTTATTTTAAAATTATTTATTATTTATTTATTTATTTTAAAGCTCTCTACTGTTTTTTTAAAATATATTTTATTTATTATTTGAGAGAGAGAAAGAGGTAGAGAGAGAGTAAGAAAGAATGGGCGTTCCAGGGCCTCCAGCCACTGCAAACAAACTCCGGATACATGCACCCCCTTGTGCATCTGGCTTATGTGGGTCCTGGGGAATCGAACTTGGGTCCTTTGGCTTTGCAGGCAAGCGCCTTAACCACTAAGCAATCTTCTCCAGCCCTTAAAGATTATTTATTTATTTGCAAGGAAAGAGAGAGAAAGACACAGAGAGAGAGAGAGAGAGAGAGCGAGAGAGCACCAGCAGGGCCTCTAGTCACTGCAAACAAATTCCAGATGCATGCACCACTTTGTGCATCTGGGTACTGGGGAATTAAACCTGGGTTGTTAAGCATTGCAGGCAAGCACCTTAACCACTGAGTCATCCCTCCAACCCTCAGCCCATATGTTTTAATGAACAATTATATTGATTAAATATGACATTCTATTTTCATATTTTGATTTTTTAATTACTTTTGAGCCAAGTGGTAAAGAGAACTTGCTGCCAGTGTCATATTTAGAAAGCCACTTCATTTACAGCTAATCTTTAAAAACGTCTAACAGCTTTACATAACAGTAAAATCTAAAATTAAATACTACAGCAATAATTTCACAGAACAAATTTCTATAAGATAATAAAACATACTTTCTATAATAGAGGATAAACAGAGAGATGAACCTCGCATCTATTATTGGATATTTTTGTTCAAACAGCTTGTTTTCTGTGGAGGAATGTTGAAACGCTTCTACCCCTTCTAGCAGGATTAGCAGAGCATCCACATCTGGAATGTGGACCATATGCGATGGCTCCACAGGGCTTGATCAGTCTTTGCTTTGAAAGAGGAAAGGGAGAAAACATAATGTGTTTCTAGCAGAAGAATCTAAGGTCACAATCAATTAAAAGAATCAACAGAGTGTTTTGGGGTGATGTGCAGAATCACTAAACAAACAAAATCACAGCCAAACACTTTTTTTTTTACTTGATCTGGACCTTAAAAAATATTTTCTTTAATGAAGGGGTATGAAAGGAAAAAATAAGACCTTATATTTGCACAAGACACTTTCAATTCTGGCTCAAATGTTGCACTTAAGGTAATATATATATGAACCAGTCCTGCAAATAAAATATAAAAAGGATAAATCTCTAGAATCTCTGGCATTTCCCCTGGTAGTAGGCTCTGAAACAATAGAATGGGGGGGAAAACCTTGCTTTTGTGGATTTGTTTTAGGAAAACATTTTTAGAAAAAATATTTTTCATTTGTAAGAGATTTAGTTATCTGAAAGCATATATCTATAATCCATATCTATATATAGCTTAGATAGATAGATAGATAGATAGATAGATAGATAGATAGATAGATAGATAAATGGATGTGAATGACAGACAGCCAGGGTCTCTTGCCACTACAAATGAACTCCAGACACATGCTCCACTTTGTGTATCTGGCTTTTTTGTTTGTTTGTTTTTTGTTTTTTGTTTTTCGAGGTAGGGTCTCAGCCCAGGCTGATCTGGAATTCACTATGTAGTCTCAGGGTGGCCTCGAACTCATGGTGATCCTCCTATCTCTGCCTCCCAAGTGCTGGGATTAAAGGCGTGCGCCACCACGCCCGGCTTTGTGTATCTGGCTTTTTAAATGGCTACTAGAGAACTGAATCCAGGCCAGTAGGCTTTGCAAGCAAGCACCTTTAACTACTGAGCCATCTCACCAGCCTCGAATTATAACACAATCTTGAATACAAATTGGAGGAATAGTGCTGAGGCTATAGCCCAGTAATATTGTACTTGTCTAGCATGCCTAAAAGCCCAGGCTTCACCCTCAATACCACAAAACAATCAACCAAACAAAACAAGTAGTAAGATAGCATCTAGAATCTGCATTCATCAGTTCCTCGTCTGAGGATTGGACCAGTCAGTCTAGGGGAAAAATACCAAGGAGCAAGCTAGTCCAACCAACTGTTAGTGACTAATTATGTTTCTAAGTCTTGTAAAAATGTATTTCCTTTCTCTTCAAGGGACTAAGACAAAATGAACTAAAGATCTTGAGGTTTTTTTTAAACATAATTTTCTTTTTTGTTTTTGTTTATTTTTATTTATTTATTTGAGAGCAACAGATAGAGAGAAAGAGGCAGAGGGAGGGAGGGGGAGAGAGAGAGAATAGGCATACCAGGGCCTACAGCCACTGCATCTGGCTTACGTGGGTCCTGGGGAATCAAGCCTCGAACCCAGGTCCTTAGGCTTCACAGGCAAGCACTTAACCACTAAGCCATCTCTCCAGCCTGATCTTAAGTTTTTTTTTTTTTTTTTTTTTTTGAGGTAGGGTCTCACTCTAGCCCAGGCTGACCTGGAATTCACTATGGAGTCTCAGGGTGGCCTCAAACTCACAGCAATCCTCCTACCTCTGCCTCCCGAGTGCTGGGATTGAAGGCGTGTGCCACCACGCCTGGCCGATCTTGAGGTTTTTATGTTAGTAATGGTAATAACTTGTGACAAAGAGAATAAAATAATCAGAATTTATTAACAAATTCATTTGCTGCATAAAGTGTCTTCAAGGAAGTTAGAGTTGTTTATACTAATCCCAATAACAGTATTGGAAACACAGTAACTTCTTAAGGTGTTTTCTGTTTCTTCCTAAGGTGTTTGGGAATCTATAGCCCTTTTACAAAATATTAGTGTCAACTTGACATTTTTATTTAATATTTTCTGTCCAATGGACTTCATGCTTTATTAAGTATAAAGAAGTATAAGGCAAATTATTTTTATCTAGCTTGTGTAAATGTTTCTTATTTCTATGTTGTAGTTGTAGTTTGTAGAAATGATTATTGGAAATATAGCTCCCATATTAAATTATAATTTTAAATGATATTTCTATTTTTAGGGCTTGACAGTACTTTCCAGACATAGAAAACTGAGGGAACTTTCTCTATCTGAGTGTTCTAGAATCACTGACATTGGAATTCGGGTAAGACTATTAAAGTCTTCTGCTGAACTATAGTTAATTTGTGTAAATTTGTACATTTATACAAAACCGTATCCATTCATGTAACAGGGTCAGGATTTAAAAACATATTTGATAAGATGATAGACCAAAGGGATTTTTATGTGTGTGTATTGTATACGTGTTTACACACATGTGTATGTATGAATATTTGTATATGTGTGTGTGTGGAAGTCTGAGGTAAGTGTCAGATGTCTTTCTCAGTTGCTTTCCTCCTTATTTTGAAACAGGGTCTTGAATTGAACCCAGAGTTTATGTGTTCAACTAGACTAGCAAGCCCTCAGGATTCTCCTGTCTTTGCTTTCCCAGACCTGAAATTACAATGTGTTGTAGCTACACCTGGTCTTATTTTGTTTTATTTTATTTTATTTTATTTTTCATTTTTTTGAGGTAGGGTCTTGCTCTAGCCCAGGCTGACCTGGTATTCACTATGTAGTCTCAGACTGGTCTCAAAGTTACAGTGATCCGCCTACCTCAGCCTCATGAGTGCTGGGATTAAAGGTTGTGCCACCATGCCCAACCACACCTGGCTTTTTTGTGGTGATGAGGATCTGAATTCCATTCCTCATACTTCATTCACTTCACCCACTGAGCCACTACCTTAGCCCAGACCCAAGGTGATTAAAACAAAACAGGAGCTGGAATAGAGCTCAGTTGGTAGAGTGCTTTCTTAGCATACATGTAGCCCTGGGATCGATCAACAGCACTTCATAAAGGCCAGGCATGATGGAACACATCTATAATCCCTCACAACTTGGGAGGTGGAAGCCGGAAGATCAGAAGTTCAAGGTCAAAAGCATCCTTTGCTGCATAGTGAGTTGAAGGCCAGCCTGTAATATGTGAGACCCTTAAACAAACAACAATTAAGCACCATTGTGAATGAGTTTATCACTGAGACTCAATGTTAATGTGGTGCTTTACCATTAAAAATGCTCGGCTTTGTTCCTGGTGATTCTTGATTCCAAATAAGTCAACGCTCCTCCAGGAAACTGGGTCTTGTACAAAGCCAGAAAGCCAGGCTCTGGGGGTCTTTGGGGCTGAGTACCCTATTGTGAGTTTGTTTTCCTCTCAGATTATTTTAGGGAGATTTCTTGCCTTTTTTCTTTATAGTTGTACATATTTATTTATGAGGTATAATACAATATTTAATACATGTATATTTACAATGTGTACCCACCCACCAACTATCTATTCATGCATGTGTGCATCCATCAGTCCAGTCACTGTCTTAGCCATAGATCTATGGGCCAGGGGTGATATTACAATACACAACAAAGAGTGATTCAACTTAAATGTCAGTACTACTGAAGTTGGGATACCAAGCTCTATGTTGTGATTCTAGGTCCCCTGAGAGAAAAGACCATCCCCTATTTGAGTTAGTAGCTCTAGTAGTTAGTTGAGTTTCTTTTCTTTTCTTTTTTTTCTTTTTAATTTTGAGTAAGAGACAGAGAGAGAGAGAGAGAAAGAGAATTGGCATACCAGGGCCTTCCAATCACTGTGAATGAGCTCCAGTCAGGTGCACCCCCTTGTGCCACATGTGCGACATTGTGTGCTTGTGTCACTGTGCGTCTGGCTATGTGGGACCTGGAGATTCAAACATGCGTTCTTAGGCTTCACAGGCAAGTGCCTTAAATGCTAAGCCATCTCTTCAGCTTTGAGTTGTGGGTAATTGTGGGTGTTTAATAAATGTTTAAATTGAGGAAATTGCAGCCCAAAATAAACAGTTAAAATAGTAGCATTTGTAATGTCAGATTATATTTCTTAGTATAACCAATTATATTTGACCAATAACTAGAAATCATGCCATGGTTCTGACAATAGACTCTTAACAACCATTGTTTTTTAAAATGCTCTGTAAAACTAGGCATCAGAAAATACAATTTTCTGCTATTTGTTTTTGAGTCTGTAGACTCCAGGCAATCCCCTCCCCACTGATAACCCTCCTGGTGCCTAAAAATTATACTATTTTTAGGTGCTAGGTATTTTAGGTGAAAACATTCATTCATATGCTAACTACATGATCATACAGCTGAATTTTAGTACATATTCTTTTCAAGCTTCATCTTTTAAAAAGTACTGTTTATATATTTTCAATGATCTAAAAGGTGTTTTTAAAAAGAAATATGGAATTCAGATACATAGGAACACAAAATTATTTAATTATTACTTGTACAAAATCAGATGCTCTATTTTCATTTATGGACAGGAAATTTTTATATCTCATTATATCTCCTAACTATTTTCCCCCTCACTGCTTTTGATCTATGTGTTTATGTAAGCGTGTGTGTGTGTGTGTTAGCTTTTGGCTAGTTTTATCCCTTACAGAACTCACACTCCCAGGTATGTGGCAATTTTTTTCTTCCTTGGCACCTCCAAGCTCAATTAAGTCTCAAAAGGGAATAGAAGAAGAGAGGGGAGGAGAAAGTGACCCAAGAACCAATTTCACAATTCCTTATCTGGATTTACATGAGAGGGGAAGAGTTGACGCTGTTTAAGTTGAAATGTTTAGATTGCCCACAATTTTCTAAGAATTCCCTCTTATTACTTATGAAAGATGGCTATAAGGGATGGTCTCCTTACAGCATAAGGCACTGATATTTTTTCATGTATTTAATGTAATTAATGAGAAAATGAAGAGGTTTGTACCCTGGATAGGTTTTGCAAGAGTCATAAACATAATAAGAATGAAACATCACCTCATTGTAGTATTTGACTGGAGCCACAGCACTGTGGATTATGTGTCAGGAGCCTCAGATGAATTGACTTTCAGGATCTGGCTTTCATTACTTTCCCCATCTTTATTTCTTTTCTGAGAATATTAGATGTTCAATGATTATGCTAAAGTAAAATTATTTGGTACTTTGGAAAGTCCTTTTGGGAGAGATGTTTGTTATAGCACAGTTAAGCATTTCTTAAGAAACATTTTCCTTGAGCATTTTATGAATTTAATTAAATAACAAAATGTCCAGTTTAGCAAAGGAATTGGTTTAAATGGGGATGTTATAATGCAGATAAGTTGGAAGTTCTGTCATAAACTATCTTGATAGAAGCAATGGAATAAATCCAGTTATTTATTTACTTTTTTATACTCCTTCCTGAGAATGAAGTATGCTATACATATACTCATGTAACATGCATACATATGAATATGTATATTTTTATTTATGAAAATTATCTGTGAGTGAAAACCTTGAAACTAGACAACACTTTGATTACTCTGTTGTTGGTAGGTTGAGGTCACTGATTAAGAAAAGGCATTAACTTCTCTCAAAGTTCATAATCCACATCCCCATGGGGAATGCCAGCCCTCAGTGGAATGGGGACAGGGAGGAGGCAAGTGATGGCACCAACACGTGGTGTGTCCATACAAAGTATATACTTAATAAAAAAATCAAGAGCATTAGGAGAGATTCAGGTTTCATTATTATTCATTATTACCACAAAACTGATGCATATATGTATGCATATATATGTATACACACTTCAGTATATACTATTAGATGACATAATGTACTGCATATATGTCAAAGTATATATTTTTATACCCAAATTGTACACAGAGATACTATAATATAATCATATATACATATGTATATGCTTCTAAACTAACACCAATAAATCATGCCCAATATTCAAAGGAAATGATAAAAATTAGTTTGTGAATAAGTTATATTTTAATTTTAAAAATTAATTATCCATATAAACAGCAAGGTTCTTTTCCCTATGAAAGTATATAGACTAGTTCTCTCACAAAAAAACGTAATGATAACATATAAGGATGTATGCCTGGTCATCAAGACCTAATTTTACATCCTTTTTGCTTCTTACATGGACAAGATGTTAAATAATTCATTTAGCTTCACAACAATCCTTTGCTGCTATAGTGAATGCATTTGTGAAGCAGACAGCAAGAAGCAGTCTAGAATAGGACTCAGCTTTTTTGGTAAGCTTCCTGTAAATTTTTCTGTAAAGGGTTAGCTCACATAGACTTTGGCAGGCCATATGGTCTTTGTCAGTTACTCAAATTTGTCATGATAGCATAGAACTATCCATAGACAATAGATAAACCAATGAGAGGGCTGCATTCCAATAAAACTTTACATATGGACACTGAAGTTTGAATTTTATATAATTTGTATGCCATGGAATATTATTCTTTTGATTTTTTTTAAAAAAATCATTTAAAATATGACAACTAGATTGGCCATGGTAGTGCATACCTGTAATTCCAGCATTCTAGAAGCAGATGAAGCATCATGATTTTGAGACCAATCTAAGTACTAAACTGTATAAAACATCTAAGTGCTCAGCATGGCTTGTGATAGTGGAGCAAATGTGCAAAGACTATTATCAATAATTACTATTATTTATTTATTTATCCAAGAAAACAACATTTACTAGTAAGTTAAATATTATTAGTATAATAGTTTAATAATTTATTTGTGCATATTTAAACATAGGTAATCTTGAGAGCCAAATTATTCCTCATGACCAAGAGGGTAGTATAGAATATGTTCTATGAAGAAATACTTTACTCACCTTCAGTCTTTTGGATGATGTAATGTGTTTTCTAGAGACACCTACATATCTTACTAAAAAAAAATGTGTAATACCACATATTCATTTTCTATTTGAGATAAAAAGCATGAGAATAAGAAAATGGGTCATTAGTTCATTGAAATTGTAAAATTGGACATTTACCAAATTGCCATTAATGTAAGTAGAATATCTAGCATGTGAGCATACCCATTCTGGCAGTTACTTAACACTGCTAAGGATAAATTATATATATGACCCTAAGCTCCAGAAAGGAACTATTTTCACCCTTGTTTAGTCTGAATCCTTATGCACTTCTATCACAAACTCAATGCCTGGTGTTAATAACACACACACACACACACACAGAGAGAGAGAGAGAGAGAGAGAGAGAGAGCGAGAGCTAGAGAGAGCAGCTTCATGCCCTTCACCTTCCATTCACATGTGGGTAAGAGTGAATGAATCTTGGCGGAGGAGAAAGTAGTAGGCGAAAAGGAGCAGAAGGAACATTCCTCTTGTATTCCCGTACTAGATCCTGCAATAACCTCTAATTGTTAACTAGGAAGAGAAGATTCAAGACTTAGATTGTTCATCAAACCCAGATATCAGCCCCCTGTTGTGTAAAGGAGTCTTTTGAGAAAAATAACTATTGACATCTTGACCAGATACACATGTGACTGCACACGGAGACTTTTGAAATGAGGCGTGTTGACATTCCCCCATTTAAGAAGGGATGTGGGATGTCCCCTGAGATCTTAGGCACCCCTGTGCAGCTGTATGCACTGCCGCATGAGGTCTCAGGGGAGATGAGTATATGCAGGGTGGACCATCACAGCATTAGGAGCTCTGTCTAAACAGTTAGGGAGGGTCGCCATCCATGCTGGGATGACGCTTTTCAGTGCTGTGCCTGGTTTGGGTCTACAATCGCCTGTAAGTAACCCCTCACCCATATTCCTTCCATAAGAAAGACCAAAAGATGCGCTGGGGTTCTCCAAGGAGAACTCTGGTGTAATTGGACTTTGGTCTGTCAGGGGTACCCTGATTATATAGAGAGCTAGTGCAGGTGTCTCCCCAGAAAAGAGTGCATGCTACACCCCCTTATGTTTTATTAATTATAAAGAGGGTATCACTGTCAGAGATGAATGTGTGCGTTTTAAAGCCCCCAACTCAGAATACAGTGGAGAGATGAAAGGCGTGTGGGTGGCTCAGGTTCACCTGCTGACCTGTCGTTCACACCTGCCTTGGCCTTTATAGTCTTCACAAGTTGGCTGACTGGTACCTTGAAGGTGGCTCGGGTGGTGAATTTAAAGATGTAGTATCTGATGGCCACAGACACCTGCCAGCTCTACCTTCTCTCTACCTTCTGCTTGCTGTCTTCTTGGGGCGCCTGTCTTCTGAGACCCTCAGTTTTGCACGAGCTGCTTGGTATAATATGTTCTCTTCTTTACTCTTCAATATGTTCAGCTCTCCTCCTTATCCATTCTCTTGGATCATAAACTTATTTTTAATTGACTTTTAGTAACAGATTTGCTTTTCAGATAGAAAGGAGGTAGACAAGGAGATAGGGAACGAGGGAAGGGAAGGGCAGCTCTGCAGGACAAGCCAGGCCCTGCCTCATCGCTGGGAGCACAGCAGAGCAGGACCCACTGCTGTGTGTCTGGCTTTCAGCTGGCACAGGACACAGGAGTGTTGAGGGATTTAGGTGGGTTTGTAGGTGTGGGTCTCCTCTGAGTGGAGTCTGAGGAGGATCTGAGGTTCAGAGCTCAGTGGCTTGCCTTAGACTACCTGTGCCTGAGAAGAGAAAGCCTTAGAACTTGTGAGGCATCTGTGGTGCTCATATCAGTGAGGTCTGACGTACTCACCTCATTCAACAACAGTCTTCTTCCCCAGAAAGGCCTCTCTCTGTCCAGCCTGCTCCGGAGTTTAAGAAAGGTGGAGTTCACGGACACTAACAGCTAAGCTGCATTATTCTGATCTTAAATACTTGCTTTGATCCACTATGCTTTTTAACTAGTTACAAAATATTTATGCAAGATTCTATCAATCATTTTTATTTGTTGATATCTCCACCCTCCAGTGTTCACCCAAAATTGATTTCAATAGCCTTTGACACATACTGACTCACAATGCCAAAGATGGGTTAGATGAGTTGTCTTTCCTAGCAACAATTCAAAAATCAACACCAGTTTCTCTTTAGTTTCCAAGATTAAATCCTTCAAGAATCATCAAAGTATGAGATTTCATTAACTCCACCTCTTCTCCGGGGATGAAGTTCTCTTCATGGGTTGCAAGGGAAGCCACAAGCAGGATTCCTGTCCAAATGATCTTATTGATTAGCCTTTGCCACAGCAGAGCTCTGAGCTGTCCCCGTATGGGGAGGTGGATCCTGCAGACATTTGGCTCCACTGTTCAGGGAAGTTTGCTGCCATCCTGTGCTCCTGGTTAGCATTGGGAAACATGACTGGAAGAAAGTTCTATGATGAAGATCCAAGTGGGTGGTGGACATCAAAGTGTTTTGAAGTGTTTTAGGAGAAGAAACTAAATAATTTTCTCTGGTAGAATTAAAGAGGTAGCGATCTGACACTTTGCTGTAAAAGCAGCATCCATTAAACCTGGAACAATTAAGAGCTGAATTCAGAAACCCCTGCTGCACTGACTATCCATGCTGAGAATGGTCTCCTGAACTTTGTCATAAAACAGCCAATCCCAGGAGACTCGAGGCACCTGGAATCAACTGGGAAGCCCAGACCAACTCTTGCCAAGACACCGGGGCATTAGTCTTTCTTCAAAGGCCATGAGAAAAGGCAATAAACTCAGCATTCTGGTGTTGCTCTTGACACTAACATGGTTCCAATTGTAAAAGCAGCTCAATAGAATTTGAAACTTGCCAGACTTCAAAGGATGTGGGATTTGACATCTTGTCAGATTCCCACAGCCTGTAAGGTTCCAGGGGGATCTTGGAGTCATGGGCACCATGTTTTCTTGGCTAAGAAACAGCTGAAGCTGAGAACGCCTTATATCAGGCTTGGCATTTTGCTCATTCCCACTGAGGAGAACTTCTTTGGACAACTGAAGTTCTGCTGAACTTGCTAAATGAAGTGCACATCTGTTATTTTCACACTGAGTGTCCACAGAGAAGACCTATATGGGAATGTGTTAAAAGCAAGATAATCCTCAGGAGGCCTTTCCTGCCCTGTGAGCAACCCCTGGGATATTAGTTTATCCTGCGTAATATGAAACTTCCCAGAGTTAAACAAAGGTTGTCAGACTGTCTGTAGACCAAAATAAAAAGGAAGGGAAAATAAACATGAGGATTCCTCTTTCCTACCAGCAGTATGAGTTTATGCTTATTTTACTTCTTAAACCTAAGTGGCCAATCTGTTTTTGATCCCTCTCATGGTGACACACCTGGGATTTCCCCACCGTGCCTTGCCTAATGTGAATCAGCACTTGTGCATGGAGTAGAGGCTGCAGCTCCGAGGTTCTGGTTTCTAATCACCTGCTCGCTCTGTCATTTGCAGTTAGACTTTGTTCACCATATTTCCTCGCCAAGCCTTCATCAATTTAAAGGTGATGTTCTCAGACTTCAAAGTGACAGACATCACTGTCACAATCGTTCTGGGTCCACCATGACAGGTAACAGTCAGCTTTTGTGATGGATCTAATTTCTGTCAAGTATGCCTGGAGACCACATGTTCTTTCCATCTCCTAGAAAGCCTATGAGATAGTTCAAGTTCAAGTTATTGTTATTTTTGTTTGTTTGTTTGTTTGTTTTTTGAGGTAGGGTCTCGCTCTGGGCCAGGCTGACCTGGAATTCACTATATAGTCTCAGGATAGCCTGGAATTTGCAGCGATCCTCCTACCACTGCCTCACAAGTGCTGCAATTAAAGGCATGCACCACCATGCCTGGTTCAAGTTATTTTTATTCTCTTCTTACAGATGAGAAAGTTGAGGTTAAAAAAATGTGCTCATGAGGCTGGAGAGATTGCTCAGTAGTTAGGGCATTTGCCTGCAAAGCCTAAGGACCCAGGTTTGATTTCCCAGTTTCCATGTAAAGCCAGATGCACAAAGTGGAGTGTGTATCTGGAGTTCCTTTGCAGTGGCCGGAGGCCCTGGCATGACCATTCTCCCTCTCTCTCTCTTTCCCCTTCTCTCTCTCCCTCTCTGTTTCACTTTGCTTGCAAATAAATAAAAAAATAAAAAAAAACGTGTTCAACATCACATAGACACAACTTTCTTAGATTTCAAGCTCTCTGCTTTTCTACCAGTCTGGTTGCCTCCACTGACTAGGCCATGTTTTATTCTATCCTAAAAGGGTAAAAGCAGTGCTAATGGTTCATGAACTCACTCTTTCTTAAAGATTCTTAAATGCAAGAGGTCATGCCTAGAGTAAGTGTTCTGAGTTGTCATTTTCTTGAGAAAAAATATATGTACAGATAGATTTACAAATATAGATGTAGATGATATATATTTTAAAAAGTACAGGAGGATGTGCAAATAGAAACCTATCAACCCACGCAGGGGTATAGTTCAGTGGTAGAGAATTTGGCTGCAGAAATCTATCAATCCTGTGTGGCTAATCACTATAGCTTATGTAATTTTTCCACCCTTCTTCTCCAAGCAGGGCTTAGGGAAGGACGTAGGTAATTGGACCAGTTATCATGAAGAATGGAAAAGTGGGATTATGCCACTGACCACAAGGAAAACATTTGATTAACATTTGTTTCAACCCTGCCTCATTTTTATCTTGTAGACAAAATCTAAAGCCAGAAACTTTTCTGAAAATTTTCAACAAATTTTAACTTACCAGATATAATTCAAAGATCTTTTGTTTTGGTCTTTCTTGTTCTTCTCTAAGTTTTTGCAAGGTATGTCCTCTCACTGCTTATCCTTTCTGTCCCTCAACCCCCTCACCACTTGCTTTCTTTCCCTGTGCCTGTCACATTTTATATTTTAAAAATAATTCCCTTGATTTTTACCAAGTTCCCTGAATCTGTGAAGTCAGTAAACTATCAAGCTTTAGTGACAACCAAACATGTACTATTGTTCAGTGAGTGCCTCTAGAGAAAGCATTTATCCAGCAAATAAGAAAGACAGTATCTCGGGGTTATGATAAAACACCAGGATTTCATTATTTTATTAATTATGCACTTTACTATATGAACATATCATATGTTGGTCATATTCCCATCAGGTTATACTCTTTTAAAAATGTTTTATTTTTATTTATTTATTTGAGTGAGAGAAAGAAAGAGGCAGAGAGGATGAGAGAGAGAGAGAGAGAGAGAGAGAATGGACACACCAGGGCATCCAGCCACTGCAGACAAACTCCAGACACATGCATCACCTTGGCACATCTGGCTTATGTAGGTTCTGGGGATTCAAACCTGGGTTCTTTGGCTGTGCAGGCAAGTGCCTTAATCGCTATGCCATCTCTCCAGCCCCCATCAGGTTATACTCTTATATCTCTCCTCTGACACTCCCATTCCACTGAGGGCCCTCCTCAGTGGGATTATTGGTATTCACTGTGGAGCCATGAGTGTATCTATCAGTCTCTGTGGAGGGGAGGGACAGTGCCTCAGAAATACTAGAATTTCTAAGACTTTTATTTAGATTTATTTTTATCTCATATTTTACTTGCTTACATATGTTTATAATATAGGACATATAATCAGTTGAATACCTCTATGACTTACACAGTACATTAATATACATTTATTGAGAGCATATGCTCAAAATATTTCAACTGTGGTGTTTATGATTTTAAAACTTTGGCAATCACAGCCACAGAGAATCTGATAAAATATTAATACTAAATGCACTTACTCACTGCCTACTTTATGCCAGGAACTTTTAACTGCTCTGCTCATATTAACTCAATCTTCTCAATAGCTCACGAAGAAGGTGCCTTCTGAAGGTATCACTGTGCTCATTCCCACAGTGCAAAGGTGAGCATTAGGACCTTGAAAGTCTGGATAATTTATCCAGAGATACAGAACTTCTAGCAGCAAGATCTGGACCCAGGTCAGCAAGTCCCCATACCCTGGACAGAACAGAGGAAGGATGGACTTTAATGTGCTCTATAGGGTTCTCAGCATCTACCAGGAGCTCATTCTCCTCCCTTGTGCCAAGAAACATTCTCCACCCCTGTGGGCACTCCCTGTTTGAACTCATCTGCACACCAGGTGCCGGGGCCACAGGATACACTGAACATGATCTGTGCCCTCCAAAATCTATGGTCAACACAAAAGACGATTACATAAGTAGCTATCATACAAGTAGAAAACAAGAAAGAGGGGGCTGGAGAGATGGCTTAGCAGTTAAGCGCTTGCCTATGAAGCCTAAGGACCCCGGTTCGAGGCTCGATTCCCCAGGACCCACGTTACCCAGATGCACAAGGGGGCGCACGCATCTGGAGTTCGTTTGCAGTGGCTGGAGGCCCTGGCGTGCCCATTCTCTCTCTCTCTCTCTCTGCCTCTTTCTCTCTGTCTGTCACTCTCAAATTGAAAAATAAAAAAAAAAAAAGAAGAAAACAAGAAAGAAACAATAATAAGAATTTGGAGAAGTCATTTCTGCAAATGGAGGAATTGCTGGTCACCAAAACTTCTCTCCCATATAGTTTTGCAACAACTTTCTTTGTGCAAGTATGTTTGGTAATGCTTGCTGTGGGTTTTGGCTTTACCCCCCTCTCCCTTCCCTGTCCTTTTCATGCTGAAAAGTAGGGTGCCCCTCTGCGGCTGAGCCTTAGTGGACTACATCTGGCTTGGCCTGGCTTCCTAGCAGGGGGAGTGGGAGCAAAGGCGCACTCCCACCATGGCAGGGCCTCAGATTGTGCAGTCTGCCTGGCCCAGGTCAGGACCACTCCCACCTCTGCAGATGCTTCCCAGGAACGAGGCCATCTTTGATGAAATGTACCTCACATGTATGACATAGACTTATGAGGCCCCCAAAACTGGAGTTTTGCACTTAGTTATATACTTAATATTGTGGAACTTGTGTTTTTAGCTTTTGAGGTAGCCCAAAATAGTCTTCATTAAACAAATTGGTTCTTTTTAACACATTTTCCCAGAATTATTAACAAAGGGGTAGGGGAGCCTTGTAGTAGAACTAACAGGGACCTAACAAGACAAATAATCAAGAGAGAGTATTATGAGTATAGAGCACACTTTAGCCCAGGCTGGAATGGAATTCATTATGTAGTCTCAGGGTGGCCTCAAACTCATGGTGATCCTCCTGCTTCTATCTCCTGAGCCTGGGCCACCACCCACCATGCCTGGTGAGTGTTTGTTTTTTTAGGGCAAGGGGATGACATGAGTGGGACTTGGTTTCCTATACATACCCAATTTAAGAATGTAGTCATTAAACCCTCATAACTGTTATTCAGCTCAGAAGACATGGAGAAGTGATTAGATTCAATGATTTGGAAATTTTCTTTACAATTGCCATTCCATAGGAAAATATGACGATTAAGCTGGAGGGGAGCCAAACTTGACCATGTTTTCATTTTCTCTTCATTTTCACTGTAAAAGACTTACTTAGAAAGAAGCTTGGCGTTGCATTTTCCAAGAAAAGAAAATCAGCGACATTGATATGTGAACAGTTCTGCAGACCAGAAGTGCACATTATCATTTTATCTGTAAGGCAAACAGGATCCCATAAGAGATTATGTTGAAATATGTCTACAGACCTAAATACTTAGTATGACTTACATGTCTCTAAAGGGAAATATGAACTCTAAGATAACAGTTCTGACTTTAATTCTCAGGTTTGCAACTGATTCAGCATACATCTTGTACCAGTCTTTGTGCCTCAGATCTTTCCATGGATGAGAATGCTACTGTGAATATATCAGAGACTCTGAGATCATTTTTTTTTTTGTACTTTTTTATGAGAGAGAAAGAGAATTGGTGTGCCAGGGCCTCCAGCCACTGTAATCAAACTCCAGATATGTGTGCCATTTGTGCTAATGTGCAACCTTGCATGTTTGTGTCGACCTTGTGCATCTGGCTTACATGGGATCTGAAGAGTCGAACATGAGTCCTTAGACTTTGCAGGCAAACACCTTAGCCACTAAGCCATCTCTCCAGCCCTAAGATCACTTTCAAAGTCATGTAATTTTAAGCCTCTGAGAAATTCAGCTTCAAATAATATTAGAGATTTTAACAAGACATAACGTGGAGCTGATTCAAGTCGTTCAAAGGCATTGCATATGCTACTAGAAGGGGGATTCATACTCTAAGAGCCTTGAATATCCCATTCAGTAAATCACTCTTATAGTTAATTCTTTCTTGATATAAAATTTTTTTGGTTCCTCAAACTCCATCCATTCTGTAAGCAGAAAACATTCATTGCACTCATTGCAACATAAGAAATCTGGTATTATTAAGACAGACTTAGTTTTCCTGAAAGGTACCTATGAAGTAGCAGCCAACCACCTATGTTTATTGAGAAGTTACCCTGTTCTAAATATGATGCTTGTGAACTGGTATTAAAGCTGGAAGAGTTCCAGACAGTATCACAAGAGACTTGCTATATTATTATTATTTAAAATTGAGCTGAGACTTATGGCCAATGATTCTAGTCATTCAAAGGTGGAGTCTCTTCTGTACCACCCTGGGTAGGCTTCACGCCTGCTTGTCTCCAGTGACAGGGACCTTTCTATCTCCTGAATGGTGGAGATGGAAGGTTTTGGACATTGCATAGTTGCTAGACAAGACAGATTTCTGTGCAAAGCTAGTTACCATACAGGAATGAGTCAAATATACTAAGTGCTAAATCAGCTGGAAAACATGAGTTTTGCATGAGGTCAGAGGAAGGAGTGATCACTGTTGGTTGTTGTGGTCAAAAAAAGATGATTTAATGTTGAATAATCACATCATTTGGTTTTTTTGTGTGTATTCATTATTACTAATGCCATATATAGATTTTCATAATAGTTAATATTTTATTTTTTAATGCTTTAAGAGCTTCAGTTGACAAAAATTGTGTGTTTATGAAGTACAACATGATTAATCAATATATGTGTACCCTGTGGAGTGGCTACATAAAACTAATTAACATACCCATCATCTCATAAGCTTTTATTTTTGGACTGAAACTTTAAAACATGTACTTAGCAGTGTTCAAGCATGTGTCACACTGTTATTAACTCTAGTATCCATGTTGTACAACAGACTTCCTAACCTCTACCCTCCTTCTTGAACAATGGCCGCATGTCATCCTTACCCATACACCAAGCCAATCTTAACTGTATGATTCCAATTTTAGTACATGGATTGCTAAAGTTTGTACTACTGAAAACTTATGAAGTGCTTATTTTATGCCATGGAATAATTGTGTTATTATTATATATTATTTGATATGGTGCTATTACAACTTCCTCCAATTAGAACTTGGCTTGAAGAGATAGTAACTCACATAGCAGCAGAGCCAGGATTTTGGCCCCTCTGGGTGATGCCATAGTTTGAGTCCTGCCAGCAGTGCTAATCTGACTCTCCTAGGATCTCCCATCTTCCAGGAACTCGCACACTAGTTCCTTCCCATCTTACCCTGACCCAACTAAGACAAAACGACATAAGCAGTAGGAGAGAGGCCCACTTGGTGGTTTCACTCTAGAGTCAGCCTGATGACCATGAGCTCATCTGACACCCAGTCCTTCTTGTCCTGAGAGCAAAATGACATGTAATTCAAAGGACATGCATGCTTACACAGAAATAAAGGATACCCTAAGAGGATCCCACTAGAGTTCAAAACTCTAGGACTTATGACTATCATTAGTGCAAACTATCATGTACTGAGGTCTCTAATTCAGTGTTCTCAGAATTGAGCTGCTTCTGAGCAAGACAAAACCTCTGGGGAGACTGAACATGTACGGTTATAATAGATACAGGGTTGGGGAGGGACTTTCCCTTAAGTGTTACCTTGACGTGCTCATGGTTTCCAGGTTCTACTCATCTTGGTTTATTATTTTCACAATTACAGATTTAGGTTAACTTTTACAGGTCGTTCTGTTCTTCTATAACTGTTGAGTTGTAAGCTGTTATTCTTTCACATGTTTTTGTGTGCTTGTTTTTGCAGTGCTAAGAACTGAACCTAGGGCCTCATACATGCTAGACAAGTGCTCTACCAATAAGCTATATTTCAGCCATTTCTTTTTTTTCCACTGAAAAGTAGGATTGAACATTTATGAATATTGAGATGAGAGGAAAAATTCATAATGACTTCAGGGCTTTTTCTAGACCTAGAAATCTCAGATGAACATTATGACATTTCAGAACAGTGCTATTGAGCCAGTATTGCTTTCCCTAGTTAGAAAAGGAAAGTGAGTCTCAGAAAGGTAAAGTGACTTGCTAAGTCTTCAGATGTAATACCTGTGGAAATAAAGCTCAAACTCAAGTGAACTTAAAACTAATTCCTTACATTACTTTTACTTTGTCCCCCAGTGTTAGTCTAATCTTACATTCATATTTGTTTCTCCACTCATTTGGCTGACTAAAACCCTAATAATTACTAACATATGAGTCAATTTTCATTAGAGATGACTTCAGAAAAAAACAATTTTGTTGGCAGGGATTTGAATATTACTAAGCTGTTAACCTGATGTGTATGTCTTTTGCTACAAAGAGATTTTGGACACAGTGTTTTGTTGTCCTTTGTTTTATTTGTGGAAACATCTACATTTGGGGAACTACAGTGTATAATAAGTAAACTACCATGGGTGGGAAGGTTGAGATGTATATGGCATTTGAATTCAACTAAGGAAAAATCAAGAAAAAGACCTGTGACCTTGGAATTTCTTGCAGGCATTCTGCAAAACCTCGCTGTTCTTAGAACACTTGGATGTCTCTTATTGTCCCCAGTTGACAGATGAGATTTTGAAAATAGTGGCCATTTACTGCACTCGCGTCACATCGCTCAGCATTGCAGGATGTCCAAAGGTATGTGCGGCAGTCAGAGCTCAGACCTGTGAAAGGGAAGTACCACCAAAGAACCCAGGAAGGGCAGCAGCTGGGGGTCTACTTGACATACAACCTGGGTTTTGTTTTGTCTGTTTCAGACTTGTCTGAGGTGAGCATTAGAGTTTTTTTCCTAATCCTAAATTAATAACTTGAAGATTTCATTTGTGTCAAAGTGGAATTTCAAAAAGATAAAAATATCATTCTCATGCAAATATTATGTCAAAAATTTATTTAAATCATTAATGAGAGAACCAACCAAATAATAAAGCCAGTACACACAGCATTAGGAAAAAAAACTTGGTATTTATAAGAACTGAAGAAAGAGTGTTGGATTATGATTCTCAGGTTGTATTTAAAATTGGTTAATATCCTACAAGGCAATATAACCTTAATCTTGGGTTATAGTTTCTGCTAGACAAAAATAATTAGCAAATCTCCTAAAAAACATTGAAGTGTTAATGTGTAACTTCTCTGATAATGGACCTTAGTAATAAGTAATATAATATTCCATTATTATATTAATATTAGTATATAAGTAGTATGTGAAACAAAAGAATAGCTCTCTATATGTTTCTTCAAGTGAGTCAGCTAAACAACATTCCATTGTTCATATAATAATCTGTGGTCTACTTTTTAAAAATTTTATATATATATATAATATATATAATATATGTATATATATATATATATATATATATATATATACATACATATATATATATATATGGAGAGAGAGAGAGAGAATGGGCATGCTAGGGCCTCCAGCCACTGCAAATAAACTCTAGACACATGTGCCACTTTGTGCATCTAGCTTACATGGGTACTGGGAAATCAAAGTCTGGTTGTTAGGCTTTGAAGGCAAGAGCCTTAACTGCTAGGCCATCTCTCCATCCTGGTCATACTTTTGAGTGTCTGGTATTTTCCTTTTTATAGTTATATTTAAAATAAATAATGCCTATTATAAAATTATGACTATATATAAAAGCTTATAAGGAAAGGTAAAAAATCCACTGTCATACCATCAAACAAACATAACTATTGTTGACATTTTATACTTGTTCTTCCAGATTTCTTTTTTAAATTTTTTTGTATTTTATTTTTATATTTGAGAGAGAGAGAGAGGCAGACAGAGAGAGGGGGATAGAGAGAGAATGGGTATACCAGGGTCTCTAGTCACTGCCAATGAACTACAGATGTATGCGTCACCTTGTACATCTAGATGGCTTATGTGGATCCTGGGGAATTGAACCTAGGTCCTTTGGCTTTGCAGGCAAGCACCTTAACTGCTAAGCCATCTCTCCAGCCCCAGATTTCTTATATATACAAAAGATTATAAACACTTACATAGGGCTTGTGTTTTGCCTTTTGAAAGAATAGACTCATGCTTTCCAAACTACAATGTAAGCCTATTTTTCTCTTAACGTACTATTGTAATGGGGTGCTAGGGGTTCAGGAAAGTCCTTGAACCCCAAACCCTAGATTCATGTCTAATTTTAAACAAAGAAGTGAATAAGTATGAGAAGGCTAATTATTAAATTATTATATTTATTTAGGGAAGTACAGAAGCAAGGAAAGCCATCCACGAGGCTTGAGAGCTCATACGGTGGGCCTAGAAAAACATGGGAAGGACAGAAAGGAGAGTTCAAAGAGCTCCTGCATGTGGAGAAAGAGCCCATGTGGAAAGTAAGGGCTAGGGGGCTCTCCCCTCGGCTCCGGCAGCCTGGGCCTGGGCTCAGCCGAGGGGAGACTCACCAGCAGCTAGATGTTCCTAAGTGATCAGACAGCTCAGAGAGCATGCCTCCCCTTGCAAACAGACTTACGACCTTATGATGGTGGGCCTACCTTGCAGCTCAGGTGAGCTGAGGGACAACTAATTGATTTGGGCTAGGTAGGGGCTTTCTCAGGAAAAGGCTGGCCATGACACCAAGTTCTGGAATCTAAGCTTGACCAGCCAAATGTTAGGATTAGATTTAAATCCTAGGAAAGACCTCGCTCCCAGGAGGGGCCCAAGTTGTTTGTGAAAAAACAGATCTCCTTTAGGCAAGAGATAAGAATTCAGGCCCAAAGACATTCCTGTTTCTTATTTTCAAGAGCCCAGTCACATTAACTGCCTAAAAGAGCTACCTGACTCCCTCTCACTATAAACAAGAAATAGAAATTTTGGGACTGGGGAGATGGGTCAGTTGATGCAAAACCTGAGCTTGGATCCTCAGGATCCACTTAAGCTGGACACAGTAGCTCAAGTCTGGAATCCCAGCACTCTGGTGTTGAGATGGGAGGTAGAGACAGGAGAATCCCAGCCTCACACCATGGCCAACAACAAAGAGATCCTGCCTCCAACAAGGTGGAAGGCAAGAACCAACACCTAAGGCTGTCCTGTGACCTCCACACGCGTGTGGCATGCATGTGTCTGTACTCACAAAAACATATACATAAAAATAAAAGTCTTGAATCCTGGATTAATATGGCAGAATAAATATATACCTATAATTTATCTTGAAATTTTATCAGACCTGCAGAAGAAGAGTGAGGAATAAGCAAAAGAGGGGCGGAAACAAGCTTGAAAGTAGATAGATGCAGTTAGCAGACCAGAGACAGCTTTGCGTTCTAAGCCAGCAGTTGAAAGGCTGAAAAGAAACATTTGATTTATATAAGATCTTTAAACTTGGCCCCACCTTGGACTTCTGGGCTGGGGTTAAGAGGAGTCTGAAATGAGGAAGACTGAGTTAAGGACTGTGGAAAAGCAGATAATCTCCCAAATGTCCTCTTGGCAGCTGTCCCTCCCCATCCCAAATCAAAGATTGGACATTTCTTTTCTCCACCCAGCTTCCAGCTTCAGACAGGACAGTTCTTTGCAATGAGGAGAGGTGAGGGTTATAGTCATACCACAGGATGTTCAATGTCATTACTGCCCTCTACACACTGGGTCAGTATCACCTGACCTACACACCCAGTCCTCACAACCAAAAATGTCTCCAACCCCTGCTCCTGCTAGCAACCCATTGTCTAGAGATAGTAAAACAGAGGGTTAAGCTGGGAGATCCTGGGTTTGAGTGTCAGCATGGAAGTGACAGAGGGGAATGGAGTGACTGAATGCTGAGTGCTCTCCCTTAGAAACCCTGGTCAGCCCAAGATAAAAGATGAAAGATTTAAAAATACTACCATTGAGCCAGGTGTGGTTGTGCACATCTTTAATCCCTGCACTCGGGAGGCAGAGGTAAGAGGATTACCATGTGTTTGAGGCCACCGTGAGTCTACATAGTGAACTCCAGATCAGTCTGGACTAGAATGAAACTCTGCCTCAAAAACAAAACAAAACAACAAACACTTGGAAGGCAGAGGTAGGAGGATCGCTGTGAGTTTGAGGCCACCCTGAGACTACATGGTGAATTCCAGGTCAGCCTGGGCTAGAGTGAGACCCTACCTCGGAAAAACAAGAACCAAAAAACCAAAAACCAAAAAAAAAAAAAAAAAAAAAAAGACCCAAAACAAAACAAACAAAAAAAACCTAAGAATACTACCATTGAGTGTGTTACCAACAAAATACTACCAATCAGTGTGTTATCGCTGTAGGGGAGCACTGTGGTGGGTTGGATTAGGTGTTCCCCATAAACTTACATGTTCTAAATGCTTGATCCCCAGCTGATGCTAGCTTGGGAGGAGGAGCCTTGCTAGAGGAGGTGTGTTGTTGGGGGTGGGCTTTTGGGTGTTATAGCCAGCTCCCCCTTGCCAGAGCTCAGCTCACTCTGCTGCTGCTGTTGTCCACCTGATGTGGGCAAGGAGGTGATGATGCCCAGCCTCTGCTCTACCATCTTTCTCCTGCCATCATGGAGCTTCCCCTCCAGACTGCAAACCAAAATAAACAACTTTCCTGTGACCAGCTTATTCTGGTTGGGTGCATCGTAAGGGCACCAGCCCTGCACTCAGAGCTTCCACTCTCCCACCCCAACACACACTCCCTGCAACCACAACCAGCTCTTCAAGCATTGCCAGACCAAGAGGAAAGTCTCTAAGCTTAAAGACAAAGACCCAAACACATTAACAGGCAAAACTTGGAGTTGACAAATACATACAGGAAAGAAAATTTAAATCATCTAAAATTTTTTTAAGTTTTATTTATTTGAGAGGGAGGGCACACACACAGAGAATGGGCACGGCACGGCCTCTCAGGCACTGCAAACAAATTCCAGATGCATGTGCCACCTTATGCATCTGGCTTACATGGGTACTGAGGAAATGAACCTGGGTCCTTTAGGCTTCGCAGGCAAGAACCTTAACCATGAAGCCATCTTTCCAGCTCTAAAGCATTTTTTTTTAAAACTGTCATGAATTACAAGCTATCAACAACCTCATTCTCTTCTGGTGTGTACACTGATGGGTTTTTAATTATATAGCATCACTCCAGTTCTGAAGCTGCCTGCTTTCTTGTTAGGCCACAAACTCGACTTTTATGCTGTTCGGTCTATGTGGTGAGTACGACACTAATGTGTCTCTGCCCTTCATGAGATTGATTTGAGGGAGCAGTTAATGACTAGGAAGAAAGAAAAAGGGGTTAGGAAAAGGAAGCAATTAAAGTGAATTTCTGAACAATAGCAAAATATTTATGTGGTTTACCCTGGAGAGGAAAAGAGGCAAAAAAACAAAAACAAGGGCTGGAGAGATGGCTTAGTGGTTAAACGCTTGCCTGTGAAGCCTAAGGACCCCAGTTCGAGGCTCGATTCCCCAGGACCCATGTTAGCCAGATGCACAAGGGAGCGCACACGTCTGGAGTTCGTTTGCAGTGGCTGGAGGCCTGGCGTGCCCATTCTCTCTCTCTCTCTCTCTCTCTCTCTCTCTGCCTCTTTCTCTGTCTGTAGCTTTCAAATAAATAAATAAATAGATAGATAGATAGATAGATAAACAAAAAACAAACAAACAAGAAAATAAAACAAGCCAGGGCTTTTGAACTGCACTTGTCTCTGAAGTGTGGCTGATGGAAGCAGGTGACTGGATGCTGGTTACCATCTTGTCTGTGGCGAGTCAGGACACGGCCATCCCAAGTGGCATGAAACAGTGATGATTTGCAGACTGGAAGCAAAGGACAGCAGAGCTGGGACTCACTGGGCCCGGGAAAGCTGCCGCGGTGCACGAAGTCTCCCTGAAGCATCTGCATGTGCTGTATTGAGAGGCTCCAAAAAGCTGCACCCCACCCCATCCCTGCCCGGGGTTTAGATCCAGGGGCAAAGTGGCACACTGAGCTAAAAATCAGTGCAGAACATCTTGTTTCCAGGGGGAATGGAGCAGAGCCAACCCCCACCCCCCAAACTCAGGATGCTACACTCCCAGAAGTTTACATTCTTAAGAGCTAATTAGCAAGAACATGAGGAGAACTGGGCGAATCCGAGGTGTCTGGAGGACTTGTGCAGCATATGAAGTAGATCTGATGTGACCAGCGAGCTCAGAGCAATGGAGACAGCCCTCTGGTCTCCCTTAAGGCCTGTACTCAGCGAAAGCTATGTGACAGAGCAGGCACTGGGCTACTCTCATGCTAATAATAAGTGCTTATTGTCAGAAACGTCTCCAGGGCTTAGACAGCACTGGAAGGTGAGTTATCCACCCTTTGGGCCGCCTGCTTTTAGTCACTCTCATTTTACAGATGGAGAAGTTAGGGGCATAAAGGAGTAGGCTGTGATAGGAACAGGGTACATGACTCAGTGCTCGCTGAAGTGACCTGAGGGAAAAGAGTGAGATATTTACTTATCTGGGACTGCCCTTTTGAACCATGGTTTTCTTCACGTGTACACGTGTGTGCACATGTGCATGTTTGCATGTGTTAGGGTGCGCTGCATGCATGTGCACATGGAGAGGCCTCTCACTAGCCTAGAGCTCACCAAGTAGGCTGGTCTAATCGGCCACCGAGCCCCAGGAGTCGACCTGTCTTCCTCCTGAGTGCTGGGATCGCAAAGTATGCCACCATGCCTGGGATTTTGTACGTGGGTTCAGGGGATGTTTGCATAGCAAGCACTTTAAAGATGAACTATCCTTGGGCTGGAGGGATGGCTTAGTGGTTAAGGTGTTTGCCTGTGAAGCCAAAGGACCCAGGTTTGATTCCCAGGACCCACATAAGTCAGATGCACAGGGAGCACATGCATCTGGAGTTTGTTTGCAGTGGCTACAGGCCGTGGCATGTCCATTCCCTCCCTGTCTCTCCTCTCTCTCTCTGCTTGCAAATAAATTTTAAAAGTTTTTAAAAAAAAGAAGCTATCCACAGCTCTGAGTCATAATCATCTCAGTGCAGCTGGTCAACAAGTCTAGAAATTCTTCCACATGGCCATAAGGAACATCAATTATATGGTTAATAATTGGTTATAAATAAATGACCGATGGATGGCATTTTACCTTATATCAGAAAGGGTGACCATCCTGGCACATGGTACTGGCTAATGTATCACTCCTCTACTGCTCTACAGCCAGTGAGTGCCCCCAAAGTCAGTGGCTGGAGACACTTCCCATTTTATTTGCACACAGCCCCATGGTCAGCAGTTGGGCTGTTATCAATTGGATGATTCTCCTTCTAGTGGATGGGAAGGGTGTCCTGTTGGCTCCGCTCAGAGGGGACCATTGTAGCAGGGCTCAGTTGGGAGAGTGTCATCTTGCTGGAGCTGGTCTCCTTCTCCCACAGCCCCCCTGTAGTCTGTTCTAGGCCAGCAACCTATTCCAAGGAAGGCAGGGTTCAGGGTGGTGGTGAAGATGATGGTTGTGTTCTTATAGCATGTTGAGTATCTTGAAAATCCCCCATAACTTTTTTAAAAAGATTTATTTTTATTTATTAGAGACAGAGAGAGGGGCAGGGGAGAGAGGGAGAGTAAGAATGGGCACGCCAGAGCCTCTAGCCACTGCAAATGAACTCTAGACGCATGTGCCACCATGTGCATCTGGCTATGTGGGAGCTGGAGAATCAAACCTGAGGCTTTAGGCTTCGCAAGCATGTGCCTTAACCACTAAGCCATCTCTCCAGCCCACCCCAGAACTTAATTTTTAAAATCCTGTATGATAATGAACTGTGGTTGTCAAGATGATGAATTTGTAATTGTTTTCTTTTGTTAATTTTTAAATAATGTGCTTATATTTCACTTTATAAAATATTAAATAATTTCATTTAAAAACAAACCAAAACATTTATCCAGGGGATCAAAAGGAGTTGTTTTGGGAATAATAATCTCCACCCAGGAGGCTGGGGCCGGGACCTTGCATCTGAGTGATGGGAATGTATCCAAGTCCTCTCCATCCCCAGTTCCCATCCCTCAGTCGTAAATCCACCAGACAGCCCCTCTTACTGAACACACAAAGCTCCAGTGTAAGGAGATGAGGGCTTCCTTTCAGCTCCCCCGTATCACGCAAACTCGGCCACTTCAAGCTCCACTTGCCCTGCGTGTTCCGTCCTCTCATTGGCTTCCTTCCTCCCCACTGCTGAGAGATTTTATTTTCAGTGACGAGATTCTCTGAGACCCACAGAACATAGAGAAGTGTCTGGGGCATTTTTGTGAGAATCAGTTGCAACGTTGAACCTCGGTTCCAAGCATGTTCCGGAAACAGCAAATACTTAGACAATGACAGCATCTATTTTCCTAAACTTAAAAAAAAAAAAAAAAGATGCGCATTTCAAACCAAAGGGCTTTTTCTGTATAACTCTCTTAACTTTATGTTAAAAACCACTGAGCCAACCCTCATGGCATGTTTTTTAGAATGTTCAAATATAAAGAAAGAAATAAAATGCAGTTGGAAAAAACTACCTTTGAGGAGAGTAATCTGGCTTATTCTGCAGCAGGTCTCAGCTCAGCTATAAATTTAAAAGCTAGACCCCAACTAAGTAAAATAAACTGAGATGAAGTTGAATTGCCTCTGCAGGACATCTGGACACACTTGCAAGATGTTGGAACGTGGGCCGGAATTTCTCAGAGTGGGATCTGAACTATCTTTGGGGTTACTGTTCATCTCTCTCCCCTGCCTCCAAACCACTGTCTCACCTATGTCTGCCTTCCCCAAACCAGGCTAATCCCACCTTTCTTATGTTCAGTCCACAGAGTGATTCAAGCTTTCTCATAGTATTCAGATCTTGTTTGCAGATTAACTAGGGGGAATATATATTTTAGAGTTTACAGCAGATAATGCTATAAAGCATGCGTTTCCAAACTGGCAAGGCTTTAGGGTGATTGCAAACTTAAACCAGTTCCATCTCTATAGCATTTCCAAAGTTGCTCATGATGATGTGATGGAGGAAATTCTTGTGAAGGTTCTCACCTAAATCAGAGGAGGCTTACGAGGGGATAACAGAAAAAAAAAAGTCACACGTTCTCTCGGTGCCAGTTTGGGGCAGGTGTTTTACTATTCTGATCTTATTTGGAGGTAAACTACTAACTGGGGCCTCTGTATGATAAGTGGATGAAAGATAATCTGCCAGGCTTTTGATTGTTTTTAAATGAACCGAATCCTCTTCAAGTTCACATGTTTAACAGTAATTGTCCATATGACAGTACCACGGAGGGGGACCTTTGGGCAGATGAGCAGGTTTAGAAGAGGCCAGGTGAGGGTGACTCTCCTCATGGAACTGCATTCTTATAAGAGGAAGGAACTGGAGCTCTCTCTGCCACTTGAGAGCAAGGCACGAGGCAGACATCTATGGGCAAGGAGAAGGTGCCTCACCACGACAGATATGTAGCCACCTTGATCTTGAGTATGGATTTCACAGGCTTAACAACTGTAAGATAGGGGTGTTTGATGTTTAAGCCAACCAATCTGTCATACTGTATTTTAGCAGCTCAAGCTAAGAAGCTGTTTTGTGAAACAAGGTTGTCTGAGTAACTTTGCCTGTGTGTTCAGATTACTGACTCAGGGATGGAGATCTTATCGGCAAAATGCCATTACCTGCACGTTTTGGATATCTCTGGTTGTATCCTGCTCACTGACCAAATGCTTCAGGATCTGGAAATAGGCTGCAAACAACTCCGGATCCTTAAGATGCAATACTGCAGGGGCATCTCCGCGTAAGTAGGCAGCTGACTATGAAAGGCTTTGAGAACTACTTTCTGAGAAAGCATCACATGTGGCTATGCAATTGGTAATATATAGTAGCTTTCAGGGTTAAGTTCCACTTTATATTTTGTCTAGTTGAAATCAACCTTTTGATTTGACCCAAGGGATTCTGTTTTCTAAAATCATCTTTGTTTCCTATTCCTTTCCCAGTAGCTGGTACATTTAATTTAAGCACTTTTCCTTCTGCTTTTTCCCAAGCAGGTCACTTGCAGCTTAGCTCCAGTTCTTCCTTACTCCTCTCTTAAAACACATTCAGTTCATCTCTCTAAGGAGTTAAGAAAATCATCTGATTATACCAGCTCATAGCTGAGTTTCCCCCTTCATTGGCGGAGGATCAGAACGTGCCAGTATTTTAACTGACCTGATGGAAGTAACCTGTGAACTGTTCAAAATGAGAATCCTTGGCTAGTCCCCAAAGGCCAGGGCCTTTCAGGCTGTAAAATTAATAGTAGGAATTAACATTAGCAAAGTATAAGGTAGACCACATGACCGACACATGTAGGTTGCAGAGGAACTTTCTTAAGTAGGCATGGCATGAGCCGAACCACAGCCCTGGTCATTAGGGACATGAGAAAGAAAATGGCTCCGATTCAAGCCGGTGTGGGAAACGATGGACGGAATGGGCTATCTTTGGTAAGAGAATTAAGCCTCTCTATTTTCAGTTTCTTGTTGCTTTTCTAGGAGCTTATGGACAAAGAGAACTACCCAGGATGTCATGATAAAAGCCAGTAAACCAGGCTGGAGAGATGGCTCAGCAGTTAAGGCACTTGCCTTAACGTATCAAACCCAGTTCATCCCCCAGTACTCACATACAGCCAGATGCACAATGTAGCACATGCATCTGGAGTTTGTTCGCAATGGCAGGAGACCCCGGCATGCCCATTCTCTCTGTCTGTCCTCTCTCTCTGCTTGCAAGTAAATAAAAAAAAAAATTTTTTTTTTTTGGTAGGGTCTCACTCTGGTCCAGGCTGACCTGGAATTAACTTTGTAGTCTCAGGGTGGCTTTGAACTCATGGCGATCCTCCTACCTCTGCCTCCCAAGTGCTGGGATTAAAGGCGTGCGCCACCACGCCCAGCTTAAAAAACTATTTTTAAAAAAGATTAGTAAACTGAGGTAAAATTACAAAGTTTAAAATTATAAACAATTAATGTCATGAGGCCATGCATGGGGAAGATATGTATTCTGTGATATGTATTCAGATACGTATTCAGCTTCTTAAAGAAGTTCTAGGAAGAAGGCATTGAGCCTGTTTTTATAAAGGCTGGATAAGGTTTCTTCAGATAGAGAAGGGGTGTAGTAACAGTGGACCTCCAGGACCTAGCTAGGTTAGTTTCTCACTAATTGAGGCCAGTGCTTTATACCTCAGATCCAAACATTTGTTATTACCTTTTGGCAAGTCTTTGGAGGAAAATCTTGCAGTAAACACCTTAAGAGATAGGATAATCTAAACTCCACATAACTGAAAAAGAAAAAACACAACTCGGAGAAAAAAAAATACAACTAGAAGAAAAAAAAAAAAGAAAAAAATTTCAACTAGAAGAATATGGAGAAAGCAAAAGACATAAGCCTATTTATTTTATATAATAATGTTTTACCTGGAGGACATATAAAGAGGTATTAAAATATAGAACAGCACTTTAAAAAACATTAAAAAATAAACAGATTTTGAATATTTTCAAATATTTTTTATTTTTATTTATTTGAGAGAGAGAATCAGAGAGACAAATGAGCACATTGGGGCCTCTAGCTGCTGCAAACAAGCTCCAGATGCATGCGCCCCCTTGTGCACCTGGCTTATATGGGTCATGGGGAATCAAACCTGGATCCTTTGGTTCTGAGGCAAGGGCCTTAACCAACAAGCCATCTCTCCAGCCCAGATTTTGAATCTGTTTTGTATTTATTGGCTATTTGTACTTCCTTTGAGAACTGCCTATTCATTTGCTCATTTACTTGATTGAACCATTTGTTCCTTAGGTATTTTAGTACTTTGAGTTCTTTATGATTTTGATTATTAGTCCCTTATTTCCTTTACTATGTAGAAACTTTTAAATTTTATGCAACCCCAATTGCCAATACTTTTGCCATTATGTCCTGGCTGTTGAGTCTACAGAAAATGCTTGCCTATAACCTATATCTTAGGTGATCTTTCTGTTTTCTTCTAGCAGTTGCAAAGGTTCAGGTTTTCTATTAAGGTCTGCACTACATTTGGTATTGATTTTTGTACAGTGAGACATAGGGATCTAGTTTCTGTCTCCTATACGTGGATATTTAGTTTCCCCGTATGCTTTTGTCACTTGTTGAAAATCACATAGCTATAGCTGCATGGGTTTATTTCTGGGCCCTTGATTCTATTACACTGATCTATTTTTCTTTTTCTGTTTTTATGCCCATACTGTGTTGGGGGTTTTTGTTTGTTTGTTTGTTTTGTTGTTGTTAGTCTTACTATGGTATGGCATAATTTAAAACCCAGTGTTTAAAGAGCAGTGGGTACTGCTCTTTCTGCTCAAGGTCTTTTGTGATTCCTTATAACATTTCAAATTTATTCTATTTCTGTGAAGAATCATTAGAGTTTTGATTAAGATTGCATTGGATCTGCAATTTGCTTTCAGTAATATATTTTCACAATATCTATTCTGCCAACCCATGAGCATGGGAGGGTGTCTTTCTATCTTTTAGTATCTTCTTCAATTCCTTCGTTAGTTTGAAGTTTTCATTGTAAATGTCTTTCATCTCTTTGGCTAGGTGTATTCTTATATTTGTCTTGTTTATTTGTTTTATAGCTATTATGAATGGGATTATTCATCTTCTTTCTTAGCATATTATTGGTAAATAAAAAAGTTACTAATTTTTGTATATTGATTTTTGTATTCTACTACTTTGCTGAAAGTCTTTATCAGATCTAACAGTTTTTCTGGAGGAATCTTTTGTTTTTTGTTTTTTGTTTTTGTTTTTGTTTTGCAAGGTAGGGTCTTGCTGTAGCCCAGCCTGACCTGGAATTCACTATGTAATCTCAGGATGGCCTTGGACTCTTGGCAATCCTCCTACCTCTGCCACCCTAATGCTGGGATCAAAGGTGTGTGTGGTACCTGTGCTCACATAATTATGCACACAACACATTATGCACACAGACAGAAAGAATTCAAACATCATGTTGAATCAGAGTGGAGCGTGAACATTCTTGTGTCACTGCTCAGTTTAGAGGAGCTGGTTCCTGTTTTTCCTCATTTAGTGTAATGTTCATCATAAGTTTGTCACATAGCGTCTTTATTATATTGAGATAAGTTCCTTGTATCCCTAGTTTCTTTAGTTTTTTTTTTTTTAATCATACAGAGATATTTAACTTGGTCAAAGGCCTCTTCTGCATGACTGAAATGATCGTATGATTTATGTCCTATATTCCATTTATTGATGTGCATATGTTGAACCACTTTTGCATTCCTTGGAATGAAACCAGTTTGGTCATGGTGCATGATATTTTTAATGCATTGCTAAATTTGACTTGTCAATCCTTACTTAGAATTTTTGAATCTGTTCATTCGGGAAGGATATGTCTTCTTTTCTTCCTGTCACGTCCCCTCCTAGGACTGCAATAGTATTTTTAATCATTTGGTTGTGGACTTCCCTGAGTCACAACAGTCTTCTCAGAAAATGTGTACACTGGAGACAAAAGTACATGGATTTTCAGAAAGTTCACGGGCTTCACTGAAGTCCATCCGGGAAACAGCACGGATCTGTGGCCTGTGGGTTAAGAGCTCCTCCCTGGTGCATGGTCATCCTTCACGGGCTGGCCAGTCAGGCCCTCCTTCATCAGAGAAACTGGAGACGCAAGCGGAGGGAGGTGTTACTCAGGAGCACTATGAACGGCGACCCAGCGCTCCTGCTCTGTGGCCATGCGGTTTCCATGTATACTTACTGGCGCTCACTTCGGCAGTAGCTATGCTAAAATGGGAACCAAACATACTCATCATGTCTACTAATCCCTGAACTGGCTGACCCGGAGATACTTAAGCCCCGTGGCAGGGAGGGGCTGTACTTATTAGCACAGTCCCCACACTCTGCTCAGCAGAACAACAGAGCTCTGAATTGAATTCAACTCATGACACAGAGTTTTCAAGTCCAAATTTGGTCTAGTTTAAAAACTGTGAACCATTGTCCGTGCAGGGTGGCGGCTCACAGAATGTCATCCATCGTTGAGCAGCAGGAATACAGCTCTGACGACCCTCCATCGTGGTTTGGCTATGACGGTGATGGCAATCCTCTTACAGAGGATGAGGCTGGAATGCAAGTGAACTCCTCCAAGTCAACAAGCAAAGAGTCATACGTCAATGGTGAGAACAATAAGGCCCCCAACCTCAAGCAGGAAAAACAAGTCTAGAGCTTAGCAATGTCTCTTCATCGGATGCAAACGTTTTCCCTCTCTGGATCTCAATAACAATGTAAACAAACAGCCAATCTTCTGATGTCTCTAAATGTATCATTACTTCTTTTGCCTAATCATGATCCCTAAAGTTGATCTAACCATACCAATAGTTTTGATGAGATTATCAAAGCTCTAAGGTTGCAGTTAAAGGAGAGCACCACTGAGAGAGAGAATTTTTTTTTTCAAGGTAGGGTCTCGCTGTAGCCCAGGCTGACCTAGAATTCACTATGCAGTCTCCAGGCAGGAAAAGGAGGCAGAGATGGTCCCGACTTACAGTCAAAGCTCAAGCCAAGGTGATGGGTAGCTGTAAGGATCTGTAAAGTGTTATCATCCACGACATGAGTGAGACACGTGTTTTCAAGGGAACAAAATGGTTCCTTGGGATTTCCAGACATTTGACAACAAAAGAAAGACTATGTCAATCCAAGCTTCAACAAATTAAAGAGAGACAAGAACTGTCTATGAACAGAAATGGTGTTCTTGGAATGTCACACATCAAGTTTATATTACAAAGGAATTTTTAATTTTTTAAATTTTTAAATTTTTGAGAGAGAAAGAGATAGAAAGAGGGAGAAAGAAGAAGAGAGAGAGAGATTGGAAGAGAGAAAGAGAATGGGCACGCCAGGGCCTTTTAGCTGCTGTGGATGAACTCCAGACGCATGTGCCCCCTTGTGTGGATGTGCGACATTTGCACGCTTGCGTCAGTTTTGCATCTGTGGGATCTGGAGATTCAAACAAGCATTCTTAGGCTTCATAGGCCAGTGCCTTAACCACTAAACCATCTCTCCAGCCCAATATAAAGCAATTTCTAAACCAAGTTAGGCTGAAAAAGGACACTCAATTTTGCTAGAAATTGCATTAATTGCATATGTGTGCAGTAACTTTTAATATTTTCATCCCTAGATATTTAAGCATATTTGCTAATAGGACTCAACTGTTTACAGTGCTCTGTAGAAATCAAAGTTCTATTCTGACTGCTATGCACAAGCTGTGACAGGGACAGTAGACTGGTGGTTTAACTTTTCTACTTCCTCGAGTACTTAGCTACTAAATGGTGTTAATTTCTGCTTTGTGTGTGTGTATAAGCTTGAAACAAAGATAAAAAAAAATTGAAGGATATGAAAATATAGATCTTTACAAAGTATTATTATAGGGCATTCAGTATTAGCTAAGTGTGTTTTTGCATGTATAAAGAGTATGTGTGTGCTATGGTTTGTGATGTATGCATGTGTGTGTGCAGATGTGTGTTGTTGCCCATCAGCTAGCCCCAGTGTCTCTGCCCCCACCCCAACTGGGGTTATGTTCTTGTGTGGCCAACTAAGCTTTTGATGTGGGTTCTGGGGAGTGCAACTTGGTGGTCTCTGACCCAGGAGGCCCTCATGCTTATGCGGCGAGTACTCTTAACCACCGAGCTATCACCCTGGCCCAGCTAAATGCTTTTTTAATAAGTCCCTTGCCTCATTTTGAAAGTTTTGAAATCAGTGGTGGAAAGGTTCCTAGGAGTGGGCAGCAAAGAAATCATTTGAGTAGGAGGTTTTAAGATCCTAGCCAAAAGCTCAAGATGACGATGTTAAGAGTGAGGTTTTTAACTAAATTTGGTGATTTCTAGCAGCTGCATGAAAGTTGGCTTCAGAAGTCTGACCCTGAGTATTTTATACACACAGTAGAGAGACATAAGAGGGGCAGCTGGCTTCTACAGGAATAACAGCTGCACGGGGGAAAGACCAGGCAAAGGGGAAACGTGCCGTTAGACTGTCTAGAAGCGCAGCAGGCTGCTTCGCGTTGTGAAAAGCTCTCTGAACAGAGCAATATCTTCACAAACAAGGACAGGAGCTTGCTGCTCATTCATTCTGAGGAGACAACTCTAGAGGTGCAGAAATGGAAGAAAAGGAGTAGGAATTAGGAAAAGTGAGCTATACAAGGGGCCACATAAACAATTTCATTAAAAATTTAAATACTGGGGACCTGAGAGATGGCTTAGTGGTTGGGATGTTAGTCTGCAAAGCCAAAGGACCCAGGTTTAATTCCCCAGTACCCACGTAAGCCAGATGTCCGAAGTGGCACATGTGACTGCAGTTTGTTTGCAGGAGGTGAAGGCCCTGGCGCTCCCATTCTCTCCCTCTCTCCCTCTCTCCCTCCTCCTGCGCTTTCTCTCTATCTACCTGTCTATCTGCCTCTATCACTCTCTCAAAAAAAAATAAATTAAAAAAATTTAAATATTATTAGTTAGATTATACTTGTGACTTTTCTGGCTGTTGGCTAGTTTCATTAACTTTATTTTTAGACATGAAATTGCTTTTATAATTGCATGAGAGTGAAAGAGATTATGAAAATTGCCTCATTGCCTCACAGTTTCCTCTATTTAACACAGTTCACCACAACCACATCAAATAATCTCAGCATGTGAGACTCTTTCAGTCTTGTACAAGTTCTGATTTCATGAAGAGTGAATTATAAGACATTAGGCATCCCACAAAGCTGACTTTATTTCATGAATAAGAAGTCAGAACTGTGCAGCGATGAAACATTAACAAAAAGACTATGATAAGTCACATTATTTGGAAAGGTTTATTTAAAAAAAATCAGTGTTTACAAATTGACTTATCCTAATCATAAAGTACGTAATCCAATAAACAGATCTGTTTAGAACTATATAATTTAAGTGCCAAGACTAGACAATGTTTTTAAGAAATGGAACTCATAAATTAATATAGCACATTATAAAAGTGAAACTCATTTATATATCAGGCAATAAAATAACAATGTTTCTTTCCCCTAATGAGATACATTTTAAATTATACAAAAGCTACTAGGAATCACTGGCAAGAACTTCCCATTTATGGTAAGTATATTTAGAACTTGAACTCACAATGATGGCCTAAGAGAGACTAGGTAGAAAACCTGAATGATGCTGTTATACGGTTTTTCCTTAAGTGGGAGCTGTGACTGTGAGTAGATTTCCTTCCCATCGTTGTCGGTTACAAACACAGCTTATCATGGGTGGACCTAACCTAACCAAGAAAATCCTTTCAAAGCACAGATTTCTCCACAAAGAAGTCAAGTAGTCAAAGCATAAGAAAGAGTCATTGTATCACTGCTGGCTGTGAAGGTAGAGGCGCCACGTGAGCAGGGATGTGGGTATGTGGGTGGCCCATAGATGAGTGTGACTTTTAGCTGATAGCCAATAAGAAAACGGATCTCTCAGTCATGTGGAACTCAGTTTTTCCTATAATGTGAATAACCTGGAACATTTCTCCCCTGAGATCCCTGTTGAGAACTTAGCCTGACCAACACCTTTATTCCAGGTGTTTGGTAACACTGAGCAGAAAATCCAGCCTGCATCGCTGTGAGCTGGCAGTGGGGTGAAAGTGCTAAGTTTGGGGTACACTTGTCATCCTTTATCTGAGGTTTTGCTTTGCAAGGCTTCAGTCTCCTGCAGTTGGTAGATTCTAGAACAACCACTTCCTGTTTGGCGTCTGTACCACTGGGAAGCAGGATCAAAGCTTGCACTGTCCCACTCAGGATGTCCCTTTGTCCGGTGCGTCCACGCTGTATGCATGACCACAGGAGCCTTCCTAGGTATCTGACTGGCACGGTAATGTCACAGTGCTTGTGTTCAAGCAGATGTGATCTCAGTAGTGGCCCCAAAGCACAAGCATGGTGATGCTAGCAATTGGAGTATGCCAAAGGGAAGCCTTTAAATGGACATGTGACAGTTCTTTTTTTTTTTTATTTTATTTTATTAGTCAGTTCTGTATTCAGCAAATACAGTCAGTTTGGTACCATTATTAGGCTCATCCGTGACCTACCCCCTCCCCTTGGCCCCTCCTTGTTGAGGTATACGGGTCAGGCCTACACCTATTAAATTCTCTTTATAAAAAAAAAAAAAAAGTAAGGGTTATCTCATTTGTCCTGGTGCTAACTTACTCTCCGTTGGAGAATCTGCTTCTCTTTTTCAGATAGATGTAGATCCTAAGGAGAGAGCCACCCCATCATACCTCAAAAGGGCCCCGGCTGAAACTAAGAAAAATTGGAGAAACAGTTCTTAATGTTGTAAGGGGGAAAAAATGTTTGGGATCCTAAGATCTACAGTCAAAATGAGTATTTTACCTGTGAAATTGTGAAGGAAAAAGAAATCCCAGTTGGGTCTGTCGCTACTCAAACTAAAAGTTATAGCCGTAGTGCACAAGCACTTAAATTTGTGTGTTTATACGGAAAAGCAGAGTGTACACAGGGCTTGGCACTTTCTGTGGTTCCAGGTACCCACTGGGGGTCTTGGAACTTATCTTTTGAGAACAGGGGGTTGGGGCGTGCTTTTGCCATTTGTTACAGAGCAATAGAAAACGAATGTGATATAGCTAAGTAAAAACAAAAACAAAAAAAAAGTGCCCCTAGAGCAATTCACACGGTGCCTTCCCACTGCTGCGCTTTGCAGCTTCTGTGAACGGCGGTAGCTGTTTTTTGCACTCACACACCTGCTAGTCATTGTTAACAATCGCAGTTCACCGACGCCAGTCTTACTCCTGCAGTTTTAGGGACTGAAACCAGCTCTGATGTGTAAGGCGTACGGTGTTTTTAGGGGCAGAAGCATGTATCCACCTTCCATGTGCGCTCGCCTGGTTCATGAGTCCTGCAACACAGCAGTGTACATGGTTATAGCCTAGCGGGACGAGCACAGTATTTAACTACACAGATCGTACAGTACATCTCAGTAACCCCGAAGTACCTCAGAGCGCCAGGCAGCTGAGCAAAGAATTTGAACCGAGAAAAAGCGACAAAGAAGTTATTAGGTGAGTTTGTTCTTTTCTTTCATTTTCTTAGAGCAACTTTGAGAAGAAGCTACTCTGTGTTTGCACTGCTCTTTAATGTAGGTTGGGCAAGAAAAGAAAACTACAGGTGCACGATTAACATCAACAACAACAAAAAACCCTCCTTGTATTGGGAGTCTGGGAAACAGTAAATCTGGGCATGAGTAGAAGTGTGGGAAACCGTCTCCTCAGTCAAGAGAGCGAACGTTCATCACTTCCAAGGACCCCTGCGCCCCTACGTAATATGTCAGTTGTACCCCTGCCCACAGCCTAGGAGTTAAAGGCTTCACCACCCTCTTCCATGACGGGCGGTAGTGAAAACTAAGTGGGACCTGGTGGAGGTCTTTTGGTCACGGGGGCTGTGCTCTTGAAGGGGATAGTGAGGTTGTCACCCCACAGTTTGCTTCACTACTTGCCTCTTGTACTAGAATTTGGGCTTCCAAAACCTTGTTTCTTATTTATGTCTCCTTGTCTATAAAGAGAGAGAAGACTGAGACTGAGACCATTTTCCTTTGGCCAAAAGGGGGGGGAAATGAGCATGGTCTCCCTAAGCAGCGTGCCTTCTGTGAAGCGGCAGGAATGACTTCCTGTGTGTGTGTCCTCTGCCATTCGCTCTCTAGACCCCTCACCCAGACCGGCCTGAGTGTGCAAGTCTACGGGTGCTTTCCCGCTAAAGCCAAACACACCTGATTCAATCAGCTCTGGCCAGACTAAGGACTACATGTAATTTACACATGCTAATTTCCTTGTTTAAAAACAGGATTAGCTCATTTGTTGGAAAAGTGAATTTCTTCCTGCCTCCCTCCCTGCTTCCTTGCCTAGCCTGGTATGGGCCCTGTGTTCACATCTGCTTCAGAAAGCCCCTGCTGCTGCCCTCCTCGCAGTAGACTAAACAATGCATCAGGGCCAGGTTAGAAATGCCACTGGTCCCAAACTGTCCGAAGCACCATAGTAAGTACTCTGGGTCATTTAAAAGATACGTACAGACGAATCAATTCCTGCACAAAAACTTGCCAGCTGGCCAGTAAGTAAACCATACGAGCATACAACAACATGCACAGAGACTCTTCCTCAACTCTGTTCTCTTATGTGCAATTTTATCGATTGCACTTTTCACCTTAAAACAACAACAACCTGGAATTAAAAAAAAATATTTTCCATGTCTTAACATTCTGAACACGAGGAATACAGTTGTGATAACCATTTCATTTTCCTTCTCTCTTCTGATCCCGGGGTCTGTGTCAGGTCTGGGTTGTTTTCAATGGAGATTCTCTTCATTATGGGTCATGGGTTTTTTTTCCCCATCATGTTTTTTCAACTCTCTCCTTCTCCTCCCACTCTTTTTTGATAAGGCTCCTAATATGTAGCCCAGGCTGGCCTATAATTCAGTTGGAGCCCAGGTTGGCCTCAAGCTCCCTATATAACCAAGGATAACCTTGAACTCTTGACCTTCCAGCCTCCTTCTCTTCCCAAGTGCTGGGACTACAGGTGTGCACCACCATACCCAGTTTCAGGCAGACTGAATGCGAGGCTTCACGCATGCGAAGCAACTACTGTACCAACTGAGCTATATCCCCAGCCTGCTAAATGCTTTTGTATATCTATAAAACCTTGAGTTTTGTTCCAAGGTGTGGTTAAATTACTTGGAAACAGTTTAAGCCTTTCTAGCCTTTGACTTGTTAGGCAGTTCTGGGATAGCGGTTCAGTAAGGGACTATTTGCTGCCCACTAAAGTCTCATGATGTTTGTCACAACGTTTTTTGTTGTCAGTGTTGGTTTTTATTTATTTATTTGAGAGCGACAGACAGAGAGAGAGAAAGAGGGAGAGAGAGAGAATGGGTGTTCCAGGGCTTCCAACCACTGCAAACGAACTCCAGACACATGCGCCACCTTGTGCATCTGGCTAACGTGGGTCCTGGGGAATCGGGCCTCGAACCTGGGTCCTTAGGCTTCACAGGCAAGCGCTTAACCACTAAGCCATCTCTCCAGCCCTGTCAGAACTTTTGATTGCAGTCTGGTGGGGAAAATAAACATCATTTCGAGGCCTGTGTGAGCACCAGGCTCCATTCCCTCAGGTACTCTGAACTACAAACACCAGCTGTCGGGGTCTCTGTGGGCTCTTGCGTCACTCTCCTCGACTCAGAGAGTCTGCCAGGCTCTGTAGTAGTTCCGGCTCCTGCACTGTCACCTGGTACCTCCACTCAAGCGCTGAGCAGCACATCTCAGTGACTAATTACTCCAAGTCTAGGGGCTGGAAAACTGTTTAAAAATGTATTTTTCTAATTCCTCAGTCATCATTTGAGTGGAAGGGCAACCCTTCAACTTTCTCTTTCCAAGAATATTATATAAATGCTCTCTGGTGCTTACAGATAAAGTTTGCAGATGTACAAAAGCAAAACTCTATATTTTTCATTGATATTAACAAAGTTATGTCCCACTGCCCAAGATACAATATTTTATACGTTAGCAAAAAGATAGGGAAACAAAAGCATTGTAGGAGCACAAATGGTATGAAGATACTTCCTACATTAACTCTCCACAAACGTACTTCATATGTGTGTGTATGTAGTATGTGTGCATGTTCATATGTATGTGAGCATGCATGCATGCATAAGTGTGGAGGCCAGAGGTCTATGTCACGTGTCTTCCTCAATCACTTCCCACACTGGGAAGCCATGGTCCCACACTGAACTTTAAGCTCATGGATTTGTTTAAACTGTCTAGCCAGCAAGTCCCAGGGAATCCTCCTGTCTGTCTCCCTAACGCTGTGATTACAGGCGTGAGCTGCCACACCAGGCTTTTAGATGGGGCTGAGGATCCAAACTCAGGCCCTCATCCTCATGAAGCAGCTCCCCAGCTCAAAGCATTCTCAACCATACCCTTGAAAAGCCTTATACAGGGCTGGAGAGATGGCTCAGCAGTTAAGCGCTTGCCTGTGAAGCCTAAGGACCCCGGTTCAAGGCTCTATTCCCTAGGACCCACGTTAGCCAGATGCACAAGGGGGCGCACGTGTCCGGAGTTCGTTTGCAGTGGCTGGAGGCCCTGGCACGCCCACACTCTCTCTCTCTCTCTGTCTGCCTCTTTCTCTCTTTGTCACTCTCAAATAAATAAATAAAAATGAACAAAAATTATTTTAAAAAAGCCTTATATACACAAACCTTATAACATTCTTTGTTCAGCTGCTATATTTTTTCTGTGTGGCTTTAAACATATCTATGTCACTGACAAATGACTTCCGTGTGCTCAAACAAGAAGTTATTTCTAAAAGTCATATCAAAAGACTGCATTTTTTCCCACTTGGAAAGAAAACACTCTCTAGATTTAAAAGTAGCATCTTATGGGGATCTAGGTACCATTTCAACTTTTTTTTTCCAACCAATGGACTAATTTTTTATTCTATTTGGTAGATTTATTTTGATTCCCAAATAACGTATGTTTTATTCTGCGGTTTGACTAATATGAATAATAGTCCCAGCTTCCTCACTACACAGCCAGGACAAACTTTAGTCCTGCAACTGGCAACACACTACCTCTGTGACTCTCGAAGCATCTAAACTGTGAAGCTTTGAGATGACAAGAGGACTTTGTACAACATGTATTTCTGGGTTTGGAGGCTTGATGCACCATAGTGTGACTTAGACTCGTATCTAAGTCGATCTAACCCTATCTTCTAAAAGCCAATATAGAAGTCAACTTATTAAAAATGTTACCTAAGCCATTCATAGCCACTTGAGTTTGTCATCTATGGACAGAGTGTGAAACTGAGAATCAATCAAGAGTCATAAAGATTCAAGACCGCACTCCCAAAGAATACACACTGCGCGCAGCTTTCTAGTAGGTAAAGATTTCTGCCTGAGAAGTCCTGAGCTTGCTTTCAACCTCAGAACGGCACCTTACGTTTGTAAATCACTGCTAAGAATTACACAACTGGGAGCGATTCATCAGTGACAGCAACAGCAAGGGAAACCACGAACAGGAAATCAAATAAAGTTATGGGGTGTCACAGGAAAACCCCGTGCAAAGCTTGAGCTCGAGGGACTAAACTTCACTGGCCTGACTCCTTGCAGAAACTATCCAGAAGTCATGCTAACAGATAAAATCCAGAATACAGATAAAAGCTTAGAATGACAGCAGTATTTGTTTCTTTGCCTCGTAGATTATGAGGATGGCCCAGAGGAACTGAGCTCTGCTGCTTATAATGACCACCCACATATAAGGCCGCTTATTATTTCCAAAATTAGGTTGCCACAGAAAAGAACAATCTGCCCTGATTTTTGAGTCTTTTAAATTATTTCACGCACTTGACAAATAATGCTCCTGGTTCTTTGGGAACTTACCGGTTTAAGAATCTAAGCATAATATGAGAGTTTTTCTTAAACCCAGTCACCTATTCAGACAGATGTCTCCATGACAGGCTGGCTGCTTCATTTGCGCCACTCTGCACCATCACTCTAACGGACTCGTCTGAGACAACACCCAGCTCAGGGGACACCCCCTGCTACACGGAAGGACACTGCTTGTTGGAACCTCCATTCCAGCGGTGAGCAGGAAAGGGTCTTTCTTTTGTAATCTGTCTCTTTCAGACTGAGGATCAAAGCAATGTAAGAACTGATGAATAACAGATGAAAAAGACCTAAGCAGACCTTTACAGCAGCCAGTGTGCATCTTCCTCATAAGGTTCACACACCTCTTCGTCAGCAACATTTGTTAAGGCCTACTTAGGTGTGCTGAGGTTGAGGTAGCTCACTGTAGATTCCAGGCCCTCTACTCTTTTCCCAACCACTATAACTTCCAATTAGCTTTTATTTCACCCATCACGGTTCTTTATAATCTCTCCCCACTCAAGATTCTGAGTCCTATTCTAATCACAAATCTGCTTATGCAGACCCCTGGTTAAAACCTCTTTTAATGGCTTTGCAATGCTCTCAACATAAGATCCAATTCTGCTAACTTCTTCCACCCACTTTTATGCCACTTTCCCCTCTGTTCTCTAAACTGCTTCTAGCAGTGCCAGGCTCCAGAAATGTTTACCGAGTGGCTGGCTGAATAAGGAGAAACATGGAAAGATGGAGGAACGGTGAGGTTAGCGAAAGAGAACGTGTTTTCAAATATATGAATTAAGTGTGAGGTGTTGCTTATTGGGATGGACATGGGCAAGAATAATAGGACAGATAATGATTTCTAAGTCCTCTGCATAGAAGTAATGGTGCAGTTCAGAGAAGAGGGTTTAAAATTAGCTTTCAGAACGGCACATGATTCCAAGAATAGCAGAAATATGACAAAGTAGCTTTGATTTATAATTCAAACATGCTCACACATGCAAGTAATTAGATTTTGCTATGGCTCAGAACACTGTTAGATCTGTGTTGATTTAGATCACTGGGACTAAAGACAGATAACTCTTGCCCCATTATCAGATAGAAGATTAGGCCAGGTGTTGTGGCACGTGCCTATAAACCCAGCAGTTATGAGGCTGAGCCAGGAGGATCATAAATTCTAGGCTAGCCTGGGCTACATAATGAGACCTTGCTTTAAATCAATCAAACAAACAACAACAAAACCACAGTAAGTTGATTCTTACCACATTTGTTATACTCAGACTTTTATCAAATTTTTATCATGTAATAGCCTGTCCACCAGGTACTGAGTCAGATCTAGGAGTGTACAGATATTGTATTTATTTTAAAAGAATTTATTTGTGTGTGTGCGTGCGTGCATGTGTGCGTGCGTGTGTATGGTCGTGCCAGGACCTCTTGCTGCTGCAAACCAACACCAGAAACTTGTGCTGCTCTTTCTATCCAGCTTCCATGGTGGCTTGGGAATTGAACCCAGGCCATCAGGCTTTGCAAGCAAGAGCCTTTAACCAGTGAGCCATCTTCCCAACCCTCGAGTACTACTTTTTTAATCCCCATTATGTTTTTGTCGATATTTTATGATTTTTAACACACTGCATTCTTAATGAACATTTAAAACTGACATGGGGGCTGGAGAGATGACTCAACATTTAAGGCACTTGCTTGCAAAACTTGGTGGCTGGGCTCAATTCCCTAGTACCCACATAAAGCCAGATGCACAAAGTGATGTATGCATTTGGAGGTCGTATGTAGTTGCAAGAGGTCCTGGCTCATCCATACTCACTATGTCTGCTTCTTTCTTTCGGTCTCCCTCTCTCTCTCTCAAATAAATAAGGAAAATATTTTATAAAGCTGAAATGGTCTTACGAAGAGCCCCTCCCACCACACACTTCCTTTCTCTAGTCGTCATCCCATGGGTGAGCTTACAGCCTGTGGAGGTTTGATTCAGGTGTCCCCCATAAACTTAGGTATTCTGAAAGCTAGGTTCCCCAGCTGACGGCAACTGGAAATTAAAGCCTCCTAGAGGCGGTGTATTGTTGGGGCAGGCTTATGGGTGTTATAGCCAGTGTCCCCTTGCCAGTATTTGGCACACTCTCCTGCTCTTATTGTCCACCTGATGTTGGCCAGGGCATGCTGTCCACCCTCTGCTCATGTCATCGTTTTCCCCTGCCATCAGGGAGCTTCCCCTCAAGTCTGTAAGCCAAAATAAACCCCTTTTCCCCAAAAGCTGCTCTTGGTCAGGTGATTTCTGCCAGCAATGTGAACCTGACTGCAACACAGCCCATGTCCAAGTATACAGTATAATTTCAGTATACTTCCTGATGCCATTGTGACAGAATGGAATGGAAAATTCCACCAGCATGGATTTTAATACAATCATATGCAATATTATTAAAACAGGAAATGCTTAAAAGGTAGTATCAGCCATCAGTGCACCTGGATGTAGTGAAAATATATAGAAACAATTCACTTTGTGGAACTGAGAATTTCCCATGCTAAAAATATGTTGCACTCCAAACCACATTCCCATTCAATCATGCAAAGCTAGCTTTAAAGCTTTCATAATAATAGATGTTGATTTTTTCATTCAAGAATTAAAAAGCAGCTGTCTTGGAAAAAAAAAATTCATGTTACCAAAGTCAGAATGAATGAATGCTCCTTAATGCCTTAAGGAGGTCTTTTCAAACAGAATGCCTGCATCTGTTACTGACAAGCATTTGGAGAAGACGCTGTCGAACATTAGAAAGTGGAAAAGGAAGACAAACAAACAAAAAACCCCATAAAACTGAAATTAACTGCCACATCTCTAGTCATGTGTGGACAATGGTGATTCATCCCACAATGACATGCAACCTCCTTACCAGTAACGGTTACACCGTCGTCCTTATGATCCTCAGTCATTTCCTGAACAGGAACTTCTGGGCTAGTGACAACTTCTTTTCCTGACAACTTTAAGTAAGTTTGTAGAGAAGATGGCACCTTGACAATAACAGAGCCTGTGATAAATTTAGAGAACTTATTAATGCCAAAAAAATTCGAGGGCCCCAGAATCTTGAGACTATGACTGAGAAGGGCAGCGATGCCCCCGGTGGACTGTCCTGCTCCTCTGCACATTGCTTTGAACGGCAGTGGCTTCTCTTTGTCTCGCATAGTCAGAGTCCTTACTCTCCAGGCGTTCACAGTGACTTCTGACAAGCATATTGTGCATTTGGACATTAGGAATGAGTAGATCTTTTGTTTGTAGCCCAACCTAGCTCATCCATATAAGGAAAGGGAGTACTTTACTACTCATGATACATACAGATAGGATATACTATTAATTCGGTATTTACTAGAAGCCAGCCACTTAATTAATCCATATCATCCTTGAGGCACTCTTATCACCCCCATCTCACAGATGAGGATTTGCTCCAGTTCTCACAGAGGGGATACAGGCCCAGCGCAATGACTGCAAGGCCCGTGCTTTCAACCATGCCAGCACCTCACGCTGCTCCTTTGCTGCACGAGCAGACTTGTGACCTCCCTGGTAGCGAGACTCAACCAGAGCCACGAGCTCTTGCACAACCCATTGTACCTAGAGTGTGAGGAAAGAACTCTCCTGAAAAAGGGACTACTGGAATTCCAACTCACTACTGTTTGTTTGGAATGGATTATAGGATTTTAAGTGCCTAGGGCAAAACACTCAACTGTGTTTTCAGTACAATCTGCCGGTAATTGAAGCTTCCGAAGGAATAAATCAGAAGAAGTACAACATTAGCTGCAGAATCATGTGTCAAGATAATTATGTAGATCACAGGGTGAGTTCACCAGCACACCCCTATTTCACAAGTTTCTTTCTGTTTCTCATCAAATAAAGTGGCTAAAAGTCCTTTGCCATGCAGCATTAGCCCTATAAAGTAAATTAATACTGATAGTGCCACTTACTGAAGGTATACCATGTGAAAGTTACCCATTTTCTCAAGGATAGGCTTAGTGGAAAAGTCAGCACTCAGATGACAAGCTAGGTTCCCAAACCCAAATAGCTTGAATGAATGAATGATCATCAAATCCACTATCACAAAAGAGAGAGAGAGAGAGAGAAAGAAAAACAAGCATTCTAACATTTTTTTCTAACTCTCATGGAAAATTGGTGACCTAAGAGACTCAGACTGGTTCTGCCCCTCAAGCAAGACACAGCAATGCTAGAATGGATTCCAGATGTCCTAAGTAACCATTCACCTACAAAGTCCTAAATAATTTCTCATTAATCTAAAACCTTACCATTCTTGACTGGTGAGATTTAAGAGATCCAAAGATAGAAATATTTGTTTCTAGTTGCTTTAAGTTTCTGCCAATAACATGGTTCCAAAAGGAAAAAAAAAAACCACAAAATTATTATCCTAATCAAAGTTTGCAATACCATATGCTATTTCAATACATGGAGGCACACGCCTTTAATCCCAGCACTCGGAAGGCAGAGGTAGGAGGATCGCCATGAGTTCGAGGCCACCTGAGACTACATAGTGAATTCCAGGTCAGCCTGGGCTAGAGTGAGACCCTATCTCGAAACAAACAAACAAACAAAAAAATTAACAGGGCATGGCGACACACACTGATCCCAGCACTTGGGAGGCAGAGGTAGGAGGACTGCCATGAGTTTGAGGCCAGCCTGAGATTACATAGTCAATTCCAGGTCAGCCTGGTCTAGAGCAAGATCCTATCTTGAAAAACCAAGCAGGAGACCCTGAGTTTGGATGCCCAATACCTGTGTAAAATGCTGGGCAGGGAGGCACACACCTGTAACCCTGGCACTGGAGAGGCAGGCACACGGGGTTTCTGGAGTGTAGTCAAATCCAGGTTCAGAGAGACACTGTCTCAAATAATGAGGACAGAGTGAGTGACCTGGACACCTGACATTGACCTCTGGGCTCCATATGCACGCACACACATGTATGCACACACGCTTGTGTGCTCACATGCATGCAAACATGCATAAACACATTTACAAGCAGAAAAACATTTTAATTGGATTAAGAGTAAAAAATGTACAGAACACATCTTGATTTGTTTCACTTTTATACCTGCCCCATAATAGAAGAAATAAGAGCTGTTTACTCATAAGTTTGTTTTTTATTCTGTTATTAATAACATAATATTATGAATTTCCTCCTTGGATCTTACATGACTTTCATAGTATTTACAATGTACCCTAACAGTTATATATTGACGCCCTTAGTAATTTAATAAAGACCAGATGACATCCTGTTTTAAAGAAACAACTGTGATCACAAGAAGTCACACCTGTGTGTCGCAGTGAGCCCAGCTTCAGCTCTTTGTGCTTGGTAGTTTTATTGCGTCACTCTGACAAGGCAGCCTGGTTGGATAAAAGACTACTACACAGGAGGAAATCAGGGAGAACAGAGATGATCCCTTTCTGAAAGCTTGTAGGTTTTTATTCTGCATGTGAATGTGTGTGGTGCAAGTACGCATGTTCACAGATTTGTGGGTGCACATATGTGTGTGTGTGTGTGTGTGTGCGTGTGCGTGTGTGTGGGGGGAGGCTAGAAGCTTCCTCAGTCGGTCTCTTTCATTGAACCTGTAGCTCGCTGATTTGGCTAGACCAGCTGACCAGCCTGCTCCAGAAATCCCCTGCCTCTGCCTCTAGCCCTGGGATTGCAGATACAAGCCACTGTGCTCAGCTTTTACACAGGCTTTGAACTCAGGTCCTCATGCTGGTACAGCAAGCACATTACCCACTGAGCCATCTCCCAAGCCCTACAATTTGTTTTGGTAAAACTTTAGATATGCTTATACAGAGGTACAGTTCTTATTTCTGCAGACACCCCTGCCCAGCCATATCTCCCATGTGGCCAAGCCGCTCCACTGAGCCACTTGTTACCATGCACACGGCATGTGGACCAGGCGCACAGAAACTCACAGTTTTCAGATGAATACAAAGTACAACATTTTAAATAAAATATGTGGGCTCTTAGAATGAATTATTTATATGAGCAATTGAAATATATAGAGGAGTACATCATAGTCTTGGTATTGCAAGAGAGTAAATCAACAACCTCCTTAGGGACCTTTGTGGTGATACTGACTTCAGTGTCATATTTTGAAAACCATTGCCAGAGGAGGTCCTTGTAACCTACTAGGAGAGCTACAGCTTAAAAGATTTTCCCTACAAAGAATACTCTTACTAAACTGAAAGACCAGCACAATAACATTAAAAATTCTATTGTAACAGACAGTCAAAATATTACAACAGTTTTTCTTGTACCACAGAGGTAAAGACTACCTTTATGCCCACATGTTCCAAAGCTGTAAAGACTGTTGACTGGTCTAGAGCGCTACATGGCCAGCCTTTGAATCAGCATTGTATCAGTAGGAAATTTCTGGAAATCACTGTCAGTATAGCTTCCAAGTGTTACATCAAACTTTCCTGATGTGTCACACTGTGACGTATTTCCAGCTGGCTCTCACCTTCATGTGATTTCAACTCCACCTCCCCTAGTTGGCTGACATGAACATCGATGGCACCTTGATGACTGGAGGCCTTTAGACATCCAGAGGACGAGTCTCGGAAGAGAAGAAAATGAAGAAAACCATAACTGAAACTGTTTTGTGTGAGAAAATGGAGTTATTTCCTTGAAACACTCAGCTCTGCTTTGACATTGGCTGTAGAAGCTAGGGACCTTGTAAGGTTTTGTATTTTCCCCATAACAAGGCCATCATTTCATCAAAATGTAAACATTGGGCTGGAGAGATGGCTTAGTGGTTAAGCGCTTGCCTGTGAAGCCTAAGGACCCCGGTTCAAGGCTCGATTCCCCAGGACCCACGTTAGCCAGATGCACAAGAGGGAGCATGCGTCTGGAGTTTGTTTGCAGTGACCGGAGGCCCTGGCGCGCCCATTCTCTCTCTCTTTCTCTCTCTGCCTCTTTCTCTGTCTGTCACTCTTAAATAAATAAAAATAAACAAAACAATTTTAAAAAATGTAAACATTTTCATTTCAGACATCTAGACTCTTATACCTAGACAGCTAAAAAAAAAAAAAAAATCTATGTAGTAGCCTAAATAATTCACCTTGCAAAACCTGCCTGTAGGAGGACAGTATGCAAGCAATGGATCCTTGGCAGCCAAGACCACTGCTTTTCATTTACTGTCATGCTGATAAGTTTAGTAAGCTTCCAGGACTTACCAAAGAAATCTACTTCATGTGAAGTCATATGCAGGAACAAAGTTAGTGAAAATCAAGATATCACACATTTTCTCCTTTCAGCAATACTAATACAAAATGTGCTCCTAATAGTAACAGATGATTCCATATAAGGCTTTGTTGCATGTCTTAAGGTGACAGAAAGAGGAATGGGGAGGAATTGATGGAAGAGTGAAGCTGGTTTTTTACCCATTTCATTCCAAGTTTCTGTATTTGAACAGACATCTTCATGCCAGAGTAAAATAATAATTAAGGTAATCTTTATTTGACACTCAAATGTCCTTATGCTGCTGATGACTTCAGTTTTCCATCAGCCAACATTTTAAGTTCAAGGGGAAACTGAGAATCAGAGAGGAGGAAGAGAATGACATGAAGACTAAGTGCTAAAGATCTCCACCTTCTCCTTTGGCTACTGAAATTCTCATGTGATATTCTATCTGACTGTCCTGAGAGGGCCAGACCACAGTCTTCAGAAAAGCCTCTTTAAAAAAAACATGATATGGGGGCTTGGAGAGATGGCTCAACCTTTAAGGCACTTGCCTGCAAGGCCTAACAACCCAAGTTTGATTTGCCAGTACCCACATAGAGCCAGATGTACAAAGTGGCATATACATCTGGAGTTCGTCTGCAGTGGCTAGAAACCCTGGCATGCCCATTCTCTCTCTCTCTGCTTGTGAATAAATAAAATAAAAAATTTAAAAAAACATAATGTGGGGCTGGAGAGATGGCTCCGTGGTTAAAGTGTTTGCTTGCAAAGCCTGACGGTCCGGATTCTATTCCCCAGTACCCACGTAAAGCTAGATGCACAAAGCAGTGCATAGGTCTGTAGTTTGTTTGCAGTGGCAGGAGGCCCTGGTGTGCCCAAACTTTCTTTTTCTTCTCGATCCCCTTGCAAACAAATAAAAATTTTTGAATATTTTTTATTTATTTATTTGCAAGGAGAAAGATGGGGGAGGGAGAGAATATGGATGCAGCAGGGCCTTTAGCCACTGCAAGTGAACTCCAGATGCATGCAACACCTTGTGCATTTGGCTTTACATGGGTACTGGGGAATCAAGCCTGGGTTGTTAGGCACTGAAGGAAAGCGCCTTAACCACGGAGCCGTCTCTCCAGCCCCAAAGTAAAAAAAAAAAAAAAGTGTTTTTAAAGCACATTTATGGTAAAAATGATATGAAAAAACGTATACTGAGTAAATTATATGAAATAACCAGAGAAAACAACTGTTTCATTGCTTAGGTGGGAAGCAAAAGAAGCTTCTATTAAAATCCCTTCTAAACACTAAAGGAAACCATGTAAAAATATATCATGGCAGCAGCCAAGGAACACACATGTGGGCCACATAATGTGTACAAATATTATTATGTCAGGTTGAATAAAATTCTGTAGCTCTTAGAGAAATCCTAAGGGGGGTATGAAAGTGAATAGAAATTGTCAGAGCAGACACTGGTATGAATAAGGAGACTCTATGTAGAATTATCTAACATAATTCTGGACGGAGATCTCGTTGGTCTGACAGAAGCCACTGACTTTTCATAGAAAATTACACAGGCAAAAGGAGAATATTGATGTCAACCTCCAGGTTTATACTATCCCCAACTAACAAAACAGACATTTATAACATATACTTTGTTGGCAGAGGAAAAACATGCTTAAAGATTCTAAATGGAGAACATTCTCCAAACTTGTTAGGTGTATTCGAAGCAAGGTCGTCTTTATGTTTTACCTCAAGTTTCAAGAAATAAAGGAATAACAAAAAAAGATATTTCTTGATTTCTGTAACCTGATTCATATACTTCCATAGCTATACAAATTGTAGGAACAAGGCCAAAATTTTATATATGTCCATAAAGATTTGAGAAGATAGACTAATTTCAAAATATGTAATGCAAACAAAATAAAACAAACAAAAACCCTAGACATTTGCTTTCTACATGAGAAAAATTACTGGTGATAGTCAGCATTGATGTTCAATGTTAGCACAATTTTGGTATCAATAAATAGAGAAATAATTTACAGCTTTCAAAGTTTTTTTAATTATTTATTTTTGAGAGCAAAAGAGGCAGAGAGAGAGAGAGAGAGCTAGTTGGCCTGCCAGGGCCTTCAGCCACTGCCAATGAACTCCAGAAGTGTGCCCCCTTATGACATGTGCCCGGCATCATGCGCTTTGAGTCACTGTGTCAGGCTATGTGGGACCTGGAGATTCAAACATGAGTTCTTAGGCTTCATGAGCAACTACCCTAACTGCTAAGCCATCTCTCCATCCCTCTTTCAAAGATTTAATGTAGCTATTTGAAGAACTCATGAATTTTTCTTACATGTGTGGTATGTATGTGTGCATGTTTATATGTGTGAATGCACACACATTCAGAGATCAATTTTGGATACCGAGTCTCACCTTCCACCTTGTTGGAGGTAGGATCTCTTTGTTCACCCCACTGCATTTGCCAGGTTAGGTAGCCTGTGAGCTACTGGGTGAGTCTCCCATCTATGCCTCCCTTCCCACCCTAGGCCTGATGGGATTAGAGACCCCTGCCACAGCATCCAGCTTTTACATGGGTTCTGGGGATCCGAACTCAGTACTCACACTTGCCCATCAAGTATATTATACACTGGAACCTCTTCCTAGCCCTCAAGGAATTTATTGAGAATTTTTCTTAATACTAGGTCTAGATCATTTTCTTTCAGTAGACATATTCATACTTTGGGTTCACCTATTTGCTCTGCATATCAGGTCAGGCTTACCAGACTTTATAATAAAGGATCACAGATGTACCCATTTATCAACTAGCACCTTGACACATACCTACTGTGATATTGCCCATCTTGCTTTGTAACATAATATTACCTGCAAAAGAGAGAAAAATGAAAGATAATTTCAAATTACTAAGGGTATTTTAGAAAGGAACTATGTTACACAGAATCCTAAAGAATAATTGGCTATCTGGGGCTGGAGAGATGGCTTAGCAGTTGAGGTGCTTGGCTGTGAAGCCTAAGGACTCAGGTTCAATTCCCCAGGACCCAGGTAAGCCAGATGCACAAGGTGGCACATGCATCTGGAGTTCATTTGCAGTGGCTGGAGGCCTTTGTGTGCCCATTCTCTCTCTATCTTCCTCTCTCTAATAAATAAATAAAAACAGTTAAAAATAATTGGATATCTGTGATATTATCTAGTAACATTTTATTGCTGTGGGTAACTTTTTTTTTTCTTTTTTGGTTTTTCAAGGTAGGGTCTCACTGTAGCCCAGGCTGACCTGGAATTCACTATGGAGTCTCAGGGTGGCCTCTAACTCATGGCGATCCTCCTACCTCTGCCTCCCGAGTCCTGGGATTAAAGGCACTTGTTTTTTTTTTTTGTTTTTTTTTTTTTTGGTTTTTCTGCTGTGAGTAACTTTTGACAACATGACAAATGCAGTCAGAGATATAGTTGAAGTTCTGAAATGAGGAACTCTAGGCAACTATGCAAACCCTCCCCTCACCCCCAACCCTTCCCAGACCTTAAGCATTTATAGCACAACTACAAAACAAAGCTCCATACTTCCTGGCACGAATGATGGAAAAACAGTGACACTCTGAAAGCCCACAGAAGAAAAAAAATCACTCAAATGTACTCCACATTTTCAACCTAAACACCATGACATTAGTAAGACCATACAAGGCCAATTTTTGAACCAAGGGACACTACAGTACTGTATGGAAATGCTATTTTCAGGCTAGTTGCCATGTCTTTATTATATTAAAGTACGTTCTGAGCCAACACTTAAAGTGGTTGGAATGTAACAAAGGTACAAAGATTCAAAATTTCCCTCAAAAGTAATGCATTTTCTAGGACAAATATAGGATATTAGAACCATTCTTCCTTCCAAAACAGTAGGTTTTCTTCACATGTGTGTTTGTAGATGTGAGTTCTCCTAGGGACAAGGTACTCATCATTACTCCACCACAAATGTATACAGTAGCATCACTTCCAATAAAACTACATGGAAAAATAAAGGTATAACTTTGGTCTTAGAATAATTTGGTCTCAGAGTAATTTTATTTCATACATACTGTAAATACTGATGGTGTCAATATCTGGAAAAAAAAAAAAAACCACAAAGGGCACTTTTGCAGTCCCAGTAAGTTTCAAGGCTTTGAAGGTCCTGTTAAATGTGTTAGGTAAGCACGATTTCACCGGTGCAACTTTCTGTCCAACTTTCAGACCCAGTAAATACAGATTCCTATCACATGTAAACAGTGACCAACAGTTTCTCAAATGACTCCTGATTTCTACCTCCTGGGATTCATGTCTTGTGATTAATACCCCTTCTTGTGGACCCCTAGGAGAACTCACATCTACAAACACACATGTGCAGAAAACCTACTGTTTTGGGAGGAAGAATGGTTCTAATATCCTATACTTGTCCTAGAAAATGCATTACTTTTGAGGGAAATTTTGAATCTTTTTACCTTGGTTACATCGCAACCACTTTAAGACCTTAGTGACTTGCTGTTAACGAACAAGAGAAGAGTGATGGGCTGTCACTGCCAAGGCTGCCACAAAAAGGTACCGAGTCTTTCTAGTCCTCTCTTGTTCTCACGGAAGGCAGATTATGTGCTGTCACCTGCCCCGTGAAACAGGTCCATTTGAAGAGGGGGGAGGCCTCTGGCTAACACGATCTACACTGAATCCTGCCAGCAAACCCATGAGTGGGCACAGAGGCACAGCCCCCCCCCCCCCCCGGAAGAACACCCGAACGAGCTCACAGCCCTGTCTGAGCCTCAATGGCAGTTCTGTAGAAAGACTTGAGTGAGAGGACCTGGCTAGGCCACATCCAGGTTCTTGACCCACCAGACAGCACAGTACATGTTTGTCCTCGCTAATTACTACTTTGTTACAGAAGGATAACTGTATGAATGTTGACTGATGAAATGTTGTGCTTCACAGTAAGTGTTGACAACTGTGGAATCAGTTTTGGAGCTTGGTAGTGGGCAGTGAGTGGTTGGAGGAATATTGGAGATAATGCTAGAGAAAGCCTAAAATGCTCAAATTGATTCAGCAGAAATCCAGACATTGAGCAATTGAGCATACTTCACTTGAGGGTTAAGGAGGAAGAAGTGAGGGAATTTCTTTCTTTTTATTTATTTTATTTATTTATTTTGTTTTTTGTTTTTTTTGAGGTGGGGTCTCGCTCTGGCTCAGGCTGACCTGGAATTCACTATGGAGTCTCAGGGTAGTTGTGAACTCATGGTGATCCTCCTACCTCTGCCTCCCGAGTGCTGGGACTAAAGGCGTGCGCCACCACGCCCGGGAAGGGAAATGTTTTTAACACTGAAGGAAGGTTGGCATTGTGGTACATGCCTGTAATCCCAGCATTTGCGGAAATGGCCATAGAATGATCAGTCTCAGCTATGTAGTGAATTAGAGACCAGCCTGGGCTTCATTAGATATTGTCTCAAAACAACAAAAACAAAACAAAGGAAAAATAACTTGAAGGAAGGAAGTAGTAGCAAAAACAGCAACACTATCCCCATCAGTAAGACGGAAAATAGGGAATGTGCCCAGCACACTAAATTAGATGGCGAAGAATATTTTCAAGAAAGCTTAAGGCATAGGTCCTGGCTACTTTCATTTTTCTTTGTGGCATTCAATAAACTGCAAGAAGAGAGAGAAATAAACAAAAACTAAAAGAAAGACTGCTAAACCAGAAAAGACCTGCACTTCAAAACCAGTTAGCCTCCGAAGATAACTGTTAAGAATGGATTCGGGGCTGGAGGGATGGCTTAGCATCTAAGGCACTTACCTGCGAAGCCAAAGAACCCCAGTTTGATTCCCCAGGACCCACATAAGCCAGATGCACAAGGTGACACATGCATCTGGAGTTCATTTGCAGCAGCTGGAGACCCTGGCATGCCCATTCAAACTTTAAAATAAAATAATAATAATAATAATAATAATAATAAAAGAACAGATTCCAAGAGCTTGGGAGATGCTTTAGTGCTTGCTATGCAAACATGAAGACCTGAAGTCAGATCCCTAGCAGCCACAGAAATGCCAGGCCTGGTGAAGCCTGTGATCCCAGTACTAGCAGGAGGATTCCTAAGGCTCACTGGCAAGATTGTCTAGCTGGGTAGATAAATTCAGTGCAAAACCCTGACTCAAGGTGGGTAGCAACTGAGGATGCATTGGCTGCTGGCCTCCACACACACATACACCCACAAACAAATGCACTCACATGCATATGAACCCACATACCACATGGGAGAGAGTGGACGCTTCATACGCTCATTTCCCTCCATTTATTTTTATTACTCCAACTCCTAAACAAAGAGGAGGTCCTTGATATTTAACTTTAACTACTAATGAAGAACTAATATATTGTTTTATGGTGACTGTGGTGGTTTGATTCGGGTGTCCCCCATAAACTTAGGTGTTTTGAATGCTAGGTTCCCAGCTAATGGAGATTTGGGAATTAAAGCCTCCTGAAGGGAGTGTATTGTTGGGGGGCGGGCTTATGGGTGTTATAGCCAGTTTCCCCATGCCAGTGTTTGGCACATTCTCCTGTTGCTGTTGGCCAAGGGGTGATGTCCACCCTCTGCTCATGCCATCGTTTTCCTCTGACATCGTGGAGCTTCCCCTCGAGCCTGTAAGCCAAAATAAACCTCTTTTTCCCACAAGCTGCTCTTGGACAGGTGATTTCTACCAGCAATGTGAACCGGATTGCAACAGTAAAGTGGTACCAAGGAGTGGGATTGCTGCTGGACACCTGACTGTGTGGCTTTGGCCTTTTGGAGCTGATTTTCAAGAGGAATGTGGAAGGTCTTGAAACCTTGGCCTAAGAGATGCCTTGCAGTGCTGTAAGTACAGCATGATGGACGATTCTGGTCAGAGTAGAAAGACATGAATGCAGTAGGAACTATGGACTGTGAGGTTTGGCTTATGAGGGTGAGAAAGAGCTTTGCCTGGGCTGGGCTAGCAGTTTGTGTGGGAACCTTGCTATTATGCTTGGGTCCTAAAAAGTTGTACAGGGTTGCTTTGTGTAGAAATGAACTGGTGTGAATACAGGGATATGGCACAGAAAAAAATGAAATCTTTGGGTCTAAACAGCTGCCCGTTCACCTGCAAGTTGTTGCCCTGGAGCAACAGGAGGAATGTAGACTCTTTTGAAGGGGCCTGAGTGCTCAAGGAGTGTCCTGTTCTTCAATGTCTGCTTTATTCCCCCCTGGATTAACAAATTGGCACCCTACCTGGTATTGTGTATAAGAAATGCTAAAAAAGGGGTCATTGAGTTTGCAACACGGTCTTATGTTTTGGAAATGGCCATGGGCAGTGTGAAGCAGGTTTGCTGGATGCCTGCATGGAGACCCCCATGGGGCCGTGAGGATGAACCATGGGTTGCAGTGGAGACCCAGTGGAGATGCCGGGACCACAAGATGGCTGCTAAGGAAAGCTGCTGGCCCAATGAAGTTTTCCAGGACTGTGAGTAGCCTAGCTGGAGGGCAGAATTGGAATGTCAGAGACTTGTTGCTGCTTAGAATTATTGTACTTGGAGATTTGTCACTGGCTAGAGTTGTTGGACTTGAAGTTACAGAGTTTGATGTTTGCCCTGGTTGTTTTAAATTTTGTATTGGTTGACTATTACTTTGCTATGCCCAATGCCACCTTTTGCAGTGGGAATGTTTATTCTGTGCCATTATGGGTTTTGGGGGGATGTTTTGATATTATGGCTCAGTTAAAAGATCTTGGACTATGGGATGTATGAACATCATTGGAATTGATAAAAACTATGGGTACTTTTAAAGTTAGATGAATGCATTGCATTTTACATCATGTATGATTATCATTTTATGGGGGCCAGGGGCGGAATGTGGTGGTTTGATTCAGGTGTCCCCCATAAACTTAGGTGTTCTGAATGCCAGCTTTCCAGCTGATGGATTTGGGAATTAACACCTCCTGGAGGCAGTGTATTGTTGGGGGTGGGCTTATGGGTGTTATAGCCAGTTTCCCCATGCCAGTGTTTGGCACACTCTCCTGTTGCTTTTGTCTACCTTATGTTGGCCAGGGGATGATGTCCACCCTCTGCTCATGCCATCGTTTTCCCCTGCCATCGTGGAGCTTCCCCTCTAGCCTGTAAGCCAAAGTAAACCACTTTTTCCCACAAGCTACTCTTGGTTGGGTGATTTCTGCCAGCAATGTGAACCTGACTGCAATAGTGACTTAGCTAGTGAATCCAGTCATCCATTCACAAGGAAATGGAACTTTATTGTCTTACACTGGTGTTCATGTGTGGCAGCAAATTTTTTCTTAAAGGATAAGAACTTTCTCAAAAAGGCTAGTCATTAGTGAAGCAGTGTCACAATAATGATTCTTAGAGCTACAAAGCAGGCAGAATAGATGTAGATGTGTAGATATAAGTTGGAAGTCAGGACTGAATCATCAAGATATAAACTAAAACTCAAGTGTACAGCACACCCAAGAAAAGCACGTAAAGAGCAAATGGGCACAGATGCCATCCTAGAGAACATCGGCATCAAAGAGAAAGAAAGGGCCGCGCAGACATGCGTGAATGCGCAACTGTGCGTGACGACGCACTGCCAGTGTCCCCTGTGTCTGCGTGCTTCTCGCCTTCAGACTATGCCAGACTTTGCGAGCCTCTGTAATTAGCCGATGCCCTCTGCAAACACTCTAGCTCAGGACCTACGGAAAGAAGTCGTGTGAGTCTCTGGGCTGCTTTCTGAAGCTTCTTGCATGACCTTTCACGACAGCCTTGGGAGCCACAAATGGACGCAGACAATGCGTCACAGACGGAGCTGAGCGGCGGATACACAGAGACGGCAAACCACTACCCAGACTATTAGCGCCGCGTATTCAGAGGGTGCGCGGCGAAGTCCAAGTAAACTTCAGTCCTGTACATGAAGTTTCAGAAGCCGACGGGGCTGGCTAATTTCACCCAGTTACATGTCTGCTTTCACCCCCCCACCCCCCAACTACTGGAACAAGGGCTCCAAACTCACCTACTTAAATCTACCAAAACTACAGTTACTGCTCACTGTCTGTGTGTATAAAAGGCTTTTCATAACATCTATGTGTTGGATTTTTCAGCTTTACCTGGCTGAAAAAAAATATCAGTTTAAGCCTTGTTTAATTGAAAAAAAAAAAAAAACTAAATAAATCTCAAACAGGCAGATCTTAGAATGCATATATTCTCAAAGTTTATTCTCTGTAAGTCAGACATTTAGAAATAGCACCACATTTTCCCATAAAACCAAGTTTTAGGGCCCCAAGCCAGCCAGCTTACTCAAATATAGCCAAAATATATACCCAATTTGTGTTATAGAGCCACCCACTGATGGTTACAACAAAGAAGGCACTGAAACATATGTTCAGGCCCTTCCAGGACCCGGAACTCAAACCCTGCCTGCTTTTCTACCTCTACCCTAACTCCAAGTTCACACTTCAATGGCAAGTGCCTAGCGTGGAACCAGAGGTGACAGGGGAAGGGAGCAAGAAACAGAAAACTATCTGAAGGGTGATTTAAAAACTAGTCAAGGGCTGGACAGATGGCTTAGCGGTTAAGCGCTTGCCTGTGAAGCCTAAGGACCCCAGTTCGAGGCTCCATTCCCCAGGACCCACGTTAGCCAGATGCACAATGGGGCGCACGCATCTGGAGTTCGTTTGCAGTGGCTGGAGGCCCTGGCGCGCCCATTCTCTCTCTCTGCCTTTCTCTCTGTGTCTGTCGCTCTCAAATAAATAAATAAAAAATGAAAAAAAAAAAACTAGTCAAGAAAGGAATCCTTCCTTTTTTCTATGCCTAAACGCTTCATAAAACACACCTGGGTTCGAATCTGTTCTGTAGAAATTTACAAAGCAAGCCGAGTGACGCTGAACCCCAGCCAGCGTGCCTTGTGCCATATTACCTCAGCATTCTGCTCTCTCCTCTTCTTTCCAGTAATATTGCTTATATTTTGTAATATTTCTTACATTAAGTAATACTGCTGTCTGTGGAGGCATGTTTTGGAAATCATAAGGGTGTACTTGAAGACAATTGGAAATGTCAGGGTGCAGTACAAATGCACAAAAAGCATTTTAACCAAAATTAGTAACATGCCGTTCCTGTAATTCGAGCCACTCAAGTGTTCCATTAGTTTAACTGTTAGCTTTCTTATCACAGCATGAAAGTAACCACTCAAAACACATCCCCTTACATGAATATATGCTTTTGTCATATCCCACATATATTCCTTGTTATTTGTTTCTCGTACGACATGCACTCAAAATAAGGAGCAACTATTAGCTTCCGATGTAACTCCATAATCTTCTGTTTCTTGTCAAAATGCATTAAATTAGCTTATGAGTCATCATGTTTTTTAAAAAGATGTCTAGTCTGAAAATTTTATTAAAATAATTAATTAATTTGAGAGAAAGAGAGAGGCAGATAGAGAGAATAGGCATGCCAGGGTCTCTAGCCATTGCAAACGAACTCCAGACACATATGCCACTTTGTACATCTGGCTTACGTGGCTTGTGGGGAACTGAAACTGGGTCCTTTGGCTTTGCAGGCAAGTGCTTTAACTGCTAATCCATCTCTCCAGCCCTAGTCTGTAATTAATTATCTAGAAGGCCAATTTCTTGATCCTTCTTCACCTATACAGTCGACTCTTACAGGTTATGCTATGTGGGAAGTCTGAGACGTTATGGGGTCGCTGTCAGCTTACCATGAACACTTCCCAGTGTAATATCCCCCGCAGCAGAAGACAGAAACGAAGACTCTGTGTAAAGATACTTGGCTTTCAGCAGCCCGTCTTCAGTAGATATATTAACAGAACTTCCCTGAAGTTTCTCTACAGTCACAGTCTAGTAAGAGAAAGACTCTAGTCAGTTCATCATAACACAGAGTGTAAAAGTCTAGCTGGCACATCTCAAATTAGGGAACAAATCTAGAAGTTACTACCTGGTACACAATCGTTTTGTTGATTCTAGTTCCCTAGCTCTAACTCCAAAGATTGTGCACACAATCTCTGTAGGATATACAATAGGTCCACCATCACTCCTGCATTTACCTAGGTCATCTTTAGTTCCTCTTAATAATGCTTTATATTTTCTATGTAGAATTCATTAAGTTATTTCTACTAGATATTTTAAAGTGCTTTCATACCATGTAGCTTTTAAAATTTCATTTTATCTTAACTTTAATATTTAGACCACATCTAGCAAGCAAAAGAAAATCATCAGTCCTGATCATTTATCTGTTAAGAAAAATTCATATGCATAATTATCTTATTTACAACTTATCATTTCACTTCTTCCTTTCCAATCTTTTTATTACTGCATTCCCTGTGGTGGTTCATTTTTGCTTATTTTGCATCTGGTTCTGATCTCCAGGGCCACAGTGAACAGCAGCCCGCCTCAACCTCACTCTCGTCCTCAGCAGGAAAGCATGCCACAGCCTACCATGGTGTGTGTTCTAGTTCTCTTAGACCCTCCTTATCAGATTAAGAAGGGTGTCTCCGATTTCAAGTTTACCATTATTGCAATACAAATTCATGAATGAACTGCCAATTTTCACATAATTTGATTCTACTGAGATATCATGATACTATCTGCATGTTAAAGCAGTTAAGTATACTATAATTTCTAGGACTTTTCTGTCTCACATTTAATAATGTAGTAACTTTCCAATAAACAGAATGAGAGGAATTGTATTACTTGTCCTTAAGTTGCCCTAACAAAATTCAATATGTATTAATGTTTCAAATGCTACCCACAAGGAAAATTGAATATACTTAAGAATTCTAAGTTGTCTATGGCATGGTAAACAAATACAAGTTCAAGTATTAAAATGAAATTGCTGACATCATAAACTGAGTCACCAGGAAGGCTTGCCACTTTTTCCCAGGAACAAGTTCAAATAGTACACTGGAGTTTCTGAGGAAATAGAAACATGTCTGCACACATTAACATCAGTGTCACCCTTCTTCAGAAGTCCTTCAAACATGATTGAGGTTAAAAATGTTAGGAAACAAGAACTGAGCTTCAAGAATATTGAAATATTAGAAGTTAGCAGTATAAAGGGGAAAGAAAGTACTCAGAGGGTCTTATAGAAATAAGTAATTAGAATTACTTTTCTCATTGGATTTAGTGTACACAAATTCCTTTCTAATTTATCTGTATTAATAATGGTATACTATACACACTTACTTTCAAGCTAGTTTCTTTTCAGCTAATTATTATACGGTAGGAACTTTTACTATACACCTACTTTCTAAAAATCATCCAAAGAGAAATATTTTACTTATAAACAAATTTATAAATATTTTGTCTTTCTCAGCTTTAAGGCAACAGTATAAAATTCCTGAAAAAAAAAAAAACTGTCCTATGTGTCCATAATGTAGGCAGCTAGGTAGGAATACTCTGGATTTTTATAGATAATGGGACAGTTTTAGGAAACTCCAAAAGATAAACACTTGAAAGAAGATTTGAAACTGAAGTGACTAAGGAGCACTTCTAACTAGACTATCCACACAAAAAGTAATAGCTACTTGGCCAAATTGCTAAAAATAGCAAATAAGATATGATTTTAAACTTCTGATATCCATGGCTGACTGGAAAAATGCAATATAACAGTAACTTAGAGATCAGTCATCAATGAAAGGACTGAGCTTAAAGGATTGTCAAGTTATCCATTTGCCTGTCATCCCTCTAAGACCACCACAATCTGATTAGCCAAACTAAATGCACCTCAAAAGTGCAATACTGTCCTAGTTTAAATACACTTTTATTTATTTGAGAGAGAGGCACAGAGACACAGGCAGAGAGAGACAGAGAGAGAGAGAGAGAGAGAAAATGGGCATGGGCGTGCCACAGCCTCCTGCAGCTACAGATGAACTCCAGATGTATGCACCACTATGTGCATCTCACTTTACATAGGCCCTGGGGACTCGAACCTAGGCCATCAGGCTTTTTAAGCAAGTGCCTTTAATCACTAAGCCATCTCCCCAGCCCTACTTTTCTAGTTTAATTTAGAGGATATATTACATTTAGATGGTTAAACAGCCTCTCTAAGAAGCAGGTGATGGGAAATTAAGTGACAACAGTGGAACAAACAGGATTGTAATCTACTTAATCATGCCAGCCATACTTCACAAGATATGCTCACAGCCTCTTACTAGAAGATTTAGATTTAAAACACTACTGGTCACATTAGAAAGCTGAAAATTAATACTTCCAAAATTATAACTTTATTATTAACAATATGGTATGTTACAGGAAATTAAATACATTAAAAGTACAAACTTTCTTCCTATAAAAATTAAAATCCCTGTGGCTACTACAGAAAAGAAAAAAGAAACAAAAAGTTTTGGTGAGCAGTAAAGGTATCTGATAAGATCTAATGGTGCCACCTTGTGGAAAACAACGAAGAAAGTTAACTTTCAAAATTTACCCTTCAATTTGGCAAAGGAAACAGGTCTGGGAAAATGCAGTATTCATGTAAACCAAACACAAAAGAAAAACTTAGCCCATACATTGTTGCTATTACTTAATGAGATTTTTAAAAATTCTCATTGATTTTCATGGGTGTGTTTATAGACATGTCAGGGCTTCCTGCTGCAGCAAACAGATGCCAGATGTTTCTGCCACACTTTCTGCATCCAGCTTACATAGGTGCTGGGGAATTGAACCCAGGCCAAGAAGCTTTCCAAGCAAGTCTCTTTCATAACTGAGCCATCTCCCCAGTTCCCTTAATGAGATATTTTAATTCACGATTATCAAAATAGAAACCTTTTCAGAAGAATTAAAGATTTTTACTGATTCTAAATAAGGAACTAAGTATCTTTCAAAAGTATTAAGTCACATAGTAAAATTTAAGTGCAAGTATTTAATCACCTTAATTCCAAAATCTGTTAAAAAGCAAATATTATGACCTGGAGAGAAGGCTCAGTGGTTAAAGGCACTTGCTTGACAAGCCTGATAACCTGGGCTCAATTCCCCAATACCCACATAAAGCCAGCTACATGAAGTGGCACATGTGTCTGGAGCTTGTTTGCAGTGACACTAGGCCCTGATGTGCCCATTCTCTCTCTCTCTTTCTCAAATAATCAAAATAAATCATCATAATAAATAATCAAAAATAGTTTTAATAAATGTAATGTTACATCACAAATTTTGCAGATGCTACTTTATGAGCCAACTGGAAATAAAACTGAAATTACTAAAAAAAAGAAAATTTTAGTCTTACACTCTTATCTGATGCATGAATATCTATATTTCCATATACTGTTCCCAGACAGATCACTTTGCCTCCTTTTGTTTGAACATGTAATTTTTGACTCTGAAAAAATAAACACAAAAACATAGAAAAGAAAGAGTAAGTTTACACTAATAAAACTTTCATGCAAGCACCTTTAACTGCTAAGTCATCTCCCCAGCTCCCATTTTCAATATTCCTTTCCTAATACCAATAAAGCAACAAAAGAATCAGGAGTAAAACAGAAACCCAATGTTTAGAATAAAACTATCCACTGGAAAGAAATGCCAACTGTTGTTACAGGGATTAAACCACTTGCATTTAATGGAAAAAAGCAGGAGGTACTGGACTAGAGCTTCCAGAGGAAAGGCTCAGGAGACAAAGATCACTGTGAATACCAACTAAACACCAATGATACTGGGGGTGACAGCATTCGCCATTGCTACTCATCACTATTAATACTGACCACTTATAACAGTAGTTACCACTTCTTTGACAGTTTCTCAGCACCAAAGACAATATCACCTACTTTACATGATCGGTATTCTTTAATCCTCACAAAGCGAGAGATGGGGATTATATATTTCTCATTTTACAGAGGGATAAAAGCAAAGCCTCGGGTTAGAACAGCTGTATCGGGGAGCTTGAAGCCAGCTCTGTTGAAATCAGGAATGCCAATAAAAAAGATGGTTGAAAGAATGAAGTAAAAACAGAATGCAGAGTGGAACTGCCACTGAGGCTAGGAAATGAAATTGGCCCAGATGTCCACCAACTAAATGGATAATGAAGTGCACGCATGCACACACACACACATGATGGAATTTTATTCAGTTCTAAAGAAAAATGAACTTATTAAATTCACAGGAAGTGGATGGATCCGGAATATAAGTGAGGTAACTTGGACTCAGAAATACAAATGCATATTCTCTCTCATGTGCAGATCCTAGTTTTGAATTCTTAGATCTGTCTAAGATGGAGTAAGAGTCAGTAGTAGAGGCCAGGAAGCTAGAAAGAGGCCGGGGAGAGGGGAGGGAATAGGGAAGGAGACAGAAAACATGTAAGTAGAGGGACAGAATACGGGAGGTGGCAGGTCTAAGTGGGATCAGGGAGAAAGGATGGAGAAGTGGAGGGGCAGGGTGAGGAGGATCTTAACAAGGAGGGTTTACCTTAACAGACTGTATAATGCTAGTTCCCTGCTCAGTTTCAATTTTGCAATTATCACATTCAAGATTCTGAACTTTCACACAGCCAGACCCTGATGACTTGATATTCAAATCTAGAAGCAAAAACAAGAAAAGAAAAAAAAAAGTCAGTATTAATGAGCTGCAAAGCATCTTAATACTAGAAACCTAGACTACCAGTTTTCTGTCCCTTTTATTTTTGAGTCCTAGAGAGAGCAGCTTGGTCTCTCACTGAAAGTAAGAAATGTCCAAGGCAACAGGATCAAAAGTAATGCCTGTCCACCAGGTTTTAGAAATGATGATTTCCATTGGCCCCTATTATGTAAGAGGAAGTATCACAGAGGCTAAGTAAAAGAGGTAAGAAAAAGACACCAATTCTTACAGGTACTCTTGTATCCTGTGGAAGATCCTAGAAGATCCCTGCGGCTCTCTCTGGCCAGTCATTCTAACCTACTTGGTGAGTTCCAGGCTAATGAGGGAACCTGTCTCAAAAATGTTGGACACAGCCCGAGGAATGACACCCGAGACACCCTTTGACCACCTTACTGGGGGTGGGGGAGAGTATGTGCACACAGTGGCTTGAATCTGGAAAATAACTTAAAACTAGGACACATCTTGTAGGTATTATCCGTTTCCTGGGTATTCTGACTGTGTGTGTTCCCTCAAAGCTTGATACTCCCGGAGAATGTACTTTGGTGTTTGAGTACGTTGGGTGCATATCTGAAACCAAATACTTAGATATAAAAATCCAGTACACCGAGCTGACTGAGGACGGCCCAGCAGATGTGATCAACGGGGACCAACATAACCAAGGAATGGATTATGAAGAAATCAAAACCCTGCAAAATGTAACCCGTCTGCTAATGGCAATGCAATAATAACAAAAGGGGCACCGTAAATATTTGACTTGCATTATTTCAAATCATGGTTCCATTCTATTACTTTTTTTCCGTCCTTAATTGGGAACGTACTTGTTCTACTCAGGAACTGAAAATTAGGGCTGAAGAAGGCTTCCAAAGGTGCCAAGTTAGGTTGAAACATCAGGTCAAATGGGACCCCACTTATGCACGTGGGCCTAGCTGGACCTAACCGAAGGTCTCCGTGGCGAGCCCTGGGGACCCAAACTCGTTTGAACTTCACTTGCCAAATTTCAGAGGTGCATTCACCTCCACCGATGCCCGGGGGTCCACGCTGTCTGACACGACGGTCACCTCCTGCAGAGCCTCGTCGTACTTCACCCGCAGGCCTTCGGGGCCCCGCGCGCCTCCCTCCGGGCTGTGCACCGCCACCAGCACTCGGTCACCGTCCGGGTGGGTGACGGGGTCCAGGGGCCCGACGGCCAGGTGGCACGGGAGCCGCACCCGCAGCCGCCCGAACGGGCTCACCCGCAGCGTCCACTCCTGCCGAGCCCCGGGCGCCTGGGCATCACCGGAGCCGTACCGCCTGAGCCGGCCAGCCCCGAGCCAGGCGGGCCTGCAGCAGCCGAGCACCCGGGCCGAGCAGGGCCCGAGCATGACACCCGCCCTTGGCCACCCTCGGCACAGCGCCAGCCACCCGGAGACTTGGGCTTCACCCTTGGCTGCCCCGGCTCAGTCAAAAAGGTGACGTCTGCGAAGGTTTGCAAAAGATCCAGCCCGTGCACTTTTGTTATTATTATTATTTTTGCATTTTCACTATCACCTGCAAGACAAACCTAGGAACAAACAGGAAATTCAAAGCTCCAAGTGGAAACCCTAACCTGGCCTTTCTGTCTTTCTTCATTTTTTTTTTTTTTTTTTTTTGGCCTTCTCCCGCCCTTTCGCGAAGGCCGACGGGAAATGTAGTTCTACGGGAGCCAGGCATCGAATATCTCCGGCAGCTTTGAAACTACATTTCCCAGGAGGCAGTGCGCAGCGCACTGCGAGGGACAAGAGCCCGTGGTAGACTCCGATGGGAAAGGCACGTTCTCTCTGCTGCAAGTCCATTGGCCATTGGAAACCCAACTGGCCAATGAAAAGACTGGACCGGGAGGAGCAATAAGTACTCTTCTGCGTGGTTACCGTGGATACCAAGGACGCGACTTCTTGTATGGAGAGGGTGGAGCTTTGGAGTGACATTCAAGAGGCTTTCAACACCTAGAAAAAAAAAAAAAAAAGAGGCTAAATAAGGATCAGGACGAAGAGAAGGGGTAAGAAAAGGTTTGCATAAAGATGGGAGCTAGGTGCAAAGTAGGACTACCCTCTGTAGCTTTTGTTTGACCCAGGCTTTTCTAAACTGATGCGGGGTCTTCTGGGAAGGGAGCATCCTTTAGCATCCTTTAGCTAGAGAATACAGCCATTTGGTGTTTTGTGAGGGAACCAACAGTGTGTAGGAGGAAAAGCATTAGAGTCCTGGCTTCTTCCTGTCTCCAATGACCTTACGTCAGTCATTGGATGTCTTTGGGTTTTACTGACTGCTTGTAAAATATAGGACAATAATGTCTCCCTTGCTTTGTCTGAAAGGGTTTTTATGAGGATCAAATGAGATAATGGATAGTAAAAAGTGGTGCACAGTCTAAAAAATTGCATTGTAAAGTACTACTATTTTTTTTTTCTTTTTGCCTTTTCGAGGTAGGGTTTCACTCTAGCCCAGGCTGACCTGGAACTCACTATGCAGTCTCAGGGTAGCCTCAAACTCATGGTGATCCTCCTACCTCTGCCTCTCAAGTGCTGGGATGAAAGGTGTGCGCCACCACGCTCTGCATACTTTTCTTTTTTTTTTTTTAATTTAGAGGTAACGTTTCTAAGTTACCAAGAAAATTTGAGCGATTAGAACTTGCTTTTGAGAGCGGCATTGACCTCTTTTGTTGCAAATGATTCTAGGGTTTAAAGCTTAAATGATGTTTTAAAAATATTTTATTTTTATTTACTTGAGAGAGAGAAATAGAGAGAGAGAGAGAGAGAGGGAAAGAGAGAGAGAGAAGGTATGCCAGGACCTCTAGCCACTGCAAACGAACTCCAGATGTGTGTGCCCCTTGACCATCTGGTTTACGTGGGTCCTGGGGAATTGAACCTGGGTCCCTTGGCTTTGCGGGTAAGCACCTGAACCGCTAAGCCATCTCTCCAGCTCTAAAATAACTTTTTAAAGCCAATTTGGTGTCGTAGAGAGATCATAAGACTTGAGGGTGGTGCCAGTTTTTTTTTTTTTTTTTCCTGGCTCAGTCATTAGTTCATCTATGTTGGAAGGACCAGTTTCTTCAGTTTTAAGATAGATTGTGCTAAGCAACTCTATGAGGTCTCTTTGCCCTTTTATATTTTATTATTCCATGGGCAGTAAAAATAATGAAAAGAGGGAGAGGGGTGACTTATTTCCACCTTACGTAATTGCCGGATCTCTCTTCTTTTTCTCTGCCCCTATATTTTCCTACACATCATTCCCTAAATCCTTTAGTTATAAGTAGGTGTCTAAAAACAGTAACACTGAATAAATACAAATGCTAAGTCAGGCATGGGGCACTTGTGTGTAATTCCAGCATACAGGAGGCTGAGGCAGGAGGATCCTGAATTTGAGGCTAGCTTAAGCTATATACCAAGAATCTGGGAGAAGGGGAGTGGAGTTCAAAGACTGAAGCCCTCAGCCAACTGTGAAAAGCGTGCCGGAGGCCTGTGGTAATAGGCAGGTAGAATGGGCTAACGTCCTCATCAGCACCCTTCCTCTCACTCCTTAGTATAGAGGCGTGGCAACCACGTAGCCCAGAACTGAGCCAATGCCAGCAGAGTTCCTTATCCCTCAGGGACCTCCACCCAGGTGAAGCCAGATCTTGACTTCACCAGAGAAAAGAATTTCAGGAAGAGCCGGCATGAAGCAGAGCTGGAGATGATTAAGGGAGAATTTTAACGGCATGGAGTTTAGTAGGCGCTCAGAGAAAGATTAAAGACAACCCCAACAGCTTCTCAAGGCAGAGTCACGTTTAAAGTGTCTTGTAGCAGTAGCCACATAATCTCTTTTGGTGGTTGTAAAGTTACATCTCAAAGGTTGCTAAGAACCCCCCCCCCCATTAATAATCGGTGTGGCTGCCATGCCTCTATACTAAAGGAGTGGGAAGAAGGGTGCTGATGGGGGCTTTATATATGAGATTTTAGGGTGGCTCCAGAGGTGCCCTAGATGGGATTACATTGTGATAGGATAAAATCACAGACCATTTGGGATGTACAAGTGAGTTAAGAGCATGTCTTTTACTGTCCAGGGGGGCGTCTCATGAGATTCTTAGAAAAGGACTGAGAGGGCTGGAGAGATGGCTTAGAGGTTAAGCGCTTGCCTGTGGAGCCTAAGAACCCTGGTTTGAGGCTCGATTCCCCAGGACCCACGTTAGCCAGATGCACAAGGGGGCGCACGCGTCTGGAGTTCCTTTGCAGTGGGTGGAAGCCCTGGCGCGCCCATTCTCTCTCTCTCTCTGCCTCTTTCTCTCTCTGTCTGTCGCTCTCAAATAAATAAATAAAATAAACAAAAAAAATTAAAAGAAAAGAAAAGCACCGAGAAAGGAGAAAGGCTACACATGTGTTATTGCTGTTTCAGCGCTCCTATTTGAAAATATCTCTACGTAAAGGGAATGCTGTTTTTGTCAGCAACCTTCACAGCTTCAACCGGACTCTGGAGTAAGGGACACCTTTCCCTTCGCACATCCTTATAATTTTCCCTGTCTTTATATTCCTACCTCGCTAATTTGCTAGCTTTTATGTTCAGCAAGAGCCCATCAAACAGAAAATGTTGCTGGCTTTGTGTTTTGTTTGCTTATAATTATTCAGATTAATCTTCAAGCTATCTTTTTAATGAAAATCTACACGCATACCTTGGAAAATAACTTTGAAAAAGACACCACTTTAAGCAAGTTGAGAATGCACTCAGATTTACTGTAAAAGTGCTAGATATTTTTAAACTAAGAATGTTTAATAAGTTATTGTTTTCTGGGGTGATGGTTCCTTTTCTAAGAGAAATCCCATTAATGGAATTGGCAGCTAGACCATAACTGTCTGTGTGGTACAATCATTGTCTTACAACTTTAAAATAAACCAATGTAAAAAAAAATTGACTGAAAATTACTTTTCTGGTGGTATGGGGTTGTAAATTGAGTATGTGGGAGCTGGAGAGATGGCTTAGCAGTTAAGCTCTTGCCTGTGAAGCCTAACGACCCCAGTTGGAGGCTGGATTCCCCAGGACCCATGTAAGCAAGATGCACAAGGGGGAACATGCGCCTGGAGTTCATTTGCAGTGGCTGGAGGCCCTGGCTCACCCATTCTCTCTCTCTCTCTCTCTCTCTGTCTCTTTCTCTGTCACTCTCAAATAAATAAAAATAAACAAAAAATTATTTAAAATTGAGTATGTGATTGACATTAAGATTGATATACTAAGGAATTATTGACACATAAAAACAATCTAGTGGGAATCAAATCTGTCTACATGTGAATGACAACTAATAAAAGTTATACCTTCCGTGTATATTATAGCCTTCAAAACATGTTCATGTACATCGTCTCACTGTGTTCTTACAAAACACTGTTCAGAAGGACAAGGGTTATTCCTGTATCGTGGATGAAGAAACAGTCGGGGGAACAAGATGAAGCACTTAGTAGGTCTTACCATTCTTCTAAAAACTCCTTCTAATTCTCTGACACTTTTGTAGAAAAAAAAAAATCTATCTCAGACAACCAGATATAGCTTCTCCTTATTCATAGTTTTATTTGTAAGATACTTTTACTGCTTCAGTTTTTAAAAAAAAAAAACAACTTTTTTTTTTTTAAAAAAAGGCACTTTTGGGCTGCAGAGATGGCTTAGCAGTTAAGGCGTTTGCCTGTGAAGCTTAAGGAGCCGTGTTGGACTCTCCAAATCCATGTCAGCCAGGTGAGGCAAGTACAAGGAAGCACATGCCCACTAGGTGGCGCAAGCGTCTGGCATTCAATCTCAGTGGCTGAGGCCCTGGCACACCAATTCTCTTGTCTCTCTCTAAAAAAAATAATAATAAATAAAAAAGCCACTTTTATGACAATCAACACATGATTCTGGTAGAAGTGTATGTTAGTATAAACTTTTCAGAATTAAATTAGTCAGTAAACATGAGCAGCCTTAACAATATTCTTATCTCTAACCCAGAAATTGTGCTCCTTGGGATGTAAATTACAAATGTTCAAAGACTTTTGTTTTACTAGGAAATAGCCACTTCAGTTTGAATGTCTGTGGTTAAGAGAGTAATACATTGGTATTCACTTTGGAATATTCAGAAACTGAATTTTGAAGGCGTCAGTGGTATGGAAAAGAATCCACAATATAATAATGGGTAAAGTGTCAATACCAAACTTATGTATAGTGACATAATAATAATAATTTTAACATAAAATTGTATTGCATGGAGGTAATTCCAGAAGGATATCTACTATTTGATAATGGTGGTTATGTTTAAGCAATGAGATTATGATTGATCACACTTTTGTGTTATTAATAACAAGCATGTTTTAAATTTTTAATTTATAAAAGTTTTTTGCCATATATTGACCCCCAAGGCTGATATAAATATGCAAAGTTTTTTTTTTACCTTCAAAATGTTAGAGATGTCTCAGCAGTTAAGGCACTTGCCTACAAAGCCTAACAACCTGAGTAGGATTCCCCAGTACCCATACAAAGGCAGATGCACAAAGTGGAACATGCATCTGGAGTTAGTTTTCAGTAGCAGGAGGCCTTCTGCCTCTTTCTGTCAGTCTGTCTTCTCTGTCAAATAAATAAATAAATAAATAAATAAATAAATAAATAAATAAATATTTTTTAAAAAATGGTAGCGTAGGGCTGGAGAGATGGTTTAGCAGTTAAGACATTTGCCTGCAAAGCCAAAGGACCCAGGTTTGATTCCCCAGGACCCACATTAGCCAGATATACAAGGGGGTGCATGCATCTGGAATTCATTTGCAGTGGTTGGAGACCCTGGCAAGCCCATTCTGTCTCTCCCTCTCTCTCTCCCCCTCTTCCTCTCTGTCAAATAAATAAATAAAAATAAAAAAAATTGAAAAAAAAATGGTAGTGTAGACTGGTAGGGAATTTCTTGGTAACTAAATGTAAATGTCTGTGAATATCTTATGTAATACTGTATGTGCAATAAATGGGCAGCAGGGGGCATGAGAGTTATCAGAAGAAAATGTAATCAAAGCAAAGGATTAAGTAATTCAGTTAAAAGAAAGGAAGCCAGTGGAATTTGTTCACTTTATGGATTATAAACTATTTTAAAAGAAATACACCATGATCTTGGTTATTCATATGGAATATTAATACACTCCAAAAAACTAAAGTAATAATTAACAACACTGAGAAATATTTAATGAATATGTAAATAGTACCTATAATCTTATAATCTGAATGGCTTATATTTCTTTTCTTGTGCTACCACACTAGAAAACTACACTATAATATTGAAATGGAATGCCAAAATTAGAAATTATTGTCACATTTGCAATAGGAGAAAGCATTTGGTATTCTGTCAGCTCCACTATGTAATTTGCTATAAATTTTTGAGATGTCCTCTCTCAAATAAAAAAAAAAGGTTAATTCCAAATTTAGCTAGGCTTTTGTCTGAGTGAATATTGACTTAGTGCTTTTTCTATATCTCTTAAGATGATCTTGTAGTTTTACTTTCTGTGTTTTGCTAGGATGTGTTATAATAATTGAGTCTTCAAATCACTTTCACTTCCTGGATAAACTTCATTAAATTATGTTATGTTATCCTCTAAATTGGTAGATTCAACTAATATCCTGAGGGAACTTTTGTATTTTGTGTTCATGAAAGATATTGGTCTGAGATTATCTTTGATGCCTTTTTTTTTTTTTTCTGGGCTTAGTGGCAGGGTAAAATTAGGGAGCAAGTGTCCCTCCTAGGGAATTGGTGTGATGGTTTAGTTTTATCTATCCTGTTGAGAACAAAGTGTGCTTTGAGTAAAGTCTTCAATTTGGGATCTTAAGTCTTGCCCCATTTGTTCTATTCTTCTGTAGCATTTATTTGGACGTATATTAGAATTTCCCACTCTAACATTTGTGTGCCTTACTGAGCTTACACGATCTGGACTTCATCCTCTGTATTTCATACTGATTGATGTCCTCAGATCCATGCGCTAGTCCACCACTTATTTCCCGGTCCCAGTGTTTAATAGCTCCGTTGTTCCATGCCAGTGACTGTTTTTATTTTAAAAGACTATTTAGTTCTCTTATAGATCTTCTTTCTCTTACTTAAAAAAAAAAAAAACTGCCCGGTTTGTTGTGTTTTTCCTCTTTAGCTATTTTAATTTACTTATTTAAAATTATTTTGCTATGTTCTGTTGGGGTTGTTATTTCTTTTTTATGGTCTCCCTCTCATGATGCTTTACTCTCTGTCCTGACCTGTAAATTTTTACTCATAGCCTAACTTCAATGGGAATCTGTTCTGTAAATCCTTTAAATTCTAGACCATAATGCCCCACAAGGAAGATGTCGTGTTAGCTTCATTCAGAGCCTTTTCAACATTAAGCTCATGAGCCAGATTTCACCTTTATTTATTTTGTCTTCACATCATATCTTTGTGTATGAAAAAGTTCATTCATACAGACAAGTGAGTTTTTATGAATAAGCTGTAAAGAATAGTAAAATGAGCCAGGCACGGTGGCCTACACCTTTAATCCCAGCACTCAGGAGGCAGAGGTAGGAGGATTACCCGTGAGCTTGATGCTACCCTGAGACTACATAGTAAATTCCAGGTCAGCCTGGGCTAGAGTGAGACCCTACCTCGAAAAAACCAAAAAACAAACAAACAAACAAACAAAAAGAATAGTAAAATGAACACCTTTTGCCAAACATCTAATTTAAGAATTCAGGTGCTTCTAATGAGTTTTCATTCACTTTTTTTTTTTCATTTATCTTCTGGCATTTAAAGCAAGCTAAAGAGAGAGCTGTATTGAAGACAAAGGGCTTCTCCAACATAGAGACTGTAGGGAAATCACTGTTTGCCTTTTCCTTTTGACCCTGCCTCAAGGCCAGCTCCAAACAGATTTGCCTTGTCCCTACCATGCCATGAAGATGCCCAAGAAGAAGAAAACATCGACCCTCTAAACATGGGAAATGTGAGGGGGGAGGATTCTCATGCTCTTCTCTTTATTTCTTGTTCCTTTGCCTCATCAGTAACCCTAACCTAAGGCAGATGAATGGTAGCACAAGTCAAAAGGGTCTAAGACAATCCTATCTTTCAAGCCATGATAAAGGGAGCCCATGAAAGTATAACGTGCAGGGAAACCCCACATGGGAGAGAATATAAGAAGGTCGTTCTTGATCCTGTGTTTCAAACTATATAAATAACAAGACCAGCTCCATTTCCACCTGGACATAGAATATACTCAAAGAACACAGTACAGACTTTGACAAATTACAATAAAACACCCTCATACTCTCAGAAAAACTATTGAATTTTTCACACAGTGTACAAACCCAAACAGCACAACAAAGGCTTGGAAAGTCAGCGTTGGAATCATGACCCACCAAAGGCAGGACAGAACCTGCATTCTGAAACCGACTGGACTGGCTGCCCATGAACAACTAGAACTTAATATGTTCGGAGATTTTAAGAGGACCCAGAGCTTCACAGCACAACATTTGAAGTGTCTAGCATACAATCCAAAATTTCTCAACATATCAGAAACCAGAAAATCTGACCAATTCTTCAGGGAGAGGGGAATAATCAACAGATACCAAATTTGAATTATGAAACTTTATATACAGTAGACAATACCCTTGAAACAACTTAAATGCCCCTCAAATGCAAGTGAAAAACAACTGCCTTAGATCCACATGAAAAGAACTATAATTGGTATGCACAAAAAAGGCTAAATCTCAAAAAAATTAAAAAAAATTTTAGAGAGAATTGGCATGCCAGGGCCTCAGACACTGCAATCAAACTCCAGACACTTGCACCACCTAGTGGGTATGTGCAACTATGCACTTGTCTTACCTTTGTGCATCTGGCTTACATTTTTATGAAATGAAAAATCCATATTCAAATAATAATGTACTATGTGATTCCAATTATATGAAGTTCTAGGAAAGGCAAAATAAAAGGGATGGAGACCAGATCGTTTTTACAGGAGTTATGTGTGGTGGTAGAGTAGGGGTCGTCACTCAAGAGATTTTGTATCTTTTAGGATAGCAAAGAACTGTTCTATATCTTGATGTTCTCCTTTCTGAGCAAATGCTTCCTTTCAGCATTTGATAGACTGTGTAGGACTATAAACAGAAAGTGACTTTTTTTACACTATGTAATTTTAAAAATCATCCATGGAAGGAAAGCAGATGGCTTTGACAGGTGAATGCCGCCAAACATTTTAAGAAAAGAAAATAATACCAATTCTACATAAATTATTCCAAAAATTACAAGACAATGCCTGCAATTTTATTTTATAAGGCTAGCATTATCTTGATAACAAAGTCAAAGATATTGCCAAAAGGACTGGAAAGATGGCTTAGTGGTTAAAGCGCCTGCCTGTGAAGTCTAAGGACCCAGGTTCGTTTCCCCAGAACCCACATAAGCCAGATGCACATGGTGGTACATTCATCTGGAGCTCACTTGCATTGGCTGGAAGCCTTGGCATACCTATTCTCTCCCCCCTCATAAATAATTTTTTAAATGAAATTCTTTAGAAAAGAAATTGCCAGGAAAAGAAACTATAAAATAATAGTCCTCGTGAAACATACAAGGTAAACCCTTAACAATACACACACAAACCCAAATCAGCAATATATGAAAAGAATAGCACTTCATGGCCAAGTAAGTTTTGTTGCTATGGTTCAGGATTATTGCGTTATTCAGATTTTCCATTTCTGTGACAACAATACCTGATAAACTGTTCAGAGAATGAAAGATTTGTTTTGCTTCGTGGTTTTAAAGGTTTCAAACCATGGTCACTTGGCTTTTGGGCCTTGTGTATAGTAAGACAGAGCATCGTAATCAAATAGGAAGCATGTGGTGGGACAAAGTGGTTCACCTCATGGAAAACAGAAACAGGAAGGGGCCAAGGAAAAAAATACCCTTCAGAGACCTCCTAGCAGGCCTGTCAGTATGAACTCATCAAACCTATGATGAGGTCAGTGCCCTCATGACCCATTAACTGAGGACCGTGTCTCCAATGCCCTTTTGGGGGGTTTTTATATTTTGTATTCAAACCAAAATTAATTTCATGATTAAAAAAAATCAAGCAGTGCCATTCATCACTTACAGACATTTTATAAAGGGAAAATAAGATCATCTCAATAATTTTAAAGCATTTGGCAAACTCTATAATCTTTTGTGAAATTTTTCATTTATTTATTTATTTGAGAGAGAAAGAGAGATAATGAATGCACAAGGGTCTCCAGCCACTGCAGACGAACTCCAGACGCATGTGCTACCCTGTGCATCTGGCTTACATGGGTATTGGGGAAATGGAACTAGAACCAGGGTCCTTAGGCTTCACAGGCAAGTGCCTTAACTGCTAAGCCATCTCTGCAGCCCCCCATCCATATTATTTTTTCTTTTTTGTTGTTTTTTTGAGGTAGGGTCTCGCTCTAACCCAGGCTGATCTATCTGAAATTCACTATGTAGGCTCTCAGGCTGGCCTCCAACTCACAGCGATCCTCCTACCTCTGCCTCTCAAGTGCTGGGGTTAAATGTGTGCACCACCACACCCAGCCAGCTGCAAATCCATGTTCTTTTTTTGTTGTTCTTTGTTTTGTTTTGTTTTCCAAGGTAGGGTTTCACTGTGGTCCAAGCTGACCTTGAATTCACTATGTAGTCTCATGGTGGCCTTGAACTCAACCGATCCACTTACCTCTGCCTCCCGAGTGCTGGGATTAAAGGTGTGCGCCACCACGCCTGGCCAAATCCATATTCTTGATCACAACTTGCCACAAACTTGGAAGAGAAGAGACTCTTCCACTTCATGCACACTTCTATTAAATTCTGTCCTTAATGGCATATGTAATTATGAAAGAATGAAAGCTTCCCCCACTGAGATCTGTGACAACTGTCTCTCCCCAGTGTCATTCAGCCTTGTGCTCTAGGTCCTCCATAATGAAATTAGGCCATAAAAGCATGCAAAAGGACTTCAGATTTCAGGTTCAGGAAGTTGCCATCCCATCCTAACAACTGAACAGATTGAAAACTCAACATCCTATATGCTTAAATATGTATCAGTGTGTGTGTGTGTGTGTGCTTATATACATGGAACAGATGACAGTAATGATACAGTGAATGAGAAAGATGAGTTATGTTTATTTTGTTTTCATGCCATACAGTGAAGCAATACAGTGTTATTTGAAAGAGAATATGGATTAGGAGATGTGATGGTTTGAATGTGAAAGGTCCCCTGGAGCCTCATATTCAATTCCCAGCTGGTGGAATCTTTGGGAGCTGGAGCCTTGCTGGAGGGGTGTGCCACTTGTGGGTGGACCTTGGGGTTTATTAGTACAGTCCTACTGGGTGTTCACCAGCTCCGCTCATTCTGACTACTCCTGCTACTGACATGTGACGACGAGCCATCTTCCTGCCTGTACCATGCTTTTCCCGCCACAATGCAACTTCCACTTGAAGCTATAATATGAATAAACCCTTTCCTCCTATAAGTACATCTGGTAGGGTGTTTCGTCCCAGCAATGAGAAGGTAGCTGATACAGTTGGAAATAGAGATTTTGAAATCTAAGGCATAGCTGAAAGGAAGGTTAAAAAGGCACATCTGAGGGCTGGAGAGCTGGCTTAGCAGTTAAAGCATTTGCCTGCAAAGCCAAAGGACCTCGGTTCAATTCCCCAGGACCCACATAAGCCAGGTGCACAAGGTGGTGCATGTGTCTGGAGTTCATTTGCAGTGCCTGGAGGCCCTGGCACACCCATTCATTCTCTCTTTCTCTCTGCTTCTTTTGCTCTCTCTCTAAATAAATAAATAATTTTTTTTAAAAAAAAGCACAGCTGGAGGTTAGGAGGGTGGCTTTGCTGATAAGTGCTTGCCCCTCAAACATGAGAACCTGAGTCCAATGCCCAGAACTCATGTAGAACTGCTAGGCATGGTGGTGCATGCTTTTGATCCCAGTGCTGATGAGGCAGACACAGGAGGCACCCTGGGGCTCCCTTATCAGCCAATGTGGCCTAATTGCTGTGCACCAGGCTAATCAAAAATGCCATCTTAAAAAGTTGTTCCTGGGCTGGAGAGATGGCTTAGCAGTTAAGGTGTTTGCCTGCAAAGCCAAAGGACCCAGGTTCGATTCCCCAGGACCCACATAAGCCAGATGTACAAAGTGGTACATGTGTTTGGAGTTTGTTTGCAGTGGCTTGAGGCCCTAATGTGCCCATTCTCTCTCAAATAAATAAAAATAAAATAATTTTTTTCAAAGGGTATATTGAGGAATGGCACCCAAGCCTGTCCTGTGGCCTCCATATACACAAACATGGCATGCACACCTGCACACACATGCCCCCAAACATACACACGAAGGCATAGGAAATATAGCTAATATGCCAAGAAAGGAGACAAATAGACATATGTATATATAAATAAATGCTCAGGTAAAACTACAAAATGCCAAAAAAGAGAAGCCAAACATAAGACCAAAAACCAGGAGCAGCCAATAGAAGATAACAAATGTGGTGGATATTGACTAAACTATATCAGTAATTTTTAAAGAAAAGTAGTTTGAATGCATCAATTAAAAAATATTTGTTAGAATGAGTGGAAAACAAGAACCAACTATAGATTGTCTACTGGACACTCATTTTAAAGACATATCTAAATTTAAAATAAATGGAGAAAACTGTTCTATGGTAACACTAATAAAAAAAAAAAAGAAGAAGAAAAAGAAGAAGAAGAAGAAGGAAAGCAGGAATCGCCACTTTGTGCATTAGCCACTTGGGAATTGAACCTGGACCTTCAGGCTCTGAAAACAAGCACTTTTCACTGCCGAGCCGTCTCTCCAGCCCCAAAGCTGATCCTTTATAAAATTTAGTTCCTGATTTTCTGGGCATGAGGCCTCGGTTTGGGGCCAACTCAGAGAATTTGTTTATTTTAATTTTTAACTTCCTCTTACACGATAAAAGTAGGACACTTGGCCTGGTAAATATTATTCTAATCTTGCTGTTAATAAGCCTTTCTCTTGAGAAGAAGGGAAGAAGTGATGTAAGGGGAGGACGACGAAGGTGGAGCTCCACCGAGGGCCCACGGGAGCTTTATGCAACTAAAAGAAGAGGCTGGATGCAGACATGCGGGAGCAACTTTGACCTGCTTCACTTACTGTCTAGCGTGACCTTCCCAGGACTTGGAGTTGACATGTATTCTTTTATTGGGGGGAGATTCATACATATTATTCTTAATATGTGCAAGTTATGTTTAATACTTAACATATATGAATACATATGCACACGTGGCTATACATTTTAGATGATAGTGAGTAGTCACATAAAAGCAATTTATTTACAAATAAAAACTTATGAAATATCACTCTAGCTATTCTATCTCTAATACATCTTATATAGAAATTTGTACCTGGTGTTTTGTTTGTTTTTCAGATTGAATAAAAACTAAGAACATGTAAAAAATGTATTTTTTCCCCTTCTTCTCCAATATGCAATATCCTACATTGTCTTTCTCATCCTGTACTTAAGATCTTAGTGAGGAATGTTTGCTTTGCTCTCTCAGTAACTGTGGCCTGAGCTCTGGGTCAAATTCATCCTGGAGAAGACCAGACCATCCAGCTTATGTTTATTGAAATATTTGGTCTTCTCTATGCTGACCTCTATTTGTTCCCTGTCAAAAAAAAAAAAGCTTAGGACATATTATATGTGAAAGCAAAAAGAACAAGGCAGTGGCGGGAGGGAGCTAGCATGTACTGAGGACTGTATTCTGGGCTCTGGCCTGGGCTGGGACTTCGTGCCCATTGTCCTATTTAGTCTTAGATCATCTTGCAGTTTAGGAAACAGACAGCTAGAGGTTGACTATTTTGCCCAAGGTCACACAGGAAGGGAAGAAATGAGGTTGATGAACAGTCGTTTGCATTACATAGTGCAGTCACCATAGAGGACTAAGTGAAATCCATAAATCCCAGCCTCAGGTGAAACTTGAGGAGGAGGAGGAAGTTGCAGAGGGATGAACGGGCTGTTGCTAATGATGGGAAGCAGGAATAGCCCAGATTTTGGGAAGGTCTTGGCAGAGATGCACAGTTCCTGCCAGCCAAGAAGGGTGAAGAGAAAGGAGACAACAGAAAGAGGAGGTTTCCAAGGAAGCTTCTTTTGTTGTTGTTTGTAGCAGTGTGAGATAAGGTCTGTTGTAGCCCAGGCTAGCCCTGAACTCAAAGTCCTCCTGCTGCAGTCCTCCACAGGCAGTGATCACACACACACACACACCACCACAGCCAGCTAAGGCGAGTTCTGAATTAGATATGTAGACCATTATTGTGACATTCTAAGTGTTTTCTGGTTTTTCTGTTTAAAACCTCAAGCAAGAAGGGCAATTAAGCCTTTAAAAACATGCATTTTTGTAGCAAACCTGCATCGTGGCCTGTTTGTAGGGTTCTTAATCACTCTTGAACGCGTAGAATCTTCTTCATAGACCTTCTGGAAAACTGCCAGATATAGAATTCCAACCCTCCTTCAGAATTTGGAACTCAGCCTCTGATCACTACTAAACAATTTGGAAACTGGAAGGAGCTGATAGGATCTTTTTTTCCCCCTATTTTTTTTATTAACAACTTCCATGATTATAAAAATATCCCATGGTAATACCCTCCCTCCCCCCCACTTTCCCCTTTGAAACTCCATTCTCCATCATATCCCCTCCCCCTCTCAATCAGTCTCTCTTTTATTTTGATGTCATGATCTTTCCTCCTCTTATGATGGTCTTGTGTAGGTAGTGTCAGGCACTGTGAGGTCATGGATATCCAGGCCATTGTGTCTGGAGGCAGCACATTGTAAGGAGTCCTACCCTTCCTTTGGCTCTTGCATTCTTTCCACCACCTCTTCCACAATAGACCCTGAGCCTTGGAAGGTGTGATAGAGATATTGCAGTGCTGAGCACTCCAGTCACTTCTTTGATAGGATCTTTTAGGCACTAGGAATTTCAAAACCATGACAGGGCTTGTAGAATGACTGCAGACTTTTGTGGATATAAAATCAGTGTTTTGTGGATATAAAACCAGAGGCCAAGAGGAAAGAGCTCTGCTAAGATCATGGAGAAAGTCTTAAACGTGATATACAGGAAAAGCATAAGGACTTTGAGGCAGGGGATGGCTGGATTAAATCCTGCCATTCATTGCTGCCTGATCTTTGATACGTCCTCTACCATCCCTGAGGTTCAATTTCCTCCTCTATGAAATAGAAATAATTTTTTTTTTTTTTTTTTTTTGAGGTAGGGTCTCACTCTAGCCCAGGCTGACCTGAAATTCACTATGTAGTCTCAGGGTGGCCTTGAACTCACGGTGATCCTCCTACCTCTGCCTCCTGAGTGCTGGGATTAAAGGCGTGCGCCACCGTGCCCAGCTAGAAATAATTTGTTATATATGATGTTATAAGATTAACTGAAATAATGTGAGGAAATGCTTTGATAAATTACGAAGGGCTCTTAAATGCTGATGTTATTAGGTGCACAGTAAGTAACCACTGCGCAGGAGTGCTGTCATGCTACAAAGGATGGCCAGGATTGTGTACTGAAGACAACATCATCTATGTGCGATGACAGCACTACCGCATATGTGGTACTTCCTTATCATGAATCTTGTATGTTATGTCTATTAAAAAAAAAAAAAGCTGCTTTTCCCTTATCCAGAGCTCTGAGAAGAAAGAGGAGGACGCACCAGAAGCTTTGTGCACGGTACAAGAGCTCTCTTTGGATCTGTACTTGGGACACGGTGGGGGAGGCAGAGGGATGGATGCAAGGGGAAAGTATAAGGAGGAGGGAGACCTAACGCCCTCAGCACCCTTCCATCCCAGAAATCAGGACTTACTGTACGACAGGGCCCTGGGCTCACCATGCGCATGGGCAAATGACAGATTCTCCATTGGCCGCACATGTGCATCACTTAACATTTACCTGTCTAATATGCACGAGCATGTACTTAACAGCTACATATGCACTTGGAGTGTACGCTGAGAGCTTTGTTTTCTTATGTGTGTGTTTAATTAAAGGTAGGGCAAACTGCATTATTCCTTTAACACTTTCACCATGAGCAAATTTTATCTGTACACACTTTGTACAGAAGTTTCCTTTGTGTGTATGAGAATTGTTTTGTGGGGGTTTTTTTCTGCACAATTCTTTTTTTTTTTTTTTTTGAGACAGGGTCTCATTTATCCATGGCTGACCTTAAACTCTGCATAATTTAGGATGATCTTGAATTTCTGATCCTCCTTACTTCATCTCTTAAGTGCTAGATTATAGGCATGCACCACCATGTCCAGTTTACATGATGTTGGGGCTTTATGCAAGCATTGTGACTAGCTACATCCATAACACCCCACAATTATTTTTTGAGAGAGCATTTTATTTATTTTGTTGTTTGTTTTGTTTAGGAGCAAAAAGAAGTTGTGGTTTGGCTGCTTTGGTCTTTGAATGACAAAGCTATTTTATCTCATCTTCTTAGAAACATTTCCCTATATCTTTAAAAAAAAAAAAAGTTTTGCCAGGCATGGTGGTGCACGCCTTTAATCCCAGCACTTGGGAGGCAGAGGTAGGAGGATCGCCATGAGTTTGAAGCTACCCTGAGATTACATAGTAAATTCCAGGTCAGCCTGAGCTAGAGTGAAATAAAAAAAAAAGTTTCAAGCTTAATTTAGTCTTGTATAGTAAAAATGAGTCCTGTATAATTGTACTTAGAATAAAAGATCTGTGCATGAAAAATCAATACTCCTATCTGTTGCATTTATGCCTGTCAAGCTGGTAATGTCTGATATTACTTTTGTCCACTAAATAGACCTGAGTGAGCCTCAGCTGGATCTGGCTGCCCAATATTCTGAACTGGTCATCTTGTAGACCAGAGTCCTCTTAGCATGGGCCTTCAGCGGAGAATTTTAATGTTATCCTCAAGATTATACATGTAGGCCACAGAGACATACTGTCAGGACCTGTTATCCAACTTGATACCATAATTTTTTGTAACCCTGTCTTGGCACGTCTGTGTTTTAGAAAATTTATCAGGAAACAGAAACAGAAATAACTAAATGGTAGTAGCCCCAAAGTTCTCCCTTTCCCCAAGAAGTTTGGCTTCAAGTTATACTGTACAAATAGTCACAAGAAAGGCTACCCTACAGCAACGGGCTGCTGGAGAAGGTGGCCATCAGGAGAGCTCAGTTACAAAAACAATGATCAGGTTGTATGTGGGACCAGGAAGAAAATATAGTGTGGTGATATTTTATGCAACAGCCTACCACAAGAATGAGCAAAAATGTATGTGTGACCAGTGACAGATAATATTGAAGAACAACAGCATGGTTCCTTACAGTCTCTGTCCCGGGGCGCTGGCATCTTTCCATCCGAAAGTCGCGTTGTTTGTGGATCCTGCCCCAGTCTCTGGAGCGTGTCATTTATTTTAACACATGCTTCTTAACGCTGTCAAAATTTTTTTCCTAGGAATGCAAAATCAAAATAAAATGATGATAACTTTATTTTGTTTTTTTAAATTTTTATTTACTTACTTATTAGAGACAGAGAGAGTGAGAATGGGCACGCCAGGGCCTCCAGCCACTGCAAACTCCAGACACATGCACCACCATGTGCATCTGGCTAACGTGGGATCTGGAGAATCCAACCAGGGTTCTTAGGCTTCGCAGGCAAGTGCCTTAACCGCTAAGCTATCTCTCCAGCCCTTTATTTGAGTCTTAAGAAGAGAAGTGGGGACTGGGAAGGTGGGTCAGTGGATAAAGTGCTTGCCACTCAAGCCTGAGGACCTGAGTTCAAGTCCCCAGAACCCTCATAAAACTAGACACTGTGGCATGAGCATCTGTGATCCCAGTGTGCCTATAGTGACAAGGAGGTGGAGACCGGAGACTCTTCGAGAAGCTTATGGGCCAGCTAGCCTAGTGAACAGCAGTGAACATGAGACCCTGCTCCAAACAAGGAAGGAGGCTGTCCACATGACCTCCACATGTGTGCTATGGTATGTGTATGCCCACATACACACATGAACACAGACGCATCATCTACACACACAATAAAAAATAAAAAATAAAAAAAAGAAGAAGAGGAAGTTGTGGTATGTCTTGCAAAATGAGGCATACCCTGCAAAGTTCATTGCTTAATTTTTCTTTGTGAAGCTTCCTGTTTGGGTTTTTATCTTAACCCCCCAGATGAAGTGCAAACACCAGAGGCATTCTCAAGTTGTTCTTCTGAGGTTGGACTGAGCTTTTTTACTTTGCTGCATTTCTTCTTCACTGGCCTTTTGCTTATCTTTGTATCAAAAGCACAGCCCCACCCCGCCCCCCACACAGTTATCACCGTCCCCATTCATTATTGATGTCGTATTGTAAGACTACTCAACATAAGATTTCTCTGTTTAGGTTTCAGTATACAGTAGAGTGCTGTTAGTTATAGGCACTATAGATTTCCAGAACTTATTTACCTGGCATAATTGCAACTTTTCTCCTTTAACTATCACTCTCATTTAGCCTCCCCAGAGTCCCTTGCAACCACCATCCCATTGTGTTTCTGAGTATGAGGATGTTAGATTCCATATTTATAAAATGATATCGTGTTTGTTTTTATCTGTCCGACTTATTTCATAGCATAATGCCTCTGGGTATATCCATGTTATAAAAAGCAACATTCCCTGTTATTTTTTCAGGCTGAATGGCGTTCCATTATTTAATACACCATATTTTCTTTTCCATTCATCTACTATGATACTGGGTTGATTCCAAAGTTGCCTGTTCTGTGCATGAACATGAAGTATTGACAAATCTTCAAGATGTGATTTTACTTCTTTTGCCCAGGAAGGGTTGTTAGATGCCAAAACACTTGTCTGTTTAATTTATTGAGAACACTACATACTATTTTCCGTTATGAATGGACTTGTTTATATGGCCACCAACAGTGTCCAAGGATCCCCTTCCCTCATGTCCCCTTCAACCCTTGTTATCTTTTGAATTTGCTTCTGTTTTTCAAATAGGCATTCTAACAGGTATGGGGTGATGGCTCTGTGTGGTTGTGATTTTTCTTCCCTAATGATTAGAGAGGTTGGAGATCTTTCCATGTGCCTATGGGGCCATTTGTATGTCTTTAGAAAATTTGAAAAATGTCTGTTCAAGTCCTTTGCCCAAATCTCAATTAAGGTGTGTGTGTGTGTGTGTGTGTGTGTTCAGTTCTGTTACTTCCTTGTATATTTTGGATAGTAGCTACTTATAGCTCTATGACTTACCAGTATTTTCTGTCATTTTGCAGACTGCCTTTCCATTTTCTTTGTTCCTTCCTTTGCTGTGAAGCAGCTTCTGAGCATGACGTAATCCCGCTTGTTTATTGCGTCCTTCGCTGCTTATCCGGGGTCGCCTATCCAAAAGCTCGTTGTCAAGACCAACACCAAGGCTTTCCCCTATGCGCTCTTCTAGTTTTGTGGTTTCAAGTCTTACATTTCACACTTTTAATCATTTTGTTGCTGTTTATCCTCCAGGTTTCTTTACAGCCTTCATTCATTTTGAGTTCATTTGATGAGTGGCATAAGACAGGAGTGCATCTCCACCCTTTCACATGTGTTTATCCAGTTTACCCAAAACAGTTTGTTGAAGATACTTTTTCACGTAAATTCATGGTGCCATTGCTGGAAGTTGGTTAAGTGTATATTTGCATAGGTTTATTACTGTGTTTTCTATTCTATTTCACCGGGCTTAAAAAAAAAAACTGGTACTATGCCAGGTATGGTGGCACACGCCTTTAATCCCAGCACTCAGTGGGCAGAGGTAGGAGGATCACTATGAGTTCAAGGCCAGCCTGAGATTACACAGTGAAATCCAGGTCAGCCTGGGCTTCAGTGAGATTCTACCTCAAAAAACCAAAAACAAAAAAACTGGTACCGTTCTGTTTTGGAGACTGTAACTTTGCAGCATTATTTTGAACCAGGAAGTGTGATGCTTTCAGCTTTGTTCTTGCTTAAGATCGACTTTGGCTTTCTAGGATCTTTTGTGGGTCCCTCCAGCCCTGCTTGGATATTTTAACACTACTCCTTCTGATCCGTGAATGTGAGATGCAATTCTCTTTATTCCATCACTGTGTTATAGTTTTCAGTGTACAGATTTGTCATGTCTTTGGTTTGTTTTACAGTTAGTTTATTCTAAGGGTTGAAATTCATCTGACAGTGTCTCCCAGAACATTGTTATAGTGTCTCTCGGTTGCTTTATTATGTGAAATGCTTTATGTGCTTTAAAATATTTAGAATGTTTCAAGGAAATAGAGATTTAAAAACTAAAGCATAAGGAGAAATTTCTCCAAATTTAAAATAGCACCCATCTCTTTTTTAAATTCTTATTTATTTGAGAGAAAGATGGAGAGAGAGAGAGACAGAGAGACAGAGAGAGAATTGGTGTACCAGAGCCTCCAGCCACTGAAAATAAACTCCAGATGCATGCACCACCTTGTGCATCTGACTTTATGTGGGTCCTAGGGAATGGAACCTGGGTCCTTAGGCTCTTCAGGCAAGTGCCTTGACCTCTAAGCCGTCTCTCCATTCCAGCACCCGTCATTTGTTGCTCAGCTACAAAAGTGTACCTTTTCAGAGATTGAGTGCTTTGAGCAGGTCACCTCAACCACAGTCTTCAAAGTGAATGCACCTTAATCGTAAAGATTTCAGGAGCTTTGAAAAATAGATAAATGCACTTCATAATACTTTTGTACAGTAAAAATCTGGGATGTTTCCACGTGATTTTAATATTTTATTTATTTGAGAGAGAGAGAGAATGGGTGCAACCAGGGCCTTCAGCCACTGTAAACAAACTACAGAAGCATGCACCACCTTGTGTATCTGGCTTTAAGTGGGTCCTGGAGAATCGAACCTGGGTCCTTTGACTTTGGAGGCAAGCGCCTTAACTGCTGAGCCATCTCAGAACTGTCTGAATACCCTCTGAGGCATCTGTACGCAGGAGTGCCATGCGAGCATGAGAAGCAATGGAGCCTGTTGTTGCCTATTGCTATGGAATTCTTCAGGATGAACTTTTTTAAATTTTTTTTTATTTTTTATTTATTTGAGAACAACAGACAGAGAGAAAGAGACAGATATATATGTAGAGAGAATGGGCGCGCCAGGGCCTCCAGCCACTGCAGACGAACTCCAGACGCATGTGCCCCCTTGTGCATCTGGCTAACGTGGGTCCTGGGGAATCGAGCCTCGAAACCGAGGTCCTTAGGCTTCACCGGCAAGCGCTTAACCACTAAGCCATCTCTCCAGCCCTTCAGGATGAATTTTAAGTCTAGATTGCTGGGTTTCAGTTGAGAAATAATTTGGATAGGAGACATGAGAAGGAAGGGTGGAAGATATTGAGCACATATAGTTTTGGTTTTAGCAAAATAAATTAATGTAAAGAGCTGCCTAAAGAATTAAGCAAGGAACTGTGATTCCTTACCACATGTAAAGTGCTGTGGTGTGATGTATTAATAATGATAAGCTCCTCTTATAAACTGTTTCATGGCACTAAAACAAAAAAAATAAATAAATAAACATGTGCTGAAAGAAGGGAGTGCAAATGATAGCACTGGCCACTAACATCCCATGACAGATTATCTGCCTCCTGATAAAAGCACTGCTAAGAACAATACCTACTAACCACAGGAAGACAGTGAAAACACGCATGATGTGAGGCTGCGCAGAGAGTTACAGACAGCAGGCTGAAAGCTACCAGTCCCCATACGTTACCACGTTTAACCTGAACTTTCTGAAACGGGCCATTTAGTTACAATATTCTCATCTGACAGAGGGAAAAATTCAATGTGTTAAGGGAGGTCTGTGACCACATGAACAGTAATTGCAGTACCAGAACCTGCCAAGCCTTCGGGTTCCAAACTGTGGAGAGGGAATTCCCCATGAAAGAATGAGGTGCCATCTCTTCAAGGAACACGTCCAGCAAGACAGACATAGGCGAATACAATCAAACAGAAGACCGGAATTTAAAGTGATCACTGTGGGTTCCTGGGTTCTTGCTCCGGGGGCCAGCTGCAGTCCCCCTGAAGGGTGGGTGAGCACGCGAAAGTAAAATACTTTCCAGAGGAGTTTCGTTGTGTACAGCTCTCTCGGTTTGTTGTCAGGGAAATGGGTTTATAAGCATCTGAGGGCAGGGGGAAGAGTCCTAAGGGGATTGGACTTACCAGGTTCATTTCTGATGCCTAATTAGCATATGTGGACATTCATTCCAACAGGTAGGCAATGGTGGGGGGGGGCATCAGGTGATCTAGGGTCTCAGGGGGATGGGCTGTGTGAAGGTGCTGGCTGATAAGGAGTTTCCTAGGCAACTGGCCAAAGGTCACAGGGCTATGGGCAGAGCCTAAGTTCAGGTGTGCTGGGCTTGGAGAGGGAGTGGCCTCCTGTAGCCCATGTCCTCAGCCATGCCTGCAAGCTCAGGCCCCTCTCCTGAAGGCTGCAGCCTGTGTCTGGAAGTGCCTGACAGATGCCAATTGCACTAATATTCTCAGGCAAGAGTGTAAGAAGACTGCCATATATATATGTATATATAATTGTTTTTATGAGAGGAGGGGAAGAGAGAATTGGCACTCCAGGGCCTTCAGCCACTATAATCAAACTCCAGACATGTGCTCCATCTTGTGCACATGTGCGCCCTTGTGTCACCGTATGTCTGGCTTACATGGGATCTGGAGAGTCGAACATGAGTCCTTAGGCTTCACAGGTAAGCACCTTAAGTGCTAAACCATCTCTCCAGCCAAAACTGTTCTTTTTAAAAAACTTTTAAAAACATTTTTATTTTTATTTATTTATTTGAAAGTGACACAGAGAGAAAGAGGCAGAGAGAGAGAGAATGGGCACGTCAGGGCCTCCAGTCACTGCAAACAAACTCCAGACGCATGCGCACCCTTGTGCATATATGGCTAACGTGGGTCCTGGAGAATTGAACCTGGGTCCTTTGGCTTTGCAGGCAAGCACCTTAACAACCAAGCCATCCCTCCAGTCCCGATTTTTTTTTTTTAGTTTGGAAACATTTTAGCAAGTTATTACAAAATGACAGTAAACCCATGGAGAGTATAATAAAGCATATTGGAGTTATTAGAATTCTTCATGTTTCCATCTCCAGTTTTGCAAATGAAATATCTATGGGCTTATGAGTAGAAATTAAGTTTAAAGATCATTGCATTTGATAGAAGAGAATATTTTTTCATTTGAGGCATTTACTAAGCCAAGAACTAACAAGGAAGCACATTTTTAAACTTTTCTTATGATTTGTAACCGAACTTCAGATTAGTTGCATAAGCAGTGTTTTGGTATAGATATTAACCATCAAGCCATTTTTAGATTTGTGGCACAAAACCTCCACATGGCACAACAATGTCATAAGAAACATTAAATTAAATTTGTTAAATTTGTACACAAACTCATACACAAAATTGAGTTGTACAGAGATAAATCTCTTTAGAAAGATTGTGCTAGGAAGCTCATCAGCTCTAGATGTTACATTTTGAAATGATTTCTCAAAAATGTATCTAAATGTTAGCAGTGGCCTGTAAATACTCTTAAGCTTAAAAAATAGATTCTTCTGTAGGAAGAGTCTTCCCAAAATTAAATATATTTTTGTGGTTTTGTGTTTCCCAAGAGCACTGACTCACTGTCAATTAAAAGTGAAGTTGCAAAAACTGTAATTTATGATGACCTAATAAATGAATTCACAGGAAAAAAATAAGTCAGAAAAATCTTAGGATTGATAGATTTTACAGAGTGAGAGCAAGCTGCTCTGAGAGAGGCCCCAGATGAATTGACCTTCATATCTTCAAGACTGAAAGCTTATTAGTGGAATTATCAAGCTGCAGGTAGCACATTGGGTTAAGGAGCTATTACACCACAGCCAGATAGGCAGTGCCTTATGATGATGTCCCAAAGACACACAGGGAGACAGGTGTCAGTGCCACAGAACAAAATGAGGTGTTCCGGTTATACAGTTTCATGGGAAGGGAAAGTCCCACACCCTGTCACCCAGCCTGTATGCTAGGAGCCAAGGGGGCACTGGACAGGGGTGGAGGGAGTCATGGAGGCACTAGATGATGGGCTGGTCTTGCTTTCAAGCTTGAAAGCATCTGGTCTCTTAAAGTTACCACATCTGTGTCCTGATAATGATCTGTCAAAATACCACATTAGGATGACATTAGATAAAATTATGACATCAAACACTTTCTTGCAATTTGTTTATGTTGTTTATGGCTATTTTGTTCTTCTGTGTTACTATTACCTTTATTATACTTCATAAGTAATAAAGACAATTTTTATTATTCTATTTTTATTTTTATTTATTTAAGAGAGAGATAGAAACAGACACACACACACACACACACACACACACACACACACAGGGAGAGAGAGAATGGGCATGCCATGGACTCTAGCCACTGCAAACAAACTCCAGATGCTTGCACCTTGTGCATTTGGCTTACAGGGGTCCTGGGGAATCGAACCTGGGTACTTTGGCTGTCCAGGCAAGTGCCTTAACCACTAAGCAATTCCTCCAGCCAAAAATATAAAGTCATTTTAAGGGGAAAATTTTATATTTCAGTAATTTTATACATACATTTAATTTTATTTATTTGCAATGTGAGGAGCAAGAGAGAAAGAGAGACAATAATAGGGCCTCTTGCCACTGCAAATGAACTCCAGATGCCAGTGTTGCTTTGTGCATCTGGCTTTACATGGGTACTTGGGAACTGAACCAGGGAAGTCAGATTTTACTTGCAGGTGCCTTTAACAACTATTGCAGTTAACGTCACATTGCTGGCAGAAAACACTCAACCAACAGCAATTTGGGAGGAAAGTGGTTATTTTGGCTTAAACACTCCAGGGGAAGCTCCATGATGGCAGGGAAAAATGATGGTATGAGTGGAGGGTGGACCCTGGTTGGAGGCTTGATTCCCCAGGACCCACGTTAGCCAGATGCATAAGGTGGCACATACATCTGGAGTTCGTTTGCAGTTGCTGGAGGCCCCAACATGCCCATTCTCTATCTATCTGCCTCTTTCTCTCTGTCACTCTCAAATAAATAAAAAATAAATGAAAAAAATTAGAATTATGAAGCCAGGCGTGGTGGCACATGCCTTTAATCCCAGCACTCAGGAAGCAGAGGTAGGAGGATTGCTGTGAGTTCAAGGCCACCCTGAGACTACATGGTGAATTCCAGGACAGCCTGAGCTAGAGTGAGACCCTACCTCGAAAAACCTAACAAAAAAAAATAGAACTATGGATTTGAATGTAGCAATAGAGCACATCTGGGGCTGGAGATACAGGTCAGTGGTATAACACTTGCCCAACATGCTGAAGGCCCTGGGTTCTATCCCCAGTACCAAGAGATAGAGACAGAGGGAATATTTTTACAACACGTCAGCCTTGTATACTAAGATCATAGCTGACTTTCTTGAATCACAGCTTTATTGATAAATAACTTATCCCAGTTGAGTTTTCCTTATAAGGAAGTGACACACCCCTAAATAGCTGAATGTGGAATGATCTTATTTTAGAATTGTGTAAAAATGGAAGACAGTAACACGGACACAGAAAAAGAAGAGGAAAATGAGGAGAAAACAGACATCCCTCCTGCTACCATGCCCACAATTCACATCCAAGATGAGAGGTTTGTTGTTTTATCTGAAACACCAGCTTTCATTTGTCTAAATGAGGTAAGTCTCTCATTATATATCACTACTGTGGGGCCTGAAGCACCATCTATTCAAAATCTCAATGAAGCCAAGGATATGACTAAAATTCTAATACATATATATGTATATATATATAAATATATATATATCTCCTACAGGATATATATATATATATATATACATATATATATATATATGGTAGGTAATAAGGACAATTTGAAACCCTTTAAAATGATATGGACCTGTTTTCCTTCAAATAACATACTGTGTGTTTCTGAACTTATACAGTAGTGTGCTTCTAATGCCTTTGGAGGATAAAAAGTATTTGTATGGATACTGTCTATTAAGTACATTTTGTAGGGTACTACATGAAATTTTATAATTTTATCTTATTTACTTCCAGAGAGAGTGAGAGCGAGTGAGCACCATGGCTTCTAGCCAATGCAAACAAACTTCAGATACATGTGCCACTTTGTGCACCTGGCTTTATGTGGGTACTGGGGAACTGAACTGGGTTTGTTAGGCTTTGCAGGCAAGGGCCTTAACTGCTGAGCTATCTCTCTAGCCCCTATATGAACATTTAAAAAATTCTTTAATTATTGTATATATGTTTTCTTTCATAAAATGAAGATAAAGGATTTTAAAATATTTTATTTATTTATTTATTTGCAAGCAGAAGAATACACACAGAGAGATACACACATGCAGAGAGAGTGTAGATTTACCAGGGCCTCTAGCCACTGTTAACAAATTCCAGATGTATACACCACTTTGTGTATTTGGCTTATATGGGTACTGGGGAATCAAACCCAGGTTATTAATTAGGCTTTACAGGCAAGCACCTTAACCAATAAGCCATCTCTCCAGTCCAAGATTAAAGATTTTGTCATAGAGTGATAGAAATAATATGCATTTCCCTAATTACATTTGGTTAGTACAGTGAAATACAGAAATCTGCTGCTTCCTGTCCACAAAAAAGAAAAAAGGAGAAAAATATAATTTATTTATTCCCACTTTTTTTGATTTTTTAAAGCAAAATGAAATGCCCATATGTAAGGAGTTGGTATTATAGAAAAATAGCATCTAACCATATTTGCAACTATTAATTTTTCATGCTTGAGACCTATACTTTAGAAACAGCTTAGAGGATTTTGGATTCCAGTCTAACTATCTACGTATATACATACATACATACATACAACTGGATAAAACATTCAAAGAAATTAAATAGTCTCAATAAAAATAAGCTTAAAGATTGTTAAAGCAATGATGTTTATTCAAAACCAGGAAGCAGAACTAATGCCAAAAATAGTAATTTTAAAAATGATAATGAGGGCTGGAGAGATGGCTTAGCCATTAAGGAGCTTGCCTGCAAAACCTAAGGCCCAAGGTTTGATTCCCCAGAACCCATGTAAGCCAGATGCACATGTGACACCTGTGTCTGGAGTTCATTTGCAGTGGCTAGAGGCCATTCTGTTTTATTCTCTCTCTCTCTCTCATAAATAAAAAATAAAATAAAATATTTTTGAAAAGATGATAATGAGGCAAAGGAGATGGCTCAGCAGGTGAGATTGCTTGCTGCATGAGTACCGGAGTTCAAATCCCAAGCACTAATGTAAAAAGCTAGACATGACCTTGCAGCCCATAACCCCAGTGCTGAGGGGAATGGAGACGGGGCATGGCTTGTACTCACTGGCCAGCCAGTATACATAAGAGCACAGCAAGCTTCAAGTTCAGTGGAAGACTGTCTCAAGGAAACACAGCGAAAGAGCAAAAGAGTAGGGCACCCAAAGTCTTCCATGAGCATTTGATTTCAGTTCCATAGCACCCGTGGGCATTCTGGGTGGGCATGTTGGCCCACCTATAATCCAAGAACTCGGAGGCAAAGACAAGCTTAGCTTGACTAGCCAAATCAGCAAGCGCTGGATTCAGGAGAGACCCTGTCTCAATAAATAAGGTGGGGAGTGATCAAGAAGACATCCAGTGTCAACCTCTGGCTCCCACACACACACACACACACACACGCACGCACACACATGCGTAACCACATCCATGTGAACACACATATATAATGGGTGTGCATACACGTACACACATAAATGATAGTGTATGTGTGTGTACACTCTCAGTGACTAAAACGCTGACTTTTTGACTTTAAAAATATTTTATTTTTATTTATGTATTTGACAGAGAAAGAGAGAATGGGTGCGCCAGCTTGCATATTTTTAGACATGCAGAAAAGTTTTAGGGATAGTACAAAAAAGGAAAACCTTGTTCACGCCCTTCATGCAGGGTCCCCAGATGTTAGCATGTGGCCACGTTGGCATTGCCCTTGTCGCTCTACCATCTTGCTTCCTTACACTTCCTCAGGATGCTCATTTATAACTAAATGTCTACTTCCCAAAAATAAGTTCATTCTTTCACATAATCATAGCGAAATTGGAACAGGAAATGAACATTGCTACAATATTGCAACCTACAAACCTTATTCTGATTTTGCCAACGGTCTCAATAATGTTTTTCACAGCAAAACGAACACCCACGTTATACATTACACTCAGGCGTCATCTCTTTCAGTCTAGAAAAGCTCCTGTGATTTCCTTAATTTTCATAACATTGACATTGTTGAATAGAGACCAGTTATTTTGTAGAATCTCTCTTGATTTGTATCACCTGATTTCCTCATTATTAGATTCAAGCTATACATTTCAGCAGGAACGTCAGAAGGAGTCGATCGTTCTTCTCAACTCCCTCCTATCAGAGGCTCATGATGAGACTTGTCCCTTTACTAGTGTTCCTAACCTTGATCACTGGATTAAGGTGGTGATATCCAGGTTTCTCTTCTGTTTATTATCATCACTTTTCTGTTTAAAACTAATTGGGAGGTACCTAAGGCTATGAGCGTGTCTTATTCCTCTTAAACTTTTCCCCTGTTTGGCATCTATTGATGAGTCTTGCCCAAATCAATTACTCTTATGATTAGTTTAACAACTGTAGTTTTCTCTTTTCTGTTTTGTCATTTATTTAGGCAGGGTCTTGCTCTAGTCCAAGATGACCTGGCACAGACCCTGTATCCCAGGTGGGCCTCAAACTCACGGTGATCTTTCTACTCAGACTTCCACGTGCTGGGATTATAGATGGGATTATACCACACCTGCCTCCAATAGTGGTATTCTAATTCCACAATTCCTTCTACAATTGTATTTTTTTTTTTTTTTTTGGAATTTTAGTACTGTGGATCAAACCGAGGACCTTTTGCATGGTCGTCAAGTGCTCTACCAAGTCCTCAACACAAGCACATTTTGTTCTTATTGCTATTTGAGATAGGGTCTCACTGTGTTGCCAAGGCTGCTCTCGGATCCCTGGATTTAAGTGTTCCTCCTGCCAACATGTCCAGTTCCTTCTGTGATTACGTTAAGTAGATTTTGGTCTACTAAAGAACATTCTCCTCTTTCTGTTTTACTTATTTGTTTGTGTTTATCAGTGTGGATTTGAGGGGGCTTATGGTTTATAATCAATTATTGTCACTATTCATTTCAATTCTTCAACTATCCCAGATTTAGTCAATGTTCATACTTTAAGTATATTCATTTCCCCTTTGGGTCCATCTCCACGATATTTTTTATACTTCTTCACTTACAAAAATGTGTTCCAGGCTCATTTTGCTTCTCTTCCTGGCCTGGAACCAGCCCTTTCTTGGAGTAGTCTTCATTTCTTTGAGTGAAGAATGATATTTAGAAATTAAGATTTTAATGCTGAATTTTGTCATTATAGCTGGGCCCTTTCAGGAGTTAAAAGTAGATACATAAATATTTGTATCTTTTACAAATTTATATCTATTTCTATATCTATCTTGGTGTATTTAAAATCATGAGTTCACACCTGATCAGAGTTCTCTATTTCTATTAAAGTCTCATATATGCAACTTTGCAATAGGACTCTACCTTTAATATTTCAATGAAATAAAAACTAAAGCAATTCTTGTGTCATAAATTTAATATGGTTGCTGCCAAAGTTTTATTAACATAAACTCATGTTTTTAGTTCTATCATAAGTTGTTTATAACCCAGCCACTTTTGGCCTTGTTAAACTTTCCCTTCCTCATGTGATTATTTGAGACATAGCCCACCTGTTCCACATCCCGCTAACCCCAAATCCACCATAGCCCACAGCTGCTAACCATGATCAAACCTAATGTTCAAACCAGAATCTTATAAAGAAGAGCTCTACTTTGCACACGTTTTCTTTAATTAGCCAATCCACACCCTTAGAAGCCCAAGGAACTGTATAATTGGATCTTAATAAAAGCACAGACAAGTTCTTGTTCTTGCTCCTACATGTTGGGCGAACTCCTGGCTCACATCCCAACTTCTTGGGCGCCCTCCATGGACACTTCTGACTCTCTGGGTATGTAAGTAATGCATTTCTTCTGCTTCATATATTTTGGTTTCATCTCTAATCACAGCCCGACCCCTCTTTGCCTTAGGTTAGGTCTATCCATATCCAGAAAACCTGTAACAATTAAGTTTACTTATTTCTAGCAAAATTATGCTAGTAGTAAAAAGTTGTACTCAAGCGTTTTTAAAGCCAAAACTGAATCACAAAAGCCTTGTTTTGCAAAATCAAAGGGGATTTTAGGATGACTCTTGCATATTTATTTTCAACCTAACAGTTTAAGTATATAGATTGTTGCACAAATTATAGTCACTCCTCACATTTGTCAAGTCTCTGATGAAGTGGATATGCAAGGGATTTCAACAATAGTGGCAAAGAACCATTTTACTTTTGTTGCATTGTTAGCATTAGAAATTTTACTATCTAAGAATTAATCTTTAATCTATTAAATTCTTACAGAACAAATGATTGATAACTTTGTATAATAAATACCACCAAAGGGTGGGGTGGGGTGAGGTACAATGGTAAGGACTTGCTTTGCATGTTTGAGACCCTGGATTCTTTCCCCTGTACCACAAATATATATATATATATATATTCTTCAAAATTATCATCCGTAGTTTTTTCTATTTTAATCATTTCTCTAAAGATCTTAAGGCTTTTATTTTCCTTTATCTAAGGTTGTCCTCTTTCAGTTGTCTAAAAAGAGAACAATATCTGAAGAACAGCAGAGTTCAGATGACAACTGAAAGAAAGGTCTCGGGAAGCCACTTCCAAAGCCCCAATGTTTGGCATGGCACTGATATAACCACACCACTGGCAGTGCGCGGGCCATTAATGCAAGGTGCACTCTTGGCCTGTACTGCTGAGTTGCAAAGCAGGGATGCAGTGCTGTCACCAGATGTTGCCTAAAGAATGTGCTCAGTGTGACATTCACGGCCCCTGTAATCATTTCTGTAGACCCTCACAGTCTTCATGTTGCTCCCCCATCAGGGGCCTTTCCTGAATTTAGAGGTAATAAATTCAGGTGCCTAAGAAAACTGGCATGTATTAAGAATATGTCAAAAGAGTGGAGATCCCCACAAATATGTCTAGTTGCCTCACCTCTTAAAAGACTGTGTGGTTCAAACTAAAAAAAAAATGAAATTCTTGCATAGACCACATTGTGAAACCCTTGCACCTATTCCTAACCTTTTAGATTCTTTTTTGTAAAAATATTATTTATTTATTTATTTGAGAGGGTAAAAGAGGCAGTAGGAGAGAGAGAATGGGCACGCCAGGGCATCCATCCACTGCAAACGAACTCCAGATGCATGTGCACCCTTGTGCATCTGGCTTACATGGGTCATGGAGAACTGAACCTATATCCTTTGGCTTTGCAGGCAGACGCCTTAGCTGCTAAGCCATATCTCCAGCCTACCTTTTATATTCTTTCTTGATTCTTCTAACAGTCTAAGCACCTAGCTCACAGGGATTTCTCCAGTCTCCCGACTTTCGTGGCATTCATAAATGTCCCCGTCACTTAGTCAATAAATATTGGCCAGTGATTAAATACTATCTGCCATAAGATGCTACATAGAAAAGTTAGAGTCCTTTACTGATCTTTTGATGGCATTAAGCAGTAAGAACACGAGAGCTGGAACTCTCTTGTGCTGATTGGGATGGGTTTACAAAAGGATGCTTGCACATTAGCCACGTGATTCCTGTTGCTGGGCTGTGAGTGAATGCTGGACACCTGCTCATCCATCTGCTCTAGCAGTCACTGCCTAACTCAGCCCAGTACTCCAGACTTTTCTTGTCCTACTGAAAGTTTAACTCTACTTCAATTCCTATTTTTAAATGTTTTTGTTACGTATAGCATAAGTAACCCTCAGAAAAATTAAGTGTACCACTCCTTAAGTTTTTAACTTATGCTCACAATCGGCACTTTGAGAACGGAATACGTCATTCTCTGAATTCTAATTCTCCTCTTGTATTGTTGTTAATTTAAGAATTAAATACCTCTTGAGTTTATCATTTCTCCCACCATGTCCTCAGTCAGATCAAGAGACATGTCTAGCAACCCATAGGCCTGGGATGGGACCCTTCCGTCATTAAAGCCACCAAAGGGAACCACTGCTCTGACTCACAGCTGTGGTGACTTCCCTTTTCTTGCTCAGTATCTCTGTGGAGTCAAATAGCTTCTTCGCTCATGCTCGTGTCTGACGTTCATCCGTAGCACTGTGTGGGGCAGGTGTTACGTACTCGTTGTCGCTGCTGCACAGCGCCTTACTATCTGTATACATTTGTGCTTATGAATTCACTTATCTTGGGTGTGTATGTGACAGTGAGGTGACCGTTTCACAATAGAGGTTCATGTTCAGCCTTTGCAAAGCCCTCAGCTGGTGTTCCAAAGAAATTATAACCAATATGCACTGTGGTGGGCCTCCCGTTAGATGTTGAAATACGATCAGGGTTAGTATCAGCAACAGCCTTCGTGGTTAGAATTCGTACCTCACTCTGCATGTGGCTGGATGAGGAGGCACTGACTTGAAAGGGTCACCTCTGTTGTCACGTCAGTCTGTCAGACGTTGAACTTTGCCAAGATTTAGAGGCCATGAAATCATTTTGTCTTGATGAATGAGGCGAAACAAAACATTCTATTATTTTGCCTAGCTTTTTCATTCTTGGCTCTTTCTCCAAGAGCCAGTCAGATTCTCCCTTCTTTTCTTTCCTGCGAATAAATCTTAAGACAATGGTTAAGTCTTGCTCACGCTTAGCCATGGGCTAGAGAAAAGGAGCACTTGGGAGGCACAAGAGGAAGGAAAACATTGTAGCCAAGTTACCAGGAAGTAAATGTAAGAATGCGGATAAAATGGAAAGGGCTGAAATGATGGAATATGGGTGAGGAGATAAGGATAATTAGTTGGGTTAAGATGACCCTCACTAAACCAGCTTATACCTGAAGCTATGGCTTTGTACTTCTTACAAAATGGGTAACAGACGTGGTATTTATAATTGTTTTGGTTGCACGCCACATTTGATAAGAAATGAGATTTCAGACGCTTATTTGGAATGTCCGTGAGCTTTAAATCTTAACCTACTTCATAGATATTTAACACTCGTTTTATGCCAGGACCATGCTCAGCAATATTTATTATTATTGTTAGGGCTACTTAAATCTAATCTCTCCCTCTGACTCTTGGTTCAGATCACACCCTGTGTGCTGGGTTGTGCTAGACACCATAGAGACTCACAGGTATAAAACATAGGAAATGTTCTTACTCTTTAGAGGTTTTCCTTGGCAACAAAAGGTCATGTATGACTACAGACCTAGGAAGTTTTTATTAGATTTGAAAGGAAGGATCAGTGACTGTGATAAGAGATGGTTTTTGAAAGGCATTCAGACAGGAGAGGAAATTGCGGTAGCCATGATTCTGCTTAATCTTTGAACTTCATCTATGTAAGGTTCAGGAGTGGCCAAGGACCACAGAGACCACTCTGAGGCAAAGATGGAAGTTTTTGTTCAGGGAAAAACATGAGCTGCCAGGACTGACTCTGAAGAGCCAAGCAGTCAGCTTGGGGTTAGACAGTGGGCTTTAGAGGCTCTTCAGTTCGGGGAAGGTGAGGAAGGGAAGGAATTTTCTTGTTGGGACAGTAGATCTCTGTTCCTTACATTAGCCATAGGGTGAGAGCAGAAGTGACCCCGTGAGAGATAGGGGGCAGTAAATCTGGACCTGGAGCCTTGTTAGGCAGGGGAGGGATCATGGCTGGACAATTTCTTGAGGAATGTGGATGATTCACTTCGCCCTCCTGCTGTAGCTCCATTTTGTCCTGAGCTAACGATCTCCACCTACTCATGCGCATACTTGGCACATCTTGACTCCAAGGAACATGAAGTGAACATTCTCAGAACTACCTTCAAGATCCTCCCAAATATGACTCTCTGTATTTTAGTAGTTGGCTCTCTCTCTCTCTTCCCTCTCTCTTGTAAATATCCTCAGACTTTGGCTCTCTCCATTCCCGCCCGGCCAATGAGATAAGATAGGAAGAAACTGAAGAAGGCAATGGAATGAATATATTTAGCAGAGATGATAAAGAAGCATAAAATTCTGGACCTGGTGTCTGAGTGGATAAGGAATGAAGGAATGGATCTAACTAATGCTTGGAATTCTGAATTAGGAAATTACCTAAATTATGGTACCAGAAGTGACAAAATTCAGAAGAAACTACTTATCTAAGACAACCAGCTACTGTAGGGACTTGATTTATTTATTTATTTATTTGAGAGAGAGAGAGAGAGATTGAGAATGGGCATGCCAGGGCCTCTAGCAACTGCAAACAAACTCCAGACACATGTGCCACCTTGTGCATCTGGCTTACATGGGTCCCAGGGAATTGAACCTGGGTCCTTTGGCTTTGCAGGAAGTGCCTTAACTGCTAAGCCATCCCTCCAGCCCTTGTGTGGGGACATGAATTTGCAAAAGAAGTCCCTGGCCAGAGTTTGACATAGTTGGGTCTTGATAGTTTTCAGACTGCCTTTTGAAAGGAGTGTGATTTGCTACTTTTGTGTTTTTTATTTTTATTTTATAATTTTTTTGAGAGAGAGAATGAGTGCCCCAGGGCCATCAGCCACTGCAAACGAACTCCAGATGTGTGTACCCTCTTGTTCACATGTGCCACACTGCATGCTTGTGTCACTGCATCTGGCTTACATGGGATCTGGAGATTTGAACAGGAGTTCTTAGGTTTCACAGGCAAGTACCTTAACCACTAAGCCATCTTTCCAGCCCAACTTTTGTGTCTCTAACAGCACAAGCTTCTGCTATGCATGTATAAAAAGATATTGCTGCTTATTATCTAGTCCTGTTCTTTAAAAATTATTCCTTTGAGGGGCTGGGGAGATGGCTTAGTCAGAAAAGTACTTGCTGTACAAGTGTGAGACCTGGGTTTAGATCCACAAAACCCACATAAATGCCAGGCATGGCACCATGTGCATGCAATCCCAGCATCTGGGAGGCAGAGACAGATCCTTGGGGCAAGATGCTCAGCTAGATTAGCTAAACTGGTGAGCTCTCTTTCAGCAAGAAACCATGTCTCAATAAACGAGGCAGGGCTGGAGAGATGGGTCAGCAGTCAAAGATGCTTACTTGCACAGCCTGATGGCCCAGGGTTTCATTTCCCAGTACCCACGTAATGACAGATACATAAAGGGGTGCATGTGTCTGAGTTCCTTTGCAGTGGCAGGAGGCCCTGGCATGCCCCTACTCGTTCTCTCTCTCTCTGTCTGCCTCTTTCTTTCTCAAACACATTAAAAAAAAAATAAGGTGGAAGCCAGGCTTGGTGGCACATGCCTTCACTCCCAGCACTCAGGAGGCAGAGGGAGGATCACTGAGAGTTCGAGGCCCTGAGACTACATAATGAATTCCAAGTCAGCCTGAGCCAGAGTGAGACCCTACCTCGAAAAACCATTGATAATAATAGTAATAATAATAATGTGGAGAGTTATAAAGAAAGACACTCAGGCTAGAGAGATGGATTAGCAGTTAGGGCACTTGCCTGCAAAACCAAAGGACCCAGGTTTGATTCTCTAGTACCCACGTAAGCCAGATGCACAAGGTGGCTCATGTGTCTGGAGTTCATTTGCAGTGGCTAGAAGCCCTAGCATGCCAATTCTGTCCCTCCCTCCCTCTCTTTCTCTCTCTCCACTTCTTCCTCTCTCAAATAAAAATAAAATTAAAAAAAAAGGAAGACATTCAACATAGACCTATGGCCTCCACATATGCATGTGCACACATACCACATACACAAAATATTTACACATTCAAGACAGTTTTTATAATTTTGTTCTCTTACTATTAGCTCTAGATAAATTTTGGCTTTTAAAATTTGAGAAGAAGCCTGGCATGGTGGCACATGCCTTTGATCCCAGCACTGGGAAGGCAGAGGTAGGAGGATCACCATGAGTTCAAGGCCACCCTGAGACTACATAGTGAATTCCAGGTCAGCCTGGACTAGAATGACACCCACCCTACCTTGAAAAAAAAAATGACCCCTGACCAACCCAAACACCATGTCACCACATTCAGTGCCTACATCCACCCCACCACGCCCAAAAGAAAGGCTGAAGGGGGCACTACAGGAGATCAAGCCAAGGTGAAGGACCATCTGCAAGGTTGTCTGCTAATCCTGCTCCACCAAAGTCAGAGCCCAAGCCTAGAAAGACCCCTGCAAAGAAGGGAGAGAAGGTACCCAAAGGGAAAAAGGGAAAAGTGGATGCTGGCAAGGAGGGGAATAACCTGCAGAAAGTGGAGATGCCAAATCAGACCAGGCACAGAAAGCCAGAGTGCTGGAGATGCCAAGGGAAGTGTGTGCATTTTTGATAACTGTACTTCTGGTGACTGTACAGTTTGAAATACTATTTTTTATCAAGTTTTATAAAAATGTAGATTTTTGTTTTATTTTTTTAAGCTATATTGTTAGCACACAGAACACTTCATTGTTTTGGGGGGCTGGAACAAGTGTCACTAGCAGAAGGTCTCCCAAGCTGGAGTGATGGGAAAACCCCTTTCCCTGCTAGTTTTGAAAGATTCCTCTTGGCTCCTGAGAGGAGGGATTCCCTGATGTTGACACAGTAGCCAACCTTGGCACAAATGCCCTGTGGCATGAGGAACCTCAAAGTTCATTTTTATATTCTCCCCTCCACCATCAGCATAGACTTCATTCCCTTAAAACCAGAGACCTGTTGGGGACCTGTCCCCTTCACACTGGTTCTGCCCGTGTGTCAGATGATCCGGACCTTTCAGTGACATCATTGACAAGATGGCATTCCTGGCAAGAGCTGTGGTTTCCTTTCTAAAAGACTGTGGATTTTTTCAGATTAACAATTCTTCCATTTTCACTTCATTTCCTGAAAGTCAGGGTCGGCTTGTGAGAAGTTGTGAAACAGCGTGCTCAGTATGAAATGTCAACCTCACTCTAAACTTCCCTGTTCAGGGCATCGCATGAAGACTTGACTGGATTTCATACAGTGGCTTTCTGATTTTGGTAGTCTCTACAAGAAGGGAGTTTGAAAGTTCTTGTATACTGTTGCTGAGTGTCTGCCCATGTCCTGCCTGAAGTACCATGATTGTTTATGAAAAGTGTCTTTAGTAAAGCTGGACACAGTTTGGCTTGAAAAAAATTAAAAATTGTTTTTTGAAAATGTTGATGCTTTTCTGTTACTGATAATGCTTCATTTATTTTCTGGTTTCCCTGCTAAAAGTTTACTGAGGAGTTTAAGATGATCCCTAGTGTAATCCCTTCAGAAATATTTTAAATTTCAACACTTTATACTTGTTTTCTACCTAACCTAGTCAACTAACTGTTTATAAACAGGAAAATACTCTTATCCACAAGGAGCTTATATGTATACTTTGAATATGTAATTTAATTATCCTAGTGATTCTATAAGGAATAGGAAAGTGAAGGTATCACTGTTTGCATCCTCCCTGCAAGATTGCAGCTTGCCCTGGGTTACACATCTGAGCAGAGCCAGAAGGAACCTCCGTCTTCCACTCTTAACTTGGCACACGTTGCACTTGACATTGTTCCCTTGACATTCACACATTTAAACACTACTATTTTAGGATTTTACACATTGAATCTTAAACTAAACACTATAAAGTGAAAATATAAATATGCAATGTTCTGTTATGTATTTTTTTTCATTCTTTTTCTTTTCACACCTCATTAATAGCTGTGCTCAGAGGGTCTGTTTTTTTTTTAATCTACTAAATTTCCTTTTTAAGTCTTTCTATCAGTCTTACTACTGGTGGCATGTATTTACGTTTTCATCAGACATCCACGCAGCCTTACGAGGATAATGTAGGGTTTTATTTGGCTGTTACATTTCAAAGAGACTGACAGTTTATCAAACATAGAGACAGGTCTCATTGTATTCGTGCGAGCATGTTTGTTTTGTTGCTGTTGCTTTTACTCTGACGGTGGATGGGAAATTTTAAATGATTTCCATCATGGGAGAAGATCCTGGGGTGGATCAGGAATCTATTTAAATATTTAGGTATCATCTTGGCTCATATCCATTTCCAAAGATTGTGTACATGAGAATTACAAAAACGCAGGCTGAGTTCCTCTTTGCAAAACAGGTTAGCACTCTTAAATCCAATCTATAAAACTGAGCGTGCAGCAAGCTCAGGGCCCTTAGCCCTTCTAGATGATGACCATGGACTCTGGTCTGGCGCAGTACCTGCTATGCTGTCAGAAAAGCCATCTGAACAAACTGATTAGGAGAAGCGGGGGTCAAAGAGCACTGAAAATTGAGACAGGGAAGAAGTGACAGTTCCCCTCCTGCCTAACCTAGGAATTATCTTCCATTACTCATTCGCAAACTCTTTCCTGAACGTCTACAGCACACCAGGCCCAGAGTGGGAAAGAGGAAAATGCTGTCTGTGCTCATTGATCTGCATGTTTTTCCTCTTTTCCCTGTTGTCTCTCTCGTTCACCCTTTATTGAGGTAATGAGGGCCTCTTATGTGTGCATGTATGTGTGTTTATTTTTAATTACAAATCTCAAAGTTTTATAGTTTTCATTGATTTATCTATTACTGCAACTTGATTAAACATTAAAAAATAGCTGAGTGTGGTGGTATAAGAATACAACCTATTAGGGAGGCAAAGACAAAGGGATTAAGTTGAAGGCCACCCAGGCCAATTTATGGAGACTGTCTCAAAAGACAAAGGCTGAAGGCGCAGTGACACAAGCGAGCAATGTCACAAATGTGCACAATAGGGTCATGCACATCTGGAGTTCACAAGCAGCAGCTGAAGGCCCTGGTGTGCCTGTTCATTCTCTCTTTTTCAAAATAAAGAAATTTAAAAAAAAAAGACACGGGCCTTGAGTTGAACAGATCATTAGTGATGGTTTGAGGGTGAGTACCTTATATCTTTACATTTTGGTATGCTGGGTTAATAGTCTCACTTTATAAGTCAGACTTGTTTCTAACAGTGTGACCATCCTGTCTCGGCCTCCTGGCATTATTTGCATGAGCCACTAAGCCTGGTTATCCTTAACTTTTGTGTTTTGTTTTGTTCTTCTTTTCTAGAGGTAGGGTCTCACTGTAGCCCAGGCTGACCTGGAACTTGCTTTATAGTCATAGGCTGGCTCACAGCAATCTTCCTACCACTACCACTTAATTTTATTTACATGCAAACAGAATGAGAAAGGGTGCTCTATGGCCTAGTGCCTCTGCAAAAGAACTCCAGACATGCACCACTTTTTATTTGTGGGGGAGGAGGGAGAGTGTGAGGGCCTCTTGATGGTGCAAACGAACACCACACACTTGTGTCACTTATTGTGTGAAGGAATTGAACCTGAGCTCTGCAGGCTCTGCAAGCAACCTATCCTTACATTCTTGTAAAAGACGAAGATAACTAGCAAACTATTTAGTAATAAAACATACTTAAACTGTCAAAAAGAAAAAAGGCTGGAGGTGTAGCTCAATAGGGGGACTACTTGCTGAGAGTGTGTGAAGCACTGGGTTCAATCCTTAGGAGGTGGCAAAGGCCCTCATGATGGGATGGGAAGAGGACTTGAAACTTGGATACTGTTGTTCTAACATACTTATTATGAACAGATGCTGATTTATAAAATAAGAAATAGAATTGGTTAATGGTATTATTTTGTCCCTTTATGAAAGAAAGAAAAATCTTAAAGGAGAAAATAAATTGACTTTTGAAATCTGTGGCTCTCAGAGAATGTGTGCCTTACAAAGGCACCATTTGACTAGATTAGGAACTGAAGATGGAAGTTGATGGATTAAAGTCATGAATAGCCTTCTCAGGGGCAAGGGAGATAGTCCAATGAACAAAGTGCTTGCTGTACAAGTTTAACAAGCTAAGTTCTAATACCCAGGACCCACGTAAAACTAGAAACCACAGCACAAGCATCTGTGATCTCAGCAAGCCTCCACCGAGATGGGAGGCAGAGGCAGGAGAGTCCCCAGAAGTTCACAGGCCAACCCTGGCCTACGCAGTAGCAGAGTCCTTGCCTCAGGGAGGTAGAAGGGTGAGGACCGACGCTCAAGGTTGTCCTCTGACCTCCGCACGTGCACCATGGCACGCGTGCATCTGCACTCGCACTTGAACGCACGCAAGGATGAAAATATATGTAAATAAATACATAACATTTTTACTTTTTTTGTTTATTTTTATTTATTTGAGAGTGACAGACAGAAAGAGGTAGATAGAGAGAGAATGGGCATGCCAGGGCCTCCAGGCACTGCATACGAGCTCCAGATGCGTGCGCCCCCTTGTGCATCTGGCTAACGTGGGTCCTGGGGAAACGAGCCTCAAACCAGGGTCCTTAGGCTTCACAGGCAAGCGCTTAACGGCTTAGCCATCTCTCCAGCCCAATAAATGAATAATTTTAGCTAGAATACCCTTTTCCATTAAAATATGTGTAGAGGTAGATGAGAGGCCACTGCTGTCAGCTGGGTAGATTCTTTGTGTGATAAACGGAAGAGGGTAGGACTGGAAATCGCATATCTGGTACCTGAATTTACGGGTGACACACCAGTTAAATGAGTCAGTACCAAATGAGTAAGTGATGACAAAGTTGCGTCATCCAAGTGTTATTCAATAGCAAGATCGTATGCTCTGTGGTTAAGCAGTGAGGTGCACCTGATGAGGAATTGAAAGAACAGAGGAGCAAAGAGATTCCTGATAATTCTTTTTTTTTTTTTTTTTAGCCTTAGGGTTAAATTTTAATTAAAGCTATTCCTACTGCAAAATGTAATACACAACATAAAATTCAAAAGGCCTAGAGCCATATAAAATGAACAGTATGTGAGGGGCCAGTGAGATGGCTCAGCAGGAAAGAGCCCCTGAGTCCAATCCCCAGCACCCATGTGAAAGGCTGGTCGTGGCAACACATGCCTGTACCCCAGCACTGAGGGGGGCTGGACATAGGCGATCATTGGTGCTCTCTGGTCACCCAGTCTGATGAAAGACGGGGAGCTCCAGGTTAAGTGAGAGACTTTGTCTCAAGGAAATAAGGCAGAAGAGAAATAGAGAACAGCATCCAGTGTCCTTCATTGGCCTCTGCATACATGTACCCCATGTGCGTGTGCACACACATGCATATACCACACATGACCCACATTATATACACCCACACCAAAAAGAAGTCAGCCTCCTACCCTGCTCCATAGGCTGAATTCCACACTGCAAAGGCAACCATTATGAATGAGCTTCTTTTCATAGAAAGTCAATGTACAAACACGGAGGTGGAATACAGTATGTTCACTTGCTTTACACACAGACATACTCAATTTTTATACTTCTATGGTTTGCATAGTATTTTAATTTTTAAAACATAGCACATTTTGAGCAGTTCTGTGCCTTAAGACTTTTAGGTCTCTTTAAAAATATATATATATATATATATATTTTTTTTTTTTTTTGAGAGAAGGAGGCAGAGAGAATGGGTATGCCAGGGCCTCTAGCCACTGTAAACAAACTCCAGCTGCATGCGCCACCTTGTGCATTTGGCTTCCATGGGTCCTGGTGAATCGAACCTGGGTCCTTTGGCTTCACAGGCAAGCTCCTTAACCACTAAGATATCTCTCCACCTGGGGAATTAAACTTGGGTCCATAGAGTTAGCAGGCAAGCTCCTTAACTGCTAAGCCATCTCTCCAGCCCTTAGCTCATTTTTAATCTTCTGCTATTACAAGCAATAATAGATTATCATTATATGCATCACTTCACACTGGAGTAATCATATTAAATGGCAGGTCAATGAGTTCATTTGTATGAAATTTTTTGTGATAAAATATACTAAATACATCATAATAAGTACTGAAAAATATACTCAACAATTTGAAGTGCATAGTTTAGTCCTGCTAAACATATTCCCACTGTTACACAACCCATTCTCCAGAACCTTTCCACGAGCAAAATCGAAACTTTATGCTCATTAAATAACTTCCCACTTCCCTTCCTGGAGACCCTGACAACCACCATTCTGCTTTGACTCTGCATGTGAATGTCACAGACTTCTCCTGTAAGTGACATCCAATAGCATTTCTGATTTCATAACTAGCTTATTTTGCTTAGCAGAGTGTGGTCAAGGTTCATGCATATTGTAGCATGTGTCAGAATTTGGTTCTAGACTAACTATTCATTCTGCATTTATCTACTCACCTGTCGACGAGCACTTCAGCTGCCTTCACATCTTGGCTGTGATCATGGTATACAAATATCTCTTTAAGATCTTGTTTTCAATTTTTTGGATACAAATCCAGAAGTAGATCTGCTGGATAATGGGCTGTTTATTTAGAATTTTATTGTTTATTGTTTTTTTCTAGGTAAGGTCTCACTCTAGTTCAGGCTGACCTGGAATTCACTATGTAGTCTCAGGGTGGCCTTGAACTCATGGTGATCCTCCTACTTCTGCCTCCCGAGTGGTGGAATTAAAGATATGCACCACCACGCCCTGCTTGGAATGTTTTTTAATTTTTAAAAGATACTTATATGCAAGCAGAGAGTGTATGGGTTTGTCAGGGCCTCTAGTCCCTGCAAAGGGACTCCAGCTGCATGTGCCACTTTATAACATCTAACTTTTCTTTTCTTAATTTATTTTTTTATTGACAACTTCCAAAACTATAGACGATAGCCCACCATAATTCCCTCCCTTCCCCCTTTTCCCCTTTGTAACTCCATTTTCCATCATACCCTTTCCCCCTCTCAATCAATCTTTTATTTTGATGTAATCATCTTTTCTTCCTATTATGACGGTCTTGTGCAGGTAGTGTCAGGCACTGTGAGGTCATGGATATCCAGGCCATTTTGTGTCTGGAGGGAGCATGTTGTATGGAGTCCTACCCTTCCTTGGGCTCTTACATTCCTTCTGCCAGCTCTTCTGCAATGGACCCTGAGCCTTGGAAGGTGTGATAAAGATTTTCAGTGCTGAGCACTCCTCTGTCATTTCTCAGCACTATGGTGCCTTCTGAGTCTTCCCAAGGCCACCACCATCTGAAAAGAGAAGCTTCTCTAACCAACAGTGAGAATAGCATTCACACATGGGTATGAACGTTAAGAGAAGTGCTTACCAGGCAGTTTGGTGAGCATACTATGTACATTTAGCCAGACATCAGCAGACATTACACCACTAGGGCTCATGACTATCCCTGCTGTAGGTTTCAGTATCAGGCAAGTACTCCCTCCCATGGAGTGGTCCTCCATTCCAATTGGAGAGCAGTTTGTTTCCACATAACAGACGTGCCACTGTTGCACCCATTGGCTCATTCGGCCTGGCTGGCCAATTTTAAGGCTTACAGTGTCCACTGTTGAGTATCTTCACTGGTTTCTCTCTCTCCCATTGAACTGCATGCAGCTAACTTTTTCCAGCTTTCTGTCAGCTGGTCTACATGAAGAGGTTTTCAGATCAGCTCCAGCAGGATTTCTCAGTGGCTTTTCAGCCCAAGCATGTGGAGTCTTCAGCAATAGGGTCTTACCATCTATGCCTGGTGGGAAACCAAGAGCCTCGGCAATGGCCTGTAATGTTTTGGGGGCATCAGGGACCTCCCTGGCCAACAACTCACTGGAAGGTATCCCATCCCTGGCACTGAAAATTTTCTAGTAACAATCTATGGCTTCTGGATGTTCCATTGTCCAAAAGAGTAGATTTTTATATGACTTATTCATATCCTCTTAGATTTTGATTAGCCCTCACCCTGAACTGGTCTTTATTGCCAAGGTGCTTTGCCTACGGGTTATAACAATTTACATTCTCAGTATAAATGGTGCCCCTTTATTCATACCAGCACTGTGTGCCCTGTAACATTTTGATCTTTGTCACTCAGGGGAAAAATGTCATTTTATCATAGCCTTTATATTTATCTTAAAATGAGTAGGTGGGGCTGCTTTTTATATTTGACTTTTTTGAGCATAATGGGCTGCAGGAATGTGTCATAGTTGACAAAGTACTTGTGTAGCATGTATGAGGTCCTAGTTCTTATCCCCAGCATTCCACACACAGTGCTTGGTGGCACATGCTTATAATCCCAGCACTTTGGACGTAGAAGCAAGAAGTTCAGGAGTTCAATGTCATCTTCAGCTACAGAGTTTGAGGCCAGCTTGAGCTATACCTGTCATTAAATGAATAAATAAATAAATAATAAATAAGCAGGCAGGCATATTAGTAGAAATTTTGAGGTATAATTAAGCCAACAAAATTAGGAGATGATTACTATAGAAATAATGCTTTATTACTTATAGTTCCCAAGAAAACCATGCCATGGGGAAGGATAGGGTTAGGAGTAAAGTACTGAGTAGATCAGGAGGCAAAAGGCAAGAAGAGACTGGCAAAGTGCCTTTATCCTGGTTTCCGAACTAAGGAGCAGACAAGGCAGGGTAGGCAGTCTTAGCAGCAGTGGACAGTTCGACTAATTTCCATGGGTTCTGGTGCATGCCCCTGCTGTGAGGTGCCTGGCACTGAGGACTTAACTAGGTGGGAGTGTACACGGTGGCTTAGTGGGCTTGTGTTTGAAAAGTGTGATCAGGAGAATTGGAGGTTAAAGGGAGGATAAGACGAGGGAGGCAGGAAGCTGAAGGCAAGGTGACTCAGGCACATCATGTTATCAGGCTGTTCAGAACAAGGCATGGCTAGTAGATGCATGTAGGATAGACTTTACTGCCTTGACTTAGCAGAAGCTAGGAATGTAGTTAATATAAAGACCCATCTATGCTTCCTTTCTAAACAAATTTTCTTCAGATTCTACTCCCCCCCCCCCTTTTTTTTTTAACTTACTGGGTGTTTAAAGCTTTTTCTTAGAGTTCCAATGGGAACTCTTCATACATTTATAAAGTGGGTCTTTGTGTGTAACACAAGGCTTTAGGTTGATTGAGTAAATTTTGAATTTGTTTATTGTGTGTGTTTTTTTTTTTAAGTAGGTGAAACTTTACAGTTTTTAAAATATTTGAGGCAGGGGCAGATAGAGAGAATGGGCACACCAGAGCCCCTAGCCACTATAGACCCTCTCCAGACACATGTGCCAGTTTGTACATCTGGCTTACATGGGTACTGGGGAATTAGCCCTGGGTCCTTAGAGTTCACAGGCAAGCACCTTAACTGCTAAGCCATCTTTCCTTTCCAGAAGTTTGTTTTCAATGTGTTACGGTTCATTGGTCATTTATTTGTAGCTCCAGGATTTTGTTCTACTTTGGAAGACCTTTGTTACTGTGTCTATAAATTTTTCTGGTGTACCTTAATGGCTTGAGTCATAATTCAACCTTTGCTCCATCTGGTACAGATGTTAGTGTGAGAAGTGGAGAAGAGATATGAGCAATAAGCTTAGAATCCAGTAGAAGTCCATGATTTTCTGAGGCAAAATCCTTTGCAGATTCTCAGCCCATTTATACCAGGTGAAGGAAGCCAAATAGGAAAGCCATGGTGGTAGCTGAAGTGAAATGAGGGTCATAAGAATTATCTGATATTAAGCCTCTAATTACAAAGAAAGGAATTTGGGGCTGGAGAGATGGTTTAGTGGTTAAGGCGCTTGCCTGTGAAACCTAAGGACTCATGTTCAACTCTCCAGATCCCACATAAGCCAGATGCACAAAGGTGAGGCAAACGCAAGGTCACACATGTCCACCTAGGTGATGCAAGTGTCTGAAGTTCAATTGCAGTGGCTGAGGCCCTGACATGGTAATTCTCTCTCTCTCTCCCTCCCTCTCTTTCTTGTTCTCTCTAAAATAATAATTTTAAAAAGCTTTAAAAAAGGGATTTTGCTGTCTGTGAGGATATAACTAAGCAGGGACAGTTTCAGGATATCTTAAATCTTAGTGTTTTTTGTTTGTTTTTCAAGGTAGGGTCTCACTCTTGTCCAGGCTGACCTGGAATTCACTATGTAGTCTCAGGGTGACCTCGGACTCATGGTGATCCTCCTACCTCTGCCTCCCAAGTGCTTGGATTAAAGGTGTGTACCACTATGCCTGGTTTAAATCTTAATTCTTTGGTGAGAGGTGGGATTGAGATCAGTGGGAGGTAAGGGAGTGATTCAGCAAAAACTGGTTCTTAGTTCCAGCTGTGTGTACTAACTATGCAACCATCCACGGGCCTTAGGTTCACTGAACCTTGCTTTACACTGGCAATGCAAGGTCCATCTTAGGAGCCTTCTTCCCAAGTACCTCCTTGCTTACCATAGTGCTCTCATACCCTTGCTTGATTAGCTTGCCACTTTTTTTTTTTCTGTTGCATGTCTTACATAGAAGGACTATATATGTCACCACTGGCCACTTAAATACCAGCCCCTGAAGTACCACTGGGGAAACCCTTACTCCAGGTACATATTTGTGAATTGAATGAAACTAAGCCTTTAAAAAATTATTTTGGCACATGTAGATATGATTCATTTTAATATTGTCTTCCCCTCAAACATTTCTTCCCATTTAATCCCAATCATCCTATTTTCATGTCTTTTTTTTCCTCTTTCTTTTCCCATCGAGTTATTAGTTTAATCATGGGTAACTGTGAGTAATGATGGTGAATGGGAGGCTGTTTACTGGACAAAATTCTAGTGACAGCTTGAATTCCACTGACAAACATGACTTCCGCTTTCTCAGCCACTATTATCTTCTATTAGCTATACTGGGAAGTATGCGAGTCTTATGAAACCTTTCCCCATCCATGATGAATGTTAACAGGCTCAGTCTTAAATTTTACTAATTTACTCATTTAGTTGTGAGACAGGAGGAAAGAGGCAGTTAGAGAGAATGGGCACACCAAGGCCTCTAGCTAATGCAAATGAACTTTAGATGTATGTGCCACCTTGTGCATCTAGCTTACATGGATACTGGGGGATAAAACCTTAGGTCCTTAGTCTTCACAGGTAAGTGCCTTAACCGCTAAGCCATCTCTCCAGCCCTTGACAGGCTCAGTCCTGTTTGGGAAACCACAGCTGCTATGGGACCAAGAGTATAATGGCCACATAGTATCCAGAAGATGACATTCTGCAGCGTTCCTCTCCCTCTTCCTGCTCTTACATCCTTTCTGCCTCCTGTGAGAGTCCCGAGCTTTGGGGGAGGCATTTAGATGCCCTGTTCAGGGCCCAACCCACAGTAGTCACTTATTCTTGGAAATGTTGCCATCTATGCATCTCTGCATTAACCTGATTATTACCAAAAGAAACTTCTGTGAATGAGGTTGACAGCAGCACTATCTTATAGGAACAAACAGATATATGGAAGGCAGTTTAACATGCTGTCCATTTAGAATAGCCACAGCAATAGGTTTTCCCCACCCCTATAAGGCCTATGTCCCTAGCCACAGGTTTGGGACCAGGTTTACAGTACCAGGCATGAATTCCTTCCGGTGGAGTGAGCCTCAACTCTAATTAGAAAGCAGTTGGTTACTCCCATAACATTCACGGCACTGTTGCACCAGCAGGCACATCTTACCTGGCAGGCTGGCTCCTGCTCCAGGATACACACCTCTTTTATTCCCCTTCTCCCTACCCTACCCTTACCTCTGCTTAAATCTTTCCCTCCCACTGTCACCCCCCTCTGCTTTCGTGTTTATCTACAATTGCCTCCACAAAAGCTCACCCTGCCAAGGCCCCTTCCAGCTTCCTGGTCTCTACAGTTACTCACTTGGACTTGTACACACTAATCTAGAAATGTGAAGCAAGGCTCCGCCTTCAGAGAGGAAGAACAGGCAGCATCTGTATTTCTTTTAATTATTTTTATTAATTTATTAGAGACAGAGATACAGAGAAAAAGAGAGAGAATGGGTGTGATGGGGCCTCCAGCCTCTGCAAAGGAATTCCAGATGCATACACCACCTTGTGCATCTAGCTTTACATGGGTCCTGGGGATTTGAACCTAGGTACTTAGGCTTTGAAGGCAAGTGCCTTAACCGCTAAGCCATCTCTCCAGCCCAGCATCTGTATTTCTGTATTTCTAAGCATGGATTACCTAACTCATTGTGGTCGTTTCCAGTTTCACCTATTTTCCTGCTAATTTCATTTCTCTTTACTATTGAATAGAACTCCATTCTGGGCTGGGTGTGGTGACTCACACCTTTAGTCCCAGTACTTGAAAGGCAGAGGTAAGAGGATCTAGTAAGTTTGAGGCTAGCCTGAGACTACATAGTGAATTCCAAGTCAGTTTCCTCCAATATATGTACTATCCATTCTTCAGTTGGCAGGCACTTGGGCTCATTCCATTGTCTGGCTATATTGACTAGAACAGCAACCAAAACAGAAGCAAGTATCTCTATAGTAAAGTGTGGAGGCCATGAGGCATATGCCCAGGAGAGGTTTAGCAGTGTATGATGGTTCTATCCTTAGCTTTTTGAAATACCACCACACACTGATTTCCATATTGGCTATGCAAAAAAAAAAAAAAAAAAAAAAAAACTAACTCCTGAGCCTTTTCATTCATGATAGAGTCTGAAAGAAGCTCAAATCCACCTTCAGAAAGCCTTGAGGAGCTGGTAAGGTGTCCCTCAGGAAATGGAGTCATGAATTGCACAACACATCCAGTGTAAAACTTCCTAAAATTTGTCATCACGGTAGATGGTGCTCCACAGCCCCCTAGCTCCCTTTCCTTTAAATATTCCTCAAGAAGCTTGCTTTCCCACCCTCACGCTGGCCTGCTCTTTGTATCTCCACCCACTTTCTCCTTGATATTTTTGGCCAGTTCGTTATTTTGTGAAGCAGTGTTCCGAGATCCTTCCAGTTTTCCTTCCCTCCCAGCATCCCGGGTCCTCTCTGAGGCCCAGGCGAGAAGTGAGACATCAGTAGGCAGCAAGGGCGGCTACGGGTTCTTTGATTCGAAGTTTCCCCTGTCGCCTCCGTGTCCTCAGTCAAATCCCTCTGCAGTCTGATGTAGCATTCCTTGGGCCCCTTCCCCTTTACCATCCCTGCCACATTACTCTTCTTTCAGCCAAATTCACCAGTCGTTCTCCTACAAGCTCCTGGTTTTCCCACCCTGATGGTGCTTTTGCTCATCTGGTGCCCAGGAAGGAAGTACCCTGGCTTCAGAATCCTACCCACCTTTCAAGGCCAGCTGGGGTCCTGTCTTTTTCTTAAAGCTTCTCACTTCTGCCGGAATGTGATCGAGTCTGGTTCTGGAACCTCTGCTCGTCTGTGCTGTACTTATCTCCTGTCTGTCCCTCCTTTTCTTTCCTGTTTTCAATCAGGAGTAGCTTTAGGAACTTTTATAATTTTTGGCAAGATTTTTTTTAAGTTGGCATACAGAGATTTAGATATAATTAACTCTGGGCTTCTCAAATCTGTTTTTATGGATTCTTGTCCCCACTTGCCCTCTTCTCCCCTAATGTCTTCCTCCCTTCTGTATTTATGTTACTTGCGTCATTTTGCCCTTCAGTTGCTCCTCAGTGATTCTCTAATATTCCGTACAAACTTTTGTTCCTCGCTGTCTCGTGCATGGCTGTGCCAAGCAAGATTTTTAGATGAGAATATGCATAGTAAGGAGGAGCCGGCTCCGCTGAAGCACACTGCGCAGCCGCCACTTTGAATACAAGGGAGAGACTTCTTCTGAGTTTCCAAATTCATTTTCCACACCAAGTCAACCAAAGTTGTCAGCAATTTAAATGTTTTCAATTAGAATCATCCTGTAACTGGTCCGTTTCATTTTCTCAACTGAACTCCCAAAGAACTATGTGATAGGAAAGGGAACAAGGGGGTTGTGGAGTGCCATCTACTGTGATGACAAATTTTAGGAAGTTTTACACTGAATGTGTTGTGCAATTCATGACTCCATTTCCTGAGGGACACCTTTTTTAAAAAGTAAAATTAAAGACAGAACCCCAAGAACTAGAAAAGCAGAACTATTCCAATTGGGACAGTGTTTCATGCTACGGTCTCTTAACATCTTCCCCAGCCCTGCTTTCTTTGGAAATCCTGGGATACGCTTAGAAACACAGGGCCACTGGATGCACAGTTTGAAGACCTCTACCCTGGAGTTCACCATGTTAAACACCAGCCCTGTATTCACTGTGACAGTATCTGTCTCTCTTGTATAACTTCCACAATTCATAATTCTCACAAGCTATTTAGACCCCACTAGAAGTATAATATGTTTGTGTTGTATAATACATAACAGTTAATCAGGTTTTTTTTTAATTTTTTTTGTTCATTTTTATTTATTTATTTGAGAGTGACAGAGAGAGAAAGAGTCAGAGAGAGAGAGAGAGAGAGAGAGAGAGAGAGAGAATGGGCGCGCCAGGGCTTCCAGCCACTGCAAACGAACTCCAGACGTGTGCGCCCCCTTGTGCATCTGGCTAACGTGGGTCCTGGGGAATCGAGCCTCGAACCGGGGTCCTTAGGCTTCACAGGCAAGAGCTTAACTGCTAAGCCATGTCTCCAGCCCTTAATCAGGTTTTAAAACTTGCTCTATATAGAATAGAAATTTTAAAAGTAAGCATCACCCACACCATTCACTTTCATGTGACAGTTTTTATAAGAATTATTTTTCTCTAACAAACGAAAAGAAAGACCTTGGCATTTACATGAAGTCTTTGAGCTTCCAGAGAACTTACAAAGTGCTTTCTACTTGAACAGAATGCTCTCATCAGTGGATTATGCCACGTAGCCATGGAGTAAAGCAGAGTTTGAACAGCAAAAAAAAAAAGAACTTGTTTGCTTTTTCTGTCAGTTAATATAAATTTTGGTTTAGCTACAGGAAGACAATTTTCAATCACTAGGTTAAGTAGGAACGTTAATGCCCTTGAAAATATATTAATTTTAAAATATCTCCAGTCAAAAAAGTTACATAATTGTGTTGATAAGATACAAACAGTATCACCTTAAACTGGAATTAAAATTGGAGTTATTTTTCACTTTCCAGATACATTCAGAACGCCAGGGAAGGAATGATACTAAGGTTTATTGTGTTATTGAAAAATTAGCCCATTTTATGAGTACCCAAGAATGTTAGGAAAGCAATAAATGGATAATGATCCACAAATGATTAACAGTTTATAGATAACTGAGGCTTGGCCCCTGTCCCAGGGAAGACTGTGGGTAATGGCAAGCACTCCCACTTTATGCAGCATAAATCACAGCGCGCAGTTCACACCGGAAATGCCCCTAGGAGTGCATCCAGTGCAGGGCTGGTGAAAACTGCCAGTCAAACTCTTTTATGGCCATCGCAGTGTCAACACTATGAAACAGATTAGAAATTCGAGATTTAAGTTAACTCTAGCTTGAGTGACTTTTAGAAAATATCTCTGAAACAGTTGAAGATCACCCACATCTCTAAAGTAGAGAATCTCTGCTTAACTCTAATGATAACAAAGTAGGGCATTACTGATTGATGATAAATGGCCCTAAGTGATTCCTAAACTAGGTAGTATGTTCTTAACAAATAAAATCTTTTGCTCTGGGGTCCAGTTCATATTTATTTTACTGAAGCATGACCTATGTCCATGCTATACCCAGCATAGCAACACACCAGCACCACAAGGAGGTCTCCCAGAAGAGGTAGATTCTGAGGCTGCAGCAGCCATAGGCCATTGCTTTCTCCTTTCACAGTGGCATGGCTTTCTAAGTCAAAATTAGAGTTTTGTGGACTATTATTGTGAAGTGGCCACAATATTTTCTTAATTCTTACTTCTATCTATTTTCAGAGATAGAGGGTGAGGAGAATGGGCGCACCAGGGAATCCAGCCACTGCAAACAAACCCTAGATGCACGTGCTACCTCTGTGCATCTGGCTTTACATGGGTACTGGGGAATCGAAACTCAGTCCTTAGACTTTGCAGGCAAGTGCCTTAACTGCTGAGCCATCTCTCTAGCTCCAATTTTTTTTTTTCCCCCGAGGTAGGGACTCATGCTAGTTCAGGCTGACCAGGAATTCACTATGGAGTCTCAGGGTGGCCTGAAACTCACAGGCGATCCTCCTAACTCTTCCTTCCCAGTGCTGGGATTAAAGGCACGTGCCACCATGCCTGGCTTCCAAAATATTTTTTTAAAGACAGCAAGTAACTCATTTTTGCCAATATCATCATAGTATCTAAGACACCCAGGGACTCAAGCAAACAATGTTGCTGGTACAAGTAACAGAAAAGCAAGTCACAAACTATGTAATGTATTCTAATTATTATAAGTCTCTTCCCTTTCCACAGTCATGTCCCCGAGACCTCTCAGTGGGTGCAATTACAGGGTGAGTTGGATGCTAGTTCCTCCTCATCTCCGACCTTTGCAAAGTCATCTGGTCCCAGGGACATTTCTGGAAAAGTCTTTGCTCCATGTCCAGTGATTTACTAGGTTATCTCGTCTAGTCCCATGAATTCAGTAGCATCTTTAATCAAGCAACTCTCGTGTGTTTGTGAGCCCTCCTTAAGTGTGCTCCCTGAACATCAAATTAATGGCCAAGCTCCTGTGTCGTGCGTATGTCTTATAGAAAGTTGAAGTTGGCATGTTACAAACTCCTGATTCCGGGCCTTGCCCCACCTCACTTCTTACACACTTTCTGCACAAGCTCCCCTGCAGACTGCTTCCTCCTTTCTGCTGATGGCGGCTCCATTTTTCAGATTTCTCAGTCTCAGATCTTGGAGTATTCTGTGACACCTCTAAGTTTTTTTAAAAAATATATTTATTTATTTATATGACATAGAAAGAGGGAGAGAGAGAATGGGCATGCCAGGGCCTCCAGCCACTGCAAATGAACTCCAGAAACATGCGCCCCCTTGTGCATCTGGCTAACATGGGTCCTGGGGAATTGAAACTGGGTCCTTTGGTTTTGCAGGCAAATGCCTTAACAGCTAAGCCATCCCTCCGGCTCAACACCTCTAAGTTTTTATAAGATCTACCACTGACCTTTGATCAGCAAATTTTGGCATCTCTTCCTTCGGAACAGATGTGCGTCGCTGCGACCATGATGTGCATTCTCCACCTCTCGGGGAACCACTAAGCACTAAAACCTGAGGTCCTGGCTCCGGTCCCTGCCCCCACTCAGCAGCAAGAGTGATCCTTTTCAAACCAGGTGAAATCCTTCCCTGGTTCTGTTCAAACTGTCAGATCTCCTAGCTTTTGAGGAGAAAAACCAAAACTTACATTGGCTTACAGAGACTAGATGACCTAGCATACCCACCTCTACTCTCTACTCACTTTAAGCCCCTCATGCTCTCTGTGACCTTACCTCATAAACCCTACCAGTTGAGACCCTCTCCTTTTTTTTTTTTTTTTTTTTTTTTGAGCCTGTTTGCTTACTTTCAACCATGCCAATGGCTCTCCAAACTCCAACCATTCGTGCTTCTTACTTCCTTGGCTTGCCTTCCTTGTTCCTTTCTTTAGGTCTCTGTTTACCCAGAGGTCTCTCCTGACTGCACTATACTACCTAGAACCTCTTCCTCTAACACTCACATGTCTTCTATGAGACTGTTGTAAACTGTGAGGATAAGGTTTTGTCTGTGTTGGTCTTTGATCCATCTCTAGCCTCTAAGAAGACTTTCTGGTCCATGATAAATTTTCAATGAGGATTTGTTGAAGAACCTAGGCTAACTCTACACAAGACTTTTTATCTCCGTAAATCTTAAGTTCTAAAATGTTTCTGGTTTTTCAACTGTATTAACAGTTGAAATTAATAGAGCTGCTGCTGAATCTAGGTTTGTGGTCACTAAGCAGGCAAGCGATTAGAATCGAACATATCTCATCAGGCTCACCTGTTGAATTGATAATTTTTGGTAAACATAGCAATGTCCATAAACTCAGTGAGTTCTAAATTCTGTTTCTTCTTCCTTGTCAAGTAACCTCAAAGTCTGTGTACACATGTCTTCCTTAGCATCTTGCTGATAAAACTTTCAGCAAGGCCAGACAAAATCCTCCCCTTCAGTGTGATGTTATATTTTGTATCAGGGCATGTCCTCCTTATAGTTCTGTAGGTTCTGATGAGTGAGTTGAAGGGCTTACAGGAGAATTAAGATAAGTCCCTCAGGAAAGAAAACAATGGGGTCTTCCAGCAAGACAAGAAGAAACTCATCAGACATCAAGGGAGGGACCACTTCAAGCACTACGAGGCTCAGTCATGTTCAGGGCATCAAGTACTTTGGCTTCTCCAAGCATACCCATTTTCCCCTCATCTCTGGATCTTTGCAGTTAATTGACAGAAGGCCTGGTAAGGCTCTGAGTCACTAAGTGTTACAACTTGGCAATGCCCAGCATGAAAGTAGAGCTGCATTCAGCCACCTGGGTTGTAACCTTTGAGTAGAGCAAGGAGGTTGGAATTGAAGATGATTTGCAAAGGGCTTTATAGTCTAAACAATATTTTTGAAACCTCTGTGCATCTTTATATGACTAAATTTCATTTTAAAGTTATAGTATAAGAAGTATGAGTTTTTAGGAACTCAGTCAAATGGGTCAATCGCGGTGCAGCCCAGTACCATGTACCCGCAGCACATCCCTGCGACACTGATCGTCTCTCACTGTTGTGTACCCAGTCATATAGCCCTGGCTTGCCATAGTTCCCCTGGCTCAGTGGCTCCTGCCTGTATCCATTCACTCACATCCTCAAACAGTTCCACTCCTTTCCCAATTATGACTACAGCTTCTGGCAGTTTTCCTCAATGGCTACGTATTGTTCAGCACTTTGAGAAACAGCATTCAAGTCCCAAGTCTCCTTTATTCCTATTCAAAGCACATTAACTTCAAGGCAGACAAGAGACAACTATTGAATGTGTGATAAGGAAGACATATGATGCTATGTAGGATCAACAAGGAAATGCATAAGCCCCACTGAATGTCCTAATGAGGACTGCTCAGAAGAAAGAACTATTCAGGATGGTGATGATGATGATGATGAAAAAAACATGTATGTTCAGGGTGCTCTACATGTGTTACCTAAATTAATCCTCCCAATAAATCTTTCAGGCACATTCTGTTGTGCCTCTTTGTTAATTAAAAGAACCAAATGAGGGCTGGAGAGATGGCTTAGCAGTTAAGGCGCTTGCCTGCGAAGCCTAAGGACCTATGTTCAACTCACCAGATCCCATGTTATCCAGACACACAAAGGTGAGGCAAGCACAAGGTCGCACATGCCCACTAGGTGGCACAAGCGTCTGGAGTGCAATTTCAGTGGCTGAGGTCCTGGTGCCAAGTCCCTCTGCCTTCTCCCCGCCCCCCCCAAAAAAAAGAAAAGAACCAAAGGACATGAAACTGTTTGCCCATAATCATATTGCTTGTGGGTGCTGTGACTGAAATTCGAGCCTAGGCAGACTTGTTCCTGAGTTTTCGCTCTTCATCATGGGCAGTAAGACAAAACCCAGCAGGGGTCCAGGATGGTATTCTGCCTGGACCAAGAGAGAAGTATGAAATAACGGCAACATCAGATAACGTGACTTGTTGGAGCACGCAAAACATAGAGTATGACATAGTGAGGAAGGAAAAGCAGTGGGCTGATGGAAGCCTATGGAGATGGCTCACCGGATACAATACTTGCCATGCAAGTGGGGGATCAGAGTTCAGATCCTTAGTATACATGCAAATGCTAGGCAAACAGCCATGGGAGGCAGAGACGGGATCCCTGGGCAAGCTGGCTAGCTAGACTAGCAGAGTTGGCAAGCCCTAGGGGTCTGGTGAGAGAGCTTGCCTTGGTAAATAAGGAGGAGCACAGAGTAGGCAGACACCAGTATCAACCCCTGTTCTCCACATGCACATACCCTTGGGCCCCTACACACGCACTCACACAGTCTGACACACCCACACACACACACACACACACACAAAGGAGGCATCTAATGGTGCTGAAAGGGAGGGCAGAGATCAATTTAAGAAGGGGATTTTATTTTATAAGAATTGAGAAAATGTTGAAAGTTCTAAGAAGTGCAGTAAAATACCAGAACTAAACACGCCCTCTGGCAGTGATAGGGAAGACGAAGTGGAATGGGTTGAAACCAAAGACTCGGGCCACTGTTAGAGGTGTTTCCATTATCCTAAGGAGAAAGTGCCAAAACTGCTCAGCGACTTTAACAATAGGAAAAAAGATGGAGTTGAATGCCACAAAAAGAAACTGAAAATTTTGTGCTAAGAATGCACTGAGTGTTCTAGAAGAAAATAAGGTAGTAGTGTTCCTCTACTTACCCTCTTCCAACTAAATAAATAACACAATGTTTTCAAAAGGTCAATGATGGTGTCTAAATTAGGTATTATTCCACTTTTCTGATAAGAGTCAATATAGTTTTTAACTCTTTTAAAAATTATTCATCAGAGAGAGAGAGAAAGAGATAGAGAAGGGGGGCAGAAAGAAAATGTGCACACCGGGGCTTCTGCCACTGCCAGTGAACCCCAAGATGCATGTAGCACTTTGTCTAACTTTGCAGGGATTTTGTGGATCAAACCCCAGGCCAGTGGGCTATGAAAGCAGCAATTTTTTTTTTTTTTTGAGGTAGGGGTTTTACTCTAGCCCAGGCTGACTTGGAATTCACTATGTATTCTCAGGGTGGCCTCGAACTCACGGTGATCCTCCTACCTCTGCCTCCCAAGTGCTGGGATTAAAGGCGTGCGCCACCACGCCCGGCTGAAAGCAGTAATCTTAACCAGGTAACCATCTTCCCTAGTCCCCAGTTATAAAAAAATTTTTTTAAGATATTTCACATTGAAGAATCGATGAAATTAAATCTTTTATTCTCCAAAGCTTTAAAAAGACAGGAAACATAATTATTCATAAGATAACTTTAAACAATAGCATGTTGTATTAATATTTCTATCCTGTTTACCTCTCAAAACTTTCCTTGGTAGCTTCTGAAAAACAAGGGCCAGCAAGATTTGTCATTTGTGTGCTTTTTATGCTTTGTACACTTAAACTCTTTAATCATTGGATGAGTGCATCATTAATACATTTGGAGCATTACTAATCAGTAAAATGATGTTTTATGATAGGTGAGTTAATTCTACTCAAAATTTCTCAGGACCTAGTTTCAGGCAACATTTTAAAAAGATGAACATATTAAAAGGAAAGTCATAATTAAAGTCAATATTAGTTTTCAAAATAAAACCCAGACTCATATTTATAAATAGTGTAGTTTTATGACCATTAGCATATATCAGTGGATAGTTATATTAAGCCAAAGGACTCTGTCAAACATAAGCTATTTCTTAAACATGTTAAAGATTATCAAAGTCTACAAAATATGTTGTGAGAGACATAAATGTTTAAAAAATAAATTTCTGTGTCAAAGAGTTCATTATAAAATGTCAAAAGTATAATAAAAAACAAGATAATGTACAATGATATTCACATGAATTATTAAATTTGTATTCCTACTACCCATTAAAATCAATGGGTACTTTATATGAGCATATATTTCTCTTTAGAATCATATTTTGTGAGCTTATACATATATTGATGGTTACACAAAGAAAATAGTATAAGAAACACATACATGATATAATATCAAAATCTTCTGAGTTGTTTTAAAAACAAAGGGAAATAAGCCAATTGTACTATCTGCATTTAGTGTCCCACCACCTATATAGACAGCCTGTGAAATCTACCACATTTTATATTTTGATCATTTACTTCTGCATGAATTTCTTTCTAATATTTCAATAGTATTCACAATAGCTTAATTTTCATCATGTTTACCTGAAAACTTCATGTTAAATTTTTTTGTATTTTTCCTCCCTTTGGTTTTTCAAAGTAGGGTCTCACTCTAGCCCAGGCTGACCTGGAATTCACTATGTAGTCTCAGGGTGGCCTTGAACTCACAGTGATCCTCCTACCTCTGTCTCCCAAGTGCTGGGATTAAAGGCGTGCACCATCATGTGAAGATAATGTTAAATATTTTCAAAATAGTATCTTTCTACTTTAAAAAGATTTTCTATAATGAATTAATATTTGAAAATTTAAATTATTATTGGAAACAACTGTTGTCCTTAATAATTTTCAAAGGATGGTTAAAGATGAACCTTTGTGAATGCATTTTGAAAGGATTATTAGTATATTAACCCTAGAAATTGAAGATCAAATTTATTGCTAAGAGATTGCATTGGGACATTGCATGGAATTAAAGATGTGCACCACCACACCCAGCTAAATTTAATGTTTTTAATAAATAAATTCTAGAAAACCTAGCTTACTATGAAATAGGTTCAGTGATATTATTGCTTTGTATATAAGATTTCCTTTCAAAGTATAAATAAATACTTCTTTCCCTACCACTCCTACCCCAAAAGAAAGCCTACCAGTAGTCTAGCACAGTAGTGAGCAATCTTACATTTAAAACTATTGTGCATAGAGAATACAGGAAGAAAATAAATTAGCTGTGAATGAATTTTCTTAAAACCAAGGTCTTTAAGGTTACACTATTTTTCAGTATTTTGGGGGAGGGATAGCACTATATGTTTTACAATATTTTAATGGAATATTTTACATTTCATTAGTATTATATGAATAAATGTGGTTACACATATTATTTCCTTTTGCTTGAGACCTAAAATTCTGTAAGTACTTTTTGTCCCAAAGTAAATGCAACACTTCTTAGAGACAGATATCCAGACACCTGTAGCCTGAAAGAGTTTTCAAATGTGTTTGGGGAGAATCTAGCTTGTTGAATAAATGTGTTTGAGGAAACAGATAATAGAGAATTTTCCAATTCATAGAAATTAAAAGGCTTACAAATGTAATATATAATTGTAAATATCTGCAATGTTTTCAAGCATACATTGCATAAGAACAACAAAGGAGTCTTTTAAAATGCATATCTTTCAGCTATCAAAAGCTGTATAGCATAAGCACCAACTCTTAAAGATAACTTTTGAACCATAAGAAAGGTATATGAAATCGGGCATATGGCAAAGTGCTGACAGAATTCATGGCTCTCCTAGGGAATACCTGCACCAGCACTAGCACTAGCAATGTATGGCTTAAAGTGCTTGGGCCTGATCATCATTCTGGCCTGCTTGAAGGAGGACCTGTAGCCACCAGGCTGTGACTGATTCATACCAGGCCAAGTGCCCCAGAAAATCCCATTACGGACACCTTTGTATTTTTGGTGATAATATTTGCCATTTAAGTTTGCAGAAAGACATGCGTCAAACCACCAGCCCGAGCTGTAGTAGAGCCCACAGTTCCCCGAGGGGTATCGGTCATTGTCTCTGTCTGGGGTTGTGAAGAACTTCAGGTTGTGATTGTAATGTTTACTGAAGTGCAAAGCATTGCCAGCTGTGCCATTGTAACTGCCAATGTGTAAACGGTATTTGAGAAATTCATTAGCCACGTAAAACTGATCGTATAAGGCATACAATTTGACACCATTAAAGTCTTCAAGATCTATCTCAGAATCATTTCCTTACTCTTGGTCAAAAGATGAATTTTATCATTGCCCAGCCAAAATTCTCGCCTGAGGTTTCCAAAGCCTCTTTTATAGTCTTGCCATTTTCTGGTGAAGTTGGTGCTTCCATCGAGGCGAGCCTGTAGCACCGTCCAGCCTCCGCCCATGGTCTCCATGTCACAATACACCTCGAAGCTACTGTTTCTGGGATCCGGTGTGACTCTGTAGGTCTCACTACTCCTTCTGCCTATTGCGTAGTAGTCAGAGCAATCTTTATATATCAGATGTTGAACTGATGGGGAAAGAAAAGAAAGGCATTGGGTTTCGTTAACAGCACTATGCATCTGAAAAATTCTTGATACACACAAAAGTAGTTTGATAATTTCATTAATGGTGATACTACATATTTGCTCCACTAACACTTCCCTAAACCTGGCTAGCAAATGCTCATTAAGGACCCAGAACAACATCCTGGTGTTAAAAGCAGGGAGATTCTCCTGGTTGGTAGCAATAGTATTGACACCAACCGTGAACAACAATGAGATAAATAAGAGCATTTTAATGAGGACTGCTTCCAGACACTCCACCAAGCACCTGGTAGCACTTTCCTTGGGCTCCGCACACTGAGCGAGTGATGCACTACCCTGGCCAGCTTGCTGGGATAAGGATATTTAGGCCCCCAGAGGATCTGTGATTTGCTCATGTTCACACAAGTATCAAGTGACTGAGCTAGGGCACAAACTCAGATGCGCCTGGCAGCCAACGTTATTCTCATAACCATTGCATTCCTCCCTCCTAACATTCAGACAATCCCAAGTCTGCTGGGACTATGTTCCAGGCACTGTCAGCAAGTTTCATAAGGTATGTTCCAAATGAAGCATTGACATGCCAACGTACAGAGGTGCGCATCAATTCATAGCTGTTACTGGATAACTATACAAAGAGGCTCAAGTTAAGTCTTCTCCAAAAATATACCAATATCATTCTGAATTTTTCTTCAGTAGTTATATTTAGCCAACATTTCATGCTTGCCTTCTAGAAGGAAACAAGTGGTGATTATGCTCAGGATAAGTTTAATAATGGGGTTTTATAGACTTCAAAGACAACAGTTTAGTTCCATATACTTTTATAGGAATTTGTATTGGGTAAGGTTTGTTTAAATATAAGCTACTGTGAGGCAGAAAAAAAAAATCTATTCATGTGTATTCAGAACTCAGTATTCATTTCTTAAATTTTAGAAGAAAAGCAGATAATAGAATCTTTTTTGTATCATTACAAATTGTCATAATGTGCCATATCTAATGTGCACCCTGTGATATCACCTAAAACATGATCCCCTGCCTTGCAATGCATAGGGTTTATGCAGATCCAGGCTGCAGGGGGCATTGGTAACAGTGGTCCTTGGGCTAGAGAGATGGCTTAGCAGTTAAGGTACCTGCAAAGCCTAAGGGCCCAGGTTTGATCCCCTAGTGCCCATGTAAGCTAGATGCACAAGATGGCACACGCATCTGGATTTTATTTACAGTGGATGGAGGCCCTGGTGCACCCATTCTCTCATAAATTAATAAAGTATTTTTAAAAATAACAGTGGTCCTTGAAACCATAACCTACCATCTCAGGAGATTCCTGTGATGGAGTACTTGATCCAAATGCAGAATCCAGAATCTCTGCCATGTCTCACCAACTCACAATCATAAGCAGAGACGGCTCTCCAACGTGTGTACCAAGACCATCAGCTGCAATGGCTCCAGGAATTTGGGGGTGTGTGGGAATATCAGATAGTTCATGGGCAGAGTGGGGAGTTAGGTCTGTGGTCTTTAAAGTGTACTTCTTAAAGTTAAATAATTGGATGGTGAGAACAAACTTAAGGTCAAAGATAAATATGAATGAATTCCTTCCCTTATGCGAGAATACCCTCAAAACACTTTTGTGCCACCAGGTCTCAAAGCAAAAAGTTTTGCACACGTGTAGCTGGTTTTATTGCACGCAGAAAAACAACTCCCCGGTTTTCACCAGAGTTGAGAATAAGTTTGAGCACATTGTTTGCCAGAGACCATTTGCTGCTCTGTGAGAAGTGGCAGTCAGCAAACACACACACACACACACACACACACACACACAGAGAGAGAGAGAGAGAGAGAGAGAGAGAGAGAGAGAGAGAGAGAGAGAGAGAACGCATTTCCAAACAGCAAAGCAAGGTTACAAACACTTGCATCGGTGGGAGAAAACTAACTAGCACCAACCCAGAAAGAAACTTTCTGCTTTGTCTTGCCTGTAGGTCTGACACTCCCTGTTAAGGTCTTGAAATTGAAAGTGTAGTTCGATCACATATCGTGTCTGTGATCCCATTTGAGAAAAATAATTGCTTTCCCCGGAGTACCTTAACAATCGAGAAGCTTGCGTATTTAACACATCACCTATTAACGTTTACAGCTACTATCTGGCTATATAACTATCTGTGCGCAGATGATAAGAATACACTCTTACCCATGCCGCCCGGCGGTGACTGGATCTCTTCCTGGCTGGGACACTTGGACGGACACTTGCCGTCCAAGCTGTTGACCACAGACGTTAGATTTGCCATTTTGCTGTCGACGTAGTTTTCCACGTTGTTCATGTTGACAAGGCTGAGCTGCTCCAGGCGGCCCGTGCAGCGCGTCGATCTCGTCCTTGGCGCCCCGCAGCTCCGAGGACAGCTGGTGCACCTGACTCTCCAGCTCCTGGACCCTGGCGTCGTCGTGGCCGTCGCCTGCCTGCCCCGGGGCTCCTCCGTGCCCCTCGGGGTCTCGGGTGTCGTCAGCCTGCAGCCTGCAGTCTTGGCAAGACTTCCTCAGGCTGCTGACGATGTCCTTGAGGGTCTGCACCTCTTTGAGGACCTCCTGGATCCTGCCCAGCTCTTGCGGGAGCTCCATGGTCAGCGGGGGCAGGCGCAGCTGGACAGGACAGTCGCCCTCCTCGGTGCACCTCCCTCGGCTTTCCAGTCTCACGGGGCAGGTGGCCTGGCCCCGCTGATCCCCGGGTTCCTCGGCGTGGCCGTGAGCCGCGACCAGGAGCCCGCAGGCGGCGGCGAGGAGCGCGGGGCTCAGGCGGCCCCAGCGGGGAAGCGGCGTCCTCCCCATGCTGGCCGCTGTGCTCAGCCCGGCCGCAGCTCAGCTTTACAGCAGCGCCTGACTCAGACTCGCCGCTTCCCAGAAAAGGGCGGGAGCAGCGTTTGCATCACAAGTTTCAGAACCGCTCCGGAGCCCGTTGGTCCTCACCTAGTGCAGCCGCGAACGCTGCCATTGGCTCTCAGACACGCTCCCTCCCTCCCTCCCTCCCATCTCTATTAGTGATCGCAGGCAGCCAGATGCTTTTTATAAAGCACAGGTCTTTAGCTTTGAAAATAACGTTGACGGGGGATGCAGCTCAGCGGTTGCATGTGCGAGGCCCTGTGTTCAGTCCTCAACCCTGCAAATAATAAGTTGTTACACTAATGCTGGGAATAAACCATTCAATTGTACTTAATTCCACTGGGAAAGCGAGTATCTCTGAAGAGAAGGCCTGTGGGGTCGTTGTCCAATCGAAGACTAGAAATGGCCCCATTGCCTTACTAGAATTGGGGGCATTGAGGGCCTCCTATTGGCTGCAAGGCTGGACTTTGAAGTAAAATCTTAAGCACTTTTAAATGTTTCTAACAAGAACAAAGGAAAGCTCTTTAAATGGGATTGTTGGTCATCTGTTTGAAACAGGGAAGAAAACCGACAGAGGACAACAGCGTTGCTTTCTCCTCTGATGCACAATAAGAATAACTGAGAGCGCTCAACATGCACCACGGTGCATCGCTCTTTCGTCAAAGCCAGTGGCTGGCCCCTTTGCCCTGTGCCCTCTCTTAATGACATTGTCACCTTCCGCAGCAGCTCTAAGTGTGACTCCTCAAGCCCTTCCCTTGGGCTTTTCACTCCTGACGCAGAGCAGCAGTCAGGCCTGGGCTGGCTTCCGGCTTCCCAGTGTGCACGCCCTCCCTAGGCCGCTTGTCACCGGGTCCAGGAAAGGGAGCAGCTTCAGGATGGGAAACCGCCTCCTCTGTTCTGTACTGCCATTAGCGTGCTCGCTCCATAGTGAAGGATGTCTCGGAGTGGGGAGATGACTCGGGTTAAAGCCGCTTGACCAGTGGTGTGAGGACCTGCGGTCAGAGCTAACTGCAGGCGAGCCTGCCCTTCTGTAATGCTGGAAGTGAAGACGGGCATCCCTGGGCAAGCTGTCCAAGACTAGACTCGCTGAATTGGCAAACTCTGGGTGCAGTGAGAGACCTTGTCTCAGTAAATAAAGCGGAGCACAGTTGAGGAAGACCTCTGACTTTAACCTTTGGCCTCCACGCACATGGACACATACCCACACACACGTGCTCATACACATACAACCACATGTACATAGTCATGTTCACACAAAGAATTTCATTGCTTAAATTATTTCAACATGACTTAGACAAAAAATCCAAATTGTTGATTGGATTAGTTAGGGCACTCTGTAACTTCCCATTTTACTTTGATCACTTTTGTTTTAATTAGTTTATGGTAGTCTCATGACACCTAGAGTGGCCTTGAATGCCCTGTGAGGCCCAGGATAACTCCGAACTACTTAGCCTGCTGCCTCTACCTTCCAAGTGTGATTGCAGGTGTAAGCCACTGTGCCTGGCTTTCATACTTATTCCTTTTTTGTTTTAATTTTTTTTATTTTTTATTGATCTGAGAGCAACAGAGACAGAAAGAGGCAGATAGAGAGAGAGAATGGGTGCGCCAGGGCCTCCAGCTGCAAATGAACTCCAGACGCGTGCGTCCCCTTGTGCATGTGGCTAACATGGGTCCTGGGGAATTGAGCCTCGAATCAGGGTCCTTAGGCTTCACAGGCAAGCGCTTAACTGCTAAGCCATCTCTCCAGCCCCATATTTATTTCTTTAACCTTTTTTAAAAGTAACTTTTCTCAAGCTGGGCATGGTGGCATACACATTTAATCCCAGCACTCAGGAGGCAGAGGTAGGAGGATTGTTGTGAGTTTGAGACCACCCTGAGAATCCAGAGTGAATTCCAGGTCAGCCTGGGGTAGCGTGAAACCCTCCCTCCGTCCCTTCACCCCCCCCCCAAAAAAAAACCATCAAACTTTCCTCTGCAATCTCTTAATTCTAGCCCAAACTACTCGGTTCATGTTCTCAAAATGTGGCAGGCTCACTTTCTCCTTCCAGAACTATATTTACTCCTGAATACTCAGGAGCCTGTGATGCCTACCCTGATCTGTATCCAACTGGGTATAAAGATTGCTAACTTTACTGATCCTTTGCTTCTGTTACTACGCAGGAGGAACCTGGGTAATCTTCCCTTCCACAGGAATAAGCACTGCACAAACTTTGAATAATTGAGGGAGAAATTCAGTGCATGAACAAATTTCCCCAACATGTTCTACACACCGTATGCCTCACTGTCCTGCACCTCATTCTAGACTTGTAAAATTCACTTTCTTCATCCCCTTCAATGGGTTCCAACCGATTTAGATAAAAAATTTAACTCTCCTGAAAAATACCTCATTTCATTTCAGTCTCCTCACCCATTTTCAAGTTGTGATGCTCCTTGTAGCACAGGGAGAAATACGTATTGTTTTTCAAAGGGTGATGATAGCACTGATTAAATAACTTTTATAAAGTAGAAATATATGGAGCTGGGGAAATGGCTCAGTGGGTAAGGTGCTTGCCTGCAAAGCCTGATGACCAGAGTTCGAGTTCCCAGTATCCATGTAAAGCCAGATACACAAAGCGGCACAGGCACCTGGAGTTCGTTTGCAATGGCTAGAGGCCCTGAGATGCCTGTTCTCTCCCTCCCTCTCTCTCTCTCTTTCCCCTTCTCTCTCTCTCTCACACGCGCGCGCCCCCCCCCTCTCTCCCTCCCTCCGTCCCCCCTTCCCTTCTTCTCTTTCTCTTTGCAAATAAATGAAAAAGTATTTAAAAAGTAGAAATACATGGAATTAGAATGTAGTATGTTATTAAATACCCTTGACAAGTTAGGGTGTAAATGCAGGCATTTGCCACTCAGGAATTTATGTAGGATTTTCTGTATACTCAACATTTGCTAGAGCATAGCTTGGCTGCACACCACCATCTCTTTCTTTCTCTTTCTTTCTTTCTTCTTTCTTTCTTTCAGTTTCATCCTATTCTAATTGCAGTCCCTGGTAGCTGGGGCTACACTAATAAAATCAGACAAAAGTTCCTTTTCTTAAAGGCATTAAAGATCTCAAGGTCTGTTCATGTTAGACTCTCAAATGAAATCTGAAACATTTTAAAAAGTTTCCAAGTCTGACAAAAGTGCAGCTTTCTAACTCTTGAAACAGGCTCTTGGTTTGAGCCAAGGATTTGCTCTGTAAGCACTGCTGCTGGTTCTGGGGTCCTGCCCATGCCGCTGGGTTGAAGGTGACGGTTCAGTGTGTAGGAATGCTTGTGTGTAAGCATGAGTTCAATCTTCGGTGCCTATGTAAAAAGCCTGCTGTGAATACCTGCAACCCCAGCATTCAGGAGGGCAGAGATGGGAATCCCGGGCCAATCAGCCTGACCAAACACCTGGGAGCTCCAGGTTCAGTGAGACAGTCTGAGAAAATAAGACAGAAAACCAGGCGTGGTGGCACATGCCTTTAATGCCAGCGCTTGAAAGGCAGAGGTAGGAGGATCGCCATGAGTTTGAGTCCACCCAGAGACTACATAGCGAATTCCAGATCAGCCTGAGCTAGAGTGAGACCCTATCTCGAACCCCTCCCCCCAAAAAAAGTGATAGACAAGGACACCAAACATTTTCCTCTGGCCTCTGCAGCATGTACATGGGGTGAGCATATGTTCACCTGCATGCGCATGTACCACTCAAACTACACAAATAAGTAAATAAATGAATGAAGTTTGAATGTCCTTTGGGAACTGGATCCCGTCCCTTCAGAATCTACTGGAAATTCCCCAAATAAAAGTAGAAAGCTGCTGGAGTCATCAATTACATTGACACTGATTCATGATTGTCAAGATTACCATCTTTAAAAAAAGGGGCATGGTGGCGTTCAAGTTTACTCCAGCGTTCAAAGAAACTAAGGCAAGAGGATCATGAGTTCAAGGCCAGCCTGGGCTATATGGCAAAACTCTGCCTCAAAAACCAAACACAAGATAGACATGAAGCGGCTACCACATGAATGAGACTCCACCTACCTCTGGAGTTGACCGCTGGACGGAGCGTTGTGCCTCAGCTATTCCAAATACTGTCACAAGCTCTGCTCCCCGCTCCCTCCCCTCTCTGCAGTTGAACAAAAGGAGGTCTTGAGCAGTAAGTGACGTACCTACGGCTTTATAGTTCTAAAGAGTCAGAACTGAAATTTGAACTGGGCCCGATTCCAAAGTTCACGTCTTGTCTTCTGTGCCACACACAGGACAAAACACTGGGTAAACATTCTAGACACTTACTCAGGACTGTCTGATGCTTAAATCAATTGCAAACCTCGGAAAGTTTTTGAGCAAGAAAATGTTTCTCCCCCGCTGCACCAGTTTTCAGAAGGAATCTTCTGCTAGAAAGCTGTGGAGAATGGTGTTCTAGGAGAGAGGTGTTAGGATAGAACAGGTGGGGTGGCAGGAGGGCAGGGGAGAGGAAAGGGAGGGTACACATTATTGGCAAGGAGTGATGGAAGCCAGAGGAGCTGATCAGTGAGGAGAAATGGTGGGAGAGAGCGTTCAGGAGAATTGCGTCTAAGCAACGTTATGGCGGTGACAGAGTGGGCACAGGTTGGGGAGCAATCATTGGAGGGCTTCTGTTTCCAAGACACTGACTTGTGAGTAGAATCAGTTTCAGAAGTCTCTAACGAGCACCTGGATATCCAGCCATGAAAATCAGTACAGAAGAGATGGGACTATCAACTGGAAACTGAAGGGACCTTTTGGGATGATCAAAAAAATAAGTAAGATGAGAGCCCAGAGAGTACAGCATCACAAAGGCCAGGAGAAAGGGTTTCTAGGAGGACAGGTCACGTCAAAGGAAAATCCAAAGAGCTGACTTCCTTGTCCTCAACTTCTATGGAATTCCTGCCCTCTTGACCCTCCACCTCCTTCCTCTTACTGGAAAGCCTTTCTGAATTGCCGTACGCCAGCCTGCCCTGCTTCTATGGCCAGCTCACGGGGGCATCAGAATCCTCCCTTCCACCCCAGGTCTGCCCTCTGCTGGCGCCACACCCTACGCTCATGCGCAGATGGACTTTTCACGCTGAGACAAATTATTAACAGCAATACTCAGTGAGCTATTCAAGGAGCAAGATGGGTTTCTATTAGCTGTCTCCACAACATATTCAGACTTTTCTAAAAAAAAAAATTAAAACTGTAATTTGTATACCTAGATCAGACTCTTAAATTTTCATTCCCCAAATATTGGTTTTATGAAGGAAATGCATTGTTCCTATTTATAGCAAAGGAAGTAGGTAAACTTTATAAAAAATGTTGGCTTTGAGATCCTTTTATTGAGGATGACATTAACATGGTTGTCATTTCTGACTTCATAAATGCAGGAAACTTTGACCTTTTCTGACAAAAAAAAATCGAACATTTACTTTTTAAGCTTTTCAATTAGAAATATCAACAATAAATATTTTAATATCTATAAGAGATCTTATTCAATATAAATTTCAGGAAAAGAAGTTTAAACATGCTAGATGTCATGACTCACATCTGTAATCTTGACACTCAGGGGACTGAAACAGGAGGATTACCATAAGTTTCAGGCTAGCCAGGACTACAGAGCAAGACCCTGCTCTCAAATGAACAAAACAACAAATACCTTTAAGCAAAATCCTAGCAGCCTGGGTGGTAGCTGGTAGGTAGAATGCCTGCTTTATACGCACAAGGCTCTGGGTTCAATCCCTAGCACTACAAAATACATACATATGTAAACGAATCCTGATTTGGGGATCCCATAAAGAGACCAAAAATTGCTTCATTTTGGAAGGATAGAATAACAGTTCAGCTCTTTGATATGTCTTATAAGCCTTTTACTCTGTCATAAATGAGATTCAGGCTAGAAACTTCTCCAGTCTGCACCTACCATGAAGAAACCATAATGCGACTCCTTCAGGCTTCTGAATTAACTGAAATATACAGCAGACTATAGAGCAGGCAAGCACCGTAACTGCTAAGCCCCAAATATGATAAATTTTTGTTTGTTTTTGTTTTGTTTTTTGTTTGTTTTGAGGTAGGGTCTCACTCTAGCCCAGGCTGACCTGGAATTCACTCTGTAGTCTCAGGGTGTCCTCAAACTCATGGCGATCCTCCTACCTCTGCCTCCTGAATGCTTGGAACAAAGGCATATGCCATCATGCCTGGCCCAAATATTAGTGGCTTTCTTTGTTCATTTTGATTATTTGTGAGTGAGAGAGAGAGAGAGAGAGAGGAAGAGGCAGATAGAAAGAATGGGTGTGCCAGGGCTTCCAGCCACTGCAAACGAACTCCAGATGTGTGCGCCCCCTTGTGCATCTGGCTAACGTGGGTCCTGGGGGATCGAGCCTTGAACCGGGATCCTTAGGCTTCACAGGCAAGCACTTAACCGCTAAGCCATCTCTCCAGCCCAACTATTATAGTTTTAATGGTCATTGTTGAAACGCTGATAGTTCCTCACCCAAGTTATTCATAAGAACTCATCTTTAATGTGATTGAAAGAGCCTAACATTCAGAGGCTAAGCCTTCTTATTTCTGCTGCTTCTCCTTTCAGGTTACCTATGATTTGAGTCATTTCCTATTGCTTGCAGTGCAAAGTCAAGAGTAGGAGAAACCACTAATGTTTATTATCAGGAGCTGCACAACTACTTGGCTCTTCCTTTCTCTTAACCTGGAGGCCATTCCATATTACAGCTTCACCTGTATTGACTCAGAATTGGTCAGATAATGTTAACACGTATGAGTAACAAGCCATGGGTTTTGATAGTTGATAAAAATTCACCTGCAACCATTTCTGCTGCATACAGCTGTCAAAGTAGAAACAAAAGCTGTGCTGGTCACGTGTAATATTTTTGAAGCAAGCCTAACAGACCGGTCTTTTATTTTATGAGGGGTGGGGAGGGGAGGTACGGAATTGGTGGGCCAGGGCCTCAGCCACTGCAATCAAACTCCAGACACATATGCCCCCTTGTGTACATGTGCAACATCGCGTGCTTACGTCACATGGTGTGTCTGGCTTACATGGGTCCTGGAGAGTCGAACATGAGTCCTTAGACTTCACAGGCAAGCGCTTTGACTGCTAAGCCATCTTTCCAGTTCACACAGAAACTTAAACATTACTGTGACTATCTCAAAAATGCCAAAATATGGGGCTGGAGAGCTGGCTTAGCAGTTAAAGGTTTGATTCCCCAGTATCCATGTAAAGCCAGATGTACCAAGTGGTGCATGCATCTGGAGTTTGTTTGCAGGGGCTGGAGGCCCTAGCATGCCCATTCTCTTCCTCTTCCTCCTCCTTTCTCTATTTGCAAATATATATATATTTTGAAAAAATACAAAGATATGAAAATGAAAAGAGGTTTAGAGTTACAGCCATTGATTCTGTAGTGTAGACCCTCCTGCTAACTCTCACCACTTAACAAGGCCTTGGGGATACTAGGCCTTGGTTTTGTCACCTGTAATATTGGGGGGGGGGAAGGTTAGATTTGATGGCTAAGATCCCCTGCAGGTATAGCATTTCACAATTTTAAATGTGAATAGGCTCCTCAACTTCAGCAGAAAATTATGAAGGCATACTTCTTTTCAGCTAGCCATCCACCCAGCAAGTTCTATGCATTTATTGGACCAGGCTCTGTGCTAACCCTGGGAACAACAAGGATGCGAAGAAGACACACCCCTGGCTTCATGAGCCTTGAGGTTGCAGAGAGTGAGTTTCAAGCCACAGCCAGCTCTCACCAGAAAACTATTTGGCCTTTGCATGGGTTCACCTTTCCTGAACACCTTGGGAATGGCTACTTTTACAGTCACTTTCTCCAAGTTAGGCCACAAAGTTGGCAACAAGCCTGCACATAGCTACCACTCTGCAGGATGATGTCTGAGCTGAAGGACTTGCTCTTCTTCCTCGTTAGGATTAGCTCTCTCTTAAGCACCCTGTCATAGTTTGAATGTGTGGCCTCACGGACTCAGGTGCTTTATTAAAATTGAGTTTGCGGGGCTGGAGAGATGGCTTAGCAGTTAAGGCGCTTGCCTGCAAAGTCATAGGACCCTGGTTCGATTCCCCAGGACCCATGCAAGCCAGATGTACAAAGAGGCATCTGGAGTTTGTTTTCAGTGGCCAAAGGCCCTGCTGCACCCATTCTCTTTCTATCTGCTTCTTCCTCTCTTTCTCTCAAATAAGTAAATAAAATATTTTTCAAAATTGAGTTTGCAGCTTCAGGCCCTAGCAGACAGACAGACTCCTGCTACAAGGGGCGGTGGATCTGAGCTCCAGCCATAGGGATGGAGAGCAGTCTGAGCTCCGGGGTCACACTCGCTGCTTTTTGGCATTCGCTGGCTGCTGGTGGTTTTTCTCTGCTTGGATCTGTGAAAGGGGGCCAGCTTCTTCCCCCATAGATGGAACTTCCCCTGGATCCGTAAGCTTGAAATGCATTCTGTTCCTCTCATAAATTGGATCTGGTTTGGACGGTCATCCAGCATTGTGGAGCTGTCTGCTACACACCCTTAACCACCACCCCTCCAGAATCCCCCAGTCAAAATCCAGTGGAGAGTGGGAAAAGAAGTGTTTAGGAAGAAAAAAAAAAGGGGGAGGGAATTTTTAAAAAGGAAATTAGTTAATGCAAACAACAAGTTTATACCTATATCCCATAGAAATAAATTTAACAAAACTGGGGTTAAGTTGCTAAAGATCCTGACGGAGCCACAAAATCAAGGTGTGGCTTTATGAGTATTGTTACACATGGCTGGACACAGAAAACATATAAAAACACAAAGTCAGTATATTCGAGATTTTAGGGGTTTTTTTTTGTACATTTGCTGTTCTGCCTTTTATTTCCTCCCTTGAATATATTTTCCTCTGCATTAGAGTTAGAGATTAGAGATTGTTGCTTTTTAGACAGCACATGGACTGGGGATTGTTTTTTCTCCTTCTGTCTAGCCTATCAGGTGATTGAAAGTGCTGTTCCTCCCAGCGCCACAAATAGCTACCATCTGATGCTTATTATGAGGCCAGTCTTCTCGAAATTTCCCTCCCATTCACACCCAGACCCTGAACACAACAGTACAATGCAGTGGAGTGAAGCAGAGCCCAGCAAGATGAACATGAGATGAGGATGACAAAAAAGAATCAAGAAGCAGGGGGAAAAGAATGAGAGAAAGGAGGGAGGAAAACGTTATCACGGTCCTTTGTTTAACGAAGATATTAGGTCCCTAGGCGAAGCGAAAATGTTTTCATGACAGATATGGAGCCTTCAAAGCTGGGGACATGTCTGCAATCAGAGCCCTAGGGTGTAAAGATAAACATCCTCTACCTTCCGACAGCAGGCAGTCTTGTCAATAACTGCTTTCGTTTATATAATCAGGTTCATTGATAAAGTTAAATAAACTTTTAGACCATCTAAGTTTTAAGTAGCTCAATAAATACCAGTGTGAAGTTTTAGCCAACATATGCAGTTTCCAAACATTGAAAGGAAGCTGCTGTGAAATTGTTGGCTATCATAACAACTCACTTGACTGTCTCAAATTTTTTCATGTTTTTAAAACACTGTTACTAGAGCAATTATAAGATAATCTTGTCAGGTAGAAGTTGAATTAGCATGAAATAGAATAAATTGCTTTTAGAGTTTGTTTAGCAATTTAATATTTACACAGCTATTTCAAGCTTATTTTTCACAGCATCATAAAAGCTCAGGAAGTGCTGTTAGATCTTATCCACATCAGCCCACGTTTTATAGATGAGCAAACCCACCCAGGGCACACATGGACCTGGTGGAAGCACACATGTCCTAATTTTGATGCTATCTAATTAAGATTATGTCATTAGTGCTAGAAAATAGTGCTACAAAAAAATAAGGCTTATCCATATTTAAATTACCTAGTACAGTGCTCCCGGGATTTTAGAATGTAATAGCATTTCTTTGGGTTTTGCAGAAGCATTGAGAGTCCCCAAGTGTGCTCTTCAAATGCCTTAAACATGAACATAATTCAGTTTCAACAGTATAGACCGATCTGTATCTAAAATATTTTCTTGAAAAAAATTTTTTTTCAAATTTTATTTTATTTATTTGAGAGTGGAGGAGGGATAAAGAAAGGGGAAGATAGAAAGAGAACAGGCATACCAGGGCCTCTAGCCACTGCAAACTAATTCCAGACACAAGTGCCATCTTGTGCATCTGGTTTATGTGGGACCTGGGGAACTGAACCTGGGTCCTTTGGCTTTGCAGGCAAGCACCTTAACTGCTAAGCCATCTCTCCAGCCCTAAAATATTTTCTTACCTGTTTTTGATTTAATCCCCAACACTGAAAAAAGTCTAACTATTACCATTGTTATAAAATTCAATATCTTATGCCCAAAATAACTGATTTATTTAATTTTAATTTCCTGGATTATTAATGAGGCTAGGTAATTTTTTCATAAATTACTAGTAATTTATATTTTCAGCGACTTATGGTTGTTTTGTTGTTGTTGTTGTTTGGTTTTTTTTGAGGTAGGGTATAGTCCTATCCCAGGCTGACTTGGAATTCACTAAGTAGTCTCAGGGTGGTCTCGAACGCATGACGATCCTCCTACCTCTGCTTCCTGAATGCTGGGATTAAAGGTGTGCGCCACCACACCTAGCTTGTGAACTTTTGTGAGATCTCTTCTATTGTGTTTTCTTTTAGCATTTCATTTATTTATTTATTTAGGAGAGAGACAGAGGCAGATAGATGGGGGAGGGGAATGGGCATGCCGGAGTGGTCAGCTGCTGTAAATGAACTCCATGTGCCACCTTGTGCATCTGGCTTATGTGGGTCCTGGGGGTTGAACCTGGGTCCTTTGGCTTTGCAGGCAAGTGCCTTAACTGCTGAGCCATCTCTCCTGCCCTCTTTTAGAGATCTAAAAGCATTTATGGAGCTGGGGAGATGGCGCAATAGGTAAAGTGCTTGTGAACAAGCATGAGGACCTGCACATGAACCCACAGGACTCATGGAAAAAATCTAGGTCTGAGGCTTGGGAGATGGCTCAGTGGTTAAGGTGCCTGCCTGAGAAGCCCAAGGACCCGGTGTTTGACTCTCCAGATCCCACTTTAGCCAGATGCACATGGTGACGCACGCACACAAGGTTGCACATGCACACAAGATGGCGCACATCGCTGGAGTTCAATTACAGTGGCTGGGGGCCCTGGTGTGCCAATTCTCTGTCTCTCTCTCTCTCTCATCAAAACAAAAAAAGAAAAAATCTGGGTCTGGTGGTGTATGCCTGCAATCCCTGCATTGGGGAGGCAGAGCTAGAAGGAGCCCTAGGGCTTGCTGAAGAGCTTGTCTAACCAAATTGGTTAGCTCTGTGTTCAACAAGAGACCCTGTCTCAAAAAATCAAAAAAAAAAAAAAAAAAAAAAACAGGTAAACTAATTGAGGAAGACTTGACCTCAAACTCTGGCCTCCACACACAAGCACCTACACACATATGAACAGGCATGTACACATGTGCATCACACATACACATGCAAAAATAAACAAACCTGTTTAAATACATGTATTAACCTTTTATATTTCCAACAATTGCATTTCTTTTTCAAGTATGAGTTATGTATTAACCCTTTGTATTTCCAGTGTTTGAATTTTTTCTAGTGTGCCTTTTTTTTTTTTTTTTAATTATTTGAGAGAGAGAGAAAAAAAGATAGAAGCAGATAGAGAGACAGAGTACAGGGCATGCCAGAGCCTCCTGCCACTGCAAATGATCTCCAGATACATGCACCACTTTGTGTGTGTAGCTTTATATGGGTACTGGGGACTTGGGCCTGGGCCATTAGGCTTTGCAAGCAAGTGCCTTTTAACCACTGAGATCTCTCCAGTCCCCTTTTGATTTCTAATTGTAGTACTGATGTGGACATCCTTAGATGTTGTATTTTATATCTATTCCTGTTTTCATTTTTTTGCATTCAGCCACCATAATTAAGCATGATGCTGGCTGTGTGTTTGAAATTGGCATTTAAAAGATAATAGGTTTTCAGTGGCTAACATGTAAGCCACCACATGTTGCTATTTGATTCTAGCCTACATGATGGGAGGTAGACTAAAGATGAAGTTTGCAGCTCAAGAAGCTGGGTCATTTGCCCCACCAAGTTTCTCAGAGTTGGGATTTTGCTCATATATTCCCTTTACATTCATCAAGGCTTAGCTTGTGGAGATTTGCTCTGGGTCACACGTAAAGTCCTTTCTCTTTTCTAGGCAAGAGTGCATTCTATTGCCACTGTGAACTTTCGCCCAAGGTACTTCACACTGGTCATCTCTTCTTTGGTGGTTTCTTAGAAGCCATTGATTGAGATCCTTGCCTGGCTCCGTTAATCATTAGGAGCTGCAAATACCAGCGTAGCACTCGTTTCTTCTTTGTGTACTAACTGGAATCCTTCAAAACGAAAGTTTTCAACTGTTTGCTTATCTGAAGACACAGTTCTTTCAGGAAAGGCATGATAAATATTTCATTCATTTCTTTGATTTCCCCAGTTTTCAAAATGCTCAGTCTGTTCCATGCTATGCTGTAAAGGTGGGAAGTATTACTTTGTCTTTAAGCCTTATTTTGAACTCATCTAAACATACTTATCCCATCTCTTTGAGGCCGTTGTCTTTAGTGACAGCCAACCTGATCCAGCATGGCCAGTGGGAGACTTTTGACATAACTAAATCCCTTTTGGTAACTTTTGCTTTCTGCTGTGATGTTTCTTTCCATGTTCCAGACCTGAAGTCAGTCACTTCTCCAAAGTGACCCTGTTTCTTTCAGTGGAAAATGCTTTTAGTAGACTGGACTCTGGAGACTGGAGGCACTCAGTGGACAGAGCTGAGGAATATATATACATGTTTGCAAGATAGAATACATCATGAAGTGCCAATTCAGTCAGTAATAGCAAATTTACTTAGCCACCTGTCTTACAGTGGCCATTTTTTACATGTCAAAACCCTGGCTTAGTGCTGGAGAGATGGCTTAGCAGTTAAGGTGCTTGCCCATGTAACCTGCAGACCTAGGCTGGATTCCCCAGAGCTCACATAAGCCAGATGCACGTGGTGGCTCATGCATCTGGAGTTTTTTTTGTGTGTGTTTTTTTGCAGTAGCTAGGGGTCCTGGTGTGCCCATTTTCTTTCTCATTCTCTCATTCTCTCTCTCTCTCTCTCTCTCTCTCTAAAATAAAAAATAGCTGGGTGTGGTGGCTCACGCTTTTATATATATGTATATATTTATTTATTTGACAGAGAAAGAGGGAGAGAGAGAGAGAGAGAGAGAGAGAGAGAGAGAATGGGCGTGCCGGGGCCTCCAACCACTACAAACGAACTCCAGATGCATGTGCCCTCTTGTGCATCTGGCTAATGTGAGTCCTGGGGAATTGAACCTGGGTCCTTTGGCTTTGCAGGCAAACACCTTAACCGCTAAACCATCCCTCCAGCCCTGGCTCATGCTTATAATCCCAGCATTCATGAGGCAGAAGTAGGAGGATCGCCATGAGTTTAAGGTCAGCCTGAGATTACATAGTGAACTCCAGGTCAGCCTGGGCTAAAGTGAGACACTACCTCAAAATAAATAAATAAAATAAAAATATTTTTTTAAAAACCCTGGTCTAGTTCTTGGGAGATAACTGAGCTGGTCAAGTGCTCACCTCACAAGCATGAGGACCTGAGTTCGATCCCCAGAACCCCTGTGAAAATGCCAGGTGGGGTGGCATGCACCTGCAACCCCAGAGTTTGGGAGGAAGAGATAGAACTGGCTAGTCAGTCTGGCCTAACTGGTGAGCTCCAGGCCATGAGGGCATGCCTCAAAAAAGGTGGACTGTGTGCCTGAGGTTGCTATCAGATGTTGTCCTCTGGCCTCTATACATGCGCACACATACATATACACACACTCTCACACAAGTTCACCCCCACACATTTACCTGCACACACACATACTTTAAAAAACCCTGTTACACTGTTCAATTATTCATTCACCATCCCACAGTAGGACAAAACTATTTCAGAATAATTCTCCTACCAGCAGTGTGATTATAGAAAGCAGATTTGGGTCTTTTTCTTTAGTACATGACCTTATTTTGATTTGTAGTAAAATAGAAATGGTCTCTATGTACACCAACTTGAAAGAGAGTTACATTCATTTGTTGCTGTTGGTTTTGGTTTTTTGTTTGTTTGTTTGTTTGTTTTTTTGAGATAGGGTTTTGCTTTAGCCCAAGCTGACCTAGAATTAACTAAATAGTCTCAGGGTGGCTTTGAACTCATGCGGATCCTCCTACTTTGAGTCCTGAGTGCTGGGATTAAAGGTATGCAACACCACATCTGTCTGATTTTTTTTAAATTTTAGCAATTACTTTAAAATTTTATAATTAAAGTAGTACTATATATGCAAAATACTATCCCAAAATTTCACCTTCTGAATGTTACCCTTTCCCCATATCTTCTCTCTCCTATCATAACTCTCTTTTGAGGCTTTTCTTTCCTTTACATTTGTAAATGTCTTTCTTTATTTGTAATACAGTTTGTGCAATTTAGACATATTTGTGCTTTTTTTTTAATAATGGTTTGTGCCAGCCTGTGGCATGAGTCGAAACAGACCTCGAAGGAGGGAGTGGGAATGAATCTGAGACAAGAACACAAGGAATGGAGCCAAGACAAGTTCTGATCAAGGCTCAGGTTTATTCAGGCAGGCACAAGCTTATATACAGAAGATAAAACTTTCTGGACAATGCCTATGTGCCTAAGGTCAGCTTCACCAGGGCCGTATGTTAATGCCTCTGTGTCTGGCGCCCACCTCACCTAGGCTGCATGTTAAATAATGCCATTGTAACTGGCGCCTTCTGCCTTCTACACGTAGGCCCACCTAGGCCATAGGATAAGGCCTTTGTGTTAAGAGATCAAAGACCACCTGCAGCTCCCAACAATGGTTAGTTTTATATTCATGCTATCATGTACTCCCCTCATCTCCTAATTTTTAAAAAGACATGTGCGTGTGCGTGCACAGGTGCATGCGCATGCATGAAGGCCAGAGGACAACCTTCAGTTTTATTCCTCACACAACGTCCACCTTTATTTTCTTGTAAGGTAGGGTCTCTTTGGCCTGGAGCGCTCTGCGTAAGCTAGACTGGCTGGCCAGTGATCCCCATGGATCCGCTTGTCTCTCTGTCCCCAGAAACAGGGTTACAAGCACAGGCCACCATGCTCAGTTTCTTTCACATGGTCTCTAGAGATGGAATTCAGCTCGTCACACTTGCAAGGCAAGCACTTCACTGACTTGGCTATCTCCCATCCCGTGTCTCCTATTTTTTGTTTTGCTTTATTTATTACTTATGACAGGGGGGAGGGGAAGATAGAGAGTACGTGCACCAGGGCCTCTAGCCACTGCAAACAAACTCCAGATGCATGCACCACCTTGTGCATCTGGCTTATGTGGGCACTGGGGAATCAAAGTCAAGTCCTTAGGCTTTACAAGCAAGTGACTTAACCACTAAGCCAGCTCTCTAGCCCCATGACTTCTAATTTTTATAAGTAATTTTGACTGCTATCTGTTGGTTTCATACTGTAAGTGAAATTATCGCATGCATTTTCTTCCACCCTCCCTTCATTCCAGCATCCACGTGATGGAATGTCTTTCTGTGGCTCTTGTGCACACCCAGGTGATCTTTATACCTGCCAAACTGGATTCTCTAAAGTGCTTTACCTGGGTTTTGCACTATTTCAAAATCAGTCAGGTTGCCAAGTTGCTCTAAGTCACTTAAAAATGAATCAAAGTAGGATTGTGGTCAAATCCCTGTGAAGTCTCTGCCTAGCTTTGTGACCTTGCTCAAGTATCTCTGTCTTCTTGAGTTTTGTTTCCTTTTCTGCCTACAAATTTTGGATCATAATGTCAATTTTATGGTGTTTTGTGAGGATTAAATGAAGTGATCTATTTATAGCACCTAACATAACAGTGTGGCACATAGCAATCTCTCACTATAAACAAGCTTTAAGAGATGGATTATTAACTTACATGTATGTAGTTTATTTGTTTGATAAATATTTATTATATTTATTTTGTGAATTATCCATCCATTTAATAACTGTTTATTGAATATTTACTTGTGTGCACTCATTGACCTGTATATATTTATTTATTCAACAAGTATTTGAGATCCCTGTGGGCTGGACCTTGGAAATACAGTGGTGACCAGATGGTCCCTACTTAGTTCCCAGTGTCCCATCTTACCAGAAGTCAGAAATGATGAAACTTTTTCTGAATAAGTTCTTTTTGGCCTGATAATCCCTCTCCTGGAATCCCTAGTTTGCTGTTGTTTAGCATGCCTGGAAAGAATTTTCTCATTTGACTAGATTACTGGATGCTCACTTCCTATTTGGCTCCGACTTCAACTAAAACAGTAACTGCTAGGGTAAGTTGTTCAGCACTCATCCATTCTTCCCTTACACATGACAGTTTGTTTTTCTGTCAAAGTGGAGAGAGTGTGGTGCCAAAGAGACCATGAACTGCAAGAACAACATTTGTAGACTGGGAAAGCTTCTTTATGTCAATTGAATGTTTCCTGTTTTTCATCCTCAACAGAATTTAGCTGATTGACACATCTGCTCACAGGCTTTATAGACATGCTTAGCTTTTCTTTGTCATTCCATGATGTATGTTCTATTCTGTTGAAAATATACATCAATAGCCAAGTAGTAAAATATTTAAATGTAAATAATTTTTAAAATATTTCAATTAATAAGAATCAGGCATATTTATGTGATATGTTTATACCATCTTTCCATAAAGTTTTAGAAAAAGAAAGAAGGCTGGAGAGATTTCTTAGTGGTTAAGGTGCTTCCCTGAGAAGCCCAAGGACCCAGGTTTGATTCCCCAGGACACATGAAGGCCAGTTGTATAAGGTGGTACATGCATCTGGAGTTTATTTGCAGTAGCTGAAGGCCCTGGAACATCCATTCTCTCTCTCTCTCCCAAATACATAATAAAATATAAAATATATAGAAAGAAAGAAAGAAAGTATCTAAAAAATCTAAGGCATTAAATCTTAATCCCCAGGTAATATAGTTATACATTCTGAGCCTCAGTTAGGGACAAATATAGGCAAGTGAGACAGACTCAACCCCGAGGAATATTCCTTCCAGAAAGCTTACACACATGTTTTAGAAATGGAGCTGTCATTCTTTCCGTCAGTTGAGTGGTATTTCAAAGGTAAGGAGATGGGTAAATGGATGGCAAGATGCTAATGTGAAATGGCTCCAAGGTTTATAAAAATAACATAAATTAGGCTTGATGAGTAAGAGTGCTTGCTGTACAAGCCTGAGGGCCTGAGAGAACCTGCTCTGCCCAAGTTCATTCCCCAGCACCCATGCAAACAGGTGAGCGTGGCCATGGGCACCTGTAACCCTGGCCCTACGGGGAGCAGAGACCAGGGAACTGCTGGGGCCACTGGTCAGCCAGTCTGACTGAAACAGCAGCTCGGGGTTTGCTGAGAGTCTGTGTGGAGGAAACGCTCAGAGGAGCAATGGAGGACACTTGACATGCCCTTCTTGCCTTTGTGTGCACACAAACACACAGGTGTGCACATCTGCACATACATCTGTATACACCACAAATACCATACACACACATGCAAAAGAGACACAGAAGAAAACAACACAAATGACCGAAACAGCCGAGACAGCCTGGGTTTGAGCACGTAGCACATGGATTGAGCGAAGAGAGCAGATTTTAAGTCCTGCTGCAAGGGCGGCCTCTCAGCACCTGTGAAAGTCAGTCTCTCGTGGACACCAACTGATGGTGGCAGCATCAGAAAGTAACCCTAGTGCCAACAGATATAATAATTTTTCCAATTAAAGCTGAAAACTCAGGACTTCATGGAAAATCTATGAATTTTTAAATGTTACCAATGAATTTTCTGATTTCTTGAAAAACACCACGTACACTAAAACCACTTGCAGATGATCGGTGTTGTTGGCTTGTGATCTCTGGCACAGCGCGTACCATTGTGACCAGGACTTAGGTCTACCTTGTGTATCTCAAAAGATTTAAATGCTGCCTGCCTTTCCTTTTCTCATACAGAAATGGGTATATCCTTAAACTGTTACAACCAATCTGTAATAACTGTAAATACAGAAGGGAGGCTATTAATCTTTGCCGGAAAACACATTAAAATATTTTGTAACACTCCACTTACTGAACTAGAAACAGCTGTGTTTGGACAACTGTTTGTTAGAATTTATTAAATGTTTTTCATTCATTTCTATTACTTTGCCTATCAAAATTGGTTTTAAGTGAAAAAATAATATTCCTTGTGATATGGTTTTATCTGCTTTTTCAAAAAATAAGACAAGCTAAAAAACTATGTCTCTAAATATCATAAAAGGCAAATTTCCTGGTAAACTGTGATACTTTCCAAGTATCCACCCTTTTCTGAGGAAATTCCAGGGTAATTCTTAGTGTAATTGTCATGGGTAGTAGCTGTTTTCAGTTACAAGTTAATTGAAGTGTTTAAAGAAATTTATAAGGCAGCTAACTGGCTCATATTAGTATATAAACTAAGAGTCTGGGTTTTCTTTTAAATTTTGTTTTTGTTCATTTTTATTTATATATTTGAGAGTGACAGACAGAGAAAAAGAGAGAGAATGGGTGTGCCAGGGCCTCCAGCCACTACAAATGAACTCCAGATGCGTGCCCCCCCTTGTGCATCTGGCTAACATGGGTCCTGGGGAATCGAGCCTCGAACCGGGGTCCTTAGGCTTCCTGAGAGTCTGAGTTTTTAACCTTAGATGTAATACTTTATAATACCCACTGAGTTGGTAAACATTCTTTTGCCCTGTTAGGATTCAAACATTTAGCTATTGCATTTGATGCTTTTACTCAGGAATTTTAATCTCTTTGATACTTACATTTGCCCACCAGCCTATGAAGTTCTTGGGATTGAGTAATGCTGGCCTTAGTTATATACCCTTAAGGTAGATCATGGTGACTTGAGACCTCTCCATGGGTAGCAAGCTATCAGGAGAAAACACTTGGTAAGTTTTTATTCAAAGGTTCCTTGATTCTAAACTGTGTAGGAAATATATATTTCACATTAAATTAACTCATTCACAACTCTCCTATTAATATCAAGTTGATATCCTTTTCCAGTTACACATACCCATGAATGTGCACACAGTCACGTTTGTCAGGCTGCTAATGTTGCTTCTGTGAGTGAGTGACAGAGATGATCACGTGGGCCCACTTCACGTGTGTGTGAGTGTGTGTGTGTACAGAGAAAGCCATGCACTGGGATTTCCCTCAGGGACATGCTCCACCCTTCATGCCACAACCCCTGTGGATTCAGACAGGTGCTGAGCACATGTTTGTTCCTTGTACTGTGCAAGGTTCTTGGGGCACCAGAATGATCGCCTTTACAGAGCTTCTCTTTTGGTGGGCAGACGTGTGAGCATAAATGGGATTTAAAATTTTTTGAGTCATGTATGAAATATGGTATAATGAATGAAACATTTTTAGTACCTAATTGCCAGGCATTAATCTCAAAGCTCGGGGTATATCAGGTAAACAAAAGAGCCAGAGATATTTTGCCTCCAACATTTGCAGAACGCAGGAAAAGGCTTCAACGGGGTTTCCGAGTTTTGGCCCTACTTAGGTGTCAAGCAGTGGTTTTAGTGAGCAGAATTGAACTACTCCTATACGCTAGCAGTAAATTATCCAAAAAGTGAAATTGAGAAGAAAACTTCACTTATAATAGATTTATAAATAATACAATACCTAAGGATACATTTAATAAAAAAAAAATAGTCTGTTTGAATGCCAGGAATTAAAGCCCTCTTGCCAATGAATTAGTCAAAATGGAACATCCCCACATTCCGCTTTCAAGTTCCATTTCATAAGATCACTGCAGAAGTTAAAGTTGTGACTTCGGGGTTTTGTTCTTTTTAAAGAGCACTTCTGTGATCAGCAGTGAAAGGCTTCATTGTCCATTAGGACCCGCTTGCAGGGAGGGGAACGGAGGGTTCTCCAAGCTGCCTCCACGCTCCATACCCTGCTGCTGCTGCTCTCTGGGGCCGTCACTGTGGGCAGAGCAACTTCAAACCACGATGGCGGCAGCAGAAACACCTTGCTCTGTTGTAAGGAGCACCCCCAGCCCCCCCTCACAGCCTAGGGCTGAGGTACTCTGGTAACAAATGCTGAGACGGGAGGTGTTCTCACATGCAACAGGGATTCTGAAACTGGGCATCCAGGCCACCGCGCAGCACAAAAAGCAGCTAAAACCAGCTGCACCCAGAGGCCCAACCTGCTGTTCTTTTGGCTCATCCACGGTCTCAGGGACAGTCCCTTGGGATAGGGTCAAAGTGAAGTGAATAGATCTTCATGCATTTGTGGCCGTGGCATGAGAGTCACTAGGTCTCTAAGAGCTCTGGTTCCCTTTCAAGTTTCTGGAAGCCTGCGTGGAGGACTAAAGGTTAATTGGTCACCCCCTTGGGTCTGTCTAGCTCTTTTGAACCTGTGTGGTGACTTTGGCCATCCCACTCATTTTAACCTGACTATATTTGCTAACTGTTAATATCTTCTGACCCTCATTGGACTGTCCTTCATGATGTGAGTCTTGTTGCGTTCTTTCCTCTTACCCATGCTGTGTTCAAGTTCTTCAAGAAGCACCTGGGTTTTAGTCTGCCTTATTTCCTGCCTCTTGGGCTCATGGCCACTGATCCTGCTACTCTCCCTCCCTCGGATCTTGGGAGGTGTGGATCTATTAAACAAGGAACAAATGATTGTTAGGATCCCAAATGATTACACTTTTACTTGGGACAAATGTGTTGCAAAAAGAATGATGCTCACTGATAAGTATGTGGTCAGGTGTGCTTTTAATTTATTTGGCTCTGCATTTATCTTAAAATTGTCATTTAATCTGGAAGCCATACATACAGCTAGGCACCTGCAATACTCAACGTCCACTGCATTTTGATATCTTAATGCTTGGGAGGTCCTGTTTGGCTCTTCTGCTCCCCCTCCCTTGCATTCCTGTGGTGGGCCACCAAAGGGAGGAACGAGACAGCTGCGAGAACACAGTCACAGATCTCTGCGCATCCTGTGAGCCTTGCCAACCACACAGACAGAAGCTGTGGGCAAGCCGGCCAGTTTCATCCGGCACATCTTCCTTGTTCTATTTTGCTCCTTTTACGTTTGCCTTCTGTGACAGCTAAGTTGGAATGAAAGTGGGGAAATGACTGTAAAATTTACCAAGTACGTCTTTGGTTTTTGAGATAAGCTTGGATCGACAACAGTGCAGTGAAAATAAATGAGAACCGAAGGGCAAGTACAGCAAGGACAGTACAGCCTGAGGTATGTTTTAGAATATGCTGCTTACGGTGGCCATAAAAAAGATAGAAACACAGTAGAAAAGTAGTGTTGCCTGGAGATGTCACTTGAAGAAGCCACAGGTGGTGACCACTGAGATGAATTAGTTGATTTTTTTTTTTTGAGGTAGGGTCTCATATAGTCCAGGCTAGCCTTGAACTCTACATGTATCCATGGATAACCTTGAACTCCTGATCCTCTGGTGTCTACCTCTCATGTGCTAGGATTAAAGGCATATGTCTACCTGAACACTGAGATATTTTGAAGGAAGTACGTGTTACAAGTATAGAAGAAAGAATGTGTAACAGATGCAGGCCAGAACATGCAAAGACGTGATATGGCTGGGGGGGCCGGGGGCGCTGTACTCCTTTTCTATTGCTACTGTAAAAATTACCACAAATGAAGTAGCTTAAATACTATTTTACCATGTTGTAGTTCTGTAGGTCAGAAGTCCAATTTAGGACACAGTTGGTACTGTACTCACTGTGAAAGCAAGCGGACCCGAGTGCAGCCTCCCAGGACCCATGTACAAAGCTGGGTGTGGCATCACACACCTACAATCCCAGCACTGGGAAGGCACACAGGAGAACCCCTGGGTCTACTAGCTTGCCTAGCCAAATAAGTGAGCTCCGAGTTCAGTGAGAGACCCTGTCTTAAGAACAAAGTGGAGAGAGGCCGGGCGTGGCCGTGCACGCCTTTAATCCCAGCACTCAGAGGTAGGAGGATCGCCATGAGTTCAAGGCCACCCTGAGACTCCATAGTGAATTCCAGGTCAGCCTGAGCCAGAGTGAGACCCTATCTGGGCAAAGCAAAATAAATAAGGTGGAGAGCAATAGACGACATCCAACACAGACCTCTGGCTTCCACACTCTCCTGCACGCACCATACAAACCAAAACACTCTCATCACATCCTTGTCTACTATGCAAGGCTGAGCCAATGAGGAGAGAGAAGCAAAGATTAGAAAGAAGGGATTCTCTAACCGATGACTTCATGTCTAGGAAAAGGTGGGAGAGGATGTATTTGAGGATGGGTTGACCTTGACCAAGAAGAAAGGGATACTTGATTTTTTTTGTTTATTTTTATTTGTTTGAAAGTGACAGAGAAAGAGGCAGATAGAGAAAGAGGCAGATAGAGAAAGAGAGAGAATGGGCACGCCAGGGCCTCCAGCCACCGCAAATAAACTCCAGATCCGTGTGCCCCCTTGTACATCTGGCTAACGTGGGTTCTGGGGAATCAAGCCTCAAACCGGGCTCCTTAGGCTTCACAAGCAGGCGCTTAACCGCTAAGCCATCTCTCCAGCCCAGGATACTTGATTTTTGATGCTTGGAGATAGAAGTTAATGCGAGCATGGAGCTGATAAGTGGATCTGTTGGCATGGCAGATGAGTTCAGGTGGCCTCAGTGTTTTCTGGGAAATGAGTTACTTTGGGTGAGGAAGCTCAAGGCAGACTTAATGCCCAGTTGGAAATACTAAGCAAAGGGTTTACTTGACAGCTTGATTGCATTTGGAAGTCATCAGATTTCTGTTTATTTCCCGCAGTGGAAGGGAGAGGAGAGAGTAAGAGGAAACAGGGGTGGAAAGGATGTATGTTTGCAAGTTCTTTCTCTGTCCAGAAGCATGCCAGGCATTTCCGGGAGCAGTACCGTCAGCAAGGCCAGAACAGGGGAGGCTAATAACACGGTCACCTGGGACACACCTCAACTCCCTGCACACACCCACAAAACACCCCATTGTGTCCCCATGCTGATCGCCCCCCACCGCCAAATAAGCTCAGTTGGTAAAAGCTCTTACTGAGCTCTTTCTTTCCCTTGCTAAGTCCTAGAACTTCAATTTTTGAAATTTTTTCCATATTATTATATGCCATCCATGAATCATGAACTCTTGCTAAACTTTTAACTCTAGAGTAAATGTTTCCTTCAAGTCACAATGACCAACAAGGCAACCCAGTAACAAAAGTATCTATTGTGAAATCATATTTGTGAACTTTTGACATTATATCTAACCTTTCATGTGTATACGCTGACAATTTCAGATTGGCCTCCATGCTGTATTTCTTTGGTTCTGCATTTTTAAGACATGAAACTCTTGGTTTTTGTACTCTCTTGTGTCATGCAGTGTGAAAGTGCAGCCGTTTTTTCCCACGTCTCTTACCGTGTAGCATGTACCAGTGAAGCGGTTTCATCTACCACTGCGGAGTCTAGAGCTTGTGACTTCATAGAAGAGTCACTTTTCGATGAATATTAGCATTCAGATTATTTTGTTTTTAATGTCAATCTATTCACATTTTGGTCTTTCTCTTTCTAAAGATGATTTGCTTTTAGTAAGGGGAGACCCCCCCCACAAAAAAAAAAGGTTATCGACCTTCTTTCTAAACATCTATGACTTAACCTTCCTTGACTTACAACAAAAGCACAAAGACAAATGTCAAGGGTTTTGTCCACTGAGCCTTCTTCATAGGTTCGTAAGACACCAGAGGCCATTGGGGTGACGAGGGCAGCAAACAGATAAAGAAATTTTTCCAGCTTTCTTGCTCTGTGACCATAAAACCAAGTAGCATCCATCACGGGCCCACCTGTCATTAGACTTCAACCGCTTGCTGTTAAGGACGGGACTCCAGTCAGAGAAATAAACTCCAGCTAAACACGCCCTGTGTCCGCGCTACATCTGGTTCTATCTGCCTCTTGAATCCAACCTCGCCATGCTCCCGCTCCAAATTTGACTCTGATTCCTTGTTTATAGTAATCATTTTCTAGCATATTCAATTATTACAAATAGTATCTGTGCATTTCATAAAAATAGAATGTACAAGCAAATAAAAATAGAAGTAGAAAAAGCAGTGCATTCTTACAGCCTGGAGAACATCATTTCAACACCTCGGTTCTTCTCCTTCTGGATCTCTGCATATTCCCACATTCATGTGTAAATTAAGATCATATTCTACAGTCAGAGCTTGTTTCCCCGGCACAAGATCATTCAGCTTCTCTGGTGCCTTCCCCATCCACCCTATACCAGGCCTGAAATTGGCCACTTCTCTGATACTTGCTGGTTTCTTTTAGTAGGAAATGACATTAAAGACCATAATGTGGGTGTTTGGGGTTCTCATTGTTGTTGATGAGGCATTGTGTAGAGAGTGCTTCAATGGACAAAGCTAGGATGTTTTAGAATAATGAATTCACACTAGAGTCACAGTTCAATTTTACTAATTTGATTTTAAGCTATAAATATATTTTTTTGAGGCAAGCCCAACAGACAGGCTTTTTTTTTTATGTGGGAGAGCGAGGGAGGGAAGAAGAATTGGCACTCCAGGGCCATTGCAATCAAACTCCAGACGGTGTGCCCCCTTGTGCACATGTGTGACATTATGCACTTGTGTCACTGCATCTGGCCTACGTGGGACCTGAAGAGTAGAACATGAGTCCTTAGGCTTTGCAGGCAAGCGCCTTAACCACTAAGCCATCTCTCCAGCCCTCAGCTATATAACTTTTATAGTAAAAATCTTAATTTTATATCATTTGATTTGTTTTTGTTTTAAATTTATAATGTGCATAGCATAAAATGAACTCTTCAATAACCTCCAGCATATATACTGACTTGTATAATCACCATATTCTAATTTCTAAAATATTTCCATTACTCCAAAAATAAACTTTGAGTCCATTAATAATGGGATGTCCTTGGCTGCTGTATCTACAAGCAGCCACTAAACCTGTCTCTATAGATTTAGGTTTGTCTGTGCAAGATAGTTATTTCATAACAATGGAACACCGCCACATGTGGTCCTTTGAATTGGATCTTTTTATTAGTTTCATTGATTCGAAGGTTCACCCTTATCGTAACAGGTTTCAAAATCTATTTCTTTTTTATCATGTAAAATACCACAAGGTATGGATAAACTGTCTATTCATTCATCAATTGTTGGACATATTAATTGTTTCATTTTTGATGGGGGAGTTTCAAGGTAGGGTCTCACGCTAGCCCAGGCTGACCTCCAACTCACAGCAGTCCTCCAACCTCTGCCTCCCGAGTGCTGGGATTAATGGTGTGTGTCACCATGCCTGGCTTCTTTTATTTATTTTCTTCTCTTTTTATTGACAACTTCCATAATTTTAAACAATATCCCATAATAATTCCCTCCTTCCCCCCACTTTTCCCTTTGAAATTCCACTCTCCACCATATCTTCTCCGCCTCTCAATCAATACCTTTTACTTTGATGTCATGCTCTTTTCTTCCTATTATGATGGTCTTGTGTAGGTAGTGTCAGGCACGGTGAGGTCATGGAAATCTAGGCCATTTTGTGTCTGGAGGAACACATTATAAGGAGTCCTATCCTTCCTTTGGCTCTTACATTCTTTCTGTCACCTCTTCTGCAATGGACCCTGAGCCTTGGAAGGTGTGATACAGATATTTCAGTGCTGAACACTCCTCTGTTACTTCTTCTCAGCACTATGGTGCTTTCTGAGCCATCCCAAGGTCACTTCCATCTGAAAAGAGAAGATTCTCTAACCAAAAGTGAGAGTAGCATTAATATACGGGTATGAACATTAAGAGAAGTGCTTACTGGGCAGTTTGGTGAGCATGGTATATACACTTAGCCAGACAGCAGCAGACATGACACCACTAGGGCTCATGACTACCCTTGTTGTAGGTTTTCAGTATCAGGGATGTATTCCCTCCCATGGAGCCGGCTTCCAGTCAAATTAGAGGGCAGTTGGTTTCCCCCATAACGGACTGGCCACTATTGCACCTGTTGGCTAATTTGGCCTAACTGGCCAAATATAAGGCTTGCAGTGTCCACTGTTGAGTATCTTCACTGGTGATTTCTCTCTTTCTCTCCCATTGAACTGCATGCAGCATGACTTTTTCCAGCTTTCTGTCAGCTGGTCTACATGGAGGAGGTTTTCAGCTCAGCTCCAGCAGGATTTCTCAGTGGCCTTGTAACCCAAGTATGTGGAGTCTTCAGCAATAGGGTCTAACCATCTATTCTTGGTGAGGAAACCTAGGGCCTCAGCAATAGCCTGTAATGTTTTGGGGGCATCAGGGATCTCCCTGGCCAACAACTCACTGGAAGGTATCCCATCCCTGGCACTGAAAATTTTCTGGTAACAATCTATGACTCCTGAGTGTTCCATTGTCCAAAAAAAGTAGGTTTCCATATGATTTATTTATATCCTCTTAGATTTTGATTAGCCCTCCCTCCACCTTTCCTTACTCAATCTCTTCCCTTGACCTCACTTAGGCCTTTTCACCCCCATTAATCTATTCTTCTACTTACATATATATATATATAATACCATCCTATTAAGACCCCCTCCCTCCCTTTCTATTCCCTTTATATCTCCTTTCTAGCTTAGTGGCCTCTGCTACTGAGTTTTCTTTTTAAAATATTATAAATGATGTTCTTATCAACATTTGTGGTAAGGTTTTATGTAAACCTGTGTTTTCAGTTTGCTTGGATATACTTTTATTTTTCATGTGTATTTGACTTATTTCTAATGTCACATCCTTTCAACCTGATGAACTTGCTTCAGTATTTCTCATAGCAGATTTGCTGCAATGATTGTCTCTGTTTTGGCTTGTCTTGGAATGTCTTTATTTTCTTTTCACTTTCAAAAGATACTTTTAGTGTCGAGATTCTTGGTTGATAGTGTATTTTTGTTTTTTCTTTCATTGTGCATATGTCACATGATTGCTCTCCGGCCCCCATTGTTTTATGTGAGAAGTTATTTGTTGCTCTTACTGATTCCCTTTACATAATGAATGCATTCTTTTTTAATATTTATTAATTTATTTATTTATTTGACAAAGAGGGACACAGAGAGAATGGGCGCACCAGGGCCTCCAGCCACTGCAAACGAATTCCAGATGCGTGTGCCCCCTTGTGCTAACGTGGTTAACGTGGGTCCTGAGGAATCGAACCATGGTCCTTTGGCTTTGTAGGCAAACACCTTGACCACTAAACAATCCCTCCAGCCCTGCTCCTTTTTAAAATATTTTATTTTTATTTATTTATTTGATAGCGAAAGAGGGAGAGAGAGAGATGAATGTATTCTTATTTCGCTTACTTGTTGCTTTTAGGATTAAAAAAATTATTTGAGAGAGAGAGAGGGGAGGGAGAGAGAGGAAGAGGCAGGTAGAGAGAGAGGGAATGGGCATGCCAGGGCCTCCAGCCACTGCTAATGAACTCCAGATGCAGGTTCTACCTTGTGCATCTGGCTTATGTGGGTACTGGGGAATCAAACCTGGGTCCTTAGATTTCACAGGCAAGTGCCTTAACTGCTAAGCCATCTCTCCAGCCCACTTTCAGGATTTTTATCTTTGAATTTCAGCAGCTTTACTGTTGTGGTATGAATATCTTTTTATTTATCCTACCTGAAATTCATTGAGTTCTCATATGTGTACATTAATGTTTTTCATGAAAACACATTTTAGCAGAAATGAAAAACAGTTAAACAACACCTTGTTATATCCAAGGTAAATTTTCTTGCAGAGGCATCCGGGCAAGGTTGTGGTCTTGAACTTTGGAAACTGAACTACCTAAATTTAAATCCTGGGTGTTTGACTAGAGTTTTAATTATAACCTTGGGCAAATTACTCATTTAAGCTTTAGTTTCAAATGGAAAAAAAAATGGTCCCTGCTTCCCACGACATTTTTTTTTGTAATTTTTTATGTGTGTGGGGGGGGGGGTCAGAATTGGTGCACCAGGGCCTCCAGCCATTGCAATCGAACTCCAGATGTGTGTGCCCCCTTGTGTGCATGTGCAACCTTGCACACTTGTGTCACCTTGTGTGCTGGCTTACATGGGTCCTGGAGAGTTGAACATGGGTCCTTAGGTTTCGCATGCAAGCACCTTAACCACTAAGCCATCTCTCCATCCCCAGAACATTTTTGGCAATGAGGTGGCTGATGACTCTTGCTCATAAGAAGATGCTCAGTAATTACATCTCTTAACTTACAGATAGCCATCTGGTAAACCTATACTGGTCAGATTTTTTTGCTAAACCTGGAAATATGTTCTTGAATTAAAAAGAACTGAACTCAATTCTTTCAGAAATCACAGTTCTACAGAAGCTGAAAGACTTGTCCTGGAGGGAAGAGCTTAGGAAGTAAAATAGAATGCCCAGCACCTTCCAAAGAGCTACATTCCTCATAGTTAACTTCCTAATGCTTAGCTGAATGCTTTTATAGGATACACTTATGTGCATGTTATGTCCTGATCAAGCATGAGGAGAGGTACTGGCTAACAGTGATCTTATGCTCTCTTTGCTAGTTATATGCTAAGGGGAAAATTCCTGGAACCAGAATGGCAGAGTTAAAAGCCAAGTACGCCTTGTTGCATGACACAGTGGTGAGGTATGCTCTGTACCAACATGGAGATATCTGTGTATGTGTCTGCAGTGTGTGTCGGTTGTGCTGTGTGCTGTAGGCACATGTGTGTGCAGATGCATGAGCCACACGTGAATGTGGTAGCCAGAGGGACAGCATCATGTGTCTCCCTCCATTGCTCATCCATGAGTTTCCTTGAGATGGAGTCTCTCATTGATTCTGGAGTCTGCCATTTTTTAAAAGCCCCAGCAATTGTGCAATCCCTGCCCCCCCCCCCCACAGTTCTGGAGTTACAGGCATGTGTGGCCACACCCAGCTGTTTTCCCCTGGGTGCTGAGGAATCCAGCTCAGGTGGTCTCAGGCCCCATCAGACTTCTCCCCAGCCCCAGGACTTTTTTAAAAAAAATCATGTCTAGCCAGGCGTGGTGGCACACACCTTTAATCCCAGCACTAGGGAGGCAGAGGTAGGAGGATCGCCATGAGTTCAAGGCCACCCTGAGACTACATAGTGAATTCCAGGTCAGCCTGGGCTAGAGTGAGAACCTACCTCAAAAAAAATCATGTTTATATTTCTTTCTTATAACATGAGCTGTCTTCATGTGAGCTTTCCCTCAAAGAGGACTCTGAGGCAAGGCTTTGGGTTTAAGTGGTTTGAGAAACTATTGGAAAAGGCATTGTGAGAGTGGGGACATGAACCTGGGGATGAGGAGTCCAGTTGTTGTGGGTTCATCTGTGGTTCACATTGCGAAAAGGTCACACCGAGGACTTTCTGGGTGACTATATAGGACAGTCTCAGAGCTGGTGTTATACGAATCCCCTCTTCCGTGATGTGTGCATCCAGTTCTAGTCAGGCATCAAGGCTGGGATAAAACTTACAAGTGAGTTAATGTCTGTGACTTTATAAAAGATATTTTCTAGTTCCCCAGTAAAGTGTCATTAGAAAGCTTTGTTTCCTTAGCTCAGAGTAAAGATGTCCCTACAGTCATGTCTGGAGACTTCAAGCCTTCAGTCAGGGTTGCTGTTTAAACTCTGCCAGTGAGAAGTACTGAAATTGGGGTATTTGTCTGTTTCCACCCTTTATTGATTAAGGATTGAGCCTGGAGAAATTGGCTCCTGGCATATCTAGAGTGCTCTTTGAGAAAACAAGCATCCTTTTACGGCCAGCACAACTCTTGAACAGAGGGACACAGTGCAGTTCTATGTGTGATATCTACTGAAGCTACTGTGGAAGGGGAGGGAAGCTGTGGGACACGGATGACATGTGCTGCAAGACACGCCTGCAGGACCTCTCCTCACCTGACATCGCCACCCAGAAGTATAGATGTCATGACAATCCCGATCTACATCTCCAAGACTTCTGTCTTTACTTCTTGCCTTTTCTCCTACCTCAGACTACTTACCTTAGTCAAATACAAGCCAGCAATAGGTCAGGAGACTACACCACCACAGAATAAGCCAATAGCTTGCCCCAGCACCTGGATAGCTCACATCTATCCATTGACAAGTATCCATTGCAAGATCCAGACTATGCTGTGAATTCTTCCTGTTTGCAGGTTGTATTGCAAGATAGCTCCCTTCTGCTATCCACATCTTACCTCCTCTTGACCCCTTGGTTCCCTCTGTAGTCATTATAAACAGCCGTGGCTCTCACACCCATTTGCTTGGAGCACACAGGGACCCTTCACTCTTGTTTTGGAGCTACTGACAGATAACAGGCTGTGAATATGAACGAATACTAGTTGAGTTCTCCATAAAGACTACATACCTAACATAGTTCCTGGGACATATTATGTACCAGTAAATATTTTGCTAAGGAGCACATGATGTGAAAGCCTGGGGAAATGGGTGGAGCTGGTAGGTTCAGATGAGGCAGGTTTGATCAAGTTATGATGCCTCTCTCAAGTGAACTGAAACCAGAGAGCTCTCTCGGTGAGGAAACTTAATAGGGCACACACAACAGAAGAGAACTGGCTTTAAAACAGGAAATGGCACGGTTTTGCCTCTGGATAGGAAGGGATAGGTGAGGGCTTCTCATAAGGAGGCTGGAGCTAGAGCTAGCTTGCAGCATAAGGGAGTTCTAGAAGATTCTGGGGAATGGACAATTTACAATGTCTCTTATCCACCCAGATCTGCCTCTACCAGATATTTAGCCCCTGTCCCAAAAAAGGAGCAAGACCACAGGACAGAACTGGGGTTATAGGAATCCCGTCTTCTATGATGTATGCGTCCAGTTCTAGTCAGGCATCAAGGCTGGGATAAAACTTATAAATTAGTTAATGTCTGAGATTTCATAAGAAAATTTTTCTAGTTTCCCAGGAAAATGTCAGTAGAAGACTTTGTTTCCTTAGTTCAGTGGGGGTAAAGATGTCCCTACAGTCATGTCTGGAGACTTGAAGCCTTCAACCAGGATTGATGGGGCAGTAGAGGGACCCACTTTTCCCCCTCACTTCCCCCTTCTGGGAAAGTTCTGCCTATTCTTTTCTCTTCTGGGGGGGGGGGTTGGTTTTGAGGGGGGTTTTCCTCTAGCTCAGGCTCTCCTGGAATTCACCATGTAGTCTCAGGGTTGCTTCAAACCCACGGCAATCGGCCTATTCTTTTTTTGTTTGTTTTGTTTGGGTCTCACTCGAGCTCAGGCTGACCTGGAATTTGCTCTGTAGTCTCAGGCTGGCCTCAAATTCACGGTGATCTTCCTACCTCTGCCTCCCCAGTGCTGGGATTAAAGGTGTGCGCCACCACGCCCGGCAGAGTTCTGCCTATTCTTGAAAGCCAAAAGGATATTCTATTTTTTTTTTTCCCCTCTCTTTTCCCTCTTGTCTCCACACCCATCATGGTAGCTGTCATTGCAGCTACCCAAGCCCCTGCCCAGGACTGACCCCCATGCCCGCCAGCATCGGATCAGTACTTAACTCCCCTCTCCCCCCACCCCAAGTGCGTGAAGTGACGTGAGCCGGGTCGGGGCAGGGAGAGGGCCTGAGGGCTGCGCCCCTTCCTGCTCTGCCCATGTCTCCTGTGGCCCAGCACGCAGACGTCGGAGCTGCAGCTGCTGCAGAACGCCAAGCGCTTCGCGGAGCAGATCGAGCAGCAGCAGGTGCACATGCAGCGGGCCGAGGACTTCCCCACCGCCTTCGCCACCAACGTGTCCAAGATGCGGGAGCAGCTGCTCAAGTATCAAAACGAATACAGGGCCCTGCAGGAGAGGGAGTCGCACAATGCGTACAGGTTGAATAGGTAAGTGCCTCCGCCGCCCCGCAGGAAGGGTGTCCTCACCAAAGCACAAAACATCAAATGGGGACGTCATCTTAAGTGCAAGCAGTAAGAGCTAGCATGCGCTGGTGATGACGATTACGAGGCTCAGTTCCTCCCTTGACCCCTGCACACGGGCCAGGGAAGGTCTAGAAAGGTGACTGGAGATCCCTGTGTTTCCCATGGGCCAAGAAATCCCTAAGCTTTAGCATCAGTAGCCATTAAAAAAAAAAAAAAAAAAGTGCACTGCCACACACCAAGGACTGAGCAGTAGCTTCCGGTCTCTTCCCTAATCCTCCTCAAGCCCTGATCCTCTCTCTCACCCTGATGCCTCCTCGCAGGACCAGGAGCCTCTGCCAGCTGAGGTCACATCTGGTTCAAGCAGGGTCCACGTATTAAATCTTTGTCTCCTCTTATTCCTTGGGACCAAGGAAGAAAGCGATGCCCTTTTGGAAGACAAGGTTTATTGATGCAAATCTAGATGTCATCCACTGAACCATAGTGGGATAGAAGGGTGATGGGCTTTGCAAAAGTCTCTCCCATGGAGCCCATGAAAGGGTCACTTAGCAAGTCACACTACTTCCCATTGAGTTTCAGAGGAACTGCAATTGGGGCTTTGAGCTGTGGGGTGCTGCAGGCTACCGGCTACCGCTGTGCCTGGTGTCAGAGGGAAAGTCAAACCTACCCTCCTAGAATTTGTTACCATTTAAGGTGACAAGAGCTCTGTCTGGCTATTTTTAACAATGGGTAGATTTCTGACAGTGAAGACTTGAGTGGACTCCTAAAAACCTTGCAAGCTCTGGGTCTTGAAATCTTTTGGAAGCCTAGTTTTTTTTTTGTTTGTTTGTTTGATTTTTGTTTTTTAATTTCCCAAGTGAAGGGTAGATAAAGAAGGCAGTTTAAGCAAGAGAATTCTATTGGGAGGGGGGGAATCAGAGGGGTTTTTCCCCTTGTCTTTCAATCTGAACTTATCGCAGACTCACCAGCTAGTCCTATAAAAGGAAAGCTTAGCTATTTCTGTCCTCTAAGTGCTCTTTCAACTGAGAAAATAATGAAATTAAAACAATTGGTGGTTGTGCATTAGCATGGAAAATGGGAATGCTTGACATTTTGTAAAAGGGTAAGAGGAACATAAGTCAGTTGATGTTTAAATTGTTTAAAATTTCCAAGTATTCCTGCCAAGAAAACAGAAAGAAAGAAAAAAGGAACTTTTGCCTTTTAGGTATTGACAGTCAAATTGTTTACTGAACTACCTAAAATAGGGAAGGTGCATGGTGCCCTGCAGTGAGAACATTCAATGCACGTTTACAGAAGTTGACTGAATATATTTGCTGAGTTTTCTTTTTTTAATTTATTTTATTTGAGAGAAAGAGAATGGGTGTGCCAGGACCTTCAGCCACTGCAAACAAACTCTAGATGCACGAGCCAGCATGTGCATCTGGCTTATGTGGGTCCTGGGGAATTGAACCTGGGTCCTTTGGCTTTGTAGGCTAGTTCCTTAACCACTAAGCCATTTCTCCAGCCCAACCTGCTGTTTCATACTAGGCCAAGTAGGCTCCCCTGTGTTCTCATATATCAGCAGCTCAAGATCTAACAAGTTCTTTTCCATTTAAAAAAAAAAATGGTGATACCAAAGGAAATACCAGAAAAGAATATCAGGCTATGTATTTCATTGGCTTAACATGCTCAGTATTATGTGACATGGAAATAAATTCATTCAACACCCCCAGGAAAAAATGGAGATATTTCCATCTGTGGGTAAAAATAAAGAAACGAAGCCAGTGGGAGGAAAAAAAAACCTATTCATCTAAACATACAGATGATATTTGTTAGGCCAACACAGTGAACTCTCGCTTTATCCAGTGTCTAAATAATAGAGGAGCAATTAGCTAGCTCTTCTCCACCCAGCATCTTCAGGGACTTCTGAACTACTGGCAATTGGCAAGAATAGCATAAAGTTCTAGAATAAGGATTTGACTCTATAATTGGCTGATTTTCTTGTATTTTCATATAAGATCAACTCTTTAATAAATGCTAATGGTTAAAAATTATGGGATTGCTTCATAATTAAACCTTTATTACATAATTTAGGTTTGGGGGTTATTCATTGATGGTCTCTTAATAAATATGCACTTCCTAAAAAAAACAATGTAATTTACGTTGGGTGTGGTGGCGCACACTTTTAATCCCAGCACTCAGGAAGCCCAGGTAGGAGGATCACCATGAGTTCGAGGCCACCCTGAGACTACATAGTGAATTCCAGGTCAGCTGGGCTAGAGTGAGACCCTACCTCAAAAAACCAATAGATAAATACATAAATAACATTTAAATAAGCTAAAGTAAGTATGTAAATCATGAAGTAGTTAAATAAGTGCTATTGAGAACTAGCCTTTGAAACAGTAGAAGTAATTATAAAACCTTTTTTTTCAATCTTTTCAATTATTTTCCTTGCCTGTTATAGTGCATTATGTCTCTCAAGCTAAATTTGACTTCTGAGCAGCCCTGGTCAGCTGGGGGGACAAGGCCATGGTCAGTGCCATCTGTCACCATGTGGACATGGAGCATGGGGCTGCCAAGGCCTCTCTGAGGCTGTCCTGGGACCCTACCTTTGGGTCTGTGTTCTTTCCTTGGGCTGATTCTTGCAATCCCTGTGTTGCTCACATGGGGTTCATTAGTTACTTTCCGTTCTTGATCTGAGAAAGACAGTAAAGTAGGAACCAAGAAACAAACCTATCTGATGAGAAAGGCTTTCAAAAAAAATTTAGAGGAAGCCGGGCGTGGTGGCTCACGCCTTTAATCCCAGCACTCACTCGGGAGGCAGAGGTAGGAGGATCACCGTGAGTTTGAGGGTATCCTGAGACTACAGAGTGAATTCCAGGTTAGCCTGGGCTAAAGCAAGACCCTACCTCAAACAAACAAACAAACAAGAAGTTTAGAGGGCTGGAAAGATATCTTAGTGGCTAAGGCGTGTGCCTGCCAAGCCTAGGTCCCATGTAGCCAAACGCACAGCGACGCAAGTACACAATGTCGCACATGCGCCACAAGGGGGTGCAAGCATCTGGAGTTCATTTGCAGCAGCTGAAGGCCCTGGCATGCCCATATTCATTTATTCATTCTCTCTCTTTCTCTCTCTCTCTCTCAATAAATAAAATAGATTAGCATACAAAGTAATATGTTCCAATGTGGCATTTTCATATATATGTGTCATTATACTCTGTTCTCAAGTGTGCCTCTGCCACGTATCTTAGCAATTCTTCTAGAACCCCAGAATGTGAGAATATGACAGGGAGCATACAGGCACATCCTCAGTCAGAAAGAAAAACTTACTGCTCAAAAATTATCTTCTGGGGGCTGGAGAGATGATTTAGTGGTTAAGCGCTTGCCTATGAAGCCTAAAGACCCCGGTTCGAGGCTCAATTCCCCAGGACCCACGTTAGCCAGATGCACAAGGGGGCGCACGTGTCTGGAGTTTGTTTGCAGTGACTGGAGGCGCTGGCCTGCGTGCGCTCTCGCTCGCTCGCTCTCTCTCTCTCTCTCTCTCTCAAATAAATAAAAATAAAATATTTTTTAAAAATATCTTCTGATCTTGTTCTCCGTGTGGCCACCAGTGTCTCAGTAGAGCGAGGGTAAGATGGGTTGACCAGACTCTAATCCTCATGCACAAGAAAGAAGTTGCTGAGGCGCTAATTCAAGTTTACTCCAGAAAGCAAGCAAACCTCGAGTTTTGACGTTGAAGTGCCCTGCAGTGCTGGAACTAAGTGTGTCAGATGAGGAACTTTTTTTCAACACTACATTGTTTACAAAAGTGAAAGGTTGGGCTGGAGAGACGGCTTACCAATCAAGGCGCTTGCCTGCGAAGCCTAAGGACCCACGTTTGATTCTCCAGGTCCCATGTAAGCCCGATGCACATGGTGGCACATGCATCTGGAGTTTGTTTAGTGGCTAGAGGCCTTGATGCACCCATTCGCTCTCTCTGTTTCTGATAAATAAATTAATTTTTTAAAGTGAAAAGTTGAAAGTAATCTGAATTTTGAAAAATAACAGAATCTTCCAGTGAAATGCAGTCCAGAGGCAACCTGATACTGCAAAACTCTGGAGTCCATATGCATATCTCAGACTGTATGACTTTGGGAAAGTGCTTAACTCCATTTCTTCATCTGCACAATGAAGATAACACCTTCTCAGCAATATTATGTAATTCATAAATGTATGTAAAGATGCCCCAGACATAGTAGGCTCAGTATATAATGAATAATATTTAGCATGATTGTATTATAGCATACATGGCCAATAGGACATCCTGGAAACAGGGCTAGGAAGATGGCTCAGTTGTTAAAGGTGCTTGCTTGCAAAGCCTGCAGGTCTGGATTTGAGTCTCCTGCACCCATGTAAAACCAGATGCACAAATTGGTGCATGTATCTAGAATTCATTTGCAGGGGCAAAAGACCCTGGCATGCCCATATTCTCTCTTTCTCTTCCAAATAAATAAATTTTAAAAAGGAAAACCTTGAAAATACTTATTATAAAATAGGAAAAATATTAACTGTTAGATAAAGAAAAACTAAAACAATTTGATATAATCTTACTAAAGATACAGAGAACGTTGAGAATGTCAGCCATGATATAAGAGGGTAGAATTATGATCTTTTTTTAATGAGAGAAAGAGGGTAACAAAGAATTGGCACACCAGGGCTTCCAACCACTGCAGTCAAACTCCAGACACACGTGCCACCTTGTGCGCATGTGTGTCCTTGTGAGCTTGTGTCACCTTGTGCCTCTGGATTACATGAGATCTGGATAGTAGAACCTGGGTCCTTAGGCTTTGCAGGCAAGCACCTTAACCACTAAGCCATCTCTCCAGCCCATGATCCTTTAAAACAGAAACATATACATCTCTTAAAGGAAATAACCATCAGTGTTTCTTAATGAAATTCTATGGCAAATAAAATTAGTTTTTAATGTCCTAGAGAAGTAACCGTTTTGTTTGTTAAAACACTGTAAGTCATATTTTATGGGACAGCTTCATGTCACCATTTTGAATCTCAGGCAGCACACTACCGCCCCCTGGTGACAACATGCCCAAAGTATAGGATGAACATGGGGGCAAATAAAATCACCAATTTTGCAAGTTGCAAAAGCGACTTCCGGTCAAGATGGCGGCATAGGAACCACGCCTAAGCAGCCTAGGGGAGAAAAAGCCAAAGAAAACCCAGCAAAATACACAAGGGAGGTGTATAAGAGATTAAAACAGCAGCGGAGAAGTAGGAGATATCCAGAGCCCACACGGGCAGGCCGAAGCAGCTCCGGCAGCGGCAGCTCGGGACCCGGTAGCGGCAGCTCGGGTTCCGGCAGCGGCAGCTCGGGACCCGGTAGCGGCGACTTGGGCTCCGGCAGTGGCACCTCGGGACCCGGTAGCGGCGATTCAGACTCTGGCAGCGGCAGCGGCAGCACGGGCACCGGCAGCTGCATCACGGGCTCCGGCAGTGGCGACTCGGGATCCAACAGCGGCGGCTCAGAAACCGGCAGCGGAAGCGGTGGTGGAAGCCGGAAGCGGCGGTGGAAGCCACAGAAACACCATCAGCTGCTCCGGTACCGGCCACAGCGGCTTCAGGGCAGCGAATCCAGCAGCGGAGGCTCCAGCGGCTTCAGCGGCAGAGGCGGATCCCTCAGCGGCAGCACCAGCGGATCAGAGGCGGAGGACCCAGCAGCGGCAGCTCCAGCGGATCAGCGGGGGCAGACCCAGCAGCGGCATCTCCAGTGGCGGATCCAGCAGCAGTGGTCCCAGCAGCGGCAGCTCCAGCGGCAGCAGCGGGGATCCAGCATCAGGGGCGCCAATTTGCAGGGCCACAGTTGCCAGGCTTGGTTTGCCCCACAGGAAAAGCCAGTACCCAGTTCCAGAAAGCAGAACAGCGGCCCAACATCCCAGCCAGCAACTTGACTGAGACCAAAAGCATCCAAAGAGGTAACTGGGATTGAACCAGGGAAGGGTCTCACCTGGTCACAAGCTGACTTGGATCCCTCAACAGACCAGAAATCTTAACTTCTTTGTTGATAGAGGATCTGGTTTTTATAATACCTAATCTTGCATAAATGCTCGGTGCTGTTCTTGACTGAATGTGTATAGGGTTTAGTTAAATTTTAGAATATACCTGTATTTTATTCCACTCAACCTATTTGAATACCCCCATAGCAGGCAAACTTAACCCCTAGGACCACGTGTCTAGATACTCTGAGAGTGGTAAGAGCCACACCTAACATCTTAATCTCCTACATAGAAGATATACAATATCAGATCAATAGATACAGCAAAGGATACCCAGCTAACTGGAAAATCTAAGCAGTAACTTAATCCAAGATGCAAAAATATATACATTATAACACAAGAAACACCAAAAACCAAGGCAATATAAATCCACCAAAAAGCATCAATGCTTCAGAAATGACCTCTAGTGAAAACGAGTTAGAGAAAATGCCTGAGAAAGATTTCAAAAGAATGATTGTAAATATGTTCAATGAACTCAAAGAAGAAATCAAAGGAATCAGAGAAGATACAGGACACCAATTTAACGAAATAAAGAAATCAATACAAGACATAAATAAGGAAATAGAAATAATGAAGAAAAACCAGTCAGAATTACTAGCAATGAAGAACACAGTTAATGAAATAAAAAACTCTGTAGAAAATCTCACCAGTAGAATGGATGAAGGAGAGGACAGAATATCTAAGCTAGAAGACCAGGTGGCAGATCTAATACAATCCAGCAAGTTGCAAAAGCAAAAACATAAATATTTAAGACTAAAAAATTCAGCTTGTCTTTGTGCTCTGAGCAACTAGTCTACATCATGTTCAGTGTACCACACACAGTTACATTATCCATAATAGTAATGCAGACATTATTGCAAGTAAAATTTTCATAGAAATAAAATCTGATGCACACATACCTTTAGCTCCTGTCCTCAGATCTACTGACTAGTGGGATCTGCTCGAGATAGTATAGCCCGTGGACATAATATCCCACACCTCCCCAAGCCTTACTGTATAGTTGAGTTTTCTATTTTGAAATTTTTATTGAGCAAATTTGAAAAATCTTAGGACTTTTTTTTGTACTTGCTAGCAATTAAATGCAGAATAGCAAGAAACAGGAAAAACACTTCTCTTAAGTATCTTCAGAAAGTCTAGTGGACAGATAGTTCAAAAGACATTGGTGGAAGAAGAAAGTAATTGAGTATAAATAGCCCATTGTTGTTTATTTTATTTAGAACATTCGGGCACATCCTGTTTGAAGCCATTTCCAAAAATGTCATTCTAGCACCTTGTTACCCTCATCCCAACAGTTCAAATGAATGCTGTCATGTTTTCACCAAGTAAAAACAACCTAAATTCCTACTCACTATCTATACTTTCTGAAATTTTTATTCTCATGTCATGTTTTCCATTTTTGCTTATTTCCATACATGTATATAATGTATTTTGAACTTACTCCACCCATTTGTCCCTCTTATCCCTTCCCCTTCTTATTTATACCCTTCTCCTCCATTAATCCCTATCTTACTTTCATGCCATTCTATAGCCCCTGAATTCCATGAGGGTTGCTTCGACGGCCGTGAGTAGAAGGCTATTTACTGTGGATGGGCACTTTACCAGTGACTACCCCATCCCTCTCCCAGCAACCAATTGGCTGCCATTAGCTACTCTGGGAGGTGCAGGGTCTCATGTGTCCTTCCCCATCAGTGGTGACGTATTGACAGGCTCAGTCTTGTGCAGGAGACCACGGCTGTTCATGAGTGTGGTGCCCAAGTCCTGCCCAGATGACAGCGTTTGGAGCCCTCCTCCCCATCCTCCCACTCTTACATTCCTCCCAACCCTCTTCCACAAGGTGCCCCGAGCCTCAGAGGGGCGGGTTAGATGTCCTGTCTGAGGAGCAGCACGCAGGAGTTCCCACAGTTTAGTCAGCCTCTGCGTCAACCTGTACCCGCTTGGTAAACATCTGTAATGGGGGCCTCCTATTGCTTTTCTCTTGCATGGATGATTAGCTTTTTCTCCATAGATGTCCATTATGCCTTGGTTGCTAGCGTGAAATTCAACTAAATCTCGTTGGTTTTCTACTTTCTGCACCCGTCCATTTCTGACAGAGGAATGTTGAATTTCCAACTATAAATGAGAGTTCATCTTTCTCCTTGAATATGTTTATTTATTTGTTTTTTTATTTTTTGCCTCATGTAATTTGGCTCCCTGTTGTTACAGGAACCCCTACTAAGGAGAATGTACTCCTTTACTAGTATATAATGCTCACTTTTTGCTTAGTCACTTTCCTTGCTCTGAATTTTGCTCTGAAATGTAGGTGAGTATTATAACCCTAAATGTTTAGGATCAGAAGTGTGTGTGTAAGGGCAGGGGGGAGGGAGTATGGCCAATCCAGGGCTTCCTGCTGCTGCAAAGGAATTCCAGACACATGGGCCACTTTGTGTATCTGGCTACATGCAGGTTCTGGGGAATCAGACCAGGGCATCAGGCTTTGCAAACAAGTGACTTTGACCACTAAGCCTCGCAGTCTTAGTTTTTTTTGTTGTTGTTATTGTTTGTTTTTTGTTTTTCGAGGTAGGGTCTCAGCTCAGGCTGACCTGGAATTCACTCTGAAGTCTCAGGGTGGTCTCTAACTCCCAGCAATCCTACCTCTGCCTCCTGAGTGCTGGGACTAAAGGCGTGCACCACCACACCCAGACATCAGTCTTAGTTTTTGATCCTCTCTGACAATCTGCCTTTTAAGTGACATAGTTGGATTAACATTTGTAACGGTTAATCTTTATTGTCAGTTTGACTAGATTGAGAATTTCCTCGGATATACAAACACTTCTAGGTTTGTCCAGGGTGTTTTCAGAGAGATTTAACTCAGGAGGGAAGACACACCTTTCATGTGAGTGGCACCAACCCATGAACTGAAGCCCAGGAATAAGGAGGAAGCCAGCTGAGCAGCAGTGGTCATCTGTCTCTGCTTCCTGCCTGTGGGCGCCATGTGACCAGCCACCTCATGCTACCACTGCCATCTTTCCTTGCCATGATGGACTGAGTCCCCTCAAACTGTAAGCTAAAATAAATCCTTCCTCCTCTAAGTTTCTTTCTGTAAGGTATTTGGTCACAGCAACAAAAAAGTAACTGGCACATCACTTACTGTATATATTTGCCACTGTATTCAAATTATTTCCCTCATTCTTTGTTCCTGGCCACACTCTTTCTGTTGTTCGTGACTTAACTGATCATTTTACACAATCCCATTTTTTTTCTCCTTTGCTTAGCATGTCAGTTGAACTTCTTTTTCACTTCAGTGTTTTCCCTAGAGTTTGGGGTACACATTTGCAGCTGATCCAAGACCACTTTCGCACGTGCTTGACAAAGCTTATAACGACAATGTAAACCTAATCCGTGATCTCATCCCGTGTATGATTCATCATCTCGTACACATAAGCATATGCATGTTTGTATTTATAAGCAAACATAACTGAATGTATTGCTGCTGTTATACCTTTGAACAAACTTTTATGATTTAGAACAATTAAGAATAAGAAATTTTTGCCAGTCTTGGTGGCACATGCCTTTAATCCCAGCACTTAGGAGGCTGAATTTCAGGTCAGCCTGGGCTAGAGCAAGATCCTATCTTGAGAAGAAAAGAAAAAATAATTTTGGACACCTTTGAAACAAATGCAAACTTAGAAAGTCTCAGGAAAAAAAATACATAACACACCCATGGAAATTTTAGAATTGAAGATAAAGTAACTAAAATTTTTGATACTTAGAAGATTGGAAGTAACAAGTCAGTGAAAAAAAAATAGAAATTCCATCACAACAATAGAGAGAAAAAATAAAAATAAACTGAACCTTGGGAACCCATGGACAATAGCAAAAACTCTAGCTCATGTTTTCCGAGTTGCAGAGAGAAAACATCATGTGGTGATGAAAAATGTTTGAAGCAATGTCTGAAAGCTTCTCTGGTTTGGTGAAAGATTACAGGCATTGAACCTCACGCAGAGTAAACCTGGAGAAACACATTCCAGATATGTCATAATAAAACCTACAACTCCTAAATACAAACACTTGAGGGAAAAGTCAGGTAGGAAGAAGCTTTAAGAGCGACTTTTAGGCTGGAGAGATGGCTTAGCGGTTAAGACACTTGCCTGCAAAACCCAAGGACCCAGGTTCAATTTCCAGGACCCACATAAGCCATATACATAAGATGGTGCATGCATCTGGAGTTTGTTTGCAGTTGCTGGAGGCCTTGGCACGCCCGTTCCCTCTATCTGCCTCTCCCTCTTCCTCTCTCTCTCTCTCCTTCTCTATCTCAAATAACTAAATAAAATATTTTTTAAAAGAAGAATGAAAGCCGGGCGTGATAGCACACGCCTTTAATCCCAGCACTCCAGAGGCAGAGGGAGGAGGATCGCCGTGAGTTCGAGGCCACCCTGAGACTCCATAGTGAATTCCAGGTCAGCTTGGGCTAGAGTGAGACCCTACCTCGAAAAACCAAAAATAAAAAATAAAAAATAAAAAAATAAAAGAAGAATGACTTTCAAACTTATAAACTTGAGAAAAGAAAACTAAAGTGCCCTTGACTGAGGAAAGGTAAATAGTTGCAGAAGGGAAGACGTGGAATTTAATTTAAGAGGTCTGGAGCTGTAGAGCAAAGAATCGAAAAAAAATGCAATAATTGAACTCCAGGGAAATTCTGAGCCAGAGACACTGATTTGGAAATCACTTGTCATTGGAAATGTGAGAACAGAATAGAAAAGAAGTCAGTGTTTTGGCCAGGCTGTGCAGCAATAATAAATCAATCTTACCATGTCAGCAGAATAACATAATAAAATCGTGCTCCTGGCTCGGGGCAGATCACATGGCCTCCATCCTGTGTCTTTGCCATCTGGCTCACGCGCCTTCCGCCGTCACCGTAGCTGGGACGACAAGTGATACTTACTCCCCATGCACCTCCCATTGGCGAGAATTCGCCCTGTGGACCAATCCGAATGCCAGGAAGGCTGTTGAATGCAATCTTGCTGTGTATCCATGAAGGGGAAATGCATGATGGACACGTGGCAACGTGTTTTTCACAGACACAAAAGGCAGAGTTTCCTGGACTTGGCCAAATGAACATGAGACAGGAGTCTGGACAAGGAATGCCCACTGGTCTTCCTATGAGCTCTTAGCAGTTTATAATAGTTGGAAGGGAAACAAAATTGAAAAGAATTCCTCTCAATGATGAGCTCTTAGGAGCCTCTGGATCTCTGCTTTGGTAGGCGTTGAGTGTCCTCAGGGTCTGTCTCCTTCACCCTGGCTCCGATAGTCAAGCTGCACTCTTGCTCATCTCTCATTTGAGCTGGAGTTGGCTGAAATAGACTTAAAACACAGCCACCGTGGCGCAGGAAATTTTGCAGAAGAGGGGGCCAGACAGATTGTAAGAGTCACAGGTTGAACATCATGCCCAGAGGCATTGCCTCCCCCCAATAACTGACTGCTGCTCCCACAACGTGTACCCCACAACTCCATGGGGAATACCAGCAACTCCACAGAGGAGAGGCCCCAGTGGAGTGGGGACAGGGACGAGGGATAGATGGTACCAACACATGATGTATCCATACTAAGTATGTTTGTAATAAAAAAAAAATACAAGAATTTCTCTCAAGGACTCACATGCAATGTTTGTTTAACCGTCTTTCACCTGGGACACTTATTTAACCCCTTAAGCATGCATGTCCCAGTGGTCTCTAAGTTTCTTCTGGCTCCAACATTCTAGGAATCTTCCTTGTTCTCTTTTCTACTGTCACCTGTCCGGTATGCAAATGCCACAGAAAACTCAAAGGGCACTCTTTTTTATTTCTTTTTTCTTTATTAGTTTTGTATTCAGCAAATACAGTCAGTTTGGTACCATTATTAGGCTCATCCGTGACCTACCCCCTCCCCTTGGCCCCTCCTTGTTGAGGTATACGGGTCATGCATTGTGGAGTTAGCCCACAGTTATGGGTAAGCTAAATGTCTCTGCATATCATGACCCAACATGTGGCTCTGACATTCTTTCCGCCCCCTCTTCCGCAAAATTTCCCTGAGCCATGTTGGGTTCATTTTTGGTCTGCTTCAGTGATGAGGTGTTGGGGGCCTCTGAGGCTCTGTATATCTGATTTGGTAGGAGTTGATTTTTCTCTGTGCTGATCTCCTTCCCCCTTGTGCTGGTATCCGGTTCATCAGGAAAACAGCACCCTGGCTTGTTTCGCCAATTGTTCTTAGTTTCAGCCGGGGAAAGGGCGCTCTTGAAGCAACCCTTCTCGCCCTGTCCGACAACTGTGGAGTCTTCCCTGCCGTGCTTTCCATGAAGTCATTTTACCAATCTGGACAGAGAGAAGGTGCAGCAATGGGTTTTTCTGAAGACAGATATGTTTTTATATGTATAGCACGTAAATTATGTTTCCAACGATGAAATCTGGAACAAAACCAACTTCAGTCATGCTCCGTGTTCTTATAACTATTGGGTGCCAACTGTGTGTGAGCGATGGTGATGCTGTGTCAACGGAACAAGTCCCTGCCCTCTCAGAGCTAGGATTTCTGGCACGGAAGTGAGTGAATTCACAGCACAATATCAGCATCACAAACATTCCGCAGAAAAATAAAGCAGGGCCAGGAAGTGGTGGTAAGAACGGTTGTGTTAGGGTGATGGGTATTCTCTCCAGGAGCCGTGCAAAGGGCTGTGGAAAGAGCCAGGCAGCTGGAGGCGGCGACCAGGCCAGGGCCCTGGAGTTGGAGTAAGTGTGAGCGGACCACGGCGGCCGTAGACAGGAATGGAGAGCCAGCAAGATGATGTACAGTTTAAGTTTTGGTCCGGGTTGATGAAATGTTGAGTCGGAAAGAGAGAGGACCTTGTGTTTATGTTGCTGAAAATCACCACGATGCTGCTTGAGGACTGACTATTCATGAGCAAGGGTGCAGGCAAGCAACATGTAAAAAAATAAAAGCCAGGGCCGGGTTGGAGAGATGGCTTAGCGGTTCAGGCGCTTGCCTGTGACACCAAAGCACTGGTGCTCAGCTCCCCAGGTCCCACGTAAGCCAGACACACAGTGATGCAAACAGGCAAGGTCACACTTGTGCAGAAACGGTTATTGAGTACAGGGGCTGGAGGCCCTGGCACACCAATCCCCCCCACCCCTCCCTCTCTCTTCCTCACATAAAAAAAGGCCAGTCTATTGGGCTTGCCTCAAAAAAAAGAAGCCAAGGTCCAGAGCCTGCCTGGAAGGAGCCTCCGTGCAGAGGGAGGTCAGTGCTCAGGAGCAGTTGTAATATGCTGAGGGCACTGCTATGCTGACTGTGTGCACGTGGTGCCCAGGAGGAGGGGTTACCAGAGTGGACCCAGGGATGCCTGAAGACTAGCCAGGGGCTGGCACACACGGCAGAGAAAGTCATCAGTACAGAGCGAGCGTACTCTTCTGTGCTTGTCAAACCTGACTTCGTTTTTTCTTTCTTTTTTTTTTTTTTTTGGGGGGCAGTTTAACTGAAGAAAAGAGCCTCATATTAAAGGAATTTGACAAGATACCTAAGCAGGGGGTAAGTATTAGATGACCTAGAGTTTATTAGGTGCAGGTAGATTGACGCATTCCTTCTTAAAGTATCTTTATCATTACAAGTGGGCCCTGAAATATGTAAAAGACCAAAAATCCCTAACCATTGCTAATGCTTAAAAGCGTATCTACACCCTTCTGGAGAAATCTGAGTGGTACCTGAATGGTGTCTATAGCAATGCTGGGTTTAGTTAGACAACATCTGCTTTGTTTCCAGAAGAAAATTAGGTTTCTATGGTGGGTAATTTAAAACACTATTTCCTCCTTAACTTCTACCCACATAGCTTTTTTTTAACATCTCAGGTTATTTTATTTTAATTAACTTTATTTATTTGTTTTTTTTTTTTTTTTTTTTTTTTTGAGGTAGGGTCTCACTGTAGCCCAGGCTGACCTGGAATTCACTTTGTAGTCTCAGGCTGGCCTCATACTCACAGTAATCCCCTACCTCTGCCTCCTGGATGCTGGGATTAAAGGTGTGTGCCACCATGGATTTTATAAGGAAGTTGTATCACCTAACAAGACACCCCAAAACTTGGTGGCTTAAAACAATCATTTCTTTTATCCTTTAGAATTTTTTTTTTTTTTTTTTTTTTGGTCTGGGTACTGGCTCAGTGGGCTGGGTGGTCTATGATAACTTTAATTTCAGATCCTCAAGTCCCTTGTAACTAGTTAAACACATGATAATCGAAGGGTTTCCAGCCTCAAGACAAGTCCTAACATACAGAAATGTTTTTTGAGCCTCGGTTTAAATCATTTGTTATATCCCATTAGTTCAAGTTCACATGGCCAAATCTAGGGAAGAAAGGTCCTCCCTCAAAGTGCAGAGGATAGACACGTTGCAGATTGGCAGGTATGTCCTGAGGACCAGGAGGAATTTATGGCCATTTTTTTGTGACCTACCATAGAAAGTAAATAGAAAAGATTGCCATATTTTGCTTTGCCTCCATTTTCTGAATGGTGCTATTTAAAAAATTTGTCATTGGGTGTCTCATTTCCTGGCCAACTCACAAAAGCCCATTTAGCACTTAATTAAAAACTACTTATTCTGTTAAGTACATCTAACTACCCTTTGCAATATAGATTTTTACAGGGCAAAAATGATTTCAATATTTTTGTTGCGGATTGTAAGTCATTAATCTTACTCTCTTCTGTTGTTTTGTTGTTGTTGTTGTTGTTGTTGTTTTGTTTTTCGAGGTAGGGTCTCACTCTAGTCAGGCTGACCTGGAATTCACTCTGTAGTCTCAGGGTGGCCTCGAACTCACAGTGATCCTCCTCCCTCTGTCTCCCGAGTGCTGGGATTAAAGGCATGTGTACCACGCCCAGCTTTGCTCTCTTCTGGAAGCAGAAGGAGGCATCATAGGAAACTCAGAACGGCTAGATCCAGTCATCACTTAATCACTAGTAGCGGGTAGGCATTCTTAAGGCAGGCTTTTCTCCTGTAAGTCAAACCCTCTCTCGAGTAAGGCCTGTATATCATGACCTGTGAGTCTGAGGCAAAGGGCATTTGGGAGAGTGTGCCAAAGCTACATAAGGATAAATGGGGGCTACAGTCTGGAAATATGAACCCCTGTATCATCGGTTCCTAGGTGTGATTCATCTTTACCATAAGCCAGGTAGTCAAAGACTATTTGCATCTAATTTTGTGAAATCACAAAGCTATGAGAAAACAGGGCGCACACCTTTAATCCCAGCACTCAGGAGGCAGAGGTAGGAGGATTGCCATGAGTTCGAGGCCACCCTGAGACTACATAGTTAATTCCAGGTCAGCCTGGGCCAGAGTGAGACCCTACCTTGAAAAACCAAAAAAAAAGAAAAGAAAAGAAAACAGAATAGATATTTTCATTAGTAAGTTTTGGTATGTAATAAAAATCAACTCATGGGCAGGAGGGATGGCTTAGAGGCTAAGGCACTTGCCTGCGAAGCCTAAGGACCCAGGTTTGATTCCCTAGTACTCACATAAGCCAGATGTAAAGGTGGCACACGCATCTGGAGTTCATTAGCAGTGCCTGGAGGCCCTGGCATGCCCATCCTCTCTATTTCCCTCTCTCTCTCTCTCTCTCTTTCATAAATAATAAATAAATAAATAAAATTCTTTTAAAAATTCAACTCAGAAATGGAAACATGAGAAACACAAAACACTGGTTTAAAAATGACTTTAATGTGAGATGCTTGTTAATACCGCATAATTTCCATGCCTTTATTGAAGATGTCAGAAGATACAAGTTGCTTTTAACTCTGAGAAGTAATCGATGAGTCTCAAATATCTAATAATCAAGACCTCGAGTGAGGTGCTGTTCAGTTCAGTTTTTAGGACAATAAACAGCCAGCTCCCTGACTGCTTATTTCCATGACTTGAAGGAAATGGAGAAGAAGATGAGAGCCTTGAAGGAAAACACGGAAGAGCTGCGTAAGGAGACAATGCAAAAGAGGTTGGAGATCAAGAGTTTACGGGAGGATCTGGCATCTAAGCAAAAGCAGTTACTGAAGGAGCAGAAGGAACTTGAAAAGTTGATGGAATACCAGGTGGTCCTAAAGGTAAGCTACCAACACTTCACGAACACTTACCTGCATGGATGCGTAACTACGCAGCGATCACAGTCACGTACGTTTGGCAAAGAGAAATACTGTCACACGGACTGAAACATGCCTTGTGAAGCATCAGTGTTTGATGGCTTCATGCTACTTGGAGCCCTAACCCTGGGGGAACAGGAACCTCCAGACCTGCAGGTTAGTATCAAAAGTCAGCAACTTAACCCGGCGCAGTGGCACACACCTTTAATCCCAGCACTCAAGAGGCCACCCTGAGACTCATGCCTCTGGTATGAGTCTTAGGCAGGCTTCCCTAGATGCAGCAGGTAAGGCACAAGAGAGAACGTACACACATGTGCACATATGTGTGCATGTGGAGGCCAAAGGTTTCAGTCACTCCTCAGGGACCATCCACTTTTTTTTTAAAGATAGGCCTGTAATTCACCAATTAGTCTACACTGGCTAGCCAGCAAGGCCCTGAGATCTTCCTGTCACCACCTCCCAAGTACTGAGATTATAGCATGCATTTTTACATAGCTTCTGGGGATTGACTCAAGACCTCATGCTTTCAAGCAAGCACTTCACCAATTGGGCTATCTTTCCATCCCTCAGGGCATTTAATAAAGGAAGAATTCTCAGAAGAATCAGGAAACTGAGAAAGTCAGAATAGAGCTAGGGAAGAAGCTGGGCAAAAATACAGTGATACAGTGTAGGGCTGGAGAGATGGCTTAATCGTTAAGGCTCTTGCCTGTGAAGCCTAAGGACCCAGATTCTATTCCCCAGTGCCCACGTAAGCCAGATGCACAAGGTAGCACATATGTCTGGAGTTTGCAGTGGCTAGAAGCCCTGGCATGCCCATATTCTTTCTCTTCTTTTCTCTCTCTCTCTCTCTCTCTCTCTCTCTCTCTCTGCCTCTTTTTCAAAAGAAAAAAACAGTATTTTAAAAAATACAGTGTATTGCAGCAGAATTCTGGTCTCTTCCTGATGCCAAGGAAAATTCCAGATCTTGAATTGCACCATAGGGCTGTTCCCCACAGCCCAGGGGCATGGGATGGGCTACTATATCGCATCACATCAGCCAGCCACTGTTCACCATCTGCTCCCTATTTTCCTTCTACCTTGCCATCCCATTCCCTGGCCCCTCTCTCTGCTCAGCCAGTGGCAATCCAAGCAGAAGAGAGTGGGTTTCAGCTGTAAGTTGTCAGTCCCTTAAGCATAGGTGGGGAGCATGTATCTCCGAAAAGAGGGTCTGAGCAGGGTACCAACAGTAGTCATTACGCTATGTTACCTGCTCTTTAAAATAGTAACAGATATGACAGTCTTCTAAGGTCAGTGTGAGTACTGTGTGGAATAAAGTACATGGGGCAGATAGAATTCTACATGTTGTCTTTTTCTCTCTTGTTGTTTCTCTTAATTGACTCCATAATTTAACATGATTTTATTTCTTTGCTAGGATGAAGTGGTCCACCATCAGGCTGTTCCTGTACAAATTACAAAGGAAATAGAAAAAATGACACGCAAAAAAGTGTATGCTTTAATCATTTCATTTTTTAATTCCTCCTAGCCCACTGCCCCCCAAGTAATGTGTGCACACATAGTAATTTTTAGAAATTATAATTTTAATGTCGGGCGTGGTGGCGCACGCTTTTAATCCCAGCACTCGGGAGGCAGAGGTAGGAGGATTGCCGTGAGTTCAAGGCCACCCTGAGACTCCATAGTGAATTCCAGGTCAGCCTGGGCTACAGTGAGACCCTACCTCGAAAAACCAAAAAAAAAAAAAAAATTATAATTTTAGAAATATCTGTTCTTGGTCCTGTTTAGGTCATATTTGTCAAGTTATTTAAAAGAAAGTACAGTGGATTACTATCATTAATCGTGGGGCAAGATTCTGCTTCCAACTTATAACTCATATTTTTATAGAAAGCTCAAATTGATTTTAACACACCTATGTATGAACTATTTTAACTTAGAATTTCAGAAGTATACTAAGCTAGCCAAATAGTATGTCTTTGACTTACCACCTATTCACCCCAAGACATTCAAAGTAAGTGTGAATATGGAGATCATTATAGAAATTCTCAGGGATTCAATATTTAAAAAAAAAAAAAAAAAAAAGAATCAGGGCTAGAAAGATGGCTCAGCAGTAAAGATGCTTGCCTTCAAAGCCTAATGACCCGAGTTTGATTCCCTAGTATCCACAGGAAAGCCAGATGCACAAAGTGGCGCATGCATCTGGAGTTCGTCAGCAGTGGCTTAAGGTGCTTGCCTGCAAACCCTAATGACCTGAGTTTGATTCCCCAGTACCAGCATAAAAGCCAGATGTGCAAAGTGGTGCATGCATCTGGAGTTCACTGGCAGTGGCTAGAGGCCCTGCCTCACCCATTCTCTCCCTCTCTCTGCCAGGTGTGATAGTGCGTGCCTTTAATGCTAGCACTTGGGAGCTCAAGATAGGAGAATTGCTGTGAGTTCGAGGCCACCCTGAGACTATATAGTGAATTCTAGGTCAGCCTGGGGTAGGGTGAGACCCTACCTCAAAAAATATGAATATAAAGACATTCTGCAAAAAATAAAAGGACAATTCTAGGGACTGATCATAAAGAGAGAAAACAAAATGATGATTCTAAAAGCCAAGCTCCCCAGAGCCAAAGTTGAGAAATTCAGGTCAGGTCCAGGAAGCTAATCAGTACAAGGAAAGAAATACAACAGATGGTGGCAGCCAAGATCTGGGGAAGGAGGAGGGAGGCTGGGCAAATTCCTGCCCTGTGGCCTTCACATTGTTCTAAGATCATTTTCTGCCTGATAACAGGAGAGAGCACAAACTCAAAGTGTGTGTGTGTCCCCTGCAGAGAAATGGAGAAGAGAAATATTGCCTTGGAGGGTGAAGTTAGACAGCTAAACGAGTCTCTAAAGAAAGTCGAAACCAAAGGTAATGCTCTCATGGAAGAAAAGGAGGAAGTCATAAAGGACGTTGAAAGCAAGCGAGCCTTACTGGAAGTCAAAGAACGAGAATATAACCAGTTGATTAAGTTATTAGAGCTAACCAGAGAGACTGAAGCATCTTCACTGACTGAAAGGTTAGCTACATTCGACTATGTCCTGTCACCTAAAATCTTCAGTATATTTTTAAGGTTTCAAACACATCATTGCTCTTATGTTGATTCAAACCATAACATGCTATATTTAATAAAATTTTTAAATCACTTTAGCATTAATTAAAAATATAGTATCAAAACATTTTGAAATACTTTTCCCATTCTTTACTGATAATCTTACTCAGTTTTCTGGTTCCAAATTTAAGGACAAAAATCCACTGTATGCTCTACTTCCTAGAAAATGATATTACTAAGAGTGTGCTATGTTCAGACTTGCGAACAAACGAATGGTGTTTCTGAGGATAATCTCAACTTTTTCCTGATGAGAAAGGTTTCATGGTGTGATTGCTTCTCTGCTGGAAGCATTTTACTTCCTGCTTTTAAAAACAAAAACAAAAAACTGGAGATTGAACTCAGAGCTTCATCCACACTAGGCAAGTGCTGTACCAGTGAGCTACACGCTACTTTCTACTTTTAAGTAAAATTTCAAAAAAAAAAAAAAAACTGGGAATTTGTATCTCCACCAATCTGTCATTACATTTGTGGAGGGGAGGGTTGTAAGACTGCCATTCTAAATACGAAAGCACAAAACCTGTTACTTTTGGCATTACTTATAATTTACAACTGTAATGTAAGGATAGCTCATGAATATACTGAGCAGGTTATGCTGTCTTTGGTAAGTTTTGAAAAACTTACAAGACAGCTGGTGACACATCATTTTCTTTTTTTTCAAATATATATATTATTTACTTATTTTTTGAGAGTCGGAGAGAGAGAGAAAGAGAGAATGGGCGTGCCAGGGCCTCCAGCCACTGCAAATAAACTCCAGACCCATGCGCCCTCTTGTGCATCTGGCTTACATGGGTCCTGGAGAGTTGAACTGGGATCATTTGGCTTTGCAGGCAAATGCCTTAACTGCTAAGCCATCTCTCCATCCCTCATTTTCTTTTTATAATATTTTATTTATTTGAGAGAGAGAGAGAGATTGGGCACACCAGGGTCTTTAGCCACTGCAAATGAACTCCCGATGCATGTGCCACCTTGTGCATCTGCCTTTATATGGGCACTGGGGAATCAAACCTGAGTCCTTTGGCTTTGCTAGAAAGCACCTTAACCACTAGGCCATCTCTCCAGCCCACAAACCATTTCTTTTTATTGTATGGCTTGAGTGCACATGTGTCTGCACATTCATATGCATACGTAGGTGAGGGTGCACATGTGTGTTACACTACTGGTTTGAAGCCCGATGTCTTCTGTCACACTCCACTTGATTCACTGAGGCAGGCTCCCTCACTTGAACCCAGAGCTCACTGATAAAGCTAGTCTAGCAAGCCAGCTTGCCTTGGCAATTCCCGTCTCCACCTCCTCGTATTTCTACATACCATCTCTACCTACCTCCAAGCACTGGAATTCCCTGTAGCCACCACACCCACCCAGAACTTTTGTGGGTGCTGGAAGTCTGAACTCGGGTCCTCACACTTGGGTAACAAACTTTTTATTCACTGAACCATCTCCGTACCCCTCAAGTTCATCTTCATTTTCTCCGTTTACTTGGACAGAGGGATGTTGGATCTCAACTTACGAAACTGTCTCATTGACAAGCAGAACTACCATGATGAACTTTCCCGCAAGCAAAGGGAGAAAGAACGAGATATTCGCAATTTAAAGAAGATGGAGCTCCTCTTGAAAGTGTCCTTGGATGCACTCACTCAGACTCAAGCCATGCATCATAGGCTCATACTAGAGGTGGGTGCAGAATACACCATCTCACTTTGAAACTCACCACAATCTTGTTTGCTGTTTTTCGAGGTCGGGTCTCTCTCTAGCCCAGGCTGACCTGGAATTCACTATGTAGTCTCTGGCTGGCCTGGAACTCACAGTGCTCCTTCTACCTCTGCCTCCTGAGTACTGGGATTAAAGGCGTGTGCCACCACGCCTGGCTCAACTTTTCTTTCTTTTTCTTCGAGGTAGGGTGTCACTCTAGCTCAGGCTGACCTGGAATTCACTGGGGTTAAAGGTGTGTGCCACCACACCCAGTTCACCACTCTCTTTTGAGTAAAAGTATGTTGTATTTTCACTATCGATAGAGGAAAAGAAAGAGTGACAATGAAATGGCAAGATTTTTAAAAATATTTTTTAACATTATTTATTTATTTGAGAGAAAGAGGGAGAGGAAGAGAATGGGCACACCAGGGCCTCCAGCTGCTGTAAATAAATTCCAGATGCATGTGCCACCTTGTGCATCTGGCTTACATGGGTCCTGGGGAATCAAACCTGGGTCCTTTGGCTTTGTAGGCAAGCGCCTTAACCACTAAACCATCCTTGAAATGGTAAGTTCTAACTCGTGAAGCTTATTAGACTATTGATAGTCCTATGATATTTTTCAATCTCTTTTTTTTCTAGCCCCAGACTAGCCAGATTTCTTGTTTCCATCAGACATCAGCCTGGCCAGGAAAGCAATGCAGTTCTGGAAGAGCTAGAGGGTTCACCACACAGTAGAGCTGAGGGCATCACTGTCTTTGCAGGTTAAGAGTCAGATCCCTCACAACTGAGGAGCAGGTCCAGTTGTATAAATATCTGTGGTCATCTGGTCGGTCACTCCACCTAGCCAAGAACAATCAAAACCTAATATTGGGCCACCTAGATGATTCTGTATGACGTCAGAGGTGAATTCCAGTCAGAGGATGCTCCTAACAACAGGTTCTCTTTTACTACCTCTTGTTCCCATGGCCACAGGTTTGGTCCTGCTGCCTTTCATTCACCTCTGTCTTGGCCAGCAGCCCCAGTGCTTCAAAAGGGCAGAGGCTCCTTGAGTGGGCTTCCCCGTATCCTGGAGCCTGCATTATACGTTCTTCAGTGACAATGGGATCAGATCTCTGAGATGAGTCCAAAGACCCTCACCCATTCGCTTCAGGATTACTATTTGCCAGGGCCTTGTGGAGGTCTGCGATCTCAGAAATTTAAACGGGATTCTGCAGCTTTCCAACTCTGGTAGTCATACCCAGTCCTCACCTATGCCCGGTTCTCCACTCCTTCTGGAACATTTGTGTTTCCTTGTACCCTTTGCAGTTGAGCAGGGCCACTAGTTCAGGCCAGTGACTTGTGGACAGAAGTAACACTTCACTTTTAGCATGGACCATCTGACCAGTGAGACCTTCTACCTAACTATCCACCCCCCCCCACCCCCACCGCTTTCCTGTTGTGATTATGGAAGGAGGTGATAAAATGGAATTTCTGTAAGATAGGAAAATCCAGGAATACTGAGCCTATAGAATTCTTGAAGACTCACCTTAACCAACCACAAGCATTGGAAGAAACAGCTTTTGATATTTAAATCCATGATTTTGGAAGAGGGTATTAATTTCTGCAGTGTAACTTAGCCTGCTCTGAGTGAAAGACCAACTTTATGTAAAGTTTTAAGAAATTGGCCACTGTTAAGACTTTTAAAATATTTATTTATTTGAGAGATAAAAAGAGAGGCAGATAGAATTGGGCACACCAGGGCCTCTAGACTCTGCAAATGAACTCCAGACGCATGTGCCCCCCTGTGCATCTAGCTTTATACGGATACTGGGGAATCGAAATTAGGTCCTTTGGCTTTGCTGGCAAGTGCCTTAACTGCTTAGCTACCACTCCAGCCAAGAGTGTTTTAAAGAGCTAGGACTTGGTCTTTCAGTCAGGTAGCACTTATAATCATTTTGCCCCTCTCTCAAAGAGACAAAAAATATCATTTTGTTTTTGCAAAAAAAAAAAAATAGACTAGCTATTTATGTTTATTACATACTTTAAGAAAGATCAGTTGACTTAAAAATATTTTTACTGATTTATTTGCAAGCAGAGACAGGGAGAGAAAATGGGCATGCCAGGGCCTCCAGGCACTGCAAGCAAACTCCAGATGAATGCACTATTTTCTGTATCTGTCTTTACATGGGTACCGGGAGATTGAACCTGGGTCGTTAGGATTTTATCTTTTTTTAAATCTCTGTAATCTCTAATTCTGTTAAAGCTTTTGCCTTAAAAGTTTGATATTTTTACAGTAATATCAGCAACAGTAGGATTTTTTGTTGTTGTTGTTGTGAAAGTTTGAACAGCATGTCCTTTATTTAAAACTTTTCCTTGACCAGGTGTGTTAGTTCAGTTTGCAATCCCAGTACTTGGGAAGTGCAGACAGGAGGATCAAGAGTTCAAGGCCAGCCTCAGCTACATAATGAGTTTTAGGTCTACCTGGGCTATGTGAAATCCTGTCTGAAAAAATAAACTAATAAATAAAATGTTTTCTTTTCCATGCTGGAAACTGGTAGGATCTTTTCTCTGCCTCCAGAATTTTAAATTTTCACAGTGATGTCTCACAGAGACTCTTCTCTTTTTACTCATGATGTTGGGGACTCAGTAGGTTCTTTACATATAACATGTCATTCCATTCTGAGACTTTATCTTGAACTTGTTTTCTTTGATTTTGTCTACTCTATTTTCTTTTCTCTGATTCTTAGAGTCCTTTCATGCAGTTGGTGGACCTTTCAAAAGTGTCTTCTAATTCCCTTGTACATATTGTTATCCCCCTCTTTCCATTTTTCTTTCTTTTTGTCTTTTTGACTTGCTACAAGGGAGCTTTCTTCAATTCAGTTTTTCTTTCCAACTCTGGCAAAGTTTCCTTCTCATTGCTGGAAATGATTTATTTTTGGCTTACAGTCTCGAAGGGAAGCTCCATGATGGCAGGGGAAAGGGTGGCATGAGCAGAGGCTGGACATGCCCTCTGCTACATCAGGTGTACAACAGCAGCAGGAGAAGGAGCCAAACTCTAGCAAAGGATAAAACCCCTAACCTGGCTCTCGATAATACACCTTCTCCAGCAAGGCTCCACCTCCCAAATTGCCACCAGCTGGGAACCTAGTATTCAGGGGACCTCTAATTCAACCAAGTTTGCAGGGGATGTCTAATTCAAACCACTGCAAACTCTTTTGTTCTTTTATCCTGTGTTGTCATTAGTATTTCTGTGAGTTTTTGGTTCTCAGAATCAATGTCCCCCCCCCCCCCCGCATTATTCCAAGCAAGGGCCTCTCACATGCTAGGTAAACACTCTACTGCTAAGCTCAGTTTTCTTATTTATTTATTCATTTATTTGTTTGAGACAGAGAGAGAGAGAGAGAATATGAATGGGCATGCCAGGGCCTTCAGCCACTGCAAACGAACTCCGGATGCGTGCGCCCCCTTGTGCACATGCGCTACATTGTGTGTTTGTGTCGCTGTGCATCTGGCTGATGTGGGACCTGGAGTATCCAACATGGGTCCTTAGGTTTCCCTTTAACTGCTAAGCCATCTCTCCAGCCCTCAGTTTCCTTTTTTACAGTATTATGTCAAGATGGAGTTTCCCTAGTAAGTCTAAACTGGCATTGAATTCACTCACAATGAATCCTAGCCTGGTCTCAAATAGGGATCTTCCTGTCTCAGCCTCCCAAGTGCTTGGATTTCAGGCAAGAGCCACCAATCCCGGCTCTGGCTCTTTCTTAGCAGTCTTGTCATTTGCATTTCAAATCTGCTCTTATCTCACTAACAATATCAGTGATAGTTTCTTCTTCCTGAGTAGGCTTTACTCCCTTCAAATTACGTTTTCCTGGGTTTTACTGTTTGTGTTTCCCTTTTTGGTTTGTGTTTGTCTTATTTTCATTAGAAAACTTCCTCTAATATACAATCTTGGCTCTCAGCTTCTATCCCAGCATGGGGCACCACCAAGCTAACTGGGAGCAGTGGCCAGTGGCGAGGCTTGTCACTAGACCCAAAATATGCAAGGAATGGCCTCAACTAAAAGCAGTCTACGGTGGATGTTCAAGTTGTTCAAGTTTTTACATATAAGTTATTTATATGATGACAGTACTAGCTATTAAGGTCACAAAATAGTTCCCATAGCATATAGAAATAAGACTGTCAATGCACCAAAACCTCTTCCTTCATTGTTCCTATGTTGGTGCCCTACTATCATAGTTTCCGTGAGCTATTTAACTTTCTCTTTGACCTTACGAGTTGCTACCCTGGCCACTGCTCACAGCTGGCAATACTTGAAAATAGGGATGGTCAGGCCAGTCACTCCCACGGGACATCTCATACTTGCGTGCAGTCCAGGAGGAAAAGAGCTAAAAGGTGAGCACGCAGGCTCTGGCTAGTCCTTAAAACTAATTTTCCCCAGAGACAGTTTGTTGACTATCTTCTGGCATTTGACTATGTGGAGAGACCCACCCAAAACTGAGATGTTTGGAAGAGTCTAGAAAAATATCAAAGGTAATTGCCCTTGACACTGAGGTTTGCTGATATCAAATAAGATATTTATAGCAACAGAATAATGTCTGATTTTTTTAACTTTTATGAAAGTTATGGGTGACTTTTCATGTACTGAAAATGTTTGGAAGACCAGCTACAAAATCCATTAACAGAAACTCCTGGGGAGTAGCAGTGACAACAGAGGGAGAGGGAATGATGACTTATTTAAACATTTCTATTGTTTGCTTATAATAAGTACTTTTTTTTTTTTTTTTGAAGTAGGGTCTCATGCTAGCTCAGACTGACCTGGAATTTACTATGTACTCTCAGGGTGGCCTCGAACTCATGGTGATCCTCCTACCTCTGCCTCCCAAGTGCTGGGATTTAGGGCATGTGCCACCACGCCTGGCATAAATACATTTTAAACCACAAAATGCTGTGCTATGAACAACAAATACAGAGCTAAAATGCATAATCCTTCCAAACCTGCCAACATGTGTAATCTGGGGCTCAAAATTGATCACAAATATCTCAGGCCACCTTCAGTCACATCATTAGAGCTTTGATACTTGATTGTTTTTCTGCTGTATCAGTCAACCTGTTTTCCAGATTGCTTTAGGAAGAATTCTTTTCAAAAGATACATCAGCTAGGTTTGTAATTTGGCTTTGACAAGTGTCAGAAGATGATTGTAGCTTTACTAAACAGAAGAATGTTTTCTTCATATAATAAAAAGCCCAGACAGGGCTTTATTAATGGATAAAGTACTGATCAAGCATGCACGGCGTCCAGACGTCAGTCAGCTCGTCAGCACTCATGTAGATGACGGGTGGGAATGGCGGCCAGACTATAACTCCAGCACCCCTCCCCCCACAAAAGGCAGAGGCAGGAGTCCCCAGGAATTCCCTGGGAGGCTGCTTAACTAGACTAGCTAAATGAATGAGCTCTCTAGGACCGAGAGACCCTGCCTCAGTCAAATAAAGAGGAACGGAGGAAGGCATCTTATCATTACTTTGTCCTTGCTGGAACAAGATACCAAACCAGAGGTCACTTATGGAAGGAAAAGGGATTAATTCGGCTTACGGTTCCAGAGCATCAAATTCACCGTGCTGGAGAAGGCACGGCATGCCTGAGCAGGAAGCCAACGTGACATTGTCAGACTGGTAGATAGACAGAAAGAGGCCAGGATATGAGCAGACTAGAACACCTCAAGGTCCACTCCCCAGTGACACATTTCCTCCAGCAAGGCTGAACTCCTTAAAGGTTCCACAACCTTCTAGAACAGCAGTACCGGCTGGGTTTATGTATTCAAATACATAAGCCTATTGGGGGGGATATTTTATTCAAACCACCATAACATCAACCTATAGCCTCCACACACATATTTAAAAAGAAAACAAAAAAGACATGGGGGCTGGAGAGATGGCTTAGCGGATAAGGTATTTGCTTGCAAAGCCAAAGGACCTCAGTTGACTCCCCAGAACCCACATAAGCCAGATGCACAAGGTAGCATATACGTCTGGAGTTCGTTTGCAGTGGCTGGAGGCCCTGGCGTGCCTATTCTCTCCCTCTCTCTCTCTCTCTTCTTTCCCTCTCTCACTCTCTCAAATAAATAAATTAAATAAACACACACACCAAGTAATCTCACATCACAAAAAGTCCAGAATTGAGCTAGAGAGATGGATCATCAGATAAAGGGCTTGTCATGTAAGCATAAGAAGTTGAGTGAAGAACTCCAGTGCCCACATAAAATGCTGGGCAAGGCGGTACATGTCTGTAATCCTAGTGCTGGGGAGGTGGCAACAGGGAATCCTTGGCGCTCATTGGCTAGCTAGCTGAAACAGGGAGCTCTCAATTCAGTGAGAGACCCTGTCTCAAAGAATAAGTGCTGGAGGGATAGCTTAGTGGTTAAGATGCTTGCCTGCAAAGCCAAAGGACCCAAATTCGATTCCCCAGGACCCATATAAGCTAGATGCACAAGCTCTGGTACGCCCATTCTCACCTCCCCCTCCCCACTTTCTCCCTCACTCCCTCCCACCCTCCCTTTTTCTCTAAATAAAAGAAAAAGTTGAAAGCAATTGAGGAAGGCACCTGACCTCAATCACTGGCCTCTACATATACACATACACACGCTCATGCACTGCACACATGTGTGTGCCCACACACATATGAACACACATTCAGACATGAACATGCCACACAGACAGTAATAGAAGGGGGAGGGAAGGAGGACGGGAGAGAGGGAAGAAAGGAAAGAAAAGGTCCAAAAATTCCTTTAGCTCCATTTTTGGTCATCCTTACCACGTTTCTCTATGGTCACAAGACGACAAAAAGGTGGGAACTGACTTCTCTGGTTCTGTGTTTTTAACAAGAAAATAGTTCCCCTGGACCCAATCCAGCAGACTTCACTTCTTGTCCTAACTCTTCATACTGTCACCCCAAATGCAAAGAAGTCTAAAGACTTCTTGATACACTGCAACTTGAAGCAACAATGAAAGTTCTGTTAATAAGGCCAGAGGATAACCATGAGGGAGCCAACGGGCTCTGCTACCAACTGCTCACCTTATTAACCTTTCCCACAAGCATGCACCTCTGCTGAAACTAGAGAGCTGAGTTTTATAGAGAATTTTTTTTTTTTTTGAGGTAGGGTTTCATTCTAGTCCAGGCTGACCTGGAATTCACTATGTAGTCTTAGGGTGGCCTCGAACTCACGGCCCGAGTGCTGGGATCAAAGGCGCATGCCACCACACCCAGCTCTGTAGGGAATTTTTAAAGGAATCACAGCAGCTGCAACCAGACATCACAACCGGATACAGTTCATGGTGGGGATGTTGGTACTTCAAAACAGTGCAAGGAATCAAAATGTCTGAGACCATCCCCAACCAGGAAAGGCTGGGGAACTTCTAGTTGGCACAGTAGCTAGTAAATGTACCCGCACAAGGTTCTCTCACAGCTTGCGAGCTTTCCTGGTCCCAGGTGGCATTCAGGTGCCCTTGGGGGCAGAGCGTGAGGGACAGCTCACTTGTCACAGAGGATGTTTGCTGGGCTTCTCTGTCCAGGACTCACTCTACTTTGCAGAGGGTAAGGTCAAACACTTCCCCTCTGACTTCTCTCCTCTGCCATGAAGTCTTCTCTGATCAGTCAAGTCTGTGCTTGAGCGCTCCTTGTGAGTCTGCTAAAGCCATGTTCTGTTGGTTAGAACCACGAGTCCTCATACTGTGATATGGGTTCCACAGGCCCAGACCTCATTTCCTGTCCGTGTGTGCCAGCCAGCATGGCAAGTACACCAAGGGAAGCAGGAAGCCCTGGGCTTGTATGCATGGGTAGGGTAGGAATGCCAATGATACGCTGAGTCACAGGGGCTGGAGCCTTCAAAAACACACTTGAGCTACATTGAAATAGCAACTTGACTATCAGAAAGATCCTGTTGGGTGACCTTTAAATCACAGAAGAGCATGGAACTCTCCTCATTGTATAACTTCTAGGCACCAAGGGTGAACACTGCCTAAAAATGTGTGCTGTCACTGTGGGAAAGGAACTATGAAGGTCGAAAGTCAAGTAGGTTCTTATCACCCCAAAGTGACTCTTCCTGTGGCCTTGGGTGGTAACCCTTCCTCATCAGCTGCGTGCAATTTCTCATAAAGTATTCTCTTGAACTTACTTTAACACATGACAAAAGTGGCCAATACAACAGAAATATAACAGTGAAAAGGTAGGTATCAACACAATAGGTAACAGGCTTACTTTTGAGTAAGAACTACCTAACTCCTCACCAAAGTACCACTCATAACCAACTATTCCCACTAATAACTACTAATTGGATTCTATTTTTCATAATTCCTAAGTGAGCTGAGATGTTCTAATAACTGTCACTTGCATAGTCATAGCATATGCAGGTTCCTAAGGTTCTCACTCGTGAATTAAAGAGGCAGTATGATGTGATAAGATCACAGGCTCTGAGATTCGTTGAAACGTCTCATTCTCCTCATCTGAACCACTGGACATAACAGTATTACCTCATGGCACAGGTGAGGAAAAAGTGAGATCACCCTTATACCTTGCCGCACGCTCAGTCAATGCACAAGCAATGCTAACTATTCCATAGAGAACACCTGCAACCCTACCAAGGAGGGTCCGCAATGGAATGGGGGCAGGGACAAGGGATAAGAGGGCACCAACACATGATGTATCCAGACGAAATATGTTGTTAATAATAAAAGATTTTTAAAAAGAAATGCTGGCTACTAAGATTTGTTTCTAAATGATAAAATATTCATAGTAACAAACTGCACTTTTGGCAGATAATGACATTTTAGTTTGCCATGATTTTATAAAGAAGAATCACATGATAGGAAGTTCCTGTAAGATTTTGAGAATCACGGTTTGCTTGCCATTTTTGAAAAGTTTGTGATGGGACTGACTACGTGACATTGAGCATTTCCTCGTTACCTAAGCACCTGTTTTAAATTTTGGTTTCTAGATGGAAGCTATCCCTGAAGATGACATTGCCCTACTGGAGAGAAGGAAAGAGCTCCAAAAGGAAGTTGAAATAGCTAAGAGAAATTTGGCCCAACAGGTTAGTCAACTCTCATTTAAGCTTCTATCTCAAGATGGTGAAGGTTGTTGAGGTTCTAACGTACTTCCCAGGACATCACCAGTAAGAGAGCCATCCTTCTAGGGAAAGACAGTGGAGAGTAGCTGGTTAGGTAGATATTGTGACACTACACCATAGGTATGTGTGGAAATGTCACAGTGAAACCTATCCATATATGCAACATTAATACACATTACCTTTAAAAATGTATTTATTTGAGAGAGACAGAGAGTGAACAGGCATGCCAGGGCCTCCAGCCACTGCAAACACACTCCAGACACATGCACCACCTGGTGCATCTGGCTTACGTGGGTCCTGGGGAATCAAACCTGGGTCCTTTGGGTTTGCAGGCAAGCGCCTTAACTGCTAAAGCCATCTCGCCAGCCCTGTATTACTTTTTAAAAGTAAAACCAGTGTCACTAATGAGAGCATTGCTCTGCTTAATGTGAACCTGTGTGTGTGCGTATGTGGTGTGAAGGGCTCAACACTGCCGCCTCAAGCATGCACACCAAGTGTTCTCTACTAAGATGCATTTCCATCCTAAAGCTCAATCCGTTTTTTGTTTTTTTTTTTTTTTTTTTGAAGACAACAAAGATGAGTTCAAAATAACAAAAGTTATACAGACTAATAAGATTTAAAAGTGGTCATCAGGGCTGGAGAGATGGCTTAGCGATTAAGGCATTTGCCTGCACAAAGTCAAAGGACCAAGGTTCAATTCCCCAGGACCCACATTAACCAGATGCACAAGGTGGCGCATGTGTCTGGAGTTGATTTACAGTGGCTGAAGGCTCCGGTGCACTAATTTTCTCCCTCCATCTCTCTCTCTCTCTCTCTCTCAAATAAAATAAAAACTTTTAAAAATACAAATAAAAAATTGTTATCAATTACATTTAAATTCAACAATGCTTTTATTTGCCAATGTCTACTTTCAAATTTCAAACTTTTATTTAGTAAAGCTACTATCAAAGTATTTTTAAACATACTTTTGTAGCTCTTCTTATTGTCACTTGAAAATATACCAAGAATAATTTCCATTACATCAACCCAATAATTTGCATCTTTTGTAAAATAAAGGGGGAAACAGAGTTAATTATGGTTTTTTTTTTAAGAAAATTTTTTCAGAAACTGAGTCAAAGTTGCTAGAACAGCAACTTGCAGAAGAAAACAGACTTATAAAGGAACAAGAAAATATGCGAGGCCTGGTCTTCAACCTCGTCCGTATGACTCAACTGAAAATTGAGGAAAGAGAACAGAAGTCGAAGGATTTCCTGAAAGCCCAGGTAACTACATTAAAAAAACATATTTTAGGTAGAATCTTAAAATCCTCCTTTTCAAAAATATTTATTCATTTATGAGAGAGAAAGAAGGCAGGCAGGTAGGTAGATAAGAAAGAGAAAATGGGCATGCCAAGGCCTCCAGCCACTGCAAATGAACTCCAGACACATGTACCCAACTTGTGCATCTGGCTTATATGGGTACTAGGGAATTGAACCCAGGTCCTTAGGCTTCATAGGTCAGCACCTTAACTGCTAAGGCATCCCTCCAGCCCCGTAAGTACATTTTTATAACCACTCACTAAATGACTGTCAGAGTTCAGGGGACCCTTATTTTAATGAACATTAATTAGAAAGCTGTAAGTAAGTCTTCAAATCCCAGTGACTGTAAATTTTCCCTGAACAAAACTCGATCACAAACCAGGCATGGTGGCACACATCTTTAATCCCATCACTAAGGATGTGAGATAAGTGGAGGATCACTGTGAGTTCAAGGCCAGCCTGAGACTACATTGTGAATTCCACATCAGTCTTACCTCAAAAAAAAAAAAAAATACGTTGAATAAAAAATCCCAGGATTCAAGTAACAGTAGTCAGCAGTCTAAATGTAAAAATGAAATAAGTCAGTCATGATGAGCGGAGGATTTGGACAGATGGTTCCAGTAGAATTACACAGGCCTCTCCAGTTCTCAGGGCCACAGATGGAATCGTGATTCACAGGTCAGATTTGCCTTGTAATGACTGAGAAGCAGAAGCATTCAACATGTTCCTCAAGTGAGCATCTTTCAAAGCAACACAGGTACCCTAAGCTGCTGCTTCAGGCTCCTACATAGTAGCTAAAATTTTAATATTAGAATCTGTTATTCCACAAAAACTATTGTATCAAGATTATGTTCAGTGGACTGGAGAGGTGGCTTAGCAGTTAAGTGCTTGTCTGCAAAGCCTAAGGACCCTGGTTGGAGGTTCAATTCCCCAGTACCCACGTAAGCCAGATGCACAAGTTGGTGCATGCATCTGGAGTTCATTTGCAGTGGCTGGAAACCCTGGTGTGCCCATTCTATCTGCCTCTTTTTCTAAAATAAATAAGTAAAAATAGTAAAATATTTTTTAAAAAAGATTATTCTCAGTATTAGTGTTGCCTATCATGCAAATCCCTGGGTTTGATCCCTTGACAAACAGACAAAAGTATGCATGTGTGAATACTTGCATATGTTCATATGTGCATGAATATGTGTATAAAGATGTGTATTATACATACAAAACATGTATGTATGTGTGTGTGTCCCAGCATTCAAGAGGTAAACACAGGGAGACTGCAAGTTCAAAGCCAGCCAGGGCTGTATAGTAAGTTCCTGTCTCAAAAAATAAACATAACCCATTACTAAAACAGAATTCTTGAATTTATCATATGATGCAGACATGGCTGTGTCTAAGTGTAACCTTGACTCTCGCTCTAGGTGTTCACGTGGAGGTGCGCTGGTGAGCACTGAGTTCAAACAGATTTTGAAGGGAATACTGTAGGAGAAAGCTCTAACAACCACAGCAAAAAGCAGACCCTTCAAATGCCTGTTTATTTTTTATTCATTTATTTAAAAGAGGAAGAGGCAGATAGAGAGAACATGGGAACACCAGGGCCTCCAGCCACTGCAAACCAACTCCGGGACCATATGCACCACCTTCTGCATTTGTCTTGTGTGGGGTTCTGGGAATTGAACCTGGGTCCTTCAGCTTTGGAAGCAAATGCCTTAACCACAAAGCCATCTCTCCAGCCCCAAATGCCTGTTTAGCAGCTCACCTTAACATCTGAGCAACTAGACGTCATTTCCCATGCTCGGCACAGGGAAAAGAGAAGGGATGTCAAGTGGAGAAGCAGAGAACAGGAGAGGCCACATAGTGAGAGTCACTCAACCCACGTTAAACAGCTGGAGTTCCACTGTGAAAGCCCAATGGAGCCCTTAGGATTGGGTTACCAGAGTGGGGGGACAAAAGGAAAGACAGAAAGCAGCCGAAGCAAAGGGGAAGGGGGGAGGAGCAGGGATGAGAGAAGGTCATCTTCATCAAGGTCAGGTCCAGGATGGGACTGGTCTAGAATAATGTTTTCCAAACCACTGGCTGTTTGTCATCTGGAAAGCTGTGTCCAACTCATGTGAGTTCTTCTGTGGTAGAAGACTTCCCTTTAGAAACTTCAGAAACATTAGAGGTATATCTTACTACCAAAAGAAAAAAAAAAGCTGGTCTATTTTACAAATTAGACAAATTCTGATTAATATTCAAAACATGTACGTGTTATCCTCTGTGTGACTAATCTATAAGAGCTAAATTCCATTATTAAATAAACAAATTCATAGTAAAGCATAGGACAGTTCTACGTTTTGAGGTATGGGCATCTGGACAGGAAAAATATTGTTTGTCCTTGAGTATTCCTAGCGCTGGGAAGTCCTCTGGTAGACGGTAGTGGTGGGTAGCTGTAGTCACCATAAGAAGGCATCCAGTCTCACTAGCTGCTTCATCACTGACTTGTGTGCATGCCAAATGAATTTTGCTCTCACTGTCCTTGAGAGAAGGGTCACCGAAACCGTTCACCCGAGGCCCTACCTATCTACGTAGCAACAGACTCAGTCTTTTAATGTGTTCCTTATCATAAAGGGCCCTGTGATTTTTCCCTTTAAAGAATACTTTTGATGAGTTTAGCACTTGGTATCTTTCTTAGGATTTGGGGGGTTTAAATGCTTTCTTTTTAATTTTTTTTCTAATTATTTATTTGCAAGCAGAGAGAGGGAGAGAATGGGCACACCAGGGCCTCTAGCCACTGCAAAGGAACTCCAGATGCATGCACCACTTTGTGCATCTGGCTTACATGGATCCTGGGGAATCGAACCTGAGTCCTTAGGCTTCATAGGCAAGCACCTTAACTGCTAAGCCATCTCTCCAGTCCCTGATTTCTTTTTAAAATATTCTTGTACAGCCCTAGAGCTGGTTGCACCATAGTGTACCATTATGTTAAAATAATAATAACAGAAAAGTACTTTAAAGCCATAACTCAGTCATTTACAAAATGCTGCAAAGGGTTCAAGGTCACATTTATCAAAACTCCCTATAAACCTGCTTCCTGTATCTATCTTCAATAAACCCCATGCTCACCCAGCTGGACCATGCAGGCTATCATTCACTCTTTTTGTTGTTGGTTGTTTGTTTGTTTCAAGGTAGGGTCTCACTCTAGCCTAGGCTGACCTGGAACTCACTATGTAGTCTCAGGGTGGCCTCCAATTCATGGCAACCCTCCTACCTCTGCCTCCCAAGTGCTGGGATTAAAGGCCTGCGCCACCATGCCCGGCTTCATTCACTCTTCTTTTGATAATTCCCCCAATTTTCCCATCCTGTGTAGGTGTTTTCCTCTTTCCTAGTTCCTCTTCCCTGAGTAACCCTTTGTCCTAGCCAGTGTGAAGCAAGCGCTCCAGCTGGTTTCAGTTCCCAACTGGTTTCCCATTCCTCTTACCCGGTCTGTGTAGCCCAGCGGGTCAGGGAGGATTAACAAATGGGAAAGGTGTGGGATGTCACTGAAAGAATTCTTGTTTGGGAGTTTGTTTTTGAAAAAATAAAATTGCATGCGCATGTGATGTGTGTGTGTGTGTGTGTGTATGCTCTTAGACACATAGGAGCAAGCGTGTGTGCAAGTACGCATTCGTGTGTATTCATATACACGTGGAGGCCAGAGCTCAGGGCCATGAGTCTTCCTCCGTTGCCCTCCACAATTCATATATATATGGTCTCTGACCCTTCAGGTTGCCTACTAGCTAGCCAACAAGTCCAAGGAACCCTCTTCTGACTCCCTAGTGCTGGGGAACATGCCACTGTGCCCGGATTTTATATGGGTTTGGAGGATCCAAAGTCAGGTCCTCAGACTTGCCCAGCAAGAACCTGACCAACTGAGCCATTGCCCCAGCCCTAGTTTTGGATTTTTAAGGTAGAACTCCTCTTTGTAGCCCAAGTTGACCCTGAACTTGTGCTGATCTTCCCGCCTCAGCTCCCTAAGTGCTAGGATTATAGACATAAGCTATCATGCTCACATTGTGTATTTCACATGCATTTTTTTTTACATTTCAGCAAAAATATTCCAATATTATTAAGGAAATCAGAACAAAGGATCTTGAAATTAGAATATGTAAGAAGAGAAAACGTGAAATTCACCGGAGGTAAATATATGCTACGATGATTTATCTATTTAAATGGGGGAAAGTTGGTTTTTTTCATTTTTAGCATTTCAAAGACCGCTTTGCATTCCCACAGACTCAGAGAGTTTGCTAAATTGTACGACACAATTCGAAATGAAAGAAACAAGCTTATTAACCTACTTCATAAATCTTACCAGAAAGTGAATGAAATAAGAGAAAGGTATAAAATGTCATTAAATGAATTGGAAATTTTAAGAAGCAGTGCAGGTTACTCAGGAAAGGTAAGAACTATGTCAGCCGTCGTCCTTTCAAAGCCTGACTTCTGACTCACCATCTCTGTAGATATGCTCCATAGAACGGGAGTCATGGTCTTCTAGAAAGCTTGAAAGGCCCTCGTCACAGGCAATAAGCTAAGCATCTGACCATGCTTTCTGATGTTTCTGTTTAGAAGCCACATCTTTTAAAATTTTGAGTCTTTATTTTTTTTAATTTTTTTTGTTGTTCATTTTTATTTATTTATTTGAGAGCGACAGACAGAGAGAGAAAGAGGCAGATAGAGAGAGAATGGGTGCGCCAGGGCTTCCAGCCACTGCAAACAAACTCCAGACACGTGCGCCCCCTCGTGCATCTGGCTAACGTGGGTCCTGGGGAATCGAGCCTCGAACCTGGGGTCCTTAGGCTTCACAGACAAGTGCTTAACCGCTAAGCCATCTCTCTAGCCCAAAATTTTGAGTCTTTAAATGAATGAAGACTGTAATATAGAATCATTTCCTACCATGGCTTGTTGATTTTCATTTGCTCAACTAGGAGGAAAAGCACAACCCTGATCAGTTGCATTTGGAGTTAGAAAACAAATTGTTAGTTGAGCAGCGTCCCCCAGTCATAGATTTAAAGCAAGCCGTGTGCCACCGACGGTTAAGACCAGTGGCTTTCTAGGCTCAACTCACTATCCTGCCACTTCCTGGCTGTGGGGCCTCGAGCAAGCTCACGTCCCGGGCTGGGCTCACTGTCCTCCTCTTGTAGGATGTTATTATTGAGTTGATCTATGTAATAACACTCAGAAGGGCATCTGGAAGATGGTGGTTGTATGTTTACCATGTGCTAATGTCTGCTGGACTCCTTCACCTGTGTTAGTCCTGATCTGACACTACCCAATCTGGATTTTTCTGTGGCCATTATTGCACAGTTGACATTAATAAAGGTCCTAGCAAGCAATCTCATTCAAAAAGTATGACTGAAAAGAAAACTGCAGTTCCCTGAGCCAATAGGAAAGTAAAAGGCCACTGATGGGCTGCATTGCTCCAGCCTGAACGATGTCCCCCATTCTGTCAGACATTGCCTCAGGTCCAACAGATCTCACAGGCAGAAGCTCCCTGGTCCTTGGGAGATGACAGTCTCCTGTGTTGACAAGGGGGTGGCCATGCCGTGAGCACAATGGCAGGGTTCTGATCTGATTGGAGGAACAATCTGTGACTTGTCCTGAAGAGCAGTACAGAGTGAGGACCATCACTGTGCCACTGTTACTTCAGGGGGCACTAAAGCAAAACCTGTGTATGTCTCAGACATCTTCCTTGTTTGTTTTTTAAAAAGAAAATCACGATCTTGTTCACTGCCCCATTATCTTAAAAGAAAGCTCCAAAATACCATGCTGAAGCATGCCAACAACGTGACCATCCGAGAAAGCTTGCAAAACGATGTGTGTAAAATCATGGCAAAACTTCAAGAAATGAAGGACAGGAAGGAAGCCCAGTTGACCAGCATGGACAGACTGGCCAGCACAATCACCTCCATAGAGGAAGAGATGGTACAGCTTCGCAAAAAGTACGAGAGAGCCATCCAGCGGCGAAACGAGAGGTAAAGCCCAAGGCCTGGGTGAGGTTAGCGTGCCGAGGGATCCAACTGACATACGTCACCCCTGTTTTCTGCCCAGACTTGACTGTGGGTAGTGAGCAACATGTGACATTCAGGCTTCCTTAACATTGGAAAGGAGCTGTGTACATTACCTAAGCATTTCTGTCTGTGGAAGGAAAAGAAGGGTAGGGACGTTTGAAGATCAAAGTCCTTTTTCAGACTCCCATTCGAGATACCCCTATAAATTGAATTATTTTTCTGTGTGGCTGACGTAAGTCTTTGGGACTTCTGTCCACTTTGGTGGCAAGTTTGGGCTTATATTTAATCAGCCCATTTCCATAGCTTATTTTCTTCATGAGTAAGACCTTTAGGACCAGCCCTATTTCGTCCAGGTTGCAAATATGTCATCTATCATTTACTGTCTTAGCCAGTCACCTAGTTGATCGTGCTCTGAGAAGCTGGAATGTGGGACTGGAGATCCCTGTAGTAATGGCATCTGCTATTTGGGTTTTTTTTTGTGTGTGTTTTTTTTAAACAAAATATATGCACTATTCCATGTAAGGCCCTGACGTGCTGGGCTCTGAGAGCACAGAAAGATGATAACCCATTGCTCCTCGTTTTTGTCATCATGAGGTCATAGTAAGACCATTTGGAAAAGAAAGAAGGCAAAAGAGAGAGCACGGTTAACTACACACAACTACCTGCATTATTAGGGGGAAGAGACATAAACAATTAAAGGTAGACCTTCAGGGCAGTGGAATGAAGACAGGATGGGAAGAGCAGCACTTTTTCAAAGGGCTGACAGGTGTTTTTCAAAACATCCTATTTGGCTAGCACAAGTCAAAACTTTGGGTCAAATAGTATGTTCCAGCCCTGGTCAGACCAAAGCCTTTGGAGTTAGAAAAAACATTTTTTAGTTTATTTATTTGAGAGAGAGAGAGAGAAATAGAATGGGCGAGTCAGGGCCTCTAGCCACTGCAAATGAACTCCAGATATGTGCATCTTGCCTATCTGGGTACTAGGTAATTGAACCTGGGTCCTTAAGCTTTGCAGGGAAGCACCTTAACCACTAAGCCATCTCTCCAGCCTAAAAATTTTCTTTTCAATGATACCCACTGGTTAGCATGATTTCAAAGGGTAGATTTTTGCCTGCTTATGGGGAAACTAATGGGACTGACAACTTAGAACACACTCACTAGAGCAACACCTTTCCTGGCCCCCTGCCAAGGTGCCTCTGCTCAGACCTTTGTAGGCAAGTTGGGCACAAGAAAGGGTCTATAGAAAATCAGACTTCAGACTCATTTTATTCATGCATTGGGAATTGGAACCTACCAAGCCACTGGGGCCAGCCTGCCTCATCGCTGGCCTCAGGGTGGAGATGTTAAATTCTTACCTCCCACCCACCCCCAATTCCCTCCAAAAAACCCCAGAGTGTGTGGTTTACCAGTCATCGGCAAATATCTTGTCTCCTGGAATTATGTTGTGTTGATGTGTATTGTGGGCCCAAAGCCAGAGGGAACCACAGTAATTAAATACAACAGTGGCCTCAACTCAGCCTCTTTCTCTGAATATGACCACAGTGGCGTTCAGCTGATCAAGCGGGAGGAAGAAGTGTGCATTTTTTATGAAAAAATAAACATCCAAGAGAAGATGAAACTAAATGGGGAAATTGAAATACATGTCCTGGAAGAAAAGATACGATTCCTGAAGCTGAAGATTGCCGAGAAGCAGAGACAGATCTGTGTCACACGGAATTTAGTGCCAGTCAAGAGGGCCCTGGACGCTGACCTGGCCGTGCTCCAGATTCAGGTGGGTGAGGGGTCATGCGACCCTCGTGGGCCGTTTGCGTCTCTTTCCCCCTTTACTATGACTTCTTCAGAACAGAAGCTTTCCTTATGCCCAGGGAAACCAAAGCACTTCAACTAGCTTAGTGGAGAATACCATTAACAATGAGAACTTCAGCATAACACATGGATTCTAAGCCATGATTGGCTCTACTGTTCAGGCAAACAAATTTCAGAAGCTCATTTTTTTTTTTTTATTGAGGATTTGAACACATGAATCTATTAGAATTGTATTTTCTTCCTATTGCTCTTTTGTTTCCCTACCATTTCTATTTCACTGAATCCCATCCCTTTTCCAAGTAGTCCTCCTTCTGTTTTGATGTGTTCAGTATTACAGGGGTAATGACCACTCTTGTGAGATCACCAATACACCAGTCAGTTCATGTCTGTAGGACCCTTTATGATCGATTATTTGGAATCTGCATGCAACCAAGCCATAAAACTAGTATTTGGAAAATCTATGGATCATATCTTGTTTGTAGATACATTGAAACACTGCCCCAGGATAGGGCTCTGGGCATCCTAGTGACACAGTCTTTTTGCACCTGAAGCGTTTTCTACCTTTCTTGCCATCTAGACCCTCTCAGGACTTAGCTCCACACCCAAGTAACCTAGGCTCTCAGTACCTCTTGCATAGTTATGTGGTTGATGTTTGGGGGTCATGCTGTGTAAGTCACGATGGTGTTGAAACTGCTCGGCTTCTCAGGGGCTGGGATTACAGGCATGTGCCCAGCTTGATATTTAGTTGTCTTGTCTCATAGAACTTGTTGCTTTTTAACTTGCAATCACATGTAATGACACTTTATTGACTTGGCCTTTTATATAAAGTAGAATATAGGCAAAAACTAAATCACGAATATAAAGCTACCTTCTTCACATGCAATGATACTGCTTTTATGAAAATCAAAAAGAGCCAGGTGTGGTGGCACACGCCTTTAATCCCAGCACTTGGAAGGCAGAGGTAGGAGGATCGCTGTGAGTTCAAGGCCACCCTGAGACTCCATAGTGAATTCCAGGTCAGCCTGGGTTAGAGGGAGACCCTACCTCGAAACCCCCCCCCAAAAAAAGAATTAAAATTATCGACCAATACTTTTTCCCACTGACTGAATGTACCAACAACAAATTCTGCCTATCATGTGTTTTCTAAAATGTCAGAATTGGGTTTTTTTATGGTTATGAAATTAATATGTTTAGCTAATGAAAATTTGGGAAGATACAACTTTTTAAATGAAATTTTATCCCCAAGATACTGCTATTAACATGATCAAAAATCTGGAAGTGATCCTTCCCCGAGTACAAGTAAATGTTTCATTGGTGTGCTAGGTCGAGCTTGGGGTCATTGTACCTCAGACTGACTCAAAGGACTTCTTAGAGCGGGCTGGCGGCTAGACTGTGACCGCAGATGCCTTGGCACCTGTGTGCTCCACAGAGCTGAGTGACCACCTCTTCCAGTGCATGCAAATGTGTCATAGTCTTGAGTCCAATGTTTGCCTGATTCTTAGCCATAAAATAACCCATTCATTTCTTTAGTAAGTGGAGTCCAGAGTAGGATCAATTTGCTGAACTATCTCCCAGGCTCCCTGTTGTATCCTGTTGTCTGTTTAAGCTATTATAGTTTTTTTTAAGATTTGATTTTTTGTTGTGTAAAAGTAATCAAGGATTACCTAATGAGATATGTTCCATCTTGGGATGCTAGAGCACTTTTTTTTTTTTTAAGAGAAAGTGAATAGTGTTTCCTCCACTGCCCCGTAGGAAAAGTTTGTTATGCAATCACTACATTTCTTTGTTTCTTAATTAAGAAAACTGCATATCAGTTATCTTCTCTTTGTTGGGACAAAATACCTGACAGAAATCAGTGTAAGGCAGAAAGGTTTATTTCCACTTAGAGTTACAGGTTTCAGTCCATCGTGGCAGGGAAGGCAAACTGCAAACAACCAATCTCAGTCCACAGTGAGAACAAGTTTACCCAACTTCCTCCTTTTGATATACAAGCCCAGGTCCTCAACCCATAGAATAATACAACTCACAGTTAAGGCAGTTCTGCCCATGGCAATTAACCTAATCAATGTAATCCCTCAGGGGTGATTCTAGCTCTTATCAAGCTGTCAATACAAACCATTACACCTAATCCAGGCATGGTGGTGCACGCCTTTAATCCCAGCACTCAGGAAGCAGAGGCAGGAGGATCATCAAGAATTCTAGGCTACCCTGAGACCACATAGTAAATTCCAGGTCAGCCTTGGCTAGAGTGAGACCCTACCTCAAAAAACAAACATTACACCAAGGGAACATTAAGTTGCTAATAAATCCTATCAATACTTTAAAAATTCATCAATTAAACTTCTGTCTACAAGTTACCTGGGCATGGTGTCAATTACTTTGAGAGCCACTTGAACTTGAGGAGACTATAAGATTTAGAAAACAAATGCTTGCCTAATGACACGAGTATGTGGTAGGGAAGTGGAAAGTAACACTGGTATCACCTCATTCTTCATCTCTTATAAAAGTAACTGTGGATGGTTTCTTGTTTTGTAGTAACCATATTTCTTAAATTTTCAAATTAATTTTATTGTATTTGTTAGAATGGGCATGCCAGGGCCTTCAAACTCCAGACACATGTGCCACCTTAGACATCTGGCTTATGTGGGTCTTCAGGAATTGAACCTGGATCCTTTGGCTTTGCAGGCAAACTCCTTAACCACTAAACCATCTCTCTAGCCCTTTAAAAGTTATTGATTTTTAATCTCTTTTTGCAGTAACCATATTTCTTTACCCACCTCTAAGTCTCAGTGATTCAACAACTATAGTTGATTCAAAAGGCACTTTAACAACAACAAAAATACAAAAGGCTGAGTTGGCCCAATAATGAACTCCCTTCTTTGGCAGGCCAGCCAAAGAGTCCAGCTTGTAGTATGTGAGCTCTCCTGCTCCCTGAAGGAGCAAAGTCTGATTTTAACCCTGTAGCCACACAGTGTCCCATGCAGTGGAGAAGCTGCTGGGAATTCGGCTCTCTGATGAGAAACTGCTACTGCCTTACTTGCAAGGCCAATCTACACACCCTTCCAGTCCCATAAGTGAAATTAAACACTGCTTACCCTTAAGTTCCAGCTCGTTCTGCCCTGTCTACACAATTTGTAGATTTAGTGAGGTGCCTCTAGTGTAGTTCATAGCACATCAGTGTCACAATTTGTAGATTTACTGAGCTAGAGAGTTAGATTTAAGGCTCATGTTTGTTTCTTGTTCAACAGTTTTCCCAGTGCACAGACAAAATAAAGGAACTGGAGAAACATTTTATCAATCCTGAGGCTAAGAACAGAATCCGCTTCATTCCGGGGAAAGATCTCACTGAAGAAGAAATAATCAAGAAATTAGATATGGTAAACACTCTTGCTTAAAAGTTGTACCTATGTGCCCCAGTTTCAGAGCCCTACCTCCTGGTACGCTGACAGACCTGCCCTTCAGTTCTCTAGTCACTAATGCCACCCTGTTGTTGCAATCTAATCCCAAATTCTGACTCAGACACTTGCCAAAAGAAGCCACAATCCAGTGGTTTTCTAGATTTAAAGACGTCCTGTTTCGCAGACCAAGAAACTGTTTTGGTTTCTTGAATGGGTACATTAATTTGCGTTACTGATGGGAACACATCAGAAGAATGCATGGTGGACAACAGACAGCTGAGGAGCCATAGTCCACCATAGGGGGAAGAACTCCCAGAGCTCTATGGAAAGGCTTGGGGAGGGGGATGCTGACATAGCCCCGCTCCAAATACTTTCTAGATGTATTTCAGCAACTAAGAACACAGTATTTCCCCAGTGGGGGTTGGGGCCAGGTAGGGCTCTAATGTGGAAAGATTTCATCTAACATCACTTTTCCCATCTTGAAATCCTCAACTACAGCTAGAATTTCAGCTGGCAAAGAAGGAGGAGAAGTTACTAGAGAAGGAGTTCATCTTTGAACAGGTGTCCCAGCTCACCAACAAGCTCAAAGGCAAAACTCAGGCCTGTAAGAAGGACACGCTGCTTTTAGCCAAGAAGGTGTGCCTGAGGCCCCGCCTCCTCTCTGTCCCAATTTCCTCTTTCACCTTTCAGTTTCAGCCTGCTTGACTTATAGAGGGAAGCCCTGGAGAGATGGAGCTTCCTGACTAAGACACTGAAAATGTAAATATGGTTCCCGGAGAATGGCCCAAAGCCGGCCTCAGTCTCATTCCCTGAGTTAATTTATTTCACAGTGAGAACACCTAAGCTACTCAGTGATGCTCTGTAGGCTTCATTGAGCAGGGCAATGACCCAACTATGACAACTGTTGTTTTCATATTTCATGTGCAGAGTAAACTTCTTTCTAGTTTCTCTTAAACAGAAAGTCTCCCTCATGCAGGGGTCTGAATAGGAACCACTCCAGTACAAACTCAGCCAGACCCCACAACTGAAAAGGGACCAAGGACAACAGCAATCACACAGCTCCCAGCCTGGCTGCACCACGGGGTGGAGCCACTGCCACTTCGTCGTCACTAAGCTAACAGCATTGGGGCTGCAGACTCATAGCTGCCAGACTCTGAGGGGACAGTCCATACCCATGGCTTCTGTGGTCCCTTAAAGCTCAGGAATCTCAGAAGTTACTGAACACTTGCTCTGTACAGTCATGCTATCAATATCATATGAAGCTCATGCTGCCAAGTGGGGTGAAATAGAAAATGGCAAGTAATCTATGGCCCTATGTCCCCATATGTGAGCTCCAGAGAACAACAGTAGCTCATTTCTCTTAGCTTCCTCAGTACCTCAGAGGTTTAAAAAAGCCATGATGCACTCCAACTAGATAAATTTGTTTCATTTCTCCTCTTGTTTATAGCCAAGGCATTGGGTTCAATCCCCGCTGGCTCCTGCAGGGACTTTTCTATGAACTCCCATTTTAACCCTGTTCCTACAAGCAACAATGCCCCAGCCCTACAGATAGCCAGTATTTTCTTCATGAAAAGCCTATACCAACTAAGACTTGAACCCTTTCATTCCAGATGAACGGCTACCAGAAAAGGATCAAAGATGCTACCGAAAAGATGATGGCTCTTGTGGCTGAGTTGTCCATGAAGCAAGCCTTGACCATTGAACTTCAAAAGGAAGTCAGGGAAAAAGAAGAGTTCATCTTCTCTTGCAGTTCCAGGATAGAAAGAGGTCTACCACTAAATAGGGAGATTGAGAAAGACTGGCTGAAGGTACTTCGAGATGAAGAAATGCACGCCTTTGCCGCTGCTGAAAGGTCCCAGGTAAGCTTTGACCCCATTATGGTTTTTGTGAAGGGAAGGGCCGTTTTCAGAGTCAAGCCTCTCGTCATACAGGTTGACTGTCCCTTATCTGAAGTTCTTGGGGCTAGGAATTTTTTCAATTCAGACTTCAGAATATGTTGCATATACATAGAGATTTTGTGGGGCTCCACACCAGGTATAAATACAGAATTCATTTGTTTCATTTATACCTTCTAGAGGCTGAAGATAATATTTTAGTGTGCCTGTGACACACACTCAGGTGTGGAATTTCCTACATGTGACGTCACATAGATGTTCAAAAAGGTTTTTTTTATTTTTCTTTTTTTTTTTTTCGAGGTAGGGTCTCACTCTAGCCCAGGCTGACCTGGAATGCACTATGTAGTTTCAGGGTGGCCTTGAACTCAAAGCGATCCTCCTACCTCTGCCTCCCAAGTGCTGGGATTAAAGGAGTGCACCACCCAGCCCAGACTTAAAATTTTTTTAAATTTTATTTATTTGCAAGGAGAGAGAGAATAGGCATGCCAGGGTCTCTAGCCACTGCAAACAAACTCCAGCTGCATGTGCCCCTTGTACATCTGGCTTACATGGGTCCTGGGGAATCGAACCTGGGTCCTTTGGCTTCACAGGCAAACACCTTAAAACATTTTTAGTATCAGGCTAGAGAAATGGCTTAGTGTTCAAGACTTTGGACTGGAGATATGGCTCAGTAGTTAAGGTGCTTGCCTAAAAAGCCAGGGACCTAGGTAAACCAGATTCACAAGGTGGTGCATGTGGCTGGTGGTCCTGGCATGCCCATTCTCTCCCCTCCTTCAAATAAAATTTTTTTCACTCTGCTCCACAGAGTCTCAATAACCATTAGAAAGAAGTGTGTTACATGAAGTAGATTTGACAAGCCTCAAATCTTACATCCTTGGCTGACATGACTAAATACCATGGCTGTGATAAGCCTTTCTCCATAGGGTCTCTAATCTGTCCTCAAACCAAACCCCTGCTCACACCACACATGTCCATCTGCTGAGTCCTCAAACCTGATTATTGTTACCACAGCCTTATATATGCACATGGTATGCATCATGGACCTCCATGTCATCCCCCTTCTCCCACCAGTGACCAAGGTCTGGGTCTACCACCCAGTCCACTGGCACACTGAATGCCTAGTTTTTCTACCTACCTGTGACCTTTCAATAGTTTAAGACTGGAACTGGACATCCAGAGGACACAAATCACTCTGTTTGCCAAGCATCCTTGAAAGGATCACTATTCATTCTCTCACACAGGAAAAAGGCACACTACACTCCAACTGACCTGAGCCTAACTTCATGACAGCATTCAGAATTTACCTGTGGTGGCTCTATCACATGGGCTTCACTCTAGTGCCAAGAGCGTTTCCAAAAGCGCAGGCCAAAGACCTTGAGGTTCAAACCAAGCTGCCCATTAGTTTTCTCCTCTAGTTCCACTTCTATTACAACATTGGCTCATCAGTGACAAAGGAAAAGTATTACCCTGCCTCTGTCAAAAACGTGGGCATAGGGCTGGAGAGATGGCTTAGCGGTTAAGGCACTTGCCTTTGAAGCCTAAGGACCCAGGTTCAACTCTCCGGAACCCACCTAAGCCAGACACACAAAGGGGAGGCATGCGTCAAGTTGCACATGCCCACTAGGTGGCGCAAGCATCTGGAGGTCAATTTCAGTGGCTGAGGCCCTGGCAGACCCATTCTCTCTCTAAAATAAAAACGTGGGAATAATTAGAGCTTCATGACAGATATTGAGGTGCAGTGTGTTTGGAACCCACTATAACTCCAGCATCAGCAGTGTTGTCCATTCCACTGATGTGCAGCGGGGGGGAGGGGGGGAAGGGCTGTTGGGACCCAAGGGTGATGTAAGTTCGACCTTTCAAAGACTGAAAGGAAAACGTCTTCCTCCGCAGGAAGATGCAGAAGCAGAATATCGCCAGCTGCCCAATGGTGTTTACACCACTGCAGAGCAGCGTCCAAACGCCTACATCCCCGAAGCAGACACCACTCTGCCTCTGCCCAAGCCGTACGGTGCCTTGGCTCCTTTTAAGCCCACAGAACCTGGATCCAGTAGGAGGCACATAAGGAAACCTGTGATCAAGCCAATTGAAATCTGAATATGAACCAATCCGGGCTTCCTCACACCTACAGCCAAAGGACACGAGAGGGTGGTAAGACCACAGACCAGCCACAGTACAATGTGGTTTCCTTCTGCACTCAGTAAGTAAGTGCATTGTACAGACATGTTCAGTGAGACATAGAAGTGTTCAGCAATTATTTCAATGGGTGCATTCCAATCGCTTATATATTTACTCTTCACTCTCTAGAAAGTACAAAATAAACCTTGCAATGAAGTACAGAAATTAAGAGTGGTCTTTGGTAAAGGAAAAAAAAACACATAACACAAAGACAGTCCACTTGGCCAAAGTGGCACTTAAAGACTGTAAAAATCAGCAGTGAATCTGAAGTAATGTTGTGATTCTTTTGCTGAAAAAATACTTATGCTCTAATTGGTCTTAAAGTTCAATTTTCACATTACCTGGAAAGTGAGAGCTCATGATCAGTTTAAGCTCTGATACTAGATTTTTTTCAAAATTCTGTAATTTTGTGTATGAGAGGAAAGAAGTGAAAACTAGACAGACTAGTTCTACTTATGTACTCTAATTATATTGCATTTTACCCATGTGTATTTTCCTGATTCTGATACATTTTATCATGAGGATTCACAAGTGCAGTTAAAACTTATGTTTTTACATTGGCTAAATTATTTATACTGGTGGCAGTTACTAATTGTATTTCATGACTCTGGGAGTAAGAAATACCACTAATTAATTTGACTAAATCGAGTGTCCTACTCCTATCCTGCCAACGTGGAAGAAAATTTAACTTTTCATCATAAAGCTCTTACCTGTGAATGCCTATGATAAGTAACACTGCACAAACTATGCAGTTAATAAATACTATATACTTGAGCATAAACATGGAAAAGAAGGGCTGGAATCTTAAATGTCACGAAGGTAGCTGCCACCATGTACTGAAATGTCTCAGATCACAGTCAAGAATTTTTTTAATCTGGTCCTAAAAAGCATGCAGTGGAGAGGGATTCCAGGTGGGGGAAATGACCTGATAAGGCCCAGTGACTGGCTTAGCTGTGTTCACATGCTGTAGGGTCAGAGTTGGAGTGGAATGTCAAGAAGTTTGCATCTTATCCTTTTAACAAATAAGCAAGTTATTGAATATAAGCACAGTGACAAGGGTCAAACTTTAATGTGACCAATAAATTTGACTTTAGAAAGTCACAGGAACAATCCAATTATGGAAGATAATGAAAGAAAAATCCACCTTAAAAATGTAGGGAATAGTGCTTGGAACAAGAAAAAGAAAAAGGTGCACCATTGCAAATAGCATATAATGAGCAGAAAAAAGTCACATAAGAACTTTGCTTGCAGAGAGGATTTTTTTAAAAAAATACCTTTTTATTTATTGACAAGAATGGGCATGCCAGGGCCTCCAGACATATGCATCTGGCTAACATGGGTCCTGGGCAATCAAACCTGGATCCTTTGGCTTTGCAGGTAAACGCCTTAACTGCTAAGCCATCTCTCCAGCCCGCAAAGAGGATTTTTAAAAAACTGAATTGGACTAACTTGTAACAAATAGTAATTTTTACATACACTATTGCCACACTGCTGATCTGGCTACAAGATGCTCAGCCTTGATAACCATCATGTATTTGAACATAAAGGAAATTTCTACAGGACAGAACAGTTCTTAACAGACAGCAATGATTTCAGAAGTTAAATTAACATACCAATTAATAGTACTTCAAATCATTAAAATTTCACACATGCACCAAGGGAAAAGTGGTAGGTAATAAGCTAAGCCCAGAAAGTAATTGCACTTACAGACCAGGTGGAAGTCACTGGAAAAAAAAAAAGATGGACTTAAGATTTCTCACATAGAAAGCCTATGCTCTAGATATCCAATTTTCTCAGAACCACTTATTGAAGACACTGTCTTCTCCCCATTCAGTCTTCCTGATCCTTAGAAAAATAGAGTGAATTCCTACTAGAAGATTTGACAAATAAAAATTCAAATAAAAGCAATAAACAAATTTCCAGTTTAAGCACACAGGAGCACTGTATATTTCTTAACATGACACTAATATGTAAATAAAGGTGCTATTCAATAAGTATTGAAAATAGCAAAACTACACAAGGGCCAAAAAAATAATCTCAAAATATTAGAAAATATTTGACATACCATGAATAAAAAGGGGCCTAACTTGCTCATTTAAATGGCTAAGAAAAAGAGTAAATGTTTTCTAAGAAAATCTATACTCAAAAAGCAAGTCAGGAAAAGTGCTGAGTAATAACAAAATGATAAATCACACTTTTACAAATATAAAAATACTAAATATAGTTTCATCTGAACCATCATGAAGACAAAACCCTACCCTACATATGCACAAATTACTATTTGTTATCAATTGTTCTACATTGGAGATCAAGCTAATTTAGTCCAAGTTCTACCTAATACTCTTGGCACCATTTAATTTTTCTGCTAATTATATTGTATATTAATTAATATTAATATTATATATTAATTATATTGTCAGTGGCTCATCTAGTTTTTGCTATTCTAAGCACTGCTTCTAATTTTTTTAAATATTTTGTAGTATAACAGACTAGCATTTTGCCTAGTGAGCCACTAGAGAGAGCAGGATTTATACTATTTTATATCTTCTTGGGCCCTTGTCATTTCTCTACATGTGACTCAATCTGAATGAAGTAGTGGCAGCTTGTTCAGACAAGGACCACACGGAAACGCAATAATCTCGCATGTTACAGATTTTAAATACTGCTGACGAATTATCAATAAAGTGAAATTAATGAAGATTAAAATACTAGAAGCAGATGTGACTTCATTTCTGCTTTTATAAACCTAGGAGTGCAGTGGTTTGCTTGAGAGCTGTGGCTTCTATAAATGCTGCATCCACATTGTCGTCTCCATCAAAATCATTCAGAGCTGGGGGCAAAAGAGAGGGAGGGAGCGTGTATTAGCACGGAGCCAGAAGGGCTGTTTGTAACTTTGGTCCCACAGCTCATCAGAATCATCATTTTACATTTAGTGAAACATTATTCTGAGAACATGTTAAATGTCATCAGGCTTTAAAACCAGCAAAGAGCATTCCTCTCAACCAAACTAGCTTTCGACTGACTCCATGAGTCCTTTTTAAACTTTAAGTAGTTAAATTATGAGCATAAACATGGAAGTGTCCTTGCTAATGAAAATCAATTGTAGCAGGGACTGACTTGTGAGTAAGGCATATTTGGAGAAGAAAGCAATATTCACATGTGAACAGGCAATGGCTGATGTGTCAAGGAAGACCCCTGTGAGCAGATGAGTGAACTACCTTGGCTGGAGGACTCTAGATCCTTCAGGATTTCAATGAAGTAGTTCAGAGGCAGAAATTCCACATGGAATGTTGACCTGTTGATCATAGAGTTCCGAGGCTAGAAATGAAACAACTGCTGGTATTAGTAGATTCTCCAAGACAAGCTGAGCTTTAAATGAAGTGGTCAGAACTAGAACTGCTATCTATAGGGTCCTGCTGAAGTGGGCAGATGGGACGCAAACATCATTTAGCAACTGGGCTTTCACACACACTCACCTCTTTCTTATAATTCTGAAGCAGTCGTGTCACATGGTTCTGTGAAATGATGTTGGAACTCACAGGATGATCCCAAAGTCGACAGATCTTCTGACCAATGAGCTAACAGAACAATTGAAAAACACAGAGCAAATACCTTGTAGCACATTAAATGTATGTCATATCGACGCATAATTTCAAAAAGCAGTTATGCCAAAATAACTAGTTGTTCTAAAAGGTAGACCTGGGGCTGGAGGGACTGCTTAGCAGTTAAGGCATTTGCATGCAAAGCCAAAGGACCCAGGTCAATTCCCCAGGACCCACATTAGCCAGCTGCACAAGGGGGCACACGTGTCTGGAGTTCATTTGCAGTGGCTGGAGGCCCTAGCACGCCCATTCTCCTCTCTCCCCTTTCTCTGTCAAATAAATAAATAAAAATAAAATATTAAAAGGTATACCTGGGCTGGAGAGATGGCTTAGCAGTTAAGGCACTTGCCTGCAAAGCCAAAGGACCCACTTTCTATTCCCCAGTACCCACGTAAGCCAGACGCACAAGGTGATGCATGCATCTGGAGTTCATTTGCAGTGGCTAGAGGGCCTGGTGTGCCCATTCACTCTTTCTCTCTAATAACAAATAAATAAAAGGTAGACCCTTTGTGATTCATGGTCATTGAAGGAAGGCCATCTTCCATGAGATAGATGTTGCCTTGAGGAGTCTACTATTTTCAAAACCACAGGTGTACATGCCAACCCTAATAATTTGGCAGGAATCTAAAAGTTGTGGGTACGTGTCTCATCAATTTCTCTGTAGTCATCTTTCCTAGGAATTTTTAATTTCCTAAGTATCTGGGGCACAAAGTCAAATGTGCAGACCACACGAAATGCTCAGCAGTACTCCCCAGAGGGACCGAGGCCTGGAAACGATGCTTTGTTCTCTAACTCTTGCCTTTGCCTCAGTGAGCCGGTGAAGAGGAGGGATTGTTACCAGGCAAGGGTCCTGACCCAGAAAGCCAGAGGACAAGTGCCCAAGCTATGTAAACAGCAGGCTGGGCTGGCAGGCTCTTTGGTTCGGGAAGTGTGCCAAGGCAGAGGTTCAAAAGTTCTTGCTATGAGATTCCATATTTTCATAGTATTTCTGACTCAGAAAGCTAATATCTCCCACACATACACACATATTTTTTTTTAAAAAAAGGAGTAAGGAGTGCCTTCATAACCTTTTCTCTCATGAACTTCATTCTTCCTTTGACCTGGGAATGTTTTTCCTGTGAGCAGGAGATGCAGTTGAAAGAGGAAATGCAGTTCTACAACCTCCTGACCTCACCTGTATTTAAATTTCTTATCAGTTTTAATGTGGAAGGCACGTGTTTCCCCTCTGCCTCCCGCTCGGACTCAGATGGAAATATCAGTGAGGTTTCCTAAGAGGAGAAACGGGTCAGTGCCCTCCATGCACCGTGCCAACACGGTGCCAAGCTGGCAACGCACACCATTTGCAGGAGCAGCTGGGGTGGGGATGGATGAGATATCTTGGAAAAGGCTAAAAAAAAACTGAATAGACTTTGGCCAAAAGCAAGTAAAGGCTCTTTTTGTAGGAAAAATTGGGGGAGGGTGGTTCGAAGGCTTATGGAAGGTTACCGGAGGGAGCCGCTCAATGATGCTGAATTTTAGTTTTTCGTTTTTCTCTGTATTGTCCAGATCTACAAGAAAGTTGGAGATTAGTAAATAAGACAGAAATATATACTTGGGGGAGGGGACTGGAGAGATCCCTCAGTGGTTAATGCGCTTGCCTGCCAAGCTAAGGACCCTGGTTCAATTTCCCACCAGAAGCACAAGATAGCACATGTGTCTGGAGTTCGTTTGCAGTGGTTGGAGGCTCTGGCATTCCCATTCGTATTCATTCTCATTCTCTGTCTCTCTCCTCTGCCTCTTTGTCTCTCTCAAAATATTTTTTAAGGAAATATATTTTTTAAAATATTTATTTATTTGGGGGAGAGAGAGGGAGAATGGGTATCCCAGGGCCTCCAGCCACTGTAAATGAACTCCAGACGCACATGCCCCCTTGTGCATCGGGCTTACATGGGTCCTGGAGAGTCGAACTGGGATCCTTTGGCTTTGCAGGCAAACGCCTTAACGGCTAAGCATTCCCTCCAGCCACAAGAAATATATATATATATTAATACCTCAGCAAGTGTTTAATACTTGAGTGACTGAGCCTGATATATTCCAGCCTTGTATTCTCAGGCTAATCTACTGCTGTGCAATTGTTAGCTGGCATCCTAAATAAAAGGAATTTTATCAACTAACTTAAAATAAGGTTCTCTGCTTTAATATACATTAGCAAAAGCCATGCACTAAAATACCACAATTAGCACTTGGTTGCTTGCTTACAAAGCCTAATGGCTCCATATTCAATTCTCCAGCACCCACCTAAAGCCAGAGGCAAAGTGGCACATGCATCTGTGATCACAACATGCCGATGACAGTGAGAGGAATCAGAGTTCATTTGCAGTGGCAAGAGATTATCTCACACAAGGTGAGGCTTAACTGTCTGCCTGCCACAGTGTGCCCCCCCCCACACACACACACAATTTTTAAAATACCACAAGTGACTTATGTGATGGTGAGCACACTATAGTGCTTATCTTGTTTGTGTAGGTTTATGCATGTAACTATGTGAGTACATGTGTATTTGACTGTGCACATATGTGCGTGTACAAGAGGCCAAAGGACAACCTCTGGTGTCATTTGTCAGAAATAATGTCTACCTTTTTGTTTTTGAAACAGGGTCTTTCACTGACTTGCAACTCAAAGTAGGCTAGACTAGCCATCCCCAGGGCATCCTCATGTCCCCAGGTCTGGGATTATAAGCACTGCGCGTGTTTATATGGGTGCCAGGATTTGAACTGAAGTCTTCATGCATACAAAGCAAGCACTTTACCAACTGAGCTATCTCCCCACCCCTGCAGACCTTATTTAAAGGTCAAAAAGTACTGCTGCTTTCATAAATTTGTTTTTTCTTGCACTTCAAGTCTAACTTTGAGATGACAGATTAATCAGATGAAAGTAAGATATTCATTATACTTTGAGAAAAATCTCCTAGTCTCAGTCTCCTAGTTTCCTTGTTGCTAGAAAAAGAATCTTAATAGTGTGTGGATTCAGAAGTACCTCTGGGGTTTCTTGTATGGCTAAGGCACTTACAGTTGGCCCAAAGGATGGGCCCAGGAGATGGACTGTGTTTAGCAGGACAGTTAATTATTTGCAGGGTCCAGTGAAAAATTAAAAAGGAGGTAAGACACGGCCAAATAGAGAATTTCCATTTCTTGTACAGCAGAAAGCCAAGCATGGGACCCTACGTGTCGCACCCCCAGGAAGCCAGCCCTGGGGGGAACCAGGGACTCACACTCTGCCAAACGCAGAGCTGCCTACCTTTCATGAGCCTTGCGACAGCTGCTTCCGTGAGAAGCAGTACTCCATTGTCAATGTAATGCAGCAGGTTGTGCATTGGGAGACAGTGGACCCCGAGAATCAGATGCAGAGTGTGGAAGCCTAGGACAAATGATGTTATGGAATCAGCCAGAAGTAACTATTCTTTGTGAGGTTCCATTTCTACATCCCTGCAATGAACCCACCAATACCGTTCTGGCAGGGCTGCTTTAGGAACGAGAGCAGGGCCTATGATGAGCGTGGCTAGCACTGAGCATGCACCAAGGCCTTCAGTCTGTGAGCATCTGGCTCACCCGATCCTTATCCAGCACCACTGGGTGCAACCACGACATTCCCACTTCACAGACAGGGGAAAACTGATGACACAGGAACTAATAAATTTTCCCAGTATTACTAGACATAGTAAGCAAAAACTTGAAATAGCCTGAATACAGACTGTGTGATCGTAGACTTTTTTTTTTTTTAACCACACCATCATTCAGCCTTAGTAACTAGTACCTGTGTAAACGAAACAACAGACTAAGGGTGAGAAAGCACGAGGTATAATCAGAAAACATGAAATTATCTGGCTGATTTGGTATCTGGTGTGAGACAAGTGGGACCAGTTCTATCCTGTGAGTGCCTAACAGTGACTGAATGCTGAATTCTAAGAAGGAACTTACTAATTTAGGAAACTCTGGGGAGGTATTGAATAGAAAGGGGATCTGGATTTTACTTTTGTAATATTGATATCTCCACAGTACTGAGGGAGACATACACACATGGTGACACGACAGGCTTGGCGACTGACTGGAGGCAGGAATGGGGGGAGCCACGGCCTGCTTCGGGGAGACTGAGGGCAAAATAATGATGCTCAGGGACAAGGGTTTGGGTTGAGAAAAGTCATGGAATTTTCTCTCTGAGCATGAGTCCATGAGCTGGGGAACAGTCCTTACCCCTGGCAAGGTCAAGGGTCAGATGAAGGGCAAGCTGCCCACAAGCAGATGGGCATGGGCTAAAGATGTGATGAGTCCACTAGCTTCCCTGAATCAAAACAAATTGTGCCGCTGCCTGATGCTCGACAACACAAGTTTTCACAAGGATTTGGAAATTCTTTTCCAGATTAATAGAGTTATACTGGAATTTATGGGGGAAAAAAACACATTTATTAGATCATTGACCCCACTCATTTCCTAGATGCAACACTCTAAGATGACTATGCGTACATGGCCGTATGTATGGCCAGTTTCAAGTTCAGGGACCTGTTCTGGGCCTCCTCTCTGTATGTCAGCTCTGAGCAGAGCAAACAGGGTGTAATGAGCCATCAATCCCAGCCAACCTCATCCAGGGATTCGGGTAAAATGCTGTGCCCTGTGAAAAGCTTCATAAATGAGATGGTAACCATCAGCATATAACACACATATCACCCTACTAAACTCCTACTAATGTTTGTAATAACTAATTTCTAGCACAGGACCAGGCATGAAATAATTACTCTAAAGGTTTGGGGACTGAACAAATGTCCAGTTAAATGAACAACTGCATATGTATACCTGAAAGGGGGGGGTTGAGGTCTGATTAGGTCAGGTCTGAAAATCCTAAGGACCGGGCTGGAGAGATGGCTTAGCAATTAAGCACTTGCCTGTGAAGCCTAAGGACCCCGGTTCGAGGCTCGGTTCCCCAGGACACGTTAGCCAGATGCACAAGGGGGTGCACGTGTCTGGAGTTCATTTGCAGTGGCTGGAGGCCCTGGCACGCCTATTCTCTCTATCTGTCACTCTCAAATAAATATAAATTTAAAAATTCCTAAGGACCTAGAGGAATTTTTTTTTTTTCGAGGAAGGGTCTCACTCTAGCCCAGGCTGACCTGGAATTCACTATAGTCTCAATGTGGCCTCGAACTCACAGTGCTCCTCCTACTTCTGCCTCCCGAGTGCTAGGATTAAAGGTGTGCGCCACCACGCCCGGCTAAGAGAATTCTTTAACTTTCAAGCACCAAGGCAGACTCCCTCCCTGTTGTTCTTCTGCATCTCCATACAATGAACTGGGCCTGAAGCCATCACAGGACACTCTAGATCAGCAATGATGGTTCAGATCACCCTACAAAACTGCATTGGAACCAGTAAGGATCCTTAAAGGCACTGACAAGCTACAGCGTGGTTTAGCACTCAAGGAAGGCCTGGCCGGCGGAGATCAACGTCAATGCCTGTCTCTCATAGTGACACCAGACACGCTGCTGCTAGTGCATGGTCTCATCGTGAACTTCAGAGTGCGCCAGTGTCTGGGGACCATGCGAAGAAGAAAGGACAAAAGAGCCCGGACTTACCAGGAGGCAGAGGTAAACACAAGCTGGCAGTAGCTTCCAAGATCCTGGTCATGAGGTGAAAGACTTCGAACTCTGCAACACTGCCTGGCCTATTGCTGGGTAAGAAAATGACAAAGGAGCATGTCAGCCAAGGACGCCGTCTGTCCCAAGCAGTGGCTCTAGTCTGGGGACTCGTATAGAATGCTGTGCCCTGTGAAAAGCTTCACAAGTGAGATGGTAACCATCAGCCTAAGGCTGAGACCCTAACCCTATAGCAGGTTCATAAATTGTAAATTGTATAAATTGTATTAACTGAAATTTCCTCTCTTGGAAATAATGGGCCTTACTACTCACTCATCAATCACATGCCAGGAGTAGATGACAGTGGAAGTATAAATCAAGGGTAGATGATTCTGAGATTGGTGAGAAGTACTATTTATTTGTTTTATTTTTATTTTTTGCCAAAAGCAGGCGGCCATCAGAGTTGCTGGCTCTTTGTATACCACAATAAGGGGTGAAAAGTACTTGCGTACAGATGGAGAGCCCTGGAGTGCAGGTTGTGTTTCCTCCAACTGGCTTCCAGCACGCAGCACATGAGATCCAGCTAGAGAGAAAGAGGCTCCATGAACGGCTGCCCACGTCCTTCCCCTCAAGCCCTCTGCAGCTGCCCCTTCACAGCCCTGACAGCATCTCCAGGGCAGCGGGCATTCAGGCTTGCTCCCAGGCACCCCTCGCCCCCAGCCAGCCTTTCTGAGATCAAGTCTGAGACACTGGAATCCAAAGCGGAGAGACTGGAAGGGTGCCCCCCCCCCCGCAGTCTAACAGAGCACCCTCTGTCTAGGCCGAGCCTTTCCCAGCACAGCTAGCCGGGCCCATCATTCTCACTGACAGACCCTCGTGCATCAGTGAAGGTCAAAGTGCCTCTAGGTTAGCTCACGGCCTGTCATTCTAGAAGACCTAAAGGAGCTGACCAGGAAAGTACGCAGTCATGCAAGACCTAGGTCAATTACCTATCCTCCCCAAATCTACATGTCCCTCATTAGTGACATAAGGAGAAGTACTTAACAGTGCTCTTGTAAGAATGAGTTAAGCTCCCTAACTGGAACAAATTTCAACTGTAATGGACCAAAGCAAATGGCTTCTTGGCCCTAGGGCTTTGTCTGGAAAAGCCATTCTCATCTTCCAAGCCAGCAGCAGCAGGGCAGTCTCCACAGAGCTACCCGACCATGGATCGGGTACACAGCACACGCATGGTAAGAACAGGGGCCAAGGCACAGACAAACACTGCCCTTGGCTATACAGGCTCTCAGTTTCTCTGACTCGAATCAAGCAATTAAGCAAACATGAAACAAAATAATTCCAGGTGGGAGAGATGGCTTAGTAGTTAAGGTACTCGCCTGCAAAGCCAAAGGACCTCGGTTCGATTCTCCAGTACCCACGTAAGCCAGATGCACAAGGTGGCGCATGCATCTGGAGTTTGTTTGCAATGGCTGGAAGCCCTGGTGCACCCATTCTCTCCCCCGCCCCTTCCCTCTCTCAAACAAATAAAAATAATAAAATACAAATAAAATCAAAATAATTCAATTGAGACAGCCTTCTTGGATATTTTTAGACAGACTGCCAAGACCCTTCCTTAGAGCATAAAAGACATAGCTGGTTGCTTCTGGTCAAGAGTGAGGAGACTTGCCATCATTTAATCAAAGTCAGAGGCACTGAGTTTTCTGAATCTATACATGCGTCAGTTCTACTGTCTCTAAGGGCTAACACAAAATACTGTCCAAACTTGGGATGGCGGAAAAGTGGGTGCTTGCATGGAAAACGTGAAAAAGTAAACTAAGAGGCCACGTTCAGTGGTACAGAGGTCCCTGAGGCCCAAATGTTAACAGCTTTTTCACATTGCAGAGGCTGTGCTTGGAAGCTATAGCTGTCAGCAAGCCACAAAATAAACCAAACTTTACCATGAGTAGTTCCATGCTAAGAAACTACTACAAATGGAAAAGACTATCAAGATGCATGAAGAGGAAAACACCAAACGGCGAAGAAACCACCACCGCACCTGCCTCTCTCATGGACAGAGCACAGTCCAGGGCAAAAGTACTTCTAACATGACCAAGCAAAAATAAAGAGATGGGGGCTGGCGAGATGGCTTAGCAGTTAAGCGCTTGCCTGTGAAGCCTAAGGACCCTGGTTCAAGGCTGGATTCCCCAGGACCCACATTAGCCAGATGCACAAGGGGCGCATGCGTCTGGAGTTCATTTGCAGTGGTTGGAAGCCCTGGAGCACCCATTCTCTCTCTCTCTCTGCCACCTTCTCTCTGTCTGTCTCTCTCAAATAATAAAAATAAACAACAAAAAAAAATTTTTTTAAATAAAAAAATAAAGAGATGGGAAAATGGGAGGTCCCTCGGCCCAAAGGTAATGCTCAGAGAGAAACAGAAGATTAAAAGTTATTCAAGGGCTGGGGAGACAGCTTAGCAGTTAAGGCACTTGTCTGCAAAGTCTAGGGACCCATGTTTGACTCTCCAGATCCCACATAAACCAGGCACACCAGGTGAGGCAAGCGCAAGGTCACAGATGCTCACTAGGTGATTCAAGCATCTGGATTTCAATTGCAGTGGCTGAGGCCCTGGCGCGCCAATGCTCTTCCCCCCCCCCCCAAATTAAAAAAAGAAGTAAGTTATTCAAACAGGAAAGAGAACAAAAGAAGGTATGAAAGAGGACGGTTGCTAAAGTCTGCTGCATTGTTGACGGCTGTGAGAAAACCACTTCAATATGAAAGGACCTTTAACCCAGTGGGCTTATGTTTCCAAAAGGTCTATGTAACACATTCTGAGCTAAAAGCCACCTCTGGCTGCCAATATTCACTGAGAAAAAAAGAATCCTTCTGCTTGTAATCACCAGAATGTAGTTATTGAAATGAATGTGAGCAAGCTGGGCTTTGCAGCACGAGGAGGCAAGGCCATTGGGCAGTGGTTTGCCTGGGTTACCAACACTCCTGCAAACGACGGGAGCATAAATGTGGACTTGCTCGTTTGACAGCAGTTTCATACAAGTATCTCCTGACAGTTAGTGAAGACAGTAAACCCATCATTACTGTGGGTTTTTTTTTTTTTTTTTTTTTTTTTTTGCAAATTACCAAACCAGCCGTACACAGCTGAAATCATCAAAAGAAACCTTTTCAGATAGCCCAGTTCAGTTTATTTGGACAGAAAGAAGCCACCATGAGATTTCAAGCTTCAAAACTTAGTATACATAGTCAGGGAGTAACGACTGTCACTCGTTCTGTTCTGTGCAGTTGTTCTATAAGGATGGTGGTTTGCATCAACATGATAAAATGTATTGCTGGGCGTGATGGCGCACGCCTTTAATCCCATCACACAGATGCATCCGCCACCTTGTGCATCTGGCTTACGTGGGTCCTGGAGAATCAAACTGAGATCCTTTGGCTTTGCAGGCAAATGCCTTAACTGCTAAGCTATCTCTCCAGCCCAGTGAAATATTTTTTTAAAAAGAAAGTTATAAATTTTTAGATTATTCTTGGTCTTCCTTCAAATTATGTCTTCTAATTTGTTCCACATTTTCTGACCATTCAAAATCTCAAAAGGATTTAAAGAAACAGGAGTAGGCTGACATTTTTTAAAAGTTTACAAGTGAAGTGCTTTTCAATGCATTCTTTACTATTTTGATTTTTCAGATTTTAATTCAATATTTGAAAATGTGTTTTTATTGGGTAATATTAATTTACAAATGTCATGTTATTTCACAAGTGCAATTTACATGATCATGGGGGTGGCATTTGCAAACATGATATGAAAAGTAGTTTTCCTAAATCTCATGGATCTAATTACACAGTCCTGCTCTCTAAAGCAAAGGGCACTTCTAAGGCTACGGTCAGAACTTGTCTTTGTATTTTCTTGAAAATATCAATGCAATTATGTCCAACTGGAGAGCAGGGTACCTCAATTCACAACCAGCCTTGTTTGAGTGCCATGAGAAAGCTCAACGATGTCACCAAAAATGAAAGTCTATAGGAACTCAAATTTTCATTTTTTTAATGTTAATCTAAGATTTTATCCAAGAAATAATTATTAATTATTTTATTACTTAAAAGTAGCTGTTAAACAAATTTCTGAGATAAGAGCAGGAGACAAAAACCTTCTTTTGGGGGGGAACAAGAAATATATAAAGAGGAAAAATAGTTCAGTTAAAAAATGAAGTCAGGGGCTGGAGAGATGGCTTAGTGGTTAAGGCACTTGCCTGCAAAGCCAAAGGGTCCCGGGTTCAATTCTCCAGGACCCACGTAAGCCAGATGCACAAAGGGGCGCATACACCTGGAGTTTGTTTGCAGTGGCTGGAGGCCTAGGCATGCCTATTCTCATTCTTTCTCTCTGCCTCTTTCTCAAATAAATAAATAATATATATATTTTAAAAATGAAGTTAATAGAAAAGAAAGGTAAAGGACTTACACCTTTTTTAGTCCTAAAAGTGCAAGTAAATATCAACTATCAACCTGGAAGATCAGTTACACACTCAAACTCAGCTACTCTCTACCATTCTACTGAGAAGGAGAAATACTTGGGAAAAGACAATGCCCTGGATGGATATATATTTATATATGTATACATGTGTATATATGAGAAAACTCAACCTCTCCTAATATGTTTAACATTATGAAATAAGCCTTTAAACAGAACTTCAAATATTTCAAAAACACAGACTAATGATTGCAATAAAGGCAGAAAACTTTAAAATTAAACGTGAAGAGACTAAAGCAGTCTTAGAGAATAATTAACAAATTTTCCAGAAGTTACTACATAGGTATGTATTCACAAACTGACTCATTTGCATACTGGTCTGCTGTCCCAAACTTGGAGAAATAATGGGACGTTCTTTCTCCTTCCATATAAATGTTTTAATTTGTCAAGTGCATTATGTCTAGATTCTAAAAATCAGAATGTTACTTTATATGCTTTTTGAAAGACCAAAGACAGTTTTCAGACTCCATATCATATCACTTCTATTTATATATGAACTGGTGTCATTAATTTGCACACTACAAGTTTTTTTGTAAACTAAGGTGTTTGAGTGAACATGAGAGAGAGAAAAAATGGGCATGTCAGGGCCTCTAGCCACTGCAAATGAATTCCACCGGGTATATCTGGCTTACATGGATGGGTACTAGAGAATTGAACCTGGATCCTTAGGTTTGCACAAAAGTGCTTTAAAAGCTAAGTTATCTCTCCAGCCCTACACTACAGTTTTTATACATAGCCAATGGACTATCTTTTCAGTCGACTCCAGCATGCTGGTAGATACCAAACAGAGCTAGAATCTGGCCTTATTCGTCTGTTGAAGCTAATTAAGGTTTAAAGTTCAGGCTGGAGAGATTGCTTAGTGGTTAAGGTGCTTGCCTGCAAAGCTTAAGGACCCATATTAACTCTCCAGGTCCCACATAAGCCAGACCACACAAGGTGAAGCAAGCATGCAAGGTCATACATGTGCATAAGGTGGCACACGCATCTGGAGTTTGGGTGCAGTGGCTGAGGCCCTGGCATGCCAATTCTCTCTCTGCCCCCCACCCCTACTCTCTCATAAAAAAAGAATTAAAGTTCAAGCTGTTTCATGCCTGTCTGAAACCTCCATGCATAAAGCATTACTGAACTGTAAGAAAGAGCTTGAATTTGCCAAGATAAGATGTGACTATCTCTGCCAAACATCCTAAGCTTGCTGTCACATGAGCTCACGACCAAGAAGAAAGGAAAGCAAAAAAGTACTTTCAAACCGAGCTCCCGTTTATTGTTTTGATTTCCCTTCTCACAAGCTACAGCACCAAATATATCACCTCCAAAAACCTAACGTGAAAACACAGCTAGCCTCGCTGATCTAGGGGGTGTTGTTAGAGGAGAGGAAAAAAAATAAAAACAAAACAAAACTAAAACCAACCAGTTTTGAAATGTAGTCGAGGACCATCTGTTCAATTTTCTTCTTTTCCACGCCCTGTAAGTGTCTCAAAAGATGATCTTTTAGCTCAGACACCATCTGAAAATGGGACATGTATTAGAAGAGTCGCAACCTCCCTATTCACACACACCCAACTCATTTTGATTACAGCCATTATTAAACTGTGCCCGTGACCTCATCCGTGCTCACCTCTTCTACTTCCGCAGCTCCTCCATGTGCTCAGGACCAAGACACGTGCAGCTTACCTCAGCTCAGCCTCCTCTGTGTGCTACTAGATTTGGCTGGAGAGATGGCTTAGCGGCTAAGCGCTTGCCTGTGAAGCCTAAGGACCCTGGTTCGAGACTCGATTCCCCAGGACCCACATTAGCCAGATGCACAAAGGGGCGCATGCATCTGGAATTCATTTGCAGTGGCTGGAGGCCCTGGCATGCCCATTCTCTCTATCTGCCTCTTCCTCTCTCTGTCCCTCTCAAATAAATAAATAATAAAATTTTTTAAAAAGAATATTAAAAGTTTACTTTTTGAAAAAATATATTGTAGGGCTGGAGGGATGGTATAGCAGTTAAGGTGTTTGCCTGCAAAGCCAAAGGACCCAGGTGCGATTCCCCAGGACCCACGTTAGCCAGATGCACAAGGGGGCGCATGCATCTGGAGTTCATTTGCAGTGGCTGGAGGCCCTGGCGCGCCCATTCTCTCCCTCCCTCTTCCCTGCCCTTTCCCTCTTCCTCTCCCTATTTCTCTGTCAAATAAATAAATAAAATATTTTTAAAAATTAAAAAGATATAATGTAGGGCTGGAGAGATTGCTTAGCAGTTAAGGTACTTGCCTACAAAGCCAAAGGACTCAGGTTTGATTCTCCAGGACCCACATGAGCCAGATGCACAAGGTGGCGCATGCATCTGCAGTTCATTTGCGGTGGCTGAAGGCCCTGGCACACCCATTCTGTACCTGCCCCTCCCTCTCTCAAATAAATAAAATAAATAAAAATTTAAAAAATATTTTATTTATTTGCAAGGAGAGAGACAGAATGGGTGCACCAGGGCTTCTAGCCACTGCAAATGAACTCCAGATATGTGCACTACTTTGTGCATCTGTCTGTACATGGGTACTGGTGAATTGAACCCAGATCGTTAGGCTTTCCAGGCAAGTACCTTAACCACTGAGCTGTATCTCCAGTCTGTTCAATCTCTTTTAAAGACTCTTTCTAGTACAATTCACTTAATTTTTCGATTTTGTTTTTTTTGAGGCAAGTCCAGCAGACTGGCCTTTTATGAGACAGAGAGAGAGAATTGGCGTGCCAGGGCCTCCAGTCACTGCAGTCAAACTCCAGATATGTGCACCACCTTGTGTACATATGCAACCTTGATTGCTTTTGTTACTTTGTGTGTCTGGCTTACATAGGACCTGGAGAGTCAAACATGGTCCTTAGGCTTCAAAGGCAAGCACCTTAACCTCCAAGCCATCTCTCAAGCCGTCACTTAATTTTTTTACACAATTTAACTTTTTGTAATAAACTTTTCAATTTATCTGGCATATATCTGTTTGCTTATAGTAAAAATAGTAGCATGCTTGTAGTGGCTAATAAACTTAAATTTCTTTTCCAAATACTTAACTGTTAACCAATTGATTACATTGATTTAAAATTTCTCATTAATTATACACTAAAGATTTTGATTTAAACTCATGCCTGCTAATTGCATATATACATAGACATACACACATACACGCCATAAGTTTCTATTATTGTAAGTTAACAACACATTTTACCTGGTAATACCAGTCCTACTTCTCTTTGTCAAATGCATAGGCTGAGTTAATTGTCAAAGAAAGTTTATTAGTTTTGTGGCTGTAGTTTTCTTAAACCTAGACACTGAGGATTTAAAGTAGAATATTGTTTTAATTTTTTTTTTTTTACAAGTGTTTAATCCTAAGAAAAAGACATATGGGATCACTAGCTGATTTTCCATTTTCCCAGATGATTAAATGGAGCATTAGGCAATCAGAACATCTTTTATTACAGTGGCGATATTTGCACATTTAGAACAATGTGAAATTATAATGAAAATACAGATTAACTTCTTTGTGATTTTAATAGGATACCTCCATAAGTCCATAAGAAAAGATATTATTATAATTAAACTATCTCACTTAGTAAGTATATCTCAGGAGTAGAAGTTGACTTTGACCCTCTTTCTGCACTTAGAGATAATTTCATCTTTGACTTTGTACTATAAATTTCACTAATGTATTTCTAATATTGTTTTCCTTATAGTAGGAATGTTATTGATGTATTTTAATTGCACATGTGACATCTATATTCATGAATAAATATGGCCATTGTTAGATTCCTTGGAAGTTCGAAAGAACTTGGGGTTTTCCATGGAATTAACCTTTGACATGCTTTTCAAATTATTTCATGGATAATGTGCTTTCTATTTCTTCTTGGATCAGGTTTTGTATTTACCTAGAAAACCCTTTGTCGACATAAAATTATTAAGGGTATAAAATATCTATTTCATATTTTAAAACTTGTCATATCTAAGGTAACAAATTCAATTCCATTCTTAAGTCTGGACATTGAAAATCTTATTGTACTTTCATTTTTTTTGTTGTTGTTTTTTGTTTCTCGGGGATGGTAAGGTTTCACTCCAGCCCAGGCTGACCTAGGATTCACTGTGTAGTCTCTCATGGTGGCCTTGAACTCATAGTAATCCACCTAACTCTGCCTCCTGAATGCTGGGATTTAAAGGCATGCACCACCATGCCTGACCTGGATATCTTATTAGACTGTCTAGATGTTTCTTTAATTGCTTTGAAAAGGTTTTATATTTCTTTAACAGTTCTTCTGATTTACTTTGATTTCTATTTCTTTGGTCATTTTAACACTAGGATTTCCAAAAAGAATATGCAAATGTACTTTAAACCCTAAATGCAAAATGTTCTTCTTCCTATTTGAAACACTCTTAGTGGCATTAATTGCTTACCATAGCTTACAATTACATATTTGTTGGTGTGATTAGTTTGTCTCTTCCACTAGATTACGTATCTCAAGAGGGCAGAAATCACAGTTGTCCTGCTTACTACAGGGCACCTGAGGGAGGATGGGCAACAACCACTTTTTGAAAGAGTAGTAGGAATGAACAGCCCAGCCTGTCCTTCCCATTCCTTCCTAGTACCTAAGAAGCCCACAGACTACTTACCAAGCCCACAAGTAGCCGCTGGTGGTGATCTTCCTCCTGCAGGAGGGGTATTAACCTTGGCCCTGAAACCGAACAGAGCAGGAGTCAGGAGGGCAGTTTTCAGGAAGTGGTTAAAAATAATAATCAGGAGCTGGGCGTGGTGGCACACACCTTTAATCCCAGCACTCGGGAGGCAGAGGTAGGAGGATTACAGTGAGTTTGAGGCCACCCTGAGACTACATAGTGAATTCCAGGTCAGCCTGGACCAGAGTGAGACCCTACCTTGAAAAACAAAAACAAAAAACAAACAAAAAGAATCAGGGCTCGAGAGATGGCTTGGCAGTTAAGGCGCTTGCCTGGAAGCCTAAGGACCCATGTTCTACTCTCCAGATCCCACGTAAGCCAGGTGCACAAAGGTGAGGCAAGCGCAAGGTCACACATGCCCAGTAGGTGGCACAAGTGCCTAGAGTTCAATTGCTATGGCTGAGGCCCTGGTTCGCCCATTCTCTCTTTCTCCCTCTTTCTCGCACATGCTCTCTCTAAAAATGTTACACAAGAATAAAACCAAAAAAATTAAAAAGAAGACATCAACCCAGATATGTCTCCTCCTAGAAAACACTCCCATGACAGTGTGAAAATTTCTTACGGATAAGGGTGACCTAACTCAACTTCCCTCAGGAAACGAGCTCCATGAAGCAGACAGGCACAGTCTGAGAAAGAACGCAAACAAGGAACACTTTCAGGCCCCCAGTCTCTTCAGCACTGGACTCACTTCATTCACTGGAGACTGGGGCTTGGGTCTCGCTTAACCCTCAGGGCACCGTCATCCGAAGCATGGTGTTTGGTGAAAGGACTGCGTGCTTCCTTTCTATTCACTGACACCACAGGACTTCCTGACACCAGTTCAGTGGCCTTGGGACTGACTGCGCTGAGGGAGTCAGTCAGTGACTGGCAAGTACTGATGGGGGCAAGGGACAGACTGAAAAGGTGGCCGAGTCAACATGGAATGGTGATACAAAGGCTAAGTCAAATAATCCTTTATTTTATTTTTTACTTTTTTTATTTGAGAGAGAGAGAGAGAGAATTGGCTTGCCAGGACCTCAGCCACTGAAATTGGACTCCAGATGCTTGCGCCACCTAGTGGGCATGTGTGACCTTGCGTTTGCCTCACCACTGTGTGTCTGGCTTATGTGGGATCTGGAGAGAGATTGAACATGGGTCCTTAGGCTTTGCAGGCAAGCTCCTTAACCGCTAAGCCATCTCTCCAGCCCGCAAATAGCACTTTCTGACTGGCCCTGCACTACCAAGACAGGCAGGGCAGACAGGGAGGCTGGCTGGACGGTCTGCCCTAAGTTTTAGCCAACATTCGTTCTACTGGTTTCTTATCTCTGAATGCCTGATGCTCAGAGCCAGGCAAGACAGCAGCACCCACAGGTTGACGCCTCCTTCTGGAAGCATAAAGGCCCTGCATGACCACTCAGGAGAAATTGTACCTCCATCCTACTCAGTCCTCCCAGTTAACATGACACTATTCGGAATGCCCCTCCAGCACTCAGTTTTACTTCAGGCAGAGACAACATTCTTCAGGAAAAACTAGTGCAAGCAAAGCACGTGAGAGGAAGGGGAGGCTTCCTGAAGTGCACCCAAAGAGATGACAGGGTGTCATCGGGCCTGGAGTGCTGAATCAGGAAGAGCTCTTCGAGGAGGACAGAAGGCATGGACACAACAGAAACCTCCTGCAGACCAGCGACAGCAGTTCCCACGTTGCAAACCCCTCAGTGATGCAAGCAAAGTCACCCTGGGCCTCCCATTTTCCCACCTCGTCTGGCCGGGCAAAGCCCCTGGCTTCAAGCACGGTCACTGACCCGGGGCCAAGTTTACTGGTATAGGTCACTGGACTGGGTGCACAGCTGCCGGGTGTGTAGTTACACACTGTCTCCATTTCCAGTAGAGCCCCCCCGACATACACCTCCAACATCCAAGCCCATAAAACAGGACTGGATCTAAAAACAGCAGCTTCTTCTTTAATGAAAGTTGGCCTTCATGAGGCATGAAGGAGTTGCTGTGGCAACAACCACGCACCAAAAAAAAAAAAAGGAACTTGGACCTGGATCTACTCAGCATTCCCCTCCTCAGGTACCACTGGCGAGAGTCAGGTCAGCTGTCACTGCCGGAAGCCTCCTGCAGCTGCCCTCTCTCCCCATCCCCCTCCCCTCCTGCCCTCCGACCCCCCCGACCCTGCACCAGGAGTTACATAACATCTGGTTTAGAAATGATGTATTAGGGGCCAGAGAGATGGCGATTAAGGCATGAAGCCTAAAGACCCATGTTCAACTCTCCAGGTCCCACGTAAGCCAGACACACAAGCACACAAGGTCACATGAGTCTGGAGCTCAAGTGCAGCGGCTGGAGGCCCTGGCACACACCAATTCTCTCTCTCTCTCTCATTAAAAAAAAATAAAAGAAATGATGCTTTGGCATTTCTTCCTCATACATATGATAAAGCAGCCACCTCTGCAGAGCACCCCACGGGCACTAAGCACTAAGTGGGTGTTCTCTACGTGAGCCCCTCTGTTCTCACGCTCCCCTCACTCGAGCCCCGAGAACAGCAGTGCACAGGAGCACATGGTTCTGGGATTTAAGTCCACGTCCATCCCACAGAGCCACGCTACGGATCTACAGGCTTGTTTTTGATCCCCTGAGGTGGAGCCCAGAATGCACCCTGGTTTGGAAGTGAAATTAAATGTACACACAGATCGAAACCAATGACCCTGTATGATCACACAGCTGGAGAGAGAGCAGCCCAAGCAAATAAAAAAATTAAAATTAAAAAAACACACACACACTCTGCCAAATTGCCTCCTGTGGGTACAGCCAGAGGGCATGCTAATTAGATCAGCTATGAGAGAAGAAATGACGAAAACCAGAGGGCCCGCTGCTGGGAGCCCTCCAGCTAGAACACATTCGGAAACTGTCCCTGAAGGCCCCGATGACAACACAAGCATGGAGATGGCTCTGTGGGCATTCTAACAAGGGGGCAGCAAAGGCTTCTGCCTTCACGACAGAACCAGAAGTGGTTTTCCAGTCAACCCACTGGTAACAAGAAGAGTACTGTAAACAAAATGTGAGACTCTAAGGGCAGGCATAAGCAAGGACCATACAGGTGTGTCTTACCAGAATTCTTTGCTTCCATGTTAGAAATCACCCTACAAAGGAATTGGCCATGTTAGTCACACAGGAAGCATCATTTAAAAAAAAAATTTTTTTTAAGCCACAACACCATATAAAGACATCCTCCTTTAAAATCCCATAAAACCACTGTAGAAACTATTCTCAGGCTTCCGGAAGCCTCAAAAAAACTTTAATCAATGTACCAAAAAGCACATTAAGCAATTACAAATCTCAAAGCACTTTAGTGCCAACAACAGCAATTATTTAGAACAATTGCAGCTCTCAGTTATTGGAAATAATGGAGACAGAAAATAGAACAGCAGTTGGAATGGGGCCTATACTTTTAGTACTCTGAGATGACTCATCTCTCCAGAAAACATGCTTTCAAAATAAGAGCAAGCACCCAGCTCACCAACAGCTGCTTGTTTGGTTCCCCCCCTCCCACCCCAAATCAACCTCTTCTCTATTTCGTCCTCAAATGTACTCACTGACAAGAGCTTTATCCGTTATGAATCCTCTATTCCAGGGTTTAAATCTTTAAGACTTAACCTGTAACCTTTTCCCACTAGCAACTCCAAAACCTAGTAGTATTCACGAAGCTGAGAGCATTAGTCAACAAGGGCAGGCTACTTCCATGAAAGGTGGCAAAAGGGAACCAGCTGACAGACACAGAACCTTCACTTGTACTTACTTTACTGCATTATCCAGAATGTTCCTCACATATGCTGTGGACCTTCTTTTTCCTGTTCTCTAAGGGTGATAACATGTCAGGAATAAGGGTGAAGATTCTGTGATGGATTTTTGTATATCAGCTATATATAAGCCAATGTATTTAAGAGCTTCAGAAATGATAAAGTACCTTCAGGTAAACAGAACCCCTATATTGCTCTAAACAATAAACATTTCATTACAATGCAGCAGAATTACAGGAAGTCTCAAATTAACTATATAGAACACTGAACTTTACACAACAATAGTACAGAAACCACATGTACCCTTCATCCCGTCTCCCTCGATGTTCATGTCTTACGTAACTACACTACAGTATCAACATCGGTCAAGTGTATGTGTATATAGTTCTATGCCAGTTTACCCTATGTGTAGATTCACGTACCACCACAATGAAGACACAAAACTATTCCATCTTCCCAAAGCGGCTCCTCTTCCCTTGTGATGTCCCCTTACAGTCATTCTCACTGACTCTTTTACCACGACCCCGTAGCAACCACTAACTGGGGAACAGCCCAGATTTTTCCAAACCAACTGCTAGCTATGCAAGGACAGTTTAGTGTTGTCAACTTGATGGGTCCTAGAATCACCTAGGAGACAAATCTCTAGATGTGTCTGTGAGGGAGTTTCTAGGTTAGGTTAATGGAAATGGGAAAACATACTCCAACCATGGGCAGCACTGCTGCACGTGCCCGGGGTCCAAGAGTGGGTATGAAGGAGGAAGGAAGCTGACTGGCGACATTCAAACTCTCTCTGCTTCTTGACGAGGTCACCAGCTGACTCATGCCCCTGCCCCATGCCTGTGACCCAGAAGAAATCCTTAAGTTGCTTTTGTCAGGCATTTTTTGTCACAGGAACAAGAAAAGTAACTAATGCAAGAAATCCGGCATGGATATTAATCATGCTTCTACTAGAATGTGCGATGTGTGCCTTCACCTCTCTGCTTTCCAACTTCCTCCTCAGAACAGAAATGACAGAAGCAGGGCTGGAGAGGTGGCTTAGCGGTTAAGCGCTTGCCTGTGAAGCCTAAGGACCCCGGTTCGAAGCTCGATTCCCCAGGACCCACATTAGCCAGATGCACAAGGGGGCGCACACATCTGGAATTCATTTGCAGTGGCTGGAGGCCCTGGTGCGCCCATTCTCTCCCTCTCTCTCTCTATCTGCCTCTTTCTCGCTCTGTCTGTCACTCTCAAATAAATAAATAAATAATAACAAAAAAATTTTAAAAAAGAAATGACAGAAGCAGCCCTGTGTGCCCTTTGGGAAATCAGCGAGATGGCACAACTGTGCCTGGCAATGGGGGGGGCAGGTGGCCCATGTGAGCCAGCCTTGTGACTGGCACGTACCTCTTCGGAGATCAGGTTGTGCCACTCTCTCCTGACCACGCTGTTGTGGTAGTGTAAGTGGGGATTGGTGTACTTAACGTACTCAAAGTTGGAGCTGAGCTTTGCCCAGTAGCCCTTCAAGCTGTGCACCTGTAGGAGACAAAACCATCAGGAGCGTGAGAAGTGACACGACCAGAGCCACGCAAGCCTCACACCTCCAGCTCCCGGGGACGGCGCTCCTGAGCTGACCGCTTCCCACACAGCACCGGCCAGGCCCCATAAGAGTTCGAAAACAACCCCCGCATAACCTTTCTGCTTCACTTCCCTCCCCCTTAAGGCCACGGGAACTGCTGCTCACTTCCCAAAACCAGCAGGACTTGCCTGTTGAGGTTGGACCCAGCAGTGAGCCCGTGTTCCACACATCAAGTCATTTCCTCCCTAGAGAGCCATTCTCTTGGATGAAGTGGTGTCACAACACCATGTTGGGCCAGAGAATGTGCTTATAATTTGGAGCAACTGAACTAGGCCATCTTACTAAGCCAACTTATGGCCAAGGGTATTTTCCGAAACCAAAGAATGAAAAGGAAAAAATAAACTAATTTCACAACAGTCAACTCCCAAGAACTAGCTGGCCTTCTTCGCCTTTGAATTAGTAATTATAATACTACCTTGGAACGACCATAGACCCATTATATTTACTTTTTATTTATTTTAGAGAGCGTGAGAAAGGGAGAAAGAGAAAGAATTGGCATGCCAGGGCCTCAGCCACTGCAATTGAACTCCAGATGCTTGCGCCACCTACTGGGTATGTGCGACCTTGCACTTGCCTCACCTTTGTGCTTCTGGCTTACATGTGATCTGGAGAGTTGAACATGGGTCCTTAGGCTTCACAGGCAAGTGCCCTAACCACTAAGCCATCTCTCCAGCCCTTTATTTACTTTTTAATAATCTAATGCAATGCCAATAGATGTTTAATGCCAAAGACTATACTGACACAAAATCCAAGTGCATATATTTATAATACTTTCTTGCCAAAATATATACATGTATAATGGATTTGTCTGGGGCCAGACAAGCCTCATGTGACCTTAAGCAAAGTGAGCTTTTGCTACATTCTTGGTTGAATTCAAGAAAGTCACAGAATTTAAGTAAAATACACTTCAATCAAGAAAAATACTACAAGCCAGGCATGGTGGCACATGCCTTTAATCCCAGCACTTGAGAGGCAGTTGTAGGAGGACTGCTGTGAGTTCGAGGCCACCCTGAGACTACATAGTGACTTCCAGGTCAGCCTGGGCCAGAGTGAGACCTTACCTCAAAAAAAAAAAAAAAAAAAAAAAAGAAAGAAAGAAAGAAAGCAAGCAAGCAAGCAAGCAAGCTACTATGTTAAATAAAAATTTGGGTAACATGCTGTCATTGAAAGGACAAAATTAGGTGCTACATATTTTAAATTTTGTTTTAGAAGCATGAAATGTTCAGCCAGCCACATTCCTTCTCCCAAAGACCAAAAATAAATAAATAAATAAATAAATAAACAAATAAATAAAAATAAAGATAAACAAAAAACTTTGGAAGCTAGGTGAAGTACTGTTTCATGGGAAATGAGAACATTAAGTCAGCTCTGAATTATTTTCTCTTTAGGCAAGGACTACCAGGTGATTCATCTTCTCTGTATTTATACTGAATCTATAAATTTATACTGTATTTTTAACCTACCCTTTGTTCCTTCTTTGTAGTCAACAGCTTCTACCCTGCAGGCTTGTGTCAGGACTAAGTTCCTGCCTAGAGGTCAGTAGAGCTTTCTTGGTGTCCTACATCTGGCCTCAAAATACTAGTGTCAAAGCCAGAAAACCGGGCGGTATTGTGGTGACATCTAGTGGTCACTTAGGTTGTAGACCCATCTGTTTTTTTCCCAGGATAGTATTAGAGAGAGAACTTGGATTTTCCTAAGGCCTGGTTCCCTGCGGCCAAATGCTGTCCTGTTATTAGAAGACTTCACTCACACTGGGGCTTCTTCAAAGACATCCCTTCCAGGGCTGGAGAGATGGCTCAGCAGCTAAGGCACTTGTCTGCTAAGTTTAATGACCCAGGTTCAATTCCCCAGTACCCATGTAAAGCCAGATGCACAAAGTGGCACATGCACCTGGAGTTTGCTTGTAGCCCTGGCATGCCCATCCCTCCCCTCTCTCTCTCCTTACAAATGTATTTTTTAAGAATCCCTCCCAAGTTACCTACCTTCTCACTCCATTAAAAATAAAAATCCCACACCTTTAATCCCAGCACTCAGGAGGCAGAGGTAGGAGGATCACCGTGAGTTTGAGGCTACCCTGAGACTACATAGTGAATCCCAGGTCACCCTGAGCTAGATTGAGACCCTACCTCAAAAAAAAAAAAAAAAAAATCTCTTTCCTCATAATTTGTGTCAGTCAAGAGTAACAGATGAAACAGAATTGAATTCCTGGTAGGCCCGTGGGCAGGCTTCAAAGGCACTGGAGCAACAATTGGCAATGCTTAGTATGAGCACTCTTCTGTGGACACAGTTATATCTTGCAACAGATTTTTAAAATATTTAGTTAGTTTTATTTATTTTGAGAAAGAGGCAGAGAGAATAGGCATGCCAGGGCCTCCAACCACTGCACACGAACTCCAGATGCATGTGCCACCTTGTGCATCTGGCTTACGTGGGCCCTGGGACATCAAACCTGGGTCCCGCCTTAACCGCTAAGCCATCTCTCCAGCCCAGTACCAGATTTTGAAATGTGATCGTGGCCCAGGATAGTTCAGAACCCCGGGTAAGAATGTATATAGCTGTTTCCTCCCCACTGAAACATTTCTGCCGGAAGGGAGGAAGGGGCTGATAAGCTTGTGAAGCTAATAAAACGCAAAAGACTCATGAGGTCCCTTCCTGATGTTCTATATCAGTAGACAAGTGCTGGGGACACCGAGGAGCCACCTGCAAGTTGTGCAGAAAGCGGCTTTCAGGAGCCAGCACCCATGCTGAGTGGGGCTTTATAGTGGCACAGCTGCCCAGGGATCACCCACAATCCTTGAGCACCCTCAATAACCCACTGGCTCGCCAAGCTCAACCTGAGTAAACAGCCATTTGTTCATGTTCTCCTAGGAAACGTCACACAATAGAAGAGAAATTAAAAATCTGAATTTGAAACAAAACGTTATAAAGCTTACATTGAAGAAAAAATTGCTGTTAGCCCTAAAGGTCCCAAAATTATTCTCATGTGAACTTACAAGTCCTTCGGGAAGGCTGCGGACCTGTTATAACCTCTGTGTTCTCTTACTGAGGTGAGAGTACACAGAGAAAATTAGTCAGGGTGTATGTCATGATTTGGTCTCTATCAAATCAGTGATAGAATTTTTTTAACTTATTGTTGACAACCTACAGACATTCCGACAATATACCATGACCATAGCCCCCCCACACACACAGTCCTCTCTCTTTGCTCCCTCCTCTACACTGCCTCCACAGAATCCTGCTTTCCAACTACTCTCTCTTCTGTTTTGATGTCAACACATTCCCCTCTTAGTCTGCAGGTCTTGTGTAGGTAGCGTCAGCCACTGCGAGGTCATGAATGCCACAGACACTTTGTGTCTAGAAGACAGTACTGATTTAAAAAAAATTAAGGGCTGGAGAAATGGCTTAGAGGTTAAGGCATTTGCCTGCAAAGCCAAAGGATCCTGGTTCGATTCTCCAGGACCCATGTAATCCAGATGCACAAGGTGGCGGATGCATCTGGAGTTCGTTTGCAGTGACTGGATGCCCTAGCGTGCCCATATTCTCTCTCTCCCTACCCCCTTCTCTCTCTAATAAATAAATAAAATATACTTTAAAATTTTTAAGCTACTAAACTTCAGAGATCACTATAAATTAACAGGCCCGTCTGGAAGACTGGGAAGAGATACAGCCCAGGAGGTGGGAACGGATTTGAGTAAACGAAGCATAAGGCGAGGATGTTCCAGGTGGGTTTCATGGAGACTGAGCAAAGACGGAGACCAGAACATAGGCTGTGGGTTTAGATGAGAGGAAAAGCAGTGGGAAGCAGAGCAAAGGGTCACTCTCTGGTGGAGCACAGCCCCTGGCCAGTGATTTCCAGCCTCAGCTGCCCCTTGGAGCCACCTGGAACACTCTGCAGAGATTATATTGGTTCGGGGTGTGGGTTGAACCTCATTAGTTTCTCAGGTTCCTCATATGATCCCCATGGTCTCAGGGCTGAACACATGGTTGAGCACGCCCACGTGACCCATCACCCTCCCGCTTGCTAACACTGCACTCAACCCCATACACGCCTATCTGAGGGCTGACAAAGGCAGCGGGATGAAGTCTTGTGATGGATTAGAAGGAGATGTGGTGAAAGAGGGAGTTAGGTCCTGTATTTGAGAGATCCCGAAGGCCAAGTTAACCCCAGTATGCTCATTAGCTCAGATAATAAAAATATCTCTGACATAAAATGTGGATTGAGAGGAGAGAGCAGAATCTACACAAACCCCCCCACCAGCCCAGCCCCTCACCCTGTGCTTAGGGATGGCCTTGGAACACAGAAAGATACCCTCTCAGTCAGCATGTGCTTGACTAATAAGGGGGGCATGGGTACTGTACCCATCAAGAGTGACAATAGGGCTGGAGAGATGGTTCAGTGGTTAAAAACCCTTGTTTTCAAAGCCTGATGTCCCAGGTTCAATTCGCCAGTATCCACACAAAGCCAGCTACACAAAGTGGCACATGCCATCTGGAATTTGTGTGCAGTATCAGGAGGTCCTGGTGTGCCTATTTTCATTCTGTCCCTGTTGCTCTTTTTCCCTCTCTCAAATATTTTTTTAAGTGACAACAGAGTCAAAGCCACAAGTTTGAAGGCCCATATCACCAGCTACTTGAAAAGAATTCACAACACTTAAAAACTACAAAGAGAAGCTGAAAAGATTGCTCAGTGGTTAAGGCGCTTGCCTGCAATGTCAAAGAACCCAGGTGGATTCCCTAAGACCCACGTAAGCCAGATGCACAAGGTGGCATATGCAACTGGGGTTTGTTTGCAGCAGCTAGAGGCCCTGGCATGCCCATTCCCCCCACTCTGTCTGTCTCTCTCTCTGCTTACAAATAAAAATAAAAATAAAAACTACAAATGACAGTATCTGCAACTTCAGCTACTAAACCTGGGAGAGTCTGGAATCAAAAGCAATCAGATTTTCAAGAAATGCTTCAAGATTATTTTCCTGCACCTAAGGGAGTTTTTAAGTTTTCACTTTGGAAGTAATAAAATTATTGCTAGTCTCTCCTTCAAAAATAATCTCATTTTGTCTCTTAGGGTACCGGAAAACAATGGGCACATGCAGTCAATCACAACCATTAATTGAACTAAAGGACCAATGAGTTACACTAAGAGACACTGAGGGACAGTTTTGATGGCCAGTTGATCCAAAACCAGAACAACAACAAAATATACCCTGTGGCACTGTTCATCTGCATCCCTTCCACTGTCATTGCTCAAAGGCCCTCTGACTTTGGTCCTTCTTGTGCTGATTAAACATCTTAGGGATGCTGGAGAGATGGCTTAGTGGTTAAGGCATTTGCCTGTGAAGCCTGAGGACCCATGTTGGACTGTTCAGATCCCACATAAGCCAGACACACAAAGGGGAGGCAAGTGCAAGGTCACACATGCCCACTAGGTGGCGAAAGCGTCTGGAGTTCAATTGCAGTGGCCGAGGCCCTGGTGCCCTAATTTTCGCTCTGTGTCTCTCTCTTTCTCTTACTCTCTCTAAAATAAAAATAAACAAATATCTTCTTAGGGTTGGAAGACAACTCACAAAGAACCCTTTCCTCTGTGCCAGGATACACCCAGCAGAGCTAAAGCGGCAGAGCATTTCGGCTCCTCAGGGGATCCCACCTCAATACAAGTCCAAGGAAACCCATACTCCAGCACAAGGCAGGATAGACAATGTCTGTGCGGACATAAGCCAACAGGGAACCATGCTAAATTAAGATCTCCTTGTGTAGCAGCATGCGCACACAAGAGAAATGACTAGAATTCCTGAGACTGCCCACCAAGAAAACTACATGTACAAGTTCAAGGTCTTCAGAATATAAATAGACTTCCTCCTTCCCCAGTATCTAGCAAAAAAAAAAAAAAAATCCACTTCCTTGCTGCCCAGATGGGTAACTTTATCAGCCTTTTTTTTATTTTTTTAATGGGCTGGATTTTCAATTTTTAAAATTTATTTATTTGAAAGAGAGACAGGGAAAGAAAGGAAGGCATATGAGAGAGAGAAAGAGAATGGGCGTGCCAGGACCTCCAGCCACTGCAAATGAACTCCAGATGTGTGTGCCACCTTGTGCATCTGGCTCATGTGGGTACTAGAAAAAAAAAAATCAAACCTGGGTCCTTGGCCTTCACAGGCAAGCACCTTAATGACTAATCCATCTTTCTAGCCCTGGATTTTTAAATTTTTTTTAAATCTTTATTTATTTGACAGAGAAAGAGAGAGAATGGGCACACCAGCTTCTGCAAACGAACTCCAGACACATGAGCCACCTTGTACATCAGGCTTACATGGGTCCTGGGGAATCCAACCTGGGTCCTTTGGCTTTGTAGGCAAGTGCCTTAACTGCTAAGCCATCTCTCCAGCCTCCTCAATTTTTTTTTAATGGAACCATTAAATATACCTATATTCTGCCTCACACTTGACTTTCTCAAAGCATATGTCCCCTCCCCAACAAGATAATGCTAAGACAGTTCCCTCCTTTCAGTCTTAAAAACTGAACATTATAGCTCTAATCAAAGCAAAATATAACAGCAGCCCAGCCTAGTAGTGGCTGCTAAAACACATAGGAATGAAACCTTGATCCCAGGTCTCATCCTCAAGTTTATAGCTAGGAAAAAGATTGATGAGCTGTCTGCGCAAAAATGCCAAGAATGAGTTCACCAGGTGAGGCCTTGGGTATATATAATAGCATTGCTTTGTAAGATCATAAAATTATTTTTTGCAGTATTAACTGAACTCCCTGGCATGCACTCTTCCAGAAAACAGGTGCAAGCTGAACTTCGGAAAGCCATGACTTCCCATGTAGACAGCTGACACTCGCAACGATGCGACATCTTCGTCCAAGGAACACTTCCCAAGACTCTTTTAAATCGTGAGCTATTACGCTGTGATCTTAGGTCTCCAACAAATCTTGAACTTAAGTGATGGTGTCTAGCTGTATGGAGGGGGTGCACAAGAAAAACAGTAGTGTCTTTTGTGCTTCACAAAGCAATGAATTACCCTTGTGCTATGCCCCGTTAAGGCAGTTTTTAAATGCTTTCCATGTGAAGAAGCAGTTCGTCAAGTGCTGCAGTTACCTAACTGTTGCTGAACAAACCTCTGACCAGAAGCAACTCTGGGGAGGAAAGAATTCATTTCAAGGTCACAGAATGCAAGGGAAGCTCCATCGATGGCCAAAGAAGCTGGCTCACTTCCACAGATTCATGGCGGAGGGACACCACCAAATAGCCAGAGCTCAAACTGCTCTGAACACACCTTAGGACTACACTCTAAGATCCCCCCCCACTCCACCAAGTGCCACCTCCTCCAGCATGCCACTGGAGACTTAAGTTGTAAACTTAATCAAAAATGCCTCACGGCTAGATGCACAAGGTGGTGTATGTGTCTGGAGTTCCTTTGCCGTGGCTAGAGGCCCTGGTAAATCCATTCTCGCTCTATCTGCCTCTCTTTCTCTCTCAAATAAACAAATAAATAAATAAAATATTTAAAAATACCTCAGGCTATGGGGCTATGCATTCAAACCACCACAGTAAGTATCTGGATGGAGAAGAACCCAGGTAGACACCACGCTTTTACCTAATGCTCAGCGGCTACATACCCTGACAGACACTCACAGTATTCCATCCCAGAGGCTACGTACCCTGATAGACACTTACAGTACAACTCAGAGGCCCTAACAAGGAAGTTTTCAATCTTTCTGCCTTCCCCATCTCTGGGTCAGGTAGTTAGCAATCAATCTACACACAGTATTAAATACACTAAAAAATCCCTACCTCGAAAAACCAAAAATAAAAAAAATAAAATAAATACACTAAAAATGTCCAATTTTGATCCAGGCTCAGTCTTGCACACTGGTAATCCCAGCTCTCAGAGAAGCCTGAGACAGAAGTATTACCAGTTCAAGGCAATCCTGGGTTACATAGCAAGATGGGCGGGGGGGTAGCACACAAGAAAGACGGCAAGAAGAAAGAAACAAAGGAGAAAAGCAAAAGCGACTGTCTGATTCTCAAAGTACTTTGGTCAAAACTCCTCCAGCTCCTCCCCGATCACACGCCGACTGTTTTACCCTTATACTTGAGTAAGATCTTGCTTTCTTTTCTTTCATCCTTACACCCTTGCTTCTGGTGGTTGAATAGAGCTAATGGTTTCTCTTCTCACTAAAGTGCCACCGTTAACCTTCGATCAAAGTTGCTGCATTAACGTGCGCAGAGTGCTCCGCATCCTCGCACTGAACCATCTGCAGACAGAGCAGAAGGAAAACAGCTCTCATTTCACATTGCCCCCCCTTAACTCCGCCAGGAGAGAGGAAGTCAGGGTGGTCCATGCAAACAGAGGTCCCTGGGGCCCCGGAGAGTCCAGCAGCACCATCCTGACTGTTGTTTGGGGGTTTGGGCCATGTGCTTTCAGACACGGTGAAAACAGTCACGTAACTGGGGGACGAAGGAAGGGCAGAGTGGGAGGCGCCTCCTCAAGCACGGGACAGGGATGGCATCACAGTATAACTAAACTGGGACTTGGGGTACAAGAAGGAGAGGCAAAGGCAAAGGCAGCAGCCTATACTGTGGCATTAGGCAAGCAGAGAGAGAGACAGATGGCAACTCGGAGGCCAGGGGTCCCGAGAACCACAATGGACTGACCCAAAGTCACCTACTGAGCCCCTGGGGTGGGCATGGAAGGAGCTGCTCACACCTGGGCCAGCACTGCCTCTGGGCCCCAAGCTGGTCCCTGCCTCCTGCCAGATCATGTCTGTGTGGAGGGGATCTCGAAGAGATCCACAGGGCTCAAGACTTGTCCCAGGTAAGTACCAGCATACAAGACATGCAGCGCCACCAGAGTTCCCAAGCACCTGTGCAAATGAATGGGGAACAACTACCGCCAGAGCCAGGTTAAAAGAAAATGAAGGGAGAGAAGAAGAATAAAAAGGAGAAATGGAAATGTCAAAGGAGGGGGAAAACCATACAGGACACAAAATACATCATTTTACATACAGACACAGAGAGAGAGAGATACAAAAACCAAAAGTACAAAACTCAACTCCTTTGTTCTCAAGCAAGGCCGAAACATCCTCTTAGAATAAGCCAAGGAAGAAAGAGCTCCAGAATACCTTCCCATCGCTGCAGTCTACTGACTGCTTAAATGAAAACATACACGGTACGTAAGGCTATAGTAAAACTAGCAGATTCATAAATCCTTCTCAATGGTGTAAATTATCACAATTTCTGTTGAATATGAGTCTGGTAAGAACAATCAAAAGCTACAAAAATTGTCATAGTCAGGCTGGAGAGATGGCTTAGTGGTTAAGGCACTTGCCTGCAAAGCCTGAGGACCCAGGTTCAATTCCTCAGAACCCATGTAAGCCAGATGCACAAGGTGGCACATGTTTCTGGAGTTTGTCTGCAGTGGCTGGAGTCCCTGGTGTGCCCATTCTCTATCTACCTGTCTGTCACATGTGTATGGTCTAATAAAAATAAAATATTTTTAAGAATTAAAAAAAAACAAATTGTCATAGTCTGTGATCCAAAGGTATTCCCAACTTTCAACCTTAGAGGGGCAAAACTTTCTGTTGTTCTGGGAATTAAACTGAACTTACACATGCTAGGCAAGCACTCCACCACTGAGCTGCATTCCCAGAAAATGCTTACATGATGTGTATAGATAATTAAGTGTCAAAAAACAGAAGATTTAATAAATTTAGACATAGTGAGGCTGGAGAGATGGTTCAGCAATTAAAGGCACTTGCTTGCAAAACCTGACAGCCCAGGTTCAATTCTCCAGTACCCATATAAAGCCAGATGCACAAAGTGGTGCACGTGTCTGTTCATTCACAGAAGCACTAGTCTCTGGCGTGCCCATTCTCTCATTCACTCATTCCCTCTTCCTCTCCCCTTGCAAATAAATGTACTTTTCAAAAATTTAGCCATAACAATACAGTGGAATCAGTAGAAACCATTAGTGTATGTAGCAACATGAAAAGTGTTTATGAATTTATAGTGTTATCAATATGTCTAGATCACCATTTCTACTAAGCAAAATATGCATAACTATTAAAAAAAGATCACGAGGAAATGAGGGGAAATGTACAGGTGATATAAACTATAGAAATGTGAGTGATACTTAACTTTCTCCTAAAAATTCTCTCCTGGCTAAGCCTGGTAACATGTACGTGGAATCCCAGCCATTTGGGCAGCTGAGGGTCTAGCACAATGCAGGACACGTATCTAGCATGTTCCAGGCTTTGGGTTCAATCTCCAGTACCAAAACAGAGAAAGGGCAGAGAGAGAGAGATGAGGCAGGGAGACGGATAGAGAGAAGATATCTTCACCGGCTGTCTATTAAACACATGGGCTTGGTAGTACTCATTAAGACAGGGACCGTGGAAGGAAACAGTGGAGAACACCACACCTTTTAAGCTGTTAATAAAACCTGTCTTTTCCCTTCATCTTCCTACATTAGCAGGGGGGTCACAGTGGCCCTTGCTCCTAGAGACAGCTTAAGGGACTCTTCCCAAACCAAAAGCTAGAATCATTAAACCAGTCTCCGTCTGTCTTCTCTTGCCCCCAGTACATCACTGTGACCTCAAACACCCCAGGCCTCCTCAGCTGCCCACACCCAGCCTGCAACTTCGTGGATCCAAAAGAATCAAATGTAAATAAGAGGCCGCCGCGGCCCACTGAGTTGCTACTGCCAGAGACAGATTTCTCAGTCTACACAAGCTGTAACTACTAGGAGGCCCTGCCAAAAACAACAAAGGAGCTTCAAAGAAATGTGCTCAAGACCCCCCCCAAATTTTTTAACTGCATGCATGTTCTTTTCTACTGATCCCACCCCATGCTTCCTATTAAGCTCTAAAGCCAGCGGACTGCAGGCAGGCACTAAGAGCCACAGCTCTGTGCACAGGAAAGGGGTCTACAAAGACTGCCGGGCCACGTAGTGCGCCAAGGCAGATCTCCCAAGTAAGTAGTGAGGAAATTAGATAATCCTAGCCTAGGTTACTTAACGGTTTTAGGACTGGAAAAACTCGTGTGTGTGTGTGTGTGTGTGTGTGTGTGTGTATGCACGCATGTGTTTTGAGGGAGTGACTGGCAATGAAATAAAAACTTCCAGGCTCTGTAAAGATAGTTTACAAGAACTCCCTAGTGAGAACTGGTTTGAGGACTGGTGGAAGTGTGGTTTGAGTTGAACCCTATAATTCTCTCATATCTTCAAGAAACGTCTGTCTTCAAAGGGCAGTCCTACGAGTGGCTGTCATACCTTATTCAATGACTTCTCAGCCATGGTGGAAGGGCTGAAAGAAAGCCCACTTTTGACCCTAGCCCCCATCCTCCTCCGCCAGCCTGCGGGCCCTGTGGGACCACCATGACATTGGGGGCAGCAGAGGTCTTCTTACACATAAGCTAGGCTTCCCTCTCACGGAAAGTGACTTACCTTCAGAAGAGGCAATGTGATCTCTTCTGTCACAAGGGTTATTCCAGGAATGTCCTGTGGGGGGGGGGGGGAATATACACAACTGTTCAGCGTATCAACCATCACAGCTCAAGCCTCCAGGAAGTATTTCCTGCATAGACAGCGGCCAAGGACAGCTTCCAGTGTGCTAATCTTTACTTTAAATAAACCCTGCGATGTAAAAATAACAGTTTACATAGTATATCTCTTGCCTTGAGAAAGGAAGTATTCTTTAACTAATAAATGACAGGTTCTCTAAAGGAACAGAAAGATTATCACGAGAAAGTGCAGAGCGAATTTGGCCTATTACACACATTTCTATGTATGAGCAAGTGAGGCAGACGACACTTGAGCCACCAAATGCAGTAATAAAAAGGAACTGCTCCATTCTCTGTGCTCCCTTTCTCCTCCCTCTTCTTTCCTTTCACTTACATGAATTAGAGCTGACCCCTGCCTCTGTACAAAGAACCAAAAACCTCAAGCTGGGAGTGGTGGCGCACGCCTTTAATCCCAGCACTGAGGAGGCAGAGGTAGGAGGATCGCCGTGAGTTCGAGGCCACGCTGAGACTACATAGTGAATTCCAGGTCAGCCTGAGTGAGTGAGACCCTACCTCAAAAAAAAAAAAAAAAAAAAAAGAACTAAAAATCAATGAGATTCTCATATACTTGAATGGCCATCTTTGTTTTTTTCCTGTGCCTCATTGTCCACCATGATGTCAGCAACAAGAACTCCTCAGAGTTCCCACAGCTCTCAGCCACGGCCAGGCAGAGAGGGGAACAATGCACGCCAGCAAATCCAAGCGACGACGTTCTAGTAACTAGTGAACGTGAACACACATCGATACACTTCTGAAGTTGCCCTCCAGTCACTGTTACTGTGAAGCGAATCTCTGTGTTGACTGTGTACTTAGTCTCTCACCTCGTCAATGAGAAGACAACTTAGTAGCCACCATGTAAAAATAGAAATTGGTATTTGTTTCAAGCTCAAATGACTTAGGTTTTACTGACATATATAATATTCCTGTGGCGGGAAATATCATCTGTGGGGTTCGGGAGATCATTCAGTGGTTGAACATGTGTGACTGCAGGCCTGCCGGCCCCAACTCCATCGTCCTCCTCAGTGCCCACGTGAAGCCAGACTCGAAGTGACACTGCCCAGGGCACCTATGGCAGGTGGCAGGCAGGGCCAGGAGAATCCAGAAACTGGTAAAAGAGGCAGCAGAACAAGAGAGACCCTGTGTCAAAAGAAGGTAGAGGGCTGGAGAGATGGCTTAGCGGTTAAGGCGCTGGCCTGCAAAGCCTAAGGACCCATGTTTGACTCTCCAGATTCCACGTAACCCAGATGCACAAAAGTGAGGCAAGCGCAAGGTCACACATGCCCACTAGGTGGCGCAATCATCTGGAATTTTCAGTGGCTGAGGCCCTGGTGCACCAATTCAGTCCTTCCCCCTTCCCCTTCCCTCCCCCCTCTCTCTCTAAAAGAAAAGTAAATAAGGCAGGAGAAGAGAAATAACCCAAGGTTATCCTCTGACCTGCACGTGTATATCATGGTATGTTTGCACCCCTATACAGGCATCTATATACATACACATACAAGTAACAAAAATTGAAAAAACATTAGGATGGAGAAATAAATTCTTAAAGCAATCAAGCAACTGTGTTCTCCATAGGGCACCAGAATGCTATGGGGTGAATCTACTGTACCCTTGACTCCACCGCTCAGAAAGAGAGTGCCTCAACACATTACAATGCAACTACAGGGCTAGGTTTTGAATAGCATTTTAAGATAGGTATAACGGTATCATTTAAAAATAGATATCACTGCAAAGCACCATTCAGGGTTATTTATGTGTATGAAAACACCCTAATTTCTAGTATCTTTAAAAAAAATCCAATTACTGGTAGGTGTAGTGGCACACACCTGTAATCCCAGTAGCAGGCTCATGAGGCTAGCCTGGGCTACCTCGTTCCTTGTCTCATAGCAAGTGTTTTTTTTGTGTGTTTTTTAACTCTGTGTCCACTGTTTTCATACACAAGTGAGAAATTAATGTTTCCTAGTGTGGCAAGTTTTTATTAAAGTTGTAGCATGAGAAACAGTGGTAGATTAGAGAAGTGAACAGCACGTGACTTACGTCATTGTTAAAGGTAAGTATAAACTCCCAGACCTTCAGGATTAAAAGAGGTCTTTAAGGTCAAGTGACTCCAACCCCAAGAAGTTTTACAGCAACATGGCAAACCCCAAAATGAGCCTATGACGTGGAGGTTGTAACTGTGGGTCTCTTCACATCGTTCTTATGAGACACCCTGCTGTCCCTCCATGTGTGGCCACAAAAACTCCCGAGTCCCAGAGCCTTGGGAAAAGCCCAAACGAATCACTCACTGCCCATCAGAACGCCAGCCTTCTACAGTACCCAACCACCAAGTGCTCTGGCTTTGAACAAGGCCCTGGGGTCACTGGTCCCAGCTCTGCTTCCTGGACGCTTTGAACACAGGACGAAAGAGCCGTGGGTGACAGGCAGGGGAAGCTGAGACGAGCATTTCCTGACCCCCAACACGGTGTCATCTGTAGACTTCTGCCGCATAGCCACAGAGTCTACCTGCATATTCAACAAGTGTTCTTAAAGAAAGATGCGACCGGGCTGGAGAGATGGCTTAGTGGTTAAGCGCTTGCCTGTGAAGCCTAAGGACCCCGGTTCAAGGCTCGAGGTTCAAGGACCCACTTTCGCCAGACGCACAAGGGGGCGCATGCATCTGGAGTTCATTTGCAGTGGCTGCAGGCCCTGGCGCTCACATTCTCATTCTCATTCTCTCTCTCTCTCTCTCTCTCTCTCTCTCTCTGCCTCTTTCTGTCATTCTCAAATAAATAAAAACAAACAAAAAATTTTTTTAAGTATTTAAAAAAAAGAAAGATAGATAGATGTGACCACCTAGAGAAGAGGCAAATTCAGGTCTTTCCTAACAGTGGACTTGATGTTTCCAAGGCAGTCAAAAGTGTCTTGATTTTTTATTTTCTTTATTCTGATACTAGAAAAACTTCATGACATTGTTACTACATTGGAACATGGAATTTAGGTTAACCTGCTTCTGTGTTCCCAGGCCATGATCACTCATATTTAGCTCCAAAATCAACTATCTCTGATTCCCTTTGAGGTGAGAGCTGTGTTGTTGCACAGATACAGGAAAAACAGAAATGAAATTATAGCTTTAGTGAGCGTAGCAGGAATGTCCCTGCCACTGATCCACACTGTGAACACGGTTTAACTGCACACAGAACACGAAGTGTGAACTTACTGTGTTCCAAGTGAGCACTGAGGAATACGGCAGGAGAGTATCTAGGTTACTCGATTCTGGATATACACTCCAATACGAAGAAGCTGCGTCGGGTTTCAAAAGTGGGAAAAGAAAAGGGGACATGATTTAATGAGAATCGAGAAGTTGCCACTAGTTTAGCCAAACCACTGCCTCCTCCAACATCGGGCGGTTAGCCATTCTGATTTTATCTATTGACTATAAAATGTTAAGGGTTTTTAAAGATTTTATTTATTTATTTATTATTAGAGGCAGAGAGAGAGAGAAAGGCACAGACAGGCAGAGAGAGAGAGAGAGAGACAGGCAGAGAGAGAGAGAGAGGCAGAGAGAGCACGCTAGGACTCCAGACGCATGCGCCCCCTTGTGCATCTGGCTAACGTGGGTCCTGGGGTATTGAACCTGGGTCCTTTGGCTTTGCAGGCAAGCGCCTTAACCGCTAAGCCATCCCTCCAGCCCCCAGGGTTTTTTGTTGTTGTTGTTTTAAACACACAATGAGAATTTCCAAAAGATTCATTTGGCACCTCTACCCAAGTGACATCGTACCACTTTATACAGAGACTGCCAACATAGAACTAGGCTAATAAAGAAAGCATTTTACTGGGAAAAAAAAATCGCTAATAAGGATACAGAACCCAAACCTTATCTTACATTTTATCAGTCTCTGAAAGCCACGGCTTCTCATAAAAACCACAAGAGAATGAAATTTAATTAGCTGCTGACTGCAATAGAGGTTTTCTTGGTTTGTTTTTCTAAGAAAAGTACTGCTAAGCAGCATTTTGACAGAGGCATTCATTACCAACTTACTGATTTCCCTCAAGCAAGAGGGTCAAACATTCAGTTTAAAGTGCGACATCAGCAGCACTTACCAATTAGAAATTCCTGAATGAGGTCAAATGAATGGCACGCAGAGACAGCCTCCAAAACCCACTGGATAATCTTGAAAAAGGAAGACACAGAATTCTGCTGGTATTTAAGCCTGCACTCCACACCCCCAAAGTAGTACAGATTTACATATATCTAAACATAATAATATAAAAACATATGTACATAAATGAATGTTTCTAACTCTATTTTGGGATGACCTAAGAATACATTTACTCCTGTGCTATCTTCATGAAACAATATAATTCTGGCAGGGTAAAACAATAATATAAATAAGGCCCTTCTGCCCATCTTTTTTTTTTTAACTTGAGAGGGAAAAAGTCAGAGAGAATGGGTGTGCCACTGCAAATGAACTCCAGATGCATGCACCACCTTGTGCATCTGGCTTACGTGGGTCCTGGGAATTTAACCTGGGTCCTTTGGCTTTGCAGGCTAAGCCATCTCTCCAGCCCTGTTTTACATATCTTTTTAACAAATGCCCTTGACTAGAGTGCAAATAAATTTTCAGCCCAATATATGTCTGCTTTTGCAAGAATGTGTTGGGCTGTAGAGATGGATCAGTGGTTAAGGCGCTTGCCTGAAAAGCTTAACATCCTGAATTTGATTCCCCAGTACTCAGGTAAAGCCAGATGCACAAAGTGGAACATGCATCTGGAGTTCATCTGCAGTGGCTAGAGGCCCTGGTGTGCCCTTCCTTTCTTTCCTTCTCTGTCACCATCTCCACCTCCCTGTTTCTCTCTGCGTGCAAATAAATAAAATATTTTAAAGAATGGATCATGCTATGTAAAGCACCCATGGACAGAGCTGTGGGACACTGCAGCAATTTAACACAAAAATTTCAGCTTAGAGGCAAAAACCTGGGTTAAAATCCCGGCTCAGTCATCAGTGTGAACAGTGAGTATCACTGTACATTCCTCTCAAAGGAGGGCCGACCCCTGTTGTCAGCAACTCTCAATCTCTGTCCTGCTGGCGGAAAGCCGTGCCTGTGTCCTAGCTGGGACTTGAGGACAGCTAAGGCCAGACTAGGCAGCAGGCAGCCTCAGTAGAGATGCTTTATTCTAAATCCGCTTATGCCAGCTGTGCTCATTTTCGCTTTCACTTATTTTCACATAGGTAATTTCACTCTCACTTAGGTAATTAATTATACACGTGAAATGCACATGCAAGAAGTATCTCTAGGGACAATACCAGCTGGATGCTTAAATACATGTTTCTAAAACATGGAAAAAGTAGGTGTAGATGAAACAATTATAGAAGATTGAGTGAAACAAGAGCTACATGATATTGGGCCCATCAACACTCCTTCTTGAGTGGTATGGGGGGGAAGACATCAAAGTGGAAGAGGGCCTAGCCAGAAAGAAGGGGTTCAGTGGGAAGAACAGTAGAGGGAAGACAAGAGAAGGTGATGGGAGGAGAACATAATCAAAACACATTATATACATGTATGAATATCAAGAATTTTGAGGAAAAGAATGAAAAGAAATGCTCCGCTAGAATGGGCACAGGCTGCATACCTGTGCTGAGGCACCATTCTGTCTTGATAAACATGTACAAGTGTTAAAAATAAAGATTTTAGAAAAAAAAAAAAAGGACTGGGGCTGAACGAATGGCTTAGCAGTTAAGGAACTTGCCTGGAAAGCCAAAAGACCCAGGTTCGAGTCCCCAGGAACCACATTAGCCAGATGCACAAGGGGATGCATGTGTCTGGAGGCCCTGGCACGCCCATTCTCTCTCTCTCTCTCCCTCTCCCTCTCTCTCTGTCAAATAAATAAATAAAAATATTTTTTAAAAAAGAGGATTGGACTTTAAAAATGCCCAAAATATAGATTGCTTTGAAAAGGTCTTTAAACTATTGATTTCCTTAGAAATAAAAAAAAAAATTAAAGGAACAGAAAGCCAGAGATAATACATTACTAGTGGTTTTATGCAAGAACTCTGAACTCTAATTAGCTGATTCGCTAGAAAGGGCCCTATTCCATATCAAAGGGTAAGCACATAAATGCACATCTATATGTTTCAACAAATATATATATGTATGTGTATGTATATATATATATATATATAGAGAGAGAGAGAGAGAGAGACAGACAGACAGACAGACACACACACACACAGACAGACACCAGGAGAAAAAGTAGATATTTGGGAAAGTCCTTATTTACTGAGTACTTCCTTGGACTATAACTAACATAGCTACTCATTTATTCACCGTATTAAAAAGACAGAACTTGAGAGGAACTGCTGTGAGTTTGAGCTGCCCTTGTCTTCAGGCTATACATTCTAAGACACTCAGTGGATGCCTAAAATCACAGGTAGTACCAAGCATTAGCAACAGGCATTGGTAACATGCCGTTTTTTCTTATTTCTCATTAGTCAAGAACACTCGCCTTTTCACTTAAAAGAAACACATTAGGGCTACTCTCTGGTGTATCCAGCATGTCAGGATCACTACTCTTACAGTTGATGGCTACTGTTGAGACAAATGGGAGTACCTGGACACACGTATTGTGAAATTGTGACAGTCTGGTAACCCAGGCAACTGGTAAATGAAAAGTGGAAGGAAGCATGTACAGACATACAGCCAGCACAGGTGCAGGACAAAGCGACGATTCAGAACCCCAGGCCCGATGGAGCTGGACAGCATAAGATCTTATCAGACCTCCTGGGACAATGTACAATTTAAAACATATCAATTGTTTATGTCTGGAATTTTCCATTTAATGTTTCTTTGGATCAGAGTTGATGTAGGTTAACTGAAATCACTGGAAGTAAAAGCATGGACAGAGGGACTATTAGATTCCAAAGACAGACATACTTTCATAGTCTGATGTCTGTAGAGAGCCACAGAAAAGAAACACCAAAGAAGAATATGTCCAAGTCAAGAGAGAGAGACCATTACCCTCATTTAGCTGTTACCAAGTGAAACTAACTTCTGATCACTTTCAATCAGCATTTACACATGAGCTGAGTTCCCACCTGGCCTTCTGGAAAACACGGGCCTCGAACACATGAGAGCACACAGTGCAACGTAGCCATCTTCTCACAGTCTGCGCAGGTGTTCCATAGGAACCACAGTAAATAAGACTGGTCAAGGAACACTCGGTAGAGCTTTCCAGAACAGCTGTCCAGTACTAGGGATCTTGACAGCGACTGTAAAGGACTATGAGGTAGCAGATTGATCATTTTGTTGTTTCCTGACAAAATAAAGTAGATCAGCAATGAAAAACAAAATTCTTCTCACCTAAATGTAGCTATTAAAATCAAAATGAACCTTAGGGGCATATCCATGAGAGAAAATTAAAGTCATACCTGTCAGAAATAGACTGTGGCAGATCAAGTCTGGATGTTGAATATTAAGTAAATGAAAGAAATAACCAGGTAAGTAAACAGCAACATAATATCCTGTAAAAGAGGAATATTAAAGTCATTCTCACCTGGTAAAAGTTATGCAGTTCAGATAAACACCAGAGCTATACATGATCCCCCCTTTTTTTATTTTAGTGGAATTTTTTAGCTTCTTAAAATAGCCTTTCTTGGGCTGGAGGGATGGCAGGGCAGTTAAGGTGCTTACCTGAAAAGCCTAATGAACCAGATTTGATTCCCCAGTACCCACTTAAAGCCAGATGCACCAAGTGGCACATGCATCTGGAGCTAGTTTGCAGCAGCTAGAGGCCCTGGCATGCCCATTCATATTCTCTCTCTCTCTCTTTTTCCCTCCCTCTCTCTTTCTCTGCTTGCAAATAAATAACTAAAAATATTTTTTAACACTAGTAACAAGTGGTCTGATTCTAGCCCATTTTGCCATACTTCTAGCCATGGTTATCACAGTTCATACCTGTCGTTTTGTTGCTAAGCTAATTATAGCTTCATGTGATTCTAAATGATCAGAGTGGACATTAGAATAATAGTATCAAGCAGCAGCAACCGTTTCTTGATCTGAGAGGCTGAGGATATCTCATAGTAGGAATTTCCTTCATTGTTTCTGAGTTTGGAGACGCTACGACATTTAGTTTTCCATACTGACCTCCTCCTTTGTTATCATGTAAATTGACATTCATCAAGACCATTTCTATGCTGTATCTTGATATTTTCTGGAATTATTATTTCCTTGCATAACTAAATTGCCTAGAATTTATACTTTCTTGGTCCCTTCACTAGATATTCGTGAAACCAGAACATTTGCATCCAGGTTGAGACACAATATTAAAAAAAAAAAAAAAAAAAAGATTTCTGGAAAACAGGAAGGTAGAAGTAGCCCTAGACAATAATTTTTCTAGGATTTTAGAAAAGCACAGAAATTCTTATGATTATAGTGAATCTCAAATAAAGAAATATTTCAACTACGGTATTTTTTGTTTGTTTTTGAGGTAGGGTCTTGCTCTCCCAGGCAGACCTGAAATTCACTAGATTTCAATTTTAAGCGGGTCTAGAAACACATCCTAATCACTGGCATAGAAGGCCTTCTGCAGAGGAGAGAAGATGCACAAGTCTAGCTCAAGGGTCCTTGCAGAAGACATGGATTGCTTGATGTTAGAGTGCATAATGCATATAATTGCAATAATATTACTGTGACAAAGCTTCCATAGAAAATACAAGTACTTGGGCTGGAGAGATGGCTCGGGCTGGAGAGATGGCTTAGCGGTTAAGCACTTGCCTGTGAAGCCTAAGGACCCCCGTTCGAGGCTCGACTCCCCAGGACCCACGTTAGCCAGATGCACAAGGGGGCGCACGTGTCTGGAGTTCATTTGCAGTGGCTGGAGGCCCTGGCGCGCCCATTCTCTCTCCCTCTCTCTATCTGCCTCTTTCTCTCTCTGTCTGTTACTCTCAAATAAATAAATAAAAATAACAACAAAAAAAATTTAAAAAAAAAGAAAAGAAAATACAAGTACTGGGGCTGGAGAGATGGTTTAGCAGTTAAGGTGCTTTCCTGCAAAGCCAAAGGACCCAGGTTCGATTCCCCAGGACCCATGTAAGCCAGATGCAGAAGGGGGCACACACATCTGGAGTTCATTTGCAGTGGCTGGAGGCCCTGGCACACTCGTGTGCACGTGCTCTCTCTTTCTTTCAAATAAATAAAATAAAAATAAAATATTTGAAAATTCAAGTAATGGCATAGAGGGACATACAGGAATGGATTTGGGTACCAAATAACTTGGGTTTTAACTCAGTTCTGCTACATAACCTATGAATTATGGTGGTACTGTGTCCCTGGCAAGAGGATATTTGGAAAGACAGGAGAGTATTCTGGGATGTGAAATTACTGGGGTAAGATTTCAACTAGGATTTGTTGAATGGACTCCAGGGATGTTTAATCATTTCTGCGTGTCTCCTCAGGGAAAGCAATGTAACAGATGTGTATGGGGTTCATGAAAAATAATTGAACTCTACATTTTATATCAGTTATTGAAACAGGACAATAAAAAGAAATCATAAGCAAATAACAGCAAAGCAAATCGCTCAAAAAGTAATACTGTTACAAAAATTCCCTCTAGAATACATTGAATCTTGGGTACAATTCTGTGCCTCTGAATAAATCACGCCTAAGAAGGAAAGACAACTGTGGAAGAAAGCCTGTTTTTACGAGTTCTAGTATTTTGGCCCTGTCCACATGCTGAAGACCACAGATTAAATCACAACTGCTCTTTGCAAGACACTCCCAGGGGGAGAAAAGGAAGATACCTTTGCCCTCATAAAATGCTCAGCATTTTTAGGGCAAAGTTTCCCACATCACTGTTGAGATGGGATGCAGATATAGCACTGCGATTAGACTCATTCTCCAGACCCAGAAAATCTTACATTTCTCTCCTTTATCACAGGAAGCAGTGGGGCCGTGATCTCCAAGGCCACTTCCCACAGGTTCTGAGATCATGTCAAAATGTGCCCATGCTGGCCCTCTGAGCAGAAGGCTTTAACCTTTGCAGTAGTATAACTCAAAATAAAAATCTTCATATGAGCGTATTTTAGGTTATACTTTTTCCCAGTTCCCTCACACTGTACTTTCCTAAATCCATGTCGGTAACAACGAAGGGACTGAGGAAAGAGATGTGAAAACAAACTGGAGAATCTTGAGCTCTGAGCCTGAATTTGCCTTCTTTGAATACTGTCTCATGTGCAGGCAAGTAGGGATTCTGTCATCACCTCGCTGTGAGGCCAAAGACTTTATGCTCCACATCTTAATTGGCCTGGAAAAACTGCTTTCAGGTGGGGACATACAGTAAACTCTCTTTCCCTTTCGGTACAAACTCCCTTTTACCCAGGTTCCCCTCGCCATATTTCCTTAGAGCAAGCAACTCACTCCGGCAAGCACATAAATCATTAATGGGACATGTCAGCTTTGCACCACTAGCGAGACGCAATGGGCAACTGCCCAAGGCCTTTCTCGCTCCAGAAATCAAGGTCAACATGATGTATTATTCCTCAAACGCTGTAGGGAATATCTAGCCATAGTCATCATTTGGGTATTAATAAATGGCTTTTAAGGACTGCTGGAAAAAAAAAAAAAACAGCCTGATTTCTCCAAAATGGGAAGACACACTTCCACCCCAATAGCTAATGGCATGGAGTGCAAGGGATGAGTGTCAGAGAAAACCTTCCCCCATCAACCTTGGAAAGGTCGGTGACAGTCATCACAAGCTCAGAGGCCTAAGACGTGGACTCAAACACAGCATCTACTGGAAGAACATCTGTGGTAAAAAAGATCCATACGTATCTTTATCACTCACCAAGGTTGAGGAAAGTAATGCCCTCCGTCAGGTGTGAGCCAGCACTCCCCAGAGGAATCGTGAAGGTCTTGCTATACCCTGCAGAGGGGGAACAGAAACCCAGAGGAAGGAAGTGTTAAAAAAAGGGGGGGGTTGGAGAGATGGCTTAGCAGTTAAGCGCTTGCCTGTGAAGCCTAAGGACCCCGGTTAGAGGCTCGATTCCCCAGGAGCCACGTTAGCCAGATGCATAAGGGGGTGCACACGTCTGGAGTTTGTTTGCAGTGGCTGGAAGCCCTGGTGCATCCATTCTCTCTCTCTGCCTCTTTCTCTCTCTGTCTGTCACTCTCAAATAAATAAATATAAATATAAATACATTTTTTAAAAAAAAAAAGGCTGGAATTGGACTCATGGCAGTGACTATGTAACCATCTCAATTTAGCAGTGTCTTCTGGCTTCTAGATTTCATGGTACTTTGCTCTCCAAATGTCACTGACGTTTATCATCTGAGAGCTGGTCTCAGCGCATGTATAATGTTAGACCATAAGGGTGGATGGTGTCGGGGGGGAAGGAGCCGAGGGGATCCTCAATGCTCTAAGACATGAGGAGCTCGCAGGCTCAGTTTCTCATGCTTGCTGTCATTACGGCCTTCTGAGTTTTCTCCAATTTACGGCCCCACTTTGAGATAGAAAGGAGATTACAATGCCTACATAAGTTGGTATGGGCTGACACTCTACTTTGTTAACTCAGCCTCCAGAAAAGGTTTATGATCTGGTTTGCATCATTGGAAATGTGTGGAAGATGTTCTACAAAATCTTAACTTACTCTAAATACATATTTGTGTATGTCATTTTGATATTTTACTTTTTCTGTTAAATTCTCAAACTTTTCTGCCTTGATCTCTATCACCTAGGTAACACTGAGCATTTGCAAAATTACAAATTTTGAGGTGGTTTGGCATAACATTTTTTTAAACACTGGAACAGAAATACCATCTTTAAGAAAGTTTAATTGTACTCACCATATGTCCTATACAAACAGGAATTTTGAAAAACTGAACAAACAGAATGACTACGTACTATGATTCAGACTCCAGAACTAGGCAAAGACTGGGCTTTTATTCCTGTCCCCTAGCCTGTCATCATGTTTTGGGCCACAGACATATGAAATGGAACAGACATCTCAAGTCTAAAGCCTGTTCACATCTGAGATCGTAAAAGCATTTAATTGAAACCCTATGGAAATGTGTTGAAGCTAGGTGACTTTCATAGTAATGACCAAATGGCAAGGCAACATACTCTGAGAAAACATATCCAATAGGGTTGATCCACAAATCTAATATATATATATATATATATATATATATATATATATATATATGGGCTACAATTGAAAAAAATAGTATGTAGTATATAAGTTACTTAATATTTACCATTAATGGATTTCTTCATAAAACCTTAGGTATAGTTACATAAAAACTGTCAGGTAATGCAATGTTTACAATTGTCCTAGTTTCCTACTATTTGCCAAAGAAGAAAATATAAATATATAAAAGTGAAAAAGAATACATGAAAATTACCTTTATGAAGATAAAATACTGAATATGTGATTTGTTCCCATGAGTCGAACTTCGGGCTGTAACATACACACAAACTTCCTAGAAGATATTCAATAGGGTTTAAATTATCCCTGTCATAAATCTCCTAATCCATGTAACCTTATTTCTATTCCCTTAGATATCCTGCCACATCCTACCCCACAGATTATTTACAAATTCAAGAAGTTACCTCAGTTACTAAGAAATTTTGAGTCAGCATTTAGCATCAATAGGTGTAAGCAGGCTACTGAAGGGTGGAAAAACAAATAGATACTCCTCTTTAGGAAGCCAGGGGAGTGTAGAACAGTTTCTCATTAAACAAAGTGCTCAATCTTTTTTTAAATCTCGATTGAAAGGCAAACTTGGATCTTTCCTATGTAGTAAATATGTTGTATCAACCTGTACTCAATACTAGATCACTGAGAGCCCTCGGTCCATACTAAAGGTGAGCTCCTAGTGTGGCCTTTCCCTGTGAGCCCTGACCACCTTCACCAACCCCATCCCTCTGAGCACCCGCCACCTCCCCATATCTCTCTATGTGAAACTACATTGTCTGAAACAGCTGTTGCTAAGTGAATACTTTAATGTCCACAAACATGGGCTTTTGCTTAAGATTCAAGTTGCGTTTCCCTTGTCAAAAAAGACTTGAGGACAAGAGGGTTTCGCATAGTATGCATGTATGCATGCATGCATGCATGAGAGAGAGAAGGGACGCACCAGGACCACTTGCTACTGCAAACAAGCTCCAGATACACGTGCCACTTGGTGTACATAGCTTTACATCAGTACTAGCGAACCACTGAACCACCTCTCCAGCCCATTTCACATTTTAGATTCTCTGGGATTCTAAAATAAAACTTTCCTGGTTGAGCATCTCTAATCCAAAGATCCAAAATCCAAGATGTTTCAAAATCAGTTCTCAAAAAGGTTTTGGATTTTGAAGCATTTTTGGTTTTGTTGTTGTTGTTGTTGTTGTTGTTGTTTTTAAGATTAAGGATACTATCAACTTGTAATTTTACCCCAATGCAAATATTTATATGATTAACTGAAACAGGAGGTTGCTAAATAGAATGGAACTTAACAAGAAATAAGGAAAGCTGGGTTCTGGGCACAGAGCTAGAACTAAGTAGCTGGGTGCGTTCAATTACCACCTCTTCAGTGGAATTTCAGAGCTGCCTCTATTACACTCCCCTAGTTCCTTCATTACAGAATCTTGGCAGAAAAGAAAGCACCTTATTTTCCACAGGAAGGTTATTTAGTAACAACTACAAGCATCTGTCACAATATTTATCACTTGTAACTATTTTGACTATAAGCACATTTTGTTAGAGTATGTTGGAACAACAACAAAAAAAAATGAGGAGGAATACCTGTACCAGACAAAAATGATGGCAATTCTGTCCAAATTATGGCTCTGAGTACACAATTTCTTTAAAATTATAGAAAACTTACTTGGACTAAGGTCCTAACATAAGTCTAAAACAAGTAAAAATAATAATCACAGGATTTCCAAGTCTCCTCTTGACTACTTTCATAGAGCAAATATTACCAGCAAAAAAAAAAAACACTTCATTTTATGTTCAATGGTAAGAAAAAATTCTAGTATACATAAAAACATAACAGAAATGTGGGGCTGAAAGGATTGCTTAGCAGTTAAGGCACTTGCCTGTGAAGCCAAAGGACCCAGGTTCAATTCTCCAAGTTCCATGTAAGCCAGATACACATGGTAGCACATGCATCTAGAGTTCATCTGTAGTGGTTAGAGTCCCTGGCATGCCCATTCTCATTCTCTCTCTCTTTCTGTCTCTGTCTCTAATAAATAGCTAAAAATAAAATCTTTAAAGAAAAGTTTCTAGTAATTAAAAAATGAAAATAAAGCAAGGCACCATAGTTTTCCATTCAACTTAACATTTTTTAATATATATTAAGAAGCCATATCATCAATGGTACGGTAGGAAGAACGCTGTCAGATAACTGTGGAAGAGAGAACTAGTAGTTTTTCTAAATAATAGTTTTCTTGAAAACTAAATATATTCAGACATGTAGACCCCCAGTTATTTGTTTAGGAATCTACCCTTATGTATGAACATGAAATGTGAACAAAATAAGGAAGACCATAACCATTATCTAACAAAATCTTCACTCACTACCCTCTACAGAATGGTAGCTGGTTTTCTCATTAAAAAAAAAAAGTTGGGATGGAGAGATGGTTTTGTGGTTAAGGCATTTGCTTGCAAAGCCAAAGATTCCAAGTTCGATTCTCCAGGTCCCATGTAAGCCAGATGCACAAGGGGACACAAGCATCTGGAGTTCATTTGCAGTGGCTAGAGGCCCTGGCATACCCATTCTCTCCCCCCCCATCTCCAATAAATAAATAAATAAACAAATAAATATATTAAGAAAAAGAGTTCAGCTGGAGAGATGGATTAGTGGTTAAGATACTTGCCTAAGAAGCCTAAGGACCCATGTTCAACTCTCCAGATCCCATGTATGCCAGACACACAAAGGTGAGGCAAGTGCAAGGTCACACATGCCCACTAGGTGGCACAAGCATCTGGTGTTCAATTGCAGTGGCTGAGGCCCTGGCATGCCAATTCTCTCTCTCTCTCTAAATAATTTTTTTAATGTTTAAAAAGTTAAAGTTGCGCAAACTAGGTATACGTAATTACATATGCTGAAAGCCATATTCATACAAAATAAGCAATATTTCCAAATGTTTAGGTCATGGCCTAGTTATCTCTCCCTAACCCAAAGGGAAAATGTGATGTACATGGGCTCTACAGTGCCACTCAAAATAACTTTCTTCAATAATGCCAGTGTCCTATGTCTGCATAGACCCAATATGGTTGCCACTAGCCACATGTAGCTACTAAGCACCTAAAATTTGGCTTCTGTGACCACAGAATTACCCCTTTATTTAGTTAATTTAAATTTAGATAGTCACATGGACAACACGGTTGGAGAACACCGGTTTTTAACCCTGACTGTGCACTAAAATTGTTTCAGAAAATAAATATGGAAGCTCCATCTCTGACTAATAAAATCAAGACCTCTCAGGCCAGGCCTAGACATCAGTAGTTTTGGATTCTAGTAGTCTAACCAAGGTTAAGAATCACTTCCTACAAATCAGCAGATCTGGAAGTATATCTTGGCTCTTGGCTTACTCAGATTGCCTTTGGCAAGTTAACTTTCAGCCTCAGTTTCAACTGGACATAATAAAAATGTAGGAAGTATAGGGCTGGAGAGATGGCTCAGCAGTTAAGGCGCTTGCCTGCAAAGCCTAAGGACCCAGGTTCAACTCCCCAGAACCCACATAAGCCTGACGCATGCACAGAAGATCACACATGTGCACGAGGTGGCACACACAGCTGGAGTTCAATTGCAGTGGCTAGAAGCCCTTGCATGTCAATTCTCTCTCATTCTCTCTCTCTCTCTCTCTCTCTCTCTCTCTCAAAAAAAAAAAAATGTAGAAAGCTTAAGGTTCTTATGTGATAATGAAGTAATGTATTGTGATGGCTAAGTTCTGTTGTCTAGAGGCATTCCTCTTGATTGGGCCTCTGAGGTTCCAGGAAGGCTTGACTGAAGGAGGAAGTCCTTGCCCCAGAGTAAGCGGCCCTCCCAGAGGTGGGCTCTGGGAGAAGAGAGTCCCTTCTACCTGCCAGGCGGCCTGTTGCTTGCTGGTGATGTCTTCACTCGTACATGCATCGACCCTGTTCAGCTAGCCTTTGTCAGCATTCGAAGCAAGTTTCTCAGCCTCCCAGCATGGGCTGAAGACCAGCAGCTCACCACAAAGCCTCCAGGTCTTCAGGGCTGGATTAGGACTGCTGAGGCATCTAGTCACGTGGACTGAGCAGCTACTGGGTTACTTGACTCTCAAGCCTGCAGACCGCTATGGGTGGACTGCTGTAAACTAATCCAATAAATCCCCCCCCCTTTTTGTTTTCTTTTGATTTTTTCGAGGTAGGGTCTCGCTCTAGCCCAGGCTGACCTGGAATTCACTCGGTAGTCTCAGGGTGGCCTTGATCTCACAGTGATCCTCCTACCTCTGGCCTCCCAAATGCTGGGATTAAAGGTGTGTGCCACCATGCCCAGCTAAATTCCCTTTTTAATGCAATTCATTCTGTTGGTTCTGTTCCTCTAGAGAAGCACACTCATACATGCATATAATGTACCTCTGGCAAAATAGTTTTATCTGGCTGTAAAGGTTAACTGCTATTATTATTCCAGAATAATGTTTCTGCTATTTATAAGCTGGAGGAAGTCACCGCTTGAAAAAAAAAACACAGTATGCTGTTAATGTCACATCCAGACACTTATAATAAATATTCACGAAGGACGAGGAGCCCATCTCCTTACTGGCTAGCCTTAGGAAACCACTTAAGACAATGAAAACTACGATAAAGTGACCCAAGAGAAATCATTTCGTGGGAACAATTATTAAAGACCCCCATAAAATGCTCAGTCACTGGCGTAGATCTGAGAACTCCCCAGGAGTGACTCCTGCCCCCACCTCGACCTCTCAGCAGGTGGTAAGCAACTGACTTAGGTCACCCAGGAGGAGGCTCACCACAGCCTCACCACAGTTTCAGAGCTGACCATCAGACAGGGAAGGAATACTGACTTTCATTTATTTGCCTTCCTACTCTAAGAGATGTGTTGGCACAGTCTATATGAACTGGTACTCTTGAGTCACAAGTGTCCTAACATTGGCAGCAACGCTTTTGTCTACCCCACCCCACCCCACCCCCGCCACTGATCCCCACGAGCACACCCATCACCCTGATTTTAACCTCTCATTCCTTGGAAGGTCTCCAATTTTATTTCTTAGGGCAGGGAAATTCAAGACAAAGATGCTTTCAAGACTGAAAAACAGGAGAAAAACATTTCAAGCTTCAGACATAGGCAAGGACTTTCTGAATAGGACTCTAGTCACTCAGGAAATAATCCCAACATTTAATGGGCCCTCATGAAATCAAGAAGCTTCTGCCCAGCAGAGGAGAGAGTGAAATGGAAAGACAACATACAGAACAGGAGAGAAATCTCAGCTAGCTATACATCTAACAAACGATTCGCATCTGAAATATGCAAAGAACTCAAAAAAAAAAAAAAAGACAACCAGAAATCAAACAATCCAATCAATAAAAGGGCTAATGAAATGGACAGTTCTGAAAACACAAATGGCCAATAACCATGGAAAAAAGTTCAGCTTCATCAGCCATCAGAGAAATGCAAATAAAAAAAGCATTGAGATTTATTTCATCTCACCCCAGTTAGAATGGCAGTTATTAAAAAGAAAACCACATGGTGGTGAATATGTGGTCAGAAGAGAACCCTTATCCACTGCTGGCAGGAATGTAAACTCACCTAGCCTCTATGGAAGTCAGCATATAGATTTCTCAAAAAAACAACTTAAAAATATCTTCCATATGACCTAGATATACCACTCTCATTATTTGCTACTATTTGGGGTGAAAAAGCAAGTATGTATATAACTAAAGGACGCCAAGTCAACCTATACAAGACATGTATTAGTGTTTATTGTAGCATTATTCGTAATAAGTAGGCATCAACAAGAGAGGAATGGACAAGGAAAATCTGACTTACATGGGAACTGGAGAATCGAACCTGGGTCTTTAGGCTGCACAGGCAAGAGCCTTAACTGATAAGCCATCTCTCCAGCCCTCCTTCCATAACATCTTTTTCTGCCTATAACTAGAATAAAGTATTGTCTTTGAGCCTGCTGTACATTAAACTTTTGTAAAAATAAAAAATTAAAAATAAAAAAATAAAAGCTGGGCATGGTAGGCACATGCCTTTAATCCCAGCACTCAGGAGGCAGAGGTAGGAGGATCGCCATGAGTTCAAGGCCACCCTGAGACTCCATAGTGAATTCCAGGTCAGCCTGAGCTAGAGTGAGACCCTACCTCAAAAAAGGAAAAAATTAATAAAAATTAAAAAACTACCAATTATACAGTGGCTCATTGTCTCTAGCTTTCACTCAGCCTTTCCTACCTCAGCTGTGAATTTAAAACAAACCCAGGTTTGCATCCAGAAAAAGAAAACTCCCCAAAACTGGAACCCTGAAGCACATATTGGCAGCTCTACTTTGACTGCTATGCCCACCCTACCACGTACTAAATAAGCCTACTTTCTCTTCACTCTGGTCTAAAGGCTGAATTCTTTAACCAGCCCAACTATGGCCCATCACAATCTTGTTTTACCCACAGAAGTAGAAATCATTTTTAGAATCTAATTCAGAAAATACATGAACTGGCAAATTGTTACATAAAACCAAAAAAAAAAAAAAAAAAAAAAGAGGGGTACAGGGCATTTCTCTGGCTAGTTTAATATCTTAAACGTGGAAGCATCTTATTTGGAGCAGGCTTGCTTTCTCTTTCCAAAGATGATTATGAAGAACAAAGGTTCATTATCTTCTCTCCCAGACATTTCTGGGAAAGGAAGAAAGAAAACCACTCACATCTTAGGCCAGATGAACCCAGCATTTTATTAAATGTGTCATAAGTAGCTCTTTTATAAATCATGGCTCTTACTGTTCATAAACTCTCAAGAAATACACTGAAAAGGAGCGAGACCACACAGAATTGACGCCTGAAATGACTATTATCCAAGAGACTTAAATGTCAAGTACTAGAGAAGAATCAACCATGGTCCATCCATGGGAGCCCTCGATCTCAATTTATCCCGCCTTCTAAAGCAAATTTACTCTGCCAGTTATTCCTCTCTGCTCAGCATTGTCCCGTTTCCCCTACCCGCTAAGTGTATCCTGTAAGCATTCAAACATACCAAAGCCACAAGCCTCTTAGAAAACGACACTCCCTAAGTCCCGTTTCCACTTGGAGCTGCTGCCTCTCTCACGTCTGTCTGCACACAAGGCTACGTCAACGTCCATGTGCTACTCAGCTTAAGCACAAGCTGTCACCTCAGTCGCCCAGCACGCATCTCAGTCCCCTTCCCACCGCCAGGCCCCGTGGACTATACCTGATACCTACGGATAGTCAGCCCCTCTGCTGGATGAGACTCCACTCGACCTTTGGCTCCTGTGTGGCCATCCTTCTGTGGCTTGTCTCCTTCCTCGCCAGACATTCATTTCTCCTTTCCATTGGATGCTCCTCCTAGCCTTTATAGACTCGTGCTCCCACACCTGATCGCTAAACATCCCATCTTCTGATCCTACGTTCCTCTTATGGTTTCCAATGCCAGCTACATTCGGATAAGCACCATGTTTACTCATCACCAGTCTGGACCCTTCTAAGGTCTTAGTCAACGTGCCCAGAAACAAAGCTCATGAGCTACATTTATGAGACAACAAAGAGCCTTTTTCCTCAGTAAGTGGTACCACTATTCACCCACTTGCTGATGGCACAAAGCTGAGAACCTTTTCTCTGATCCTAATTGTAGTGAGGCTTCTCCATATCATCTAGAAAATGCATCTTATAGTCATCTAGCTCTCTCTACTCTTCTGCCCATCATAGTTCAAGCCTCCATTACCTCAAGCATGCCACTCATCCTAACTGTTGACCTCCCACTGTTTCTCTTGCCATTTCCAACCCATTCTCATTTAAAGCCAAGTGCACTGGCTTAGAACCCAAACACATCACCGGGGCGGATGCAGAATGCTTTTCCATTCCTGGACAATTGTTAGAAGATAGAGATGGCGAGAAAATATGGACTAAATACAAGTCCACCCAGACTATTACAACAAGACAAGTCATACCTATTAGAACTATACCCCTGTTGGTACTGGCTTCTTTTATACAGACAGAAATATATATACAAATATAGTGGAAGGGTAGGGGTATCATTCAGTGGTAGAATATGCTTAGCATATACAAGGCTCTAGGTGTCGTCCCCAGTGCCATAAAAGAAAGTAGAATTATAGTGAAGATAATTTGGCATATTTATGTACCTACACATGACAACCTGTGTAACAAGGCAATGGTTATTTACATTTGCAAGATCATATGCTGAACAATAACTACATTTTGAATAGAACTCACGTACAGGTGAGTTGATAAAAACTGACAAGCACAACCCTGGATATACCTGTATGATTGGTGAAAACACACAGAGACAGGTGTTTGCATAACTTCTCCTGGTCTCGATGATGATCACATCCAAAGTTAACAAGTCTAAGGCCATAAAGGAAAACAATTATTGTATTATTTAAAAATATATTCCCAGCCAGGCGTGGTGGCGCACACCTTTAATCCCAGCACTTGGGAGGCACAGGTTGGAGGATCGCCATGAGTTCGACGGCCACTCTGAGACTCCATAGTGAATTCCAGGTTAGCCTGGGCTACAGTGAGACCCTATCTCGAAAAAAAAAAAAAAACACATATATATATATTCCCTTGTACATGATGTAAGCGCTGTAATATACTCACAAAAATAGTCATGTTCCTAATAAATTTAATTATTATTACAGATACTACCTGTTAAATATAAAAGATTAAATACAGTAATTAAAAATATATGAGTAGTTTATAAAAGCTGAGGGCTGGCAATAGAGAAAAAATATATTACAACTTACTTTTTTTTTTTTTTTTTTTTTTGGTTTTTCGAGGTATGGTCTCACTCTAGCCCAGGCTGACCTGGAATTCACTATGGAGCCTCAGGGTGGCCTTGAACTCATGGCGATCCTCCTACCTCTGCCTCCCAGTGCTGGGATTAAAGGCATGCGCCATCACGCCTGGCACAACTTACTTTTTAAATAATTTTTATGATTTATAATAACTTCTCTGAAGTATATATTGTGCTCCAAAACAACTAAATATCCAAATACAATGAGATTAAGCTAATTACTCTGATTTAGGAAAACTTTCTTTTCTTCTGTTCTTTGATGGCCCCTTGTTTTTTCTTTCAGAAATGTCTGTTTTTACTACACATAAAGTAGCTTGGAAAACAGAACAAAAAATTTTCCTTTCTGTAAAGAGGACAACAGAAGAAATACAGCATTAGACTCAGCTGAAATACAAGTGGGTTGACCCATCACGTCCTCTTTTTGGCAAAAAGAAAAGGGTTTGATGTTTGATTCTAAATGCAGCTCAGTCTGACTCAGAGAATCTTTTTCTTTAATCACAGGGAGAAGAGCACTTCCATAGATCAAAATAAATGCAGGTGCCCTCTGGAAAGAAACAGCTAAGGCAACACAATTGACTTCACACATAAAATCCTGTGTGCATGCTTGATAATTTTGTTTATATCCCCTGTGAAGAACAGGAATATAAAAAGAAAAATACACAAGCCGGGTGTGGTGGCACACGCCTTTAATCCCAGCACTAGGGAGGCAGAGGTAGGAGGATCACTATGAGTTCAAGGCCACCCTGAGACCTGACCTACATAGTGAATTCCAGGTCAGCCTGGGCTAGAGTGAGACCCTACCTCGCAAAACCAAAAAAAAAAAAAAAAGAGAGAGAGAGAGAGAGAACGAGAGACACACAAAACGTCAAACTACCCTATCATCACACCATGAATTAGGAATAAGTGTAATCATTTCACTACCTACAAATGTCTAAAACTTAGCCATCCATAAATAACTTACTTAAATCCTGAGTCACTTAGTGATATGTCCAAGGGTGCTTCAAACTGTCAAAAAAAAGAAATGAAATAAATAATCAGGAGGAAATGAACTCACAACCAACCAACATGACATGATGACAGCTCTGAACCGCAGTCACCTGCCAGTGCTGGGCAGCCCGGTGATAAAGAGCCCATCTCACTACCACTCTCTTCACAGGCCAGACCCCCAAATCCTCAGCACAGGAGATTCATACGTGCTTAAGATCCCAGGGTCAGTGTATGCTGCTGTCGTGAGAGGCTAACGCTTGTCGAAGTTTGCCTCGAATGTGAGTATCATAAGTAGGTTATATCACAGGACAACTGAAAGCCACAGCCTTTTACAAGACACAGATGGCCACGTAAGGAAGGAAGTTTGATATGTCTCTGGGAGCGAGTGAGCCAAAAATAGGGCAGGAGGGGCCAACAAAATTCTTGTAATAGGGTGAAACCAGCATGTGCTACACATACCAATATTAGCCCTAGTCAAGGAGGAGGAGGAGGAGGAGGAAGCTCTGTGCATCACAGATAAAGGCGTTAGCAATGTCTTAGAACAACACTCCCAACAGCTTTTCCAGGAATTCTGTGAGATTCTTTTCAATTAAGTGTATATTCTTATTGGCTTTTTTCATTATCATCAACCCCACTATAGTCACAAGTCCTTTTGAACCTAACAACTTGCATTCACTGAATCTTTTTGGGGGGCTGGAGAGATTGCTTAGTGGTTAAGGCACTTGCTGGCAAAGCCAAAGGACCCAGGTTCAATTCCCCAGGACCCACGTAAGCCAGATGCACAAGGTGGCACATGCATCTGGTGTTTGTTTGCAGTGGCTGAAGGCCCCGGTGTGCCCATTCTCTCCCCCCCCCTTCTTCCCCCCCTCTCTATATATACACACATATATATGTATATCTCTCTCTATATATATACACACATATATGCGTTTATATATATATAATAAAAATAAAATATTTTAAAATAATTTTTTTTACCTTTTTGTAAGCCCCAACATGCTTTAATATAAGACACTCTCCCGTATGCGCCCTACTTTTACAAGCTAAAATTTATTAATTTTTCTAAAAAGATCAAGAATAAATCCCCTACAAATAATCATAAATGCACTTTTCATGACATAAGCTTTCAAACTAGAAGAGTGACATGCTGGGTGTGGCCCTCCCATCGCCTCTAGGAAGTGTGCACTTGCTATAGAGGGGAAGCCTTGAGACAGACGGACTCATGTCACTTGGTCACACAAAGGGCTAGAACCCACACGAGAACGCTGCTGGTGACAGCAGCTCCAGTAACATTTCCTAGAGGTCATCCTCTGGGCTTACCATTAATTTGAAGCTCTCGTCAGCACAAAACTGGATGCATTTCAAGATGCTCTTTGATTTCTAGAAGAGAAAACATGTGGCACATTATTTCCAAAAGAGCAGTTGAGGAGTCGTCATTAAAACCTCTTCATTATTCTTGGTAAATGTTCACTGACTGTTTCCACCAATGAACATGGAGGGACTTACACAATCCACTGACGATAATGTCAAAAGCAAAGCGTTTCTATAAAAATGAGCCCCCAGGGACAAGTTTTACCTTCGGGACAATGTAGTACAACCTCTGCTCTGACATATCCCACTGAGCCCAAACAAAATCCTCAGCTATTCTGTCTCTTGGGAGATGACCAGAATTTGTAATTACCTAGAGGCAAAAAAAAAGATTTTGTAAGCAACTATTTGTAAAGAGCATCTGAAATCTTGATTTCACATATTGTATCTCTAAGACAAGTATAAATATTTTTGTTATTAGCACTTCTCCCACACTCAAAATAAACAGTCTTTCCAAAAACATTTTAGGGCATGTTCTATGTCTTATTCCCAAATGGTCTATGCTATTTTATTCTTCCTAACTGAACAGACATGCCGGGGCCACCAAAGGCAAGACTACACCTGCCACAATCAGCAACTGCATCAGTAGATGATCCATGGCTCCCTACTGTGGAAGAGAGCTCCTCTCCTCAGTCCACCTCTGCAGACAAAGCCTTCACCAAAGACTAGGGCAACCCTCAGGCCGGAGGTGGGAGACACTGCAATGGCCCAGGTGAGCCATAAGCCAACTTGTGGCTCTGGTCATGATTCTTACCTTCATGTCTTCCAGTGTACGGAGACATTGCCCAGTGGTCAGCAATGCTAACTCTCCTCATTCAAGGCCAGACTTAGGCCTTACTGCCTCTCGGCAGTTTGGCTAAGTTCAAGTGTTGTTTCCGACTCAGGCCTTGCCTCGTGAACAAAACCTCATTCCAGCTCCCCTAGATGAAGGCAAGCCTCCTCACCTCTGTATGCCTATGGTGCTTTGACATGCTTCTCTACGGTTACATCTTAGCTAATACACACACCTGCCCATGAGCATGTATTCTTCCACAGGACCTCCGCGTTTCCATGTCTTGATTGTTTCTAGCATGTAAGACTGCACAAGAAAGGCTTCCAGAGCCGGCAAGGTGGCACACGCCTTTAATCCCAGCACTCGGGAGGCAGAGGTAGGAGGATTGCCGTGAGTTCAAGGCCACCCTGAGACTACATAGTGAATTCCAGGTCAGTCTAAGCTAGAGTGAGTCCCTACCTCTAAAAACAAAAAAACAAACAAACAAACAAAAAAGAGCTTGAAATGAAGATGAAGTAAGAGCTAAGTATAAGTGAGTATAAAATGTCTACTTACTAATGAACAAAATCAGAGAATAAAATTGGAAAGCAAAGGATTCCAGAGACCATACAATTTAACCCTTCTATTTTACAAGTGGGAAAACTGAGATTCCAAGAGGTTACATTAGGTTGCCCACTTAGAAAACCTAGAATTAGGATATCTGTCACTCTGATAAAACATTTTTGATATATCAGCTAATTTGACAGAAGGGACAAATTTGTCAGAAAGATTATTTCAAGATACAGACTAAATACTGAACAATTTTATTTATTTATTTTATTTTATTTTATTTTTTTTTGTTTTGTTTTTTTCAAGGTAAGGTTTCACTCTGGCCCAGGCTGACCTGGAATTCACTATGTAGTCTCAGGGTGGCCTCAAACTCTCGGCGATCATCCTACCTCTGCCTCCCACGTACTGGGATTAAAGGCGTGTGCCACCATGCCTGGCAAGCACTGAACAAAATTTTAATATCAGTATCTTATAAAAATTGTGATAAGAATAACCCAGTAAAAACAGGTAGGGATATAACCAATTTTCAGAATAGAAAATTTAGTCAGTAAGCAGACAAGATGCCCAAACTCACTAACATTAAAGAAATACAGACTAAGAAAAGTAAGATATCAAATTGTATCCAAAAATGGGGTGAGGGACTTAGAGAGAAATTCACCTATTGCTGATACTTTTGTATTTTGCATGTAAAACTAGGTGTTTGGAAAGTAAGCTAGCATGAGACTTATTAAATGCATGTATTCATGAATCCAATAATCCAACCTTGAGGATTTAGCTCAAAGAAATGTAGCAGTACATAATAGTATAGACAGAAAGTGTTGGAAATGATTTGTAATGTACAAACAAATAAAAACCCTCTCATCTAAAGTGAATCTCCATCATCCGTGGTAGAATGGCTGAAAAATCGTGGACATCCATGCCAGAAACTATTATGGATTTCCAAAGAGGAGGAACTGAAGCTATTCTGCTTGACTTGTGGGAATTCCACGAAGAACTTAGTAACAAACCAAGAGGTGGGGGTAGAAAGTTATATAAACGTGGAAAACCCTGAAAGGATGTAAGATAAATGAGCCATTAACCCCCATGTAAAACTTATGGAATGGGAGGCAAACACTTGCTGAGAGAAAAAAGAAAAAAAAAAAATGGAGCTGAAAGGCCAAATGCCTTCACAGGAGATGTGGAAGACAGAAATGGAAAAAGGAAATCCCAGCTTAAATGCCATGATTTCATTTGTTATATGTGTATATGAACAAAAATTAGAAAAAATAGGGGCTGGAGAGATGGTTCAGTGGTAGCTAGCAAAGCCTAAGTATTGGGTTCAATTCCCCCATACGTCAATTCCCCCATGCCCACATAAGCCAGAGGCACAAAGGGACGCATGCATCTGGAGTTTGCAGTGGCAAGAGGCCCTGGCACACCCCTTCCCACTCTCTCATTCTCTTTTATCATTCATTGATCCATTCTCTTTCTCCTTGCAATTAAATAAAAAATATTGTTTCATATTTTATTTGAGAGAGAGAAATGAGCATGCCAGGACCTCTAGCTACTGCAATCAAACTCCAGATGTATGCGCCACCTTGTGCATCTGGCTTCACGTGGGTCCTGGGGAACTCAACCTGGAACCTTTGACTTTGCAAGCAAGCACCTTAACTGCTAAGCCATCTCTCTAGCCCATAAAATTATTTTTAAAAACAGAAAGGTATTTTTCTACCAACTAATCTATCTGCTCTGGATGTAGTAAGTAAGCAAGCAAACGCAAAAGCAGCAGGTAACGATTCTGTTTTGGTGAAAACAATTGGTTCCTCACACATGGGCCTCGAGCCTTATACAGGTCTTCATGAGCAAGAAGACAATCAGTGGAGAGACTCCCACAAGACTATTGCCATGGTAACCTTAGGAGACAGAGACTGGGGACTGAGGCAGAGGGACAATAAACTCCTCCATATGTCTTTGTTTTGTTTCACATATTACAATAGGAAGACTATTATTCCAAAGGCATTAAAGAAAATGTTTTGTATCAATATAATTAATCTATCTTTAAGTCTAGAAACATAATTCCTTATTTAAAAAAAAAAAAAAACTTTGAAGCCAAAAGAATTTCAAACATTACCACTCTGTTTCCATCTTCTTGGGTGACTCGGATATGAAATTGCTCAATATCTTTAAAAAAAAAAAAAAGACAAAGAAAGACAATTTAACCTCTAGGAAAAGCATCAGTGCTCTTACTAATAGCTGTGAACAACTTGTTTACAATAGTAATACAGATTAAACAACTGGCTGCAAAAACAGTATTGCCATATGTCATAATCTTACACTAGACACACAGTCAAACCCGCGGTTCCCTCTGAACAGTTTGTTCCAAAGCCTGCATTTACTTTGCTCTTTAATATTGACTATACGTGAAGCAGTTAGCCCTTCTAATCCCTTTCTTCTTTTTTATTTATTTGACAGAGAAAGGGGGGGGGGAGAGAAAGAATGGGCGTGCCAGGGCCTCTAGCCACCACAAATGAACTCCAGACGTGTGCACCCCCTTGTGCATCTGGCTAACATGGGACCTGGGGAATCAAACTTGGGTCCTTTGGCTTTGCTGGCAAGCGCCTTAACCACTAAGCCATCTTTCTAGCCCTGACCCCTTTCTTCTTGGGGAAAAAAAAAAGTATTTGCCTCTCCTATACCATCAGTTTTATACAGAGCTAACAAGCGCTCATTTAGCACAGTTTATCCTCAATTTCCAAAGACCAAATTCATATTTGCATGAATACAGATCATTATATAAAGTGACTGGGAGAGGCATTTTTAATTTTTATTTGAGAGAAAGAGACAGAGATATTGTGCGTGCCAGGGCTTTCAGTCACTGCAAATGAACTCCAGATGCATGTGCTCCCCTGTACATCTGGATTACATGGGTCCTCGGGAAATCGAACCTGGATCCCTTGGCCTTGCAAGCAAGTGCCTTAACCACTAAGCCATCTCTCCAGCCCTGGGAGAGGCATTTTCACAAGAGTCAGCATCACATAAACACAATCCTGAACACTTTAATTTGCAGGTTGTCCCTTATTAGTAACAATTTAGATTTAGTCTCTTAGAGTTTTGGTAGGTAGAACCAGCAAACGGTAAGACATAAATTAAGTTATGAGCATGATAAACACAAGTCTAACCCTTCAAGCACGCCCTTACAGCCATAAATAAAGCTTCAGTTTTGCCTTATAATATGGAAGACAACTTGCTATAAAATTCCAGTGACTTTTGGCCTTATTCTATCCCAAATTTAAAAACATCACAGAAGAATATGACCTCCTATATCACAATCTTATTTGCTTCTACTTGAACTTGGCCTTGTTATGTATCCTCAGACCTGCCCCAGAATTATTCTAGCTACCAAAGCCTCCCCTTCTTTCCACCAAGCCACTCTCCTTGTATCACGGTTATCTGGAGTCTGACCGACATCCTGAAGAAGGCAAAAACAGCCGTCACGACTGTTCTACGAACATTCTACCAGGTGACAAAATTGGAAGCCATGTACACAAAAACCCAGTATTCCCAAGATAAGGAAACTGAACAGAGCCTGAGGGAATAAGAGTTTCTGGGGGTGATGGTGATGGTGGGGGGCAAAGGAAAAGCTCTTCCATAGGGACTAGAGTTGTTGGGGATAATGGTGATGGGGAGCTCTTCCATAGGAATTCTAGGTCTCAAACTGACAGAAGTGAGTAGACCCTTGTCAATGGCAAAGATAGCTAAAATAGTCAGTTATGCTGCACCTACATTAGAGGACTATGCAAGAATCACACACCCCCTACTCACCACCGAAAGGTACACTTACATTTCTCTTCCGAGATCAGTAACAGGTGATTCTGCGAAAGAGGGTGACTTTCAACATGTGGGTAGAGAAACTGGAGAAAGGAAATTAAAACATCAGTAAGCAGCAACATTGTTTCACAGACACTTCAAAGGTTATGTTTACAAGTAACATCTCGATCACACCTTCCAAGGCTCAGGGTCTAATGCGGAAGAGGTGGCGGAAAGAATGTAAGAGCCAAAGGAAGGGTAGGACTCCTTACAACGTGCTCCCTCCAGACACAAAATGGCCTGGATATCCATGACCTCACAGTGCCTGACACTACCTACACAAGACCATCATAATAGGAGGAAAAGATCATGACATCAAAATAAAAGAGAGACTGATTGAGAAGGGGAGGGGATATGATGGGGAATGGAGTTTCAAGGGGGAAGTGGGGGGAGGGAGGGTATTATCATGGGATATTTTTTATAATCATGGAAGATGTTAATAAAAATTGAGAAAAAAATTAAATTAAATTAAATTTTAAAAAAATGTTGGTGCTTAACCACTGTACTGCTCCATACCACACAAGGGACCAGGAACCAGAGGGCACTTTAAGGGAAACACACACACACACACACACACACACAGGGAGGAGGAACTCTTTTGGGCTTCCATTTTCTCAAGCGATGTCTGTCTTAGGGACAACATCACCACTCATTGAAACAGTAAAACCATCCCTAAGGATGGCACTACCGGCTGAGAAGACTTGCTCCCGAGCCTGGTCAGAAGCAATGCAAGCAACACGCATACAATACAAAAAAGAGAGAGAGAGTGGTTAATATGTTTTGTTGGGCAGCTAACCCTAGTATATAATTAGAGAATCAAGTCAACATACTCCCTGGCCCAACTTCCAAAGTCCCACATCCAAAAGACACAGTGCAGCGTGATCAGGGACTTTCCAAGAAAGGACAAGGACTCCAGGTGTGGCTTGTGGAGGAAGATTCACACTCCTCCCGCATGAGCTCCACTGTGCATCTGCCCACAGCACAAAGCAGGCAGGCAGAGCTTGGCACAGCCTGAGCCAGTAGCCGTGATAATGAAGGAAAAGAGTCATCACATAATGCCAATGACTTAGTCTTTCCATCATCAAAAGGGTGAAAATACTTTTAAAACATTATAAAAATGCATAACCATTCAAGGCTCAGATTGATAGTTATTAGCCTCACTAAAACCTAGAACATTTTTTTGGAAAAAAAATTACTTATGGTCATTACTACTCTTAAATAGATTGGGCTGGGCGTGGTGCCGCACGCCTTTGATCCCAGCACTCAGGAGGCAGAGGTAGGAGGATCGCTGTAAGTTCAAGGCCACCCTGAGAACACGTAGTGAATTCCAGGTCAGCCTGGGCTACAGTGAGACCCTACTTTGAAAAACCAAAATAAATAAATAAATAAAAATAAAATAGATCAGGGCTGGAGAGATGGCTCAGTGGTTAAGGCACTTGCCTGCAAAACCTAAGGACCCAGGTTTGATTCCCCAGTACCCAAATAAAGCCAGATGAACAAGGTGACACATGTGTCTGGAGTTTGTTTACAGTGGCTAGAGACCCTGGCATGCTTATTCTCTATCTGACTCTTTCTCTTTCAAATAATTTTTAAAAAATAAAATAGATCAATTTCTTCAGCGTAACTGCAGTTGAATTTCCCTTTCAGAACTGAAAAGCAAGCCGTTAGCTATGTTACATTTTTCTCAGCTATAACCTTAAAATTATGAAATAGATAGAAACATAGAATCTGACTACAAAATAATACAGAGTTCATTATTCCCGATTTGTAAAAATATACACAGACAGGAAACCCTGGTGAGGAAAAGGAGAGCTGAGAAGCACCCATAAATTATGATAGGACAAGTGCTCAGTGGCTCAAAATAAAGAGCTGTTTGTTCAAAAGACAGGACTGGTCTCCTGAGCCCTCAGAGGGGCCCAGGGCATGGGTAAGACTGCCAACCTCTTAGCCTTGGCCTAGTCTTTACATGGCAACCAGCGAGAATTTGATCTTAAAAGACCCATGGCACATGCCTTTAATCCCAGAACTCAGCATACTGAGTTAGGATTGCCATGAGTTCAAAGATAACTTTGGTGAGTGTGAAACACTGCCCTCTCTGCCTCCCCACCCCCCAAAAAGAAAAGAAATAACAAGAGCCACATAGGTAGTAATTGTGTTATGAGGTGGTCCTAGAATAATGCCCGAGTGATAAAACATAAATAGCCTTCAAATACAACTCTCTGAAAGCATTCAAGGCGGTTCTTTTGCATTCTCGTCCGTTCTACATAGGAATCTGCGCAGATGTTCTGTGTATTTAGAGAAACACCTATCTTCACAAAAATGAAGTTAGAGTGTGAGGATGGCTGTCACCGGCAACGGGTGACGTCGCTGCGTAGAGGGTGCATGTCTGTATCTGGAAAAAAGCACTCAGACAGCAGGAATCCCCACAGGGCACCACGTGGGAATCCAAGCACCACCCAACACGGTCCTGCTGAAGTTCCTTCCTGTGAGTGACCAAGAAGGCCCGGCCCGTGCAAGCGGGGGAGCACCCTCGAGCACGCGCCCAATGCAAGACCAGCCTCAGCGGACCCTGGAATGGCACTTCTGTGTGCCAGGGAGAGGGAGAAGGCCGAGATGTGTCGTGGGATGGAGGCTTGGGCATGAGGAGCGGGATAAGGAGCTTAGATGTGCCCACAGAATGGGCACAGGTTTTGTTTGATTTGGCAACTTGATGCTGTCAAGTGTTACATACTCTTAGCTTATTCACATAGCACAGATTTCACCATTTTAACTAGTTGAAAGTACACAACTTCAAGTCGCTTTTCATCTAGCCACAACACTGCAGTGGCGTGTGTTTGTAGCGCCTTTCTTAGGCTCTGTTTCTCTTTAGTTGCCCAAATCCTTTAATAATGTCTCTATTATTTGCCTGGGGATATTGAGGAAATCCAAAACCAAGCCAGAAAAAGGGATGTGTGCTCTGTTTTCCAGTCACCCCTGCATATAACAATGATTTACATAAACATATATATATATATATATATGTTTATATATGTATATGTTTATATATGTATATGTATATGTTTATATATGTATATGTATATGTTTATATATATATACATATATGTATATGTGTATGTACATAAAACAAAGTGGGATCCTAGGGGAAGGAAAGAAACACCGTTGCCAGCTCCAAGCCAAGCCTTGACTGGAAGCAACCGTGTCAGTAAGGACAATCCTCGGCTGGGAGGGCGGGCTGACAGGGGAGGGCCCAGGGCAGAGGACACAGTCAAGCCCTCTCCTAACACAGGGTAAAGGCAGCCCCGTTGGCAGCAGGCTAGGGATTGGGCACGTCCTCAGGTTAGACCAGTTGACCTCAGGTTAACCAAAATGTAGCAGAATGTAAAATCAGGTACAGGGAAATGATGATGCAGGATGCAGGATGGTCATGAACTGTTGGTCCTCATTATCTGTGGTAGCTATGTTCTGTAAGGCCACCAGACACCCTGCACGGTGAGCACTAAACTTGCTCCTTGGGCATACACAAGGCTATGTTCCCGCAAGTCTGGGGTTCGCACGCGAACATGGGTGGAGGCCACAGGACAACCTCAGGTGTCCTCTTCTGTTGCTCCTCCACCGCTCCTTCAAATAGTTTTCCACTAAGCTGCAGCTGCAATTTTTTCAGTTAAACTGGCTGACCAGACAGAGCCCAGCAATCTTCACGTCTCCACCTCAACACTGGGCTTACAGGCATGCACAGCCAGGTAAGGGTTCTAGAGATCAAACTCAGGCTCTTGGGGTGGAGAGATTGCCTAGTGGTTAAGGCACGTGCCTGCAAAGCCTAAGGACCCAGGTTTGACTCCCCAGAACCCACATAAGCTAGCTGTACAAGGTGACACATACGTCTGGAGTCCGATTGCAGTGACTAGAGACCCTGGCACGCCAACTGTCTCTCTCTTGCTCTCTCTCTCGCTCATAAAAAACTCAGGTTCTCATGCTTGCATAGCAAGTTCTCTTACCTGCTGAAGCATCTCCCCATAACCTTATCTCATGCGTGTTTCTGTTTAAATTCACCTGCTATCATGTATTCTGTTGATTTGTTAACATTGAGCTTACAGCCCACAGCTCTTTAACTCAGGCCTGAATGAAGGAAGCTGCCTAAGAATATCATGGCCTTTTACTCTTAGGAGCACCAGACAGCAGTGATGCTAGGAAGCCATTTGAACAGTAAAAATCACAAAAAGACGCCAGGACCATGATGCTGGACGGTGACAGCACTGCCTGCCTCTAGTATGAGAGCTGAAACGAGGCACAGCAATGCCATGTTCAACTGCGGAGGGGAACATGTAAGCCAGGTGACTCAGATGTTCTCACCTTCCACACGTGTCTGCAGGTGCCTGTCAGAGGGCCATGGGAATTCATTCTGTGTTACAAGCAAGTTCAGTGTGAGAATTCACAAGCACGGGCCGCCAGTGCACCTGCAGATACACAAAGTTGCTACTACATCGACCCAGTGTTGGTAAATGCAGGGATTTATTGAGCCGTTGACTCACAGATAACAAACAATTCTAAAGTTTACTGCAGATGTGGGTTATTTTGAATTTTTTGTTTGTTTTTGTTTTTTTGTTTTTTTCGAGGTAGGGTCTCATTCTAGTTCAGGCTGACCTGGAACTCACTATGTAGTCTCAGGGTGGCCTCAAACTCACTGTAATATGCCTACCTCTGCCTCCGAGTGCTGGGATTAAAGGTGTGTGCCACCACGCCTGGCTTATTTTTTTTTTTATTTGAGAGAGAAAGAGGTGGTGGGGGGCAGGGGGAGAATGGGTGCACCAAGGCATCCAGCCACTGCAAATGAACTCCAAATGCATGTGCCCCCTTGTGCATCTGGCTTACATGGGTCCTGGGGAAATTAAACCTGGGTCCTTTGGCATTGTAGGCAAGCACCTTAACTGCTAAGCCATCTCTCCAGCCCTGCAGATGTGTTTGAATACCTGATACTTAGGTATAGCAGCATCAGAACAGCTAGGTCTGCGATCTTAACTTTCACATTTGCAGATTGCCTTGAAGATTAAATCCAACGTGTGTGAAAGCGCTTTATAAGCAAATACCTTTCCCCATAGATTTCACACCTTTTCAATAATTTTTTATGGGGAGGTTGAGAGTGAGTTGGCACACCAGGGCCTCCAACCAGTACAATCAAATGCCAGATGAATGTGCCACCTTGTGCACTTACGTCACTGTGTGTCTGGCTTATGTGGGACCTAGAGAGTCGAACACTGATCGTTAGGCTCTCCAGGCAAGTGCCTTAACCACTCAGCAATCTCTCCAGCCCATTTCACACCCTCTGGTAATGAGAAGAGAGACAGATGACAAGCTTACTTACCTGTACCCAAATACAGCTGTCCACTGCTTTTAGAACCTTCACATTGTTAACAGGGTGTATCTCCGCCAGCAAAGTTAAACAGTTTGACCCTAAGAGAAAAGGCAGATTTTAGTAATGAAGACTGGAGTATTGTGCATTATATTTTGCAAAACAAAGGAAGAACAATTCCTGGTATATTATATATAAACATTTTTAATTTATTTATTAAAGGCAGAGAGAGGGGAGAGAGAGAGAATGAGAATGGGCACGCCAGCCACTGCAAACGAACTCCAGATGCATGTACCACCATGTGCATCTGGCTTATGTGGGACCTGGAGAATCGAACCTGGGTCCTTGGGCTTCACGGGCATATGTTTTCACCACTAAGTCATCTCTCTAGCCCATATTGTATTTTTTTTCCTGGTATATAAATATGATATATTTAATTTATATGTTTCCTAGTTGAAAGATTGCAAAATTTAATTATGAGAATCAAGCAGTGGTTATTAGTCACAGCAATCTACTTTGATAACTCTGATGTATACAGATGCTAGTTTTTCAATAAAGGTGATAAATACCAACTCAACTTTGATAACACTATCAGGAGCTACATAAACCTAATTCTTGACATAGTTCAATACAAAAGACAAAGAGGATGACAGTGTAATAATCACAAATAATTAAACCAAAGGCAGAATTTCCAAAAAAAATTAGTAACAATAAATTGTCATTTCAAATGTCTAACACTACATAAAAAGTAATCTATTTTTCTACTTGAGATCAAAATTAAGTTTCCTTTTTCCTATCTAAATGTACTCTTTAGCATTGAGGTAAATCTGAATTCATGTGATATACTCTTCTAAAACTTTTTAACCTGCTTTATAAATCCTCATGTCACACTTAAAATTATCTGAAGGAGGGCTGGAGAGATGGCTTAGCGGTTAAGCACTTGCCTGTGAAGCCTAAGGACCCCGGTTCGAGGCTCAGTTCCCCAGGACCCACGTTAGCCAGATGTACAAGGGGGGGGCCATGCATCTGGAGTTTGAGTTTGCAGTGGCTGGAGGCCCTGGCGTGCCCATTCTCTCTCTCCCCCCCTCTTCCTCTCTCTGTCTGTCACTCTCAAATAAATAAAAATATACAAAAAATTTTTAAAAATTATCTGAAGGAAAACTGTAAATAATTTCTATCAGGTTAGCAGACCTATAATGGGACCATAAAACTACTAATAATGTGAAAAGAAGAAGATGCTCATTTGTACAAAGTTCCTGAATGGGCAATATGTAATGAGATGACATATACATACATATTTATGCACACACACACACACACACACACGAATCACAGAGTTAAGAAATCAAGTTTACTTTAAGAAAACCCATTCTATTCTCTTTGGAGCAGAGGTTGCAAAATAACAATGTATAACAAAAATATGTAAAAAGCTCAAAAACAAAGCATTAGCCTTACATGACAAAAACTGGAACTTAAATTAAAAAAATAGCTGAGCGTGGTGATGCACGCCTTTAATCCCAGCACTCAGGAGGCTGGGGTAGAAGGATCACTCAGAGTTAGAGGCCAGCCTGAGACTACATAGGGAATTCCAGGTCAGCGTGGGCTAGAGTGAGTACTGACCTCAAAAAAAAAATTGAAAAATAAAAAATAAACCCAACTAGATCATTATTATGGCCATGTAGCTTTGTGTTGGGGTGGGGAAGTGGGTTTTTGCTGAGGTGATAACCTTTTCTTTATTCTTGCCCTTTAACAAACTAATCAGAAAGCCACTTCCAGATCTGCCTTTCTTGTGGCAAGCTTAGGCAATGCCTCCAAATCTTGAAAGCAAAAGAACCTACTAAAGCGAAGGGGATGAAGACACTGTGAAGAGTAGGTGGCAAGAAAGAAAATACCCTAAGGAAAGCTGAGTGGTAGTCTATCCTCAAAAGACACAGAAAATGGGCCGGGCGTGGTGGCACATGCCTTTAATCCCAGCACTCAGAGGCAGAGGTAGGAGGATCACCATGAGTTCAAGGCTACCCTGAGACTACATAGTGAATTCCAGGTCAGCCTGGTCTACCTTGAAAAACCAAAAAATAAATACATAAATAAATAAGAGGATGGATGGAGAAATGGTTTAGTGGTTAAGGTAGTTGCTTGCCTGCAAAGCCTAAGGACCCAGGTTTGATTCTCCAGGTCCCACATAAGCCAGCTGCACATGGTGGCACATGCATCTGGAGTTCATTTGCAGTGGCTAGAGGCCCCAATGTACCCATATTCTCTCTCTCCCTTCCTCTCTTCCTCCATCTCTAACAAATAAATAAAAACTTTTAAAAAATTAAAATGAGAAAGCCTCACAAGGCAGAGGTCAGAGTGTCTAAAATGAAGAACAGGTTCCTGCCCATTCCCGGCCACTGTTAGCATAGCTTCACAGGTGCTACCAATGTCTCTGTCTCAAACATACGCTATTCACCCCAATTCTGCAACACAGTGACAAGTACTGTTTGAGTATGAAGACAGAAACGCACTTCTAACGCGCAGGCATATGGTTACTGACAGTGCCCATCAGCCAGTCAGGGGTTGGGTTCCCCTCAGGAGCAGTGGCACAGCCCCACCGAGAACCACCCACTTAACCCTTAGTGGCTCCTCTCAGAAAACGTCATCCAACAGATTCACGGTGGAGGAAGGCCATGGGCAGGGGCTAGAAGAGGTTTACCAGAGAGACCCACATTTGAGTCAAAGGTTCCTCTTTCCTAAGCGTGAACCCAAGAAAAGAAGTGGTTACCATAAATCTGAGTCCTTAAGACTCATAATTAGGTTCTTTCTCAGCTGCTGTGTTTAGAATAATAATGTACGATTTGGGGATGGCACAGCAAGCCGGAATCAAGTCCAGTTTTCAATACTGAAGAAAGTAACCTGAAAGCATTGGTTTTACCTTAAAAAGCTATATAGGGACTGGAGAGAGAGGCTTCACAGGCAACTGCTAAGCTAAGGACCCAGGTCCGATTCCCCAGTGCCTACGTAAGCCAGGTATATGAAGGGGCACATGTGCCTGCAGTTTATTTGCTAGAGGACCTAGTGTGCCCATTCTTTCTCTCTCTCTCTCTCTCTTAGTGCTCTCTTGCTCTCTCTGCCTCTTTCCTTCAAATAAGTAAATACAATTAAAAAGCTGTAGAATTTAAAGCAATTATCTGGGACATGGCCTAACAATTATGAGTCCTGAGTATTTCTATAAATATGTCTTTTATTTTTTTAATGAGAGAGAGAGAGAAAAAAAAAGCATTGATAGGGCTGGATAGAAGGCTTATCAATCAAGGCACTTGCCAGCAAAGCCTAAGGACCCACATTTGATTCCCCAGTATCCACATAAGCCAGATACACGAGGTGGCATATGCGTCAAGTTCGTTTGCACTGGCTAGAGGCCCTGGCGTGCCCATTCACTCCTTCTATCTGCCTTTTTCTCTCTCAAATAAATAAATAAATAGATTTCTTAAAAAGGGGGTGGGGCTTGAGGACCAGGCATGGTGCTGCATGCCTGTAATCCCAGCACTTGGGAGGCAGAAGTAGGAGGATCACCATGACTTTGAGGCCACCCTAAGACTACATAGTGAATTCCAGGTCAGCCTGGGCTGGAGCGAGACCCTACCTCGAAAACAACCAGAAAAAGGAGGGGGTTGAGGAATAAGAGGGGACACTGGTACAAAACACATTGAAGGAAAATAGAATAGAAATGGTCGTGAGAGGCGAAAGCAAGTTTCCCCACCGATACACTGTTTTAGACAGGTACCACTAAATTAGCAAGTTAAATAGTATAAGCTGACACCTAATTATCTCCTGCCTAAGAGTTCACACATTCCAACTGGCAAAAAAAAAAAAAAAAAAAAAAAATCTTAACTTGAGGGGGTGGAAATGGGAAAATTCTCCCTGGAAAAAAACAAAGAATCGCCTTATGGTCTTCCCAGGATAAATTTATACTCAAATACAATCAGAAGCTGTCAGCCAAATTCTCCTACTCTCAACAGCGGAAATTGTCTCCTCCACTCATTTTCCCCTTGAGCATCCCTGGCAATGCTCTACGATACTTAGCATCATGGGTAACAGCCAACCTTTGCCAATGGACATTTCTCCCATCAGCATGCCCGCTTACTCAACACTTCACAGCAATCCAGGCAGCATTCTGGATTTGGATTCTAGAGACATCCATTGTGGTCTTATCTAAGCCATGACTGTAACACTTTTCATGTGTGTGCACGTATGTGCCTGTGCACGTATGTGTGAGTCAGGTATGCACCTGTCACAGCGCGTGCCGAGGTCAGAGGGCAACTTTCGGGTTAACCCTTGCCTTTCCATCCTGTTTTGAGGCAGAGTTTCTCTCTCTCTCTCTCTCAGCTCACCATGCCATTGTTTGGTACACTTGCCACGTCTGGGAAAGTCTCATCTCTGGCTCCTATCCCAGCGTTAGCATGCCGGGATTGCAGAAGCCTGCCACAACTTGTAGCATTTTACGTGGGGCCGGGGGTCGAACTGGATACTCCAGCCTGTGTAGTGGGTGTTTTATCCACTGAGCAATTTTCGTGGCCCACATATTTTTTCAGTAAATCATTGAGCTTTCCTGGGCTTCTATGCCTCGTTATTTTAAAAACAATAAGATTACTGGGCTGAGGAAATGGCTTAGTGGTTAAGGTACTTGCCTGCGAAGCCTAAGGACCCTAGTTTGATTCCCCAGGACCCACGTAAGCCAGATGCACAAGGGGGGGGGGGTACACGCGTCTGAAGTTCGTTTGCAGTGGCTAGAGGCCCTGGCACACCCATTTTCTTTTTCTCTTTATCTGCCTCTTCCCCTCTCTCTCTTCTCTAATAAAATTTTTTAAAATAGTAATAAGATTACAGAAACAGATTTTTTTTCTTACAATCCTAATTCAGCCACACAATCATAATTCCGTGAGGTGCTAACTTTGTACTGAGGATGTAGGAAGTCAAGAGGCACCTGGGGGCAATAGTGAAGAAAAGACAGGTCCAGGCAAGCTGCGCATGGATTGCCAGGCAGAGGTTAAAGTTCAGGGATGGGCATGGCATGGGTGGGTGGAGAGTGGACACGAGAGCCTAGTTAGACAGGTGAAGGTACATCTCATGAGATGGTCACAGAGTTGGGGTCCAGTAAGGCCTGGGTCTCGGGAAACTCTTGAACCAAATATCAGCTCCACAGAGTAAGTGGAGCATTTACTCACCTGTCCCTAATGGTGTGGGGGGCTCATGGGAGTCTCAGCAGCAGTGGGTCCCCCACACAGGCAGTCACCCTAACTGCTGCCCAGGGAAATATACTATAATTTGAGGCATGTGCAATTCCGAAGGTGGGATGCAGAGCCTGGCCTGGCCTGGCTTCCTGCAGAAAGCATTCTCGAAACAGAACCTTAACTGGTATGGCCACGACCAAGGAGATAGAAACTTCCCTGGACAGTATGTACATCTAACAATGATGCTACCCTTGGTCTCTATTGCAATGGAAAACTCTCATGTGCTTACCCAACACAGGGGTGCAGGAGGGGTGCTGGACAGATGCCAGAGGAGTAAGTACAGGAGTACAGAGTACAACCTCCAATATCAGAAAAAAATAATTAAGCAACAGTGTTAACACCTTGACCCAAACTGCACTTATTTTATTTTATTGGACAAAGGGATTCCCTAGCCCAGACCAGGCTATATCCTGGTTTTGTCCATGCCTTTGTTTTAGGGGTCAGATAGCAATGCTTGCTGACACGAGTCCATTTCCATCTCCTCTGAAGTGAGCATGAGCATTGCACCAAATTCTTTTGTTGTTTTGTTTCGAGGTAGTGTCTCGCTCTAGCCCAAAGTGACCTAGAACTCACTATGTAGTCTCAGGGTGGCCTCAAACTCATGGCGATCCTCCTACCTCTGCCTCCCAAGTGCTGGGATTAAAAGCGTGCACCACCACACCCAGCCATTGCACCAAATTCTAAGAGGAGCAGAAAGTACTGAGGGCATTAGGAGGAGGAGGAGGAGGAGGACAGTGGAAGACAGGAAGGTATAACATGGCCAGAGGAAGGTGAGGGCGACTAATACAAACAATGAGATTTCAAGGAAAATCTCCACCCAGCAACATCTGAGAGAGAAGGTCACATCCACCCTCCACTATAATTCCCCAACCTCCCTAGGCTGGCTCTGTGGGAAAATGTGTGTCCTGACAAGGCCAGGACAGCCTCATAGGCCTGGTGTGGAAAGTATATACCAAGGGTTTTTCCATCACATACAACCACAGAATACATCAGAGTAGGAACAATACGAACAAAAGGAGGAATTGTAGTGCTGAATACACAGGCCAGATGGAAACCACCTGGATCAGAACAGTAAGGGATTTGTAGATCCTCCCGACCAGAGGCTGAAAACCGCAAGCTCCACCTTACAAGAGGATCACTGCTGGGGCACTTAAAAAAAAAAAATCCTATGGCTCCGTGGGTAAGAGAACTTGTCACACAAGCACAAGGGCCTCTAAGAGCCTGATTTACCTTGAGTTTGATTCCCCAGAATGCACATTTAAAAAAAGTGGTGTGGTTATATATACCTATAAAGCCCAGCTCTGTGGGGAACATTGACCAGAGGACTGCTGGCGCTTGCTAGTCAGCCAGAATGACTAGGAAAAGCAGTTCAGTGAGAGACTCCGTCTCAAGGAATCAGATGAACGGCAGGGAGGACACCCGGTGTTCTCTTCAGACTCCCACACATGTGAGTACTGTGCGTGCATATCTGGGCATACTTCACTACCGCGATACAAAAGACAGGCTAATTTCATTACCTGGCTGAAGCTCATTCCTTATTCCTCCTTGAGTATACTGAACCAAGCTTGCAGCTAATAGAAAAAAGAAAATCAATTAGCAATTGATCCATACAATGGCTTATTCACCATTTTATATCATCTTATACCTTTAAAAATGAGAGTTCATATTCTCCTTTTAATTTTTTTTGTTATTTTTTAAAAATATTTTATTTAGTCGGGTGTGGTGGTGCATACCTTTAATCCCAGCACTCGGGAGGCAGAGGTAGCAGGATCGCTGTGAGTTCAAGACCACCCTGAGACTACATAGTTAATTTCAGGTCAGCCTGGGCCAGAGTGAGACCCTACCTTGAAAAACCAAAAAAAAAAATCCAACAACAACACTTTATTTGAAGGGGACAAACAGAGAGAGAGGCATGCCAAGGCCACTAGCCACTGCAAACAAACTCCAGACGCATGCACCATCATGTTCATCTGGCTTTACATGAGTACTGGGGAACTGAACCTGGATCCTTTGGCTTTGCAGGTAAGCCCCTTAACTGCTAAGCCATCTCTCCAGCCTCTTGTTAAATATTTTATTTATTTGAGAGAGAGACATAGAGAGAGAAGTAGAGAGAGAACATACTCTCATGTTTAAATGTATAAAGGTTCACATAATGTAAGATCCTATTGTTGAAGATACCACATACATCTGCTGCTAGAAACTGAGCAATCAACCTGGAATTGAACTGGAAATGTCCTCTCTGCTGGCTGGCTGCCATGGTGCTGGAAAGTGCCGTGCACAGTGCTGGAGGAGAGAAGTCGTCAATAATCCTAACCAGCAGTGGACCCCATGAATTCAACCAGCCAGCCAGGCAAGATAAGCAATAGTGGCATGACTGTAGTGGGGGTAACCAGCTGCTTTCTGATTGGATTTGAGGCCCACTCGACAGGATATAATTCATGTCTGGTACTAAAATTCTAGTCAGAATCTTAAGGCTCGAAAGGTCATAGGCCCTAGTGGGGGTGCTACTACTGTTTAGCTGAATTTGGTCCCATCAAATTGCCTTCTAAATACTTATGTTTATGCTCACAGAGTAGTGATAATCTTACTTTCAATCAGAGAAGCTTCTTTTTGCAGAGGATGGTGACTACTGGGGAGACTCAAAAGTCAAAGTGGGGCTGGAGAGATGGCTTAGCAGTTAAGGCGCTTGCCTGCAAAGCCAAAGGACCCTGGTTCAATTCCCCAGGACCCACATAAGCCAGATGCATAAGGTGGCACATGTGTCTGGAGTTTGTTTGCAGTGGCTGAAGGCCCTGGCGTGCCCATTCTCTTTCTCTCTGCCTCTTCCCCCCCACCCACTTCTCTCAAATAAATGAATAAAAAGTCAAAGTGCTGAGAAGTGACAGTTAAATACTCAGAATTAAATGAGATACCCCTCTCACACCTGACAAGGCTCAGGGAACTTTGTAGAAAAGGTGGTGGAGAGACCGCAAGGGCCAGAGGATGGGAGATGTGCTGTACTGTGGACACAGGCAGTGATGCATCCATGATCTAATGGTACCTGTTGCTGCCTGCATAATATTGGGCCTATCAACATGTCATAATAAATGATGAAGGAAGGTTTTAAAAATATCAAGATAGAAAAGAGGGGCTAGAGACATGGCTTAATGGTTAAGACACTTGCATGCAAAACCTAAGAATGCATGTTCGAATTGCCAAGTCCCACGTAGCCAGATACAAGTGTGCAATGTTGCACATGTGCACAAGGGGGCACATGCATCTGGAGTTCATTCACAGTGGCTGAAAGGCTCTGGTGTGCCCATTCTCTCTCTATCAAAAATAATATTTAAAAAAATAGAAAAGGGACTGGTTAGAGGGACTAAGGGGTTCCAAGGAAGGAATATGGGTGAAAGGGGATAATGGAAGGCTGGGAAGGAGTATGATAAAATACATTATGTACATATATAAAAATTATCAGTAAAAGTGGATCTGGGGGCTGAAAAGATGGCTCAGCAGTTAAAGGTACTCGCTTGCAAATCATCCCAGTTTAGGTTCAAGTCCTAAGTCACATGAGTCAGATGCAAAAAGTGGCAAAAGCATGCAGTGTTCATTTGCAGTGCCAAGAGGCCCTGGCATGCCCATACCCATACATACACATGCAAATAAACAAGAATTTTAATAACATTGAAGTATGCTTGACAGACTCAATTTCAACCTAACTTAGTAAGAACAGGTATGTTCAGAAAACCACTTTTATAAAATAAAATTATTACAAAATACCAGACCCTGAAACTTAAAATATAGATATGTAATTCTTGATTCACATGCAACTTACCAAGCAAGGTTTTCTCGCTGTTGACAGAGCAACTGATAACTTCTAAGTCTTTCTCAAAAGTATATAAATGCTATGAAAAGAAAATGTATTCATTTTACATCAAATAACAATTATTGCAAGATAAATTTCCATAGAGCTATGTGTATCAAAGAACCCTCAATGAATTTGTGTGATAAGATATCCTGGATTATTTTTCAATAAAAAAGTTTGCTCTTTTATGGCACATTTGGCACTAAAACTTAGCCATGAGAGAGTCAAAGATAGTAGTTAAGAACCAGACTTTATAACCAAACTAGATCCATGTTCAAATCCTGGCTCTGCCACTGGTCAGCTATGTGAATTTGGACAAGTTATTCACCTTCTCTACCCCTCATAAGTAACACAGCAATGTAATGTGTATGTCAGGGTATGACGCAGGCCAAGAATGCACTAGAGTAGTGTGGCCAAAAGTTGGTGACAAATATCTCATGGGTTTGTTATGAGGTGAGTAAAAGGTTTGTTTTTGTTTTGTTTTCTTTGTTGTTGTTTGCTTGTTTGTTTTTCAAGATAGGGTCTCACTCTAGCTCAAGCTGACTTGGAACTCTGTAGCTCCAAGCTGGCCTCGAACTCACAGTGATCCTCCTACCTCTGCCTCCCAAGGGGCTGGAACTAAAGGTGTGTACCACCACACCCGGCCTAAGTAAAAGGTTTCCATCAAATCTCACATAGGAAATAAAAATTCAAAATGTTCCAAATCTCAGCCAGTCTCACTCTCTTCTGAGAGGACGTATGCTCACAATTTGACCTACAGCCTTCTGGGTCTTCTAGAGTTCCTTCATGCCCCTAATTTCCTAATTTTCTTGTAAACTTTCTTTAAAAACACAAATGGCCAGCTGAGGATACAATTTGGTGGTATAAAACGCTTGCCCAGTAGGTGTGAGGCCCTACATTCAATGCGCAGTACTGCAAAACTCAATAAATGTATTATTCTATCAACTTCTGTTTTCCCATAACCATGTGCTTTTAGACAGCCTTGGTGCCATCCAGACTTCTCAATCCTTCAGTGGTTGTACTGACTCCTAAGAACTTAGCGAAGGGCAATTTAATTTAGCTCTCACTTTTAGATATTAAAGTGATCCAGTAAGCTTGTTTTTTAATATATATTTTTCTGGTGTGTGCAGTACGTATGGCGTGGCATGTGCACACATGTGTGGGGGTACTCACACTCGCCACCTGCATGTGGCAGCCAGAATGCTTCGGGTGCCCTTCTCTGTCACTCAACCGTGTGTTTCTCTGAGATTGAGTCTCTCCTTCAACCTGCAGTGAGTTGCTAGTTCCAGTCAGCAAACCCAGCGATGTTCTGGCCATGCCCAGCTTTACATGAGTTCTGGAGGAATTGAGTGCTAGCAGTCTCTGGCCTTTCCAAGCCTTTGAACCTAAGTAACACACTCTCAGTTGCTGAGCCATCTTCTCAACCCTGAATTGGCATTTATATACATTTTTTCCAGTGCTGGGTATCAAACCCAGGGCCTTATGCGTGCTGGGAAATTGCTCTCCCACTACGCCACATTCCAGCCCTCACAGGCATCGGTGCAAGCCTCAAAGCAGAATTTCTAAGTCAAAACGTATACAAGAATTGAATTCTTCAAAAGTAAGGATCAAAAAGAGAAAGAAAAGAAAATCCTTCCTTAAACTAGCTTTTGCAAACAAGCAATTACACAGTGACTCGCGGAATTAAATAGTGTAGAGTAGGTATTGGGCTTCAGCAATGACTTAATACAGACTTAGACACACCCATTCTTTTCATTTTCTGAATTCAATACATTTTTTTAACTTCCACACAATGAAGCTCCAAGTTCTAATACTCAAAGACACTAAAGTGACAAATGGCAGAATTCTCTGGCAAAGATTTTTAGCCATAATTTTAAAATGCTTCAACAAGTAATTACAAGCATGCTTGATGAGAAAAAAGGAACTCTTAGCAAGGAAATACACGAAGAAAAATATATCAAAAATTGACAACCAGGGCTGGAGAGATGGCTTAGCAGTTAAGGCACTCGTCTGTGAAGTTGGAGGCCACAGGTTCGATTCCTCAGTGCCCATGTACGCCAGATGCCCAAGATGGCATGTGCTTCTGGAGTTCCTTTGCAGTGGCTAGAAGCTCTGGCATGCCCATTCTCTCTCTCTCTCTCTCTTTTTTTTTTAAACAATCTGCTTCCACTGTCTTTTTTTATTAATTTTTTTCTTCATTTTTTCTTTATTTATTTGAGAGTGACAGACACAGAGAAAGAGGCAGATACAGAGAGAGAGAGGGTATGGGTGCGCCAGGGCTTCCAGCCACTGCAAACGGAACTCCAGACGCGTGCGCCCCCTTGTGCTCTGGCTAACGTGGGTCCTGGGGAATCGAGCCTCGAACCGGGGTCCTTTGGCTTCACAGGCAAGCGCTTAACCACTAAGCCATCTCTCCAGCCCCCCATTCTCTCTTGATCTGCCCCTCCAAATAAATATGTTTTTAAAAAAATTGACAACTAAAAATAAACATGGGTTGGAGACATGGCTTAGCAATTAAAATGCTTGCCTGAAAAGCCAAAGGACCAGGTTCAATTCCCCAGGACCCATGAAAGCCAGATGCTCAAGGTAGAGTATGCCACCTGGAGTTCCTTTGCAGTGACTAGAAGCCCTGGTGCGCCCATTCATATTCTCTCTCTCTCTCTCTCTCTCTCTCTCTAATAAATAATAAAATCAAAAAAGAAATTTAAAACTGAATATAGCCAATTTTTAATTTTTTTAATTTAGTAGATGTAACAACATAGCAGAGAAGACAAGAATCAAGAGTTTGGAGGAAAAAATACAAATTGCATAATTTAAACAAAAAGAAAATAAACTTGGGGGAAGAAAAGAAACAGAACCTCAGAGGTCTATAACAAATGATCTGACATTCATGCAATCAGTCCAGAAAACAAGAGAAACAGGTAGCACTTTAAAAATTATTTGATGAAATAAATAGTGGTTGATGAGTGAAAATATCCTAAGTTGGCAAACGATGACAGATTCAAGATACTGACTACAAACCCAAACAGGAAAAATCCAAACAAGCCCACAGAGACACACCCAAATTAATTTTCAGAAAATAAAGAACAAAGAAAATATTTTTCAAACAGGAAAAAAGACCCCTTAAGTCTAGAAGAAAAACAATTCAAAAGACAGCCAATTCCTCATAAGACACCAGGGAGTTTAAAAAGTATTGACGTTTCTTAAGAGCTCAAAGAAAAGAACTGTTTACCTGAATTCTATATTTGGCACAATTACCTCTCCAAAATGAATAAAATAATTCTCAGATTAAGGAAAACAGAATGTGTCATCTGCACATCTATACTAAATTAATGGCTTAAACAAATTTTGAAAGGACGAAGGAAATGATAAAACAGGAATGAGAACAGCCAGGAGGAAGTGGGAACAATGGAAAGGGGGAAATATGGGTTAGACATAGCACACCTTCCTGATCCTTTTATGTTGTCGAAACTATGTTTGATAATAAAGAAAAATGTATGTCATCAAAAGTGGACCTTAAAAAATATGAAGTAAAGCCAGGTGTGGTGATGCACGCCTTTAATCCCAGCACTCGGGAGGCAAAGGTAGGAGGATCGCCGTGAGTTTGAGGTCACCCTGAGACTCCATAGTGAATTCCAGGTCAGCCTGGGCCAGCGTGAGACCCTACCTCAGAAAAAAAAAAAAGTTAAAAAAATGAAATAAAATAGCTTAGTGGGGCAGCATTTATCTAGCTTACAACAGGCCATAGGTTCAATCCTGAGGTCCACAATACAAAATAAAAGAAAAATGTAAATAAAGTCTTTTCAAAAAAAGAGAGAGAGAGGGCTGGAGAAATGGCTTAGCAGTTAAGACACTTGCCTGCAAAAACTAAGGACCCAGGTTCGATTCTCCAGGTCCCACGTAAGCCAGATGCACATGATGGTGCATGTGTCTGGAGTTTATTTGCAGTGTCTAGTGGCCCTGGAATGCCCATTTTCTTTCTCTCTCTCAAATAAATAAATCTTTTAAAAGAGAGAGAGAGAGAATGTTGAAGACAACTGTAAATAAGAGAAAGTAAGTGGAGTTAACAGAAAACAGGGGCTCACCATCTCACTGGAACTGGTACGATTTCATCAGATCTCTGGGGTAAGGGTGCAGCTCCGCATGCCGACCTCAGTGTCAAATGCAGAAACCCACACATGTGATGCGATGGCATAGAACTATATACCCACATTCTACTGTCCACTTCCTGGCCAACACCATACTGTAGTCACCCAGGAATTAACAACTGGGAAACACTGGGTGAAGTATACATGCATTTTGGTCGCCTAGCTTTGCACATTTCAAAAGAAGAGCAGGGAAGTATTGGTGTTCACACAGCACTGTCCCATCCTGCAGCTCTGCCACCAGGAGAAAACACCGTCCTTCTCTTGGTGGCAGCTTTCCAAGGCAAAAATACAGTACTTCAGGGCTGGAGAATGGCTTAGCACTTAAGCGCTTGCCTGTGAAGCCTAAGGACCCCGGTTCATGGCTTGATTTCCCCAGGACCCACATTAGCCAGATGCACAAGGGGGCGCAAGCGTCTGGAGTTCATTTGCAGTGGCTGGAGGCCCTGGCGTGCCCATTCTCTCTATCTGCCTCTTTCTGTCTCTGTCACTCTCAAATAAATAAATAAAAATAAAAAAATTAAATTAAAACTAAAAAAAATACAGTACTTCAAAGAAATTTTACTTGGCATACAAATCCATCCTTTCAATAAAACCAAAATGCCAATTTAAAAACAACAACAACAACATGGGTAGTAAGACTTTCTGGGTATGTGGAAGAGATGGAGGGCTTAGCAACTGCTGTGATCTGGACATGCAGGGTCAGGAGTGGGAATCTAGAAGAGTCTAGAAGAAAGTAGAGAAGTGATTAGGTTGGATTACTTCTGCCATCATCAGAGAAAGTTAACTATTGGGAGAGAGTGGCCTTATTATAAAAGCAAGTTCAACTCCCTCCTGCTCTCCTCTCTCCCCCTTCTACCCTGTGTCATTTTATGACTCAGGAAGAGCCCAGCCCTTCCCACCAGATGTGGGCCTCCTGACCTCTAAGAGAAGACAAATAGGATGTGAAATCCTTCTTGCTCCCAGGCATTTAGTCTCCGAAGAGATGAATTCAGCCACAAAAGGGTGATGCCCACCATGACTATATTGACATTTCATATGATACCTCCTCTTAACCCATCATCTTAGAACTCCTCCTAGCTAGAAATCAAGTTAATGGGGCTGGAGAGATGGATTCGTGGTTAAGGCACTTGCTTGCAAAGCCAAAGGACCCAGGTTCAATTTCCCAGGACCCACATAAGCCAGATGCACAAGGTGGCACATGCGTCTGGAGTTCCTTTGCAGAGGCTGGAGGCCCTGGAGTGCCCATTCTCATTCTCTCTCTCCCCCCACCCTTCACTCTCTCTCTCATAAATAAATAAAAATATTAGAAAAAGAAATCAAGTTAAAGATTGTACCAATACTTGGAATTTGGTCTGCCTCTTTCCCAAGACTGTGCATTCTGACATGCTTTGACTTGGCCACCACCCTGGCATCTCAAAGGGGAAACATTAAATGTGTATTTGTTGAATCTGTGAATGGGCAAGTGAATGAGTGAATGAATGATTGGCTATGAGGAAGGGGAAGGGGGGAGAATTAGCCAAGCAGCCTACTGGAAACCAAAAGAGAAAGGTGAGAAATGTGGAGTTGACAAAGGACACCTAACGTGAAGAATCACACAGGCCTCCCACCTTGGCCCCAATCAAACAAAGCTGATCCACATCAGCCAGGGCCCGCTGGGGTCCGGATGGAAGAAAATGAAAGACAAGGGCAGAGTTCCATACCTGGATTGTTGTTGGAAAGGAATGAGAATAAAGAAACAAAAGCTAAGCAGAATCAGAACTCAGAACCAGAGGTCACTATGAAAATGACCAGGGAAGGTGTTGGCCTTCCTACCCTTTTCTTTTCCCAGAATATTGGAAATTAGTTTGAGTAAATCTCAAAGGACTAAGACCACAGCTGTTCTTTTGGTTCAGGAGTTCTTATACTTTATTATTATTATTCAAGATACCGGGGCCAAGAAATTACAAAGAAATGGGAGAAAAGAAGGAAGGCAAAGTGATACAAATTTTTAGAGAGTGAAATGGGAATTTATAACCAGAAAACACAGGAGGCAAAAAGAAGAAAATCCTAGCAGCAGTCAACAAAAGTAAGCCATGACTTATGGTGACTTTTACCTGATTTTGTCTGGTTTGGCAGTCATATAATCCAAAGATGGCATTTCCCTTATCATCCTAAAAAAAAAAAAAAAAAAAGTAACCAGATGTCTATTAAATATCATCGTTTCAGAAGCTGGGTCATCACTGGCATTAAACCAAACCGGCAATGAGGGTAGCGGTGTGAGCAATGCGCGCTAATGAAAACCTGCTGCGCGTGTGCAGCGGGACAGGCCTGAGTCCACTGCGCCGCATTTGGTGCTAGAGACGGCAATGGCCCACGGGAGCTCAGTGCGTTTGGGACACGGGTTAGGAGACTGAGCACCGCGGAGTCAGTCTTGCTGCACCTCCAGCTGCATCTTTAAGAGGCTCGATATCATGGAAATGGTATTGCTAGAGTGAGTCCATGACATGCTTACTGAGAAACTTTGAGTCATACGGCTCTTTGACTCAGCCTTCTTAGAGACCACTTAAGAACTTTTTTAAGCCAAAGGGGAAACAAGTACAGTGATACAAGTGTAAAAACAAACTGCCGGAACTACTAAAGTAAAGTTGTCAGTAAAGTCAAATTGTCCTTAAAATCCCCACTATTTGAAAATACACCACTAGATAATTCCATAAAATTCCTAAAAAATTGTTAATTCTGAATATATAGAATAATCATCTTTTAAAAAAACAAAAATTTAACACACTATATTTAAATATTTGGTGTTTTCCTCTAGAAAATAAAATTCCTAAGAATTTTTTTTAATGTGGAGCTGGGGAGGGCCAGCTACTCACATAGAGCCAGACAGGCATCCATTTGCAGTGACAAGAGATCCTAGCTCACCGCCCATGTCCACACACACATGTAAATGAACAAAATTTTTTTAAATATAGAATGTCATATATATATGTATATATATATATATGTATATATATATATATATATATATATAGAGAGAGAGAGAGAGAGAGAGAGAGTGTGTGTGTGTGTGTGTTATCTGTTTTTAAAAAGAAAATATTTCACATGATGGAATTTTAATCACTATTCAATATCACATACATAAAACCAAAGTCATACTGTTGGTGGGAATGCAATCTGGTCCAGCCATTGTGGAAACCAGTGTGGAGGTTCCTAAGACAGCTAAAAATTGATCTACCATATGACCCAGCTATAGCACTCCTAGGCATATATCCTAAGGACTCACCTCATTTCCTTAGAAGTACATGCTCTACCATGTTTATTGCCGCTCAATTCATAATAGCTGGGAAACGGAAGCAGCCTAGATGTCCCTCAACTGATGAGTGGATAATGAAGATATGGCACATTTATACAATGGAGTTCTACTCAGCAGTAAAGAAAAATGAAGTTATGAAATTTGCAGGAAAATGGATGGCTCTGGAAAGGATTATACTAAGTGAGGTAACCCAGGCCCAGAAAGCCAAGCATCACATGTTCTCTCTCACATGTGGATCCTAGCTACAGATGACTGGGCTTCTGTGTGAGAAGGAAAAAACTCAGTAGCAAAGGCCAGTAAGCTAGAAAAGAGACAGAAAGGGAAGAGAAAGGAAGGGAGGGGGTACATAATAGGATGATATTGTATATATGGAAGTAGAAGAATAGATTAATGGGGGTGAAAAAGCCCAAAATGAGGTCTGGGGAAGAGATTGAGTAAAGGAAAGGTGGAGGGACAGCTGATCAAAATCTAAGAGGATATAAATAAAACATATATAATCCAACTTTTTTGGGCAATGGAACACTCAGGAGCCGTAGATTGTTGCTAGAAAATTTTCAGTGCCAGGGATGGAATATCTTTCAGTGAGTTGTTGGCCAGGGAGATCCCTGATGCCCCCAAAACATTATAGGCCATTGCCGAGGCCCTTGGTTTCAAACCAGGAATAGATGGTAAGCCCCTATTGCTGAAGACTCCATATACTTGAGCTGCAAAGCCGCTGAGAAATCTTACTGGAACTGAGCTGATAATCTCCTCCATGTAGACCAGCTGAGAGAAAGCTGGAAGAAGCCATTCTGCATGCAGTTCAATGGGAGAAAGAGAAATCACCAGTGAAGATACTCAACAGTGGACACTGCAAGCCTTATAATTGGCCAGCCAGGCCAAATGAGCCAATGGGTGCAACAGTGGCACATCTGTCATGGGGGAAACCAACTGCCCCTAATTGGACTGGAGGCCTGCTCCATGGGAAGGGAATACATCCCTGATACTTAAAACTTAAAACAGGGGTAGTCATGAGCCCTAGGGGTGTAACGTCTGCTGCTGTCTGGCCAAATGTATATACTATGCTTATCAAACTGCCCAGTAAGCACTTCTGTTAATGTTCATACCCTTATATTAATGCTACTCTCACTTTTGGTAGAGAATCTTCTCTTTTCAGATGGCAGTGACCTTGGGACGACTCAGAAGGTACCATGGTGATGGAAAGAAATGACCGCAGTGCTCAGTACTGCAATATCTGTATCACACCTTCCAAGGCTCAGGGTCTAATGCGGAAGAGGTGGCGAAAAGAATGTAAGAGCCAAAGGAAGGGCAGGACTCCATACAACGTGCTCCCTCCAGACACAAAATGGCCTAGATATCCATGGCCTCACATTGCCTGACACTACTTACATAAGACCATCATAAGAGGAGGAAAAGATCAAGACATCAAAAATAAAAGAGAGACTGAGATGGGGAGGGGGTATGATGGAGAATGGAGTTTCAAAGGGGTAAGTGGGGGGAGGGAGGGTATCACCATGGGGTATTTTTTATAATCATGGAAGTTGTTAATAAAAAAAATTTAAAAAAACAAAGTCATATGTTAAAGACTAATTAAGTACAAGCAAGTCTTAATTATTGCCTTCAATCAAATATACTATATAACTCTAAATATACTCTATAAATGCTTAGAATAATAATTTTTATACTGTATGTATTTTACTACAATAAGATATTATATTATACATGTCATCCTCAGGAAAAATTATATATACCTACCTTATAGGTATAAATAATGTTTCCATTTCTTTCAACATTTAGTACATGTAAGCTCTCATAATTTGCTTCTAAAATGCCTGAAATAAGATAATATCAAGTTAATATTCAGAAAATATTTTGAAACCTATCTAGTGAATATAGTACTTGTGAAAGCTGTTCTAAGAATACATACTAATGGTTCTGTTTATGTAGAGTTTGCAAGTAGGTGGGGCTAGGGAGGTGATTCAGGCATGAGAGTCCTCACTATGCAAGCATGAGGATCCAAGGTCCGTCTCCCACACCATGTAAAGAGCCAGGCATGACCACTCATTCCTGTAAGCTCATTGCTGAGCAGGCTGGAGATAGGATTGCTGGGGCTCACTAATGAATCAGTCTTAAAAAAAAAAAAAAAAAAAGGCAACCTTCAAGTTCAGTAAGACACTGTCTCATTTACAAAATAAATAAATAATAGCCAGGCGTGGTGGCACACACCTTTAATCCCAGCACTAGGGAGGCAGAGGTAGGAGGATCACCATGAGTTCAAGGCCACCCTGAGACTATATAGTGAATTCCAGGTCAGCCTGGGGCAGAGTGAGAGCCTACCTCAAAAAAAAAAAAAAAAAGAAAAAAGAAAAAGAAATAAATAAATAAAATAAATAAGGAGGTGCTGGGACTTAAGAAATGGCTTAGAGGTTAAGGCCCTTGCCTGTGAAACCTAGGGACCTATGTTTGACTCTCCAGAACCCACGTAAGCCAGACGCACAAAGTGAGGCAAGCACAAGGTCACACTTGCCCACTAGGTGGTGCAGGCATCTGGAGTTCAATTGCAGTGGCTGAGGCCCTGGCACACCAATTCTCTCTCACACACACTCACTCTTTCAAAAACACGGGGGTGGGGGAGGGATTGGAGAAATGACTGAGTGGTTAAGGCAGTTGCCTGTGAAGCCTAAGGATCCAGGTTTGATTCCCCAGTACCCACATAAGCCAGATGAACAAGATGGCACAAGTGTCTGGAGTTTGTTTGCAGCAGCTAGAGGCCCTGGCACATCCATTCTATCTGTCTCTCTCTCAAATAAGTTTATATATATATAGATATAGATATAGATATAGATATAGATATAGATATAGATATATAGATATATAAAGGAAGTGACAGAGAAGGATACCGAGTATCCTCCTCTGGGCTCTGATGAATGCATATTGGGTGCATGCATCTGCACACACATATGTATACATCACACATGCATGCACATGTGCACACACACACAAAATAAAAAGTAGGCAAACCTAATCAATCACATTAGAACTCAGAACAGCTGGGACCTTTAAGGAAAAGGAAAACACTAGCAGTGGGAGGTACCTCAGGGAGACCTTCTGAAGTGCTGGTAAGGTGGTATGCCCCGGATACACTGGTAAGTACAAAGGTATATGGTACTGACTTTCCTGTGTATTATTACCTAATAAATTTCAAGTATCTAGTGATTTTGTTTTATTTCTATTGAGGTTGTTACATTATTAAAGGCATACAAATTTAGAACCGTTACAGTTTTCTGGTAGCTTAATCCCTGCCTGAATTGCCAGTTTGGGTATACAATTAAAGAAGGATTTAAAAGAAAACGAAACTAACAGTCAAGCCATTAATCCCTTATTATGGTGCCATAAGTACCTGGCTAAACAGAGAAAGGACCAACTTCCCTGGTTTGGGGGTGAATTAGCACAGGTATGGGGCTCTCAACCCAGAAAGCATGTCCCTGTGGTCTGGCTTGAGATGGCTCAATGAGGGAAGTGCTTGCCACACCCAAGTTTGGGTCCCCAGGACCCACATGGTGGGTTGATACTGTATGCCTGCAATCTCAGTGCTGGGGAAGTGGAGACAAGAAGATCGCTATGGCTTACCTGCCTGCCTAGTCCACCTAATCAATGAGCTCTAGATTCAGTGAGAACCTGGGTCAAGAAATAAGGTAGAGAGCAACTGAAGAGGATCACTGACATCAACCTCTGAATCACACACACGACAAAAAAAAAAAAAAAAAAAAAAAAAAAAGTTCCTGAAGGCCTGGAGAGATGGCTTAGCAGTTAAGGTGCTTGCTGGCAAAGCTAAAGGACCTTGTTTTGATTCCACAGGACCCACATAAGCCAGATGCACAAGGTGGTACATGCATCTGGAGTTCATTTGCAGTGGCTGGAAACCCTGGAACACCCATTCTCTCTCCCTGTCCCTCTTCCAAATATTTTTTTAAAGTTCCTGAAGTAGTATGGACCTGTAATGGCAAGGACCCAGGAAAAGAGGGAGGGAGGGAGGAAGAGCTAGGCACAGAAAAGTTCCAAGTCAGGGCTGGAGAGATGGCTTAGCAGTTAAGGCATTTGCCTGTGAAGCCAAAGAACCCAGGTTCGATTCCCCAGGGCCCAAGTAAGCCAGATGCACAAGGGGACGCATGCATCTGGGATTTGTTTGCAGTGGCTAGAGGCCCTGGCGCACCCATTCTCTGTCTCCTCTATCTCTTTCTCTCTCTGCTTGCAAATAAATAAAATAAAATAACGTTCCAGGTCAGCACTGTGGAAGTGCCATAGGATTCCTACTTCTTGAGGTGTTTGCAGGAAGGACACTGCCACAGGCCCCTGAACAAGAGGCTTCCAGAATGAAGACACAGACCAGGGGTGTAGCTGTGCACGAGAATGGCCAGCCACGCCTGATCTGTCACGATTTGTTTCTGTGACTGACTTGTTCTACTTTCTTGCACTCTTCCAGAACAGGGTTTATTTTACACACTTCCGCCCGCTGTCGTCTACCTGTTCGTTTGCTACGCGTTCATTTCTTATCCTAGAAGTGTTTAACATACATCCCCATTATTTGCTAATGGTATGTGGCACCAAAATGATGGGGTGCAGGAGCTAGGGAGATGGCTCAGCAGTTAAAGGAACTCGCTTGCAAAGCCTGTAGCCTGGGTTCAATTCCCCAAAATCCACGTAAAAGCAGATGAACAAAGTGGCCCATGCATTCGGAATCTATTTGCGGGCCCTGGTGTGGCCATACTCTCAAATAGATGATTTAAATAGTTGGGGAGGAAAGTGGGGCAACTGATAACTCTCTCATACACTCCTAATGAAGAGAATAAATTGGAAAACTGGCAGTATTTACTAAAGCTGACCTTATGTGACTTAATTACATATATAATATATACTTATCAACAAAAATACATATGTTCAGCAAAAGACAAATGTGCACAATTGTGATTCACAGTAGCTGACGTGAATGCTCAAAATATCCACCAAGAATAAATTGGGTCTATCCAACAGTGGGGGGATATCCTAGGACAGCAAGAAAGAGTTAACCCGTAACAATACACACACAAAACATTGCAAAAGCATTCCAGGCGCTCACCCATGCAACCACTAAACATAAATCATTAATTTATATAAAAGTTTCAAAAAACTGGCAAAACTGATCAGCAATGCTAGATGAGTGCCTATTGAAAGGGGCATAATGGGCATTTCCTCTCCTGCTGATGACCAGTTGCATGGACTTCAGTATGTGAATATTGACTAAGCTGGGCAATTAGATCTGGTGCACTTCAAAAACACATAAAGACTCTTTATGCAAAACAGGTAAATTAAAAATTAACTTTCAAGCCAGGTATGGTGGTGCACACCCTTAATCCCAGCACTTGGGGAGGCAGAGGTAGGAGCACCCTGAGACTACAGAGTGAATTCCAGGTCAGCCTGGGCTAGAGAGAAACCCTACCTTGAAAAACCAAACCAAACCAAACAAAAAAAAAATTAACAAATTTCCATTTTAAAATTTTAAGATAGTCCTAATTCGACAGTTAAAGGAGTCAAACGTTACTGGATACAGCATTGATAATTATCATTAATTGTGAAGCAATGAGTATTTTCAAGTTCCCCAGAAGGTATCCAAGATTAAATTGCTTAAACTTTATTTTCTCATACATGAATGGAATTTTTAGATGTTAAAATATTACAGCCAGGCATGGTGGCACACGCCTTTAATCCCAGCACTTGGGAGGCAGAGGTAAGAGGATCACTAAATTCAAGGCCAGCCTGAGACTACATAATGAATTCCAGGTCAGCCTGAGCTAGAGTTAGACTGTACCTCGAAAAACCAAAAAAATAACAAGACTTTGGACTGATTTAGCACTTAATGTGCTTGCCTACAAAACCTAACAACCTGGGTTCAATTCCCTAGTACCCACATAAAGCCAGATGCACAAAGTCACGCATGCATCTAGAGTTTGTTTGCAGTGGCTGAAGACCCTGATATGCCCATTCTCTCTGTCTCCCCTTCTTTCTTTCTTTCTCTCTCTCTCTCTCCCTCCCTCCCTCCTTGCAAATAAAATATTTTTTTAAATGTATTACTTATGCTTATGGAGATTGTTCATTTGGTAAAATGCTTGCCTACAAGCACAAGGACCAGAAGTTAGCAATCCCCACTGCACACGTAAAATTACCAGGCGTAGTAAGAGTGTACATGTAATCTCAGCACTGGGAAGGCGGACACAAGGCAATCAGTCCCTAGGACTTGCTCATCACCAATTTAGTCTAGTTTATGAGCTCCAGGCCACTGAGAGAGACCCTAGCTCAAAAAGAGACAGATGATTTTCCTGAGGATGACATCCAAGATTGTCCTCTAGCCCACACACACACGACATGCATACATACATGCATATCTCACCAAAAATATTAAATCAGTTCTAAATTGATCATGGAAATTTCAAACATTCAGACGAAGCATGCAAAATACACACTAACGCAGTAAACTCAGCTTTTGAACTTCAAAAATGGATAAAGGCCTGGCGTGGTAGTGCACACCTTTAATCCCAACACTGGGGAGGTAGGAGGATCTCCGAGTTCGGGGCCAGCCTGGGACTACAGTGTGAGTTCCAGGTGAGCCTAGGCTAGAATGAAACCCTATCTCAAAAAAAAAAAAAAAAAAAAAGGAAAAAGCAAGATAAAAATAAAGATAACTAGTGAAGTGGACACAGGAACTAGAGCTGGGAGTGGGAAACCTTTAGAGGAAGTATGGGTTTCACAGAGAACACAGGCATTGTCCTGAGATCCCTCCTCCCCTGACCCTTACAAGCAACAGCTGTGGGAATGTCCTGGGTGAAGGGGAAGTGGTTTGTACAGTTAGGTGCGTATTTCCAACAATGCATAATGAGCTGTCAGACACACTTCACATTGATTTTAAAATATCTGGCTGATCATTTTGCTCTCACACCCAAACGAAAGTCAAGCAATTAGGTGACTGCTAAATATCACTTGGCAACTGCAGACTTCTCCTTTGATGGCATCCGCATCATGTGTAAGGTGCTACAGGCCCATGGTACCACTAAGGCAATTGAGTTCAGCAAGGTGAAGAGCCTCGGTGAGTACCACAGTGGTAACGTGTGGCAGACTCCTCTCACACCTAAAGGTAGAGAGACCAATGAGCTAAGTGCCCTACACCAGGCTTGCAACAGAGAAATGAATAATTACTCAAAAGTCCTTTTAAGGGGCTTTGGTAAACATCTAAAGAGAACTTCACTGAATTCCTTTTCATCCTGCACATGACATAAACTTCTGGAATGCCATGTGTCAACATTTTGAGTAGTTTTTTTTTTTTTTCTTTCAAGATTATAAGGATGCTGGGAAAGACCTTCACAAAAGTATACTCAAAAAATTTCAGCTAAGAAACTCCTTCACAAGAAGTTCTGCCCAAATTCTTTGCAAAAATGTCTATTTTCAAATCACTAAAAAGTTGTCCATCAATTGCAGATTACAATAGACGATATGTATTTCTTCCAGTAAATCATGGGCTCTCTGTTAGAAAAGTCAGGGCAGTCTTCTAAAGAATACTGGGGCTGGAGAGATGGCTTAGGAGTTCAGGTGCTTGCCTTCGAAGCATAAAGACCCATTTTCAATTCTGTGGATGCCACATAAGCCAGATGCACAAAGATGAGGCAAGCTCAAGGTTGCACATGCCCACTAGGTGGTGCAAGCATCTGGAGTTCAATTGCAGTGGCTGAGGCCCTGGCATGCTAGTTCTCTCTATATCTGTCTGTCTCTCTAAAATAATAATAGTAATAAAATAATACTAGTCAGGCATGGTGGCACACATCTTTAATCCCAGCACTTGGTAGGCAGAGGTAGGAGGACTGCTGTGAGTTCAAGGCCACCCTGAGACTACACAGTGAATTCCAAGTCAGCCTGAACTAGAGCAAGACCCTACCTTGAAAAAAAAAAAAAGAAGAAGAAAAGAAAGAAACTAATGCCTCAAAGCAAAACTAAGACATTCCCATTTAAAGGGCTGGGTGGTGTCTACTCTCTTGTGTGTGTTAAGGTCCCCAGACGATTCATTATGACCAGGACCAGCGAGTGACATAACCATGACAGACAGAGTTAAAGAAATAAAAACAATGCCTTCATGGATTCATTATGTAGTGCTAAACCTCCATGGCTAACATTTCAAGGGCCTTTGAAATGGGCGAATTATGCAACATTGGAAATTCAGAAGCCAATGTCTCATCACACACCCTTAACCCACTTGCCCTTCCTCTCTGGGTGGTTTGCTCATACTTTTCAAACATGCTTTTCAAAGAAGTATTCAGTAACTGCTTTGCTTATTCATTCTGACTCTTCTCTCTGGGAAGTCCAGAGGAGGAAGCTTAGCAATTTCAAATGAGGAAATGTGGTTTAACTTTACAGTTCACTGCACTGTGATCACAAAGAAAAAAATGAAGCATTTTGATAAGTACTTGCATAAGTAAACACACTAAAAAAGGTAGACTGCCTCTCTCTCCCTCTTTCTCTCAAATAAATAAAAGTATTTTAAAAGGGGTAGGAGGCTGGAAAGATGGCTTAGCCATTAAAGTGCTTGCTGGCAAAGCCAAAAAAACCCAGGTTCAATTCCCCAGGACCCACATAAGCCAGATGCACAAGGTGGTGCGTGCGTCCTAGAGTTCGTTTGCAGTGGCTGGAAACCCTAGTGTGCCCATTCACTTTCTCTCTCTCTCTCTCTCTCAAATAAAATTTTAAAGAAGACTGAGATATACAAAGTATTGGGATGTCTTAGCTCATGTGAAGCAGAATATGGTTTTTCAGGTAGTCTTGTCCATTTCAATCTATTCTTAGCCAAACAAGAATGATTTACAGGAAGACATTTGCCAAGTGTATAAATTTTAGTCCAAGTTGAGATAAAAACATCATTTTTGCCTTTTTAATGACAATTGGACTAGGAGAGGGTGTCATATAGTCTTAAACAGTAATTTGAATCAGTTATCAAAACACAAATCAAGATATGATAAAATATCGGTTATACTCATTCCACACACATAATTCACATTAAGCTCTCAGGCTTAAAAAAAAAAATGGCCAGATAGTATAACCCCTAAAACTGTGAAGCAACTATTATGATGCAATTTATATTTTATATTGTGAATAAAATTAGAAAAAAAGGAAGCACAGGTTAAGAATCAATAAAAAGAGAACTGAGAATTAGAAAATGAGATTAAGAGGTGCAGGGGAAGGATACGTAAACAGGAAAGACAGTGGCGAGGGAATAGGGAAACAGACGAGCGTGCCTGAGGCAGCCCTGTGGCCTCCAATCCGATGGTATATCAGAGGCAACAAAAAAACAACAACAACAAAAAAAAAAACACCACTCTCAGACCAGTTGCCTCCAAAATATATCACTTCTCCTGAAAAGTTCTTAAGACTTGAAAACTGAATCAATCTGGTGTGTCATAAATCCAAAACTAATGAGACTAGGCAAAAAGACAGGAAAGAAAACCAATGTTCTCTCTGGAATTATATATAGTTGGTTCCTGGTGTGCAATGTTTCAATTTAGGATTTTTTAAAAAAACTTTACATAATCTTGTCAAAGCAATACAAATACAGAAGAAACCACACTTTGAATTTGGATCTCTTCCTGGGCCACATGGGATGCTCTCTTGTGATGCTCTGCAGTGGCAGGCAGCCCTAGCTCCCAGCCAGGGGTGCAGAGCAGAGGGTCAACGGCTCATGCTCACACTGTATTGCTAAGCTATGATGGTACGTAGGTTAGGCATGTGAAATGATGGGATTAAGTCCCAAGTAACCCATAGCTCCATCACAAATCAAAAAGCTTCTGAAGCCGGGCTTGGTGGCACATGTCTTTAATCCCAGCACTCAGGGGGCAAGGGTAGGAGGATCACTGTGAGTTCGAGGCCAGCCTGGGACTACAGTGAATTCCAGGTAGGCTTGGGCTAGAGAGAGACCCTACCTTGAAAAAACAAAACAAAAAAGCACTTATATACGTGACATTTAAACCTTGGAAAATTTACATACCACACACCATAGGTGTGATCCATCCCAACAAGTTACCAAGCACTACATACACAAATTAATGTGTAGGGCTGGAGAAATGTTTTAGTGGTTAAGGTGCTTGCCTATAAAGGCAAAAGACCCAGGTTCTATTCCCAGGACCTATGTAAGCGAGATGCACAAGGTGGCACATGCATTTGGAGTTCGTTTGCAGTGGCTGGAGGCCCTGGTGTGCCCATATTCATCCCCACCCCACCCCCACTTCTCTCCCTCCCTCTCTCTCTCTCTCTCTCATTCACTCAAACTGTTGTTTTTAAAAATTAATGTATAGCCAGTCGTGGTGGCACACGCCTTTAATCCAGCACTCGGGAGGCAGAGGTAGGAGGATCGCCGTGAGTTCCAGGCCACCCTGAGACTCCATAGGGAATTCCAGGTCAGCCTGGGCTAGAGTGAGACCCTACCTCGAAAAACCAAAAAAAAAAAAAAATTAATGTATAAATATGGCTGTATAGCAGCAATGTTTTTAATGTGCTATATATAATAAAATCTAATAACTTTGGAATAAATCTAGCAAAAAAGTGGGCAGAAATTGGGGAAATTCTCAGACTTATTAAGAGACATTAAAGAAGTTAAGCATAGGAACCAGGGAGATGGCTCGGTGGACAAAGTGTGCTCTATAAGCACAAGGAGCCGAGGCTGGATCCCCAGCACTCGCATAAAAGCCAGGCACCACGGTCTGCACCCATAATCCCAGAGCTGGGGCAGTGAGGACAGGGGAATCCCTCAGGCTTACTAGCTAGCCAGTCTAGCCAAATCAGTGAGCTCTGGGCTCATTGATAGGTCCTGTCTCAAAAATAAGGTAGAGAACAATTGAAGAAAACATTGTTTGACATCTGGCATACACAACACACACCCACACACACACGTGCACCCACAATTATGTACTCACACCACACACACACAAAGGATGTAACTAAACAGCAAAACATATTTTGTCCATAGTCAAGAAGATTCAATGTTTAAGATTTAAAGCTCTACAGAGTCAAGATAACTTGAATCAAAATTCCAATAGGTGCTGGGCATGGCGGTACACACCTAACAACACTTAGGAGGCTGGTAACACTTGGGAGATAGAGACAGAAAGATCAGGAGACCAGGGTCATCTTTGGCTACCTAGCAGGTTTGAGGCCAGCCTGGGCTACAGGAGACCCGATCTCAAAAAAAAAAAAAAAAAAAAAAAAAACCTTCAATAGACTTTTGGTGAAATGTGACAAATGGATTCCAAAATAATCATAAAAGAGCAATAAATACAGAAAAATCAAAGGGGATACTGAGGCGAGGGGCCCTGCTTTACCACACACTGATAAGAACTCATCTCAGGCTGAGACAATGGAAGAAAATGAATGCAGAAAATACTTCTCCACACAGAGAAATACATGACATGGCACAGACTGGCATCGTGACAATAGGAATGACTCTTCATTGAATGACACTGAAACAACTTGTGATTTGTATTATAGTATTAAAATTAATATATTAGTAGGTCCAGCTTAGCCAAGCTTCTGGCTATTTTGTCAGAAATATGACATCTTAGAGAATTACTTCGAGTCACTAAGGAATCTTCAATTTCTTGATTTGAAAATATTAAGCCTTCAAATTTAGAGAGCAACATAACAGAGGAGACATAGCTGTCAGTACATTTATAATTATTTTTAGAAGCTTGCTCATGGGTATTTTAGTAGCACCTGAGCTATAAACAATAGAGTACCGCAGTAAATTACAGCAGAAGAAATAGAAAAGGAATAGACTTATGGTTTGTTTAAGCTACCATGCATTGGTGATTAATGGAAGTAATAATACTATAGTAGGGCTAATATCTTACCATGATGCTCTGAGAAACAAGAAAATTACTACCAGGGGCTGGAGAGATGGCTCAGAGGTTAAGTTGCTTGCGTGAGAAGCCTAAGGACCCATGTTCGACTCTCCAGATCCCACATTAGCCAGACGCACAAATGTGAGGCAAGCACAAGGTCACACATGCCCACTAGGTGGCACAAACGTCTGTAGTTTGATTTCAGTGGCTGAGGCCCGGGCATGCCAATTCTCTCCCCACCCCACCCCCAAAAACAAAAATATAAAATAAAAATAAAGTGAAAAAAAATACTACCAGGATCAGAAAAGTGGTATTTCTATGAAGTTTACCTTTTGAGGATGCAGAGGCATCCCTTTCTAGAGAAATGTCAACAGATGACATTTATAATTCTTCACTAGTGAAAGACATGAGGAAGCCAAAATGCAACTGGGTCACATGCATCTTTTCAATCACCACTCACTACTGAAACATGGCTGTGGTATTTTACACTTCATTGAAAACTCCTCATTTGCAGACACTTGACATTTAGGAAAAATAAGTGAAGGGTGTTCAGAGAAAGGACTATTTAGTGGTGGAAACAGACTTGGAGCTGCCTATCATACTTCAAAAAGCTAAACCTTCACAAACTAATATGGAAGGGAGCTGGGGCGATGGTTAAAGGTACGTCCCAGCCCCACATGAAAAGATGAAAGCAAGATGGCACACCCATCTGTGATCCCAGCGTACCTATGACGATGGGAGACAGAGCCAGGAGAATCCAAAAACACATGTGCCGGCTGCACCAGCATTCCTGCGCAAAGGCAAGAGATCCTGTCTCTAAGGTGAGGCACAGACACCTTGAGGTTGTCCTCTGACCTCCACACATGTGCTATGTCGTGTGCACGCTCTTTCTCTCTCTTTAGAATAAAAACCACAATAAATAGCTGAAGAGATTGCTTAGTGGTTAAGGCACTCACCTGCAAAGGCTAAAGACCCATATTTGACTCCTCAGATCCCACATAAGGCAGACACACAAGGTGATACATGCGCACAAGGTTGCACATGTGCACCAGGTGGCACACACACCTGAAGTTCTATTACAGTGGCTAGGGGCTCTGGTGCACCAATTCTTTCTCCCACTCTCTCATTTAAAAAAGGGGGGGTGCTGGAGAGATGGCTTAGTGGTTAAGGCATTTGCCTACAAAGGCAAAGGATCATAGTTTGACTCTTCAGGACCCACATAAGCCAGATGCACAAGGTGGCACATGCATCTGGAGTTCGTTTGCAGTGGCTAGAGGCCCTGGCATGCCCATTCTCTCTCCTCCCCCACTTCTCTCACAAATAAATGTTTTTTTTTAAAAAGGAGGGGGCTGGAGAGATGGCTTAGCAGTTAAGGCATCTGCCTGTCAAGCCCAAGGACCCATGTAAGCCAGATGCAGTAGGTGACACGTGTGTCTGGAGTTCATTTACAGTGGTTGAAGGCCCTGGAGTGCCCATTCTCTCTCTCTGAAATAAGTTTTTAAAAAAAGAATTTAAAAAAATGCCAATCTATTGGGCTTGCCTCAAAAAAAAAGAAAAGAAAACCTATCATAAAACTGGATCTAAAGCTATACAAACTTTTATAAAGTTACAATGCTACTTATTGGGAGCCAATAGTCAACATACAAAGACAAGATAATCTAAAAACTATCCTATGCTAAACACAGGAATAGTGGAAAGATGTGAGGTGGCAACAGGAAGCTTCCACCAGCTTTCAGGAGAAGGAAGTATAGATAAGGGTTATTGGATGCCCCACACAATGTATTGGCCATCCACAATGCTTCATGAAATCCTGAGACGCAAACGCACTAGCGTGGACACTTCCTATGCAGAAGGTGAGAACCAGAGCTACCATTAGGCCTATGCTATTGTTAAGACCTGGAGAGCTCCACTGTCAGCTCACTGGGAGGGGGACAAAACAAAAGAAGGTATTGGGAGGTACTATGATTAAATCACATTATAGTCAAGTACGAATACTACCAATTATGAAAAACAAAAAAGATGCTCCATTATTCATAGAAAAAAATACCTATGGCCTGGAGAGATGGCTTAGTGGTTAAGGTGCTTGCCTGCAAAGACAAAGGACCCAGGTTTGATTCCCCAGTTCCCACATAAGCCAGCTGCACAAGGTGGTACATGCCTCTGGAGCTTGTTTGCAGTGGCTAGAAGCCCTGGTGCACCCATTCATTCTCTTGCTTTCTCTCTCTCTCTCTCTCTCTCTCTCTCAAAGTATTTAAAAAAAAAAAAATTCTAGGCTGGAGAGATGAATTAGTGGTTAAGGCACTTGCCTGCAAAGCCAAAGGATCCCGGTTCAATTTCCTAGGACCCATGTAAGCCAGATACTCAAGGTGGCACATGCATCTGGAGTTCGTTTGCAGTAGCTGGAGGCCCTGGCTTGCCCATATTCATTCATTCATTCATATTCTCCCTCTCCCTCTGCCTCTTTCTCTCAAATAATAAATTTTGTTTAAAAAAAGAAAGAAAGAAATTTCTAATTGTTCAGCCAGGTGTGGTGGTACACACCTTTAATTGTAGCCCTCAGGAGGCTGAGGTAGGAGGATCACTGTGAAGTCGAGGCCAGCCCGAAACTGAATTCCAGGTCAGCCTGGGCTAGAACAAGACCCTACCTTGAATAACAAAAAAATAAATAAATAAATAAATAAGAAGAAGAAGGGGAAAGGGGGCTAAGGGAGAAGGGGAAAGAAAAAACTGGAAAGTCAAAGATATCTCCTTTATAAGCAAATCAATGCTGAGAAAGGAAAAAAAAAATCCCTCACCAGAATCAAAACATTTTTGAGGCAGGTGAGAACTCAGAGCCTCACTGCTGGGAATGAATGAATGTACTCCAACTCACCCGAGGAAGCTAGCATCACTGCCTCCCTGCGAGCTAGGGGGCTGCCAGGGGACATTTGCTTGGTGGCTCATGGAGCTTGGAAGCCCTCCGTTCACTGTGTGCAGCGTGAAAGCCCTGTTCACCCAGACACTGAAGTACTCCCTCCCCCCCCCCACACACACACACACAGACCAAAGTTCTACTTTAAAAATTCCTAGTTTCAGGCTGGAGATGGCTTAGCAATTAAGGCGCTTGTCTGCAAAGCAGAAGGACCCAGGTTCAATTCCCCAGTACCCACATAAGCCAGATACACAAAGTGGCGCATACAATGGCTAGAGGCCCTGCTGCCCATTCTCTCTCCCTCCCCCTATAATAAATAAATTAAAAATAAGGGCTGGGGAAATGGCTTAGTGGTGGACCCAGGTTCGATTCCTCAGGACCCATGAAAGCCAGATGCACAGCGTCTGGAGTTGGTTTACAGTTGCTAAAGGCCTTGGCACACCTATTTTCTCTCTTCCTTTCTCAAATAAATAAAATTTTTAATTTTTTTTTTTTTTTTTTTTTTTTTTTTTTTTTTTTTTTTGAGGTAGGGTCTCACTCTAGCTCAGGCTGACCTGGAATTCACTATGGAGTCTCAGGCTGGCCTCGAACTCTTGGTGATCCTCCTACCTCTGCCTCCCGAGTGCTGGGATTAAAGGCGTGCGCCACCACGCCGGGCTTAATTTTTTTTTTTTTTTTTTTTTAATTCCCGGCTTCGAGCTGGAAGTGCTCAAACATCCCAGTGGGTGTCACCCCTGTTAACTGTTAGCTATGCAGGTCCGGTTTTCCATCTACTGCTCTGCTCTAAATGCAGACTGGAGGCGCCCGGGGTCGGGGCAGAGCCCCTGCCCGGCGGGGAGCGCGGAGCCCGGTTCCCGCAGCCGCCCCTCGCCCGCCCCGAGCCCCGCGGGGCAGCGTCCCCCCGCCCGGCACCTGCGCCGCCGGCCGCCCGCAGCCACGGGAGCACGTCCTTCCCGGGGTCGAAGTCGGTGCGCGCGCCCAGAGCCATGGCCCGCCCGCCGCCCAGCCCGGGGCGGCTCTGGGCCCCGCGCCGCGGGCATCCCCAGCTCGCCGCCTCCCCACCCCGCCTCCGCTTTCGGTTCCGAGCGGCCCCGGGCGCCGCCTCCTACCCCCTCCCCCGGGCACCCTTGGGGCGCGGCGCCGCGGGGCGGCCGATCAGGTGCCTTCCAAACCTCTGCCGCACGTCGGCGCGGAGGTCTGGCTTTTCTGCTCCTTAGCCCGGGCTCATTGCACTGCTTCGAGGTTGAGAAATCGTAAGGCTGAGCTGGAGACATGGCTTAGCGGTTAAGGCGCTTGCCTGCCTGCAAAGCCTAAGAAGGCAGGTTCGACTCCCTAACACCCACGTAAACCAGATGCACAGGGTGGCACAAGCGTCGGGACTTGGTTTGCAGTGGCTGGAGGCTCTGGCGCACCCATTCTCTCTCTCTCTCTCTCTCTCTCTCTCTCTCTCATACAGCTAAAGACCTGAGTCACCTGAGATTCATGGTCAGCAAAGGCGGCCAGGGTCTTGGGCCTTTTCAGTTGAGCCAGGATGTGATGGGTTTTGTCTTGTTCTTGTTCTGTCGAGGTAAGGTCTCACTCTCGCCCAGGCTGACCTAGAACTCACTCTGTGGTCTCAGGCTGGCCTCAAACTCACAGTGATTCTCCTGCCCCTGCCCCTGGCGCGCTGGGATGAAAGGCGCGCACCACCAGGCCAGGCTGCGCTGGGGTTTTATCAGTAGAGTCTATAGGTAATAAGCAGCAGCTGGGAGCGCATGAAGTACGTGAGCCTATTTTGAGAGACACACTAGGAAAGGTTTGCTTACCACAAATAGGGTTCTCTGCCTGTTAACCCTAACTCCGACTGGAGGAAGCTGGGTTGTCTGTAAGCGTTCCCTCTGAGATTTGTCTGTAAGCTCTCTCATTCTTCCCGGGATGCTCTTTTTCACCCCCCTACAAAAAAAAAGTCCAATGTTCTCATAAGCACCACACTAGGGCTCCCTGTTCAAGGAATGCACCATTGGTAAACCTGGCCTGTCAGATGCAGTCCATCTAGAACATTAAAGGCAGATTAGCACTCGTCCTAAAACTAAGCTAGCCTTAACCGAGTGTTGTGGTCCACACCTGTGACCCCAGTGCTCAGGAGGCTGAGGCAGGAAGATCGCTGCAACTTCGTAGCCAGCCCGAGCCAGAGAGTGAGACACTATCTCAAAAAGAAAAGAGAGAGGAAAGGAAGGAGAGGGGAGGGGAGGGGAGGAAAGGAGCTCTCTATGTTACAGAATGGCTGTCACTTGAGTCCCAGAGTTGGGGTCTCAACATCCCTGTATCTGAGGTATCTGAAGTGCTGTCTTATAGTGCAGGATCTTCTCTTGTCATCTTAGAACTGGGCAAGACACAGAAATGTTTCAGCAGAGCCTTGAGTATTTTGAGTCGTGTATTGTGGTTGAAAAGTACTCTAAATAAATGTAAAGTTCTGATTTTCCTCTAGGGACTTGTTTCTCCAAGGGAGGTAACAGATGGTTTCAGGTAGAGCTCCACTCACGACTACATACATGGGAAAAGCCTCCCACTATAATTTGCACAAAGATTTAAAACTAATGCTAGCCAGGCGTGGTGGCGCACGCCTTTAATCCCAGCACTCGGGAGGCAGAGATAGGAGGATCACAGTGAGTTTGAGGCTACCCTGAGTATACATAGTGAATTCCAGGTCAGCCTGAGCTAGAGTGAGACCCTGAGTCAAAAAGCCAAAAAAAAATAAAATAAAATAAAATAAAATAAATGGAAAAAGAAAAGGAAAGGAAGAAAGAAAGAAAAGAAATCGAATACTAACATTAGCTAAGAAGAAAGGAGAAGCTACTGGAGACATGAGGAGCTACCATAACTGATATTTTATATCAAACATGAAAAGTTGGCTTCCATTGTCTTTTTGCAATTCTATTTTCATGAAGACTGATTTTATAGTCAAGCAGTGTTGATATAAAAACTGCCATCAAAATAAATTTGTTTAAAAAAAGGAGGGCGACAAATAATAAACCACATAGAAGAAAGACATAGCCAAAGTCTCAAAGCTGCTAGGTGAGTGAATGAACTTTGGAAAGCAGAAAATGGACTGGCAGAGTCCACAGAACTATGCTGATGGGGAATGCTTCAAGTCTAGAGGACACAGCACTGGAGAGGGTCATTTCAGTTTAAAAAGCTGCCTCGTAGAGTCATGAGACACTGGATGAGGTAGAAACATTTCCGTTCCTTGGGACGTGTGTGTGCGTGTGTGTGTGTGTTGCATTGCTAGAAGTTTAACACAGAGCATTGAACATGCCAAGCAAGCTCTCTACCACTGAACGACATCTTCAACCCTTGTTTGTTTTTCAGACAGGGTCTCACTATGTAGCCCAGGCTGTATTCAAACTCAGTATGTTGCGTTTGCCACCCACATGCTGGTATTACAGGCACATTCCCCTATGCCTGGCTGTTCTCAGGTAGCTTAAGAATAGTGCATGAGTGCATTAAAGCATAGTATAACATTGAAGTAAACGCAGTGATTTTATAATCCATGCCCTGCTCTAAAGGGAGTCTAGTCTCGATGGAAGCTAGTTAAAAACCAGCCTTCAGCTGTTGACTAGGCCCAGAGAGATCAGAGGACTTGTAAAATCCCTTGCTGATTGGAGTATAATTCTGGGGCCACACAGTAGGGATCTTATGGTTTTCTCAAAATAGTTTAGGGACTTTGTAAGTTCTTCAGTTTTAGATTTTCTTTCTTGGGGGGAAGAGAGATGAGAGCATTGAACCCAGGCTCTCATACAACCCGAATTTTAGAGCTGAAGGAAACAGAACCGAAAATGTGTATTGAGCAAATTGTTTGCATATGGGAGATAGCTTACTTAATGAGATATTAAGATTAAAAATTCTACTCTGCTCTCCTGGCCAAGACAGTTTCTGGAAGAAAGATTATATGGACTTTGATCCTGACCGTGCTACAGAATGGTCTGTTTAACAAAATTTAATCCAAAAGTCAAACTGCAAAATGTCTAAAGAAAAGACTGAGGATCTTAAACTTGAGACTTGCATGCAGTTAAACAATGAATGTCTGAAAGAACTTTGGTGAGCCAGAGGCTTACAGAGCCCAGATTATCCCTGAACTCATCCTCCTGCCTCTACCTCCTAAACGCTGGGATTACAGGTATGCAGCACCTTGCCTGGCTTTAAAAGAGTATTCAGTAAGGCTGGAGAGAGATGGCTCAGAGGTTAAAGGCACTTGCTTACAAAACCTAACAACCTGAGTTCGATTCCCCATTATCCATGTAAAGCCAGACACACTAAGTGGCACATGCATCTGGAGTTTACTTGCAGTGGCAAGAGGCCTGGCTGTGCCTTTCTCTCTCTCCCTCTCTTTGCTTAAAAAAAAAAAGTAAAAGATCATTTATAAATAAAGCACATATGTGTTGAAGTTAAATAAAATTAAATCTACTAAATAAACTTTGCATTTGGGGGACCATGCCTTTGAAAGGACAAAGCTTTTCTTGAATAAAGTGGCTTCCTATGTAGTGGGTATACAGAATGCTTCTTCCCCATAGCAGTTTACTTTTAATAGAAATACTAATGAAGGGCTGGGGAGATGGTTTAGTGGTTAGGGCACTTGCCTGAAAAACCTAAGGACCCAGGTTTGATTCCCGAGGTCCCACATAAGCCAGATACACGCAGTGGCATATGCATCTGGAGTTCGTTTACAGTGGCTGGAGGCCCTGATGTGCCCATTCTCTCTCTCTAATAAATAAAAAAATAAATAAATAAAATCTTTAAAAAAGAAATACTAATGAAGTTCACAAACAATAAGTAATGTGCTAGTCATTATGACTTTCTCAAACTCATCGTCATCAATCAGGTGATAACAGTTCCCCTTGCCAGTAATTGATTTGGAAATGGAAGCATGCATCAGACAGTGCTAAGTTCACCAGAAGTTAATGAAAACCCAAACTAACAACAAATTAAACATATAAGGTTTTAGTCTCTTCCCCACCTGGAGATGAGCAGCCAAAGCTCAGAGGGCAAGTTCCAGCACTCATCAGGGACCAAAGCTCTTTCTTTTTTAAATATTTTGTGTTAATTTACTTATTTGACAGAGAAAGATGGAGGGAGGGAGAGCGAGAGAGAATGGGCATGCCAGGGCCTCCAGCCACTGCAAACGAACTCCACACGCATGCACCCCCCCCTTGTGCATCTGGCTTACGTGGGTCCTGGGGAATCAAACCTGGGTCCTTTGACTTTGCAGACAAATGCCTTAACCACTAAGCCATCCTTCCAGCCCGACCGGAGCTCTTTTTAACTTTTTGCTCCACTAACCATGGAGTCTACACTTGTCCTCATGGTCTAAGGTGACTACAATCAATTCAACCATATTCGCGCACATTCCAGAAATGAGAACGAAAGAAGAGTGATAAAGGGAAGGCAGTGCCTCTCTTTTAAGAATACTTCCCAGAATACAATGCTTCTGCCTTTATTTTCATGCTCAGAATTCAGTCATTAGGCAAACATAGCTTGAGGTAAGGTAAGGGAATTTACCTGGACAGTGAGGTAGAAAGAAAGTCAGGACAATGTTCCTAAAGAAGGTGGGGAAATGTGTGTGCAGAAGCCAGTAGACAGCCCTGTCATGGGATGACACCCAATGCTGGCCAATAGCTGTGAGGAAACCTTGATTGTGGTAGTTCGGGGAGAGATGATTCCTAAGAGAGAACAAAGGAAAAGAGATGGTCCCATTCAGCCTTTAAATATTTTGAGGTCTTAATATGCCTCCTAGAATGTCAGCCATACTAGACTGCATCTACCTCACTGAAGGCTGAGTCACCTGAAGAGTGATCAATCACAGAACACGGATACGAAGAGCCCTAACGTGAGACTGGGCTTTTTTATTTTATTGCTTTATTTTTATTTATTTATTGGCTTTTCAAGGTGGGGCCTCACTCTAGCCCTGGCTGAACTGGAATTCACTACATGGTCTATGGCTGGCCTCAAACTCACTGCCATCTTCCTACCTCTGCCTACCGAGTGCTAGGATTAAAGACACGTACCACCATGCCTGGCCTCTTATTTTATTTTATTTTATATTTTTATTTAATTGCAAGGAGAGAGAGAACAGGCATGCCAGGGCTTCTAGCCACTGCAAACAAACTCTAGACACATGTGCCACTTTGTGCATCTGGCTTTTACATGGGTACTGGGGAATCAAACCCAGGTCCTTAGACTTTGCAGTCAAGCACTTTCAACCACTAAGTCATCGCTCCATCCCTATCTTTGTGTGCGCGCGCACGCTCGCGCGTCATGGAGAACGTTTGGAGGTCAGAGGACAACTTCAGGTGTCAATCGTCAGTCTTCATATTGTCGCTTGCAGGGCAAAAGCTTTATCCGCTGAACCATCTCCCTCCCCAGCCCTGAGCTCTGACCTTTCGGATAATAGAGATACATTTCCTATTGTTTAAACAACATGAGGCATATTTTTATTTTACCAGCAACTAAGAATCTCAATTGTCAATGTGATCATTCCAAAGTGTCAGACAGAATTTTCTGGTGGTGGCACATACCTAGAATCCCAGCACTTAGGAGGCTGATGTAGGAAGATCTGGGGTTTACATAAACATTTTGAGATTAACCATGGCTACTGTAGCAATACCCTGTCTTACAAGAACATGAAAAGATTGCAATTATAGACCAAAGCCCGCTGCAACAACACGTTTTTGCTTGAACACTAATGAAAACCAATTGCTCCGTATTTTTATATTGATGTTATTAGCATAATTAAAATGTAATGGGAGGGCTGGAGAGATGGCTTAGCGGTTAAGTGCTTGCCTGTGAAGCCTAAGGACCCCGGTTCGAGGCTCGACTCCCCAGGACCCACGTTAGCCAGATGCACAAGGGGGCGCACGCGTCTGGAGTTTGTTTGCAGTGGCTGGTGGCCCTGGCGCGCCCATTCTCTCTCCCTCTCTCTCTCTGCCTCTTTCTCTCTCTGTCTGTCACTCTCAAATAAATAAATAAAAATAACAAAAAAAAAAGAAAAAAATGTGATGCGATAGGATTAAAGAATAAACAGTCCCAGAGCCCTGGTAAATAAAGATAGGCTACATCAGCTCACACCTGAAACTTATTCCCTTGGCCAACTTTTCAATTCTATGAGTCAGTAACTTTCCTTATCATATAATCCTGCTTGAATTGGGTTTCCTGTTACTAGTCTCAAAATCACCCAAACTGGGGCTGTACAGCTTTCATGAGCATGAGCAATCCCATCACTGAGGAGCTTGTTGAAGTGCAGACCTGGCGCTGCAACCTGGGTAGCCGTGAGGAATCCGCACTTCAGCAAGCCCCAGGTGGCGCTGGTGCTGCCGGACCCCAGTGACACTGGGAGAGTAGGACTGTGCTACTCAGTGACGCGCTCTGTCCGCCACTACCTTGCTGCCTTACTCTCCACCATCGAGAAGGCCCGGCCGGGAGGGGCATGGATGAGCTTTGGAGATGCCCAAAGCTAAAGGTCTAAGTGCAGAGAGAAGTCTAAAACGGGGGTGCGGGCTCAGCAGTTAAAGGTGCTGGCTTGCAAAACCTGATGACCTGGGATCAATTTCCCACTACGCACAGGTGGTGGTTTGACTCAGGTGTCCCCCATAAACTTAGGTGTTCTGAACACTAGGTTCCCAGCTGATGGAGATTTGGGAATTAACGCCTCCTGGAGGCAGTGTATTGTTGAAAGTGGGCCATAAGCCTTCATGGGTGTTATAGCCAGTTTCCCCTTGCCAGTGTTTGGCACGCTCTCCTGTTGCTATGGTCCACTGTATGTTGCCCAGGGGGTGATGTCCACCCTCTGCTCATGCCATCGTTTTCCCTGCCATCGTGGAGCTTTCCCCTAGAGCCTGTAAACCAAAATAAACCCCTTTTTTCCCTACAAGCTGTTCTTGGTTGGGTGATTTATAGCAGCAATGCGAACCTGACAGGAACACCACATAAAGCCAGATGCACAAAGTGGCAATGCATTTGGAAGTCATTTGCAGTGGCAGGAAGCCCTAATGGACCTATTCATTCTTTCTCTCTCTCTCTCTCTCTCTCTCTCTCTCTCTCTCTCTCATTCTCACTCTCTAAATAAAAATACAAAAAAATAAAATAGGGCTGAGGACTGATTTCAAAAGCATGAACCAGGCCATGAGCCATAAGGTCTAATACGATATGGCAGACAATCAGTAAAGGAAAAGAAAGAGCTCTGCGTCCTTATTTCTAAAAAGCAGAGCCTAGGTAAAGAATAAGGGGCTGGTGTGCGGAAGAGATGCAAGCACAAGGCAAGAAAGGCACAAGGTTGCATGGGGACTCCAGACCTCTAAGCTCCCAGGACGTAAAGTTTGAGAACACTAGTCTAGCTGTCTGGTTCCTTCTCGATGACGGAACTGCCAAGTTTCAAACCTCTGTTGATTTGTCCTATAGCACGGACCTCATTCCAAGATGCAGGACACACAGGCACAGAGGAGTGTGGCTCTTCCAGTACATACCTATGCTATCAAAACATAACACAGTGGCGAAATAAAATAAACACACATCCTACATTCAGGTCATTTTCTTTGCCTATGTTCAAACTCTTCAGGGCTTTACTCAGTATGATCGGAGGAATGGTATCAGAGATCTATACAATAAGAAACAGAGAACTTTAAAAAAAGATGTGGCCTTTCTAGAGAATTTTTGTAAACACACAAGATGTTCAAGGCAGATAGACAATTACAAGCTCTGCTATGGTAAATGTATTTGCAGTCATTTCACAGTAGTTTCTGATTCTGTCCTAAAAATGAAGATGATGCACATTAAAATCCTGTATCTTCTACATCCAACAGTCTCATTTAGATATGTTTTAATTTTAAAACTGTTCTCAGGCTGAAGAGATGGTTTAGCAGGTAAGGCGCTTGCCTGTGAAGCCTAAGGACCCAGGTTCGATTCTCCAGGTCCCACATTAGCCAGATGCACATCGTGGCGCATGCATTTGGAATTCGTTTGCAGTGGCTAGAGGCCGTGGCATGCCCATTCTGTTTCTCTCTCCCCCTCTATCCCTCTGTATCTAATAAAAATAAATAAATAAATAACAAAATTTTTTTTAAAAAAAACTGTTCTCTTCCTTATAAGTTACAAATGGAATTCTAAAACCTGTCCCAACGGTTAACAATAGTTACGTCTAGGGATTTCAAGTATGTAAAGTTTGTTTTTAAGGAAGAAAAGTGAATTTCAACTTACAGTTCCAGGGTGTACATTTCATCGTGGGTTGGAAGGAATGGTATCAGGATCAGGAGCAGGAGGTCAGCCGATTATTTGCCTCCACAGTCAGGAATCAGAGGGTTAACAGGAAATGGGGCCAGGCTGTAAAACCTGAAGACCTCCCCCCAGTGAAGCCCCCACTTCCTTCAGCAAGGCTCCTCCTCCTAATGGTTCCACAATCCTCCCAAACAACTGCAGACTTAAATGTTCAAACACATGACCCCATGAGGACATTTCACATTCAAACCCCAACAGCCATAATCATTCCTACATTTATATCGCTATGTACTCATGGATGCTTACCTGATGGTTTGACTTGTAATCCAATACTACTTACTTTTTCTTGTTCAAATTACTCCAGACTTTTAAATTTTTTATTGAGAATTTTAATACATAAACATACTGTAATTTGATCATGTTCTCTTCCTATCAACTCTTCTTTGTTCCACCAAATTCATCAGGGATAGAAGTCTATAGTTTTCTTTTCTTGTTGTATCTCTGTCTGGTTTTGGTATTAGGGTGATGCTAGCTTCATAGAAGGAGGTGGGAAAGATTCCCTGTTCTCAGATTATGTGAAATAGCTTAAGAAAAAGTGGTTTCGGGGCTGGAGAGATGGCTTAGTGGTTAAGGCACTTGCTTGCAAAGCCAAAGGACCCAAGTTTGATTCCCCAGGGGCCACCTAAGCTGATGTACAAGGTGACACATGCGTCTGGAGTTTGTTTGCAGTGGCTGGAGGCCCTGGCGCATGCCCATTCACTCTGTGTATCTGCTCCTCTCTCTCTCTCTCTCTCTCTCTCTCTCTCTCTCTCTCACTTTCCCTCTCACTCTCACTCTCTCACTGTCTCTCTCTCTCAAATAAATAAATAAAATAAAATATTTTTTAAAAGTGGTTTCAGTTCTTCAGTAAAGGTTTAGTAGAATTCAGCTAAGAACCCAGCAGGTCCTGAACTTTTCCTTTTGGAAAAGATTTTTTTTACTACATTTTTAATCTCAATGGATGTAATTGAATTGTTTAAGTGATTTGTCTGCTCTGAACTTAGTTTTGGAAAGTGGTATGCATCTAACTATTGGTCCATTTCCTCCAGGATATCCAATTTTGTGGAGTAGAGATTTTGGAAATATGTTCTCATGATTCCTCCAATTTCATTGATGTCTGTTGTGACCTCTCCCTTTTCATTTCTAATTTTATTTGAGACAATTTTTCTTTGCTTCATCAAGTTGGCCAGGGGTTTATCAATCTTGTTTATTTTTTCAAAGAACCAGCTCTGTATTTTGTCAATTTTCTTAATTGTTTTCTTAGTTTCTAATTAATTTTCTGCTCTAATCTTAATTATTTCTTCAGTTTGTTTATGTCTCTTTTGAGATCTCTCTGGTTTTCCTCAATTAAGTTAAGCCTAATGCCAAAGGCTGTGTGCATTTCATTTATGCAATTGTTGGTTGTTTTTTTTTTTTTTTTTTTTTTTTTTTTTTGAAGAAGAAGATGATGTGCTTCCAGTTCAGCAATTCATTTGTTCAGGGTCACATAGTTTATTTTGCTTTCATTTGGGGATTCCATTTCTGGTATTTCCTCTATGTTTTCATTGGATACTTCCATTGTGGGACTTGGTATCTTCAATGGAGAGCTCTCAGTTTGTTGCCTTTTTTTTTTTTTTTTTTTTTTGCATTAGGGTCAACCTATCTAGGGGTAAAAGTCTTATTTTAATAAGGAGGAAGCAAGTATTTGTCCTTGTAGGATCTTCAGTGAGTGTTCTGTTTTATGTTTGAACAAGACTGAAGTGGGATGGGATTAAAACCACAGATACCAGGTTGTGGGGGTTGAAAGCGCACCAGCAGCTCTGGGCTGGTGACTGATACAGGAGCTGGTTTGGAAGTCCAGAGTCTCTTCTGCCCGGGGCCACAGCCGTGCCTTGCCTGTAGGGCTCAGGAACAGCAGCCCCTTCCCCTGCTCCCCCTCTTTACCCCAGCTGAGCAGGCTGCAGATGTGCAGGGATTTCCCCTGCGCTTGCCAAAGGCACTCCTGTCTGGGGCAAAAGGCCTGACCAAGGGTCTGTGGAAGTGGTCAATTGGGTGAATCAGTCTATTGGTGGCAGGAATGTGGGAATGTGGAGGTGGCCAGAGGCATGGCTTGGCACCAATCACAAGAAGTGGCCTAGGCCTGATGAGGGTTCACCTGTGTCTATCTGCCCCTGGTGAGCACTTCCCGGGCACTACCTGATCCCAACAAGCAGGTTTTCTTCTTCTATTTATTCTCTATTAAAGGTAGAGCAGAACCCAAAACTTGGGGTTCATAAAATTCTGGGGGACTTCCCCTAAGGCCCCCAAGTCCTGCATCAACAACCCATATGAGGAGCTGGTGATTCCCTACCTGCCCCACCTGGAAATAGGGATCCGGGGCCACTCTCACTGCACAGGGGGTGTGGGGTCCCAGCCACCCCACACCAGGCAACGAGGAAACAGGAGTCAGGGACCCAGAAGCTCAGGGGCCCGGAGTCCAGTCCTACTCGTGCTGTATGTGAGCACCGCCAACACAGTAGAACGGAAACCAGCACAGGGAACTAGGAGCCAGAGAATCAGGAGCCCAGGCCTGTCATGCTGCAGGCGCACACGGTCCAACCAGCCCCACACCAGCCACCGGCGAGCTGGGATCCAGGGAACAAGGAGCTGGAATCCAGAGCCCAGCCCCACCCCTACCCGCAGGGGGTCTCAGCGACCACACACCAGCAGCAGAGGAACCAGGACCGGAAACTGGGAGGTGGGGGACCAGAGCTCAAGCGTACTCACTCTGCACGCATGTACCCGAGTTCAGGGGAACTAGGAGTCAGGGAACCTCTTTTTAAAAATATTTTTTTTTTGTATTTTATTCATTATTCATCACAAAGAGAGGGAGAGAGGGAGAGAGGGAAGCAAACAGAGAGAATGAGTATGGGCACGCTAGGGCTTCCTGACAGTGCAAACGAACTCCAGATGCATATGCCACTTAGGGAAGGGGAACAAGAGAAGAGGGTTGTGGGAGAGGATTATGATATATTGTTTATATTTATGGAAGTTGTCAATTAAAAAGTGTAAAAAACAAAGATTGTTTTAAAATGAGCTATTATCCTGATAACCTATGCTGTTTTGTTCTGTGTATTTGCAGAGATGGCTGACATAAAAAAGCGACATCAGATATTGTTTCATGTTTTCTTAGAAAGCTGACACTGAGCTTAGAAATGATTGATAGAACAATTATTTAAATCTGCTTATTATTTATGGTGTTGGGATGAGACACTGCCTGTCATTTGTTGGAAAAAGAAGACTGACATAGATTTTAACAAAGTGTCATAAAAAATAATAGTCCACTAATTTGGAGGGAGATAAAATTACAATTTAATCAATAGATGAGACAACTGTTTGGATATTCTGAAGGGACTGTAGGTGTGTAATTGAGGATATAGTGAGGAAATGAGGTGAAAACAGAGAGAAAAGGTTCCAAGCATTAGTCATGGCAAGAGTCTTTCATCAAAGTCATTTCCCAGTTTAGCTGAGTAAATATTGTTAAATGTGAAATTGCTCCATCTCAAATAGAAAGAAATATGAAGGGATCATCTCAGAAATACATTATTCCATGAAAGTCATGTTGTCATCTATGACAATTCATTTCATAAGATAAATGAGTACTTGGATCTTAGTATTCTTTGCAATGATTAAGAAAAAAGGATTTCCACTCTATGAGAGTCTATAAAACATTCCCTTCCAAGTGACTTATTTGATTCTTGTTAAAAATGTATCATCTGGGGTGGGGGGACTGGAGAGACAGCTCGGCAGTTAAAGGCCCTCGCTTTCAAAGCCCTCCAGCCCAAGTTCAGTTCCCCAGCACCCACATAAAACTGGACTCAAAGCAGCGCATGCATCTGTGACTGCAACACAAGTGCGGCAGTGGGAGGCAGAGGGAGGAGAATCTGAAGCTGGGCAGGCGGGATGGCTGATCTTGTTCTTTTGCGGAGCAAGAGATCCTGTCTCAAGAAGGCAGAGCACAGACACCTCCAAGTGACCTCCACACGCGTGTTGGCATCCACACCCATACAAACACACATAATCAATAAATAATTTTTAAAATATATTTGAAAAAAATTTTTTTTGGTTTTTCGAGGCAGGGTCTCACTCTAGTCCAGGCTGACCTGGAACTCACTATGCAGTCTCAGGGTGGCCTCAAACTCACAGCGATCCTCCTACCTCTGGCTCCCAAGTGCTGCACATTTCTTTTTATATTTTTCTATTTTAAAATATTTTATTTTATTTAATTGAGAGAAAGAAGCAGATAGAGAAAGAGAGAGAGAATGGGCATGCCAAGGCCTCCAGCCAGTGAAAATGAATTCCAGGTGCATGCCCCATCTTGTACATCTGGCTTACATGGGTCCTGGGGATCAAACCCAGGTCCTTTGGCTTTGCAGGAAAATGCCTTAACTGCTAAACCATCTCTCCAGCCCAAATAATAATTTTTAATATTTTATTTACTTGAGAGAAAGAAACACAGATAGAGAATGGACACACCAGAGGCCTCTAGCCACTGCAAAAGAACTCCAGATGCATGTGCCACCATGTGCATCTGGCTTACATGGGTACCGGGGAATCAAAACTGGGTCCTTAGACCTCACAGACAAGCACCTTAACTGCTAAGCCATAGCTCCAGCATATATATATATATATATATATATATATATATATATATATATATATGCTTGGTTTTCCGAGGTAGGGTCTCACTGTAGCCCAGGCTGACATGGAATTCACTCTGTAATCTCTGGGTGGACTTGAACTTACAACGATCCTCCTACCTCTGCCTCCAAAGTGCTGGGATTAAAGGCATGAGCCACCACACCTAGCTATAAATAATTTTTTAATGTATCACCGTTGAATAGAAACACAGCTGCTCAGTTGTGAGTTACACATAAATGTCATTCCTCTTTTGCTATTAGTCCTTTCTTTATAACCTTTATTCCCTTCCCCTTCTCTTTCTCAACAATTCCTTCCTGAAACTTCCAGGTCAAAGAAAGATGAAGTTGAAAGCAACTGCTGACCAAACTTTGGATGCCAGAGTTCACACAAGGTAAAGGAGTCTTGGGGAGGTATGGTTCATCAGCCAAGGGATCATGTCAAAGACCCAAGAAGGTGAGGGGTGCATGGGGTGGGTCAGGTGCCAAACGGCTTGGAAGAGCATCTGCACAGGGATGGGGTGGCGCTAAACTGTGGGATTGGCCACTCACATGGGAATCAGCCATTATGTAAATAGATTAAGAATAATGGAAGAGGGGGCTGGAGAGATGACTTACTGGTTAAGGTGTTTGCCTGCAAAGCCAAAGGACCCAGGTTCGATTCCCCAGGACCCACATAAGCCAGATGCACAAGGGGCACATGCATCTGAAGTTCATTTGCAGTGGCTGGGGGCCCTAGTGTGCCCATTATCTTTCACCCTCTCAAATAAATAAATAAATAAAGTTAAAAAAAAAAGCAAACAAACAAAAAATTTGTTGAAAAAAAAAAAGAAGAATGGAAGAGCCGGGCATGGTGGCACATGCCTTTAATCCCAGCACTCGGGAGGCAGAGGTAGGAGGATTGCCTTGAGTTCGAGGCCACCCTGAGACTCCATAGTGAATTCCAGGTCAGCCTGGGCTAGAGTGAGACCCCACCTCGAAAAAAAAAAAAAAGAATAATGGAAGCTATGTTTCTCACTAGCAGGCAAGTTAGCCATGAAATATGAAGAGAGGGCTGGAGAGATGGCTTAATGGTTAAAGCGCTTGCCCACAAAGCCTAATGACCCATGTTTGACTCTCCAGATCCCAGGTAAGCCAGATGCACAAAGGTAGGGCACGTGCAAGGTCACACATGCCCACTAGGTGGTGCAAACATCTGGCATTTGATTGCAACGGCTGAGGTCCTGGCACACCAATTCTCTGTCTCTCTCTCTCTGTCTTGCTCTCACTCTCTCTAAAATTTAAAAAAGAAGAAGAAGAAGAAGGAGGAGGAGGAGGAGGAGGAGGAGAAGGAGAAGAAGAAGAGACGTAGGAACCTTCTGCTATAACCATGGCAAGAGGAAGGTGGGCTCTTGTAGAAAAAAAAAAAAAAAAAGGAAAAGAAAAAGAAAAGAAATAGAGGAGAAAATAAACCCTGTAGGGTCAGAGTAGAATTGAAGGTGCTGGTATAAACCTATAGTTTTTCAATAGAAAAATGCTATGTAGATCACGACAGAAATGTAGATGTAACACAACAGTTTATGTATACATATATCCATGTACGTACATACATCCCCTAGCTCTGTCCACTGAAAACCAAAGAACAGCAATACTCCTGTCAGATAACATATCCAGCACAAGAGCCAGGTAAGCCTAGAATCTCCTATAATGCCACAAAGCAAAACTCTTACTCAAAAACTGATGAGAGCACGTCAGACGGTCTCAGGGACCGTTGTGAAGGGACCCCCAACTTGCCAGATCTGAGACAATCTGAGCACCAACCTACACAGTAGTAAGAACCAATAACATAGGAAACCAATACTCTGCAGAGACACGGATATATGAAACAGATAAGTTAAAAGTTGGATGAGGGCTGGGAGATGGTTTAGTTGTTAAGGCGCTTGCCTGAGAAGCCTCAGGACCCATGTTTGACTCTCCAGATCCCACGTAAGCCAGATGCACAAAGGTGAGGCAAGCGCAAGGTCACACATGCCCACTAGGTGGCGCAAACGTCTGGAGTTTGATTGCAGTGGTTGAGGCCCTGGGCCAGTTCTCTGTCTGGCACGCGCGCTCTAAAATTTTAAAAAAAAAAATTAAAAAGTTGTATGAGGGGTTAGAGAGAAAGATACACAGTTTGCAAGTGCTGCCCCACAAGATCCTCGTCAAGCCTGAAATGCTCCACCTTCATCAGGTAAGTTTACACTGGTGGTGATGAGAGGAATAGAAATTACATAGGAAACAATCACTTCCAGACATAGATAACCTTCATCTAACCACGAGGAAACATCACACAGACCCACCGGGAAGGGCTTGCTACAAAATATTTGCATCGTAATCTCTGGTGTGAAGTCAGGGGAAGAACACAAGACTAACATTGAAGGGACAGGACAGTAAATGCTGCTTCTGTATAGCACTCATCTGGGTCCTTTTCCTGCAAAATCGATTATCAGGCCCACTGGATAATTTGGTCTGAGGATCAGGCTACACAGATGTATGAAGGTTCATTTCATGATTTTGATTTTAATTGTGTTCCTACCTGGGAGAATGTTCGTGTTTGTTAGAAAATACATACTAATGTATCAGCCATTACTCTCAAATAGTTCAGAATGAAAGCTCCCAGCTTTTCTGTCCCTTTGTGATTAATTCAAAATGAAAACATTTTAAGCCATAAATATCAGAATAATTGGTGTTTCAGAAGCTTCATAAAAAATTTTTTTCCAGGCCGGGTGTGGTGGCACACACCTTTAATCCCAGTACTTGGGAGGCAGAGGTAGGAGGATGGCCGTGAGTTCGAGGCAACCCTGAGACTACATAGTGAATTCCAGGTCAGCCTGGGTTAGAGTGAGACCCTACCTTGAAAAAAAAATTTTTTTTTTCCCATTATCTTCACTTGCATTGTTTTCTCTTGCAGACTTTAGATAGCAACATGAGTGGTTTAACTTAAAACACTGAGTTATTAGTAGATGCAAGAGTTTGAAAGTAGATTACATTTCCCTACAACAAGCCCATCAAGGAAGTTTCTGAGCTTATTAACCTTACACTGAATGACATTTATTCTCCAAAACCAGCTGAAAATATGCCATAATCGAAGAACAGTGAAGCATGATGGAAATTTTTACCTCTGTCTCTTCTCCTTAATAGGAAACTTCCATTAACTGGCCTCAAGGGAAAAATAACTAAAACTAAACTCTTTTTCTTTCCAGAACAATCATATGATTTTATTTCCTAGGGAAATTGATGACATGGATCAATTACATAAAGAGTTTCACAAATAAAGTACATATTAGCTGCGCGTGGTGGTGCTCGCCTTTAATCCCAGCACTTGGGAGGCAGAGGTAGGAGGATCGCTGTGAGTTCAAGGTCACCCTGAGACTACATAGTGAATTCCAGGTCAGCCTGGGCCAGAGTGAGACCCTACCTTGAAAAAAAAAACAAAAATAAAGAAAGTACACACTGTTTTCAGAAAATCCTTAGTTCCATAAATAATACCTATTTAAAAAGAAACGTGTATTCGTGAGTGTGGCAGATTTTTAATGTCCAACCGCCATGTGTTCTTGTACATAGATTAATTTTTTTTTCCAAATTTCTAAACACCCAAGAGAATGTCTGAAGCAATTCATTCAAATCTTGGCAGCCAGGGGCCCAGCTCCAGCTTCCCTCAAAGCTGCCTTTACTGAATCTGAACTCTCCCAGCAGAACTCCACAGAGGGTCTATTGTTGCCGCCTCTCTCTCTGCAGGGGCAATTCGTGCAGTTAGCCACTGAGGATCTGGAATAAATAAAAACTAAGTAAATAAAATTCCAGTCTCTAAGGGGGGGGGAGGAGAAGATTGTGTGCTCTTTTGAATGCCCCTAGGAAAATAAATTTGATTGAAATGAAATATGCTGTAAGATATGATGCTCTGACTAGGGGTGGTGGGATTGGGGGGACCTGGTGTCCACAGAGCCAAGTGTCAGTTGTGGGAAGGAGGAAAGAAATTGACTGGCTGCCCTCCCTTGAACAGCTGAAACACAAGAACCTCTTTTCTTTAAAAAGATTTTTTCAGCGGATCAATATATGGTGGGCAATCTTGTGCAAAAGATGTGTCATCTTGCACACAGCATTAACGTTGGTTCTCTGTGTTTTTCGCCTGCTTGTGGCCTTCAATTTTATTGGCTGTGTATCCCTCCACCTGGCTTTGCTAATTAGAGCTGGGAAAAGATTCCTGATTCCAGGGCTCCGCTAAGCCCCTCACAGTGCCCATCTCTTTGGGGTCTTTGTTCTCAGCCCAGAATGGTCCCTGCAAGCACTGATCAAAGCACTATGACTCCACACTGATTATCAGCTTCTTAAAGATCCAACTTCTTTAAGCAGCTTCTTTCTCAATTTCAGCCATGGTTTATTTTGTATTTATCATTATGGACAAAGAGAGCATGATTTGGCCTGAGGTATTAAAAAAAAAAAAGTAACTTTATCATAGGAAATTCTTTTGAAGATTTTGCCATGCCAAAAAATAATTAAAAAGTGACTCTTTGGACCCTTTTGTATGAGTATCTTAATAATACAGACAACATTACAGAAAGAGAAATCAGCTCCTTCAAAAGACGATCCAAGCCTGGCATGGTGGCTCACTCCTTTAATCCCAGCACTCGGGAGGCAGAGGTGGGAGGATCACAGTGAGTTTGTGACTACATAGTGAATTCCAGATCAGCCTAGACTAGAATGAGACCCTACCTCTGGGGAAAAGAAAAAAAAAGGAGGGACTGGAGAAATGGCTTAGTGGTTAAGGTGCTTGTCTGCAAAGTCAAAGGACCCAAGTTCGATTCCCTAGGACCCACGTAAGCCAGATGCACTAGGGGGTGTATGCATCTGGAGTTTGTTTGAAGTGGCTGCAAGCCCTGGCGTGCCCATTCTCCCTCTCTCCCTCTCTCTCTCTCTTTCTACCTACCTATTTCTATCTCTCTCTCTCTCTCAAATAAATAAAAATTTAAAAATTATAAATAAAAATAAAGGATCCAACCAACCAGTTAGTCACCCAAACATCCCCTGTCAGTTCTCCTAAAGCCCCATTATTTTTCCAAAATAATTGAATTTGTAAAAGTACTGAGATTTTCAGGTGACCTTTAAAGTTTTTATTACAGTCCCATGGATGTTTCCTTTTATATTTATTTTACTCATATGGTTAAAGCCTCTTCATTCTCAAAAACTTACACCATCCTGAGCTTCGAGCCTACCTCCTGTCACAGAAGTTAGTCTGCAGAAGCGAGACCGAGCACGCAGATGAGGGCACCGGGAAAGAGACCGCCGGCGACGTGCGAGTGTGGCATGGGAGTGCCCTCAGCACACTCGGGGTTCATGGCGACCTGAAAGCCTGCAATGTGCCACCTTTCCCTTCAGGGCCTCTGCCTTTCCAAATGTCCACCTAATCTGTGTCCACCCCTGGGAGTGCTAGGACAGTTTCCTGGCCAGGTGGTTCTCTGATAGTATCAAAACCATGTCACTGAAGAAAAGGCCTGATCGTGACACCAAGCTGGCCAGATGCTTATCTGAATCCCAAGAGGATAAAGACTGTTAGGTATTGAAAGTGGGCACGTGTGGGGCTGGGGAGCCAGCCACAGAGTTCTGTACTCCACACCTGACATAGGACGGAGGCCTGAGATCCCGTGGCTGTCCTGAGCCGGTCCTGTGTTCTCAGCAAGTCGCCTAACCTTTTCTGTATCTGGTCTCCTCCTTTGTGAAGCAAGAGGCGGGAGGCAGAGGCAGAAGAAGCAAGAGTCCAGGGCCAGCCTTGGCTACATAGGAAGTCTGAGGTCAGCCTGGCCTATGTAGATCCTGTCATAAATAAATAAACAAATGTCAAAATAAAAGAGGTTGGAAGCCAGGCTTGGTGGCGCACACCTTTAATCCCAGCACTTGGGAGGCAGAAGTAGGAGGATTGCCGTGAGTTCGAGGCCACCCTGAGACTCCATAGTGAATTCCAGGTCAGCCCGGGCTAGAGTGAGACCCTACCTCGAAAAACCAAAAAAAAAAAAAAGAGGTTGGGAGCTGGAGAGATGGCATAGCAGTTAAGGCACTTGTCAGCACAGCCAGAGGACCCAGGTTCAATTCCCTGGTACCCACATAAGCCAGATGAACAAGGTGGCACATGCACCTGGACTTTGTTTGCAATGGCTACAGGCCCTCATGTGCTCATTCTCTCTCTCTCTCTCTCTCTCTCTCTCCCTAACTGCCTGTTTCTCAAATACATAAATAAATAAATAAAATATTTTTTTAAAAAAGAGACTGGACTATGATCCCCAAAGTCCCTTTTACTTATAAACAGTTCTGTGATTTAGCTCTAGTAACAATAAAATGATACGAAACAAAAGAAAGAAAAGAAAAACAATACCCATCTTGTCACCAAGTTTTTGTTGTTGTTGTTGTTTTGTTGTTTTATTGTGTGGAGAAAAGGTAACCAGAAAACAGTGACTCTAGTATCCAAGGAGACACTAAAATGGTAACAGTGAAAGATCCTCTCAGTAGCACAATAGGACAAATTCCACAATTAAAACAAAAGTAAAACTGAGGCTTAAGGCATATTAGGGATAATTTTCAAAAATGCTCCTAAGCAGGGCATGGTGGTGCCCGCCTTTAATCCCAGCACTCGGGAGGCAAAGGTAGGAGGATCACTTGGAGTTCGAGGCCAGCCAGAGACAAATTCCAAGTCAGCCTTGAATCCTTGCCTACTGATTCTATGCAACCCAGGCAAACCATGCCTGCTGCCCTCCTTCATTCACGAGGCTCATTCATGTCTTTAGCTAAATAGTCACTCACAAGCAAACTAGCATTAAAGACCAGACATCCCAAGTGGCTGAGTGCACTCCACTTCCTGGTTCCCCTTCCTGAACTTACATAGTCCTTTGAAGGCACAGGTAAAAATTAAAGCCTATTTTTTCTCTCATACTCTTTGATGCTGCAAAGGGTGCTGTAAAGCTTCCTAAGGGAAGGTTGCTTCTGGGAAATAGTGTTTCTTTTTTTATTGTTTATTTTCATTTTAGAGAGAGAGAATTGGTGCACCAGGGCCTCAGCTATTGCAATCGCACTCCAGACGCTTGCGCCACCTAGTGGGCATGTGCGACCTCACCTATGTGCATCTGGCTCAGTTTCTAAGTAGGATTAGTCCCCAAACCACACTGCTAAGCCCCTGTGAGGTGGCCTGACATGCTCTATGAGTCACAGGACTGCACTGTCAGGCATTCCCACCAAGGGCTGGAGAGATGGAGGTTCCGATGGGGAATCGGGTCACGGACAGCTGGAAGTGGAGCACACACACGTCACAGTCACATCCTGGTTAAGTGCAAGACGAACGATTCCAGGATTTTTTTTTTTTTTTTTTTTTTTTTTTTTGTCTAAGGAGAAGGGAACCGGGAGTGGTAAGGCTGCTGGCCATGCACAGCTAAGGTGCAACTCCCCCTTGGAATCGGAGTCACCAGGGCTAGTCAGTGAGGTGGGGTGGGGGGCTGCCCCCTCTCTTTGTGCGTTACCTCTAGTGCATTACCTATCTGCGCTGCTCGCCTCTCACAGTGTTTACCTGCTGGGGACATCAGGTGGAGAGGGGAGACAGTAGTAAGAGACATAGGAGAGAAGAGGGATGTTAATGGACGGGAATCAAATCCCTTCCAGGCCCTCCTGTCACTTCTCTCCGACTTGGTGCCCCCCCCATTCCCAAATCTGTCTCTGGGTGTTAGAAGCTTTATTTTCGTGGCACACACACGTTGGAATGCCTCCCATTTGATCTCAAATGCCATGTGAATCAGAGAGCAGAATCGTCCCTGATCCACTGACACAAGTCCCATGCTGCACCAGAAACAGGGGCACCCCTAATGAGTCCGGGGATACAGCGTGTGCTCAGCCACTATCGCTGGGACCTATGGGATATCCAGACCCATCCTCACCTTCCCTTACTTCCAAGAAGCCCCTTTGGTAGGCTCAGAGAGCTTGTTGAAACACAGATCCGGGCTGGAGAGATGGCTTAGCCGTTAAGCGCTTGCCTGTGAAGCCTAAGGACCCTGGTTGTAGGCTCGATTCCCCAGGACCCTTGTTAGCCAGATGCACAAGGGGGCGCACGCGTCTGGAGTTCGTTTGCAGTGGCTGGAGGCCCTGGTGTACCCATTCTCTCTCTCTCTCTCTCTCTCTCTCTCTGCCTCTTTCTCTCTCTGTCTATCACTCTCAAATAAATACATAAAACTAACCAAAAAAAATTTTTTTAATAATAAAAAAAACACAGGTTCCTGGCTACAGCCCCAGAGCTTCTGATTAGCATCTCTACTAAGTTCTTACAGGGTGTTGACGTGGTCGGTCTGGGGCGCCGGTTCCGAGAAGCGCTGTCGAGCGCATGACGGGTGTTTTGCAGCTTCTGCAGCGCGTTTTCATGGTGTGAGGTCTGGGATGAGCGCTCTGGAGCAGCAGGAAACCGGAATCGCTTCGCTCCGGATTTCCGAGTTTATGTATCGACTGTACTTTTCCTCACTGTTTGCCCACACTGCTGATGCTATTTTAGCGATATTCAGGAAACAGCTGTCGCTTTCCTCTTGGCAAGGCAATGAAAACCGAAGAAGAGTTAAAATGACATTTTGAAAGACACTGGTAGATCCCACATGCCCGTGGCAGCTTTGCCTCTGACAGAACTGACAACTGGCATGATAGGGATTATGATTTCATTTGCTTCCAAATATTTAGGTAAACTTATTAGCTATAAGGGTCCAAGGAATTTGCCAAGATTTATACAGAAACTTGTTCAGCTGAAACAATCATTTCTGACCCAAAGAAAAATTTTCCTGACTTAAGTGGTCACTTTTTTTATTATTATTTTGAGAGTGATAGACAGAGAGGAGGGGAGAGAGAGAGAGAGAGTGAGAGAGAGGGAGAGAGAGAATGGACGCACCAGGGCCTCCAGCCACTACAAACGAACTCCAGATGTGTGTGCCCCCTTGTGCATCTGGCTAACGTGGGTCTGGGGAATCGAGCCTCAAACCGGGGTCCTTAGGCTTCATAGGCCAGCGCTTAACCGCTAAGCCATCTCTCCAGCCCTTAAGTGGTCATTTTTGATCATGAGCCAGAAAAAAGTATCTCATCAGTGGGGGTGAGGATTTCTGCTACTATTAGTTACCTGTTCAGCTCAGCTCTTTTAGCTTGAAGCACCAGCACAAAATGAGTTAAAAGGAGATGGATTGTTTATAAACTAATAGAGCGGGCCATTTGGTGGCACACACCTTTAGTCAAGCACTCAAGCAGGGCGGAGGAAGGAGGATTGCCATGAGTTTCAAGGCTAGCCTGGGACTATAGAGGTGAGTTCCAGGTCAGTCTGGGATTGATGTGAGCTTAGCTCAAAAAAAAAAAAAAAGAGTTGGGAGCTGAGTAGATGGCATAGCAGTCTAAGGCACTTGTCACACAGCCAGAGGACCCAGGATCAATTTCACTAAAGAGTACGCAATTCCACGTAAGCAGATGAACAAGGTGCACACTGCACTGAGTTCGTTTGCAATGGCTACAGGCCTCTCATAGTGCATCATTCTCCTCTTCACTCCATCCACAAATCTCTCTCTCTCTCTCTCTCCCTAACTGCCTGTTTCTCAAATACATAAATAAATAAATAAATAATATTTTTTTTTAAAAAAGAGACTGGACTATGATCCCCAAAGTCCCTTTTACTTATAAACAGTTCTGAGATTTAGCTCTAGTAACAATAAAATAATACCAAACAAAAGAAAGAAAATAAAAAACAATACCAATCTTGTCACCAAGTTTTTGTTGTTGTTGTTGTTGTTGTTTTGTTGTTTTATTGTGTGGAGAGAAGGTAAGCAGAAAACAGTGACTCTAGTATCCAAGGAGACACTAAAATGGTAACAGTGAAAGATCCTCTCAGTAGCACAATAGGACAAATTCTACAATTAAAACAAAAGTAAAACTGAGGCTTAAGGCATATTAGGGATAATTTTCAAAAATGCTCCTAAGCAGGGCATGGTGGTGCCCGCCTTTAATCCCAGCACTCGGGAGGCAAAGGTAGGAGGATCACTTGGAGTTTGAGGCCAGCCAGAGACAAATTCCAAGTCAGCCTTGAATCCTTGCCTACTGATTCTATGCAACCCAGGCAAACCATGCCTGCTGCCCTCCTTCATTCACGAGGCTCATTCATGTCTTTAGCTAAATAGTCACTCACAAGCAAACTAGCATTAAAGACCAGACATCCCAAGTGGCTGAGTGCACTCCACTTCCTGGTTCCCCTTCCTGAACTTACATAGTCCGTTGAAGGCACAGGTAAAAATTAAAGCCTATTTTTTCTCTCATACTCTTTGATGCTGCAAAGGGTGCTGTAAAGCTTCCTAAGGGAAGGTTGCTTCTGGGAAATAGTGTTTCTTTTTTTATTGTTTATTTTCATTTTAGAGAGAGAGAATTGGTGCACCAGGGCCTCAGCTATTGCAATCGCACGCCAGACGCTTGCGCCACCTAGTGGGCATGTGCGACCTCGTGCACTTGCCTCACCTATGTGCATCTAGCTCAGTTTCTTTTTTTTTTTTTTTTTTTTTTTTTTGGTTTTTCGAGGTAGGGTTTCACTCTAGCCCAGACTGACCTGGAATTCACTATGGAGTCTCAGGGTGGCCTCGAACTCATGGCAATCCTCCTACCTCTGCCTCCCGAGTGCTGGGATTAAAGGCGTGCGCCACCACGCCCGGCAAGCTCAGTTTCTAAGTAGGATTAGTCCCCAAACCACACTGCTAAGCCCCCTGTGAGGTGGCCTGACCTGCTCTATGAGTCACAGGACTGCACTGTCAGGCATTCCCACCAAGGACTGGAGAGATGGAGGTTCCTATGGGGAATCGGGTCACGGACAGCTGGAAGTGGGGCACACACACGTCACAGTCACATCCTGGTTAAGTGCAAGACGAATGATTTCAGGATTTTTTTTTTTTTTTTTTTTTTTTTTTTTGTCTAAGGAGAAGGGAACCGGGAGTGGTAAGGCTGCTGGCCATGCACAGCTAAGGTGCAACTCCCCCTTGGAATCGGAGTCACCAGGGCTAGTCAGTGAGGTGGGGTGGGGGGCTGCCCCCTCTCTTTGTGCGTTACCTCTAGTGCATTACCTATCTGCGCTGCTCGCCTCTCACAGTGTTTACCTGCTGGGGACATCAGGTGGAGAGGGGAGACAGTAGTAAGAGACATAGGAGAGAAGAGGGATGTTAATGGACGGGAATCAAATCCCTTCCAGGCCCTCCTGTCACTTCTCTCCGACTTGGTGCCCCCCTTCCGAAATCTGTCCCTGGGTATTAGAAGCTTTGTTTTCATGGCACACACACGTTGGAATGCCTCCCATTTGATCTCAAGTGACATGTGAATCGGAGAGCAGAATCGTCCCTGATCCACTGACACAAGTCCCATGCTGCACCAGAAACAGGGGCACCCCTAATGAGTCCGGGGATAGAGCGTGTGCGCAGCCGCTGTCGCTGGGACCTATGGGATATCCAGACCCGTCCTCACCTTCCCTTACTTCCAAGAAGCCCCTTTGGTAGGCTCAGAGAGCTTGTTGAAACACAGATCCGGGCTGGAGAGATAGCTTAGCAGTTAAGCGCTTGCCTGTGAAGCCTAAGGACCCTGGTTGGAGGCTCGATTCCCCAGGACCCTTGTTAGCCAGATGCACAAGGGGGCGCATGCGTCTGGAGTTCGTTTGCAGTGGCTGGAGGCCCTGGTGTACCCATTCTCTCTCTCTCTCTCTCTCTCTCTCTCTCTCTCTCTCTCTCTCTGCCTCTTTCTCTCTCTGTCTATCACTCTCAAATAAATACATAAAACTAACCAAAAAAAATTTTTTTAATAATAAAAAATAAATAAATAAACACAGGTTCCTGGCTACAGCCCCAGAGCTAGCTTCTGATTAGCATCTCTACTAAGTTCTTACAGGGTGTTGACGTGGTCGGTCTGGGGCGCCGGTTCCGAGAAGCGCTGTCGAGCGCATGACGGGTGTTTTGCAGCTTCTGCAGCGCGTTTTCATGGTGTGAGGTCTGGGATGAGCGCTCTGGAGCAGCAGGAAACCGGAATCGCTTCGCTCCGGATTTCCGAGTTTATGTATCGACTGTACTTTTCCTCACTGTTTGCCCACACTGCTGATGCTATTTTAGCGATATTCAGGAAACAGCTGTCGCTTTCCTCTTGGCAAGGCAATGAAAACCGAAGAAGAGTTAAAATGACATTTTGAAAGACACTGGTAGATCCCACATGCCCGTGGCAGCTTTGCCTCTGACAGAACTGACAACTGGCATGATAGGGATTATGATTTCATTTGCTTCCAAATATTTAGGTAAACTTATTAGCTATAAGGGTCCAAGGAATTTGCCAAGATTTATACAGAAACTTGTTTAGCTGAAACAATCATTTCTGACCCAAAGAAAAGTTTTCCTGACTTAAGTGGTCACTTTTTTTATTATTATTTTGAGAGTGATAGACAGAGAGGAGGGGAGAGAGAGAGAGAGAGTGAGAGAGAGGGAGAGAGAGAATGGACGCACCAGGGCCTCCAGCCACTACAAAACGAACTCCAGATGTGTGTGCCCCCTTGTGCATCTGGCTAACGTGGGTCTGGGGAATCGAACCAGGGTCCTTAGGCTTCATAGGCAAGCGCTTAACCGCTAAGCCATATCTCCAGCCCTTAAGTGGTCATCTTTGATCATGAGGCAGGAAAAAGTATCTTGTCAGTGGGGGCGAGGATGTCTGCTACTCCTTAATTCCCTGTTCAGCTCAGCTCTTTTAGCTTGAAGCACCAGCACAAATGAGTTAAAAGGAGATGGATTGTTTAAAACTACATAGAGCCGGGCATGGTGGCACACACCTTTAGTCCCAAGCACTCAGCAGGCTGAGGAAGGAGGATTGCCATGAGTTCAAGGCTAGCCTGGGACTATAGAGTGAGTTCCAGGTCAGTCTGGGCTAGACTGTGAGCTTATCTCAAAAAAAAAAAAACCTATGTTTTTAGCTGATTATCCCTCAAGTTCTTTCCTCTAAGACATACAACTATGGAACAAGTCACAGAGCATGCATCTGCACTTCTGTTTAATGAAACTAAATACAATAATGCAGATTCATCAATATATGGATGGAATTAGTCAGGATTTGCATGGTTACTCCAACTGTGAAGCACTTTCTTGTAATTATACTTCTCCATGCTCCAAGGGATAGATAGGCTCTTGAAATGTATTTCTGTGACATCCCTCTGAGGTAAATGGTCCTGGTGTAATTATCTCCTCTTCACACATGGGCAAGCAGACACAAAGGAACGGATCTGAAGTAAACAGGAAGTCAAGCAAAGGCACAAATTTCCAGTGAAATCAAACCTCCTCTTCCCTCTTCCATCTGGGAGATTTCCTTTGATTCATCAAAACCCATGTGATGGGTGTCTCTCAAGGTTTCTTCATTCTTTAGGTTTTTTTGTTTTTGTTTTTGTTTTGTTTTATTTTTTTCATTCAAAACTCCGAGGGGACATCTGCATCAAGGAGATGATGAGGCTGGGAAACATGGGTGGGAGCAGAGCCAATGTATGGAAACCAAATTTAATTTTTCTGGATAATATGATCAAGTCCCTTCAAAACCTGAATTCCATCAGTCTCAGAACAGCCAGCACCGGTACCATTTAATGTGAAAGCAGGCAACAAACGGGTAATTCTAAACTAACAGACACGATTGCATGGAGGCAAAGCACTAACATACTCAACATTTGGGCAAGACTGAGCACCCTGAGATTTTTCTGAATGACAATAGTTTTCAGTGCAATGAGCCTAGAAAAGATGCTGGTTCTGGCCAGAAGCCAGATGACTGAAAGCACAGCCTCAGACCCTGGGGAGAGAACAATGCCTGCAGCCCGAAAGCCTGCACTGTGAACCCGTCCACTCTTGTGCTCAGTCTTGTAAAGAAGAAATTCATTCATCAAAAACTAGGTCCTCGGGCTGGAGAGATGGCTTAGCGGTTAAGCGTTTGCCTGTGAAGCCTAAGGACCCTGGTTCGAGCTCGATTCCCCAGGACCCATGTAAGCCAGATGCTCAAGATAGCTCATACATCTGGAGTTCATTTGCAGTGGCTGGAGGCCCTGGTGTGCCCATTCTCTGCGTGCTCGCTCTCTCTCTCCCATGGGGGTTAGAAAGATTGCTTAGGAGTTAAGGAACTTGCCTGCAGAGCCTAAGGACCCAGGTCTGTAGTTGTGGTGGGACAGTTACCACTGGGTACCGACATCTTCCACTTAGTATCTGGCCGCAGGAGCTGCAGCTGCTGGGCTGGGGAGATGACGTCATAGTTCAAGGACTCTCAAAGCCTGACAGCCTGAGTTCGATTCCCCAGTACCTATGTACAGTGCTTTGATTCAGGTGTTCCCCATAAACTTAGGTGTGCTGAAGCTAGGTTCCCAGCTGATGGAGATTTGGGAATTAATGCCTCCTGGAGACAGTGGATTGTTGGGGGCCGGCTTATGGGTGTTATAGCCAGTTTCCCCATGCCAGTGTTTGGCGCACTCTCCTGTTGCTATTGTCCACCTTATGTTGGCCAGGGGGTGATGTCCACCCTCTGCTCATGTCATCATTTTCCCCTGCCATCATGGAGCTTCCCCCTTGAGCCTGTAAGCCCAAGTAAACCACTTTTTCCCACAAGCTGCTCTTGGTTGGGTGATTTCTACCAGCAATGCGAACCTGACTGCAACAGTAAAGTGGTACCGAGAGTGGGGTTGCTGCTAAACACATAACTGTGTGACTTTGGCCTTTTGGAGCTGATTTTTCAAGAGGAATGTGGAAGGATTTGAAACCTTGGCCTAAGAAATGCCTTGCAGTGCTGTAAATACAGCTTGATGGACTATTCTGGTCAGAGTTGAAAGACCTGAATGCAGTAATAACTATGGACTGTGAGGTTTGGCTTAGGAGGGTAAGAAAGAGCTTTGCTTGGACTGGGCTAGAGGCAGGTTGTATGAAAAGCTTGCTGTTATGCCCATGTCCTGAGAAGTTGTGCAGGGTTGCTTTGCACAGAAATGAACTGGTGTGAGCAGAGGGATATGGCACAGAAAGAAAAATCTCTGGGTAAACTGCTGCCAGTTCAGATGCAATTGAGAGATTACAACCTTTGAGATTGGGCCAGCTGACCCGCACTGGGGCAACAGGAAGAATATAGACTCTTAAGGGGCCTGGGTGCTCAAGGAGTGTCCTGTTCTTCAAAGTCTGCTTTATTCCCCCCTGGATTAACAAATTGGCACCCTACCTGGTATTGTGGAGTATAAGAAATACAGGAAAAATAAGGTCATTGAGTTTGCAACACAGTCTTGTGTTTTGAAAATGGCCATGGGCAGTGTGAAGCAGGTGTGCTGGATGCCTGCATGGAGACCTGATGGAGCCATGAGGGTGAACTGTAGATTGCAGTGGAGACCTAGTGGAGATGCCGGGACCATGAGATGGCTGCCAAGGAGAACTGCTGGCCTCAGATGAAGTTTTCCAGAACTGTGAGTACCTTAGCTGGAGGGGCAGAATTGGAACTCTAGAGGCTTGTTGCTGGCTTAGAATTGTCGAACTTGGACATTTGTTACTGGCTAGAGTTATTGGACTTGAAGCTACAGACTTTGAGGTTTCCCTGGTTGTTTTAAATTTTGTATTGGTTGAATATTTCTTTGTTATGCCCAATGCCATCTTTTGCAGTGTGCATGTTTATACTGTGCCATTATGAGTTTTGGGGGGATTTCTTGGTATTATGGCTCAGTTAAAAAGACGTTGGAGTATGGGGATGTTTGAACATCATTAGGATTGATTTAAAAATACGGGGACTTTTAAAATAGTATGAATGCATTGCATTTTACATCATGTATAGTTATCATTTTATGGGGGCCAGGGGCGGAATGTGGTGATTTGATTCAGGTGTCCGCCATAAACGTAGGTGATCTGAATGCTAGGTTCCCAGCTGATGGAGATTTGGGAATTAACACCTGCTGGAGGCGGTGTACTGTTAGGAACGGGCTCAGGGCTATATAGCCAGTTTCCCCTTGCCAGTGTTTCGCACACTCTCCTGTTGCTATGGCCCACCTATGTTGGCCAGGGGGTGATGTTCACCCTCTGCTCATGCCATCGTTTTCCCTGCCATCATGGAAGAGCTTCCCTCTTGAGCCTGTAAGCCAAAATAAACCTCTTTTTCCCCACAAGCTGCTCTTTGTTGGGTGATTTCTACCAGCAATGTGAATCTGACTGCAACACTATGTAAAACCAGATGCACAAAGTGACACATGGGTCTGGAGTTTGTTTGCAGTGTCAGGAGGCCCTGGCATGCTCATTGTCTCTCTTGCTCCCCCTCTCTGATTGCAAATAAATTAATTAATTTTTTAAAAAAGTTGGGCTGCAGAGATGGCTTAGAAGTTAAGGTGCTTGCCTGCACAGCCTGAGGACCCATGTTCTACTCTCCAGATCCCATGTTAGCCAGATGCACAAAGATGAGGCAAGCTCAAGGTTACACATGCCCACTAAGTGGTGCATGCATCTGGAGTTTGATTGCAGTGGCTGAGGCCCTGGCCTTGCCACTTCTCTCTCTCTCAAATAAAAAATAAATAATAAAAAAAAAAGAATTTGTAGCTGTGATCATAGATATTGTCCAACATACGCTTTGGACAAGAAGTAAGGTCAGAGAAGACAAACCCGCATCTTCAGTTTCTTAAGTTCATCCTATAGAAACAGTCAGGTAGCTGTGTTAGGCAGTTTAGGGTAACTGGGCCCTAAAAGTAAAGGCAGGAATGTCTGCCCTTGCAGTGTCCACTTTGCCAGAGATCAGAGAAGCTGGCTTCACCTTACCTCTTGCCTGAAGGAGTTCCCTAGATCTGCTGTTTTCCATGAACAACCTGAGCCCCTCCTAGAAGGGATGGTCCCCTCTCCTAGAATATAACTCTAATCCTGACCTTGTGGTTGGTCAAGTTCAGCCCCCAGAGCTTGGCGTCACGGCTGACCTCTTCCTGCGCCAGCCCGTAGCCCAGACCAATCAACTGTCTCTGTGGCTCACCTGAGCCAGAAGGTAAAGCCCACCACAGTAAGGTTATAAATAGATGCGTGCCAGGGGACAGGCCTCTCTCCTGGCCACCTGACCATCGTTCCTGAACCTCCAGGTTCTAGTAAGTCCAGAAATCCCCTGACTCCTCTCGAGCCCCTTCTGCCCTCCACATAGCAGGAGCTCTCTGCACTTTCTTTCCTTTTCTCTCTAAATTTCTTTTCACGTTTCTTCTGGGCCCACCACATGGGCCCTCAGATCACGTGTGTGTATCACTTTTCCTTCCCTTGGTTTTGTACTTCCCTAAATAAATATAATTCTTTAATAACTGAGCCTTCTCAGTTTGATTTGCCCAATTCTTTGGTTAATACAAAAATGAACTCAGGGTATGGGGTTCAAGAACTTTCCTGACCTCCCCAAAGATCCCGCAGCAGGAGAAGGCAAACCTGTGTCTTCAACTTCCTAAGTTCCTCCCACAGAAACAACCAAAGCCAAGGTGAGCCTGGTGGCTCAGGATCCCAGCACAATGGAGGCTAACGTAGCAGGCTCATGAGTTCAAGGCCATTCTGGCCTACAGAGCTACATGATGATGCTTTAAATAAAGCCTTTCTACAGTAATATGTGCAAATAAGATACATTCCTAGAGGGAAAAAAGAAAGTGTTACATATTATACCCTTGTTCTATACCATGATGCGTGGATCTGATATTGTTACAAAGAGTTCTAATTTAGGGACTAAGACTACTGAAGAAAAAAGGGATGGTCTTCATGAAGCTTATAATTTAGGAAAGAACTCACTTAAAACAAACACATAGACTGGGGAGGTTGTTTAGTGGTTACAAGTGCTTGCTTGCAAAGCCTGCCAACCCGAGTTCAATTCTTCAGTATCCACATAAAAGCCAGACACCCAAAGTGATATTTGTGTCTGAATTTCGTATGTAGTAGTCCTGGTGCACCCATCCCCTCCTCTTGGTGTGGACGGGGGAATGAAATAAATACATAAAATTCTTAAAATAATATAAACTCATAACTGTGAGTGGTGTCATGGGTTTAAAATGTGTAACCATAACCTCAGATGTACTGGAATATGCCTTTACCCTTCCTGATGAAAATCAACTTATTTTTTTAACATTTTTTTTTTTTTATTTATTTACTTGAGAGAGAGAGAGAGGCAGATAGAGATAGAGAGAATGGGCATGCTAGGGTCTCTAGCCACTGCAAACGAACTCCAGACGCATGCGCCACCTTGTGCATCTGGCTTATGTGGATCCTGGGGAACCAAGCCTGGGTCCTTAGGCTTCGCAGACAAAACGCCAAAACCACTAAGCCATCTCTCCAGCCCAGCCTGAATTCCTGAGTCTCCTCTCTGCTGAAGGGAGGAGAGCTAAGCTGGTGTCCTTCAGCTTACCTTTGGTGATAGTCATTCACATTCAAAGCTCTCAGCACCCTTCTTTTGTATCCCTTTTTCATAACAATGACCCAGTTTCCCCAAGAGGCCTTAGCTGTCCTCCAGCAACAGGGGACAAGGAAACATGTTAGGTAGCTGTCCCCATGGTTCCCAGCAAGCCACATTCCTGCAGTAGCTGAGGGGAGGGTTTTACAAGGGTCTTTGACATCATGCGTGGTATCCATGCTCCCCTCATTGCTTCCCGCCTCGCCGTTTCTCTTGCTTCCATGGGCATTATGACATCTCACCACTGCCCTCAAATGCCTCAGAGGCTCAAAAGCTCTTAGCAATGTCCCCCTAGCCCATCTCAGAATATGCCGGACTAGTCTCAGTCCTTCTCGGGTGTTCTATTGACTGCATTTATTCCAAACCCAACATGCTGCTCCGTGATTCTGAGTACTAAACTTGTTTCCCAGCAGGAGACGAAGGCTTGTGCCTGCGGTCTCTGCACGAGGAAGGTGCCCATCTGAACTCCATAGTGAATTCCTGATCAGCCTGGGTTTCAGAGCGAGACCCTATCTTAATCAGTAAAGTATAATCATAAAATTAAACTAAATTAAATTTAAAAAATACCTATCTTAATTTTGCTCCAGTAGTGACCAGGGGACCAGGGCTTCTCTCCAACATCTTCTAACATCTCTAGCCTACTACCCCCTCTGTTACCTCCAGAGAAATCCTCTGGACTTCTTCTTCCTTCTGAGAACTGGCCATGTGTTCATACATGGCCTCAGCAACATAGTTTTCCCCAAGGAGAAAAGAAAGGGAAGGAAAAATTGCCTTTGGTTTGATGTTTAATCATAAGAGGAAAAGTTCCCATCTGGAAGTGATTATCACAATTTGTCAAATTTATGTCTTCCTACTCCCAGCTAGAACCCAAGGCTTGTTATATAAAAAAGTTGAAATTAGGGGCTGGAGAGATGGTTTAGTGGTTAAGGCACTTGCCTGCAAAGCCAAATGATCTAGGTTCAATTCCCCAGGACCTACGGAAACTAGATGCACAAAGTGGCTCATGCATCTAGAGTTCGTTTGCAGCTGAAGGCCCTGGCATGCCCATTCTCTCTCTCCCTCTTCCTCTCTCTCTTTCATAAATAAATAAATAAATAAATAATTTTAAAAATTAAACTTGGGCTGGAGAGATGGCTTTGTGATTAAGGTGCTTGCGAAGCCTAAGGACCCAGGTTCAAGTCCTCAGTACCCAGGTAAGCCACATGCCCATGGTGGCGCATGCATTTGAAGTTCATTTGCAGTGACTGCAGGCCCTGGCGCGCACTCTCTAACTGCCTTTCTCTTGTTCTCCCTCTCTCTCTCTCAAATAAATAAATAAATGTTAAATGTATGTCCTCCTGACCTTTCTGACTCTACAATGTCTAGGTCCAGCATGATGTCACATTGTGACAACAGATGTGAAGGAGAAGCAGGGAATGTTCTGTGTGTCCCACTTCCGTCCCAGAGCAGGGGAGAACTGAGGCACTGAAAACTCGCTCAGCCAAGCCAGATGGACAAGGCGGCTCCCGCAGTCACCGCACCTAAGACCTCGGGGAGCCTTGAAGTGCTGCTGTCCCCGAGATCCAGCTCGCGGTATCATCCTAACAGCGCTCACAGAACCAGGTAGCAACGATAATAATATACATGAACGTTTTCCTCGGTGTTTAAAGCTCTCTTTATGACTACTGTGGGCAGTATACAAGCAGCAGTCTAATCTAGGCTGTGGGGAAAGCTACTGTTCAAAAACGTTTTCCTCAACAAATAAATTGCAAGAAGAGAGGTAACATAAGGTTGAAAAGGTCTTATTAAGCTAGGGAGATAGCTCAGTGGTTAAAGGCACTTCCTGGAAACCTACATGACAAGAGTTCAACTCCCCAGAACCCACCTAAAGCCAGATGCAAAGTGGCACACGAATCTGTGATAATCCAATGGGCTTATGGCAGAGCTGGGAGAATCTGGAAGCTAGTGAGCCAGTTTGACTGGCACGTGTGACGCAAAGTGTACCAGGATGAGAAGCAACACAGGAACATTTAAAACAGTTTGGCATTAGGCAGTGTGTCGAAAATGGCTGGGGACCAGCACCGGTTTTGATTTGAGCTCTGCCATTGGCTGACGCTGGACAAGTTGTCCACCTCGCTAGTCCTCAGTCTCTTCTTCCTGCGAGTGAAAGGCTGAGGCTGCTCTCCAAGACCCTGTAAGTTGAAGTTCTCCGTCATTCCACTAAAAGTCACTACAGAGCACTATAAAAGTGCATCATATAAAATCCATTGCTTTGGGCTGGAGAGATGGCTTAGCGGTTAAGCGCTTGCCTGTGAAGCCTAAGGACCCCGGTTCGAGGCTCTGTTCCCCAGGACCCACGTTAGCCAGATGCACAAGGGGGCGCACGCATCTGGAGTTCGTTTACAGAGGCTGGAAGCTCTGGCGCGCCCATTCTCTCCCTCCCTCTCTCTCTCTGCCTTCTTCTCTCTGTCACTCTCAAATAAATAAATAAACAAACAAACAAAATTTTTAAAGAAATCCATTGCTTTTTTGTTCATAATGTAATGTAGATAGCTTAAATGATGTAAGTTAAATGTCTTCTTTTGTTTGTTTTTGTAAGAAATGTTTATATCATATTATTTATTATATAATATTTATATTACATATTTATAATTCAGCAATGTGTCAGTGAAAGTTAAATTCATATCACATGCAAGCCAGGCATGGTGACGCACGTCTTTAATCCCAGCACTTGGAGGCAGAGGTAGGAAGATCACCGTGAGTTCAAGGCCACTCTGAGACTACATAGTGAATTCCAGGTCAGCCTAGACCAAGGTGAGACCCTACCTTGAGAGGAAAAATCATATCACATGCAAGGTAGATTCTCACTGGGGGTCAGAGAATATGGAATATGTCTAAATTTAGTAATTAAAAATGTCCTGTTAATCTCCATAAACACTAGAAAAAGTCAAATGAAACAGTAAAACTATGACATAATAATACATTAAAACTAAAAGAACACTTGAAGGCTGGAGAGATAGTTTAGCGGTTAAGGCATTTGCCTGGGAAGCCAAAGGACCTGGGTTCAATTCCCCAGGACCCATGTCAGCCAGATGCACAAGGGGCACATGCATCTGGAGTTCATTTGCAGTGGCTACAGGCCCTGATGTTCCCATTCTCTCTCTGTCTGTCTTTCTTCTCTATCTCTCTCTGCTTGCAAATAATAAATAAAAATAAATTATTTTTAAAAACTAAAAGAACCTTTGATGACAGCAACCTAGCAAATAATAATAATTTTAGTCAATGCTCACTTCACTCTTGCCATCATATGGGGTGCACCATTCTATATAGTTTTCACATTTAACTTTTTTAACAACAGTAAAAGTGGTTCCTGTGATTTTCCTCATATGTAAGATAAGGAGCTTTGTCCAAGGTCACAGAGCTGGTTTATCTCTAGGGTTTTTTGTGAGGATCAAATAACATTTATGAAATAGCATTATCTTTCAAAACGCTATGTAAAGTGTCAAACAGGCTGGAGAGATAGCTCAGTTGGTAAAGTGCTTGCCTTGCCAAAGGAGGACCCAGTTCAACCCCCATGGCGATGTCAAGATACCGGGCACGTTGGCATGCGCTTGTAATCCCAGCGCTGGGGAGGTGGAGGCAAGAAGATGGCTGGAGCTCACTGGCCAGTCAGTCTAGACAACTTGGTGAACTCCAGGCCAGTGAGGGAACCTATCTTTTCTTAAAATATATTTTATTTATTTATTTGAGAGAGAGAAAGAGGCAGAGAGAGAGAGGGAGAGAGAGAGAGAGAATGGGCATTCCAGGGCCTCCAGCCACTGCAAACGAACTCCAGATGCATGCGCCCCCTTGTGCATCTGGCTTACGTGGGTCCTGGAGAGTTGAACCCAGATCTTCTGGCTTTGCAGGCAAATGCCTTAACCGCTAAGCCATCTCTCCAGCCCGAGAGAACCTATCTTAAAGGCAACGGGTGGCATTCCTGAGGGTGACACCTGAGGTTGTCCTCTAGCCTCCACCTACACCTGCCCTCCACCCCACATGCCCCCCACACATGCACATAAAAAATTAAATCATAAGTTCCAAGTAGGAAAGCATTACCATCATTATGATTTGGGAGAAAACTCAATGGTTTTACTACATTTGATATGTGATGTAAAGAAATAATAAAATATTTCAAAACTTTGCAAGATTCCATTGTAAGAAAGGACAAGATGTCTGTAAATGAAATAATGGACTAGGCAGTGATCACCGACAGCAACCCAAACCAGCAGGGGATGTTACCATGGAGAAATGTTAATATCAAAAAGACAGATACATTTCACTCACATGTGGATTCTACAGTTCAGTGTGTGAGTGTGTGTGTGTGTGTGTGTGTGTGTGTGTGTGTAAGTCATGGAAATAGAAAAGTGACCGTGAAAGCCAGACAGAGAGCTTAAGCAAAGGGGAAGAAGGAGGGAAAAGAGAGATTAATGGAATACATGTGACATGAAAGCAGAGCGAAGGACATTTGGGTGGGGCGGTGGAATTGGGGGCCAGTAAGAGGAGGGCAGGGTGGATGAAGGAGGGCAATGGAGGAAGGAGATGATAAGAACAAAGTCAAGGGCTGGAGGGATGGCTTATCAGTTAAGGCGTTTGCCCGCAAAGCCAAAGGACCCAGATTCGATTCCCCAGGACCCACCTTAGCCAGATGCACAAGGGGGCACACACATCTAGAGTTTGTCTGCAGTGGCTGGAGGCCCTGGCACACCCATTCTTCCTCTCTCTCTTCCTCCCTCTTTCTCTGTCAAATAAATAGAAATAAAATGTTTTTTTAAAAAAAGAACAAAGTCAAATATACATGACTTTTTAATGCCAATTTAAAATTGGTTAAATAAAAGCCTTAAAAGTGAAAGAAAACTAGACATGATATGCCTTCCCATGGAGGTGCACAGCTCCGCCTTCAGTGAAAACCAGAACCTGAACCTCTACCTCCCTGTAGTGTGTGGGAAGTTCTGTAGGCAGAAGGACATGAAATTACTCCACAGACCCTAAGGATGGGATCAGCCAAGTGAAAACTAGAACCGGCATAAGACCGAGATTCAAAGTTCTGGTTTTCTCCACAAATGAATTCCAAAGGGAAAAAAGGGAAGGATCAGAAGAACTTTGATTTACAAATACACATATTTAAAAGATATGACCTGGGCTGGAGGAATGGCTCAGTGGTTAAAGGTGCTTGCCTAAGAAGCCTCGCAGCCAGGGTTTGATTACCCAGTTCCCAAATAAAGCCAGATGCACATAAAAATAAATAATAAATAAATTAAAAAAAACCCTCTCCCTCTGGAGTTCGTTGGCAGTGGCAGGAGGCCCTGACAGCCCCATTCTCTCTCTCTCTCTCTCTGTCCTTGCAAATAAATAAATAAAAATGTTTTTTATTGATTGATTTTTTTATCTAAAGACTGCACATATGACCCCCTCTCTCATGCCCCAATTCTCCTGAGGTTCTTTGGTGGGGTTACTGGTACTCATTGTGGGGTCCAAGAGACCCCAGCCAGTCTGTGCAAGGATGGGGGAAACACGGTGTCTCAGGCTATTCCCACCCACCCTGAGGCTCTTGCAATCATTCCACCCCCTCTTCTGCAATACTGCCTGAGCCTTGGTGGGCAAGATAGCGATCTGATTTAGTGTTGTTTTCTCTGTAGACTCCAGATCTCTATTTTAGTGAGGTTTGAGTGACCACAGCATCTGTCACCATTTCCCTGGAACTGGTTTTCAGGCTAGCCATGAGAGCAGTATTGGTGTCACTGCGTCCTCTGTAATGACCCGTGGGTCTGAGCAGACAAGGTGGAGATGACCTATCTTCCAGTAAACAGGCGGCTCTCCCTTCTTGATGTAGTGATGTATCCTTGTTCTCCCCATTATCCTCCTCCATGTCTCACTCATATGGGACCCCATCTGCAGCAAAGGATCTAGGAGGTCAAATTAAAAAAAGAAAAGGATAAAAAATAAAATAGGACCCACATAAGCCAGATGCACAAGGTGCATGCATCTAGAGTTCGTTTGCAGTGGCTGGAGGCCCTGGCATGCTCATTCTCTCTCTCTTTCTCTCTCTCTCTCTCTCTCTCTCCCTCTCTCTCTCCCTCCCTCAGTCACTCACTCTTCCTCTCTCTCTCTCTTTCAAATAAATAAATACAAAGAAAATGAAAAGAAAAGATCATTTAAAAGACGGTGCCAGGGATTGAACTTAGGGTCTGTGTATTCCTGTGAATTACATCCCCAGCCCTAATAAAAACTGTTTGGGTGTGTGGGTGGGTGTGTGCACACAGGCCTGTGTGTAGGACGTGGTGTGTACGTGTATGGTGCACACACACGTGTGCACTTGTGTGGAGACCAGAGGAGGATGTCAGGCCTCCTCCTCTGTCACTCTTGCACCTTATTTCCTTGAGACAAGTCTGTCACTGAACCTGGAGTTCACTGTTTTGCAGTTTGACGAGCTGACCAGAGAACTCCAGAGATCCGCCTGTTTCTTCCTCCCCCAGTGTTGAGGTTACACCTGGATGTTTAACAGGTGCTGGGAATCGAACTCAAGTCCTCATGCTTGCATAGCAAGAACTTTTATTCACTGAGCCATCTCCTTGGGCCCCAGTAAAAAACTTTTGAAATATCACACTGTTTGGCATAAATATATACAATGATTACATATTGATTAAAAATAATGTTAAAGGGCTGGAGAGATGGCTTCGTGGTTAAGGAGCTTGCCTGTGAAGCCTAGGGACCCATGTTTGACTCTCCAGATCCCATGCAAGCCAGACACACGAAGGTGAGGCACATGCAAGGTCCCACATGCCCACTAGGTGGCGCAAGCGTCTGGAGTTCAATTTCAGTGGCTGAGGCCCTTTCTCTCGACCTTTTTCTCTCTATATAAAAATGTAATAATAATATTAAACATTAGAGGCCAGAAAAGCTTTTAGGGTAGAAAACATTATTTATACATTTTCTATATGAAGAATACATTGCAAAGTGTTCTACAAAGAGACAAAGCACAACCGCATGTGGTGGCAGGTGTCTGGAATCCCAGTATTTGAGAGTCTGAAGCAGGAGGATTGCAAGTCCTAGTCTGAGGCCACTGCGTGCTACATAGTGAGACAATGTATTCAAAACCAATCCCCCCCCCTCAAAAAAAAAAAAACCTAGAGATGTGTCATTTTGTTTCTTATTTTAGCAACAGTGTATAAAGGCAGCTGGAGAAACCAGCAAAGCCCTCCTAAGAAGCAGCTGGACGTCTGTGCAGGAAACACCTCAACAAAGGTAGCCTACTGCGCTTCCTGTCTGGGGGGCTCCTGCATAGAAGGGTTTGCAGATGCTCAACCAGGGCTGCGTTTTCCAGCGCAAGGTGGAGCCCTGCGCCTTCTCACCAACCAGAGTATGACACGTCACTGCTGGACCAAGGAACAAATGTGATTGTTCCACTCTCTCTCCGGCTTGTGGCCGAGTGCCCAAGCCCCAGGAAACTTAAGGAACCTGAAGGTGCCCGAGCCCCTCCCTCATCCGGGTCCCTCAATTGCTGCCAAAACACAGCTTCCTTCACCAGACTATACGAAAGCGATTTCTATGTGGTAAGCACTGAGATCTGGGTTTCTATCTCAGGAGGGCTAGCAAGGTACCGATGTCGCAAAAGTGAGAATCAGCCGGGCGCGGTGGCACATGCCTTTCATCCCAGCACTCGGGAGGCAGAGTTAGAAGGATCACCGTGAGTTCGAGGCCACCCTGAGACTACAGAGTGAATTCCAGGTCAACCTGGGCTAGAGGGAGACCTATGTCGAAAAACAAAAACAAACCAAAAAAGTGAGAATCATATCACTTAAAAAGAGTTAAAAAACGTTTCTTGGAGAAGGTGGAACTGAAGCTGGATTTTGAATCATGGGCTATTAGGGCTGAATGAAGGGCGATGGGGGCTACACCAGAAGGCCCACACAGGACCACAAGAGGAATTCATAAACAGAACCCGGCACCTGTGTGAATGGAGAGACAGAGAGTGAGGGTTAACAGACAGGGCGGGTCAGAAGTCAGAGATCTTTGAGAGTTTAAGACTGACCCCATGAAACCACTTGAGTTTGGGCAGTAAAGGGATGCCTGATTAAAGGCCTGTAAGGGCAAAATTATAAATGAAACCAAGAAGTCAGGATGGGCCTGAGTGAAAAGATTAGGTTGGGTGACTAGCTAAGAGGATGTGGCACTCCAGTTGTGATATAATTAGAGACTATATAGACAAGTTCAGTAGAAAGGAAGCCATAAATGCAAGTTCACCATACAGCACAAATTCACAGCGGTGACAACAGAGGTAAAAGAAAAAAAAAAAAAAAAAAAAAAGAAACAGACATTTCTTCAGTCCGATTAGTGTCTAATCCTAACTCCCCAAATCCTGAGTTCTGTTATTTGGGGCATTTCATTTAATCTGTGTCTTCTCCGTAAAATAAGGAGAGGGAAACACATTGATCCCAAAGTTCTTTCCATTTGTAAAAAGCCTAGAGTTAAAAAGTCATGAAGGAAAAGCCGGGAGTGGTTGGCACACGCCTTTAATCCTGGCACTCAGGAGGCAGAGGTGGGAGGATCGCCGTGAGTTCAAGGCCACCCTGAGACTACATAGAGAATTCCAGGTCAGCCTGAGCTAAAGTGAGACCCTACCTTGAACCCCCCCACACACACACAAAAAAGAAGCCATGAAGGAAAACATAAAATAAAATGACACGTTAGATATATTTAGTAGGGACAGTCCAAGAAGGGCGAGTGTGGAGAGACGTGACTGAAGCAGAGTACTTGAATTCACCCCTGTAGTGGACGCTTGGGGTGCTGCAACCTGTTGAGTTACAATGCCGCGGCAAATGACAGAGTTACTTTAACCCTTCTAGATTTTCAATCTGGCTGTGAAAATCTCAACCCCAAGTATCATGTGCCTCAAGAGTTAACGTTAGCCGTGGTATGAATTCGCTCTTAAAGATGAAGGCACTTCCAAACTTTATTTCCAGTTATAAAAATTTTAAATGTGAAAATGCATTGGAAAAAAATGGCTCTACAAATAGATAATATCATCATCAGCTCATTATTGCCACCATCACAAATAGCACTAATTTCATTTTCCCTGGATAATTGCATATAAAGTAAAACTAAAATGTTTCGGTATTTTTTTTTCTTCTTTACGATTACTCTTAAATATGTTTTTGTTTTTCAAGATAGGGTCTCACTGTGACCCAGGCTGACCTGAAATTCACTAGGTAGTCTCAGGGTGGCCTTGAACTCACAGTGATCCTCCCACCGCTGCCTCCAGTCTGCTGGGATTAAAGGCGTGCGCCACCACGCCCTCCTCTTTCATTTTGTTACTGCTTTACAAGCCAAAACCCTCTTAGATAGAATTACTGTTTCACAGCTAACTAGGAAAGTTTGCACTGCTTTCCATCCTGAAAATGGCAACTGAAAGAGAAAAGTGGAAAACAACCCTCGACGCTCCGCAGGACCTTGGCTCACCACTGCGGCCTTGCTATGACGTCAAAGAAAGGTAGCACCTGGTGGAACTGATTTCAGAAACCTCTAAGGGTCTTTGGCAAACACTGTGGACATAGCTCGTCCAGAGATTCACATCTGCTACACAGTGAGGTGCAAGATGGATGAAGTCAAAGAAATGGGTTCACAAACATACACCCCAGTAGAGACTGGTGTCTTGGTTACATGAAGAACTCCCACAAGGGCTGGAGTGATGGCTTAGCGGTTAAGGCACTTGCCTGTGAAGCCAAAGGACCTAGGTTCAGTTCCCCAGGACCCATGTAAGCCAGATGCACAAGGTGGCGCATGTGTCTATAGTTCATTTGCAGTGGCTGGAGGCCCTGGTGCACCCATTGCACCCATTCTCTCTCTCTCTCTCTCTCTCTCAGATAAATAAAATTTAAAAAAAAAAAAAAAGAAGAAGAACTCCCAAAAGCTGGGCATGGTGGCACACTCATTTAATCCCAGCACTCGGGCAGAGGCAGGAGGATCACCATGAGTTCAAGGTCACCTTGAGACTACAGAGTGAATGCCAGGTCAGCCTGGACTAGAGCAAGATTCTACCTTGAAAAACAAAGAAACAAACAAAAAAAAAGAACTCCCACAAATCAACCAAAATCATACCACCCAATAAGAAGCCAACAGCGCTGGGTGTGGTGGCACACACCTTTAATCCCCTACTCGGGAGGCAGAGGTAGGAGGATCACCATGAGTTCAAGGCCACCCTGAGACTACATAGTGAATACCAAGTCAGCCTGAGCTAGAGTGAGACCCCACATCAAAAAACAAAACAAAAAGAAGCCAGCAACATTTTTACAGACACTTCAGAGAGAATGACAGCCGCTGGCTAGTGAGCATTAGGGGAGACAGTGGGTATCAGGAGCTGTCAGGACATGCCCACAAATGCCACAACGGGAAGCCATTGTGCAACCACCCAGACGCGCAGACTCGGAAGGCCGGCAGCTCCGTGTGCTGATGGGACTGGAGCAGCCACGTCCCTCTCACACCGCTGGTCATGGAGGAAACAGTATGATCCCTTTGGAAAACAGGCCTCACGGTGTCTTATAATATTAGGCATACATAGATCCCATGACCCAGAAATTCCACTTTGAGTATTATTTATTCGCATGTCCACGAAAACACTGACACTAAAATGTTCCCAGAAGCTGTATTCATCGAAGCCACCACGTGGAAAGTGCTTCGTTACTCAACAGGAAAATGGAGATTGTGGTGGGTCGTATGGCACGGTGCTACTCCACAATACAAACAACTATCACAATAACCCAGATTAATCTAAAAAACGCCGTGCTAAATGACAGAAGTCTTACTCAAAGGAGCACATACTTTGAACTTTCAGAACGGGCAATCTATAATAGGAAAATAAAAAGAACACTGGTTTGTCTGAGAGAGATGGGGGTGGGGAGATTGGAAAAAAAATTAATTCCAGGAAACTTTCTGGGGTGTCAATGATCTTGAGAAGAGTTTGGGTGACATGTGTATGCATTTGTCAAAACTCAGTGAATGGCACTACTCATACAGATCACTGTATGTACATGTTACTCAAGGGAGAAAAAACACTGTTAATCAATTTTTTTAAATGTAGTTAGGGTTACACATACCGAGCCTTCACTGATGACGCATCCTAATGTCTGCAACCAATTGCATCAAAAACTTGAGATGGGGGCTGGAGCAATAGCTTAGCCATTAAGGCCTATGAAGCCTAAGGACCCAGGTTCGATTCCCCAGAACCCACCTAAGCCAGATGCACATGGTGGCACATGTGTCTGGAGTTCATTTTTAGTAACTAGGGGCTCTGGCATGCCCATTCTCTTCCTCTTTCTCTCTCTCTCTCTCTCTCTAATAAATAAATCAATTAGTTTCAAAAATTTAAGATGAGCCAGGTATGGTGGCACATGCCTTTAACCCTAGCACTTGGGAGGCAGAGGTAGGAGGGTTGCAGTGAGTTTGAGGCTACCCTGAGACTACATAGTGAATTCCAGGTCAGCCTGGGCTACAGCAAAACCCTACCACAAAAAAAAAAAAAAAAAAAAAAAACATAAAAAGGGGCTGAGAAAATGGCTTGGTGGTTAAAGTATTTGCCTGTGAAGCCTAAGGACTCCAGTTCGATTCCCCAGGACCCACATAAGCTAGATGCACCAGGGGGCACATGCGTCTGGAGTTCATTTGCAGTGGCTAGAGGCCCTGGTGTGCCCATGCTCTTTCTATCTGCCTCTTTCTCTCTTTCCCATAAATAAATAAATAAATAATAAATAAGTAAATAAAATATTTTTAAAAAATGAGATGGATGGTTAGATGGATGGATGTCTAGATAAATGAATCTCTGGATAATAAAATATAGCAAAGTTTTTGTTATAAAATGTGTGAGTTGATATGAGTGTTCACTGTACAATTATTCCAATCTTCCGATATGCTTGGGATTTATCAAACTATACTATTGAATAATGAAAGGGCGATGGAACTTGTTCAGTTGTATTTGTTTCTGTGATATTTGATCAGGAGATAATAATAAAATAAACTTCAAAAGCAAGGAGTTGAGGTATAGCTTAATGGTATTGTTCTTGCCTAGCGTATGCAAGGCCTTGCATTTGATCCTCCTATCACAGGAAAGGAAAGGAGAGGACAGGAGAGAGGAGGGAAGAGGAGGGAAGGGGAGGGGAGGGGAGGGAAGGGGAGGGGAGGGGAGGAGATGAAAGGATTCTGAAAGCTTCCACCATAAATAAATGATCAATGTTTGAGGAGCTATGTATGTTTAACCTGATTCAAACTTTACACAAACTAAACATGTACCAAAGTATTACATAGCATTACAATATTATAATTTTAATATTACATAGTATTATAGTATTATAATGTTATGGATTTATGTATTAATTTAGAAATATATTCAAAGCCAGACATGGTGGCACATGCCTATATTCCTAGGACTCAGGAGGCTGAAACAGGAGGTTTATTGAGGGCACCCTCAATAAACCAATTCAATTAATATGGCAAGAGAAAGATTTAATTATTTTATTTTTTTTATTTTTATTTTTTTTGGTTTTTCGAGGTAGGGTCTCACTCTAGCCCAGGCTGACCTGGAATTCACTATGTAGTCTCAGGGTGACCTCAAATTCACAGCGATCCTCCTACCTCTGCCTCCTGAGTGCTGGGATTAAAGGCGTGCGCCACCACCCCGGCTTAAGATTTAATTATTTTAAAACAGATAATAATAATTAATAAAACTAGATGTGCTGGGTGTGGTGGTGGTGCACACCTTTAATCCCAGCCCTCAGGAGGCAGAGGTAGGAGGATCGCTGTGAGTTTGAGGTCACCCTGAGACTACATAGTGAATTCCAGGTCAGCCTGGGCTAGAGCGAGACCCTACCTCAAAAAACCAAAAAATTAATTAATTAATTAATTTCATTAAAAATTTAAAAAAAAAACTAAATGTGAGGAAGGGGCTGGGGAAATGGTTCAGTGATTTGCTCCATGAGCCTGCTCACAGAGTTTGATTCCCCAGAACACAAAGCGATGCACACACGCAAAGTGGCACACGCGTGTGCAGCCCCAACATACCCCATGGCAATGGGACCTGGAACCAGCAAAGTCTAGCTAGACTGGCCCATCCAGTGGCAAAACAATAATCAGGGAGACCCTTCTGAAGGAAAAAAAAAAAAAAGAAAGTTGAAGAAGAGGCCTGGTACCCCAAAGATGTGAGGGTGCTGGGTCAATAGTTAAAAGCACTTGCTTGGAAAGTCTGCTGGCCTAGGTTCAATTCTGACCCCAGTTCCATTCCAAGGCCACCCACGTAAAAAGCTGGGTGGGCTTCGTTTGCAGTGGCAAAAGACTCTGGAGTGGCATTTTACACACACACATGCAAATAAATATTTTTTAATATTTATTTGAGAGATAGAAAGAGACAGAGAGAATGGGCACACCAGGCCCTCTAGCCACTGCAAACTTACTCCAGATGCATGTGCCACCTTGTACATCTGGCTTATGTGGGAACTGGGGAATCGAACCTGGGTCCTTTTAGGCTTTGCAGGTAAGTGCCTTAACCTTTAAGCCATCTCTCCAGCCCCAGATAAATATTTTTTTAATGTGAGAACAACAGGAGAAAAAAGTGATTTACAAAAAAAAAAAAAAAACCAAAAAACAAAAAATAAAAAATAAATAAACCACCTAGATTAGCTACCATTTATTATGGTATTATCGTCCTGGCTTCCTAAGGTATTCCTGGCTTCTTATGAAAGATACTAAATTTAACCAAAAGTATTAAAAATGTAGACATGGTATCCATCATGTAGGAGATTTGTCAAAAGAACATGAACTTAGAGGAGGAGAAAACTAAAAAGGAACAAAATGAATCACGCTAAATTAAAGAGAACAGAAAAAGGAATGAATAGAACAAAATGCACATTTTCTCTGTGACTAATTTCATAATGAAGTAAAATGACCAATTTCAGACTTCTTGAATTCACAGTAGTGGTGCTTTTATACATTTTCAAATTCCCAACTGAGTACATCAGTGAAATGTTATGTACTGTGTGAATACTTCTAATCAGCACGATTGCAGCATACAGACAGACACATTGGTCTTGGTTTTGGAATCTGTCAAAACAGTAATCAAGAAGACACCACGGGCTTTGGTCACAGGATACCAAAATCAAGCTGGAACTGGGATGGAAGCCTCCTTCCTCCCTGCTGGAGAATGGTCATAAAACATCTTACTCAGCTATGTTTCCTGCACGCCACATTATGGACTGGCCAGACAAGAGGAGCCTGGTGGTACAGACGTGACAAGTCTATTGTGCAGGTAACCAACTGCTTTTTGATTGCCATTGAGGCCTGCTCCACAGCAGGGAATGCACGCTGCTACTGTAAACGTAGTTCAAAGCCTATGGCTGGGGATGCCATAGGCCTGAGTGGGAAAGCTACTGAGGCTGTTTTGCTACATAGACATGCTGTAGCCTTCAAATTGCCTTCTAAGTAATTATGCTTAAACCCATGGATTAGTGGCACCATGAGCTTTGGTGAGAACAGCTCCTATTTACAAAGGACAGTAATGACTGTAGAGATTCATGGCTGGTCGGAGGGCTGGGAAAAAGTGTTGAGTGCTCAGCCAGAAACAGGACAGCTGTTATCACCTCCCCCAAGACTTAGGGAACACTGCAGAAGAGGGCTGGAAAGAATGCAAGAGCCAGAGGAAGGAGTGGGGCAAGATGAAAAGCTGTTTTGGAGCATGGTATCACCATTGAACTTTTTATTTCTTTATTTGAGAGAGAGAGAGAAAGAGAGAGAGAATGGGTACATCAGGTCCTCTAGCCACTACAAACTCCAGACATATAGACACATGTGGCACCATGTGCATCTGGCTTACGTGGGTACCAGGGAATCGAACCTGGGTCCTTAGGCTTCTCAGGCAAGTGCCTTAACCGCTAAGCCATCTCTCTAGCCCCCACCGTTGCTTTCTTAATATCACAGCAGTTGCAATTATCAGCACAAGATTTGGCACAAAAAATTCAGCCTATCAACATCCTGTCATGGGGGATGGGACCATGAGACCCCACTCCTCCATGAGCACTTGTAGGCAGTTCATAGTTGCTGGGAGATGGAGAGATATTTGCTTGGACAGTGTAGCCACAGGTAAGAAGCTCAGCTACTATAAATAATCATTCACCCAGGATGCTGCAAGCAACACTAATGAAATTCATTTGGGTTACCAAAGTGAAAAAAAAAAAGAGCACTGGAGGGATGGCTTAGTGGTTAAGGCACTTGCCTGCAAAGCTTAATGACCCAGGTCCAATCCCCCAGGACCCACGTAAGCCAGTCGCACAAGGTGGCGCATGCATCTGGAGTTCCTTTGCAGTGGTTAGAGGCCTTGGTGAACCCTTTCTCTTTCTCTCACTATCTCTCTCCTTTTCTTTCATAACTAAATAATTTTTAAATATTGAAATAAATATTTTGTATCAAATTATATTAAATATTAAAAAAAGAAAAAACAATGCATTTCTTAAAAATGACAGGAGAGTAGAGGGAAAATAATTGAGAAGAGAAAGGATAGCAGCGGGAGTGGGAAGGGAACAAGGGAAGGAAATGAGGCTGAATATGATAAAAATATATACATGTACAAAATGTCATAATGAGGCCTATTATTATGTATATATGCTAATTAAACATATGCTAATTAAAATTATAGAAAAAACAATAAGCGAGGTAAATGTGACTGAGGCCAAATTTTAAAACCAAAGGGAGAAAGGCAGAAAAAATATATATATATTTAATTACTAGCATGCAGGTCAGTAAGGACTCGAGAGCAGAGGCTCCAGGGACCAAGAATAATGACACCATCATTGGGGCTGGAGAGATGGCTTAGCTGTTAAGGCGTTTGTCTGTGAAGCCTAAGGACCCATGTTTGACTCCCCAGATCCCACATAAGCCAGACACACAAAGTGATGCATGCTCAAGGTCTCACATGCATACAAGGTGGCACACGTCTGGAGTTGGATTACAGTGTCTAGAGGCTCTAGTGTGCCAATTCTTTCTCTCAGCCTCTCTCTCTCCCTCTCACTCTCACCCTCTCTCGCAAAAAAAAAAAAAAAAAAAAAAGACACCATCATTGGTGGGGTGCACTCCTACTCATAATAAAATATATCCAACATTTCTCAAAATATATTTTCTCTGAGCCTTAAATCCTGAACTGTGCAATGTCCTTGAAGCTATCATAGAATGACCTATTTTCCCTAGATAATCCCAGACCTAAATACTGATCTTGTACCTCACCTGTTAAAGAATGACTTAAATTAGCTTTATTGATCACAGCACCAGACAAGCATTAATATGTCTTTTTTGGTCCGTGACCTCACACAGCATGAGAAGTGTGAGCTGCACGCAGCGCGGTGCTGGTGAGGGTCATGTTCTGAAGGCCAAGCACAAGATTGCTTTAGGCTCTAGTGTACAGATTCTACGAAGTCATCTGTAGTCTGTTATCGTAAAGAATCTGAAATCGATGGACTTAATCAATCCAGTACATTTCCATTTCCTGTTTTGAGATGGACATTCAAGATCTGGGAACTACAACCTTGACTGCGTTCTGACAATCTTGACCATGTATAGTCTAGACAGCTGCGGCTGCATTCTTTCACAAGATACTGCTAGGGTTGGAGAGATGGCTTAGCGGTGAAGGCCCCTGCCTGTAAAGCCAAAGGACCCAGGTTCCATTCCCCAGTACCCTCATAAGGCAGATGCACAAGGTGGCCCACGCATCTGGAATTCATTTGCAGTGGCTAGAGGCCCTTGCATGCCCATCCTATTTCTCTCTCTCTCTCTCTCATAAATAAATAAATAAATAATTTTTTAAAAGACGCTGCTAGGTATCCACCTGCTTCCCCACAATTGGACCTTTTAAAGGCTTTGTTACTGAATTAACATTTTCCCATGTTATTAAAAACTTTCAAGACACTTTTGTCCAGCAAGATTCTGCAAAATCATCTTTAATCTACAAAAACCTTGGACATGGCGTTCTGAAAAGTGATTTCACATGCCACCCAAAGCATGCATGATACACTTTGCCCTTCTAGGCTGATCCCAGCGGCAGCCAATTTGGGGAGCTGGAAGGGTGACTGGACCGACAGGCTGGTGGTGCAGGCAGCCCGTCTGCATGCTCCTGAGGGCTTCTCTGGAAGGGGGCTTCACCAGATGTGCCACAGAAATCTAAGTAAGCGAGCCTTCAGAGTTCTGGAGAACAGCATCTGCCTTCCAAATTACTCCTCCAAAGAGTTTATACTGACATGCTGTCTCATATGCGGAATATGATGCAAAAATAGAAGGGAGACTAAGGGGAGGAGGCACAGGTGAGTATATTGGGGTGGATATGAGTACAATGCAATGATATATGAAATTCATCATCATTTTGTGTGCTAATCAAAATCAATTTTTTTTTTTTTTTTTTGGTTTTTCGAGGTAGGATCTCACCCTAGCTCAGGCTGACCTGGAATTCACATGGAGTCTCAGGGTGGCCTCGAACTCATGGCAATCCTCCTACCTCTGCCTCCCGAGTACTGGGATTAAAGGCGTGCACCACCATGCCCGGCTAAAATCAATTTAAAAACAAATTTTTTTAAAGTTTGCATTGGAGAGTGTATAAATCTTTCGCCTTAAAAGTTTTCATTGGAAAGAATTACTGAGCCACTTGATGTCAGAAAGAGTGGTGGGAGAAGAGAGGCTATTTCCAAATGGAGAATGAATTGTTTTAATAAATATTTTATTATTTATTTATTTATTTGAGAGAGAAAGAGAGAGAGAGAACAGGGGCCTCTGGCCACTGCAAACAAGCTCCAGACGCATGTTCCACCTTGTGTATCTGGCATTGTATGGGTACTGGAGAGTTGAACCTGAGTACTTAGGCTTCGCAGGCAAGCACCTTAACCATTAAGCCATCTCTCCAGCCTGAGAATGAATTTTAATTTCTCTTTGGATCACATAAATCTTTTGCCAATGCAAAATGAAATATTTTCTCTTTCTTTTACTAATGGTGTTAGTCAAGCTTCGCTTATTAAGTCTGCAGTTAAAACTGAAGAACAAATGATTCTTTAAGGGGAGATGGGCACGAAAAGAGGGCAGAAGTCTGAGGCCCTGGACTGAAGCAGGAGGCGGGATGCAGGAACAGCGGACTGAAATAGAAAATCACTCAGAAAGGCTTTGTTTAATTTACATATATGTGTATATATGTAATGTTCTTTGTTTCATATTTTATTTATATACACTTGTTATATATATATATATACATATATATATATATATATATTTGTGAAAAATATTACACACAATAGAGTCCTTCCTGTTACATACACCCCACTAAAATGGAATAGAAAGAGCACAGAGAAAAATACTTATGTCAGGAGCCTGTGTTCAAAGAATCTCCAAAGACAGCATGAGAAAACTCTAAGACTAACTCACTTCATAACTGCGCATAGACCTGCTAGCTGAGACTTTAGTTAGTTTGGCTAGCAACTGCGGCTATGCTCAAAGAGAGTTGGCCAGCTCTGAACAACAGCCTAAGTACTAATAAGCTTTTTTTCAAAATGCTTTAGCAACTTATCTTTTTCCAGTTGTTGTGCAACTGTTTTCTCAGAATTGAAACAGTTCTTGATTGAAGAGAGAGGCTCCTTAAGACTTAAAAAGTAAACGAAACTTACAGAGCTCAAGAAGTAAACAAAATCGCAAGTCTTGGGAAGCTCAGAAGCCTCTAAGATTGACAAAGCCCCTTCCCAGCGTCATATAAGCAGTAAGTGTTCCTGGGAGTGGGGAGGCCCTCCCACTAGCTGAGCAGCTGTCAATCACACTAGGAGCTACTTGGATGAGGATCTCATGAGTCGTGACCCACGCCGGGATGGGCTTTTCAGCAACGATGCTCCTGTAAGAAATCTCACCCACATTCCTAGGGTACCCTGATGGACTCACTGGGTCACTAAGCTAGAGTTGAGTGGAACCTTTGGTCTATTGTGTCAGTTCCCTATCTAGGCTGAAGAGACATTTGTCCCCATCCCATTAGGGAAAGTCACACAGCCATAAAACCCTACCCTTTCATTTGTGTCTTGGACATATCAGAGGCTACTCTGACCTGCGCATGTGTTTATAGAATTGTCATTCAATTCTTTGTTATTTATTCCTAAATACGACTTCCTTTATTAGAGATTCATCTGTATGGCTTTGTTTTATTTTGATATATTCAACTCACTTAGTTCTCATGACTACCTTATGAAACAGTTGATAATACACTTTTTAAAATATTTTATATTTTTATTTAAGAAAGGGGGGGGAGAATGGTGCACCAGGGCCTCTAACCACTGCAAATAAAATTTAGACACATGTGTCTCCTTGTGCATCTGGCTTACACGGGTACTAGGGCATCAAACCTGGGTCTTTAGGCTTTGCAGGCAAGCTCCTTAACAGCTAAGCCATCTCTCTCCAGTCTGATAATACACATTTTGAACACACACACAAGGAAAGAGAATATCAGGAAAAGTAAGTAATTTGCCTAAAGCCTCCAGGTCAAGCAGCAGAACCAGAACTGTGCCTGGGACTCCGTGGCCTGTGTTTAACCCTCACACTGCACACCCGGTGTGAGCCTGACACCAGGGCCGCTTCACAGAGGAAGTAGCATTGACGATGGGCAGTACAGGTTGTCCTGTTCGGAAAAAGTGAAGAAAAGAAGATGCCTTTCTAGGAAAGCGGGGGCAGAAGCAAAGAAGATGGGAGGAGGGTGTTTCGGTTTCCATTGTCACCCACAGGCTCACGTGTTGAACGTTTGGTCCCCAACTGGTATTGCTATTTTGGGAGGTTTTGGTGACCTTGGGAGAAGGGCACCTGGCTGAAGAAAGCAGGCCAATGGAGAAGGATTCTGGGGGTTCTATCATCCTGACCACTTCTAGTGAACACCCTCCACTGTGAACTGAGCTGCTCCCCGCTGTCTGCCTTCCCCACCACACCACAGCGAACTGAAACCCACTGAACACATGAACTGAAATGCATCTTCCCTTCCTGACGCTGTTTCTGTCAGGCACTGTGGTCAGAGTGCTACAGAAGTAACTAGTGTGTAAGGGAGCAGCCTGGCTGGGTTGATGGGTGTATTCTAATATGGATAACACACTTGTATCCCTCTTCTGGTTCTCAATCCTTTAAATCAGAGGGAAAGTATAATGCTTTGCATGTGCAAAGATTGAAGATGCAAGAGGATAGGCGATATCGCCATCGCATGGCCCTCCAGCCGTTGTGAGCATATTTTGCTCTTTCTTCCCAGAACACACTCCCTCCCTCTCGGTCTTGTGGCAACTTCCTGTCTACCAGCCTCAGTTCACTTTGCCCTCCTAAGGCAGCCTTCACTTGCATTGGTGAACCACACGCCTCTGCTTTGGGACATTTGCCTTCACTGTGATAGCTGAAAGTTGGAATAAATACAAAAAGCAGAAACAAATTAGCTGAGCTCACAGGTCTGCCTGGAGCTGTTGCTTGCATGTCTTCTACCCTTTAATCCCAGCACTCGGGAGGCAAAGGTAGGAGGATCGCCTTGAGTTCGAGGCCACCCTGAGACTCCATAGTGAATTCCAGGTCAGCCTGGGCTAGAGTGAGACCCCACCTCGAAAAATCAAAAACAAAACAAAAAAACCGAATACACTATTTATGAAAGGTACGATTAGAAAATTCGGAGGCTATTTCTGATGAAAAAGAGAAAATTTCAGGAAAAGGATGTGTCAGCTGTCTTCAAGTACCTGACGATCTGTCGTGAAGAAGGCTAGACACATTCTGTCCAGCCGGGGGGAGGCAGTTTCCCTGCAGTGTAAGGAAGTGACCTGGGTACCAAGAAGACCTGCTCAGAAACGAAGTGGGCTGCCTAGGGGTTAGTAAACAAAGGCTGGAGGAGCACCTGTCAAGGCTGAAAAGGAAATTCCTATTCTGGAAGCTACTTAGGCCTTTCCAAGTTTAATAGCCTTCTCAGCGTCCGGGAGCGACTTGAAAGCAGAACTGAGTTTGACTTGGATTGACCTCAAGGGAAGAGTTCTGCAGGGAGTAACTGGCCTCGGGATGCCCAGCTAACACCGGGCTCTTTAAGAACCACGTCGGCCCTAGTGGGTGGCCACTCCGGCCCCTGGGATGGGCCCTGAGAGGGCCAGCATTCCAACCGTGGTCAGGGCTGTGCAGCTGCCGCTGTGACTAAACAGGGAGCACGTCAGCGTCGGGGAAATCCCGGGGTCGCTCCTCTCCCCACCCACCCGCCTGGGTCCACGTAGAGATCATTTCTACTGGGCCTTGGGTTGAATCCAACTCAGTCGTGTGGAAACCATCAAAAGTCTACCCTTCTTTCCCTCATAGATAAGGCCATCCCTCAGGCTGAGCACAACTTTATAGAGATGTTTGTCCTCATGTGAGAATTCAGACCATGTGCTGGGGACAGCGGAGTCACGTTTTCCAGTGGTTTGGTGACTAGTAAATTGCCCATGCTGCAGTCAATAACTCACCCATGCGCCTTTCATGCACGCTACCGCAATTAAACTCAGTGGATCACCAAAAACAAACAAACAACAAAACACGTGAGAGTAAGAAGGGACTAGTTGGGAAGAAGGAGTTTAAAGAAGTAGAAGGACAAGAGAGGACAGTGCAGGTCGATATGGTGAAAATGCATTATAGACATGGATTAAATTGTCAAAAAAAGGAAATAAAAACAGACAATCAAAAAATTAAATTAGGCTGGAGAGATGGCTTAGCGGTTAAGCGCTTGCCTGTGAAGCCTGAGGACCCTGGTTCGAGGCTTGATTCTCCAGGACCCACATTAGCCAGATGCACAAGGGGGCGCACGCATTTGGAGTTCGTTTGCAGTGGCTGGAGGCCCTGGCACGCCCATTCCTTCTCTGTCTATATCTGCCTCTCTCTCTCTCTCTCTCTCTCTCTGTCCCTCACTTTCAAATAAATAAACAAAAAAAATTTAAAAACTAAAAAATAAAATAAAATAATAAAAAAATAAAAACCTTTCCTCAAAAAAAATTAAATTAAAATAACATAAAAATTCATACCATGAAAAAGACATCTAAGAGACCAAAATATCATCTCAATACATTATTTCGATCTCAACTTTATAACTTGCATACAAATCTAGAAATTTGAAGTTAAGATCTGCATATGAACTAGAGCATGCAGCATTTCTCTTTCTCAGCCTGGATTACTTCGCTTAGTGTAACATTTTCTACATCCTGAAATTTTCGTTATTCATTTTTATTAACAGTTGAATAAAAACTCCATTATGCCAGGCATGGTGGCACACACCTTTAATCCCAGCACTTGGGAGGCAGAGGAAGGAGGATCTCCATGAGTTCAAGGCCACCCTGAGACTACGTAGTGAATTCCAGGTCAGCCTGGGCTAGAGTGAAACCCTACCTCGAAAAACAAACAAAACAAACAAAAAACTCCATTAAATACATGTACCAAATGAAGAAGTGGTTTAGAAGCTGAAAAGCAGAAATCTTGATTTGGAAACAGGCCCAATAGTCGAATGATACCATTAGTTAGATGGAGGTTAGTATGCACAAGACCTGGGACTGTTAATCTCTGCATATGCAGGCCTGGACCAGCACTGATAGTTTGTCTACACAGCAATATATGCTGATGGTTTTAATTAAAAAAAAAAAACAGTTTGTAAATTCTGGAATACAACCCACTTACAAATATCAAATTTAATATTTCATAATGTTTAAATTATAGGATAGTTAATTTATATTATATGTATTTGTACATACATATAATATACACATGTCATTTATTTAAAACCATACTGCCTTCATGCTATTTGGCAATCCAATTACCAAACAATTGTTTAGCACATGCTATGTGTCAGGCACGATTTCAAGCACAATGTGCAGGCTGCACATTGTGATCTCAGGGCTTATAATATATGGAAAATAAGTAACAAAGTAACACATGACTAAAATTTGTGATGATTGATATGAAGGGAAAAGTTCAGAGAGAATCCTAAAATGACAGTAGGCTCTTCAGAGGAAGAAATGTTAACTGAGAAATTAATAAATGGGCTACAGAGATGGCTCAGTGGTTAAAGGCACTTGCTTGCAAAGCCTGACGGACCAGGTTAAATTCCCCAGTGCCCATGTAAAGCTATATGCACAAAGTGACACATTCATCTGGAGTTCATTTATACTGGCAAGAGGCCCTGGCATTCCCAATCTCTCTCTCTCTCTCTCTCTCTCTCTCTCTGTCTTCCTCCCTCTCTCCCTCCCTCCTTACAAATAAATAAATAAAAATAGTTTTTTAAAGAGTGCTGGATAATGGCTTAGTGGTTAAAGGCATTTGCTTGCAAAGTTTGATGGCCTGAGTTTGATTCACCAGTAGCCACATGCACAAAATAGCACATGCATCTGAAGCTCGTGTGCAGTGGCAAGAGGTCCTGGTATGCTATTCCCTCTCTCTCTCTCTCCCTCTCTCTCTCCCTCGCGTGCACATGCACTCTTTCCTTGCAAATAAATACATAAAATATTTTGAAAAGAATTAATAAGAAAGAATTAGCCTCTGGCTGTAGAGATGGCTTAGTGGTTAAAGTGCTTGCCTACGAGGCCTAAGGACTCATGTTCAACTCTCCACGTCCCACAGAAGCCAGACACACAGTGACGCAAGCACGCAATGTTGCATATGCATACAAGGGGGCGCACACCTCTGGAGTTTGATTGCAATGGCTGGAAGCTCTGGTGCACCAATTCTTTCCCTTTCTCGCTCATTAAAAAAAAAAAAAAATAGAAAAAAAAAAGGCTAGTCTGTTGTTGGGCTTGCCTCAAAAAAAGAAAGAGGAAAAAAAGAAAGAAAATAAAGAAGAGAGAAAGAAAGAGGAGGAAAGGAAGGAAGGAAGGAAAGAAGGGGAAGAGGAAAGGGAAGGGAAAGAAGAAAGAAAGAATTAACCTCATGGAGGGTTAGAGAGAGAAGATGGCTGGCTGAGCAGAATTAGAGCATGGAAGTCAGTCATTACCAGAGGAGCCTTAGGCCTTGGCTTACTGGTGGGAGACCACCAAGCTGGTGTGGTCACTGTCTTACGCTGAGGCCAGGCCAAGAAGTTAGAGGAGGACCGCCTGTTTATCCCAGCCAATGTGACCTCTATGAAGGGCATAGAAGCAGCTCTGACACTAGCAAAAAAAAAGTCTGGCCATGTGGGCATGTCCAGCAACTGGACAGTTATTGCAGGGGCCACCAAGACGTACGACTTACAGAAGAACCAGGCCCCTTACGGTGGAGGACTTCCAGAAAGTCAGTGTGAATCTCATAGGCACTTTCGGTGCAGGTGAGATGGGCCAGAATGAACCAGACCAGGGAGGGCACTGTGAGGCTCACCACGAGCGCTGCCAGTGTGGCTGCCTCTGAGGACCCGGCTGAACAAGGCGCAAACTCCACCTCCCGGGGGGCAGAGGAAGCATGGCACTGCCTCTTACTCGGCTCGGCTCCCGTAGGCATCGGGTGACAGCCACTGCTCCAGGTCTGTTTGCACCTCACTGTGGGCCCAGGTCCCAGAGAAGGTGTGCAACACGTGCGGAGCCCTTCTGACCTGCACGTTCTGATTTGAGGGTTCTATATCTGTGGATCCGGTTAACCTCAGATCTGAAATATCACAGGCAAAAATTGGATGTGATCTGAGCATGTACCGACTTTGTTTTTGTCATCATTCCCTAAATACTATTGCGCAACAACCACGTGCACACATCTACATTGTATTCGATAGGGTAAGTACTCTAGAGATGGCTCAAAGGACATGGGGTGTCATTTGCATATACTATTTCTTTTTCTTTGTTTGTTTGTTTGTTTTCAGGGTAGGGTCTCACTCTCGCCAAGTTGATCTGGAATTCATTCACTACATAGTCTCAGGCTGGCCTCCAACTCATAGCAATCCACTTACCTCTGCCTCCCAAGTGCTGGGCATACACCACAGGCCTGGCAAAGAGAGAGAAAGGGAGAGAGAGAGACAGAGACAGAGAATGGACGCAGCAAGGCCTCTGGCCACTGCAAACGAACTCCAGGCACACGCGCCACTGGTACTCAGAATGCAGGATACTATGTCAGTGATTATCAGTGCTAAGGTTCAGCTCTGAATGAATACCAATGATGAAAGTCACAACTCTGTGGAGTAGAAATTATTCGTCGTGACCAGTAAGTGCTCTGAATTCCTTTCTGGACTATGACATCATTAATTTGTTTTGACCAAGATAAAACGATATTGTTTCGAAGAAGAAACATTTATTGAGTACATTGCAAGGGCTCCTGTGCAGTAACTAGAGTATTGCCTGCATCCCAGGATAAAATAGTTCAGAAAGCAAATGTGAATCACAACTTATCTTCTCCCAGCCTAATTAATATAAGGTGATCTTGTACCAACCTCCTAATCCCCAATACAGCCAGGCGGTCCTCTTGACAAACAACAGACAAATACAGTTTTAAAAGTAAAGTAAGCAGTTGTATTATTATCAACACAAAATTTACATGGTGCTGAGAACAGGGAAACTTTCATTCAAAACATTTTAGGGAACTATCACTGTACTTTCAGAAGACGGATATATGGATATGCATATAGATATAAATATAGATGATACAGATATAAAGACAGGTGTGGTGGCGCACGCCTTTGATCCCAGAACTCTGGAGGCAGAGGTATGAGGATCGCTGTGAGTTCGAGGCCACCCTGAGACTACATAGTGAATTCCAAGTCAGCCTGGGCTAGAGTGAGACCCTACCTCGCAAAACCAATATAGGTAGATAAATACATTATAGATATAGATAATCTATATAGATATATATCCTGAAGCTCTAGTGCTCAGGAAACCACAAAACGATCTCTATATCACGTTAACCGATCATTGATCATAGAAACAGAATGAACCGTGACAGAGACCCCAACAATGAACCTCTGTGATCAGAGAGCTGCAGGAGTGCGGCGAACCCAGAGACAGACCTTGCCTGGGAGCCAGCGCTCAAGCCAGAAGAGACAGTCAGGAGCCAAGAGAGCCTTCGTGAGTCACGGAGCACACATGCAGATGCTCGAAGCCGGCCTGAGATCACATACATAACAGAGGCAGAAGCAAGACTCAGGACCCAGAGCTGGAACAACTTCCCGTCATCAGGCAGGAACGACAGACTTGCAACAGGAGTGCTGTGTGTTTGCTGCAGGTAAGTCAGGCCCAGCCGTCCCTTCCACCACAGCGTCATTCACAGGTACTGGGGACTAAATATGCCTTTCATTTTCCCATTATCCAT